>OX439439.1:5000000-7500000 GCA_949319885.1 Mecyna flavalis
TCCCAGGTCGAGCTTGTGTCAGTATTTTTCGGACACAGCTCGCGCTTGTGTTCATCAATCCGCATTTGGTAAGTGTGGAGATTAAGCTTGTACCTATCATACCAATGATCTGATTTTGCTCATGGACCTTGCCTTTTTTTAATAGTGGAGAAATCCTTTATGGATACCCCAACAGCTTGGGGGAGCAGCTGAGGTTATGTCAGATTTGCCCTTTATCAGGGCGTACTGACTAAAACTCCACTGTGGCCTTATCAAGCACAGGCTGGAGGGCCCATGCAGTGGGACATTAATAGGCTGATAATTTTACTGAGCATTATTGCATAGGGCATAATATAATCAATTTACTAATAAAAAAAATTACGAATTGTTATTGTTTAAATCCAACGCTTTTATCACAAAGCGGAATCCTTGTCTACCATACATACATGTATTTCGTAACAACACAAAGTACAGTCAACAGCACGTCAGACGTAACACTTTGGACTTTGTACCGCTCTTATGTCGGGGGCATAAGCGCTATTATCGAACTGCAAGTGTATACCGTGATGTGCTGTTGACTGTACTTATAACTTATCAACCAATTTCGCAGTGTTACCTGAAACTGAGTGAAGCCATTTTCGAAAAAGGTAAGATCAAATCCGAGTAAGGTTTTCGTAGATTGTTTAAAAAGCTTAAAAAAAGTTGTTCGCGACTTAGCATTATTTCCATATATTTTAATATTATAATAATTATTCAACTTTCCACTTAATCCCCTACGAAAATTATAAAGGACACCAGTTAATTGGATTAAAATCCTATTTAGCTTGACCTCCGGCCTCTCTAATACGTTCTGGCTAGAGTAACCATGATCCTTTGACAATTCTATTCAATTATTCTTAACTTTGAAACTTTATTTCCATTATTCATTCACGTTTCTTGAGATTCATCAAATTTTTTATTATCAAGAAGGCAAACTTTTTTCAGTAGCTTTGTAATTTAAGTTCTGATAGAAAGGAAAATGTGATACACTCAATGATATCTTAAACAATAAATACGTCCATAAAATATGTCTAAGCCTGAGACTGAGATTTCACTCAAAAATAGAGCGAAAGATAAGATGTAACATAGTACAAAGAACGTCTTAAGTATTGCTCTTTGAGCAGTCTCGATAGTATATCGAAATTTAAATGAAACTTACTATGCGTCAGAATAACACTAGCCGAAGCCAATACTTACATCAAGGAGAACACTTTAATAGTTAATAAGAAACTATTTAGGAAGACACATTACACAGACAGCAAAGATTGCAATGTGATAACCTTGTCCTACGTTAAAATGAAATGTCAATCTAGGGACCTCTCGTGTAAATGATCCAAGAAACTATTTAGTGGGAAAGACAAACGCATTTACACAAACAACACATGTCCCGTAAATGTAATTGCGTGTGGCAGCATTATTCTACGTACTTTAAAACGGAATAGAACTAAAAAGATAAGGTGACACAAGCTTTTCTGTTCCAAGGGGCCTCTTCTTTTCATTACCCGAGAGACACTTTGGCAGTGCAGCGGATGTGTACAGACGCGCTCGCAAGTGCTCCGGTGAAATGCTTTTCCTCTTGTAACTAGACTCGGGAGATTTTTGAATTTTACTCGGGATTGTGGAAAGCATTATGTTTTAGCTTGAATTTATTTTGTGTTCGTCTATTTTTTTTTGTTCCAGTTCCAGTTGGTACAGGAAACGTTTCCTTTTGTGTTCGTAATAAAGACACTTTAAAATTACTCAGTTAAATTACGAGAAATGGAGCTCATAGGAAATGTACCATGAAATTATAATTTCAAAAGGTAGATAATGTCTCTGAAAATGCGTATTTTAATACGGACTGACAGTCGCTTATTGGTAAAAAATCAACATGGACTCAATATGATTTAAATAGAGGTACCTAACCAGCAAGGGACCTGACACTACTTGGTTTATATTTATAAAACAATAAATAGTACACCTTTTGTGTTGCATCATCACTTTCTTAATGTTATTCCATAGTATATCCACAAGACCGTTGTCTTTTGCCCTTGCCTTGCTAGGATCACCAAATTGTGGCAAAGGGTATAACACTTTTTAACCTCGCAAAGCTCACAATCATCCTCTGTTAAACATCAATACAAACACTCTCAGTGAATAAGTTGTCAACAATCTACTTGTTAAACTCAATTACAAAGATACAACATTTCAAATTTAAGGCAGCTTTATTTCACAATTTACTTCAACGAAACCAGAAAAACAGGGACAGTACAGTCGTACAAATAAATGTAAGTCCACATTGTCCGCACGTCTAGCTTTTGTCTCCAGCAAATTGAAACTGGCCGCGACTGTACCACGTCTGTCGCGTGAGATAGTGCTAACTGCCCCGTCGACGCGAACACATTTTTGCACAAAACCCGATTGCCAGCGACTGTACTGGAAATTAATTTATTACTGGCCGCTTTCATTTTGCAGTTTTTTGCTGTTTAATTTTTAAAGTTCGTAGGAAAAACATTGCGAATGTTAGCATGTTTATATTTCAGTGGAACTTTTGGGAATGAGCTTGGTTTTAACATTCTTAATATTATTTTCCGTTGTCTTTGAAAAATATCTTTAGTTGACACTCAAGCAGCACTTATTGTTTAAGATAATCGCACCTCCGGTGCAATAACGTCACTTATGCATTTTTTGTCAAAATTTATAATGAGAAATTAACGCTAATTTACCTCTTTACCTGGTGCGTCATTGTCACTTTGTGTAGTGCTTAAACTTATGTACTTTAAATGTTACATATTCATTTCTTTAGACGACAAGAACTATATTTCATTATAGGATGTCGAACTTTCAAACACTTCTGCTGAAAAATTACATCATTTGCATAAGTGACGTTATTGCACCGGAGGTGCGATATATTGTTATTGAACAGTGCAAGATCTTTCTAGATCTCGAGCTAGATTTGCTATGCTCTAGATAAACTATGGTCCCATGTACCGATCTAAAGTGAGTCAACATTTTCTGAAATCAGATCAGCTGAAGTGTTTGTGGCATTTATGGGCGTTTTAGTGGGTAGTGATATGAAGGCATGAAGGCAAACGAGCCAGCGGGTCGCCTGATGGTAAGCAATCACCGCCGCCCATGCACTTCAGTAACACCAGAGGAATCGCTAAAGCGTTGCTGGCCTTTTAAGAGAGAGTACGCTCGTTTCTTGGAGGTCTTTAAGTCTTCAGACCAAAATAAATGGTGGGAAACTGTGATGAACTTACTTCAGAGTCATAATCCTGAATACGGTCCCTCACTGTTAAGGATAGCATTATGGAAGAGGAAGATCAGTAAAGAGAAACTGTTTAAAAAATCAATATTTTTAATTTTTAATACTTGTATCCGTGAATGTATGTTTAAACTTCACGTGTGTCGGATATGAGTGAAATTGCACGGGTTTCTTTAATATATACCGCATTGATTACCGCCCTTGCGATACATGTGGCTTCGTCTTATGATTGCCTTGGCTTTATGAATTTTTGCTTTGATCTCGGTTTTATTATGTGTAAGTAAGTCTTGACTGTTTTGGGTAATTAAAATGTCTCATGTTATAACTTCTTACGTTTTCTTTAGACTCTTCTATAATCATTTTAAATTCATTGGTATTATTTTTAAAAGAGAAATAGATGACAAGGATTTTTACGGTCCTAGTACGCTTTAAGGCTTCCTTAATAAGATTCCTTAGTTCATTTGACATGGCTGTACATATTTGTCTTATTACTTGTAAATGAAGTCTCTTACAATATTTTATATTTCGTCTTTTGAGGTGTACTATTCATCATTTAATTTGTGAGACTTCATATCAAATAATATTAAGGATTTAGGCCCCTTTTATAAATTTACTAAAAAAATCGCATCTGCAACCAAAGATACCGAAGTAAATTAGACGAAATTATTAAAAAGAAGATATCCATTGCAGAATGACTATTAACGATGGAAGAACATAATATGACGTCAATAAGTTCCACTTTTCAATGCCAAAGAGCATTTGACGAACTTTAACTATGAAATTAATTTAGTTCATCTTGTCAGAATACTCTCTCTTTAACACCAAGCTCAGATTTCACTTCAGAAAAAACTTTACCTTGAAACTCAACTTCGGCTGAGTTAAAAGTTCCACAGATTTACTTAATTGTATCTTTTGAAACACGGGTCCTTCAAATTCAAAATTAAGATCTGGTAAAATAGATGAGCCATCTTTGAGGGTAATCAGATCTAAACAAAAGGGTGGCTGGTCAAAAGTTTTTATGGTTTTGTACTTTTAAAGTAAACAATAAGACCCAATTTCGACTGCTTTCTGTATCTTTATCTATTTGTAAATGAATTTGAAGATACTTCTGTATACCAATTTGTATTAGACTAATGCAGCTCAAGTACAATATTATGAATTCGCGATTAAGACTTCGGGGAATGTCTCTCAAATCATCCAGATTTCGGTAAAATTAATCCTTCCTTCCATAAAATGACTGCACCATCAAAATATTATCAAGATGTAGTGCAAGATGTCACGGACTTACACATTTTTGCACATAGAAATATTATGTACTTTTTGCAAACCTTATGTATAGAACCTCTGGACTTGCACCTAAGGTCGCCTTACAATTCTGTCCAAGAGCGTGAGTTAAGGGAATAAAAAGTGTAGCTGAATTTGGGCTGACTTGTTCTCCATTGTACAGAGTAGTTGGTGTTTTTTTTTAATGTTTAGAATTTGGTTACGAAAAAATGTTCTCTACCCGTTTCTTCCAGTTGTGAGCTTCGAATTCTTTGTAATTCTCGTGTCTCGGCGCTAAAACTGGGACTCTTGAGGACTCTTGAGGCCAGCGAGCATCATCTCGGTAATTCGGATCGAATGCCGCTGATTTTTAACGAACACCCCAGGGAGGCGTACAGGGCCCTGATTTATTCAGTGACGCGTTCAGACCGATGGAGTATAATGCGTTAGAGTATCGGCTGTTGTATTTATGGAAGTGTGTTTATACTAGTCCTTAATGTTTGTGTGTTCATCATTTAATTAAATAAATACGAAGAAAATTCAAACAGAGTGGAGACGTACTTATATTATAATTGGTATCGCCTCGATATTACCTATAACCTCAATAACACCTCGATAAACAATCCCATCAAATTATTTAAGTACCGGGCCATGTAACGTTATTGATTTCAAGGAGCTGATTCTTTGCTTTTTTTTTACGTTTTTCCTACTCTTTTTCGGTTGGTTATTATGTTTTCTTGAGAATCTTTTTTACTTTAACATACGCTACGTATACCTACATAAACTTCTGTATTATACATGAATATTGCAGTGCGATCCCAGTATTTTCCAGGCGAGTATACGTTTGTCAAATGCATACCTAACTGTATAAAAGAGTATGCGGAAAGCTTACTGAGGAAATAATATGGAACAAGAATTTCCAAGGAATTTAAACTCTACCTAGGTCGAGTTTTGTTTACTGTTCTTACGAAGAGCGTGTATTACTGTTCGTGGAGTTAGTGTATTAACTGAGTGACTTACTCGAGTTCTCCCGATGGAAGTGTCTTTGCGCTGCAGTAACGTCTGCGTTTTATTTTAAAGCAACGAATGCAAAAAGTGCAAGGGTAATTTTTGAGTTTGAAATACAAATGGCGCATAGAAGCTCCCTCAAGTCCCAAAATTTTGAAAATGAATTAATTAAAAAAAAAACTTTATTAACAATCACAATATTACATTATGTCATGCATGAGGGATCGAGACCGCCAATTAAGTATGCGCAAAAATTTTCTAGTTTAAAAATACTGGTTGATTAATTCATTATTTCAAGATACCATATGTAGTCTGGGTTGAAGGTAAACTTCAATTTAGCTAGGAATGATTATAAGATCGTGGGAATCCACACTGGATGTGTGTAGCCTAGTTCCGACGAGTTTGAAGACTTTGGGGAGGCCTATGTCCAGCAGCAGCAGCAACATCTTTTGGCTTACTATTCCGGATTAAAGACTATTTTTCTGGAACACAGCCAACGCTATTTTGACAGCAGTGAAGGTCGCCTGTGGTGGTGGTATCTAGGCAGTTTTAATAAGTCCTGCCACCAACCAGACCCAAGGCGAACCCATAATCTCAAGGTTTTATTTGATTAGACATTTAAAGTTGAATTTTAAAGTTATTAAATAAACAGTACTCTCAGTTTAGTGCAATCTGCAGCTGATTTGATACTGAACTTATTTAAAAATAGATGTTAAACGTAAAAAGTGCAGTGGCTGCTCAATTTTCGAGTTCAAGTTAAAATGCAAATGGTTACAACAAGCGCACTGAGGAGCACGACTGCTGTGCTGGACAGTCCTTACGTTTTATAAATGTTCCTCATTACACTTTACATGTTATGTCTGTGGTGAAGTGATGTAAAAACTTATAGTATTTATATTAACCCCAGAAAAAAAGTTGAGTATCTATAAAGCATTCCCTTTAGAGCAATCAATCAATTAAATTATAAAGTCTGTACCCATCATTGTTACAATGATGGATACAGACTTTATCATCACGCTTGCCACATGCAGATTAGTGATAAAACCCGAGTTTTGACTGACTGTGATATAAATAATAGTACTGTTAAGCTAAACGCCTAAACTACTTTTAATCCTGAGATTCAGTTTCCATAAGATAACAGAAATTAAAAAAAGGGTTTTTTGTTTGCCCTTTCACGTTGCAATATATCAACTGATCAACGTGATTTTTGATATGGGAATAGTTCATACGATGGAGCTGTAACTCGAGCATAAAGAATTTTATCTCACTACCCACTAAACTCCCCCGGATTTGGGAAACACCCAAAATGAGATTCGTCTCATTTTGGGTGTCGCCCCACAAGCCCGCCTTGTGGGGCGGTGTGATTTTCATGTTAAAGTGATGCTTACTCCCTTTTGCCACAGGCGTTAAAATTAATTTCAAAATTAAAGTAAAGTACATATTAAAATTAAAAGCATAGATTGTTTCATAAATATTGGCTCTAAAATCCTTATTATACCGAGACAGCGCACTTTCTAGTAGCTATTGGCGCTAAAGTTAAGATCAAACTTTTGGCTTCAACTAATAGTTCTGAAGCCAAATGTTTACTTAAAATCTGTGCCAACTTTACTGAACGACCATTAACCAAAGTTTATAGAACGAGTATAGTTGATACAAAGAAGACGGGCGAAATTCCATAGAAAGTTGGGCCTAGATTTGTATGGATTACACTTACATATTTACTCTTATAATGTAGATAATAAAGTAATATTTCAAATACACTACAATTTATAGATCCCCCTCCATGGGAAAATATAGATATAGGATGATTTTGATTTCTACAAAATAACCTCATATTGTCGAGTTCTCTGGGTCCGTTGTGAGAAAAGCTTAGCTCGTTTGTTTTAGCTGAAACCGTTCTTTAAACGTAGCGAAAGACGTCAAATATAAACCAAGCATTCGAACAATAATACCAAAGAAATAGGATTGATTCACATAATTAAGTTATTCAAAACAAACAGAAACGAATGATTGACAGACATTGTTTGACATTTGATTTTTTTTACATATCTGTTGCCAATTTGCCATCATGTTTTCAGAAAAACTATCGTGCCTCTACCGGACATATTATGCACTATGCACACAACACACCAGATGCACTACAAAAACAATAGTATTTTCATTTATTAGAATTTTTTTTATCCCTTGGTAAAAAAATATAATAAAATTGTATTTAACTAGTTAAAAATTTGTGACGAATATTAAATATATTTTGAATTGTGTAACGAACACCTAAAATCAGGCCCAATTTTGCCGGTCTTCTTTGAAACCTTATTAGATCCACAAACATTTTATTTTAAATCACACATTCTTAAAAAATCATTTTATATCGACATGAAATTGTTAGTAAAGTATGGCTATAAAGCTATTGTAAACCCGCTTGTTTACCAACACTATTTGAAAGATTTGTACGTTGGTATTAACTGACTTAACGAATGCAACAATCAATAAATAGATGGACTTATCAAATTATCTCATAGAATAATCGAGCATTAATCACCGAGGCAATTAGCCGCAGCTCAATTAAGCTCAATAATATATTTCCTTGCCTGTCCCTGGCCCTGAGGGCCCGTCACTGCGCCGGCCCTCAGGGGCCATGCGTCAATCGCGTTCAGACTGCGCACGCAACAATCAGCTACTGGACTTTAGTTCTTATTACATTGGGTGACCACGATTATTTATGGATGTACTATCCGATTCAAATGCTATTAGGATAATACCTTTTGGAATTAAGCGACAAATAAATAAATCGTGTCGGGGAAACGGCACTGAAGCTAGTGAAGTTACTGGGTATATGAGACCTAATAACTGTCGTCTCAGTGTAGCGGGCGCAGGGCAGTGCCAGACAGTAAATGCTTAGTTACTGTTTGGCACTGAACTGTCTAAGGGCAGACGTGGCGCTTACCATCAGGTGTACGATCTGCTCACATTGCAATAACAATAAAAAAAAGACGTCAACGGCGCCTGTCCGTAACGTTAGCAACGCATTATTTTGTCAGTGTGTCTGTCAGTGATCACCGCAACTCCAAAAGGTATTATCATAACATCATCTGAACCGGATAGTTACTAACAATTGACAATTGATAGTAATTAACCTTTGTATTCTTTGCTATAATGTTTAATAAGTAGTCATTTTGTTTACATAATAAAAGTTTAACACCTACTTTTATTATGTAAACAAAAACCTAGTGTCAGTCTTCCAATAAATAAGTAATCAAGAGCCACAATAGAAATGGTCGTATTTAATCTATTATATACGACCATTTCTATTTTAGCAGAAAAAGTTTTTTGTTTTACTCACACTCTTCTGTTACAACTTTTACCTGTCTCGGTGCTATGGGAATTTATTGTACCTATTTTATTATTTGTAGTAGAAGTGGCGTGGACTTCAAACTGCTGGCCACTGGGACAGGAAAGTTCATGAATAGAGACAATTGAAAGAAAACGCATTGACTCTAGTGCATTTACAATTTTAGCTGTATGGTAATTTCCTTGGATTTAGCAGTACAAGCAATGCCTACTTTCGTGTGAGATGTTGTTGTGTAGATTTTGTATAATAAAAATCCAAGTGTTTTTCCTTCACAATCACATCAAATATCGTTCTTTTAGAACTTTTCCCTATACATGTGCAATATAACACCTTTTTTTTCTCGGAGGAGAATGCGTTTATGCACCATAACCGCAGGCTAGTTAGACCCGCGGCCGTGTGTGGGACTCGAAACAGTAGCGTCCACTACCCACTAAACTCCCCCGGTTTCTCCTTCACACCCGATTAGGACGAGCCGGTGCTAGCCTTATGGCTATTGACGTGCAAAATAACATCTGAGTTATGCTATCATAATTTCAAATTTAGACGACTACGAAACGAATTCTTTTACTTTCCAAACAAAATGAACACAAAAAAAAACTTGTAAAATATAACATCAAAGTTATCCAAAACGAACTCAAATACAACAAAAACAACCTAACCGCACTGAATGTCGTTAATAATTATAATTAAATCGTCTGTGACGCGATCCTTCATGTTTGTCTACCGGAGATGGTTTAATAAGAAACAACAAAACGTAACAAAGTAGACGACTAAGCCTGCGATACTGATAGGAAGCGAAATTACACCTCCCTCCAACACAAACTGCCGTAATCACAAACAATTTCAAAGCGAAGAAGATTGCGATTCGCAATATTGTAAGGGTGGTGCCACAAGAAGCGGGAGTGCGCGGGAATGGCGCCGGATTTTGTTAATTAAATCTTAACAGCCTACGAAAGGCATTGGGAAATTAAAGGGTTTATTATACTAACCAGTTAGGCCGCGATTTCATTCGTCAGTACTGGAGGGAATTTACAAAATTTCTTACTAGCTGTTCTCAGTTTTGCACGGTTGGTGCAAAAATTAAATACAAATATTGTTCTACATTATGATAAACACAACAAAAAATAATTAATTGTGTGTAAACGTATAACACGTGCACAAAAGAATACATTTCCGCGATGCATTTTATTCAGGCCAATTTAGGCTCCAAATGGTGTCTTCGTTGTAAAAAAACATGGTGCGATGTAACCTGTACCTTCTTTAATTTTTTTTTGCTATCTGTTTATTTTTAATTATCGATCATTTATTTATTTTTTGGGAATCGTAGACCTACTAACCACGCTGCATGAGACATTCCTAACACATAGGCAACTAATAAAATGAGACCTTCATCAACGTACTCATAGTAGTAAATGAAACACATTATTAGGGACAACCAACGAATTTAAATATCGTTGGGGACAACTCAAAAACTAATTTTCAAATCTCGTTCAAGTTTTATAGTTAAGGATTTAATACACATACAATGTACATGGAAATCGCTACTACCCTTACATTGGACTCCAAACGGCTTATGAGCAAAAGGAGGGATCTTTAAAGTGAAAACAGAGATTGCGACTTAACAGAATATGTATACGTCTGTAATTCCACCGCAAAGACTTGTAATTTCGCCGCTCTGAACGCGTTAAACACTAATTACCACACTAATCATGTTAGCTTATTCGCCAAACCTACGACTTAGTGATTGACAAATAGCTTTGATCTGATTTTGGATACACATAGCTATGTGTCCTTGCCCTTCTAGACCTAAACTAAGCCTAGCTTATACTTAGGGTGTTAACTTATAAACATTACATATGTAATTTTTATTTGTAAATACATACATGATGCTTAGAAACATCGAGACCGATACCAACAGATCTGTAGTGACAATGAACACAAATGTTTTTTCTGTGATCTAATTTTACTAGTTTTTGGTATAATAGGGATAGTTATTTTTTATCCCAAAAAAAAAACACTTTTCTTCGGGTTAACGTCGTATAGTCCAAGCGGGCGGAGAGAATCATCATCATTATTGCATGTTTTTGTCACTAAGTAGGGTTGGCGCATAATGTTTAGTAAGTAAACCATGCTTATTATTATTCTTATTATTATTTATTATTATAATTAATACTAGTTAAGAATATTTTGATTTTGAACGTACATTCATGTTCTTCGTATTGTGCGTACTATTTGATCGTTTAAACAGCAGTGACCTCTGTCGGGCTCAACTCGGCCTCACGCGTCCGGGTGTTTGCGCTCAAGCCGAACCACTGTTTGCGCTCGGTGTTTGATTGACACACAGCCTGATTAGCGTCAGCTAATTAACGCACAAAGGGTCTTGGACGCAATTGTAGTGAACCACTTTGCGATGCCGCAGTCGGGTTTGATTTAGCACAACGATGTTGTTGACATTTGTCACATTTGACAAGTAAAAGTAACAGCCAATTTAATGTCCCACTGCAGTAACGCGGGGATAACTTGCCCCACTTGCATAATCTCCACGCTTCTCTTTGGGCACTAGCACAATATCCACGCTTGCCACAAACAGATTGGTAATCGCAAAAAAATAAAAAAATCTGACACATGTTTTTGCCCGAATCAAGCATACGACCATCGAGTTGCGCCAACATACATTCCAAAAAACGTGAAAGATCAAAAGTTCGTGACAGTTTTAAATTGAGTATGTATGATTATGTTTTTTTTTTCTCAAGAAGGAAATAACAATAAGATAATGATAAGTACTGGCTGAAACACGTTTTTCGAATGCGCATCGTTGCACGAAAACTATTTTTGCCTATAAAAAAAATATGAATACTTTTGATACATGCTTCCCAAAAGCAAGTTGGTGATTACAAACCTAAATTGTATTTCTAAGTCAAAATCAATTTTACCAAATAACTAGGAAAACGTGATTAACAAGACGATTTTCCCAGCAAAATCAGATAAAAGAATTCCCAGAAGAAAATGAAATGTAATAAAAACATGTTGATAAATATACTTTCATTACAAATGTTTATTCTTGAGATGCATTATTCGAATGCACATTTCATATTCAATTTAAGTGGTACAGTCGCGGAATTGAAAAGCTATTTTCAAGAAAACTATTGCTGTCGTGTTTTCGTTCATATGTAAATTCGTTCCGTTGCATTGAAAACGGAGAGCAGTGCTATTTTTACTAATATTTTGATACTTTACATGCTAAAGGTGCTTTCATGATGGCTGTTTGTCTTCATTTATATCGGTTGCGAAGGTAACATAAACATTTCTGTTGCAAGCGTTATTGGTTTTTCAAATTTTGAAAATTGTTGTGTATTTTGATTTTTATCCTGTGTACACTACATGCTGTTTTGTTTCTGTTCGTTGATGTATCGTCATGACGTTAACTGCTGGACATGGACATAGAACTCCCTCAAGGAGGTCCAAACCGATCATTCTTGTGTCACCCGCATCCAGTGGATTCCTGTGATCATCACTACATAGTATAAAGCAAACTCGCTTTCCGCTGTCTGTCCCTATGTATGCTTAGATCTTTAAAACTACGCAACGGATTTTGATGCGGTTTTTTTAATAGATAGAGTGATTCAAGAGGAAGGTTTATACGAATAATACATGCATAATATAGTAGAAAAACACCATTGCATCTGTGCGAAACCGGGGCGGGTCGCTAGTTTAATATTGTAGTAATATGGGTAATGAATGAATGGTTATTTGTATACAACATACCTTAACAGATATAAAATATCGTTTTTCATACACGTTGGTCCAATCTAAACGTGAAAGTGCCAGCCAAAAAACAAAGACCTTTATTCCAGTTAATCTATACATTCCATATTATATACTTATAAATGGGTTAAAGAGTCCGGATGTTTTTATTTTATCAAAAATGTATGAATAATGATACTATTTGACTTCAACTATATTATAGCACAGCAACCAGTTTGGTGAGCTGCGTGTCTATTTGCCAACTAATACAGAATATACTGTAAAAAAAAATGTACTTTGCCTGCACCAGGCAACGAACTAAGACCCTAAATACCTAATAACCACTAAAGTAAGAAGACGCTGTGATTATACACATAACAATAGGTTGGAAATGTCGAGAACTAAGTCGAAAATATAGCCCAGTAACAAAACACTCCTTTCCCTTTTGTGAAACCGTACCATCTATTCCGAGCTTACCAGAATTACAATATCAAGTCGGAATATTACTCACTCATTAAATAATTCGTGGCCATTTTGAATGCGACACGTCCCGCCAAATTTACTAGTATTACACACAAAGGCTTCCGGAAAAAATATGGCGCCGTTTGAGCTAGCATTACAAGGGCTCAGTGCGATATGATTGGTCCAATTTAGAAGAGATGAGAGTTAAGCATTTTTATTTATGTTTGAATACTAGTGCTGTTGCAATGCAATTAACAATTGGACGCCGCTGCAGCCAATTCTGAGGCTGGGGCCTGGTTGGCCATCGTACACTTACCACACCTCACAACACTATACCAACTAACATTGTACTTACTTGTTTAACCAAAATACATCACCAAAACCATAATACCACTGTACTTGTTGAAAAAAATTGTTTTGTGCACTGTGTTTGTTTTTATTTTTATGGTTAATAAATGCTTTTTCTTTATTTCTATTTGTATTTTTTCTCTACTTCGACTAAAAAAGAGACTTGTGACCCTGTGCTTTAATGGTGGCCACTGTAATTTATTTCTTATTAATTCGCTGCCCTAAAGGCTCATATTATGTTCTTTGAGCATTTTTATTATTATTGGAGACCATGTAAATTTTTAAGGGATCAATGAAATTATTTTTTTTCCCATGGGATAACAAAATACACTTGTCAATGTTATTCCGTATTTCACATTGTAACGGAGCAACGGATCGACGCAATCTTTGGTATAAAATAGTTTAAATGCTGACAAAACACCTTTTTATTCCGGAAAAAACATACCCCTGCAGGATAGTCATGAAGTCCGCGCGATGTTGGGCAAGCTACCAGGTTTTTGTGCTAAGCTAGAAATGTTGCTATGCGTTTATATTTTTATTTTCTAAAAACTATAAATAAATTCAGAGTTAAACTTCCTCATTAAAAACCATTCGATCGTTCGGTACGTAGCGAATACCAAACGTCAAAAACCACAAATCGCTTAGTCTCCTAATGCGGACCAAACACCAAGGCTTTGTTTCAAGTGGCCGCATTTATTCTCCCCGTGTCCGAGTCTCTTTAATTATGGATAATTTATATTCAGATTAAACCGACCAGCAGGTGCGGTCGTCGAGGATCGAGCGGTCTATTATGGGGCACGTGACTATAATATGCAACTATCGGCGTTAATGCCTAGTGGTTTTAATACAGGGCCGAGATCTTGGGTCCTGAGTTCAATTCCCGGGTCGAGCTTATTTTGTTTCGGTTTTTAGGACACAGCTCGGGTTTGAGATTACTAATAAGCATTTGGCAAGCGGTCATTGTAACGATAACTTGATTTTAAGGATGGAGGCTTTTGCCCTGCAGTGCGAAATTAATAGACTGAGACCTTTTTTTTTATTGCGGAGCGAGGCAGCGGAGCGGAGAAACGGAGAAATATTAACCAATAGGATTGCACAATATCTCCGCTTAGTTGCAACGTAGAAATATTAACCAATAGGATTGCACAAAATCTCCTTTAATTGCAATCCTATTGGTTAATATTTCTCTGTTTCTCCGCTCCGCTGCCTCGCTCCGCTCCGGTGGACAGACAGTCTAATGCGCCGATAGAATCAGCTTACTTATGATCAGGATTTGTTGGCGCCGAAATTGTGTTGGGGAGATATAGGTACTGTGATTCAACTGCATTATTATGCAATACAGGCTTCAGTCTAATAAACATACTACTGAGAAATTATCGGTTTCTGACTTGGTAGACGGTATGCTAGCAGATTATTCAATGCATGATTAATATACACAGACAAACAAAAGTGCTTGTATATTATATCACACTGTCTAATAACTGTACATACATTACACGAACTAGCATGAGCTTAATAGAAATAGTCATCAACGCCTCAAGTGGGTGAAATCATGCTACGATATCTATCTATACAGGGTGTCCCAAAAATGACACGTCACAGTGACACTGGAGGTAGGCCAGCACAAGAGGCATCGAACAAGCCTAACATGACCTCAGTAAAAGTTGCTCGGTTTTCAAGATATTGCCGGCAGTATGCACCGGTAAAAAATTTGGTTTCTTTGTCGTGACGTAATCTTTATTTTAAAAACAAACTTAAGTTTGGAGTAGGCTGCCCACCCCAGTCTTATCCGTCTGTCGATTTCGTTACACTGGTTCTCTTGCAGTGGCATATAAGCTTAAAATCTGACACATAAACGATAGCATGATATCCCGGTAAATTTAGAATACGTAAGCGGATTCGGACGAGTCTATAACCGTCTGCCAACCGGCGATATTAGTAAGCGTGATTTACAATAATAGTCCTCCCCTCCCCCCTTAATCCTAATAGGCCGCCGTAGTTATTGCAATAAAACCCACACAATTTCGAATCCGGTATTGAGTTATGACCGATTAAAATTTAATCGTAACTAATTTTCTCGGATATTTTTGCCGAGTGAATTTCAGATTTACGAACGAAACGTCAATAGCGCCATCTGTGTGTTTGTGAATGATTTATGATTATTTTATTCGTTTTGGTTTATTATTTTAACGGTTAAGAAATGCCTCTAAAAGAATAGAAATCAGAAAACTTACATAATTAAAATAAACTTAATTATAATGTCGAACTATGAATATGTATATTTGTTATCTTTTTGCGCAAAAGTCACTAGATGAAACTTTTGTTTTTTTTAAAGGTACACTAACAGCATAGCACACACAAAAAATGTGTTAACAATAATGTAAGGAATACATACATCAGAATAACACAGTAAAATTCAAACTTACGACATCAAAAAAGTAACAATGACATTGGGAATCCCAAACTACCGCTCGAACATTTTATCACAGCTAGTTTTAAATAAATATATTCCATATTAAATACAGTGCCTATTATAAAACTAAAACGGATATATCGTTTCAATAACCATTTCCACGAAGCACACAAACTAAGCCTACCAATTTCAAAATTCTCCGAGAGTACTGTAGGTGCAACACAAGTTTTGATTGGGTGTGATCCCGCCGGCTGATCCGATTATGGCGCAAGTTATAATGACGCGGAGGACTATGCTAATGGACTGGCTAGCGTAAGATGCCGATACCTGCCTATCGACGGGAACTGATATCGTGGAATAGCTACTTCTACTTCATACAAACTTTACGTTATGCTTCTTAGAATTGGTATGAGGAAACCGAATATTAAGCATGGTAGACGTCAGAAGCAGCTCTAAAAAGCGTTTAGCTATGTAGGTAATGACTCTTTATGAGCGGTGTTCGATTTTTGAACAGTTTAGTAGGACGTCAAACTCTAGTGACAGCCTTATACGATTTAAAAAAGTAATGATAACTTATCCAGCGTCAAAGATGGCGTCGGTTTCGGTCGGTGGGAATGCTTTCTGTATTTCCCGACATTTTTGAATGCGTCAACTTACAACGTCAGATAAATGTGCGGCATAACACTTGAGTCGTTAAAATGTACATGAAAATGGCAGCAGTAATTCTTATAAACAGAAGTGTATTGCCAGCTACAAACAAGAAGAAGAAGAACAAAAGGTATTTTAGATTTTTTAAAAATTTTGTAAAATATGCAAGTCCGTCAATATTATAATTCGAATTTTGAATCCTCTTCTGTTCAAAGTGGCTGAGTTCACAGAGCTAACATTGCAAGCAAGTCACCCCAATCAAGGTTGGCTCGGCGAAAGTATCGGGTAACGGAGTTACGAGGCCCTTGTCTGGAAGGCCTCGCCTGAGGCTCGTGGCACACTGACTGCGCACGCAATTATTACATAAGCTTATAAATACATATAAATAACTGCTACGAATGCCTACGAAACTATATGACCCATTCTATATTAGTAAACTGCCAGTATAAAACTTATGTTAATTGATGTATGTACATCGCTAAATCGATTTAGGTTTACTTTGCTAATGACTTTTATAATCTTAAGACCAAAAATTAACTTATTGCTCTCATTAACTGTACCTTAACATTTTTACATTCAGCGTGTCCGGCACTCTCACTCGCCGAATGAAACCAAAGCTACACGTCGTTCTTCTGTCATAGAGTTGACTTTAAGTCCACTGTTTCCCCACATGAATATGCCTTGAACAAAGCAAGTGCTGATATAGCGGCAAATTTCACCTGTAAAAAGTCCTACCACCAACCAGACCCAAGGCCGTAATCGAACCCACGACCTCCGGGTTTTATACGCAAACGCCTTAGCTACTGTTCCATGGAGGCGGTCAATCTTTCTACCACATCAAATCTCATAATAAATGGTAATCTCGTTACAGGTATACAGGGTGTCCCAAAAATGCCCTCTTGTTTGGATTTTTTTGTACTCACTTTGCTAATATCTTAGGCTATCTAACTTAATGCACTGAAACACGTTAAAAAACGTGAAAATTTAGAAAGAGTTTAAATTGGCAATATCTTGTGGGTATCCTCCATGCACCAGTTTTAATAAAGACTGGGGCATGGAATTGCACGAGTCCCACACACGACTCGCCTACCCCAGGCGAGTTATGGAGCCTAATTGCATTCCCCTCCATTAAAAAAAAAGGCTTGTTCGATGCTTCTTGTGCTGGCCTACCTTCAGTGTCACCACAGAGATGTATTGGACTAGAGCCCGCCAGTGTAGCTACTTCGCGTGCCCAGCTTCAGTCCATCGTACTGAATGTGCCGATTCTTAGCTTTAGTCCCGCGCGACCGTTCCCCTTGTTAGACGTCAGACGAAATAGCAAAAAATGACGATTTGTGCTATTTTAAGCTGCAAAAACAATACCAAAAAGATTACTCCACAAAACAAAGATGTTTCCTTTCATCGGTAAGTCATTTTGTTATCTGAATACGCGTAATTTATTTTAAAATGAATTATTTATCAATTTTGAGAAAACAATTATGTAAATAATGCTTAAGCCGCGTGAATCGCAATTTCGTAATACATTGCGTATTTTATACTGGCCTTCCAATTGTATTGCGTGCTTTATAAGCAATGAATATCAAACAAGGCGGTACTTTCGCATATCGTTAAAGTTTCGTGGCACAGGCGTTTTTAGTCAAATACAGTGTTTAGTGATGTTCGTTCTATGCAACATACACATAATGTATTAAAATCGATTAAAGGTACCTAGTCGATTTTGGAAGCAGGAATGATAATAGGCTATTTGACAATGTGAAAAATAAAATCAAGCATAAAGTGACAATTAGGTTACATTAGGTACTGTCAACCGGCGTACAAATTAAGAAGAGTTTAAAAATGGATATTTATTAACATTAGTTAAAAATAATAATTTATTTATTTATAAACTAGCCTTCCGCCCGCGGCTTCGCCCGCGTGAACAGTAGTAGTGTATAGGACGTTATCCCGCGGGAATATCTTGTAAATTGTAGCCTATGTGTTATCCTTATGTATAAGCTATATTATTGTAAAGTTTCATTAAAATCAATTAGTAGTTTTTACGTGAAAGAATAACAAAAGTTCATCCATCCGCTCCCCGGCCAGTACCGCCGCAATCGCTATGTCCCTGCATTTTAAATCTGTAATATCTTCGAAACTATTCATTTAAATTACATGATGTAAAGGGCCATATTGATCTATATTACATGCACAATTTATTTATGGTACTTTATTGGATAAGGATTAATACTGTATTGCTTAAAATCACTTTTTCGTAAATAAGCCATTATTTTATCGTAATAAGTAAAGGAAAATGGTTATTGTGGGTTATCCCTAAGAGATAGACATATACCATCGCGGACTTTTTTGTAAAACTTTTTAAGGTGTACAATAGTGTAGTACATTATTTTGATCTATCTCGTAGGGTTCAGCCAGCGTTTGCAATGTAAGCGCAAAAAAATGCGATTATTTACGACCTTAAATTAAAAACCTCTAAAATCATCAGTGTTTCTCTACTATATTATGCATGTTTTATACATATAAACTTTCCTCTTGAATCACTCTATCCATTTAAAAAAACCGCATCAAAATCCGTAGCGTAGTTTTAAAGATCTAAGCATACATAGGGACAGACAGACAGGAAGCGACTTTGTGTTTTATATTATGTAGTGATTTTTATAATCGAATCGAGAATCGAGACGAAGTGGGCGTGCCCCTACTTCTCATCACTAAATCGCGCTCGTTACGTCACAGTAGGTACAAAAAATATGGCACGGTCGGTTCTCATACAAATTGACGTACTTGCGGGGTCTATTTTAATCTCTGGTCTGTGAGTGTCACTGTGACGTGTAATTTTTGGGACATCCTGTATAAAGAACCCCAACGGTGATATTAATGAATGCACCAAACCGATGAATAATGAGTTGGTCGATGAACGAATGGGCTTACGATATGTTATTGTATGCCAGATGGACTGCCGGAATAAATGTACTGCAAATATAATTAATTTCAATGTTGCTGTTTGCAAGCGGATGTTTTTTGTTTAGTTTACAATGTTTTACGGGATGTTTTACTGTTTTAACTGGATATCCTTGCTTTTGTTAAGTAGCATATTTTTATTATTATTAGAACAGACTTTTACAAAACCAATAAGTTCTCATAAATTCATTTGTTATTATACTCTAGTAAATCCAAATCCAACCCAGGAGCTTACAATTCCCAAAATGCGACGAATCAAATTCATCGAAAAACGACTTTAAAAAATAAATCATCTCAAACTTCGACTTTCAATTCACGCAATATTTCCCTCGATTACGTATTTACGTTTTGAAATGTTCCAATTGGTACAGGAAAACGGAACGTCGAAATATCGGAACAATCCGAAGTTGGTACCGAGCGGAGCGGACCGGGAGTTGATCTGTCCCTCATTACTCATGTATTCCGTGGAACCGATTTCGAGTTTCGATATCATTTCGGTCTGTCAATGGTTTGCTGCGCACAGGTAAAGCTGCGTTCTTACTATACACGTAGACTGGTAAATAACGCCCTCCTCTACAGTCAAAATAATTTAATAGGTTCGCTATGCCACTTCTATTCCCAGTGTTTTTGAAAACAGCTTTATAATTCCATAGAAATAAAATTAATGAGTTGTATCTATGCTGTTACGCCAGATAGAACACTTAAGTCTTCTTGTCATTGAATAAAGTTAAATACTAATGGCATAGAGAGCTGTCAAAATAAGCCATTTTTTGTAATAACTATAGCTAAGTTTTTGGCTACAGTGGTTGGCAGGATATATTATAGTGTGCAAATACGGCAACATTTGAACCCAAGACCTTTGGCGCCATGGAAACAGTCAACTAAATTCGTGATAAATAAATATTTGACACACAGAATTGTCTAGACAGACCACTCAAACTCTTTCTTTGGGACTAGTCCTACAGAAAGTACATAAGTGCTGTAAGATTTAACGAAAAGAAATAATTGTTTTTATATCAAATAAGTAATGTGACATTTTTGACACAGAGCCTTTTAGATTCAAACAAAATTACTTAGATTTCGATACAACAAAAGGCATCTACTTATATTGTTTACTTAATAAAAAAGAGTAAAAATAATACCTCGTATTTAATGCCAGTAGGTTAAACTTCAACGAAATAGTCTCTATTTATTCAAAGCCCTATTGGTCTTACCCAGTATTTTCTGAAAATAGCTCAGAATAAAAAATAATGTACTTACATATTTAAAGGAAACACGAATAAAAAACACAAAAAAAAAGTTCATTCTAGCACACAAATACATGGATTTTGCGGAGATCAAAGATTTATTTATTTTACAAGACTATTCGTTATCGAATGTTATCGTTCAGTATACAAATTGAAATAAAAGTTTGCTTACATTGTTTTCTAGTAAACGACGAGCGCGCAAATCGATTACGCTTCGTATATCCAATTCTACTTAAATTATTTACATTTGAGCTTCTCTACAACACGTTTTCGCATTTGCGGCGATTCGATCGGCGATACTGCTCGCCAACTACTAATTTGATTCGAAAATACCCGCGTAAATTGATTCAGTTAGCCACAAACGGTTTGCTCAGTGGCGCAGTCATAGTAGAAAGAGGACACAGTATTTTAACTTCATACACCGCACCGCACGCTGAAAAATCAAAATCAAAAATATTCTTTATTATTGTAGGCCTCAGAGATGCATAGTGACTCTACCACCGGATTCGGAATGTTGTTATATTGTATATTTCGACCCTATTCTAAGTTCAAACAAAGAGATTTTGTTTCAGTGTGCGTGCGGTGACGCATAAAAACTAATGTCGCACACATACAAACCGCATGCAAGGCGTTTTATGAAGATGCAGTGGCGTTAAGCAGCTCTCATTTATTTGCCTACATCCAAATTGTTTTTTTTTTGGACGTAGATATGACTCATAAATAATGACTTAAAGCCTAATCGTTAATCTCTTATTAAGTGTTAAACACCAATTAATAAAAACCAACTTATGTAAGGCGCATTATCAAAATTAGGGATTAATATAAAATTGAGATTAATTTTTTTGAAAAGGCAGGGTAATTATTTGTAGAATTGAAAAAACACCGGTACCCGGCTTGCCCGAGTCCTACACACCGGTACATCGTTCGTCATCGTCATCGGGTATACGTTGCCCGGATTAGTCAATCGCCAAAAGGGGAACTGGGGGATTTTAGCAGTAGTGGCACTAATATTTCTGGTAGCTACCAAATAACCACAGCACATTTAACGTTTCAAATAATTCCGTTGACAGGTCATTAGAATAATACAAGTGGTAATTGCTACAAATATAACGTGTAATTGTACAACCCAATATCATAATTATCATACACGAACCACGCAACGAACGATACCGTAGTAATTAAGCTATCGTATCTGATATCTTCAATACAATTAACGTTGTACTAATTTGTAACAGATTTGCTTTGCCCTTGTATCCGATTCCGTGTAGTATTTGCATAAATCTAAACAGTTTAGAGGAGCGATGGAGCGAAGTGATACAATTACCAAGTTGTGATGCGGGAACAACATAAATTTCTATGTTCTGTGGTCTGAACATGGAAATCTATGTTGCGTTTAGTTCAAAATCAACTATATATCAACCTATTACGTGTAATGTTGAGAAGTCATCGAACAAGATTGACCTTGAAAGTTTTCAGTGCGAGTCTCTCCCCACAAGAGGATGCTTTAAATAATGTGTAACTATAATTATTAACTGACTAGCGGTTGCCTCCGCGGTTTCACCCACGCGCACTTTCTTTTGTCTATTATACCCCCCTTTCCCCCACGTTTCCGGGATCAAAAGTATTAGGTACGATACTTCACCCGGAACCCTTTCTATTGATGTCACCCAGGAAAAATGTAGCTTTCCGACAGTGAAAGAATTTTTCAAATCGTTTCAGTAGTTTGAGAGCCTATTTAATACTAACAAACAAGCAAACATTTCCCGAGCTGGTTCCGAAAAAACTGAGACAAAATTTTATTCGACACAAAAATTGACCCCAACACCCCGTTCTCTACCATGTTCTTGAACAATTCGACCAACGACGAGTCGTTATAAATGGCACAATGTCCAGTTTTGTTAAACGAAACTACACGATGCATTGTAATGCAACATTCGACTTGACAGCTGCAAGCACGCCAGATCACTCAAGTGTGCAATGACCTACTTGACTAAATAGCAAATGCAATGTGTTCCGACGGGCAATTTGGCGCGGGTAAGACCTCATTTGCAAACGACCAATTCCCGCATCGGGACAAATCTGTTGATGAAGCATTTTTCTTTAGGATATCAATCGCAAAACAACATACACCTGTTTGTTGGTGCTTTCCTTATGACAATTCTTGTATCATTGATGAGAGTAACAAAGAAATTAATATTATGACTACATGACGTTATAAGACGAAGGATTGCGATTTATTCTGAAAAAAAAAAACATTTGTAATCCTTATGACAATGAACACTTTTTAATTGTTATAATTACAAAATACAGTTGGCTTCAAAAACAGGGCCGCAGTTTAATGCATTTATGCGATGATGAACAACAAGGAAAACAGTGCCGACATTGTAGTTTAGTTTTAATTTGTGTGTTTATTTTAGTTGGTTGTTGTAACTAGTTTTGGGAAGCTAGGCACTTTATGCAAACCTGGGAAAATGTTCCGCGACCTGGAAATTCATAAAGTCGTTATTCATTTAGCAAGATTTCTCCTAAATACAAATGTGTAATTTTCATAACAATTGTGTGAAGTTGTCAAAAATATTTTTATTTTTCTACAACATTGTTTCAACACAGCCGTATAAATGCTCTCCTCTTTAGCAGAAATTAAGCAACCACTTATGAACTCTTTTAAAGATATTCCACTGCCTCATTACAACTCCAATGAATTTCTACTTTCAACAATTTACGCCATGTCTTCAATTCATGTCCTGGTGAGCTCATTTCATTATTAATCACATACCGACGCCATTTGCCTTGTAATTTTACACGTTAAATTTTAATGACTCCGCCCAATGTGTGCCTTTCTTCGGTAATTAATATTAAATTAGTATAATTAACATGTCTCGTTTTGGTTGTGTTCGGGTTGACGTTATTT
The DNA here is from genome assembly GCA_949319885.1 of Mecyna flavalis. Taxonomy (NCBI): domain Eukaryota; kingdom Metazoa; phylum Arthropoda; class Insecta; order Lepidoptera; family Crambidae; genus Mecyna; species Mecyna flavalis. The sequence goes on from OX439439.1 coordinate 5,023,614, forward strand.
TCGAGTGACATGCAGACTTTGTCGTGAATAATTGATAAAGTTACGTTTCCTCAATTTCGACGGTTGAGAAACGATTGGAACGTAAAATGTTCCTTTGATAAAATACCAGAATTTATGTTAATTATTTAATTACTAATAACCACATACTAATACGTATTTTTACGTGAATGCAACAGAGCCTACGTGAAAGTGGTTTGTAGTGAAAATCTGTAAGTGTGGATTAGATTGCCGTTTGGGGTGGGGGTTTTGTTAGTCCGACCTACCTAGCAAGTAGGTGAGATCTGCCAAAAAAAAAACACTTCACCTATTTCGAAAGTGTTAACGAGGGAGTCACTGCAATAGAAATAAAAGTGTACGGGGTTCCGCTTAGTTGACCACGGAACCCCGTACAGGAATATTAGTTGTAGTTGGTTGATAACGCCGTGCGATGTGCGGCGTCGGGAGATGTAATAACACAAGAAAATCGATATTGTAACTGACGTTTATTGAGAGAAAACCAGGGCTTTTATAGTGATTTAAAGAAGTGTAACATGACATCCACGAAATGACATAAGCGAATGACAAGTTAGTTTCATTTATACTCAAGAGATGGCAGCACTGCTCCTTCATACAGTTATAACTTACGCTGGCGTTTCGTGTTTTCGGAACTATAAGGTCTCTCCATACATTTTAGTCATTCTGAAGCCAAGATGTAAGATCTAATAAGAAGATAGTTAGGCCTTACTACTGAGATGACCATAAGGGACTGATCAAGATATTGACGCCTGGTTGGACACTCAGTACAATAGAATTAAAATTGTAGAGCCTTGCTTTTGCTTTCCCTCTGAGGAACTCGGCTTGGCTAGTTCGTGATAGGAAGTTTAAGTTTTGTTAACTTTGTCTTGTAAAGAAATACATTTATTTTAAAACACAAACTGTCAGCGGCTCTTTTATTGGCGGCAACGTCGTTCTGAAGCCTACATTCGACACCTTCGGCTCACCACGGCTACAGTCAGTAGGTTAATACGTAATGATATTTAGTTTGTTTAGAAAAGTATCAGAATACATGGCATGTTTACATTAAAGAAAATAGAATATTAATTTATAATAAAAACAATAATCATTTCGATACGTCATCTGCGGTTATCGCTGAAACTAGGTTGCACGTGGGCAAAAACGTATGTACGATGGCTTGTCCGTACAGAAAGGTTTTGAATTTTGAAGCGTTATCTGATCCCTATTCCTATACATAAATTCACTACTTTTAAACAAGATTTTTAACTATAACTAGGTATTTAATAGTTAAAGGTTACTATAAAATTGAAGATTTTCTTAATGATGGAGATCTGTAGATACTGGTAGTAGGAATGCTTAGCTCCCTGTCAGCGCAAACTGTATTTTAATCTGTTGTCATTGTTGTTATATTGTTATATCTACACTACGTCCTACAGTTATAATTTTTTTCTTTATTATTATTATTATATCTACATTCACACGAAAAACTGTATGGCTTAGTATAGATAGATTTATTATCATTGTTGTATAAATTTCTTTGGCGATTAAAAAGAGTAACTGTCGAGTTTCTTGCCGGTTCTTCTCGGCAGATGACTGCATTCCGAAGCCGGTGGTAGAGTCACTCTGTAATTGACGATTCATAAATACTTGATACAAGTTTACATGAATAAAGTATATTTTGATTTTGATTTTGCTTTTGATGATTTTTAAAATCTTGGTTAAAAGTAGTGTTCGGTGTCACTAATTAACTAATTAAGAAACTTTTGTTGTTTTAATACATTATAAAATCGTGCCAGGGAGTGGTCGAAATACCAAAGTTTTTTTGGTTCTCTCGTTTATCTTTTTTTATGCCTCTTTTATATTAAAGTACCGTTTCAGATAAAACATTGTGCGGACAAAATCCAAAGGGGACAATTCTGAACTTGTGCCAAAACGAAATATATACGCAGTTAATATTAAGTTTTGTAGAGATCGTATAAACGAAAAGTTATCGTCATTTTGGATTTGTTTTATACAATCAAACGTAGGTATACCTACGCGTAAATGCTCGGATTTGATTGCTATCAAATCTTATGTGTGAAAATAAGTGATAACATAATCGCTGATATTTGCTTTAGGAGTTCACAAAAGATACCCCTGAAAATGTTTTGAACCAAATCAGTATAACCTCATAATTTTTCATGTCAAATTGGACATAGTTTCAAAATTGGTCGTCGTAACTCGGATAGAAGGATATTATTATCACAACTACAAAATGAAAAATTTTGTAACTACGTCGAGGACAGCTCTATAAAAAATCACTGTGTAATTGCAAACCCACCGATTGGATTATATTGATCATAAAGACTCCCATTAAACCCTCGAAATCACGATGATAATTAGCGACTTCCAAGACACAATGATCGAGCCACAAATAATCCTCGCAATTGTATACACGGTATTAGACGTGAAACGTTACATCATTATCGCGATTTACTCGTCAATTACAAGCGACACGCTAAATCGGCTACTTAAGTTATCGTCAGAATGATTGAGGATGAAATGAGAGCATTTTCGCAGAAATTGTAATTGTATCTTGTTGGGGATTCGTTAGCAGCGGGTAACTAATGCATATTTATTGGTTGGCTGTAATAGGGACCCTCCGTGATTGCCTGTGGTGCAGTGGCTTGGTAGCAGTTAAGGCGACACCGCATCATGATTTTTGGGTTCAAAAATTAGGTTAGTGTATAGTCGTTCAGGATTTGCCAAGTCCAGTTATTACATATTAACAACTACCAATTGTGACTTCCTTAATCCTTAATTGGGGAACTGGATCATGGCTACACACACATTCAACGTGTAAGTTTCCTTACAATGTTTTCCGCCACCGCCGCATTAATTTATAATTAATTAGATACCATTAGCTCGGCATACATAAAAAATTCACAAATGCGCGCAAAAATTTTACTATCGACCATGTGAAGCGACATTTCATACCACTTGGCTTTTACAAAACTGGCAAAACCCACACATTATTGCGGACAATGTCAACCTTAAAACTGCAATGGAAATTGGATCCTATCTTGTCAGATCGTTAGTCGCAATTTAGAGTGGTAGTTATCGGGGCGTCGCTTAATGCTTATTTATTGGTGGGCAGTTCTTCGCGACCAGTTACTCTGCGGGATCACGGTGTCAGCGCGGCTTGTTTTATGCGGCAGTCTTCCAAGCCGGGACTACGCGGAAGGATTGCAGGAGTTATACTTGTAATCATTACTTTATATTGCTGGGGTAGGAAGAAATACGGCGTGGAAGTTACTTTTATTGCACGGTGGTGGGGCTTTGTTGCTAGTTTGGATAGAAGGGAAAGAGGCGGGTTAAGGATCGGTACCACTGTAGAATCAATTTTGGTATGACGTTCTTTCTGCTTTTTATTAAAGATTTCTCCAAAATAAGTTGCGCTTTTTTCCAAGAAAAATGAGGTCTTAATATAAAATATGAAGTAGATAAAGGCCATTCTTTGCGGGAATTATAATTGATCCAGGAACGAAACTGATCCTTCTATATCGATAATCGAATTTTACAATACTGGATAAATAACGCAAGCACTCACTATCCTGAGCATTTAACAAAACTTGACACTTTGAGAAAATCAAAGTGATAGTTCTGTTGACGCTGAGTGAAAGTAGCGACACGCAATAGTTTGACCCTGAGTGAAAGCAGCGTCAAGAAGTAAATTTAGTTCTTCAGCCCAGTAAAAATACATCTATTTTGTTCAAGTAAGCTGATCAAAACATACCTTCGAAGACAGTGAGCGTGGCGACAGCAGTCACTGCGTCCCCCACCCCGTTCTCGGCCACGCACTCGTACGTCGCGTCGTCTCGTTGCGCGCGCACCGGTTCGATGCGCAGGACCGCGCCGTTTGCGCGCGGGCCGGCTGCGTTGTCCATGCCGAACACTTGGTACCGGGATTGCATGCCTGGGGAGTAAAGTTTCATGTTGGTTACTAAGTTTTGGTGGTCACACTTTATTAGAGTTTGAGTCGGCAATAACATCTCTGGCTGTGTTCAAATTGAGCAGTTTATTTATTTATTTTATTTAAGCTTCATTGCACAAATCAGATACTATGGCGGACTTAATGCCTCATGGCATCAGTTTGTATTTAAGACATATTGTTTTCGTGTACAGTAAATAACCTTTTTTTTTGGAGGAGAATGCGTTTATGCACCATAACCGCCTAGCTAGACCTGCGGCCGTGTGTGGGACTCGAGTCTAAAGCGTCCACTACCCACTAAACTCCCCCAGTTTCCACTTCACCCCCGATCGGGACGAGCCGGTGCCAGCCTTGTGGCTATTGACCAGCCCATCCCACAGTAAATCACCTATCCTTATATATTAAATTAAAGCATCCCATTTCCAGAGCAATGAAAATTGCATTGATTTGTGGACGGCCATCCACACGGCTTAATAAAGAAATTGTATACCAGTCATGTTTATCCATTGTTTGGAACCCACAGTATAGACTATGCTTTGTTTACGGCTAGACGGCGCTGTGATAATAATGGCCAATTTGTACGAACAAATGAAAAAAGAAAACAACATTTTATTTGATTTAAAGTATTTTACAAAAAATAGTTTTATAAGGAAAATTGGCCCCAGAAGACTAGGCCACTTAGGCGTTCTAAAGTCTATTTCCTATAGTTGTCCCGACAGGGTTGCTAAATCGTTTTGCAACTTTTAATGAAACACAGTATCTGGTTGTAAATATTTAATCGTAAAGGAGACTCCAGAAATCAAAGTTAGTATCTGAAACGTACATAGCACTAAAATACCTATACTTTACCAAAAAAAAAAAAAATTATTTACTGCGCGTAATGTTTATGCAGACAAATCCATACGCATTCTTACTAAAGGCATGAAATCAACTGCATAATTAGTAACAGAAAACTCAAGCATTACGTAAACATCGTTTTCAATTCTACTAATATTGTTGTTATTGCTACCAAAAACATTCACGCCATTTCTGAGCAGACAACCCTACGCAAGCCTACGTAAGTTAAACTTATCTAGAGTGACATAGTCACGTACACTTAGTGTTTCCGAAACGGGCGGTCTAATCTAAGACTTAGATAGCAGTTAGCGATGTGCACCGAGCTTAGTAGCAGTGCTGCAGTTTCTGAAGCAATAGTCAGCTCTTTAGGTTGGATAATATTCCCCAGATTTTTCAACAAGAAAATTGGGACGATCAATCAGTAAGAGTACGTTATTACTCTCTTCTTGTTAGTTAATTCGCTAATATCCTTTGTTTAAAAATACTCAATTAAAGATAATATCTTATTAGTATGATACATATGAAAGTTTGTGAGAAACTACGGAACGGAATAATTAGATTAACACAAAGACATTGAAAAACATAACACATTATGTAACGTGTCTGTCTGTGTATTATTTAGCAATCAAGAATATCTTTCTATGTATTTAAAGGCTACTTTTTATCAACCGTTGGCGAATAAGCTAGTAATTTTTAACGAGCCATTTGGTGTAATGGTCGAGTAGTCGGCTATTACATCAAAGATCGCGGGTTCGATCCCCGCACGGTACAAACATAATAATATGAGCACACAAATGAAAAGGCGGGATCGACTTGTTCATACATATCTGTTTGTATCGGTCTGGGTGTTTCTATGTATAATATGTATGTATTTACAAAAAAAAGTATATGAGTAATGTTTATCCGTAGTGCCCATAGCACAAGCTAATGCTTAATTTGGGGCTAGATGACGCTGTGTGAATAATGTCCAGAGATATTTAATGTCCAGATAATTTATATTTAATGTCCAGAGAATTTACATGGTTTTCAATTCTACGTTAAAAAACAATTGAAGATTGACGAAACAGTGTATAATAAACAGCAAAACTAGGTATCCTTTAACCAGACATTTAAAGAACCTATTACCAAGACAAGACTCTGCGAACTTTACACTACCCTGAAAACTTTACGACAAAACTTAGGTACCTAAATTTTTTCATTACCCTATAATACATGCTGTGTAAATAAAAACACCTTCCCACTTTGAATTCATAAGAATATTCGCGTTTACCGCTGAAGTACTAATGTCTTATTTCTTTTGTGGCATCCTTGTTCTTTGCATTTTTCCGTCCAAGTTTGCACTGTTGGTGCAACATCGAGCCTTTTTACTTTCACTGTGATCTTTGTCTTAAGGGAATAGAGTTTAAATTGCTTTGTAGATCTCGGACGTAAAGTTGTCTGAATGTGGGACGACAGAGCTAAATCGCCACTCGTGGTAAGTGCCAAGAAAATGTATTTCACAACAAGTGAGAATAATCGTTCTCTTACTGCGACGGTGAGATTTTGAACGGATTACGGGAGAATAAAGCTTTGTAATCCTTTGTAATTAACGACTAAGTTAATGTTTTTATATGACTCGATGATTTGGTAGCAATCGGAGTGTAGTTCGTAGTCAACAAATGAAAAATATCTCTGGACACTTTTCACACAGCGCCATCCATCCCCAAACTATGCATTAGCTTGTGCTATGGGTGCCAGGTAGCGGATAAATATTACCTATATACATTTTTGTGTAAATACATACATATTATACATAGAAACAGCCAGAACGATACAAACACACAAATGTCTGTCCCGCGAATCAAACCCGTTACCTCTTGGTGTAATGGCCGACTTCTCAACCATTACACGAAATACATAGGTTGTCGAACATATAAACGGTGTGCTCCTAACAAGTTACAACTCTACATTATCCTGTACAACTTAGCGGCAATAATCATAAATCAATGAATAACCTTCAACTTGCTCGTGAGATCCCACAAACAGCAATTAATCAGTCGTCCAATGATAGGGAAACAATAAAGTTACATTAGGCAGACACCCTGTATTATTTATAGCGTACGATTGTGTTGCGAAGATAATAAATATTACGGTGATGTTATAAAAATAAGGATATTAATCTAACGGTTGCGAATGTCTTCATAGTTAATAAGAGGACAAGTATTACTATTTTTCTTGGATATCTCAGTGGAAATGAAAATTGGATAAATGCGGATGGTATAAATTGGCGCTTTTGATCAAGTAAATTAAGGTTTTTCGTAATTTTCGACTTTTTTTTTATTGTGGGGAATGCGTTACGCATACCCTCGGCCAGGTGGTGCTGGCGAGAAGCGACAACACCACCCGTCAGAGGGTTATGTGGGACTCTCCTACCCGAGGGGTAGGTATACCCACTAAACCCCACAGTGCCCAACAGACGTCTTAATGGTAGTGTCACAGGAATCAGCATAGCCTTGCATCTGTGACACTACCAGCGGATCCCTCACACCCTCCGCTTTGGAGTATGGGGAGCAGAACTTTGCAGCTACCGCCCGACACGCCATGCCACAACCTGCGGTGTGGTCCTGCTTGGGCCGCCGATGCTTCGTAACGTTCGACTGAAATCTTATGATAGTTGTGATTGATTTCACTATCGTGGATCAATTAATTAATTTATGGTGATGACCATAAATCTAATTAACCCTAGAACCACAACATGGGGTCATGGGTGACCCCACACACAAGTATTTTTATTTTAATTTAGCGAGTTTTGCACCTACAATCCTGTGCGTCTAGGTACCTTCCGTAATTGGTAATCAGTGGCCCGTGACGCATGGCGGCGTGCGCACGCTCATAAGGTTCGGAGATTTTTCAGTTTGGGGTCGCCCGCGACCCCAAGCTGAAAGTGATAATGCTTCATGTTTTGGGAGTAGATGAAGAAAACAGTGCTTAAGTAGCCCAAGCTCGATCAACTTCAAGTTCCCGCTGCTATTTATGCACTAGAGCCAAAGATAGGAAGGGCAGAGAGAAATGTGTTAAGTGCTCCAAAAATATATGTGCACAACACAGGTTACCTATTTGTCATCAATGTCTAGATTTTAAGATTTTTACTTCATTTTTATTCCTTATGTGGTCCATTCATATCCAAAGAAACTTGTAAGAATTGTTAAAAGTTATTAAAGTTTGATATTTTGTACGTAATCATGCTTTTTAATTGGGTCACCCATGACCCGTGTTGTGGTTCATTGAACTAAATTTGGATGTTGTAGTTGTAGGGTTAAAATAAACTTACCACGCTAGATTAAAACCCCGTCGTGACCCACCCATCACAGCGAATAGTTATGTAACATACCTACCAAACGTGTTTTTTAAGAATTGAGTTGAAGACAGCAAATTAAAATATGTGAGTTTTAAATAAAACAGTATTCTCAATAGAAACACAACGGAAACCACGCGAAATTCCTACGAATTTAAAAGTTTACTTTAATTTTTTCACAAATTCAACCAGGATTTTAGTTTTTGAAGTTTAAAAGTCAGAGTTTAGTGTGGCCCGGATGTTTTACTTTCCAAATTAGTTCCAAACAACTTGCAAGTAAATAAAATAAAATCCAGTCTTTGCAGACAATGGTTTTGACTTTATAAACCAAAAAAATAACAAGACTGAACGAGATACGTTGAGGTTTTAACGTAAAAAAATAATAAGTCCTTCTAGCCGAGTTTTGGCTACTGCGGCCAATATTTTTGATCATGATCACTGGTTTGATCCCCGCATAGTACAAACATTTGTGAGCGTGACCATGTCTCTCGTAACATTCCGGGTACTTATTTATAGATATGCATTTTATTTGCAAAAACAGGTATATGCGTAATCTTCTTTAATTCAATCAGCGTGTTCGATATAATGAAGTCGAACTATCAACTTTCGCACTCATATAGGGGACCCAATGGACTATGGCTTAATCCAAACGTTTGCCAATGTTAACCATTAAAATGCTAGACTTTACATTTTGTTTTGCATACAACACCAATAAACATCGTTTAATATCCTCAGTTTTCCCGTTTGCAATATTAATAGGATTCGTTTTATTTATCGGACACCCTACAAAGTGGACCGAAGGTACCTCAAGCCGAACTCTTTAGCTTAAGTACAAAGTATCATTAATACGGGAAGTACCTGGCACAGGGGCGTTATCGACCGCCGACCTGTAAGCAACTCCGTTGAATATTTAAATATTCCAGCCTTTGGAGATTTCAGCTTATGGATTATTTTGCTCCGTTTATTTTGTTGGGATATAAGCAACTTACCGCGAGAGATAAAGGGAATATTTTACCGGCCTCCCCGCTATATAAAGCTTCTTGTGTACGTAATTTGGGTTTTTGTGACGGTCGAGTTTAGAAGTCGGTAATCTGAAGATTAACGTTGTAATGGAGATGGTTTTTAATTCAGCTGTTGTTCGATTTTGTTCGTACTGGACAGTTTCGTTCGATCGGAATTGAGTCTGTCTTTTTCGTGTCAGTTTATCGTAAGCCTGTGGGACCGTCAGAGTTTTTCGAGGAAAAAAGTTTGTGTGTGGAATACCTTGTCGGTGATCTTAATAAATAAATATTGGATTGTACAACATCATATTTGTGCGTTAATTTAGCCCCAAAGTAAGTACCTTAAGCATTATGTGTTATCGTTATTAAAAATAATGAAATGAAAGCCTGTGAGGGCAGCTAGTAACATATACGTTCCATGAGACAGAAGATTTGACTTTATCATCATGATCACATTCATAGGATATCCACTGTTGACCATAGGCCTTCCCAACGACCTCTACAGCCCAATCTAAAACAACCTGCATGCAGTGTAACTTAGGGCCGGTATTTCAATGTAACCTTATCTTATTGCATGACATTTAAGATAAGTATTACTTTTGACAGTAGACCGACAAACTTATCTGTTCCGGTGGCCAAAATTGGAACTACGTGAAATTCAATGCAAAAACGATATTAAATGACAGTTCTAAATAGACAGTAGCGACGCCACCACCGGAACAGATAAGTTTGTCGGTCTGTACTTTAGGTGCCGCTTAACTTTAATCCTTTAATTAAATATACTTAAGTCATACTTATTATCAATCCCGGATTAAGATCAAGATAAGTATATATTGAAATACCGGCCCTTAGCTATCCTCGCCAGGTCGTCTATCCATATATTGAGGAACTATCCTCTTCCACGCTTGCTGGTAGGTACATTTTATTTACCCTTATAAAATTGAGAGCGATAAAACCCACCCTCACGAATTGATAGCTCCCACCTTATCTTAAAGTATCTTGACAAAATTACCCCCGAAACATACCGCAACCCTCCTATCACAATTTGTAAGCCATCAAGATAAAAGAAGCAAGGAAAATAAATCATACACATCGCCAATATCCGACCGAGTCACGCGCGCGCCGTCAAACTATCGCGCTGACAGCCAATAGTAATAATTCAGTTGAAAAGAGTGTTTTTTCATAAAGAAATCTGTGACTTTTGGGCTCCAGAGTTTAGATCCGAAGGGAACGCGAACAACTTCAAGCGTGAATCTTCGACGGATAGAGTGTTATGAACGTGACTGGCGCTTCGTTTTTGATAAGCTAAAGGGTATTTTGGTGTTAATTATTATACACATAATATCCCTGGTCACTATTTACACACTAAACATAGCTTGTACTATGGGTGCCAGACAACGAGTGATTTCCACAAATCGTATTGTGAGCTCCCCAGAACTTTATTACTGTCCAATGAAAACCAAAAAAAAAACTGTAGGTGAACTCTAACGTATATTTATTTCTTTATATACTCAGTTACAGTCACTTCGTATCATCCACAACTTGCACTCCATCAGAAACGTCACTCGATGTTCTCAAATAACACGAATTTTCTTTCACACATCGCATTAGTTCGCAGACGTGTGAAATTCTCCTGCGGAGTATCATCCATCATGGCGGAGCTACCCGCGATTGTCAATCCGGCGTTGCGACTCGCATGTAGCGTTTATTGCGCACTTTGTCGCACTGTCGTGATTGTTTGCGGATATTGGAGCGGCGTTGAAGGATGGACATTGCGGTTCCGCCGCTTTCTTATTTTACGTGGTTCGGGACAAGATATTACTTGCGAACTGTTCGACGCGAAGAGGTTTTGCTTTTGTTCGGATAAGGTTTGGTTTTTTTTTTATGATTTTTTATTTACATCGCTCTGACCCTTAAGGAAGTAGTTTAAAATACAAAAACCAGACACGGATAAACACATATGTTCACTATATAATTAGTGTTTTTGCTGGGTGGAATTCAAAGGACTACCAAATGCGCCGTTGGGCTAGTCAAAAAATTGACTTTTACAGTTTACAGTCCGTAAGTAGGTTATCCTCTAAACTAAAATTTTAACAAATCATATTTATGAAGAAGCGATATAAATACCTAAGCCACAAACAAAGCATCTATTGTTATTGTCTAAAAATAACTTCTATAAAAAAGAGACAAGTGATTAGTTCACGACCCTAATGGCATTATTTACATATTAACATGGTCTTACTATATTTTATACCCTAATGCTCGCAATAATGTTGCCGTCATAATGTTACAAATGATATTACCATATAAGCAACGCTAATGATATGGATCCGACTGATGGTAATGTTATTTCATTATCATTTAAATATTATTGTATTCGCTTACTTAATATGTGATATTAGTTTATTTAGCTACATGATATATTAAATGTTCTATCATTATTCTAAACGTCAGATAAAATCATTTTACAAAAAAAAATAACATGTTTTAAGGTTTGATTAGTCCACATTAGCCTGATGGTAAAAGCAAAGTCTAAGTTGTTGAGAAAATTGATCTCCCATATAACTAGTTATTTGACATATTTTTCAAATATATTCATGCCCTTTTTTCACTAAGTTTTTAACGTAAAACTGATCTTTAACTTTTAAAAATATGCACTCCGGCGCAGGACAGGCACGAATGTTAATCACATAATGGTTGCCCTGAGTAGAATACCCCAGACGCAGGGTACCAACCACTACCAAATACGCCTTAAGAACAATTACATTGAAAGTCATAGTGTTATCCTGCAAACAGGTATTTCATTTTTAACCGACTTCAAAAAAGGAGGAGGTTATATGTTCGACTGTATGTATTTTTTTTTTTTTTTTTTTTTTTTTTTTATGTATGTCCGTCGATTTCTCCGTCAATTGTGGACCGATTTAAATAATTCTTTTTTTATTTGAAAGTGCATAGTTCCGAGGTGGTCCCATTGTCACCATGTCAGGATCTGATGATGGGATCCCGGGAAAATCAAGGGCAAACCTCAAATTTTATAGGCGCACACTACGCGTTACTTGTTTTTTCTGAAGCCATTCAAGTTTTTGCGTCCGATAGACATAATTTTATGTTGATGAGCTGATGATGGAAAGTACAACTCCTTAACGGTTAGGAGTTAGGGGATAATTCTTTCAGTATTGTAGGAATATGTGGACCGTTAGTTGTATTTCATGTACTTTTGCAGCTAAGCTGATGATGGAAGGTACAACTCCTTAACGGTTAGGAGTTAGGGGATAATTCTTTCAGTATTGTAGGAATATGTGGACCGTTAGTTGTATTTCATGAACTTTTGCAGCTAAGCTGATGATGGAAGGTACAACTCCTTAATGGTTAGGAGTTGGGGGATAATTCTTTCAGTGTTGTAGGAATATGAGGACCGTTAGTTTTATTTCATGTACTTTTGCAGCTAAGCTGATGATGGAAGGTACAACTATGATGATGGAAGCTACAGGGTACGACTTCTTAATTCTTATGTCCCTCTTGCGGGCTGCGTCTTTAGTTGGTGTACCCATGGTGCTGAACACTTAATGAAGAATACCTAATATTGTCAAATAATACAATTCTACTATTTTACTCGTATTTTCGCTATCATTATTATGAAAGAGTTTTACTCACTACGTGTTATTCACACTAAAAATAGAAAAATAAACAAACTTTTTAAAAAAAAATTTAAACCGACTTCAAAAAAAAAAACAAAAAAAAATAGGTACCTAAAAACACTGAAAAGCAAAAAATAATTTTAAAAAGACATTCATCAAATGCGCTTATTGTCTAAGCCTATTAACTAAATTAAATTGTATTTTACGTGCTAGGTAGGTACCTACTAATCTGTTTGAAGTCGGTGCCAATCCAAAGAAAATAAAAAATGATACATAATTTAATAATGTATTTTACAGGGTAACTAATTAATCCGCGGACGGTACGTAGTCTGGGTACCTACTATTTGGCTTGGCACCGACTTCAAACAGATTAGTAGGTACCTACCTAGCACGTAAAATACAATTTAATTTAGTTAATAGGCTTAGACAATAAGCGCATTTGATGAATGTCTTTTTAAAATTATTTTTTGCTTTTCAGTGTTTTTAGGTACCTATTTTTTTTTGTTTTTTTTTTTGAAGTCGGTTTAATTTTTTTTTTAAAAAGTTTTTACAATCGTTCTAAATAAAACACGATTGTAAGTTTAGTGCTGTCGACTTTCTCGTAACGTCTCGTAGCCATCTGTTTATGTCGACTACGAGATCTCGTAGTATACTGCGTACTAACAAACATACGGACTACGACGTAGCCACTCATAGGTATGGGTATTGATGCTACGAGTTCTTTATAGCTTTCCAGAGATATTTATATTTATACATAAATATATAAATATAACGCATGTGAACATTTTAAATCACTCAGCTACCACAGTTCTCATAGTCTATGATCCCACTGCTCGATTCTGCAGGTATCTGTTTTTTTTGATACAACTAATTTTAAATGGATTGGGGATAGGTTGCCTATAAAAATTAGCCGCAATTACCTGTGATTAATTTTAATATAATTAATTCGCTAATATAACTTGCAGTAGGCATAACAGCCCTTTGTTCCGTAAATAGAAGCCAATAAACTTGAAGTAAAACGGTATGAAGGTCAGATGGGCCCACTTATTCTAATGATTTCCACGAATAGAATAAGACGCGTATACTTCTCTCCACCCCATCTCTTTTGATGAGGATAATTTTAAAAAAGGAACTGCCTCCGTGGTAAAGTGGTTAGAGCGTTTGGCTCAAAAAACCTATAGGTCGTGGGTTCGAATCCCGCGGGGAGCAACACTTTGTGATATTATTTCCAGTTTAGTTAGGACATTGCAGGCTTGAATCACCTGAATGTCTGAGAAGAATCATGATGATTCCGTGCTTCAGAAGGCACGTTAAACCGTTGGTCTCAACTATGTTCCACGTAGGTCTGGTTTCCCTTGTAAAGGTTACGGAGGTCAGATGGCAATCGCTCCATTGTAAAAACCCGGCTTGTCAAATCTAGGATCATAGTCGAAGCGGACCCTTAGCTCCATACTGGATGCAATCGGGAATACGCTAAGATGTAATAAGGATTATTAAAAAGGACCTGTAAAGTTAATACATCGCTGACATGGATAAATGATTTTGTCATTTGGGCTCCAGGTTTCGATTCCCGTAGGATTTGTTAAATAAAAACGTTTCTGTGCTTTGTACTTTTGTCTATAGTAAAACCATGCTAAATGGCAATAAAAGTAAAAGAGAATCCTTGGATTCTTTCCACTTTATTGCCGCGCCATCATACTCCAAACTAAACTTAGCTTGTACTAGTGTTGTGTAAATACTAACATCTATATATATAAAACTCAAAGGTGACTGACTGACTGACTGACTGACATAGATATCTATAAACGCACAGCCTAAACTACTGGACGGATCGGGCTAAAATTTGGCATGCAGGTAGATGTTATGACGTATGCATCCGCTGAGAAAGGATTTTGATCAATTCCCACGGGAACTGGAACCACGCAGGTGAAACCGCGGGCGGCCGCTAGTTCTGTATATAAAGCAAGCATATTACAAACAAACATGTTCATGCGCATAGATGTTTTTACCGTGCCGGGATTAATCCTAACGACCTCTGGTGTAATAGCCGACTTCTGAACTATTTATTATACACTAGCCTTCCGACCGCGGTTTCACCCGCGCGTAATTTCTTTTTTTTTAATATCCTCCCCTTACCCCCCACATTTTCGGGATCAAAAGTACCCTATGTCACCCGGAGATAGTGAGCTTTCCAACAGTAAAAGAATTATTTAAATCGGTTCAGAGCCTTTTCAATACAAACAAACAATCAAATCTTTCCTCTTTATAATATTATTATTTATTTATTTACTTATATTATACAATATTATAAGTAATAACTAAGTATAGATTGTAAATATGATAACAAGTAGTAGAATAAAATTTGATAATCAAAAAAACTAACAGGTACCTATTACCTATTGACAAAACATTATTAGATAGATACATCTTATAGCTCCCCGAAGAATCGTTATAGAAGATTATGTTCGAATATGGCTCTAAGGATATTATACATAACATTTACAACCGTCGAATATTATGACTATTTAATGGTCATTAGTTCTCCACAAAACCCGCACTAGGCCAGCGTGGAGTATGGCCCACACTATCTCACAATTGAGATAAGGCCTGTGTCCTAGCAGTAGGAACGTATATAGGCTGATGATGATGAATGGTCATTAGTAACGAATATGAATCTTTCTTTTCGCGTAACGCGCAGATAAGACCACGGATACCACATAGTTAAAAAATAAAGTACAAAGTTTAAATGTCATCTTAAATTGATATCTAAACAAAACTGACCGATATCACTCATCGGATATTCACATAAAAACTCAATACTTGATCCCTAAAATAAAATCAAGCTCGTAGGTCCATAGGGACCCCGTGATATTGTTAAACGCTGGGCCGCATCGCGCGATAGTGAGACATAAAACAAAAAGGGTCAGCAAATTCTAAACCCGGAATAGTTACAAATTCATAGAGCAAGCCAGGTAAATGCTCGCTGGCCCAGCGGGGAAATCTTCTAAAAATCCCTTGCCTCCGTCTTAGCTTTGCAGGAATTAGGGTTGTCGGTATTAAATGATAATGGTTTATTTCCAAAGGGGTGTATGATAATAATATATGATTTATGTTGTATTTAAAAAAAAAAGTATGTAAGTAATGTTTATCCGTTGTCTGGCACCCATAGCACAAACTAATGCTTAGTTTAGCCTAGATGGCGCTGTGTGAAAAATGTTCAGAAATATTTGTTCAGAGATATTTATATGGAATAAGAAATGAAGCACATATTTCTTTCTTCTTAATGCATTGTATATTATACAGTGTCAGCCCTACCCATCACATATTCGTAGTTTTTCGAGTCACCGACGCCCTTTGATAGATGGCTTGCGTGATGACAGCGAGACAAATCGCGAGGAAGTCTGATAAAGCAGATGGAATATGAAATGAGATAGGTGTGAGATCCGCCATTACTCTTTTATGGTCACTGGTTGGGTGACGGAGCGGATACATTTGTCGCACACCCGAACTAATAAGGCTGAGGGCAGACTGTGTTTAATGTGTATTTTTATTGTTGATTATCTAACGAAAATATTTTGGATATACATGAATCATCAAATTGTATCTTTTGTTGAACTTTAGATCAGTTGACAGGCACGCAGCCCACCTGGCGATAAGCTGCCACTGCAGATTATATTACCTTGAGTAAATCTTAATCAGGAAGCTAAACTTTTACTGTATTAAAATACCGGATATACACACATAATACCTTATCAAAGGCGCAAGCAGCAAGAAAAATTACTAATTTTTAATTATTCTCTGATTAGTTAGATAGTTTTTACCTTCAATGTATAAATATTTCAAAAATTTTAAAACCATTTTAAGTTAACTCTCCTTTTAAATGTAAATTCATACTAATCATCGATATAATTCGTTTTATAATAAAAAATATCAAAAGTCGTTCACATAATGCTTTTTATATTTCAGAAGATCTAACTAATCATGTGACCCCTTATGTACCTACACTATTTATTTTCACTTTCCTCCCTTACACTTTCCCAAAACAAAAAAGAACTATTTTATTCAAAGCATATCCTTGCATCCTTCGCTCGTGTGCGCCTCGCACTACGTTTTCCCAGCTCATTGCCCCAGGCTTATTGCGTCATTACCGGCCGAGATATTTATGGGCCAAAAACGCGGGTTTTACATTTCAATCACGAATAAAAATAGTGGAAGTAATAGCCAGTAGTTTCTCTTCCCGAGATTTTATCCTTGTCGTTTTGTGATGTCGTCTATTCTTCACTCGGGCCGAATTAAGGATACAAGTCCTTTGTGCGGTTAGGTATAGTTTTACTAACGCTTTGACGTTATTTTTATAATTTTTTTAAGCATTTTTGCCTGCTTAATGGCGATATAACTTATAATTATTAAAAATACGATTACGAGATTAAAAATAGAAATAAAATTATAAATAGAAGAGATGGCGCTGTCGTAGCGTAAAATAAATACAAGAAGAAATTAAACCGTTCCGCTAAGATTTCGGTAGCATAGGTGGAAGTTCACTCGTCCGGGCAGCGAGGAGCGCGGGTTCGAGTCCCGCTTGATACCTGGACAAATTGAATTTTTCCTAATATATTTAAATTTATGACGCTTTGACGTTTGGGGTCTGTGCGAATTTTAGTAAACAAAATTAACTGTCTCTTCTTCATTTTCTTTGTCATATTTATATTTTAGTAATTTGCTGCCTAAGTAAAATCATCTATAATACTAATATTATAAAGAGGAAAGATTTGATTGTTTGTTTGTTTGTATTGAATAGGCTCCGAAACAACTGAACTGATTTGGATAATTATTTCACTGTTGGAAAGGTACACTGTACCCGAGTGACAAGGGAGACTTTTGATTCCGAAAATAAGGGGGGAAGTGAAACCGCGGAGGCCATCGCTATTGAAATATAAAACAAAACATGAAAAACAAAACTCAAAAATCCGACTAGAGAATTGAATCGTATAAGAGAGCTCAAGAAAGAATGTTAAGTACGAACAGTTTCGTTTACAGTTCCTTTATAGCCTTAAAAACTTTAGTGCTGAATTCTAAAATTCACATTACATTAGAGAAAGGCGACTATAAGAAGCTCCGAGCTCTCAAGTCGGGTTTCTCTTTGTAAAGAGATAAAAAGAGACCGAAATGTTAACCAGTAGGTGAAAAAAAAATTGAAAATATTAGGTTAATAATTATTCTTTCTGTTCTTAATATAAAATTAAGATAATTCCTTAGAATACATACACACATACATAGATTTATACATCAAAATTACGGCTAATATTAAATGTTTTTTTCGTTTTCTGATTCTGACCAACAAAGGCATTTATTATGTATAAAATGAAATAATAGGGAATTTTACTTCCCCAACAGGGGAATACTATGAACAAATGTTAAAAAATAATAAAGAAAAGTAAGTAATGATCAATTAATATCGGATTGAATGTAATTGCGGGATTTACAATTAATTGACTATCATTACGTGTATTAACAATTCCTCAAAAACTTCCTGGGAAATTAAACGTAAATATTTATAAGAATAAGAAAAAAACTGAAAAAATGGACAATCAAATTTTAATTGTCTTTATCGGAAGCATTTGAATAATCTTCATAACAGGATTGTATGTTTTCTTAACTCTGCACCTAATAGTTATTTATCTTCATTCATATGATAATAATATGGCTACAGTTACCAACATAATCTGTTTGTAAAAGTTAGTACTTAGTACAAAATCATGTCATAATTTGTAGGTCAATTTGAATAAAATACATTTTAAGAAGACGTTCGAAATTTGAACGTATTATTAAGGTATCGGTTACCGATACTAAAATGTAAACATTAAGATGCAGCCATAGATACTCATATCTAAATATAGGGCGTTTGCTCATCGATCCTGACTATAAAATAGACATATTAGGGTAGATAAAATAGTTTTATTTCCATATCGAGGACACTCAAAGGCAAAATCGGAAGGTGCCACTCGCGCCTGTTGACGAATAAGTCGTAGAATTTTGTAATGTATTTGTCTACTACGAGTTTATTTTATATTAATAATGAAACATGGTACTTACTTGAAACTCGTTTCCCGTTCTTTCTCCACTGGATATTGGGTATGGGGTCACCGCGAGCAGCGCAGTAGAAGGCCGCGATGCCGTTGGCTCGCACTTGGAGATTGCGCGGTCGGATTGTGATCTCTGGCGGATCTGCACACACAGAAAAAAATAATTTATTAGCACACTCCCTTATACAGAAGAAGAAGTATTTAGACTTGTTTTTGACATATTCATTGTAGTATTTTTGCATGTATGGTATAACATACATGCAAATACTACAATTTCATATTAAGTTACTGGACATTATCGCATGGATGTAACAATTGTTCACACTAACGCAACGTTACCTGATGAAAAACATCTCTCATTTGTTTGCGACTTTCGAGGCAAAAGCATTCACAATCATCTTTATCAAAGTAGACAGCAGACAAGTAGCAGTACTTTTATATAAATGAATATGTTTTCTTTCTTTTTTTCTAATTCCATCTTCATGGTTTACTTTTGTCGGCTGTTTCTTTTGTGTGAAATCCATAGTTATTATTTTCTATGTATTTATTTTACTAAGTCGGTATGTATGTATGTATGTATAAGTATGTGTATGTGTATGCCTATATAAGTAAGTATATGTTATATTTTATTTTTTTGTATTGTTTTTTTTCTCTTACTTTTTTGAGAAGTTTGAATTGTGTTCTACTTGTATTTATTTCTTGTTCTTGAGTTTTGCACTGCCTACTTTTTAAAATTAATTTAGAATTTTCCTCTACCTTAAGGTTGACTGGAAGAGATTGCTATTAGCAATAAGCCCGCCTACATTGTATCACCCATTTTTGTAACATATTTTCTTTTATAATTTTGTGCAATAAAGAGTATATCTATCTATCTATGTTTATTCATCCCCAAAAATTAATATGTTCATTCATCCCCAAAAGTAAAGTCAGATATACTCTAACAAAGATACATTTAAGTCTGAATCTCGGAAGAGACATTAATTTAGAACGGCCACGCAACAATTACCTCAAATTCACTTAATCTAGGACTTGTAATTGATGTCTCGGAATTTCCAAGACTTGGAAATAATTTAATAGAAAACTTATCGCCCGGAATGCAAATTCGTGGTGTCCCGAACCCATTGGCTGTAACTAATCCCAACTGTTGGTAAAGTTACTAATATGAATTATGTATGACGGAAATTTTACAACCTCTGGATTGGTTGTGTTTGGTCTATGCCTCCGCGATGTCCAGTCATGAATAAATTAAAGATATCTTGAGAGTTTGTTTAGGGTCTGATAATTGTGAATTCTGGGGTGCCGGAAATTATAATAAATTTATATATTTTCTCTAACAGTATTGATGTTGAATTATACAATGGAAATCATAGAAATCTACATAAAACGATGTTGAACGCCAACTTTACAGAATATCAAAAACCATTGTTTTTATTTCCTTATACGATCTACTTATTTTAATTAAGATAATAACGACCTATTTATATTATGCAAAATAAATTACGAGTAGTATTTTAAAAAATTTAGAGGATTTTTCTGCGCCTATTTAAAATTAGTACATTAGTACTCAATATGGAACTAAGCAAGAATACCGAGTACTTTAAACCTTAGACAGGCATTAAAATGTGGAAACCGGAGAAAAAGTAGTTAGTTATTCACAATCCGGTATATTATACGCCTTCAGAAAAAAAAAACATATCCGTAACAGTAATATCCTGGTTACAGGCTAGATTAAACAAGTAAACGAAATGCCATAACGTGATAACTTTGTATAAATATTTGATGTCAGTAGCATAGGAAGTAATTTTTGTAAGTAGCACTAAACTGCCGAATATTTTCGCTGCAAAATGAACAAACTAAGCGACGTTCGCCGTCAACACAGCACTTCTTGAACCATAGTGTTGCTAAACGCGCATTTTTCCACAAGATAACACCATTAATCTCTCTTTCTGTAATGAAAATGTACCGTCCGACAGCGTTCAGTGGTAATTCGGGAACATTTTAGACGAGCTCGGTGTGACGGCATAGTAAAAAGTACACAGTACGCTATCTTTGTACACACGCACCGCGAGCTTGTACTATGTGTGCGTCATAGTGTCTATGTGTCGCCCCACGCACGCTCAAACAAAATCTCTTTGTTTGCACTATGAAACGGGTCGAGATTTTGATTGAATGTGCGAGCGGCTCGCATTGGTACTATGGCGCACACATACTCGTACAAGCAGCGATCTTATTGATGCTTAGCAGTCAACTACTGTGCGCTTTTCACGCTATGTTCTGCGATCAGGTGTGCTGCAAGCTCGTATGCCCGTTACTTCTATATCTATACTAATTTATAAAGAGGAAAGATTTGATTGTTTGTTTGTATTGAATAGGCTCTGAAACTACTGAATTGATTTGAATAATTCTTTCACTGTTGGAAAGCTACACTATCCCCGGGTGACATAGGATTTATTCTTTGAGCCCGGTCTTTTGAGCCCGGAAATATGGGGGGGGGGGATATTTGAAAAAAGAAATAACGCGCGGGTAAAGCTGCGGAGGCAGCCGCTAGTCATAAATCAAGATACAGAAGATACTATGGCGCAATACAAGCCTCGCGCGGTGCGTATGAAGATAAACTACTGTGTATTTTTTTACTATGGTGAAGGGAACGAAGTTTCAAGAAGTTTCCGAGGATGCGACTTATGCTAAGGAATTAAATTCGCGTTTGTCGAGTTGTGACGTGGGCTAATAAAGTGCGGTGCATGGCTGGAAGGAATGAGGTCGGATTGCGGTTCGCCATGCATGTAATTGAATTAGAATTTACTCTGTCTATAACTTTTGGAGTTGATTAACTTTTTTGTTAGACTGCGGTCTTTGGGTAAACTTGTGTGTTGATTACGTGACTTAGTAACTAGGAGATGGTGAGATAGAGCCTTTAGAAATCTAGTAAAGTAACAGGAAACTTAAATAATTACTTACATTCTGTACAGAAAGCTAAGTTTAAAGCTGTATTACCATGATTACCATCATATTTAATTACTGCCTTCCTTTGTCGATGATTAAAATAACCATTTGACAAAGCTTGTATATTACCAAAATATAGAGTCATACTTATAAGTAATCATTCTTGAAATATGTACACTGCGGGACAGCAAACAAATGTTTTTGTAATAATTCGCTAAAACCAAACAGTCCGTTTAACAGATGTACCCATCCAAAACCACCTAAACACCTATTCCCATCTTCCACACCCATAACGCGTACCCGTATCAATTGTGTATCAAAATAAACCTCGCCTTTTTCAAATAACTCTAATCTGTGCCGACCGCTGCGGCGTCCCGATCATGAATATTTTAACTCTTGTGACAGTCTCCTTCGCAATACATTCGTTTATTAATGCCATCGCGTTGGTCCCAAGTCCCAACGGCCAGTACCGACGCGTGCCATATACGGAACTAAATGGGGTTTCATTTTCTAGTTCAGAAATCAAACGGTCCCACAGGCGACTCAATTTCTTTGTTGTTGTTGTTAGGGAATTTTCGTTTCGAACGTATTTGAATTTATTCGCGCTGGAAAGGGTAATTAGAGTGAGCGGACGAGATTAATTTCATGTGGTAGATTTAATAAAAAAACGGATTAGGTGTTATTTTCTAGGTAACATACCAAAGGTTTATCGTGTCATATTTATGAATCGCAAGTAAAACAGACTTCAAAGATGCACTAAACTTATGAATCGTCAGTTGTACATATCGAATCTACCACGTTTCTTGTCTTTTCGAATGGAATTTCTGAAGGCTAGGCTTACAGCTTTCAATACTTTAGTACTGCTTTTCAGGATTTTTAAGTTTATCACATTTAGTATATTCAATCTTATTTTAATTTAACTTAAGATAACTTAGGTATCAGTAATGCATCAAAAAGGTCTACCTGTAGACCTAAAACTGCTTTTTTATTCGAATGCGTAAGTCGGCACGTTCGGGCGAGGGGATTCAATCCCGCGCACGAAACGTGACCATTCACACTCGGCCGAGGTCCCGCATCCGCATATCCGTCAGTCGCTAGACACGTGATTCTAAAGCAAATATTTGTGAGATGACAGTAGGGAGTAAGCAAATTCAGACGCGTGGCTATCTGCGTCCGACGTAGACTCTGTTTTGTGTGTTTTAAATGTATGAACAAGTTTTGTTGTGGTGAGAGAGTTATTGAAAATTAAACTTTATTTAATGGCAATAAGTTTTATGATCATGAGTTGTTAGCATGATGCTGGCAGATTCGTACAAAGAAATATTCTATGATGACTCTGAATTGCTTATCAAACTTTTAATTCTTAAAGTTGCTTGTTAATGACGACAAGATTGATACTACGTCGGTTGTCGGTAGTCGGTCGCTATTAGCTAATCCTCTGGGTGTAAAAGTGTAACCAGGGGAGTCTTTGGCTACGAGTACAACACACGGCAGCATCGTTAGCCATTCACCGGTAGGGTCCCAGCTAGTTGAACTGAAAAAAGTCGTACCATAAAAAACTAGACTCGATGAGAACATCCGTCATGTAATCGTGACTGGTGAAACTGTCTACAGAGACTCAAAAAACCTTTACACAGAACTCAACTTAATTAATGACGTCCCTTCAGCCTTTAATCAACGTTAGAATATTTTGATTGACATTTTGATACCCAACCAGTAATTAAATGACAAGAGGGGTTGATTGGGCCGTACGTGAATACGCGCAAATTATGGGAGAAAATAAAAATTCCATCTAAAATACGATATGGGGGCGAAAGTTAATGACTGGGTACTCCATGTCCAATTATAGGTCGTTAATGTCGATTGCTGTGCTTTCATTACATCGCAATATTGGGCCAACGTTTGACGACGTTGATATTTTGACGACCAACTTTTATTTATCATAATATAATAATTAATGTCGTATAAGCAATTTAGTTGGCAGCATAGAAGTAGAAATAATACAGAAGGAGTGACGCGCGCTAAACCTGGGGCAGTGAAAACTCTACATTTTCGTAGAGTTTCGCTCAGTCGCCGTCAGTCGCGGTTTGTGACATTTCGATCGTGACGTATTGCACGTGTGCGAAAAAAAAATAAACATGCCGACCTGCGTTGTTCCCACCTGCCGAAACAGTCCTAATCTGACAAAAAAAGAACACGGGATCACGTTTCACACGTAAGTAACCGATAATACAGCACCTTCATTTTATTATTTAATATTTAACCTCTTCTAATTTATCAAGGAAAAAACTTCACTCATTCTTACAGTGTTGCCAGTAAATGAAAAAATAGTACCCCAAATTTTTTACCATTAATATATTGTAGTAACTGATATTGCTCAAAAAAAAGGAATGTTAAGAACTGTGTTGTTAAAATAAAATGGAAAACTATTTAAACGATAAAAGTCTGTAGATGCGAATAGTTGGCGCTGGCTGATTATAAATATTGTATTGACATTACCCTTCGTATTGTATTGATATCATAATTTATTATTTCGACATTACTATTGTGTTGTTAAAATGTTTGTGATATGTACTTTATTATTTGTAAAAAAGGCAAAGTGTTGAGTTTCTTGCTGGTAGGAAAAAAAGATCGACGTGCAAAAGTTTTTTTTTAAATTCTATTTGCTGAATAAGTTATTTCATTTCATTAAACTATTTCATTGACATTATTCTTTTGATTCCTTGTATTGTTAGCATTATGTATGACATTATTAATTATATCGACATAAAATTATTATTGTGTTGTTAAAATGTTTTTGATTTTTAATTACATATTTATTATTATTCTTTTATAAAAAGCAAAGTGTGAGTTTCTTGCGGCACTTCTTCTTCACAGGTAATTGACGTCGAAGTGCTGAAAGGGTAAAAAAGATTGACGAGTAAAACTTGCTTAATAAGTTATTTTATTAAAATTTTATTTTTATAATATTAAAAATATTTATATTTAATTTACTGGACTATTTTTTATTTATTAACAACTACTTAATATCGTAATGCCACAGTATCCATTTACCCCAAAAAGTTTACCCCAAAAAATTGGGAAACGGCTTGCCTGAGTTTTGACCTGGCAATAAAACGCGGGGCCGAAGTGAGGTAGGTGCGGGGGGCACGCAGCGTTTCTGGACACACCTTGGCGTTTGATTTGACAACCGAACGTTCTATCTATATTTTATTTCTTTAATCTATGGTTGGCAGACAGGTTCATTATTTAAACTTATGTAAATTTATGATGAGATGAGTTGAAAGTAATTTGTGAAATATGTTTTATATTCTAAAGGCAATATCACTCATGACAAAAAGGATTGTTCCTGGAAATTTCTTAAAACAGCTAATTAAGTAAAAAGCTGATACACTGAAAAACATTGTATGCATCGGAATAAGCACTCATTCAATACATACTAACCATAAAGAAATGTAACACTAGAGTATATGACGTGTCTGAAACGTTTTATTCTGGAATAGTAGCAATTTTAGGTACGGAAAGCACAGACACGTACCAAAAACTGTGACCCACAAACCCAAAGTAACGAGCACAGACCGAAAAAAAAATACTTTATCGCAACCAGACGAATGCCTTTAGAAAATTCCTGGAAGGATCCGTCCCAAAATTCAATTCAGTCACATGAGCTGCCACAGGATATTTTGTTAGAGACTTTCATTCCCTCGCTGGAGGATTTCGTAATACTCTATCGGCCGATAATATCGTTCGATAGTCGAATATCTGGAGCCTAAAATTCGTGAGGAATTCGCGTAATGCCATTTCGAATATCTAAGCTCACTACTTGTTCTATAGTTTTTTTATGTCAGAGGCGGCAAACGAGCCAGCGGGTCGCCTAATGGTAAGCAATTACCGCCGCCCATGGGAGTGTGATCGCTGATGCGTTGCCGGCATTCTCACAAACCAGACGAAACACAATAGTAGTCACTATTATTTCACGCTGGTGCTATGTGAGAGGGTGGTACTTCCCCGGACAAGCCGGCCTATTCGTACTGTAAAACAGCATGGTTCTACCACTACCAACTTCAATCACTACTGCACACAAACCACATTTTTCGCTGCCAGAAGTCAAATACTTGGCCAAAAGTCAATCACCGACTTCCCTTTTGTGCCTCAAAGTCCCAGCCCTCTATTGTAAGGTTTTCATTAAAATAAGATATGCTTGAAGACTAAACAGATAAAGTCTTTATCGCAAATAAGTGTACTGAATTTGCCAAAACACTGGCTAAGTGGGTGTTGGTGGTCACAAATCACAATCTTTAAAAAACGCGATAAAAACATTTCTAAAATTGAGCCAGGCCCGTTTCTCGTCCATATATTCAGTGCACTCGATCGATAAGTATCCATTAAAACATGCGTCATTCGTTTTATACCAAGGGTACAAATGAAAGATTAAAATTTCAAATCCAATCCCAAATCAATTGGAAAAGTGGTCTATCCCACACCTATGCTACAAATGAAAGATTGATTGACATTAACCAGTGCGCGCTCAATTTTTCGACGGGGAAAAAACAAAAAGCATTGTTTGTGAAACGGAACAACGTTGAATATTGCTATCAATTATTGCCGAGTATTCATTACTCAGCGATGCGAAATCGTTTCGTTATCGGCTGGACAATTTTATGAACGACTCCGATAGCGCTGCGTTTACATCGGCGATTCGCTTGTTTTAGGGTCATGTTGCACTGACGGCGGGTAGTTTTTATCAATTATTGTTTTTTTCGGCTCGTTTGTTTCGATATAGTACTAAATCTAGGTCGATTGTAGGTCGCGTAGAAAGTTTTGAGCGAGAGGTAGAGTCATATTAACACCGCTTCAAACGTCGCTTCAAATGCGTAAGGTCGACTTCTCGATCTAGGGGCGCACATTTACCATTAGCAAATCTTGGATAATTTTGCTACCGTATTCTGACTACTAAATTACGGTAACAGATTTTAACTTCTCAGGTTAAGTATGGTAAAATAGAAACGTGAGAGGGGGTGCTTTGTGAGCCAGACATAATTTACGTCCAATCTTTTATTAGACGTAAAAAATTTACACACTCGATTATTCGCTGCAAATCCGACCCCACAAAATCGTTTGTAACAATGCCGCCATGTCAAATCGAATACAGCACTCGGATGATTTTGATTAGATCAGGATGTTTGCTATTACCGTTTTATTAGCTGGCGAAAGCTACAAAGCTTTGAGCTGCATCAGTTTCCATCCATTACAGTTTCCGAACGGGAACTGTGGTAAATCTGATAGCGTTGTTTTCAGTGTCATGCGGATTTAGTCTAGTGTACAGGGGTAGGCATGTTTGCGTGAAATTTTGAAGCACCAACCACTAGTCGCCATTGACGTCCACTAACGGATAAATGGCTTTGTTTTAGAATGTATAGTTGACATGATGTCTCTCGTCTCTCTCTGGTTGTATTTTACCAGAGAGAGACGGACATAGAATTTGTTTTAAAACCTTTCCAAAGTATTACATCTTGCTGTGAATAAAAAAAGCTTTCCTGCGTTTTTAGTAACAGTACTTTAGTACAGTACTTTAAGTAATTTTGACTTCCAGTTTTACAAACAAAATATATAATTGTAAACAAAACCTGTTTTTTCTAAAGGATAAAGTTAAAATAATCTTCACTTTCAATCTAGAATTTGCGACGTTGCTACATAGTAGCTCGGTTGAATAACAAAAACGAAATTTATGTAGATAGATCAAGTTCAGCAAAATAGTCGGAGGTTTTTGTACGACCGAAATACTTCGCTTGAATCAGATCCGCCCACTGAAATTCTTAACAAAAATACCATTGTAATTTATCGGGCCGCATTACTGTCAGGGTTTGAACCGAAAACCGAACCAAATGACAATGCCACGCTAACGAAAACTCGTAGATTGATGAGGCTAGTCCAACAAATACAGAAGGGACTTATGACGAGGAATCATGCAATTTTCACGGTTGAAAAACTGAAACATACACAAGCCACAAGGCTGGCACCGGCTCGTCCCAATCGGGTGTGAAGGGGAAACCGGGGGAGTTTAGTGGGTAGTGGACGCTTTAGTCTCGAGTCCCACACACGGCCGCAGGTGTAGCTAGCCTGCGGTTATGGAGCATAAACGCATTCTCATCCGAAAAAAAAAAGAGAAAAAAGGGGTATACCTAGGGTGCTAACTAAAACTTTTTATTAAGATTGTTCGTTTATCACAAGGCTATATTTTGTTACAGATGGATCCTTATAAACTTCAAAGTGTGTATTATTATAAGTAATGGACTAAAATACCACAACGTTCGCATAATAAAATTAGCTACTCGTTAGATGATTGACCAGTTTAAGCCAATAGGTGTCTATTTGAAATATTCTTACCCTTCTAATATTTTGAGTTTTTTTTTAAACTCAGACTTACGGCCTGCCTGTTGCCAAGCGATTATCACTACCTTTTCTCTCCTATCTTGAAGACACATGCTGTAGTCTCTTGAGAAAACTTCCTAACCACATACGTCCTAACAGTGTGTGTGTGTGTGTGTGTGTGTATGCTTTAACTTTTAGTCCAATATCGTACCGATAGGCATTTATATAGTATGTGGAACCCTTAACACTGACACACCTGTCCAGTTTTTATATAAAAAAAACCAATAGCCAATTTATGCTTCCATCGGATTTAATTTTATTGTCAGAAACATTTCATTACAGCATCAAATAGAGTTAATCGAAATGTGCATACGCCGAATATCCGTATAGGCAATTTATGGCAATAATCTGGACATATCCGGCGAAACCAGTTTTGTGGGCCGTATAGGAAACTGTGGAGATTTACAGAACCAAAATTTATTGTATTGGGCTGTTTAAACTGCCTTCATTTGCATAAAAGTGATCTAAATTGTGAAATGATAAGGATTTTGTTTAGGTAGCCGACAAATGCACTAAGTCAATGAAAACGCTGCGCTTTTATGGGTATTTCAACCTATTTCGACTTTATTTTGTTTGTATGTTGTTCTTGTTTTTATAATAATATTATAAAATTGACGCACTACAAACGTACCGCTTCAATATGAGGACCAAAGAGTATGATACGACACGCATAAGTCTGGCCTTTGTAATTTACATCACGAATAGGTAGCACCGTAATTGTATATTGTAAATGTAAGCTAAATATTAGGTTTTTCCACATTATATCTTTTTCATATAGGTACACGTTAAATTCCGTTAGTGTGAACAATACAACGCGAGATGTATGTACAAACATGTATAAAGACTCATTCTGCTAGAAATGAGTTTGAATACTTCTACACATAAAAAGTGACATTCCAAATTTAAAAATCAGCTGCCCTCGAACATTGGTAGCAGGTTCACAAATACCCTGAAACATAAGAATACACTTCAACTTACGTGTTAAATAACGAATAAATATATTTCCAGTGTCGTTGACAGGCGGCGCGGGAGGCATGACCGGGGGCCGGTCTTCTGTCACTACTTCTGGAGTCGGCTCGGTTTCTTCTGTCACGTCGTCTGCCCGAGAAGAATTAGTTTAGACGCGCGCGGTTGTCGTATTCTTGCGATTATGTTTTATTGTATTTGAGATTTGGACTTTGGTATTCATTTTGGTTGTGAAATGTTTTTTGGTATTTTTACGTTTTAGGGATTTTCTGTAGTAATTAACTTATTTATATTGTTAAAATATATCTAAAATTTAAATTATAATTAAATTCAAAACATTAACTTAAAATCATGTACTTTACATTGAACATTTTTAAAATGTTACAATATTTTTCATGAATTTAAATCAATGAAGTTCATTAAAATGTTGTACAATCAAAAACAAATACAACATTTTACGCTGAAAAGTTGTGTTTACTATGATATAAAAGGTTTCCTGTAATACTCAGAACTCTTTGTTTTTGACTGTACAATTTAAAAATATATTTATGTTAATAGTCAAGCCAAGTCCATATTAAATTACCACAGATATCGAAAATCATGACGTCCAGTGGATGCCATAATCAGATATTGTTGTTATTAAGCTGTAATCATTTGCATTTATTATGGCCTCGGATTTACATAAACACTTTAAATTAATTCATTGGAAAGGAAGACATATTCATTAATGTTGTATTCCATGTGGAGTGCGTGAATCACTTCTATTATAAATGCAAAAGTGTATGAGTGCGTGTGTAATACATGTTTGTGTTTAAGATTTGTGATAAATATACAAATAAGGGAACTAAAGTCACCAGGTAAAAAACCAATAATCTGACTTTGGAAATCCCTGTAGAAGACCTGAACAAAATACTTGATACCGAGGAAAAAGTTCGTCTCATGAAAAAATATTGATATTTATTTATTTATTTGTATAAGGTACATTTACAGTTTACAATCAGGACCACTGCTACTACAGGAAGTCTCCCCGATGGAAACCAATAATGAGTAACAGGTTCATCGGGGAAATAATTCAAGCAAATGTAAACCACTCCACCGCTTCGCAAGACCTTTTGTGTCAGGCGATGGTGGAGTGGAAAATAGACATAGCCTTGGTGGCGGAACCCCATCACGTTCCTTCGTCGAGTAGATGGGTCGGTGCGACAGATGGCATGGCGGCGATTGTAAGAGCGGCGTCTAATACAGCGCCCCCTCTCGATCTTAGAGAGAGAGGGCCAGGTTATGTTGCTGTAAATTGGGGTGGCTTAGTTATCATAGCCACCTACTTCTCGCCAAATCGCAGTCGGGCGGAGTTTGGAGCTTTCCTTGCTGAGCTAGAAGGAGTTGTGAGGAGGGCTGCTCCCCGTCAAGTCTTGGTAGGCGGGGACCTCAATGCGAAGCATACCGCGTGGGGTTCCTCGTCAATCAACGCATTTGGTAGGGACCTGATGCCTTGGACAATCTGCCTGGGGCTAGAGGTCCTTAATCGGGGTAACACTTCAACGTGCGTTAGGTGGAACGGGGAGTCGGTTATTGACATATCCCTGGCCACCTCCCAGCTGGCGGCCCGCATCACACAGTGGCGTGTGATGGTGGAAGCGGAGACCCTATCGGATCACCGATATATACGGTTTAGGGTCTCCGAGGGCGGACTCGGGGCCCCTGTAAGGTTGGGCTCCGCTGCGGGTAGCCAGTCGGCTTTCCCGCGATGGTCGCTTGGCAAGCTCCGCCCAGAGGTAGCAAAGGAGGCAGCAATTTTTCGATCGTGGGCGCAGCCACCCGCTGAGTTGGAGGGTGATGCAGACGGCATGGCGGACCTCTTTGCGGATGACCTCGAAGTTGTCTGCAACGCCGCTATGCCTAGGACCAGAGGCTTCTCTCGCCAAAGGGCAGTATATTGGTGGACGCAGGATATTTCCCGCCTGCGTGATGCCACCCTTGCCGCCCGAAAAGCGTACCAGCGTTGCCGTAGGCGCACGCTTCGAGCACCCGGGGAGGAGGACGAGCTCCGCCGTGTGTTTCGGGAGGCACAAAGGGCCCTGCGGACTGAAATCAGCAGGGCCAAAGGGGTCGCGGAGGAGGAATTTCTGAGCATCCTCGATCGCGACCCTTGGGGGAGGCCATACAGAATGGTGCGGGGGAAATTCGCTGATGGAGCAGCCCCCACCTTCTCTATGGAGCCTGGCCTCCTCAAAAGGGTCCTGGAAACACTATTTCCGAATCCGGGACCCTTTACGCCTCCCGTGATGCCGGGCGGGGACGAGGTGTGGTCGGATGGGCCCCCGGTCTCGAACGATGAATTCGAGACTGGCAGGTTGCGGCTGCGGGCCAGAAACAAGGCTCCGGGGCCGGATGGGGTGCCATCGAAGGTAGTGGCCCTGGCCACGGGACCACTGGAGGAGCGGTTTCGCGCGGTACTTAATACTTGTATCGCAGCGGCCCGCTTCCCCAAAAGGTGGAAGGTCGGGCGGCTTGTCCTTTTAAGAAAATATAGCCGCCCACCTGATTCCCCGTCGGGCTATCGGCCGGTGGTGCTCCTCGATGAGTCCGGGAAGTTTTTCGAGAAGATTCTCGCTTCCCGGATCCTGGAGCACCTAGAAGGCCATGGCCCGGATTTATCCGAGTGCCAATATGGCTTTCGCACGGGGCGGTCCACAATGGACGCGCTGGCTCGCCTCAAGAGGTGGACTGAGGCAGCCACAGCACGAGGAGAGGCTGTTATTGCGGTGTCATTAGACATCGCAAATGCATTCAACAGCATCCCCCATGAGTGCATAGAGGCGGCACTGAAATACCACCAAGTGCCCCTCTACCTCCGCGCCCTGGTGATGGACTACCTGCGCGACAGGACAGTCCTCTACGTGGACGCGGAGGGACGCGTCCAGACGTGGACGATGGCGGCGGGTGTGCCTCAGGGGTCCGTACTCGGGCCTCTTTTATGGAACCTGGCATACAACTGGGTCCTGCGGGGCTCGCTCTTGCCGCGGATGGATGTCATCTGCTTTGCAGATGACACCCTCGTCGTGGCGAGAGCGAGCGATTGGGAGGAGGCGGTCCACCTTGCGTCGGTCGGCGCTTCCCTTGTCGTCCGGCGCATCCGCTCCTTGGGGCTGAGGGTGGCCCTCGAGAAAACGAGGGCCATGCCGTTCCACGCCCCACGACGCAGGACCCCACGGGGGCTCCAAGTCCGGATAGCGGGGGTCCGGGTCCCGGTCGAGGTGCATTTCAAGTACCTCGGCCTGACCCTAGACCCTCGTTGGAGTTTCGAGGAGCATTTTAAGCTCCTCACTCCACGGCTGTGTGCCGCCGCCGCAGCTCTCGGGCGGGTCCTCCCCAACGTGGGGGGTCCGGGACCTGGGTGCCGTCGGCTTTATCATGGGGTAATAAGGTCGATGGCACTCTACGGAGCCCCTGTTTGGGCGGAGAGCCTCTCCCCCTCGCTAAAGGCCCTTTTGCGGAGACCGCAGAGGGTCATCGCGACTCGGGCTGTGCGGGCTTACCGCACAGTTTCCCATGGGGCTGCCTGCGTCTTAGCAGGCACAACCCCGTGGGAATTCGATGCCCTGGCTCTGGCCCAGGTGCATCGAATCCGTGTCGCGGCAAGGATGCGGGGGGAGCGACCCAGCTTGGAGGAGGTGGCGCTGGTTCGTGTCCAGGCCAGGGAAGAGGCCCTGACCAAATGGACGGAGGCTCTCCAAGCCCCAAGTGCCGGCCACTGGACGATTGAGGCCATTCGTCCGGTGTTGAGGGAGTGGGTGGAGCGCCGGCACGGCTGCCTCACCTACCGCCTGTCGCAGGTTTTGTCCGCACATGGATGTTTCGGACACTACCTGTACCGTGTCCCTCGTCGGGAGGTGTCGCCGCGGTGTCATCACTGCGACGCTCCTGACGACACGGCCGAGCACACTCTCCTTGAGTGCTCGGCCTGGCGACACGAGCGCCGCGAACTAATCGCGGCGCTAGGCGGAGGACGCCTCTCGTTGGCGACCATGGTTCGTGCCATGGTCGCCAACAGGAGTGCGTGGGAGGCGGCCGCCTCCTTCTGCGAACAAGTAATGTCGCAGAAGGAGGCAGCGGAGCGAGAGCGCGAGGAGGACCCCCTTGCTGCTCCCCTCCGGCGTAGACGGCCAGGCCGGAGAAGGCGAGCTCACTTAGCACGCCTTCTCCGGCCTGAGGGTTGACCTGCGGGCGGGGGTAGCCCCCCAACGCCCGCATTGCACAGGTCGCTCGAGCCATGTCTGAGGTTCACCTAGTTTCTCGGGTGGCCCTCCCTAGGCGCCACCCTGACTTGAGGCCTCTCAAGTCAGGGTACCCAGGGATGGGCTGGTCAATAGCCACAAGGCTGGCACCGGCTCGACCCAATCGGGGGTGAAGGGGAAACCGGGGGAGTTTAGTGGGTAGTGGACGCTTAAGTCTCGAGTCCCACACACGGCCGCGGGTCTAGCTAGCCTGCGGTTATGGTGCATAAACGCATTCTCCTCCGAAAAAAAAAAAAAAAAAAAAAAAAAAAAAAAAAAAAAAAAAAAAAAGGACCACTGCTACAGGTCAAACCTGCCGCCATAATAAGTTTCGTTATGATACAGCAGTATTAATTCGATAACTACCTCCAGGCTTATTGGTTGCAACTTAAAAATAAGCTGCAATTTAAAAAAAGATTTAAAGTTAACGTTAAGTACAAAATTCCAAAGAGACCAAGGAAAAATGGACCAACAATTGACAGAACAATAAACATTGGGTAACTTCCCCGCCTTTAAGTTCTCCGTACGTTCATGAAAACATACCAGGTACATTTGAGGATGGAAATAAAATATTACCGATACGAAGGTCTGGCAGAGAGATACAGTTCCGTTCGATGCTATAAATCATCACCATTGTTATTGAGAAAAACACCGAGATCTGTATAGTGCCAGCACAATAAATAAACATCAGACAAACATCGATTACTGTGAGATTTATATCTTAGTTCCATCTGACGTGTTAGTTCGACCATTATTCATACGGCCTATTGTATGGGTTGATAAACGTTTCACGCTGGACCTATTCAAAGTTCTTATGCACTGATAGTAACTATTTTTTTTAATACCAAGAGGTAGCACTTAAGCTTATGTTATGGCTCGACTGATGGCAAGCAGTTATCGGCGCCTATGGACGCTTGTGACATCAGAGAAATCACACGCACGTAGCCGACCTTGTGATTAAAAGACAAAACAAAATCTTGGCAGCGATAGAAAAAGGTTCTACCTGCTGCCAACACCATGCTTTCTCCAATTGAGCTCTAGAGACCTTATTCACCAATAGAAACACAGTGGCGATTGACCTCTAAATCGTCAAAAACATTTGACATCAGCCACATTACTTATATGTATAACGCAGACCATCAAAAACGTTTACTAGGAAATATTTCAAGTCGGAGCGAATTACGGTAAAATATATGCCCTCGATAAAGCAACAAAAAGGTAAGTAGGTATGTTTATCGTACCTATTCGGCTGGGAGGGAAGTGATGTAGTCCCTTATTTATGTAAAATGAGTTATCGAAAGTTGGCAACGGGTCGCCTGTTCAAACAGGGCTACGTTGCTACGTAATGTATAAATGTTTCGAATAAGAAAAATGAGGATATTCCGAATACGTTTTCGGCTTTTGTGACGAAGTAATTCTTAATTCGCTGTTTAAGGACTACGAACAAATATTCATTAGTAATTATTGTGCATTGATATATTGTCAGTTAGTCATTAAGTCCGATTTTCTTTCATTATATAATTAAGATTGTTATTCTTGCTCGTTTAGAGTAGAGGGGGCCTCGCAAAAGATTACTGATTCGATGGGCTGACCTATTGAAGAATAAGGAGGATCTAAGTGGACGGAGCGGCATGCATGAATGCTCTAGAATGTCGATTAACAGGAAAGAAGGAATCACTCAAGACGCGACATCATCGGCAACTAAGAAATGACAAACAATGTTATTTAAATTAAAACAAATATTTATTTTGTCTCATGACGAAAATAATAAAGATTTAACCGGAAAACGTTCACTAGCATTCATACTTATCTCTTTACGGAACCAAGGTCTTCTATTCGGGACAAACACACACCTGTTTACATATAGAGGAAAGAGGGGCTTGAAATTTGTCTAACAGAAAACCGGCCGCCGCGAAATTCAACAAAGAGATGTGAAGTGTCCGTGAATTATGGGTAAGCGTTTTCTATTCCGAAATTATATTCCGAATAGATTTTTATGAGAGTTTAGAAATGTGTTTGTCTTAAGTATAGATCTCATACTATAGTCAGCTATTATAATTATACTTCCCCCGTAGCTTCACTCGCGCGGACTATACGACGTCATCCTAAAGGAATGTGATTTTTTCATGGGGTACTTATAAGTAGCCTATTTTTACCTATGATATTTGTCAGTTTCTAATACATCCTCAAACCAAAAATCACAACACTCTTCGTATTTTACTTCTGTCATCCTATGGGATCTGAGCATCTAGAGATAAAAAAACCTATGAAACAAATCAAAATTATTGGAATTACTAAGAGACCAAACAAAATGAATAGCAAACATTTAAAAACAGAACTTGAGTTCACGAACAGGTCACGGAAGGGCGCAGTCGAATCCCAACGTCGATCTATCAGCTTAAGGGAGACCACTTACATTTCGTCAGCTGAATGCCACTAATGAATAGGACAGACGTCGGACAAAAAGGTTAAAAATAAACAAGCCGCGAACAATGGGCCACAAAACAAAGGCGCCGCCTCAAAGGAGCTCTGGTGCGAGAAAAAAAGAGGAAAATCAGCGTTGTTACAAACGCCGCAGCGTTGAAATATGGTGTCAAACACCGACGAGCTACCGCGGCTGATTTAAGGCATTTAATGAAGTGGCGCCTTTTTAACTTGTACGCATTTAGGTGATTAGTGTTCCTAATATTGTTGGTAGAGGGGAGAGTAAGTAGTAGGCCGAACGTCTTTGTTCCTTTGCTTCAACACAATCTTCTCCGCAAAAAACGGATGATGACATCCTAATCTCAAAACATAATTTTATCTTATAACGATCTAGAATCACGTCCTATTCTCAAATCGACACGCCATCGATTCGTTCGAAATATGACATTAGGTGAAATACCATTTCCCATTTAACAAAAAGCCGCTCCAAAGGTAATGGTATCATGAATCAAGCATCTATCTAATGAACCGTCTATGATTAATGCGGGGCGATAAGGCAGCGATCATTGTTACGAGAAGCGCGGGCCAGCCGGGGTTATATTTCATACCCGTTCGATACGTGAACAAATTGCTATCGCCTCGGGGGAATGGCTAGTTGCCTTGCTGCTGTCTACGCTTGTTTCCTCATTGCGATATCAAATCTGAACATTAAATGAGAGATGAGAGTCTACCTCTGACTATCCATTATTCTCACAAGTTTAATCTGGTTACTGGAGACTAATTAAAGTCTCTAGTAATCTGATTAAGGCACTACATAACATTGCAGCTTAGATTCATTTCAATGATTTTTCTGTCCCTACAATATTTTTTAAGGTTGTGAATTTTTATTAAGGTTTCATTTATTTGCCATTATCGGTTGTGCAATCAGGATTGTGAGAAACTAAAGTATTCTACGGGAAAAAATTAACGATAGGTTATTAATATATGATGTATTCTGAAAAAATTATTTAAACATACCATGATAATTTTTAATTATTATATTATACCAGATCAACTTAACAAAAAACTTAAAATCTTTTGTCAAAAATCGAAAGATCGGAAGTCAATTTGTAAGCTACTGATGACAATTGATGATAACTGATGTTAGTGACGGAAGTTGCTTGCGACGCAACATCGACTAAATCACGTGTGCACGATTTCTCATATCGGGCGCTCGAGAACAAATCGATACGTGAGCGAATCGGGCCGATATCGCCTTGGGGAGTTTCGACATCGCTCGGGCCACTAATAGTCGACATTAATATAAATCGCGCCCGCTCCGCTCGACTAATGTGCCCGGTTGTTTACAGTTTTTCGATAAAAAGTATCTTGAGGATGGTAATAACCCACCTTCTATGCATGTTTTAGTAGCTCGGGCAACCCTTTGTTCATATTTAAGTGTAATGCAGACCTTTTCGTGAATGCTTTTGAGAGAAATTTCTGCATGCCTTACTATCTCTCCTTTTTAGTCGTGTTCTTTGTAATTTATGGTGATTATTTTATGGAATGAAACATGTGGAGAAGTCATATAGTGTACTTCACCTTTTCTACTTCTTGCAGTACAAGTTTTTTACAAAAAGCCTTCTCAGCAAAAGCCCCCTCTATTTACTTTTGAACGGTTTTCTTTTTGCGGCATATTGTAAGAGCCAAATACGCATGTAAAATTAGCTAATCGTATTTGTATATTACCAATGTCATATTGAATAAACAACTTATTATACTCTGTTCCTATAAAATGTTTGTAAACAAAACACGTTTCCCGCACGATCGAACTACATTTTTACCTTCCCTATACAGCTAAAACAAGTTTCCATAAAGCTAGGAAACATTGTATCCCCACCCGATCCGACAGCGGACTATAAAAATCCATGTTTCATACATGAGATGAGAGATTGAACTATAAATCTGGAGTATCGTATGAAACTAATAGGGCTTTCCTTAGAGACCATTAAGCACGAACGATGGCTTCATTCGAGTCAATTCCCCATAATGACCCTCAGTGTCGAAAAACTTTTATTTATACAGTGTTGTCAGGAACTAAGCGAATTAATGACGTAAGGGCCGGAATCGCATCTATCTAGCGAGTTCAAAAAACTCTGGCAGTGGCTGCGTTACGAATGTTTGTTGGGAATCGTTGTTTTATTATTATTTCAATGTGTAACAAGACGAGCAGATCGTACACCTGATGGTAAGCGCCACGTCTGCCCTTAGACAGTTCAATGCCAAACAGTAACTAAACAGTTTATTGTCTGGCACCGCCCTGCGCCCGCTACACCGAGATGACAGTATTAGGTCTCATATACTTAGTAATTTCACTAGCTTTAGTGCCCTTTCCCCGAAACATAGAAGTGCTTCACACACTTCTATTTTACTTTTTTCTTAAATTGCATCTTATAATATGTTTGACGAAGTACCCAGTAGTACGCGTAAAAGCGATGACTGGTTGCTCTTGTGCACTGTAGTATGCTCTGCAGTTGCCGTTGGGTTGGTCGAAATAATCTGAATTTTGGCTGTGAACAACTAGCATTATGTTATATCTCACTTACTACTACTGACTACTGCTGACGAAGTTATCGCACCCCTGGGCTGTAACCGGCCGTCAAGGGTAACCATGACAAGACAGATACCGGTCCTTTTGTGCCCTTTTGATTGTTGTCAGTGACCTCACTAAAACCAATATGCTGTGACAAAGCCAGCAAGTGTTGAGCGATAACCTCTTTAGTATGCAGTGGGTCGGGTTCAGTGCAAGCAGTTGCCATCGCGGTGCTTGCCGCGCCGTAAACCCGGGTTTTAAACTTAGGGCTGACTCGGAAAAGGGATTTAGATGTTTTTGAGCTGTTGTGCTGTTGTTTTTTGATCGAATTATGGCGTCTAAATAATTGACGGAGAGACGTAGCCACTTTTACTGATGTTGAGTATTTAATTTTTTTTAAACTCAAACATACATTTATGATTATGAAAATACTTCTTTCCGTTCGGAACATGGTAATGGTTTTTTGAGCTTACTATATCAATTCGAGAGGATTGATAGAATAATCTACATTCACCACCTTTATGGCCCCACTGCAGGACTTTCCTTTTGATTATAGCCAAGGTCCTGTCCAAGTTTGACCCACGACTCTATAATATCTGTACCGAATTAAATTATGGTACGTAAAAGCATAACGCTGTAGATACTTTAATTCATCTATTGCAAAGATTTGTTCAATTTCAATTAGCCTCAAACCCAGACAAACATATGCAAACGTGTTCCCACGACACGTTTCATTCAAGTCATATTAATCCCCATAAGCCTGTTGAAATCCCGCTCGAGCCAGCCCTGGAGAAAACCCCTTACGTTCTTTTGT
Organism: Mecyna flavalis; assembly: GCA_949319885.1. Lineage (NCBI taxonomy): Eukaryota > Metazoa > Arthropoda > Insecta > Lepidoptera > Crambidae > Mecyna > Mecyna flavalis. Next base: position 5,062,899 of record OX439439.1, read on the forward strand.
GAATTTATGAACTTTAAAAACTGCTCGCGAGCCGTTCGCAGTTTACGCGATGAGCGCGCCCTCTCTCGGATTACGTCATTGTATAATGTAAACGGCAAAAGTACAAGGTTCAATAGAGCTGATGAAGCTTTTTTTGTGGAGGAGAATGTGTTGTTGCACTTTAGCCGCGGGCTAGCTAGACTCCGGCGTAGACGGCCAGACCGGAGAAGGCGAGCTCACTTAGTACGCCTTCTCCGGCCAGAGGGTTGAAAAAGTATGCCCCTTTTCAAAGTCTAATAAACTTCTGTACTAAATTTTAGGCGTAAAAGGATAACATATAGTATAAAAGCAAGGATATAGCACATTAAAAACAGCTGGTCTTATAGGAGTATAATATTTTTAATCACTGTATAAGCTCGAACAAGCCTTCATAATGAGGCTTTTTAGAAACTGTTAGCATACACTGTTCCAAAGATATTGTTCTATTTATAAGATCTTTGCACTACACCGTAACATGACAATACTCTCACGCATATAATTTATAGTCTAACGTACAATTTTACAACTTTTTTAAGGAGAGTGCATATTTATTCCGTAATTTCGCTTCAGCGCGACAATACCCCTGTTATAGCTGAACGTATGTGTTGCATTAAGCAAAGTGCACTCTTGGCTCTTAAAATATTTTACAACACACCCCCAGGCAGGCGAGAATGTTCTACTTCTAACACTAGGACAATTAGATATATGGCTAGGAGTAGTAGCTACGGTAGAAGAGGTCTAGGTATTCTGGTCGTGTCTAATGGCAAAGTTGGTCGCGGATATTGCGTGGACGCAGGAATGCTGAACAAGTTACTGGAGTTAAAAATAAAATTGTCATGTGAGGTATTTTAAAATAGGGTAACAGTTTTTTTTATTTAATTTTAGAATGGTACTGTTAAAATAAAGAATTTTAAAAGTACTATTCTGAAATTCAATTAAAGGTACTTATACACTATAAAAACTATTTTTAGATTGGTTTGTTTCGTCGGATGAATATGTCTTCCTTAAAATAAAACTAGTTATATCTAGACCTTAATAACATACTTAAACCAATCGTACAAGCTAAACTTATATTAAATACATACAATACCTAATAAATTAAACGAACTGACGGAATAACGGCATTAAAATATAGATTACGTTAAATAATATCTTTAATTAAACCATTTTCAAAAGTTTTTTGTTGATAATAGATAATTTATTGTAGACATAAGATAAAAAATATATAACATATTTTTAATGCTGTTGCATAACCCATTTAAGATCTTCTTTTTTTTGTCATAAAACCTTAATTAGTAGACAAGCATTTAACACATATTTAGAAACAGTTCATCTAGAAGCACTGTTTCATATATGGAAAAACTTTGAATGTACAGTCAAAAGCACGTCAGACTATACACTTTTTTCATTGACTGTTGCCAAAATACCAGTAAGTGTCCGGCGCCACTTGTTTGGTTTATGTTACCTGTCAGATTCAAAAACGTGTTGACGAGGTTTGCCAGGCGCGCAGAATCTCAAATCGAACCTTCTTCGGAATATCAAAGACATATTTGTAGAAACAAAATACACCAAAAGACGATCTATCCATCCTTTCCTAAACAGTTTTTCCTACAAAGTATCTATCTGCTCATTTGTCACCAGCACACGTTGTCGTTTGAAGATAGCAAGCATAGTAAAAACGGTTAAAAGTAGTTTATTTTCATACAAACGCACCGTGCGCAGCTTGCATGTATGCGCCATTATTATATCTATCGACCTTTCGACCTGTTTCTTCGACAAAGAGATTTCGTTTGAGTGCATGCGGCGATCCATTGATACTATGGCGCACACATAGGAGCCTCGATCGTCTAGCTAGTGGGTTAAGTACCGGAACGTGATCTCGGAATCCTGGGTTCAATTCTCGGGTCGAGCTAATTTTGAGTCGGTTTATTATGACACAGCCATAGAGAAATAGTATTTAGTCTGTGGACACAGCTCGAGTTTCTGATCACCAATCCGCATTTGGCAAGCTTGGTGATTAAGCGAGTACCCATCATTGTAACGATAACTTGATCTTAATTTCAAGGATTCCTTTGTCTTGCAGATGGGACATTGAATGGCTGATACTACTTCTAGACATACGAGCAGCGTGCGGTGCAGTGTACAGATACCATACTGTGTACTTTTCTACTATGGTATTGTCTCTTTTATTAAACCTCCATCGGCCTTATTGAGCATATTCTGAAAACAGCTCAACAGAAACAAAAATATAACTATGGCATTGTCGTTTGATGATCGCGAGTCAACGAAGACGTGTTATTCTGATATTCTAGAAGCGTCTCGCACTGTATAAACTTATGAGGACAATAAAAACATGGCGTGAGACGGATGCTACGGTAACTGCAGGGTGCGACTTAGGGGCGGTGAGACACAGGGCTGGGAAGATTGACGAGTGAAGATCGAGCGAATAGGTTTCACCCAGAGGCGGCGGAAGGCGTGGGCGACGTGGGCCACCGCCCACGGCCTCGCGGTCCAAGGGGCCTCGCGCCTCGAAAGCCCGTGAACGCTAATCTAGCATCTAGCAATAAATAATAAAAAAACCGGCTAGCAAGTAGGTATCTGGCAATACTAACCTACCACATTCGTTTTAAAAAAATCTAAGCTGGCAACATTTGCTGGCGTATCGGGTGGTGAATGACGCGGGGAATCCTTGCTTCGCCAGCTTAGGCTTTTTTTTTTTCGGAGGAGAATGCGTTTATGCACCATAACCGCAGGCTAGCTAGACCTGCGGCCGTGTGTGGGACTCGAGACTTAACGTCCACTACCCACTAAATTCCCCCGGTTTCCCCTTCACCCCCGATTGGGACGAGCCGGTGCCAGCCTTGTGGCTATTGACCAGCCCATCCCTGGGTCGCCCGCTTAGCCTATTTATTTAACCAATAATTTGTGGATGGAAAAGTCGAAAGCGCGAACATAGATGGGGCGAACAGAATGGGAAATCCCCAGCTAGTTTGGTCAATGAATGCTCACAAGGGGAGTGTGGATAGAAAAGTCGAAAGCAGAAACTTTGACTTAGGAACTTTGTTTGGACTAGTTAGGAGATAAACATACTAAAAGTCCTTACCCCTCCGAGGTGAGCCCGAGGGGAGGGGGCACATGTATTTTGCTTACTTCTCGAAAACGGTGCTTTGTACGTAATTTTGTTGTACTACATAATAAAAGCTAATTAAATTCTCTACAACTTTGTCTTTTGCACTTTGTATCTATCCTATCGCCAATCGTTGCCTAGCTATGAGCTTCTAAAAGTAGTCACTTTTCAAAAGTGTGTTTTTTTTCTCTGGAGGACTCAGACCGCTCGGATGTCACTGCAGATTACATATTTAGAGCCATGAATGAAATTTTTAAGCACATGGAGACTAACAGTGACTGTCAGTTCTCCATTACAGAATTGCGGGCTGCAGTATCAGGGCAAGTGCCCAATGAAAAAACCATCATTGGAAAAGATGTTGACTTGGTAGTTCTGCTTATAGCAAGGACTCCACCTGACCATGATATTATCTTTGTCAAGCCTAGTAGAGGTAAAGTACCTACCACCTATTATTCAAGTCAGGAATTGCAACAGCTAGGCCTGGAAGACATATTATTATTTCTACACGCCCTCACGGGATGCGACACCACTTCTGCTGCAGTTCGGAGAAGCAAAGTTGGTTTTTGTAAGCTGTACTTGAAAAAACCTGAGATCCGTCAAGCCGCAGAGGTGTTTTCGAACCCCACTTCATCGCATGCTGACATAAGAAAAAATGGAAACTTATGCTTTTTAAGGTTGTATGGAGCGAAACCATCCAGTCAGTATCAAATGTCCAAACCAGACATTTCCTCCCTTCCACCAACTGAGGGAGCAGCGTTGGAGCACTCTTTCCGAACCATCAGGTACAGGCTTGGCTTGGACAAGACCTTTGTCCTGAACTATGGGGATGGAAACGGAATGAAAGCAACCTCTTAGTTCCTATTCCAACTAAAGAACCAGCTGCACCGAAAGAAATATTGAAACTGATATTTTGCCGGTGCACTACTGATTGTAGTAGTGCTAGATGTGGGTGTAGGAAGGCTTCCATTCTATGCTGTGCTGTACCATTTGCCACAATTGCAACGGAAGCTGCACGAATAGCATTTTCATGTTGGAGGACAACGATAATGGGGATGATGAAGCAGAAGTAGTAGCTTACGTTTCATCATCTGCTAACGATTTGACCGATGACGAGAAAGAAGAGGCAAAAGTTAAGGAACCACAACCAGGCCCGTCATGCCCAAAGAGGAGGCGATCGGTTAAGTAATCCATTTATTCATGCATAGGAGGAATACTTTTTTAGTTAGTTATGAATCTTGAAATCTACGGTAGCAGCTGAGAACAAATATATGCCAGAAAATGTAAGAGTGTAGAACACATTTTTCTAAATCGACCACTTTTAGAAGCTCATAGCTAGTAGGCAATGATTGGAGAAAGATACAAAGTGTAAAAGACAAAGTTGTAGAGAATTTAATTAGCTTTTATTATGTAGTACAGTAAAAGTTCGTACGAAACACCGTTTTCGAGAAGTTAGCAAAAAACCAAACAACGGGACCTTCTTTGTGCCCCACCCCACCTCGGGCTCACCTCGGAGGGGTAAGGACTTTTAGTATGTTTATCTATTAACTAGTCCAAACGAAGTTCCTAAGTCAAAGTTTCTGCTTTCGACTTTTCCATCCACACTCCCCTTGTGAGCATTCATTGTCGAAACTAGCTGGGGATTTCCTATTCTGTTTGCTCCATCTATGTTCGCGCTTCTAAGCACATGCAGTCATGCAATCATGCGACGACGCATGTGCCTAATATTTTAATGTTTTATACTCACCGGCAATGAAACTTGGCGACTGGGCTTTTTTCATACAAACATGGTAATTTTAGCGTTAGCGAAAATTGAGCAGTTTTTGGCAATTTTTGAAACTGTGATTCAAAAATTGGGCGTTTGGCCTCTCCATTGACGTAATAATCAATGCACAGCTGCAAATAGTTGTCTATCTATGAGACGCTGAAATGACCATGTTTGTATGAAAAAAGCCAAGTTGCCAAGTTTCATTGCCGGTGAGTGTATTTCCAACAGATTTCGATGTGAGAATAAGTGTTGCGTTTCATTGTATGAGAACTTAGAAATAAAAATAAATCCATCCTCTTGTGTCATCCATCGGGGGCCTCGCAAAATATATCTTGCCCACATCAAAATTTGGTCTTGCCCCGCCACTGGTTTCACCTCAGACAGTATGTATCCTTTTTTAATAAATAAATATTATTTTATAGGAATTTAAAATATTTATAATTTTTAATAAATAAAAATTTAAAAAATACATTAATATTCCTGTAAACTAATAAAATAGCGCTGTTTAATCCTAAACTAAGAATAGCTTGAATTATAGGTGCCAAAAGATAACTTTTAGTATAAATGCGATTCGAGGGTTGGTTCGAATATTTATTTAATTACCACTGAGAAGATACCAGCAACAAACTCAGGAGTTATTCTCTAAATAGAACAAAAATAATAAGTATTATGTGTGATTAACGTTTTAACCAAGTCAGAGGAGCCTACAGGGTGTCAAAACATCGAGTGTTGCTTTCTGGTTCAAGGGCTCTTCAATGGAATTACCATTATTGGGCTCCGTGCCCGTTTGTTTATCAATTAATACAGAAATGATAGTGGTTTGTCTATAGTAGCAGCAGTGTGTCAGAGTGTAAGCCCTTGTATAGAGAAGCGAGAGTCTATGAATACACGTATAACAGAGGTGTAAAACCGTGACAAGATTTTCAGCTTACCATAAACAGTATAACTTCAAAACTCTACATACCCTATGAATATGGCCTACATACGAAAATAACTCAAAGGCACAATGTTAAATCACACATTATAAAATGAAAGATGATATTATATGGTAAACGAATTTTCCCCATGTAACCATAACATTCATTATTTTAAATGATTGGCAGAAAATTGGCAGAGACATCGAGCCACAATGCTAGCTGGGTAGCTTTCCCTGTTCACATTTGGTCCTGGCTTCATTGATAGGAAACAAACTTTCCATAATGTCCAGAGATATTTATTATTTATTATTATTATTATCAGTCTATTACAATCATCGGAAGATGTTAAGTAAGATGTACATTTAAAAAAAAATGGTACGGTGGTGGCGTCATACAGGGTGTAAAAAAACTGTAGAGTATTTTACCCAAACAATTACAGTTTAGTTCTGTATATTTGTTCCACAATGTTCACAAGTCCTTATATATGACCGCACGCCCGCGAGACCTCAACATTTACATACAAAACACATACGTTATACTCCACAGCCGGCGGGATTAAAATTGTATTAAGTTGATAGTACTGATATTAATGCGAATGTGTTTGTCGAAACAAAGTAATACATTCACATATTTTACGTGAAAGTATTTGGACGACCGCTCTGATTTCTCTAAGGATTTGATATCAGGTATACAATTACATTTATTTAGAAGGTAGTACATTAGAATTTGTCTGATTTACACTTGAAAGAGTTGTGTATGGATTTAAATGTAAATCTAGATTTAGATTACGTAAAGATTAATTTATTAATACGGCGTGTAGTAATTATATGTACATAAGTGGCCGATCATTACATTATTATAAGGAAAGTTAAACTTTGAAAAAAAAAATTCTACACAAAACAAATACGAAGTAGATTTGTTGTTATCTTGTTTACTAACTTTACAATTGACTGGCTGTTACGCAATATCAGAAAGAAATCATTAAAAATACTTATTTTTCTGTTTACATTTTTTCTTTTACAGTTAAACCACTAGAAATATCATAAGCTAAAATTTCTCCGAAATAATAATGACGTCGGGACAACTGCCTTCGTGGTACAGTGGTTAGAGCGTCAGGCTTTAAAACCCGGAGGTCGGGGGTTCGAATTGGGATTCCACGGGGAGCGTCACTTTGTGTGATTGTTCCTAGTTTAGTAAGTACATTGCAGGCTTGAATCACCTGAATGTCTGAAAAGAGTGATGATTCCGTGCTTTGGAAGGCACGTTAAGCCGTTGGTCCCGAATATGTTCCAAGTAGGTCTGGTTTCCCTTATAGGGTTACGGAGGTCAGATGACAATCGCTCCATTGTAATAACCAGGCTTGTCAAATCTAGGATCATAGTCGAAGCGGACCACTTCATACTGGATGCAATCGGGAACACGCTGTGATGATGATGAACGTCGGGATCACGTTAAAGAAAAGTCGACTACATTGAATAAAGTTGAGTTGCTAAGACTAATAACACGGAAGCATTGTAATTTACCTTAAACTGCCACTAATCAATTTGGCTTCGTTGTAATGAATACAAGGAATCAGAACAAAGGGCCTAAGGCCATTAACATCTTTTGACGACCTTCCGAATTGAATAGATATCTGTATTCACCCGTTTGCTCAAATTAATGAAATTCTGGACGGAATCGCAAAAATAAATTAAATTCCAAACGTTTCCTTAATTAAAATCGCAGTTTGTTTTTATTATTATGAATAAAATTAAGGCGGAGCGGGGTTACTTAATCCTTAATAATGCAATAAACAAAGAGAATACCGAGTTTGGCTTTGACTTCGAATGTTGTAGTTAAACCGTGTAATCTTTTGTTTTACAAATAGGCTAGACTATAAAGCAGCCAATTTTACTATGATCTGCCTGCCCCGATCCGTACGGGTTGATATAAAACTTATCCTAATAATAAATAAATAAATATCTCTGGAAATTATTCACACAGCGCCATCTAGCCCCAATTAAGCATTAGCTTGTGCTATGGGTGCCAGACAACGGATAAACATTACTTATAATATTTTTTTTGTAAATACATACACATTATACATAGAAACACCCAGACCGATACAAACAGACATGTTCAATTGTTCATGCACACAAATGTTTGTACCGTGCGGAGATCGAACCCGCGACCTCTGGTGTAATAATAGCCCGCTCTCACCATTACACCAAATGGCTCGTAAATAAAAACACTACTTGTTATTGTGAAATTATATACATACTCACACACATTTATTTTCAGCGATCCATTTATTCAGATAAATATTTATAGGCTGAAAATTAACACTGTTATTCCACATATTATTGTAATTGGTAACAAATTCTAAAACAATGTAAAAAAGTAAATTAGATAATGCTAAAACAAAACCGGTGGTTTCATGATATAGCTGATTCCGCCCCTGCTTACTGCACAGCCGTTGGTAGACTAACGAAAGAGTACTTTCCAGACTAAACTGATCCCTGATTTGCTTCCCTCGGTACGATCCCACAGTTCATATTAATATGGCACTCGTATTTTTTGTGGAGTTACAAAAAAAAGGGGGGAAAAGCGGGTTGATTTTTCACCAATTACGTGGGTGTGGGGGGTGAGTGTCTTCGGGGGGGTATTACCATGCATATTGCATGAGAAGCAATAAGGTGTCAAAGTTTGGTGCCTCCGAAAATACGCAGTGCCGTATAGAAGACGTTGTAGGTTATTCAAAGTGTAAACCGCGTTGAATCGTTACGGGTAAATTATATACGTTTCTTTGACACAGTCGCATGCGGGGATTTGCAAGTCTTTAAAAGTAGCATTACGACTGCTTTATATACCTTGTGTGTAATCTCTACGCAGATGAAACATGAAATCCTACTTCACCTCTCCATTTAAAATAATAACATTTTCATAATTTTATCTACACATATAAACAACAAAGATACTATTTACCCAGGACATTAACTCTTTCCTGTCAGATAATATTAAAGAAGTAAATATTGTTTCTTTCAGGACATAAATAGATTTATATTAGCAAACTTGTATTATAGACCAATTCGGCCTGTTTAAAAAAAATCTGGGTTATGCCTATTCTCGTTTCAGATGTTATGTATTGAGCGTTGATAAATAAAGAATTATAAAACATTTTTAATGTTAAATAAGCATGAGTTAGAATCACAACATAGATAGTTATAACTACCATTTCAGTATTATGAAGGAATTATAAGAATTGCAACACTTAAGGTACAGTTGATGCAAAAAACAAAGCGTTTAAAAAACAAAAACTTTTATTTTAATGGCAGTTTGAGTCGAAGAAACGCTGTTAACAGGAACTAACTGGAGTCGTAATTGTTTCAAGTTTGCAAAGTGCAAGTTGCAAGTTAAACATTTACATAATACCATATTACCACTGCACAGTGCGAGGTTGCTGTCAAGAAAAAGACTGTGTTGCCTAGCTCATTTCTAGCATTTAACTCGTTTAAGAAGAATACTAAAGTAATAAATGGCTGACTCAGTGGCCCAGTGGAGAGAAAGGCAAGCTGGTCAATTGCAAATAATATTATTTTTGTATATTCGATGCTAAGAGAGTTAAAAGTTTAATGCTCGAAGGTTCAATGACATCCTTTCATGCAATGTTTTCACTACTTTATTTTCTTTCGCGATATTACATACTTAAACATTATTCACATAGCGCGATTTAACCCCAAATTAAGCAAAGCTTAATTTTAATTTTTGGCCTAAAGGTTGATTGGGAGAGAATGCCATGAGGCATTAAGTCCGCCTTTTGTACTTGATTTGTGCAATGAAGCTTAAATAAATAAAAGCTTCTACAATGAGTGCCGGGAAATGGATACACATTACTTGTAAACTGTATTTTTTTTCGTAAAGACACACATATTGTACTGTAACTTGAAACGGCAGAAGAAAAATGACTTAGGATTCGCACCGCTGTAAACACTGCGGTGCGAATGACCCCACTCAAAAAGATCTCTTGGGCGATTCGCACCGCGGTCGAATAACTCGTGGTGCGAAACGCCTAAAGATCCAAGGTAAAAAGAGGTGTTTACTTGAAGGATAATAGTTTATTACTACATAGAAATACTCAGACCGATACATACAGATAATTATGTTTGTACCTTACAAACATCGATCCCGTGACCTCTAGAGTAGCCGACGTCACAGCTACACCGAATCGGTCGTCAACATAACTAAAGTAATTTTTTCAACTTTCCCAGAGGCTATAAAGAATACTCCGTAAGTTCAGTGGTTGTGTTGCTGTAATTTGCCATAATAATGCTCCTTGGAGCCACCTGAGCCAGAGGTGTTTGCTTTCGTGACGCGAAGAGGTCCTATTTATAAATTCCTTTAGGGATGGTAACTTGGGTAGAAACATTTCTAAGAAAAATGAAAAAGTATAGTACGAGAAATTGTTTTTTTTTTCAATGTTAACAATTTGATAATCAACTTCTTTTTAATGGTTGCTTTTATTGCTATTTCACTTGGCAGGGACACTTACTAAGAAGCGTTGCTCAATGTGCTGACATTATTTAGACTCCTCTGATCTTCCAGCCTTTGATTTTGAGTAATCAGTAATTTTACTTCATTTTGAAAAAGATTTTGTGTCTTTTTAATATACCAATATTTTATTATTTACATAAGTCGTTACCATTGTGTGTGTTGTGTTAAAATCGGGTTTTTGCAAATCAGCAATTCAGGCCTATGATTTCTTTTATGATTAATGTCTTGCGATATCTTTCATGGCAAAGTGCGAACTTCGGAAGACACATTTAATCTACGGTCCTGAGTGATATTAAGAAGCAAGTATTCTTTTTCAAACAAGCCATGAAGATCCTTTGTCACAATTGACGGAAATTACGTCGCGGATATTTTGCGACGGAACGCCAATTAAATTCGCGGACAATTTATATCAAATAACGCTGCTACCAATAACCAAGATGTTTAAATCCCGATAGAATTAAATGTACAATATTTAAATAAGCGAGCCAAAAACATTAGGGCCAACCCTGCTTAGCCTAAAAGCGTGCGGGTGCCATAAATCATCTTCCATCATTTTGTATCCCGAAGGTACCTCCATTATTTCCACACCATAAGGAAAAATTAACCGGCAAAGCACCCTAATATGATTGGGGTGATCCAATATCCCTGAGATGTATATTATTATTACGAACGTAATACAGCGGCGGGTCAGGGAAATACCTATATTTTAGACGGTTTTGTGAGAAAATGTGATTTAGACGAGTAAGGCAACTGATGAGGCAGGATATTTGCAGATTGATTTTATGTTTTGAAGGTCGTTCTAGATAGTTTCTTTATAGCTTAAAAAATAAAAAAAATGTGCAATAGAGTAGAGTATTTCGTCAAGGAAATGTACTAAGTTAATATTGCATTATTAAAATATTGCAATTCAACAACCTAATCGATTCCATTCGAAATAGTCATCAATTTAAAAAAATTAATAACATGTGTTTTGTTTTGCACTGTAACACTGTAAAGAATAAGACACTATAGTTTATATAAAAAAAAACCTGTTACACACATACATTAATTTCTAAAATCAACCACTTCCCACTTTTTATATTAAAAATGCTTTGATAACCCTAAAATTTCAAAAGACAAACCACAGCTTGCAAAAAATGCACGAGGTACGTAACCTCCAATTAATATACAGCGAGCCGACCACGTCTAATGACATCAGCACTACAAAGCGCCGATTGTTGTGCAAATATAAACATCGAACCGGCGCTGGCGGCTGCACGCTGATAAGGGTTAAACTACCTAGACCGATGCATCTATCTCTGTCTATCACACACAAATTCAATATATTAGAGCGAGAAAGAAAGCGCGCGGTCGACCGCAGCGTCGATTCCGCGTGCGGTAACCCTTCTTAGGTACCATCAATGCCTACATAGCGGTATACCTTGTTTCGAAAATTCTGAATATGGACATTTTTTATTCTACATCATAATATATGGTATCACCGGGAAAATAAATGCTTACTAGAGTATACATAAAAGGATTAAAAAAAAAAGCAATTTCTACCTATTTTATGACTTATATCTGCCATTTGCAAACGCTAACTAATCTATACTAATATTATAAAGAGGAAAGAATTGTTTGTTTGTATTGAATAGGCTACGAAACTACTAAACCGATTTGAATAATTCTTTCACTGTTGGAAAGCTACACTATCCCCGGGTAGGGTACTTTTGATCCCGAAAATGTGGGGGGGAAGGGGGGATAATGGACAAAAGAAATTGCGGCGAAAAATGGCAGAGGCGACAGGTGCAATGTGCATGTTTTTACTTTCCTATTGTCTGGTGGGACTGAAGGAAACGAACGTAGATTAAGCGGGTTATATGCTATTCAAAGCAAGGGTTGATATTGTTACCTTCCAGACCCCAGACTGGAACTGGGAACTTCCAAACCTTATAGACACTTTCATATTTAAAAAAAATTTAAACTACTTGCTGTAATTGATATTTTAAATTTAGGTCAGGTGGGCTGCATGCCAATTAAAGTGACAAAAAAACATAGGAAGGTTTCCGAATCAGGACGACCTCCTCACATGATTTATACGGGTCAGATTCTTCATTTCTCATCTCCAGACATTATCAACCACAATCAAATCAAATGACACCCTTTGCACGATAAATAAAAAGGACACCATAAATAACTTTACAGCAGAGCCTAATGAGTTAGGTTCGTATGGTCAGCAAAACAGGCTAAATTAGTAAGGCCAACCGATGATTACCGTCAAAGGTCAAAGGGCAAAGAACAATGGCAAAGTCCCATACAACGTTTTACCTAAAAAATATTTGGGGCGCCTATGATTTAAAAAAATGTTTAAATACTAGCAATTGCGTTACATAAACTGCAAAAAGAAGTTATAAGCATTTTTGTACTTACGGGTTATGATGGTAATACACGTCTTTTTTATTTTCTTGAGTAGGTAATTACAAAAATATGATTAAATAATAAAGCAGTCAGGGGAATAATTATATCGGTCTAAAATTTACAAAAAAAAAATTCTAACAAAAAATTCTCTTACGGTAATATTTGAAATGGGGTAGAATTTTACACTAAATAAACTACATAATTTCGACATCTACCTGCATACAGGAGTTGCATATAATACATACGTAGGCTATTAAAATTTCTGCCTCCCCATTAAAATTGATATTTTTGTAAAAACACGATTATTTGTGTTCCAGAATAAAATAATTGTAATAAACGCCAGTCAACAGGAATGTTTCCCAACCGTACACCGGAGCCGTTTCCTCCAATAAACCATTTGTATTCAAACGGTCGCCGTCCGCCGCACTTTAATTTACTTACTCGAATTAAAAACGCGCGTGATGCGAATTCAATCGGTTTTTACTTCGATACTTTATTTTTATCGTTGATTGAAGACAGCTTCGTGTAAAAAGGGGCTTTGGTTAAGAGTACTTTTGACTCGAAAGCGCTGTAATCGAAGGATAATAGTGTCGCGAACGATATTTCTTTATTTAAGGTGTTGAAGACTAACAAGGTCCCTTTGCAAGAAAAATAGTAAAATATATTTTAAAGATTTTTAATTTATGATATTTTTTTAGCTTTCAGGACCTACGGAGGTCGGATAGCAGTTGTTCCGATGTAATAATAACTGGACTAGCCAAATCGTGGATCATGGTCGAAACTATGCAACACCACAACACAAGAATCGCAAAAGTGTTGTCGGCCACTTTGTAATCTTCTGCATAAGTAGGCAAAACTAGACTAAGAGGACATATTTTTTTTATTATCATTGTTTTTATTGAGTATCAACGGTGATACTTGTTTAAGTAGAGTAGAGTAGACTCAATAGAAATACACTATAACCGTCTTAGCTGTAGTTTTCAATTCCACTCCGCGTATTACAATCCACGAAATCCACTCGCGAACCAATTGAGTATTCTTCGGGGGCCGTAGCGTTTCCTGCCCTCCGAGGCATATTTTGTAAATTGACTATAACTTTCTCTTGATCACTTCGATTGTTTGCGATCGTTTATTCTTTCAATATTCGCATTGCGACGCCTTTGTCGTCCGCACGGCTGACTTGCGTTTTCTTGAAAAACGTTTGTGGTTCATTTCCGTACCTGGTATTGTGTTTGACGTTAAAATTTATTGCAGTGGAATTAGTACGTTTGCGTGATATTATTACAATTAAACATCCAGACACAGAACAAACACAAATGTTTATCACGTATGTAAGTGTTAAATCCTAAATAATAAGATTTTTTTATGTTTAGTGTTCCCAAGTGGTGTAGACACATTATTTATTGCCTACTAAATAAATTTTGCTTAGAGATAATAGCGGATATTAATAATAATTACTGCACCACATAATGTAGAATAGTAAATATAATTTTTTTAGGAAGAAAAAATGGGACACTTCGTGGTAAGCAATCTCAGGCGGTGATTACTAATCACCGCTGCCCTTAAAAGAAACAATACAATCTCTTTTTGACTAAGTATACCAGGTAAAAAATATTCATTAGGTACCGCAGCAGGTTGGCAACAATTTCCGATAAAACATTTGAATGATCATTACTTTGGAGAGTTTTTTTTAAAACAGCGAACACACGTGAATACACGTGTAAAAAGTAAGGAGGAAAATGAAAATATAACATTCATATTATTACCTCCAAAAATAATTGAAGCGTGAATTAATTTTCTGATAACGCCTTGTCATCACATGGCTTCTTGTTGTCGGGCTTCATAAGATTAGTTTCATGTTGATTGAAACAACAACATGAGTGTATGAAATAAATTATTGGACATCTATTCTATTTCATCTCTCATCTCTTGTTGCTATTTCATATGCATCTTGTAAGCTAGCTTTAGACCCCTGGTCTTGTAGCATTTTATTTCAGTGGCTTTTTATAATATACCTTCCGCCCGCGGTTGCACCCGCGCGTATTTTCTGTTTTCAAATATCCCCCCCTTCCCCTGACATTTCCGGGATAAAAAGTACCTTTTGTCACCCGGCGATAGTGTAGTGTAGTAATAACAGCGAAAGAATTATTCAAATTCAATAAAAGAAAGTCGTGTTTGTTACAACACTTATAACTCGAGAACGGATGAACGGATTTAGATGAAATTTGGAACACGTATAGTTTATAACCGAGATTAAAACATAGGCTATAAAAATCCTACGGGAAACGTCTAATTCCCGCGGGAAACACAATTTTGAAACTGCTTATTTATTGCCTCTCAGGCGGAACAGAGTTCGCCGGGTCAGCTAGTTTATATATAAAAGAAAGTCGTGTTTGTTACAACACTTATAACTCGAGAATGGATGAACGGATTTAGATGAAATTTGGCACACGTATAGTTTATAACCGGGATTAGAACATAGGATACTTTTTATCCCGGAAAAGTGGGGGGAAGGGTATAGTTGAAAAAGGAAATTACGCGCGGGTGAAACCGCGAGGGCGACCGCTAGTATAGATATAAAAAAGTCAGGTCTTGACTACAAAGTGGCTTGATTTTAAACAACAATCCGATTTACGATGAAGCTCACTTAAATAGAAAAAGCCCGTTAATTCTGGCCTTGAAGAGTTTCCAGTTATAATATTTACCTACTCGTAGTAATGGCGATTCCATGTAGAGACTTCCTTTATAACTTCGACGCTTTCATCTTTTTCTAGTCAAACTGTACTAGGTATCTTTCTTAGGACATTTCATTTTTTGAATCAGTTGTTTTCAAGATTGCCATGTTGTGATGAATAAACAAAATGACCAGGCCGAGATTGACAAGACTCTGTTATGTAGTGGTCACTTAATTGAATTTGAATGCGTTAAAATCTAAAAGCAATAATGATAATTAAAAGAGCCAATGAAATAATAAATATAATAGGAATATAAAACAGATAAAATACGGCAAACATTCCGTTTTCACTACAACCTAAATTTATTCCATTCCGTTACGTGGCAAAAATGCCAGTCATATTTTTTAAACCGTGTCTGCAAGACATAAAACCAGGTAGTCACGTGACATCACGTCATTACCCTGATATGGTAATGCATTCAGTGGGAAAATTGTATTACCCACATACGAGTTAAGTAACGATGCATTAATTGTGTTAAGTTGTGTATCCTGGAATTAGAAGCGGTTAAAGAGAAATTGATAGCATAAACGCAGTAGACTAACAATTAAAAAATTCCCTTTAAACTAAAAAAAAGCATTTATTGACCTTACAATAATAACGGATACTAGAACTGGCAGCTTCCCATCAAGCAGGCTGCATGCCGTCCTGCCAGTTGGACGAGGAACAAAGAAACTTTTAATATGACTGTAATTAAAGTTCACTGATACATAGCAGAATGTGCTGGCACACTAGGCTCCTCTGATCTTCGAGCCTTTCATTTCAAGTGCACTCGTTCCCACAACACAGCCATAGCTAAAATGGCAGCTGATTTTATCCGTAGGGGTTGCAGCTAGCCCGGACTCTCTGAAAAGATCCTACCACCAACCTCTCCCAAGGCGTAGCTACTGTTTCACAGAGGCGGTCAATTCTGAAAGGCCGCAAGTCAATTGTTGTATTTAGGGAGCCTTTTGCTTGTTAATTAAAGTCGTATCGAGCATTCGGTATAGATTGAGCTGGATAGAAACTCCGCTGTGGTGTTGTAAATTAAAATTAAATCGGCTCAGATCGCGAAATATTAAAACCGATTGACCTACTTTGTTTAACGTAGGATCAACTGGATCTTTAGTGTTTCATTTAATTATATGGGGGCTGCTGAGTTAGCATAGAAATGTGTCTCGAATATTTAAAGTTTACGGCCGTGAAAAGATGTAGTTATGTGATCCATAAATTTCGTTTATTCATGAATGTCATATCGGATTTTTGGCCGACAATTTTTAAGTCATGCGATTGTACTATACTACCTACTCGGTACTTAGGTTTTTAGCACGATAGATAGTGAAATACAGTAAGAAGAAAGTCATCGGGAATGCAAACTGCTAACTCTCTTGGAGCAGTAAAAGCAACAAAACCAAAGAAATCTAAACTTTCAATTTTATAGTATGATAATTTTTTTTTAATGAGGCTTGACGTTCTTCCGGCCTTAACGGAAACAAAAGCATACATTAAATATTGTATTCTTTCTTTCTTCTAAACTGCTTAAATATAAAGACTGACATAAGCAAGTAATCAGAAAAAAGGACAGACCATTTCAACTAATTAGAGGTGGTGAAAATAAAATTAATAGGTGTAATCGGAAAACCATCAGTTTTCCGAAATGAAATTGCTCAAGTAATTACATAATTACAAAAAATGTTGAAACAATTAAAGTCCATTAGTTGGATTGGACGCGGAGAATTTTCGTGGAAGTGTTATAACGATGTTGATGGGTACAGTTAGTGGCATTTGCCTTTGGCACAATGGCTAGTTTGACATCAGTCTCACTTTCTCAACGAGTCTGTGCCTTGTTGCGATTGACCGGCCTAGGGGCATATAAGTGTAGTTACTACCACATTATTATACAACCAATTTTGAGCTTAATGTCCATCGCATAGATTTATATTTCAATACAGACTTTTAGAGCCAGTTTCTTCGCTGTGAATGATAGTTCTAGCTACATAGTTCTATAATCTGTGATGGATGCTGCTTCCATTGACAATTTTCAAAAATAGAAAATTAAACTGACCCTTAGACACATTAGAGTAGGTTGATATGTCGCTGACTGTACTCCTACAATTAAAGCAATTTATTTTGGGGGTAGTTTAATTAGTAAAACTCTGTGACTTCACTAAACCGCTCCTATAACTTTTTGTTTGGTTTGTTGTATAAAATAGATATATTTTTTTATTTATTAAATCACAATCCATTTTTATCTTATAAAATCAAAGATCTTTGTGAACCCAACATCGCTGGCCACAGTTAATTTACTCCATTTATTTAATCATTATAAATATTCGATATTGTGTTGAGCTAGAGTCATTAAAAGTTTTCTAAGCATTATAATAATATATTTCGACAGAAGATTTAGTCATTCCGTTGCCTGGCACCTAGAAATAGTAGGTAAATAAATAAAAAGAGAGTTAAAGAAAAATATTCTCCAAAGAATACGGTCTCTACTTCAAAACCACTTACCAATACCATCAGGCGAGCTGCGTGTATGTCTGCTAACTGATGTTGTTTAAACAAGATGAATCCTCGTAAGGTTACTGACATTTTAACATTTTTTATAACTGGAGTAACCTTGCGTAAAACCGAGCAATCACCGAGCATTTTCAGGTCGAATGCCTAATCCTGACTAAGTGCTAACATTACTTGGTCGGAGAAATTCCTAAGAACCAACCTTGATACGATATTGAGGGGTCATTGCGTTGAATAGATGCCAAAAGGGGTAAGGTCTTGTACCCGAAACTGAATTCTAGCTTAAGAGCTAATTTCGCGACTGCCAGATAAGTTCGGGATATGTTATCAAGTTTTATACTTAGATACTTGTTTTTTCAATTCTCATCATTGCGTATTGCTTCCTCAAGAATCCTCAAAATGTCAATGTCGAGTTGCTGCAACCAGTCCACTAGTGAGATTATGGAGCTCACGCATGCCGCCGGGGAAACGACGTAGAGGACATTCCTCAACTATATGCATAGTTGTTTGGGTTGGAGCCCCACAATCACAATCCGGCCCGTCTCGAAGACCCCAAGAGTGGCAGTGAGATCGCTCTGGTTTAATCCCTGCACGGTGTACTCATTTGTGCTCAAGAACGTGTCTCTTTGTATCAGTCTGTATATTACAACATAACTATATTATATGGTATACATTTCCAAAGAATAAATTATATGGGGTTTTTTATTCGTTGTCTGACACCCATAGCATAAGGTCTTTACTTTGGGGCAGTGTAATAATGACCTAGGAAAAATTATGAGTACATTTAGTGGTTTCATCTTTACAAACTTTTGTGTCTCTAATACTAGTAGGATTGATTTATACTTATCTAAAAGAGGGAAAGTTATTTATTACTGAAATAAGAACCAATTTGCAAGCAAACAAGAGCTAATTGGCTATTCGACGATTAAAACTTCCTAATTGGTGTAAGTGAATGCCGGAGCCCTTCAGGGCTCCTGCGTGTTTCCAACATTGTTTCTTCTATACTTATATCGATTACAAATTACTAATATGATCGATTACGATGGAATTGTTTTGGAAATTACCTTTTTCCAATTTATTTTCTGATTGAAAAAAAATACGTAAATATAATCTGTACTAAAGTACAACCAAATTGTTAGAAAACTCTTTTCAACGAACCTGTTTATAAAATTTTAACAGCTTCTGTGTTTTTAAATAACTGGTTACAACGAAGATCATCATCATCATCATCATCATCAGCCTATATACGTTCCCACTGCTGGGACACAGGCCTTATCTCAATTGTGACAACGAAGATACTGAAGAATATACTAAACATAGAATAAACTAAACATTAATGTAACCATGATAGTGAATGTACTTAAATAAATACCATTTAGTTAGATCCTATACAAGCGAATCGAGGATCGATTAAATGAAGTTCTTATCTGAAACCGCAGTAAAGCCTCATCGAAATAGCCAGTAAATTCAATGACAGAGCTCAATATAATAAAAACAGATAATCAACTTGAAATTGTTAATGACATCGACGTAGCAACAATCAAAATTCACAGTACAGTCACCCCAGTTAACAAACAGGACGTATACAAATTGTTGTGTAATTACACGCAACCGATCGATTCGTATCAATGCTAGTGGTGTATATTTAGAGAGCCGAATAATAATGCGGGGTACATAATTGCCATTGATAACACGATGTGAGTAAACCTATATTTCTGTTTATAGAAAAGTATTCGATGTATGTATAGTGATGACCGATTTGGCGTAATGTTTGAGCATTTGGATATCAGGTAGAATCAAGATGCAGCTGGTTCGATCCTCCATTTGTTTGTTTGTATCGTACTGGATGTTTCTGTATATAATATGTAGGTAGTCACAAAATATAAACATAGAGAAAGAAACGCAGTTTTGATAATATAAGAAAAACCAATTAAAGAAATAAAATAAAGTCGGTGCACATGACAATAAAGAATTCAAAGGTAAATATGCTTACAGTATAGCAGCATATTTCTCAATACTTCCGCTAAAGTACGAGTATTACTTGGTACAATTGTTACTAGTGACGTATTTCCTATAAGGTGAACAGCTACGTTGCTTCTAAGAAAATACGTTTAAAAAAATAATGAAATAAAGAAAATACAAGACGTACAAACCGTTCTGAAACAGGCACATCACTAACAGAAGCCTTTGTTCGAAATTACATCAAAGTGCTCGTTACAAATACCAAGTTTTTGTTCTTTATCGATCTTTAGACGTTTTTCATCCAGGTTTCCTTTAAGAGTGTTTAAATTGAGTTTCGTGATATTAAAATTGGCTAGTGTTGTTATATCTTATCCATACTAATACTCATAATTTAAAAGTAACTGTCTGTCTATCTTTTGAAAAGTTGTTAATCGTATTATTTTAGGCAGGAAGTTTATACTCAATCCCTCTTATTACAAAAAACATCGCTAAAACAGGTTTAAAACTGTACTACTTAGTACAGG
The DNA here is from genome assembly GCA_949319885.1 of Mecyna flavalis. Taxonomy (NCBI): domain Eukaryota; kingdom Metazoa; phylum Arthropoda; class Insecta; order Lepidoptera; family Crambidae; genus Mecyna; species Mecyna flavalis. The sequence continues at coordinate 5,083,367 of OX439439.1, forward strand.
TTTAGGTCCGGACTATTTTTTAAAACTTTCCTTATTACAAAACAAATACCAACATAAGAATAATTTACTGGTACTAACTCGTTTAGTGCGTTTCATTTTACAAGACTATGTTTTATGACATGTTTTAAAATCTTTAAATAGGATAGTAAAAATAATAATTCTTTATTTATAAATGTGTTTTAGTAATGTGAGAAAAAGTAACATTTATTTTTAATTTTCTGTTCACAAATTAAGTAATTCTTTTCAAAATTTGTCTTTCTATACGTAGAACGGAGCGAAATTTTTAAAGTGTTATCGTTTTGACGTTTGAAAGTTAGTCCATAGTAAAACTAGGGGCACCGGCGGACTTTCTTAGGTCTAACTTTAGTACTCGAAATGAAGTAAAACTTCGTTTTGTAATAGCATTTGACTTTAGTCAGGAGTTTAGTCAGGACTAAGCTCGGTTTAATTTTTAAACCACGTTCTGTAATAAGAGGGAATAGGTCTACACTTAATCTTGAAGATGTCATACAGTAAGATAACATCTTTTTTATAATGTAATCATCACCATCATCATTTCATCCGAAAGTCGTTTGCTGCTGCCTTGATTGTAATATTCCCATAAAAATAAAAATGGCCTGAAAAATACAGTGCACATTCTTTTTAAAAATTGGCAATACGTGATATCCGGGCTACAAAAATAAATCATTTTAATAAAGTTGAGCCAATTTGAACCAGTGCCAGGCAATTGGTTGAGCAACGCAGTTTAATCTAGGACATGGAAAGATACTTTTAAGTATGTAATGTGTGCTGGAGGGAATTCCCGCGGGATGATATTGGTTATAGCGCAATCTTGGCGATAAGGATTTTTAATACTCGGTTGAATTTTACATGGCGCAACATTTTATGCAAGTCATGTTAAGAGAGTTGAGAATGGATAAAGTATTACATATGTAGATGTTTGCTGACTTTAATGATAAGACCCGACGGTTGGTAAAATTAAGAATGAAAGTGACTTCTGCGTGTGTAAAAACTGACATAAAATTTGGCCGACCAGGGAATTCAACCTATGACCTCGAGATATATGTAATTAATGTCCGGGTACTTAAACCAACAGAACATCGTTAATATTTTGACAGAATACAATTTGTATAATCTTAATTGAAGCAGAAGCACTTATTTCTCTTGTAGAAAATAATGCAAACTGGTTATATCTGCTCTCGATGTTTGCCTTATGTGACCAAAGATCCACCAAGCTACATTAAACATTTGTATAAGACGCAAGATGGCTACCACACACGGTCGTAATGAAGTACGTTCTGTATTCACGGATGGGCGGTTTTCTTTAGAACGTTTCCCGGTTCGCTCGGGGCCCGTTTCAAAAGACTGTGAATTTGCAACGGGTAAATAAATATCCGATTTCGTTTCAGAAGGAACGGTGCGGATTTTTGTTATAGTAATGAACGGTGACAATGAACCGTGAAGGTTCGGGGTTTAAGAGGATGTGTATTTAAATTTTTAGATAAGAGAGAGCTGAGAACTATTAAATTATTTTTGTTTTTGTTACTGCCACTACACTTGTCAGGCATAAATGTGGGATGCATTAATGTTGTTTATTTTGTAGAACACTTGCATTCGATGTTACAGAACCGACTTCCATGAACCAGACTGATTTGATCACACAGACGTTTACAATAGTAATGTTACCATTTTTTTTTCTCTTTTTCCCTACAGCCACCAAACAATTTTACATACCTACAAAAATAAAAAATATAAAGATTTCAAACGAATATCGATAAAAAAAGGTTTTACGTGAATTTTTCTCCCAGTAGAATAGTTCGGAATATTTTAAAAACAGACAGAATTATTTAGTCGACAAGCGAATTCCATTCAGTTTTCGAAACTAAATCCACTCCTGTCACTAAGTCAGGATCACTAGACAGTGAATTTGCGAAATTGAATGCCAAAAAAGTCCGATACGCTATAGAATAGGCACAGATTTAAAATACGCTTTTATCTACATCCATACCATAATATGTCTATTTTATATTCAGGAGCGATGAGCAAACGCCCTACATTTAGATATAAGTATCTGTGGCTGCATTGAAATGTTTACATTTTAGTGTCGGTAACCGATACTTAATTTCGTTCAAATTTCGAACGTCTTCTTTAAAAGTAAAAATTAATAGGTTTTTTCGATTATCGAATTAGTCGATTAGTAATTTTATGTTCCATTCCTATACATTTAATTCGATGCTGAAATTATAACAATCGATTTGAGAATCGAAATCAACTCGAGTCTAGATTGTTTATGGATTTTAAAAACTACAAACGTCAGTCATTATGTCAGTACAAACTTTTACATACAGATTAAGTTGGTAACTAGGGCGTTTGCTCATCAATCCTGACTATAAAATAGACATATTATCGTATGAATGAAGATAAAGTTATGTATGTGACTGTACATAATTAGTCATTAAAATACTCATGTGATTCTTTTATGAAACTCACTTCGTTCGTTTCATAAAACCACATTCGTATTTTAATGACCCTCATTATGCAGCAGTCACATAAATAACTATTTTATTGTTTCTAGATACTAATTTGTACCTTCGTTTTGTAGTGCCTTCGTTGATTCTGAGACCATAACAATAGTGTTCAAGCTATTTACTTTCACTCACTATTATATAGCACCATAGAGTGATGTAATAATATGTGAAATACTTATGAAATATTATATTCCTAGTGAAATTACTGGATATATGAGACCTAATAACTGTCGTCTCGGTGTAGCGGGCGCAGGGCGGTGCCAGACTGTAACTGCTTAGTTACTGTTTGGCACTGAACTGTCTAAGGGCAGACGTGGCGCTTACCATCAGGTGTACGATCTGCTCGTCTTATTAACATTACTAAACATTGCAATAAAAAAAAAACATAAAATGTGAAACTCGTATTTTTTTTAAATCTTCAGACTGTGACCTAAATTTTACGACGCAATATAAAAAAGAGGTTCAAAAGCGTACAGATTATAAATAAATCATGGTAAATGTACCGAAAACACGCCCTCAGCGAATATTCCCTGTAATAACGATAATAAGTATTTTTCCCCGTCACCCGGCCCGTGACGTCACAAGATTGATGACGTGGCAGCGCGTCGCACGAGTACTTTTATTTTTATCCGACAACAGAAAAGCAAAAGGACAGTTAGGATTTAGAAAGCTGTTTTTGTTAGCTTTTGTTTTATTTACGTTGCTTTTAAGACATTTTTCCTTGATGTTTGTCGAACAATACAATGTCGTTTGGATATTGTGAAAATTAAATGGAAGTGATGTTGTGTGAAATAAAGCTGACATAGAGAGGTGTTTAGGAGAGTCCAATAAACCCATGGGTTCTCTGTGTATTGTGTGAGTAGAATTTAGATCAAATTTTTACAAAACTGAAAGAAGTATTCAAGCAAATTATTTTACTTCAAAGTAACTTAAGTTTATTCTTACAACATTCGTTATCTGTCAGTAAGAGTCATGTGAGACTGTATCATACGATTTTGAATTTTTTTTTTGGCTAAGATGGCGCTTTTCGTATTGATCCTGCCCGTAAAGAGCAGCCCCACTGCTGGGACACAGGCCTTATCTCCAATTTGAGATAGTGTGGGCCATACTCTACCACGCGGACCCAGTGCGGTTTGGTGCAAGGGTGCGTAAGGCAAGTGAACCACCTTAATGTCAGATGTTACCAAGCCGCCAAATGGCCTCTGACTAGGCTTGACGACTAATATCTACATTAAAGTAAATATCAGCCGGGACCAGCAGCTTAACGTGCCTTCCGAAGGTCGGAGAAGCTCGAAATAAATGTCATTAATGTGGAATGGTCACCCATCCATTAACCGACCGCGGCGTAAGTAGCTTGACTTTCGGTATCGCTAACGAACTACTGTCACAGCAGCGTCACGAGCGCCACAGCGCAAGTCATGGGTTGAGTCCCACCCAGGACAGAGTTTTCGTTGTCCTGTTTCTGTTGTATTTTATGTAAATATACACTTGGCGCTAGCTAGCCCGTTCCTTTGCTTGAACTTGGCTTGACACGCTGCCGCGTGTCTAGATTTATTATGTACATGTTTTAAAGTACTCGTTGATGCTGATAGCCATAACACAAGTGCTTACGCTACTTACTTTGGTGTCAAACCAATATAATATGCGACGTTGTCCCATATTTATTAGAAGGCTCAAAATTTATAGCCAGCCCTATGATATTTTCTTAAAGGTTTATTCAATACATTTGCTAGTTCTTCGCGAGGTATCTTATAAATGGAACTAGATCGGAATATTGAGTGCGATAAAAGGGGCTTCACGTTTATAAAATATATGTATTTATTTGCGAATCAAATATAAATTCGTATGTTCGGTATTGACACACGAATTGGGGCTAGACAAAGGGTCGAATTCGAAACTAATAAATTCAGATTGAAAGCGCTCTTTTAGTACCTATTGAGATTTTTATGTAAGCCGCAGAACATTTTTGTAATATCTAACTGACACCGGATTTGAAATCTAAGCTTTGCAATTTAATTGTGTTTTGAGCAGATCAGTAATCTAAACAAAGGCTTTTTACCATATAATTTATTTTTTGGACTATAATATAATTTGTTGTAAACCTATTTACATTATTTTCGACAAAGTTTAGAATGGCACAATTTGCTTATTTCGACCTTCAACTTTTTTCTTTACCCAGATATTTTTAATTAAGTCAAGAACACACGGAATCCAGCATTCTTCTTTCGCATCACATTAAATATATTCGCTCCATTCTCAATTTATCCCTTTTCTCTTTTCTCATCAGTATCTCATATCCACTCTTAATTTTCTTATAGTTCATTAGCTTCTACTTTAAATAAGTATATGGCTAAAACATATCCAGAGCTTACCATTATTATACCAGCAGATTTGAACTCTACTATAAGGCATATTTTTCTTAAGCACACACTCAAAAGTATCAACTTCGCGAACTCCATTGAAAATATTATTTTTTGACGAAAAATTTTTTATTCCCCCTCCCGTTACTGGTTAGTTTGTATGCGTATTTATCGAAGTTTTGCCTTTATTCTTGCTATAAAAGGCCCTCCCAACTTTTCCTCGGCAACTTTTAATGTATGTAACAGCTCCATTCGCCCCTCTTTGTTGCTTTTCGAATATGATTCTTGCGGAATGTTTTTGTAATTTATCAATATTCTTATGGTGTTTATTTTGAATGGGTAAGTAGCTTATTGTGTTTTGATACAATGAAAAGATTATCCTTGCTGTTGTTAAGTCTTTATGGGGAGTTACCTGATTTGCAATAAAAACAGGTAAGTAATATGTAGTTAAGATACGTCACTTTATAATCGATTTTGTCGGAAATGCCTCCACCATTGATATTTTGGTATGGTACTTGCTTATTAAAGTCGTATCGCGTGGCATAAAAATTGTAATTGGATGGATGGATGAATGGACATAATATTGGATGAAATCTATACTAATATTATAAAGAGGAAAGATTTTGATTGTTTGTTTGTATTGAATAGGCTCCGAAACTACAGAACCGATTTAAATAATTCTTACACTGTTGGAAAGCTACACTATCCCCGGTGAACGACGACGCTGCGCAACCGCAACGCCTGTGTGGCACTACCCTTAAGTTAGTTAGAACCTTTATGATTAGATTTTGTGTTCATAACAACAAATCTGCTAGTTACACATCGGTACACAGTCACCGCTCATACTTCAAGCACACTTCCAATTACAAAAAGGACAGAACCTCACCCAAATCCCAATGGGTCTGGTCCCTGATTAAAAGTTCGCGATTAACGAACGAGAGAATTAATTAGAGGCGTCCCAAGTTCAGTGGAAAAAGTTGCCGTAAAGTTGGGCTCGTAGACTTTACAAGTAAATGTTGACAACTGGTTGTCGGGCCCTCTTAACAGAAAATTAGGGGACACACTGCCGTTACTGTGAATGGGGGATTTTTTCCTGTTTATAAATCAGGTGTTAAGGCCTCGGCCTTGAATTTCGCGGCAGCGGGGCGGCGGTGCACGCAGACGCACTGCGGTCAACCGCTTGACGCGGGCCGTCAAGAATCGGTACGATGCTTTCGCCGCTCCCGCTCCCGCCCCGCTGCCGCGCTGTGTTCCATAACGGGTCTATAGGATTCCATACAAAACATCTTGCCGCTGCCGCTGTGCCGCACCGCTGCCCGCAAAATTCGAGGCCGAGGCCTTAGGCCATCGCTACAAAGGGTCATTATTTGACCACTAGTTATTGTTAATTTTATAGTATTTTTTATTTTTATTAATAGCAAGCACTGGAGCCTATTCCATTGGATGATACTTAACATAGAATTATCTCCTAATGTGCTGGCTACCAAATGTAGGCTCCTCTAATTTTTGAGCTTTGTTTACATCGGTTTAGGAGTTTCTATGTATGTGTTGTATGTATTTACAAAAATATTAACAAGCATGCTTAGTTTGAGGCTAGATGGCGAGTGAATACAGTCTAGGTGGTCTAGGTATGTATATTAATCAATTTATCTACGCTATCCAGTCGCCTTGTCCGTGTGTCAGTTCGTAATAAATGGTAATGAGCGAGTGCTATAATGAATGAGCGGCGATCGGTTTGTTATTCCTTCTACGCATTGGCTTTTTGTTGCCGCCTATTACCCAAATTAAACCCAAGTTCTATACGGACAGAGTTCTGTTGAGAAGGTCTCGTCTTAATGAATAAGATTCAAACGGCCGGTACATTGAACTTTAAACTCTAAAGGCTTTGGATGTCAATCACTTAAGCATTATCGATTTTACAATTCTGTGAACGTGAACGAAGATGCGAAGGTAAATGTTAATACATATTTTTTTTATGTCAGAGGCGGCAAACAAGCCAGGGTGTCGCCTGATGGTAAGCAATCACCGCCGCCCATGGACATCTGCAACAATGCGAATAGCCGATGCGTTGCCGGCCTTTTAAGGGGGTGTGGGACTCTCACAACCGATTGGTTTTCCATTTTCCCATCAAACTAAAAAAAAAATTAAAAAAAATACTGGCATAAATCGATACTACTAAATTGAAGGTGAAGTGTTCTGCTGTGGGAAAGCAACGACTAAAAAAACACGCAGTATTTATGACATGTAAACACTTAACTTGATGTACATACTCTTAACAAACATAGTTCAAAGTTCTCAACAATTCTACTATTATTATTACAACAAAACTGGTATCAGACTAAACTCATAAAAGTTACAACGATGCGGTACAACGCTCCATTAGTTATGTGCACACACACTCACATTTAAAGGTTTATTGTCTAATTTCAGTTGGAGTCTGCATTTTATAGTCAGAATGCAGAGGTGAGCGAACCATTCGACATTATTTATTTAGTAAAATATTCATGCGAAGATTTTGTAGATTTAGTAGCTTCAATTGGCAGGCAAGTCACCAATCTGAGAAAGACCAATATGGCCGATTCAACTATGTAGTGTTAGACGAATAATTGGTTCACTCGATTAACACATCACTATGGTCACCGCATACGGTGCATGCCCGCACTAGTCGGGGAGATTGAAAGATAGATTTTACCGCGCTGGTAATGTATAACGCCGATTACTTAATGCCAAAAAAAAGTATATTAAATTGTAATAATCAAGAGAAATGTATTTTATATCCAACAGTAGATACACTTCATCAAGAAACATTTCGCTTAACAAATTACTGTTCAGTAAGCTTCTTTGAACATCGGTTGGTGTTTATGGTTTCAAGTGGGTCATGATTTCAGAATTCAGAGGCTTAGATTCAATTCCCGGATCGGGCAAAATTTGTGTCAGATTTTTCGAAATTTGTGCTGAATAAGCAGTGCCCATTATTTTGTTTATAAATTGATTGGCATTTGCCCTGCAGTGGGAAATTACCCTATGCTCTTCGGATTTACTTATACACAACAATATATCCTGAGTTGGCCGATCGTAGGATTGACCGCCGTAGTCAAACACTCGGCTAGGAGGACCATATCGTTCATTATTTATTTATTAATGTCCAAGGAAAGTTATTTGTTATTTTATTTGACAATTAATACAATTCAATTCATTATCTCTATATCTTTAGCCACGGTATCTATTTAATTAACAATTCCTCTAGGGATCATTTTACTATTCTTATTCTTTAAGCTTCTCTAAACCAATATTCCTAAGCTCATATCTTCATTGCCCTCAATATAATATCTGTAATAGATTAAGTTCTGAATAGTAGACTCATAGTTACCTATAAAAAGAAACCTTTTAAGAACAGAATAAAGTCCTTTAATTAGCTTGAATTAGCCATGGATGTCCATCTCGATCCGATTGCTCTTTTCTATTCTAGCAACGAATTAGTCTGAAGGCGTCTTGTGACATATTCTGAACAGTCTCCAGGAAATTTAATTGGTTAAAGTTAAATTGGGTTAAAGTAGTAATAATATATTTAAACCTGTAACTTATATCGACTTATTGGGAAAGGAGTTTCTTAATTTGGACAGTTCATTATCACGATTATTATAGGATAATATTATCATTTTGCATATAATATCTTCTTTATTTGCAGTTTCATTTTTATCTGATTTACCTACTATCATCCCTCATTTTATCCTTTTTGTGGTAGAATTTAATAAAAGGATAAAATACATACTATGTTCTTGCGCCTCACTCAAAATAATGTTTGTACTCTGTGGGGCTCAAACCTGCAACGTTGACATAACAACTTTCGAAATCATATACAGTTTAACTATACCGATCTTTTAAATAAAACGTCAACAGCATATCAACGAAAATTGAACGGAACCTAAAAAAACAAAAAGCAAAAAATCTGGAAAAACAGAGAAAGAAATAAGATTTGACGTTGAAAATCTCATCGATCCGTAATTTGGCTTAATGCGAACTCAGCAAAGCTAGACTTAGCTCCACCCGCCATTTCTCCACGACTCACCGCGGCTGAAATGTTTTAAGAGAATTGCCCGACTTCACTCCATTCTTCGCTGACAATCCCTTGACGTGTTTTATGTTCTAATTTAAATTGCTTTATCGCGAACACGGCAGTTACGTCCCCAGAATGGCCTCCAAAATCTCGTTTTTCACTCGGGAAGACCAAAATTACGCCTCTCGGTTTCACTAATTGTTTCCAAGTGTTAATAAAGACGCAACATTTTTAAGGCCCATAAAGTTTTTTGAGCTCCGGGGTTGGTTCTTAATTTAATGTGTCATTGGCTTGATCTCAGGTTTAATTTAATTACTTGTTGTTCGATGTTTCGACATTGGACGTGGAAATAAAATAATAGCAATTTTAGAGTCATTGTGGCGGCAGATTTCAATAAAAGTGGCAGTTGCCACGTGGTTAACCAGAATGCTTATGCCCCATAATTTGGTATGATTGTTTGCACTAGTTTGATTCAACTTCTATCGTCAATAAATCAAATAAAAAAAATAAACACAAAGGCTAAGGCGGGAGCGGAGCGTAGAGGGGCTCCCGCCTTACCCTTCTAACCTTTACCCGTCCTAGTTGATTTCCGCCTCTGATGGTCAAATCAGTGAAAACAAAATTTATTTTAAGTAATAGAACTTTTTTTACCGTCATTTATAGTTAGATAGTAAATAAAGATGGCTGACTTTCAAGATACTTTCCGTTTAAATAACATAATATTTATAAATGTATTCATTAAGCCTCTTAATATAATGTAAAACGACAATGTTCAGCCCAAAACATAATTTCCAAAAGTAATTATGCGAATAATCGAATGTTTTAAAGGGGGCTGTTACTATGTCATAAAATTCCGTGTCTGTTATATTGCGGACACCATCTTGGCATAATAATGAGGGTTTGTACACGTTTTGATTTCGTAAGCATTTGCCAGCGAATGCTGAAATGCTGCTTCATTTTGTGTACCTACTTCTTATTTATTTTCTGTCGGATGTTCCAAGTAAATAATGACTAGCTTTTGCATGGGACTTCGTTTAGGCGGTCTATAAATTGTTAGAATATATTCTTTATTGGCATAAATAATTATTGTCTTCGATATTAACTCAAGTTAGTAACATTGTATACTAGACTATCCTTTAGTTCACGGCTTCAACCGCGTGGATCATACGACATTTTCCCAAAATATATTTTTCGGCATAAAAAATAGCCTATGTCACCAATAATTGTATCCATTGCTGCGTGCGTCACGTCGTGAAGAAAAAATACCATGAAAACTGAGCTAGGTCTCAGAATGAGATATAGAATATGTCCTTCATATGGTCTATTCAATGTTTTAGACGTGAAAGCGTAACATTAAGAATTACTTTCGTATTTTTCGTATATATAATACTAGAATGGATTGAATATTGTTCGGTTCGGATCTTGGGATAGATATATGGATTTTTCCAAGCACAACTAAACTTAGCTCGAAAAACATCTTGAAGGAGCTTGCATCAAAAAACTTCAGCTGTTTTACGAAGATTAAATTGGTACAGTTCCGCGGAAAAACTGATTGAGATCTTATATTAGGAATCCTAGAAAATTTTGCCTGCTCTCCTAAATGAAAATGTTAATGTTAATACCCGAAGTCTTTAATAAAAAAGGAATACTGAAATGTCCTAAGCCATTACATTAGCAAGGCTTGCGATTAAATAGCTAGCTTAGAGTTTGGTTAATAGCCATAAGGCTGGAACCAGCTCATCTCAATCGCGTGGAAAGGGGAAGCCCGGAGTTTAGTGGGTAGTGGGACGCTTTAATCTCGAGCCCCTTAATTTTTTTTATACTAGATCAGGCACACAGCCCACCTGATGGTAAGCGGCCACTGCGGCCTATTCCATTGAGGGACGCTTCACCTGGAAGCGACGCTCAATGTGCTGTCAGACTGTAGGCTCATCTGATCTTTGAGCCTATGATTTCAAGTGTACCTACTGGCTCCCACATCAATTTTGCCGGAACACAGCCAGAGCTGTTATGGCGGCAGATTTCACCTGTGGGGGTAGCTAGCCAGTCGGACTCTGAAAAAGCCCTACCACCAACCAAACATGGCCGCAGTTTTAGCTAGCCTGAGGTGATGGTGCCTCAACGCATTATCCTCCCAGAAAGAAAAATGCCTTGCCTCTTTTTAAAATTAAAATGACACAAAAGTTTCCACTTAGGAGTAGTGTCGCTTTGTTCAATTAGACTACAGAACAACTTCACTTAAAGCAAACTGTAATTTGAAGTCAAAAACTTGAACTGTTTGGACTTCGACTTAATTACAAGAACGCATTAAGAATTCTGTTGATTCCATTGGTTTTGTGTCTACGTACATATTAGATCCTGCGGTTGACTTGAATTTATTAATAAGATACTAAAACTAGTCTTTGTAGACTAAATAATAAATTTATATCTTTGGACATTTTTCACACAGCGCCATCTAGCCCCAAACTAAGCATTAGCTTGTGCTATGGGTCCCAGACAACGGATAAACATTACTTATTATACTTTTTTTTGTAAATTCATACATATTATACATAGAAACACCCAGACCGATACGAACATACATGTTCATGCACACAAATGTTTGTACCGTGCGGGGATCGAACCCGCGACCCCTGCTGTAATAGCCGACTTCTCGACCATTACACCAAATGGCTCGTAAATCAAATATGCGATGTATCATGTATGTTTGACGACCACTATGGTTTAATGGTTGAGAAGTCGGCTGTTACACCATGAGTTCACGGAGTCGATCCCATTCGGAAATTTGTGTACATGAACATGTCTGTTTGTGTCGGTCTGGGTGTTTCTATGTATATTATAAATCTATTTAAAATAAGGCGCTTAAAGTACAAGCTATATGATTAGTTTTGGGGCTGGACGACAGCGCTGTGTGAATAGTGTCCGAGAATAATTATTTTATTTATTTAGTTTATCAGTTATTCAGACGCTATCTGATAACTATTAATTACCTTGCTATGCAACACTGATCGCAGAGAAGTACAGCTCAACTTGTTTCTGAGCCACGGAGGTGTTAACCCTGTCAACTTCGAGACTCCAGCTGGAGATGTACATATTCATCGATCCAAAGAGTTTGAAACGAGAAGCAAGCACAGCGTCTTGCAGCTAAAGTTCAACTTAGTACCTAAATTATGTTTTCGTACACTTTAACATAATAAAATCAACACATACAATGCCACCACGATTTCCAGAATGTCGCATCAAAAGAAGCCTACAAAAAGCCTCTCAAAGCATTAAAAAAAGGTGTATTTCTTTTAAATAATTATGAGATATTTACTTTTATATGTTCCACGTACTTATATAATATTACGTTTTGAACGATGTGTGTTAAATTGGTTTTGTAATTTTTAGTAAAAAAACAAACGTGTTTTGAAAGTATTACCAAAATACACTAAACTCTCACAGCAAGTGCTGGCACTAGAATAAAAAAATACTTGCCAAGCGAGTGACGCATAAGACAAATCTTCCAAGCAGTTTCAATACCTTAAGGAATTGTGATTTTATAAAATATACATTATAAATTTAACTTGGAGCTCGCGCCATTATTTGGGAGCATTGTCGCCAGCGCTTATCCAAATTAAAGGTAAACTAATTCCAGAAATGGAAGTGTGAAGGGAGATCCAGGGGATCCCAGGGGATAGAAAGCGATTAATTAATATGGCGTTGGCTTTTATTCGTGGACTTCAATGCAAATTGTGGAATGGGTACGGTTTGTTTTGTTTAAGGTAAACACTGGGTCTTGTTTGTGAAGCTAGACCTTTTTCAGATGGAGAACATATTATGTTAAATTATTATGATTGTCTGTGTAAAATAATTGTTGTGTTTATAATGCCAATGTTATTTGGCTCATTCACTTTCAATTAATAATAATAGTGAATAACTCAAACAATAAAAAAATTGCCTGATACATTTTTGGACACTCGGTTTTTTTTTTCAGACATAGAGTTTGATCACTGATTCGCATTTGGCAAGCGTGGTGATTAAACTATGACTAGATTTCTTTGATGGAGGCCTTTGCCCTGAAGCGGGACATTTGTAAGTTAACACTGATATTGACTAACAACCAAACAACTAAGACCGAAGACTATTTCTAGTCTCTTCAAATACTTCAACAACGCTTAACAAACTTAAGAGAAGTTCCATTCCCCCACCATAAATAAGGTATCTAGGAACGCCTGGAATCTGCCGCTCGATCTTGACTGATACTTCCCTCCTCCCGTAATGTCTAGGTAATGGCTATTTTGTAGCTTTTTCTAAGACTATAGATGGGTATTTGTACGCTGGACAGTTCATTAACATTGTTGGGTATCCGTTACATCGTGGAATTAAATATGTACCTAGTTTTGCTATCTTCATCTTAATTCCAAAGATTATCGTGTATTTATTTACGATCGAACGATATATTAAGCTATTTTGTTTGCGTGTTGTTTGTGATTTAAAATAAAAGATTTTCATTATGTGATACTAAAAATATAAAATACGCATGTTTGAAACGCATACTGTTATTTTTTCCTTACATTCGACAATAAAGACTAACCAGCTCTGGCGTACAGGGCACGACAGACAGTGCGTTCGTAGCTTGGCGTTCAAAAGGTTAGGGGGTAGTTTCACTACTGTGTGTAAGTCGGCGTTTTGTGTTTTTTTTTATTACTTTTGATGATTTCACCGAGAATAACTATAACTTATCTGTAGCTAAATTCGTGTGTCATTTTTAAATAAGAACAATAACAAAGGTCATAATTAAATAGGTCAACTCGTGATCCAGTTAGTGCTAAATCAAGCTAAGTAGCACCTGATTTAATCCCCGTTCCTTACTTAACCGCGAAGCATAAGGTGAGTAAATATTTATCTAAAACTCCGCACGTAGATTCGATAAAAGAACAGTTCTACAGATTGGCTGTACCTCTACACGTCGTGCGAAGTGGAGCGCGGTAAAATCCGCGGCGCGCGGATGTTCCGCGGAGTTTAATTGAATCGGATAGTTCGAGACCCTTTGTGTCGGGTTGTGCAACAAATTGTCGTTCCTGGGCCCCATGTGAAGCGAACAGATACCAACTTTTTATTGTTATAATTACGGGTAAAGACGTTTATTCTGTATTTCGACAAATAACTGACATTTTTTTTTAATTGCAAAATTTAACAAGACGAGCAGATCGTACACCTGATGGTAAGCGCCACGTCTGCCCTTAGACAGTTTAGTGCCAAGCGGCGGCGGTGCCATACAGTAACTAAGCAGTTACTGTATGGCACCGCCGCGTGCGCCTGCTACACCGAGACGACAATTGTTAGGTCTCATATACCCAGTAATTTCACTAGCTTCAGTGCCCTTTCCCCGAAACACAGAAGTGCTTGACACACTTCTATTTTACGGGAATATACAGTGTGACAGGAAGTGCGAGGGACATATTTAAACCCCAAATAGTTCATGCTTCCATATAACAAACCAAATAAAAACTCTGGTAAATATCTGTTAATAACCTTAGTCGAAACCTGAAAATCCGCGTAACGTGCGGGCACTCTTCCCTTCACAGTACCTATTTCGTGCACTCGTTCATTACTCAAATTATTGTACTCGCGTACAATTTGAGTTTGGTGCGTAACCGGCCGCTCAGCACACGGGATTTTTAGGTAGTTCATGCATACATAAATTATTAGGATAATTATGAAAAAAATTAAGGATATATTTTTTATAGCGAATTGGACTCTGAATCACAACACTCTCCTTAAATATGTCCCTCGGGTTACCTAACACGCTGTATAAAACATTACACCGTCTGGAAAACCTTTACATGGTGATGAAATAATCTATTTTGTATACAATTTTGCTAGTCAATTAAACCTGTGTAGGTACCACCTGATGGTAAAAATGTCAATTAATGACACCACACATTGAAGGAATGTTCAATGTGTACATCTTAAGAGCAATCGTCTGATTGTAGAGGAAACAGCAAAAAGATATCCAAATTATTTAATTTTAATTTTAAAATAGAGTGTCAACAGTGAACAAGTCCAAAAAATCATTCTGTCGTGAATTAAGACAGCACGACTCCATATCCTATCAATACATTTTTTTTAAATAACACGTGTTCTTTGTATATGTACCTTTTTTATCTGTCTACTCATAAAATAATCACGGCCTATTTCCGTCTCAAAATTGGGCGACAAATCAAAGTAATATCTATGGAAAATGGACATAGGGTTTTACACAGGATATATGGCGGCAGTTATTCAACTCAATAAAATCTATCTTAGGACGGCACTCGTAGAGTCA
Organism: Mecyna flavalis; assembly: GCA_949319885.1. Taxonomy (NCBI): domain Eukaryota; kingdom Metazoa; phylum Arthropoda; class Insecta; order Lepidoptera; family Crambidae; genus Mecyna; species Mecyna flavalis. The sequence goes on from OX439439.1 coordinate 5,098,622, forward strand.
TCGTTATCTTTCTGATATATTACAATCCGGGTGGAGGTGAAAAGTGCTACTGGTCTATTTGTAAGATCTACTGAGATTTGGTGCATCTGTTATTTTTAGAAGTTTAGGACAAACTAGTCGACGACTGATATACCAAAACCGGTAAATTTTAATTAATCTGGCTGGTGGCAAGATGTTGACTTGTAACACAACTGAAATTATAATTAAAAATACTATACTATAGTAAACTTTTAAACAACATAAAAGTTATTATATTTAATGTTACGTAAAGACATATTTTCTGAACCTTTAAAAGAAAAGACTGTAGTAACTGTTCAACATAATAGTCTCCGTTTCCAACTGCAGTTGCACAAAGAAAATAGACCTTATAAATCCTCATTAAAAGGCGAAAATAAAAAAATCCCTTGATCCAGGAAGACAAGCGTACATTAACTGTTCCCGCGCCGGGCGGAATTTCATTTCAATTACGAACCGACTTAGGGCTTGCCCTGTGTTGGGCGGAAGTATCCAGCGGATTGTAAGACATTGCATGTTCAGTACAGGGCGTGTGTGAAAGAATGTTTTGAATGCCAGCAATGGATGACTATGCACGCGCGGGTCCCGTTTCACTCAGCGTATGATCTAACAGAGCATTTACATGCGGCGGGACGATGTACTCTTTTTGTATCAAACGGATTTTTTTTTATGGTCATGCGATTATGAAGGCTAGGGAAACGAAAAACAATTTTAGATTGAATTAAATCGGTCGGAACGGAGAATAAGTAAAACACATAAACAAAAACCATATTTACAGTCCACTAAATTTTATTCAAGACCATTAGAACCCTAATATGTGTGTCATTAAATATTATTGTGCCACTGCATATTTTACACTGATTAAAAACTTTTATAGATGTGTGATTTTACTTTATTTATCCATCCGATTCATTCATCCGTTCTCTAGTTCCTATAAAGTCTGCTTAATTTGTACCTAGGTGGCTAAACGGTGTGACCGTAGTCTAAAGATCGTATTTATTTTTTTATTGTAACAGTATTTAATTATTTTGTGGTTTACTATAGTCTTGCAATTTACCGTAAAAACAGACCGAAATTGATATCAATAAGAAAATCATTTCACGCTCCCGAACCCGAATCCGCAAAATTAATCGGCCGATAAATTCCGTTGTTTTGACAAGACTACCGGTTTGAGCTGTTGAAATTCGTCAAAGTCAACAGGTATAATTTGAACGATAAACTAAAAGTCGGGCGTTTTTATTTGGCAAACGAAATTGGAGATGTAGTCGACTGATTTTGTCGAATTGACTGATTGTTTAAACGACTTTATTGTTTTTTTTTTTTTAAGTTATAGGTAATATTGAACTTTTCAATTTATTTACATAATATAATTTTGGAGGTGAGATACTATTATACCTTATAATTAAAATACCAAACAATTTTAACGCCTTCATTTCCAAATACCTTAAATTATGCCCCAAAAGGTTTGTATTCATTTGAGTGAACGCAAGAAAAATATCTTGGGTTTTAACCATTTTCCTGCTAGTGAGAATATCTTAAGCTATAAAAAAAAAACACTTTTACAGTCTGTTGTATACAAGTAATGTATTTCACCACAGAAAAATAAACCATTAACAAACTGCGCGTCAGTAGGCTGTATAATCTCCAAAAATCCGACACCAGATTGACCTAATCATTAATCACGAAGAGAGATTGAGTCAAAAAACATCACCCTGCTCCGCGCAGTCGGTTAAAGAAATCTCCCGCTTAAGAAAGATCTGGAATAAAAACTCGTTGCGTCCCAAAATCCGGTAAGACAACGCATATTAACCACCACGAGACGGAATTTCGTTTCAATTACGGATTTAAACCAAGACCGGAGACACTCATTTGTTTTGGTTGGAATTTTATTACTCAATATTCTGTGCCATGCGGGGTTGGCTTTGGTATTTTGGACTTTTGATATAAAATTTGAGAAATTAGTATTTACAAATGGAATGTTTGTTGGGTTGCGAATTAATTTAGAATGGGTTAATCTATATCCTACAAGTATGTTAAAATCGTTTGATATTTTATCATTACAACGGGGAGCTATAAACATTTATAACTTAAGCATCTGCCACGTCTACCGAATAAAAAAATCTCTTAATAAAAAAAATAGGTTAATAATCCCTGTACATTATTCACACAGCGCCATCTAGCCCCAAACTAAGCATGAGCTTGTGCTATGGGTGCCAGACAACGGATAAACATTACTTATATACTTTTTTTTGTAAATACATACATATTATACATAGAAACACCCAGACCGATACAAACAGACATGTTCATGCACACAAATGTTTATACCGTGCGGAAATCGAACCCGCGACCTTTTGTGTAATAGCCGACTTCTCGACCACTACACCAAATGGCTCGTCAGGTAGAAACGATATTGTTCCAGTTCAAAAAAAAAAAATGATCCATCATTCAAAATATCAAATTATCGCTTAATACAACACCGGTGTTTTGCCCCGAAAATGGTCGAAACTATTACTAACTGGCTTAATCGTCAAGCTATATTTTTTGAAATTGATTGCCAAAATAGTCTTCGCAGGAAAACAAGCTTTTCCAAATTGACTGCAGGCAAATACCGAACATTTGTATTAGCCAGGAAGAAGTTAGGATTTGCCAATTCTTAAAATAGGCGTGTCTGTATGAATAAAGTAACAGCATCCATATTGAGTAGCACTGAATCCGCTATGAATCGAAATCGCATTCGAACCTCGGAGAAAAGCGTTTACAAGGTATCAATGTACCGAAATAGAGATGCATTCGAAATCTTTAAATATTTAAACCCTACTTTTTGAATTCGTAAAGACTTTACTGTGTAGGAAATACAGTTGAATTTTGCAGGACGTTGTGTTTTACTTAAAGAGTAGCCTTCGGGAGTTGAAGTGACGTGAAGGAGTGGGTACATTGTTTTCCTGTAAAGAGCATGTGGAAATAGCTTAGTGCTCAGGTGACTAAGTGGCATTATGTTTACCTTTGCAAAACACGTCGTTTTACCCACATGCCTTGTTTTGGGGTGACTTACTTAATACAGGATTTTTTTCTATACATAAGAGAAGTGTAATGTATTAGCTTTGCAAAACGCCACAAAATCAAATGATTGCAATTATAAACTTAAGCATGACGCTTGGTAAATTGGTAATAAATAAAATAATTTTTAAATTATCATTTGATGTTTGTAGAGCATTGCAAAGCTTATGTTACATTACACGTCTTCTCTTCTGTATAGAAAAAAATCGGTCATGTCGTGAATTCAGATTCAACTTTCAAACTCCAGACTGCAACATAGAAATCCATATTAATTTTATTAATTTATAACTAAGGAACAGTTGCGCTACTGCTGCTTACACCATCAAGATGAAACATGTAAACATAACCAAATAAAATTAATCATCCGTAGTACAACATGTGAGCATTCGCATCAACCGACACCATTAAACACCAAATAATTAACAAAGTGTAATAACGTTTAAATTAATTAACTCCGAAACGAGAGCAAAAAACAACCCGTGCGACGGATTTCACGATTGCGCGACGGTTACAACGGGACTCGTCCCATCGTTAAATTCATATTGGATTACCCAATTAAATCCCTGTAATCGCCATCCCAACTAATTAATATCCCACTTCATATGCGGATTGAAATTTAATAGTTTACTCTGGTTACCAAGCGAGGAATTGTTATACAATGTGTGCGGTGAAGCGAAAGGGAGCGGCTGAACCACGATATGGGATAGCTGATAAAGTAGGGTGTTTGTGTTATTTCAACTCGTAATAATTTACAGGTCATTGATCGTTTTTTGAGTCGTTTTGTCTATAGTTTCAAACCCTTATTTTAGAATATATTACTGTAATTAATTAATATTAAACGCCCAAGAATACACGATAATAGGATTTGGCAAATATTTTGAATTTTTGTAGTGGTAGAGCAATGCTGTTTTACAGTACGAATGGGCCGGCTCGTCCGGGGAAGTACCACCCTCTCACATAACACCAGCGTGAAATAATAGTGACTACTATTGTGTTTCGTTTGGTTTGTGAAAGTGCCGGATTGCCCGCATCCCCATACCCCCATAGGCCGGCAACGCATCAGCGATCCCTCTAGTGCTGCAGATGTCCATGGGAAGCGGCGACGACGACCTCAACCACTCAGCCACCACAGCTCTTAAGGCTATGGAGTGAAAAACTACCATTTAGTGACAAAACGTAAACAACTTTTTGTATGATAATACAATGCTCTGCGTATCTTTGTCAGTATATAAGGACAGACAACAATACCGCGGCAGTGCAGAACTATGTATACGGGCAACATTAACTAGTGAGTGCATATTTGGTGCAGCAAATACTTCAAAGGCTCCATGCAGTTCCCCGCTAATGAGGTCATTCATTCCATTGCTCCATTTTCGTACCTCCAGTCTGCCGCCTTTGAATATTATTTCTTTTTGAGTGAAGCAAGTTGAGATGCAACTTTATTAGAAATATGTGGACCGGAAAATGTGCAATATTTTAGTGGAAAGCCTAGTATGTTTTCGTGTTAGTATTCTGAAGATTTATGAGTGAAAAGTGCAGTTGCATATGTACAACTCACGTATTTTTAGGTAGCGACGACCGCTTTGGCTTAGGCCCTTCATACACAAGGCTACGCAAATCTTCGATACTCGACGATTTTAGTCTTCAAGCGACTACCGCTATACATTATATCTCCATGGTATCGCATACAAACACAGTTGTCTCAGCCATTATGGTGACGTTTGAAACATTCCGTGCCCAAAATGTGTCGCCAACACAAATCGAAAGATGCCCGTGACGTCATCGCAGGTAGTTAACGAGCCTCTATTAAGGCTATTAGCGTAATTACTGTGCCTACCTGCCTCGGCCTTCCCTCGTTAAAGTACGGGTTGCTCACGATCCCGCAGCTCCCACGGGATCTACTAAGGATTTTCGATTGCTCCTGTATTTTAGTTGACGGGTTAGAACAAGGTCAATGGGAGGTAGGACATGACTTAAATATAAGGCGATGCTTCAAAGGTTATCTGTGTTCTCTTAAGAGTAATAATGTCCTCATATCTAAGTTTCTGGCTATGGCTGTAAATCTTTATAATTAACCAATTATGCATTTTATAATACTAATAGCACAACCAAAGGCCCAAATTAGTTCACATCGACTACTGATTTCAGTTAAAACAATTTAATCAGTTGTTGTGTCAGGCTAAACAGTATAATTGCCAAAAGCGAGTACCTCTTTGGGTGTTTAGGCGAAACCAGGGTAGTTTAGTGGGTAGTGGACGCTTTGTATAATAGTACTAACGTACCCGTACCCAGTACGTGATCGGCTGTCAAAGTGTTAATAATCTTTGACACCCATTAACAAATTGTTAATACATTGTACAAGATGAAGTTATTGTTAATTGCGCGTTTGACCACTACCAGCACCGGATTTTGTAACCCCATAAAATTCCACTAGACAAAATACGTTTATTGGTAAATAGCTCGTTTGACCGTACTTTCTTTCGTAACTCTATAAAACACTACGGAAATCACTAAGGGAGCAATTTAGTGCTATTAAGGCAAAGGCAAAAGAGAAAAGTGTAAGACACTGCAGTAACTCCTTGCGCTTATAAATCTTCACTAAACAAAACTGCACGGCGCCTCGCCTTGAATTATAGCTCCAATAACGCCGGAATACACTAACTAGACAACTAATACTAGAAGTGAGTACGGTAAAGTTTGGGCTAAGCTCTAAAACGTCGAAGTGCGTGAAAATTTTAACGCCGAAACTCGAAACTGAATTGGTGCTTCATAATTTAGTATGAGAAAAATAGTTGAAACATGAGATCAGTAAGTACAAATTTATCTGATATCAAAGAAGAAGAAGTTTATAATTCAAAGAAAAAAATTATTAGTCTTGTTAGATGAATAATTCGTTCACTCGATTAAGACATCACTATGGTCGCCGCGTACGGGGTGACCTGCACTAGTCGGGGAGATTGACAGATAGATTTACCTCGCTTGCAATGTATAATGCCAAATATTGTAAAAGCATATTAAATTGTAATTATCAAGAGAAATGCATTTATATTTCAACAGTATTGTGATGTGGCCCTTGGTAAAAGAGTAATTATGTAAGAAATAATCTGAGTTCACACATTCACACAAATGTTTTCAAAGAGAAGTACGTGTAAACAACAGACCAGCTACCACATTAAGACCACCACATAAAACATTGCTTTAAATTTACCTCACCTCCAGATCCACAGTTCACTAAACTTGGCACATACACTCCCGTGCACGGACACCGCAAACAAGACTTAAGGCAAATTAACCCCGATTCCAAGGCATGTTCGTTGAATAATTAAGTAATAAATCTGCCAAAGAGTTGAATCGCAACCAATTAGTACGGGCAGTTACTGTTTAAAGTTTTCTTTTACCGTAAACACCATTAAGAACCCCTTTATCTTCATTATGGTGCATCGCTTAATCTAAAAAAACCTTTTACCTTCGCACGTCGGGGTACAGAGAATAATAAATAAATGTGGGCCTTTCTTTGACGGTGGGGCCTTGGCAAATTGGCAACGGACATTAAGGTACAAACGGGAGCCAGTATGGTCAGCAAAACAAGGTTGATGTTAGCAAAATAATGGATACAAAGTCTTATTTCAATACTCGAAAATGTGCGGTTTTTTTGCAATTATTAGTAAATGAGTAGTAAATTTTTTTAGTTTTTTTTTATTAAAAGTTCGGAAAATGATCGTAAGGGTCGTCTGATGGTAGCTATGTGATCATCGTTGGGCCTTTAGAATCACACATGACGTGTTGCACTCAAAAGCATTACAGTGATTCTAAATGAGTATTTAGGCAAAAAAAAGTTGTAAGATGATAAAATATTATTAGCAAGGCATTTTAGTTATATGTCGTCCGTACATTTAAACCCAAAGGTTTGTGTATCGTCGGAATATTTTAAGCGATGCGCAGAATATTCTGTCGCATGCCCGAAAGTTATTAAATTGGCTCTTTGACATGACAATTAACAGTAAAGAAGAATTTAAATTCAAAAGTTAAATTATTTTACAATTCAATAAAAATATATTATATTGGGCGCAAGCAAACATGTTGAGACAATATGACTACCCGTATAATTGGTGTAATGGTCGAGAAGTCGGCTAATACAACAGAAGTCGCGGGTTCGATCCCCGCACGGTACAAACATTTGTATGCATGAACATGTCTCTTTGTATCGGTCTGGGTGTTTCTACGTATAATATGTATGTATTTACAAAAAGTATATTAAGTAGGTGTTAATCCGTTGTCTGGCACCCGATAGCACAAGCTAATGCTTAGTTTGGGGCTAGATGGCGCTGTGTGAATAATGTCCAAAAGATATTTCTTTTATTTATGGGACATTTTCAAAGTTTAATAATTTTAATATCCACAAACAAAAAAAATCAACAAAATAACCCACAGAGTACACTTTTCGTCCAATCTTGACCAATATGAACTCATTTCCACGTAGGTACACATCGAAACGACGTCAAATAACAAGAACACTCATAAAATCAGATCACGATGTCAACATACAACTCATAGAAACATGTATAAAAGTTGAGAATTTCATATTGAAACCCTCGGCTCAATATATGAAAAAAGTATTGTCCAAACACTAGCAAAACTGAAGCCAACGTAGAACGATCGGGTGGGTTGATAACACTTTGTTTGACTAGTCTTAGGGTTGCCATGTTTAAAAAAATATCTTTAATTGCTTTGCTACAAAAAAAAAATGTCTAAGATATTTAGATGTTAGTGGATGTTCCACTAATTAGGTATATCCACAACTAAAATATTTTGAATGGCTACAACGGCAACGTGTCGAAGATCTTACACGTTTGGCACGCCTTGGATTGTCACTGCAGTCGAAGATAAGTCTCTACATTCAATATCCTGCACTTAGAAGCAATGGAGAAAAGGAATAAAACACCCATATATGTATGTATGTATTAAATATTTAACCAACTCTGTGAAGCATACAGGCAGCCTGAGGCAGCCCTACGAAATAGCTATCTTTCTTTCTTTTGTTTGACTCTAGTTCGGTTCCAATTGTCAATCACATCGGTAAAGAGTTGAAGCAGTACGTTTCTTCTCACTTAGCGATATGAGAGCACCGTACTTCCTTGACGTTACGGGAGATGTTTAATTTTAGTTAAATTCGACTTTATTAGTGAGCGATAAGATTTATATTGATATGTAGAGTCGCCTCGATGGTCTAGTGGTTTAAGTAAGGGGCCGAGATCTCGAAGTCCTGGGTTCAATTCCCGGGTCAAGCTAACTTTGTGTCGGTTTCTGACACTGCTCGGGTTTGTGATCACCAATCCGCATTTGGCAATCGTGGTGATTAAGCCAGTACCCGTCATTGTGAAGATAACACATTTCCGGGATCAGAAGTACCCTTTGTCACTCGGGGATAGTGTAGCTTTCCAACAGTGAAAGAATTATTCAAATCGATTCAGTAGTTTCGGAGCGTTTTCAATACAAACAAACAATCAAATCTTTCCTTTTTATAACATTATTAGTAATTAGTATAGATTGGGTTGGCATATTGCAATTACTATAAGCCCTAAAATTGGCATTGACTTCAAAAGCTCTGCATGGTGCTACTGATACGTTTAAAACAACTTCAAGTCAACTCACACAGTGATTCGACAATGTGCACTAGAATTAGGGACTTAAAATGCACTAAAGTTTGGTTAAACCGCAATGCACTGGCCATTTAGCGACGGTCGACGGAACGGAGTGACGAAACCGAAACAGATTGTTCGAATTTATAGGGTTGACTCTTATGGATTGTTAGCATTAAATATCGTTGGATTAATTATAATTACTAAATATCTGTGATATTTTTCACGTAGCACCATTTTTTCCCAAACAAGCAAACCGTGTACATATTTTAGTTTTTTTTTTGCTTGATCAGTTGGCCGATAGGCATGCATCAGGTGGGCTCCAGTACACACTGTGGCCTATTTTAATTAGTACTGGCTCCCAAATTAAAGCTGGCGGAACACAGCCAGAGCTGTTATGGCGACAGATTTCACCTGTGGTAAACTACTTATCAGACTGAAAACGTCCTACCATGAACTAGACCGACGGCAGGAATCAAACCCACGTCCTCTAGGCTTTATACACGAGCAGCTTAGCCACTGTCTCATTTAAGAAAAGTGCAAGTTAACAAACTAAACAAACGCCATTAATTGCTTTTTTCGTCCACTTAACACATTAATTTCAAGCAGACCATCTACTTTTCCTACGTTTTCACGGATGATAAAACTACTAGCACAATAAAAAGGTAAAAAATGTGCGAGATAAATGCATAGCATCTTATATTTTTTGCTGTATTTTAGATTGGAGAAAGCGCTTTCACGAACAGAATTGTATTACGAAGGTCTGCGGAATAAAACTTCTTGAGTTGCTTTATACCACCTGCTATTTCTTTTTATTGTTTTTCATTGCTTTGTTATATATTTTTCAAGACCTTTTTGTATTTGAAAGATATTTAACGTTTTTTATTGTAGATATAGATATTTATTGTTTCCGCTTTTTCCAAGTATTTCAATACGTGTATTTCCCGTAATTGTTAATGTGGGAGCCAGTTCACTTGAAATGTATAGTTCGGAAATTAGAGGATTCTACAGTATGCTATTACTGGATCGTCCCAATCGGGTGTGAAGGGGAAACCGGGGGAGTTTAGTGGGTAGTGGACGCTTCAGTATCGAGTCCCACACACGGCCGAAGGTCTAGCTAGCCTGCGGTTATGGTGAATAAACGCATTCTCCTCCGAAAAAAATGGTACTTCAAAAGGATTGTTCTCAGTGGTCGCTTATCACCAGGTGGTATAGATGCCTGTCGGCCAACAGAAATGTTTTTTTAAAATATGTGGGCAGAAAATATATCGTATCTTTCATTTACATTGATTCTTTGGCTTCTTCCACATTCATTACCTTTTTAATAGTACAAGCCATAAGTTGTAGTTAATAAAAAAAAATTGTAGTATAAAATTATGCATGTTTAAATATGTAAAAGGTTATTAAGCACGTCTTATTTTCCTTTTCGTAAGAACGTAATGGTTGTTTAGGTTTTTGCTCTTATCGAAACTGCCTTAAAACAATATAGAAACATATTTAAGACATTAACATTGATTCACAGTAAGCAACTTAAACAAGAATTAGGAGTACAAGTATTTAACTTGAAGGTATTACAAATACAAAGTTAATAGATAATATTAACAATCTGACTCAGGCAAACATAACTGCTTAGTAAACGTTTACTTTGGTCGGGATTCGTAGGTCTGAGTAGGTACTCAGCAATAGAGCATCGACCAGTAAATGACCTGACTACATAGTTGCTTAAAAATATGCGTTGTAACAATTGTTAATTAAAAGTCATTATTGGAAAACACCACATACATTCAACTGACCCCAAAGTAAGTAGCTTAAACACTAATAAATATCAGAAACAACTAAAGCACCACAAATATAATATAATTATGTGTATATCCATCTATTGCCTATTGTGTGATATCTTTCACTTAAATTTTATGCTGTTTACAGATTTCGACACAAATAATAGAAATAACAAATCTATTGTTTTGGGTAAAACTCAAAGTAAAAATCTGTTATGAAAACCGATTTTTATGACAGAAAATTTATAAGAACGGATTAATACTGAAAACATTAAGAGAAAAATAAAGGTATTTTTCCCTTAATGGTTTCCCAGTAAGAGATTACTATGGGTAGTAAACCAAAATATTCAGTACAAACTTTTCGTTCGGAAATATAATATTCCAAGTAACCTAAGTAATATTTCAAAGTAAACTTAATAATTCAGAGTGACGACTCCTTCGCGAAAATTTAGTCGTGTAGAGATCACAAATAAACATTAAGATCTCCTTTAGGCCAACCTCATACGGACGATTATAGTCTGAAATGATTACAGTTCTTATGTCAATTCAGTTCATAAAAAGAATTGACTGCGTCCAGCGGTTTAACAAACCGCTCGGGATCTCAAACTTCGGAGTTCGTGAGTTCAATATTGGGTTTGGTTTGTGGTAGAACTCTTCCACAGTTCAACTGCAGGCTAGTTACCAACGCTACTGTGTACAGGTCATCATGTTGCCATACATTTTTTTTTCAATTCAGGACTAATATATAGGACTAGAAACACTACTAGATGATGTTTGTCCTTAGATTGATAGCTTAGTATTTATTACAGAGAAACAACTATGTAGAGTTGTTAGTCATTATTATTTTCACGTTCATATTTTAATTTCAATTAAGAATCATGTGAAGCAAGGAAGAAGCCGGGTTAGAAGAAAGGGGAAGAAGTTGGTCATGCCGATTCCTTCCAATTTTTTTATTTGATTATTCATTGATTATCAAGAAATAATCGATTTTTAACATTACCAAATTGATCGATGATCAATTTGATTCGATGATGTTCGGTAATACTATTTACTAATGTTTTAAACAGGTATAAGGCTAGCACCGGCTCGTCCTAATCGGGTGTGAAGGAGAAACCGGGGGAGTTTAGTGGGTAGTGGACGCTTCAGTCTTGAGTCCCACACACGGCCGCGGGTCTAGCTAGCCTGCGGTTATGGTGCATAAACTTCTCCTCCGAGAAAAAAAAAGATCATTGTATCCATTCATTGCCATTCATAGCAACGTCTATCTTTGCGATTAATCGCACGTGTTTATCCGCCCGCAATGCACCCAGACTTCGATATCAAGTTTGGCAGGCGACTGAAATATGAATTATTTAGTGAAATGCACACACGGCCGATAGCTCACAGAACTTACAAAGTAACTTTATTGCTTCTGAGACCTGTTAAAACAAACTTATGATGGAGCGGGGAGTTTGTTGCTCTCGTACTTGAGTTGTTTATTCTGTATAGGAAATATCTCCTTTGACACTTGTCGCATGAAGTAACCTACAGTCGAGTCATTTTAATAGGCCACATTTGACAGTTCATTTATGCAAAGAAAAGTGCTACTTATGTATTTCAGGAGTAGAGTCTAATTTTCTAAAAAAATAATTGTATTAATAAGAACTGATATTGTTTTCTTGAGTTTTATTCCTTTAGCGTAAGGCATATTTTTCTTTGCATAAATGTACTGTCAAATCACAGAACAAAGAAAATTACCATTTTTCTTTTCTGTGTCAAATGTGGCCTATTAAAATGACTTGACTATAGATGCTACGTATGCGCCTTTTTTTCTCGGAGAAGAACGCATGTACGCGCCATAACCGCAGGCTAACGACACCTGCGGCCGTGTGTGTGGGGCTCGAGACTAAATCCCACTACCCACTAAACTCTCCCGGTTTCCCCTTCACACCCGATTGGGACGAGCCGGTGCCAGCCTTGTGGCTATTGACCAGCCCATCCCATACTACTTATACGCCTGATACTTACATAGAATCTTAAATAGAGTAATCTTAAATTCAATAATTAATAGACTTCTTGCTTCGAGCGTTTTGTCCCAATCTGGTTAGAGTACGAATGCACCAAGATTTGGCAAGTTCGGTTATTACAGCGACTGCTATGTCTATTTTTATCGGTACTTTTATGTTATATATATTTACTAAGAATAAAATAATATAATAATTGTTTCCGTTGGCAGTTTGAGGTCAGATGGTACTAAGTGGAAAATTTCCCACGATATTTACTACAACATTGAGGTCGAATTATATTAATTAATATTTTAAATCACACTATTAATGCTGCTATTCGATATTTCAATTTATAACATTTAACTTTAGCTTTTGTGATAATATTTTCTGACCCAAAATAGCTCCAATCAAATTATCAAAATTACAAAACGAGTCGAATTCGATTCATTGTAAAATCCAATTCTGCGGTTCATAATTTTAGAAATTGACGTCAAACGTGTTTGTTCGATGATGCAGATAATAGGAGCTGTTTCAATATTAGCCGGTGAAATGAATCTAATTAATTATCGTAATTAATGTTATTAGTGTAACACTGATGCTATCGATGATTATATGCATAGTATGAATAAATCTATCTATTGTTTGGGTAAGTTTTTCAAGCTATTTTTAGTTGGCAGCTAGGCCAGATTGTAAACTTTTACTAGGGCCTATTACATATAATCGTAATGCCTATGACTACTTAACCTTCTTAAAAAATCTAAAATTTTCATAGGCACCTTTTTACACAAGGTAACCAGTGTAAAAATGTTAAAATTCAAGATGGCCTCAGTGGATATTTTGCCAATGTCAGTTCCTTTCTCAACTAAAGCATAATAGATAGATAGATAGATATACTTTATTGCACTATACACAACATAGAAACATGTAACATAATACAACTGTACAATACAGGCGGACTTATCGCTAGCAGCGATCTCTTCCAGTCAACCTTAGGATAGAGGAAAGTATGACAAAAAATTAGAAAAAGACTAATTAGCAATAAGTACATAATATAACGTAAAAAAAGGTACAAGAAAAGCCACGAGTAAATTTCAACTTATTAGTTGAGAAATTTCAAAAAAAAAACCTCCCCTTGTAGCCCTTCATTTCATTAAGCTGGAACATAAAAGATGAATTCCCATCATTACGCGACAGTATTATATAGATCGTCGTTAATTCGCGATCGGCGCTTTGTTTATTCACTCCGCCGGGAATGAAGCGCTGCGTAAATATTTGAACAACATTTACGGGCTTGCGTGGGATCGATGGGATATTCCCAAATTATGGACAGACTAAGTAATGAACCTATACTGACGTGTAGAAGTTTTTTTTAGTTTACTAGCAAACATTTCTGAGATTCCTGATAGCTAAGTGGCTCGGGTATAAAAACCCGGAGGGCATATTAGATGTGTGTGCGGTAAGACTTTTACAGAATTCTTCTGGCTAGCTACTTGAAACTTAGGGTACTTAAAACCAAAGGCATGAAGATCAGTTAAGCCAACAGTGTGGCAGAGCATAAAGCGACTCTTTCTGGTTTAATCGTCAATGTAGGTAATAGTTCTTAGCGTCAGTGACGTGGCTTGCGAAAAAGGGATTTTATCATAATTAAGTCGACGGAAGTTGTATAAAACAGACTCCAAGTAAAATTTATATAACGCGAAGAAAAAATACACCTCAGAATAGTATGGAAAAATCCCCACACGCGCGCTTAAACGTACTATCGCAGCCATCTGGCGTTCTTTCATTAACGCGTACAAGGGTTATAAAGGAAAAAGTATCCCAAGTTATTTATTCAGTAGGATATAAATCAAATCGGCACGTGGCACAGGCAGCGAGATGGGCACAACACGGAAACAAAGCATGGTAAAAACTGAAGTTTCGTTTTTTACGCGTAGATATTGCCGCGTTGCGTAACTTGATGTATCGCTAGCTATGCGAGGAATAGTTCTTGCTTATGAGAATATGCGTCTTCCTCAAGGAATTATGGTTGGAAAAAAGGAATGTAATGCAGTGTGGATTGGGCAATAGCTTTGGGATAAAACACAAGTCTTTTTCATGTGTGAACGTGACAATGACAGTGTAGAGGTTATAAAATATCTTTTTGTATAGCCAAATGAATAAAAACTTAACAATAACATTCTGGCAGTAAAAGCCTAAAAGACTGTGCCTGCAGTGTGGCGACACATGTTTAGATAGCTTCCTGTTTAAGTATCCCTCAATGGAATAGGCCGCATAGCCGCTAATCATCTGGTGGGCCGCGTGCCTGGCTGCTTAAGTGCAATATAAAAACACCCTTCACACACACCACCATCTGCCCCTCATGAAGGGTAACGATACTTGACGTTATACCCAGGAAATATTTTTACATACAAAAACATCTATAAATAAATAAATATCTCTGGACATTATCCACACAGCGCCATCTAGCCCCAAACTAAGCATTAGCTTGTGCTATGGGTGCTAGAAAACGGATAAACATTACTTATATACTTTTTTTTTTGTAAATACATACATGTTATTACATAGAAACACCCAGACCGATACAAACAGACATGTTCATGCACACAAATGTTTGTACCGTGCGGGGATCGAACCCGCGACCTCTGGTGTAATAGCCGACTTCTCGACCATTACACCAAATGGCTCGTCAGTCTATATACAAAATATATTCTTTTATCTATTCATTTTCTAACATTCACCCATATCTATCCTCAATATTTCGTTCGGACTCGTTCAAATCTTTCCAGAGTTCCCAGTATCAATAACAGACGATGTAAAAGTTGTACGATGGTCAGTCTCAGATGAAACTTCCTTACAGCAGGCAGTTTGTCAATAAAAGTTGCAAAGTAATTTCACCTTGGGACCACCCTGTATCTTTTTATAAACTTAGAAGGGATCGAGTTTTATTACTTTGACGTTTCCGTTGAGATAAAGAGGATTATTTGTCGAGTTGTGCGAATCAATATGCGATGTCTGTTAACTTTAGCTTTAACCAATTAGTCTTTTTTTTTTGGCACTTATTAATGTTTTCGGGTATTTGATTAGATGTTATTGTGTCGGGAACTCGTGACTCTGTCTTATCCACGAGGTTAATACCTACTATTATACTGCGTGTTTTTTTAGTCGTTGTTTTCCCGCAGCAGAATGCTTCAGTTATAGTAGTACTATCGATTTTTGCAAGTAATTTTTTTTTGAATTTTTTTTTTTAAATTTTTTTTTTACTTTTTTGAAAAAAAAATTTTATAGTTTGACGGGAAAATGCATATCGAATGTTGGAAAATAGTGAATTATCATCTTTTTGATAAGCGCGAAGGTCAATGATCCCAGCAAGTGACCGTCCGCGACGAAGTTAGTACTAATAATTCGAGTTTCGTCTATCAAATTCGTAAAACTTTTGATTTGACTAAAAAAAAACTTCACTAATCTATTGTACTACTTAGATAGAATCATTTTACTGCGGGAAAACAACGACTAAAATGTCACGCAGTATATTCTGGGCTAGAGATCGTAAGTCAATATCACAAAACAAATGTTTGTTAATTACGTGATAAATATTTAAATATTTGTGTTAGTTGAGACGATATTTGTGGACCTTAATTGACTGGCTAAGTAATGTTACATTGAAATATAGCTGAAAATAAAATGTTTTTTTTTTAACCTTTAGCAAATAATATGCAGTACAAATAATCCCTTTATTAAGTAAAAGAAAGGGATTTCCTAAGTACAAATACAAATATAAATAGAACACGTTCACGATAACAAAGGAATGGAAAGTCGCAAAGGATACACAAGTATTGTGTCACATTTCATTGAATAGAGAAACCGCTATTTTTAGCCAAGAATTCTTCGAGAACCAGGTTATGTTATGGCACGCATTTCTGAAACTGAATATCGTTTTGCTCAAACAAACAGTTCATTGTTGCATCTTCGACAAGATTCAACAAAGTAAGAGGATTGCTTGCGAAAAGGAAGAATTTGATGCACTCACGAAACTGGGAGTTTATAGTTTGAACGTAAACATACATATTAACTTTATTCGGTTCAAGATCTGGGTAAGTTATTACTAAGCTCGTAAAATTACTGCTTTGGTAGCGCAATAGATAGAATAAGAGAAAACTTGCATGGAGCTTTCTGTCCCACCAACAAATCATCAGACTGTCTTCGTCTATTGTTGGAGATAAGCCATTTAAATAATTCTTTTGCTCTGTTTTCTGATATTGCCTTCCATTTTATATGTCACTTCAGTTGGCAGACACACACATTACTCGATGGTAAGCAGCTGGCACCGGCTCGTTTCAAGTTGTAGTGTAGTTTCAGTTTAGTACGTAGTGGACGCTTTAGTCTTGAGTCCCACACACTAGCCGCAGGCCTAGCTAGCTGGCAGTTATGGTGCATAAACGCATTCTCCTATGAAAAAAAAAGGTAAGTAGCCAGATATATTTACCCTTAAAGCAGAGTATGTACTGCCACTCCTTAGAACTCCTCGAACCTTCGGTTTTTAAGCTTTTCAAGTTCAAGTTTCGCGTAAATTGTCACTTTACCTTACCTTCTATAATTGTACGCTTCAAATCCTGATTACATAAAAAAAAAATTCATAGTTATTTATTTAATTAAGATACAGTTTAACTTCGGGATTTTGTTAATTAGTTTTTATCTTCTAGACGAACGCAAAAAAATATGTTCCGCGTTGTTTGTTTCAAATTAAAGAGTGCTCGAAATTGGCAGCTCCAGTTTGTATGTGCAAACGGACATAGATTATCTAATAGGGAAGATGCATATATAATAATTATGAAAATTTTATGACTAAAATGTTAAAATAATATAAAAGAAAGGTCACTGCAACATTTTTATTTTACATAATGTTGTTTTTTAACTGTAATTACGAATTAAAAATAACTGAAACGAAACGTATTTTAAAACAGCAATCAACTTATTTGACGTTAGACCGACAAACTTATTTGTTCTGATGGCGGCGTCGCTATTGTCAGTATAGAACTGTCAATAAATATCGCTTTTGCATTGCATTTCACGTAGTTCCAATTTTGGCGACCGGAACACATAAGTTTGTCGGTCTATATGGTTGAAAAAGTAAATATTATTTTATCGGAATATTAATTGCGTTTTTTTAATAAATATGGAAGTTGGGTTCATCAAAGCAGACTCCAGGAATTTACCAAGAGTTAGTGTTGACATGGTTCTAACTTTATTTGTCGAAAGTGCAGAGTTTTCAAGGGTAGAAATGAAAGGGACTAAATTACTACGATAAGTATAAATCATAGTTGTTAAACTTTGTATTTTCGCAGCTTGAAACCACTTTTTTCTCAGTTTTGGGTCAGAAGGTCCTGTCAAAAACAATTAATTTGGAAACTTTGTTGAAATAGATGTGTGTTGACCGTGTTGACTCGTGTTTTATGCCAATGTCCACATTGGCATAAAACACGATTTTTTTCGGAATATTAGTGGTATTGTTATGATCACCTGATGTTGATAGATAGTCCATTTTAAATTTTTTACAAAAAATATTTAAAAACTCGAAAAAATATGCAAAAGTATGAAAGCCAGCGACGAACAAGTACAGTGAAGTACGACCACTCGACTAGTGAGGCAGTGACAAGACTTGAGTGACGTCATTCATGTCATCGGAACCATAGGTCCGTTTTCGCGCGAAAATTAAAACGGTCAATTTAAAACCGCATTTTTTCCGATAAATTACAATGTATTAATTTTTTAATTTAACTGTGGTTTATTCTACATGGAATTCTTTAAAATGAAGACAAAAATAAAAATAGTGCATGTTCCCTTTCCCAAACTAACGATAACAAACACCCCACAAAATCCACTATGAACTGCTGGAATTGCTTGAAAAATATGCTGCCCCATAATCCGGAACTCGGCAACAAAGTAAATCGAGAATTTAGCGCGGCCACCGCGGGATTAGTCGATGGAAAGTTTGCGGAGCCTCCGCTAAAGTTTTCATCTCTTGTTGATGTTGAAAAATAAAAAAATACGGAACTAGAATCCTGGGTCTGTTGCGGCCGGATTAGCGGAGAGCGCGATGAATAAGCGGAGGGGATCCTGTGGAACCTGATGCTTTTTGAAGGCGATATGTCGAGAAGCTTTTTTTAGGTTTTTTCTCGACTTTTCCACTCGGAATTTTTGTTCTCAGTGTTAGACGGGCTAGATGTCACCGTTTTAGAACTTATAGTTTAAAATCTTTGCTTACTTTACGTTGAAGTGACATACCACCGAAGGTCAACCAGAGTGCAGACCAATTAGATTGTGGCTAAACTTTACCTTAAAACTCGTATTTTTTTGTATGTTTCTGAACATTTCATTAGATAGTGCAAGTTTTCCCTTTATTTGAGGACCAGTAACGGTGTGTAAAAAGCCAAGTCTCAAAATATACAATTTAACTATCTTTCACCAGCGGCTTCACGCGCTTGATGTAGTGTTATAACGCACCTAGGTATTTGTAATGTGAACGAGCATCAAACACCATTCATCATAAGCTTTTGCAATAATGATATTAGTAAGATTTTAAAACTGTATTTTGTATCTAAACCTGTATGTAATTTATATTAAAAATTACTCTAGTGTCCTCAGTATTATCCTCGGTTGTTTATGGATCTCGCGCTACAAGAGGCTCTCCTGAATTTATTAAAAAAGTTCCCTTAGAGTGGGACGTCGAGTCCCTCTCAAGATTCCATGACCCGTGTCCGAATTACAAATCTGATTTGCTATACAGAGTTCTTTTAAACTTCTTCACGAAAAAAGATGGGGATAATCGCTTGTATATTTCTGTAAAAAGTTGCTGTTAGAATAATTTTAACATTCGTTTTAAAAGGAATGAAGAAAGGATAATCACAGAAGTACTGTTTTGACATAAATTATGTATAATGGACGTAAGATAGATCCATACGACAGTTCAACTGTGTATCTGTGTATACCTTTTCTATGTGGGAGAATATTAATTAAATTAAATCTTATGCCTTTTTTGACAGATTTTTAAAAATCCTAATTAAATAGAGGAAATGTCACACATTTGCTCTCTTTTTGTCATGTTGTTGCATTTGGCAGACAGGCACGCAGCCAACCTGATGTTAAATGGCTACTACGGTCAATTCCATCAAAGGACAATTTACCCGGAACCACACTCGATGGGCTGCCACTGTAAGCTCCTCTAATCTTCTTTTATTCCAAGTTTAGTGTTCCAAGTTCTCTTGTGGATATGTCCTCGTTGTCTGCGCACGTCTCCGAGGCATAAGCTCTGAAATGAACCAGGCGTCCATCAGGCAAGTACGCACAGACAGAACCGTGGAACAATATTTATTTAAGCTGTGCGGACGCGAGCACTGGCGGAGCGGTATGCAAATGCTTTGTACGGACAGGGCTAGCCATCTCAAATACGGTTTTGATTATAATAATATTGTTGTCTTTAGATATATATAGGTACTAATGTCTGGGATGAATAAATAGTACCAAAGGCTTTTCGTGTTGGCATGGTTTATGAATGTGAACTTTAATTATTAAAATAATGTGACTTTATTTGCTAATAGTCTCAATGAAGGACATGACCACGTAAATAAGAATAATACGAACGTATTGCAAATAAAATAATATTTTTTTTTACGAAGAAGGAAATGCAGAAAGCGTACTTTTTAATTTATGTATCACGTTGGCAGAAGCTAGTATTTCTCATATTATTCCTTTTAGAGATGAGAATGTCATACGCCTAAATGATGCTGATACTGGTCGAGTACAACTATTTAAAAAGTATTTAATAACGCGTCAACCCTAAACCCGACTCACTCTTGCCCATAACGGTTGCAGTTTTAGCAGATAGAACGCAACTCGGTGAATAATGAAGGCGCCTTTAGTGTCGGCGAGCGTTGTGGAATTGCTATGAACGGGCCAGCAATAACACTAAACGATATTATCTAGGAACACGAGGAATTTGTTTAAGGGAACTCTAGAGAATTGCTGCACTGATTCCAGATGAGTCTAGACGTGGAAGGGTAAAGTTGCTGAGATGTACTTACAGTATGCTTTTGATGACGGTTTATGTATCGAGATTGATATGAATATAGGTAAACATGTTTTTCTATTTTCATAATTTCTTAATTCCTATATAAGACTACCACTACCACTGGTGTGACAGACTTATGTTATGTTTGATGCAATATATTTCGTCGTTTTACATTGCAAATGTTTGCCAATTTATTTTTTAACTGACAGTTTGTTTTCTGTCCTGTCAAACTAAATAAATTGTACAAATTACACTAAAGTACTGTCATTTGTTGCATAAATAATAACCACTGACATTCTAAGCCACTGACGGAATTTATCACGTAATGTTTTTTTTATCACTTTCATTAATCTAGAATATTCCATAAGCATTACATTCAAAACATTTATTATTTCTAAATTCAGTTACTAACAGCATTTTGTCTAACTTAATTTTATTTATGCTAAGTTGTCTGTTGGCCTGTTATTTTAGAACGAACATATTCAATTGCAAAATAAAATGAATAGCATACAAGGCAAACAAGCCAAGAACAACGATTTTAAAGAATAGTACGCAATAAAACATGAAGTAACAATAAAGAGCGAAGAAAACGATGTACGTAAAGGAACCGCGATGGCGGTTGTTCCGTGAGTTGGCGAAGTCTGAATACCAATTGTTGTGAAAATTGTCGTTCCGATAACTTTACAGAATATGAAAGGATCACTAGCACAGTTCAAATGTATACTTTTGTAAGTGCATTAGCTTACAAAAGATTCACTGAAGGCTTTTCAAAGAAAGTGTTTTCATATTTTTGCGTCATATGCACACGATTTTAGATTGTGCGCAGTTCAAAATATGTATGTATTAACTGTAAGTGCATTAACTTTCAAAAGATTCACTGATGACTTTTCTAGAAATTGTTACACCTTCAATGTTTTTCTAAACTAATATTATCTAACATGCACACGTATTTAAATTGTGTGCAATACACATATTTTGTTTATTATTACTAACGAAAAGATCTTTTGATAATATTCTCCATAATATATGAAATATTCTCATTTATTCGTTAATACGAATTTCTGTTATCACAACATCATCAATAACTGCTGCAAAATGTATTTAATAATTTGAAATCCTGGAATCCAGGCCGTGTTAGCTCGCTGACACACCACGTGTATAATAAATACACAGCAATTTATAACTAAATTCCAATGAATCTCCGTCAAACAAATGCACCAAATTATTCCGTTGCGAAATGGACGCAACAAAATCTTTAATGACTAGAATACTAATTATCGGGGCGCACGCTAAAATTCGGGTTTAATCTTCAACGCAATATCGTTTCTACTCCGTCGGAATAAGAATGATGGCGACATTGTGTGTAAACCTCACGATATGCAAACTTGGGCTCGCGGCAAACAATGCAATCTAACTTTTAAGCCCGATGAATAAGGATCACGCGAAAGTCCCTATTTTGGAACGTTGGAAATTTGATTTACTTCTGGCAGTGTGTCAAGTGGCATATTCAGTCGCGGATGCGGAATATTGGAGGTGTGATAAAACGTTATTTGACGTATATTGAGCGGTGTCGTACTTCTCTCGCCTCGTCTGGCCTCTTATCGGTCGTTTTCAGGTGAAATAATAAGTCATTTTGTTCAAGATCGTTTTCCAAGAGTTTGCAAAACGTTTAATGGTGTTGAGTGTTACGTTTTGGCCAGAACTTTTGTACCTGTTATATTAACCGTTGCACGTTATTCGTATTCTTCTATTAACAGATGGATAAACGGGCTTCAGCTAGCTTTTTTTTTTTTTTTTTTTAAGTAATTTAGTTGGCAGACATACTAACACGCAGCCCTCCTGATGGTAAGCGGCCACTGCGGCCTGTTCCATTGAGGGACACTTCACCAAGAAGCGCTAGCAAGACTTGCGGCGACTTTGGACTAAAGTCGTTTGTCCCACTAACAACTCAACTGCCTCGGTTTCTCCTTCACACCCGAAAGGAACAAGCCTGTATCCGCCTCGTGGCATTTAACTGACCCTTGATTTATTTACTCTGCAGTGAAAATTAGGTGTAAACAGCACAATTTCACAACTAAAAAAAATCATAGCACATTTGTATCCACCTCACGTATGCAAAAATGTAATAAGTACAATATTAAAACGTGCCTTCATTTGTAAAAATGGCAACGTTTTTTGCGGTAGCAAAAACCCCAGAGAATCAGCCAAGAACGTTTCAGCGACCGTTAATTAAAAGATATAAACTAGAAGGAATTTTTTTATCCGTTCAGGAGAAGGAGGCCATGCTACAGCCATTGTTTCTTACTGTCATTGTAATAAAGCAGAAATTGCATGGATAGTTCAAAAGTCATCTTAGATTTAGTTGGACCTAAATGTTTAATTATATTCCTGTACCAGCGTTTTATGGAGTTCCTCTTTTGTCTTTATTATTTACTTAGCGGGATTGCCTCTTACGTAAAATGCTTTTAGTAAAAGAGTTTCAAACAGATACCTCTGTTCTAAAAGAACTGAGAAAGAATGGGTGGGAAATATAATATTTGTTGCGTTTATTAATTTTCTTTTTATTTCACTTTTTGTTTTTGGACTTTGTAGTCATTGCTATTAACTATATGAGTTACTTTTTGTGATAGTTTTAACGGACCGATTCATAAATTAAGTTAAAATCCGATCGGAAATGGAACTCGAGGCTTTTGGCACTGTATCTGTAGTCAGTTTTTTTTATGTAAAATATTTATTTATTAGATAACACTTTATTGCAAAAAAACAAGTAGAATGGGCCGAAATAATGCCGAAAAGGCATTCTCTACCAGTCAACTATTGGGCGTAACAGAAAGTTTAAAATTGGTGCATGTCATGAATCATGTTACGGAAAAAATCTTTTAGTACTTTCTTACTAGGTATATAATTTAATTTTTGAATCAATACAACACATATTCGTTCTTCAACATTAACTAAATATCGAGGGCATACAAACAGTTCTTAACTTTCAATATCACCAGAGCTACATATATCCACAACTGGGTGACAGTAAAGGGATTGGAACGAATGCGTCCCGCGATCTGCGCTATTTTTCACCGCTCTTCGGAATTCATAACTCGTCCTGACATACGACTCTCCGTGCCTCCACCTCCGGTCGGCTAGTACGGGAGGCAGTCGCAAAAGTAGACGTTGTATTTAATAGAGAAAAATACATGATGACCTGTAAGAATAAAGTGTTGCAAGTACGTGGGTGTAGTCACATAATGTGGCTTTAGATAGCTTAAGGTGAAATCAAATACTTTATGTATGTGTCATAAAACTGCGCTAGACGCGTAACAAGAAATTTATGATGTAACTATGATTATTAGTTGGAAGTGCTGGGTTTCAGACATTTGTATAAGTAAAAATCAAAAACTCTCTCTATGTACTTAATTATTAACTGAGTTTGACGCATGGCAGAGAATAGTAAAGATAGTATGATTATGACCTGGAATAGTTTCGCAGAACGTCGGCTTAGGAAACAGCGCAAGACCGCTTTCTGAGCCCGCACTATGATTGAATGGCCCAGTTTTGTGCATTGTACGTTAAACTAGTTATCTATTTTGTACAGACACTTTAAATATGATATTCAATAAACTTAACGAATAAACATAAAGAAAATTTGCAGTTGTATGCATGCATATTATAAAAATTACAAAGTTTTTAACCCCCAGAGTTACGTAACTTATTCGTAAGTTTTGATATTTTCAATGATATTCCATATTTGTTAAAAAATGTGAACCAAAACATTTAACAAGACATACATTTCAGGTTTACGTCTTGAGCATTTAATGTGTACAAACCAACTCAAATATGCATCCTCCACCAAACGCAAGTTTTTCACGTGACTACATAATTTCGTAAATCGTTACTAAATCTATCGTGACCTCTCGTACTAGCGACACAGAGCTACTTACGATTCTGTCATGACTGGTTTATACGCTATCATTAGGTTCATGATAGTTATATTTCTATCTGGCTCTGGGATTTTATCTTGGGACTGTCCTTGTTTTCAGAGGTTTTCTTTCTTTTAAAAGTCTTGGAGAGTGCGATTCAGCAAAAGACTGCACGATTCGTTTCATCCTTAATGAAGAGAATTCTTTCACAGTGTTCGCAATTTAGCATTGTTCTATGGATCATAGAATAGAAGATAGAAGGTAATTTTTACATCCATGTTCATTTGGTCAAGACCATTGGAATATTTTTTACTTTAGAAAAATATAACTACAATACAATTTATTTATTTGCTTAGTAACATGTAGTCAAAGGCACTTTAAAATGTAAGTAAATTATATTCATTTCCTTTATAAAGTAGCTAGCACAGTGATTTAACAGGCAAAAAATGACAGGCAAAAATAAGGTTCGAATTTACCGTTAAGATAAATTCAATGTTACTATGCTGTATTTTTAGGTTTTATACGCATATCTTGAAGGTTGAACTTAGAAATATGTTGAGGACAACCTGTTTATGAATAAAATAGGTCTATGTGGTGTGGACTATACAAATATTATGGGTAATCACGACTTTAAAAGACAATAAGTTCGTATTCCGCAAAGCCCGTTCCTGTCCATTAAATACTTTGTTATTGACCGTTAAAGACAGTACCAGGATAAAAGAGACCACTGCACAATACCCCAACATTATCAGAAGAACTCCGAAGTTTACGCGGAAAACATTTTATTCAGTCGAGGCTTATGCAAAAGACCTATAAACGTTAAAAATATTACTCAAAAGCAAACGTTCTTGGGCTAAACGTTCATCTTAATGTATTCCAAAAGTTGCTTTATGAGTCGTCTATAAAAATATAACGGAGAGATCGTAAATGTTAAAATTCAGGCCCTTATCGGCATAAATGTTGTAGATCTTGCTGCTCCAGTAGGTTTAAGCTTAGTTTAATGTTGTGGGGCAATTTTTTGGAACATTATCTGAGCCTCAACGAGCCATGGGGTCCGAATGACATAGCAATTGAGCCGTTAATGGGACCCCTTACTTGATTAGGTTTTATTAGGTCGACTCTTAGGGTGGGAATGACTTTTTGCAAATCAATTGATTTGATCGCATCCGAGGAATGATTCTACTATTTCGGGTTAATCTAAGTCGTGATTGGTTTATTCTCGCCTTCGGGCGTGAAAGAAATTTGAGGAGTTTACTCAGTAGTAGGATGTACGTAGACACGAGTTTCACACATGACATCAGGCTAACAAGTTCTAATAGTAGTCTTGTCTTACTAAAATGATTTTTTATTTATTTCCTGTTTCATATCTTTTTCATTCATTTCATACTATATTCAAACATATAATTGTTAAAGAGTAGTTTTTAAGTAATAACCTTTTGAAACAAAAAGTTTTATTGCTCAATAAAATCATTCCTAATACTTAAATAACATTACTATCTAAATGTACATAACCCTCTTTGCCAAACGTAGCTAAACGTCTTTAAAATAACCAACATCGATATCCCTATCGACAACATGTTTGCATTATAAAAACTTTATCGATAAAAAATTAAACCGACTTCAAAAAAAAAAACAAAAAAAAACTACCTAAAAACACTGAAAAGCAAAAAATAATTTTAATAAGACATTCATCAAATGCGCTTATTGTCTAAGCCTATTAATAACATTAAATTGTATTTACGTGCTAGGTAGGTACCTACTAATCTGTTAGAAGTCGGTGCCAAGCCAAATAGTAGGTACCCAGACTACGTACCTACGTCCGCGGATTATTTGTAACCCTGTATAATACATAAATTATTAGGTATGTATCATTTTTCATTACTTTTGGCTTGGCACCGACTTCAAACAGATTAGTAGGTACCTACCTAGCACGTAAATACAATTTAATGTTATTAATAGGCTTAGACAATAAGCGCATTTGATGAATGTCTTATTAAAATTATTTTTTGCTTTTCAGTGTTTTTAGGTAGTTTTTTTTTGTTTTTTTTTTTGAAGTCGGTTTAATTTTTTTTTTAAAAAGTTTGTTTATTTTTCTATTTTTAGTGTGAATAATACGTAGGAGTGAGTAAAACTCTCTCATAATATTGATAACGAAAATACGAGTAAAATAGTAGAATTGTATTATTTGACAATATTAGGTATTCATTAAGTGTTCAGCACCATTCAGTAGACCAACTAAAGATGCAGCCCGCAAGAGGATCATAAGAATTAAGAAGTCGTACCCTTTAGCTTCCATCATCATAGTTGTACCTTCCATCATCAGCTTAGCTCCAAAAGTACATGAAATACAACTAACGGTCCACATATTCCTACAACACTGAAATAATTATCCCCTAACTCCTAACCGTTAAGGAGTTGTACCTTCCATCATCAGCTTAGCTGCAAAAGTACATGAAATACAACTAACGGTCCACATATTTCTACAGCACTGAAATAATTATCCCCTAACTCCTAACCGTTAAGGAGTTGTACCTTCCATCATCAGCTTAGCTGCAAAAGTACATGAAATACAAATAACGGTCCACATATTCTTACAATACTGAAAGAATTATCCCCTAACTCCTAACCGTTAAGGAGTTGTACCTTCCATCATCAGCTCATCAACATAAAGTGATGTCTATAGGACGCAAAAACTTAAATGGCTTCAGAAAAAACAAGTAACGCGTAGTGTGCGCCTATAAAATTTGAGGTTTGCCCTTGATTTTCCCGGGATCCCATCATCAGATCCTGACATGGTGACAATGGGACCACCTCGAAACTATGCACTTTCAAATAAAAAAAGAATTATTTAAATCGGTCCACAATTGACGGAGAAATCGACGGACATACATAAAAAAAAAAAAAAAAAAATACATACAGTCGAACATAGAACCTCCTCCTTTTTTGAAGTCGGTTAAACAGTTATTGGTATTCTTACATCGTCCGCTCAAATGCCTTCGAATACACTCCTTAAAATAGTTACAGGACCCTTACAACTGCGGTCCGATATAAAGTGAAATAGAAACGTTTAGTGGGGACCTTTTTTAGCGGGTTTCCCTACCAGTCTGCCGACCATCGGTCGAAGAAATAAAACCGAAAATTTTATTGGAGCCCCAATGCTAGTCGAGATTTTATGTCTCTCGTGCGGGCCTCTCCTATGTTAGTAGCGGCTCTCAAACTTTTTTATTCGTGACCTACTATTCAATAAAGCAGTTTTCTTAACCTTGTTATTTAGAAATACAGATCGACTATTATAATCGGCTTTTTAAATTAGTTTTTATTTAATTTTTCCAATAACTTCTAAATTTAGAAGGATTATCAGTTTTTAATTCAAATCTGGTTGTATTTTACGTTTAAATTTGTTATTTTTACCAAAATGTGTGATGGTCTGGCCATTTATTAACCGTGTTCTTCTATATTATTAGTGCTGGTATTTAAGTTGGAGGTAGTAGTTAAGGCTGTTTTAATTAATGTTAGAATCGGGTTTCGAACCCATAAAGTGCCGTCTGATCTGGCACAATACGGATATGTAAGTATAGTAGGATCTATTTTTGTCATCCTTTCGATATACATAGAATTATATTCAATGAGATGATCCTAAACCTAACCTCACTTTTGCCTCGACACAAGTTTGAGAACCTATGAGGCTATGAACAGATTCGCTATTCCGCAAACAGTCGTAAATCCCGAGTATTCTGATTCGCTCTATGTATAAATAGTTTAATAAAAAACGAAACAAGCAGACGCTTCGCGATGCTCGCATGCTGGTAGTTTGCTTTCGCTGTAAATGGTGGAATTCAACATAAAGGATTTTCGAAGTGAAACAATAGCGACCACCATACAATTCAATTAATTAAAACAATCATGGAAACACTTAAGTAGTATGGAGATTTATTCCAATAATAATTAGGAATAGTCAGTCTGCCCTTCTACATTGGAGATCAGGTTATTAAAGGCACTTGATTTGTAGTCATCATCATCATTGCGTATGGCTAAGTGTGTACAGATTTAATGAAATTTTAAATAATAATGAAGAATAAAACAATTGAAACAAGCCATTATTTTCCATTCAAAATAAAAATTGTATCTACCGAAATACAGAGGGATTAAAAATCACAGATGATATCTCGCGTTCGGATAATTTTCCCGTCGACTGTACAGGGTCGGGAAAAACAACAAAGAGTAACGAATAGGCTTAAACGTTTTTGTCCGAAAAGCATTTTCAAACTGAATTATCGTTAAATGAGCTCACATAACGTCAATTCATGTCACTTTAGGCTTTATAAAACAAAGATGCGAATTAATGGCTCTCATTCGGAAAGGTCTATTGTGAAAGCCTGTCCCAGGGGTGTACCCTTCCATTTCGGGAGAATTGGACGTGCGGCCGACCGCTTTACGTTGATCCCCCGCCACCCTCGGAAATGATATTGATATAGGGTAAAGTGAGACCGTGAAGAGGTCATCAATTGCTGGATGTGTAGCAACAAACGGAATGGATACGGAGCCCGTTTATTAGATTCGTTGCTTTCTTTCTTTACCTTTGACTGGTTGGTATTGTCTTTTGAGAAGGCACTTTGGTTTGACGCCTAGTTACGCGGGATAGGAGATTGAAGATCTGATAATCGAAATTTTTATTGATCTGTCCCTACGTTTTGTTTTAGTGTATTGGATGCGATTACAACGATGGGGTGAAGACAAAAAGAGAAAAAAGGACAATCGAATTTATTTTTCGGAAATAATTTCAAGTCGTATTATTGGAGTAAAAATAATATCTGATAATATGTTCTGAAATTCATTCTTAAAATTCGCTTTATACTTATAAGTTATAATACATGTGTTTGGTAATAGTATCAGCTTATTGCAGGGCAAAAGCCTTCTTGGGAATTAAGTCAACATAATGCTGATGGGCAGTACCTTTTTTTTTTTTTTGCGTCAGGAAATGCTTTTACGCACCGGCCATGCGTCCCTGATAAACCAGACGCCGGACCCCCCCCTGCTAAAGCCGGGGGTCACTCAGGGACGGAGGTTCGTCCCGAGCGGTGTGTCGGACTCGCACTTCGGCCCTACCGACTAAAACCTGACGATGACCCTCTCAGCGCAGTGAGGGGGAACCGAGAACCTCTATGCGGAGACAACGCCACGGAACCCCCTCGCGCGCAAGCCGCTGCGGCCCGCCTCGGGCGCGCCCTGCGCCCTGCGCCGCCGATGTGCGGCGCATTACGAACCACACGGGTCATGGTGTGGCCGTCTTCTCCGAACCCGTTGGCGGGGCTGCACGCGGAACGTCCCACGCCGCCTCCGGGTTCGAGGGCCCCTTTTAGTCGCCTCTTACGACAGGCAGGGGATACCTCGGTGGTATTCTTAGGCCCCCAACCGAAGGGCACTGATGGGCAGTACCTATATTAACCCATTAAGGTCTCTAGCTTTATCACTACACTTGCCAAATGTGGATCGGATCATAAACCCAAACTGTTTCAAAACTTCACAAAATTAGAATTTTTCAAAAATCAAGACTTCGATTACTTAAAACACAAGACCATCGAAGTTTTTTTTTGTTGATGGTAAGTAAATTCTTTCATATGTTTCTGATTTGGGTGTACTATAAAAACGAAAACACAATCCAAAGTTTGAAAATCAACCGATTCGTCGAACTATTACTGCACGGTTTTCGGTCAAATTTTAACGGTTTTACTACCGGCTGTAATATTTTATGATGTATCGTAAAACCACTCCTGAAATGGGAGTGTTTCTGTCACCGGTGCCTATTCCTCAGCTGACTTCATTTTGTAGGTTTTTTGTTATCGCATTTATGGCTCTTCTTGATGGTATTAGAATGAAACGCGTCTAATCTCGAGCCTCTACGTTGTCTCATTGTGTTTTATGCGGTTATTGAGCTCGTATTCGTATTGACGTGCATAATTTCATACATGCCCATGTTTTTTCCCGTGAGGCACTTTAAGTTGGGAGATGGAATTTTTTTTTTCGTTTGCCATTTTCAGAGTGTAGAAAGCATAGAATCTGAATTTTAATATTTACACATTAATAGTTACACTACTTAACTTACTTAAAAGTCACATCGATTTGCCTAATTTAAACTTTTATTAAACTAGCCAGCTGCGCACGTACGGCGAAAGAATCAGAGATACCTTTTTTTATGCAAAAAGGGGCGCAAACGAGCAAGCGTGTCACCTGATGGTAAGAGATCACTACCGCCCATAGACACCTGCGGCTAGGGTCACAAATGCGTTAGGGTGTTACCAGACCAATCAATCGACCGCCGATCGACGGCTTCAGTCAACGTCGATGGAAGTTAATCGACTAGTCTGGTTGATCATTTGATATGGTAGAAACTGTCGAATGACGTCGACTTATCTATTCTATCTACGATCGATGCCGTCGCTCGAGGATGGATCGATTGGTCTAGTAACACCCTTACTCAACTTCGATAAAATAATATAGAGGGAGGCGGAAGAGAATGGGCTCTGCTATGGAGGATGGAGTACAATACGGATAATTTTGACCAGTGATTAAAATAATCAAGAAATAAGTTAATAATTTATTGTTATTTTCTACTAAATACTACTATAAGACTCCCTTAATCGGAATGTCATGAATCCAAAATGACATTGTATGCAAAGCGTTATGCGTTACCAAAAACTCTGACGCTAAATTAACAAATCAACGTCGGAATAACAAGTTATTACAAATATTCACCTCATGAGTAAGTTTGGCTATTCAAACGCTAAGTTTGTTTGAGTTCAACATACGATAGAGTATGTCCATTGTCCACACAAATGCCGAAGAAACGCTAACCGATAATTGGCTCTTTGAGACCAATTATTTCATTATAATGAGTATATTAAACAAAAAACTACTCGGCCGGGTTCACCGGTAAACTATCCGAACAATCTCAACACATTTAACTTTTGATACTGGGATAAAATTAATTTCCCGAGGGAGGAATCAATTTATTACTTCACCGTACGGAAGCGAAGTGTTAAATAAAAAATGAACACAGTTTGATGTCTCGTTGTTTATTTTAAAGCACACGTAGAGCTTTTTTTGCTGTAAATTGGTAAAGTTTAATTTTGAATGGCTAAATAATATGAACGCCTCGATGGTCTAGTGGTTTAAGTACCGGGCCGAGATCTCGGGGTTCTTAGACAATTCCCGGGTCAAGCTACCTTTGTGTCGGTTTTCGGACACAGCTCGGGTTTGTGATCACCAATCCGCATTTGGCAAGCGTGGTGATTAAGCCAATACCCATCATTGTAGCGATTACTTGAATTCAAGGATGGAGGCCTTTGCCAGTGGGATATTAATAGCCTGATACTTTAGCTTTTAAATAATATGATCACTAAAATCCATACTGACTGGATTCACGGGTTTATCCTCGCACGCAACTAATGTTTAAGAATATCTATAAATCATTATTAAAAAATATTTTAATACTAGCGGCCGCTTCAGCGGTTTCACCCGCGCGTAATTTATTTTTTCAAATATTTCTCGGATAAAAAGTACGCTTTGTCACCCGGTGATAGTGTAGCTTTCCGACAGTGAAAGATATTTTAAAACGGTTCAGTAGTTTCGGAGCCTATTCAATAGAAACAGACAAACAAATCTTTCCTCTTTATAATATTAGTATAGATAATTAAAATCTATGAATACATAAAATATTACTGTGAAATCAAAACATTAATTAAGAATTTTCGTTAACACATTGTTCGCCAATTATACAAGTTATTAATTCATTCGTCAATCATCATTAAATGTACCTAATTATCGGCCATACACCGTGCAGTTTTTTTTAAATACCCAATGTGATAATTAATATAGGTAGTATACTAACATTGCTCATAATATCAAACATAAAATTGTTTTCATGAATTTCCAATAAGAAATAAATATAATGCTTGCCTATCCAGAAATATGACTACAAAAGATTGGTAATTTGTTTGTAGAATTAAGTGTAATTTTATTTATTAATAACCTCAAGATGTTGTTGATTTACCAATACAAAAGTTACAGTCTCTCATAAAATGCCAACTGATCAAAAAAGATACCTAACGTTCTTATAAGATTTATCTTGTTCAAATCAGCCACTATAAAAAGAATCATTATTCCCACTTTGGGCGCCAACTTTCCGAGTATTTTTATCCCGTACCTAAACAAGTGGTGTATTAACAAATCCACAAATAGGTAGATAACATCGTGTTTGTGTTGCGAATATCGCATTGTTGACAATGTTTGGACGCAACAAAGTAAACCACAAACTGTGTGGGAACTGTTCATTAGTATAATTGGCAGTCAAACGCATGCATTAACTGATATGAATAAGACAGTGTGTTAGTTTTCGGGTTATTAATGGACAAAATAAGTGCGTTGCAATAGCATTCCATACAATTTATTATTTTTATTTTAAAATTTTTACGTTGTTCTTAATTTTAAATGTCGCATGTCATTAAAAATGAGACACAATGGACGTAAACGATTTCTTTTCTTTGTTGTACAGTGAAGTTTTAACGAAATAAAAAAAATTAAAAGAAAATACTTTGAACTATGTACTAGTGCAGTAAGTTTATAAATTGCTGTAGACTAGACTTCATGCATTATCATGATGTACAGAAACATTATTATCTGAGTTTATGAGTCGAAAATTATGAGAGTTAAGCTTGTT
This sequence comes from Mecyna flavalis, assembly GCA_949319885.1. Lineage (NCBI taxonomy): Eukaryota > Metazoa > Arthropoda > Insecta > Lepidoptera > Crambidae > Mecyna > Mecyna flavalis. Next base: position 5,131,794 of record OX439439.1, read on the forward strand.
ATCCATGAAGAATTATCTTCATAAAACAATGGAGAAATGAGAATTAAGTACGTACAGAATGAAAGAATAGCGCAGTATTTCTTGAAAAATATTACATGAAGTAATATAGTGTACAACTAAAATTACTAAGACTAAAGGACAATTCTCAATAGCTATGATATACTCGTACATCGTTGGATAGGTATTTTTTAGTAGAACAATATTGACATTTTAATATTGGCATTTGATATAGCGGCATTTTTTAATTCGTTACACTTTCGCAGTTATGGCAACAAATGTAATTTATTTTTTTGGCTATTCATTTAATGTATTATTTTAGATTCTTGTTATTAAAATAAGATTAATTATAACATCAAGATAATTTAAAGACGTTTTGTATATAATGGACGAATACGTGTGGCTGTTACGTGGACTCATTTAATCAAGAGACGTGCGATCATGAATACTAATGTTATTAGAAATTGTACCAGGTCCATAGAAATATTATGACCTGGTCCCATACATTTTTGCCCATTGTCCTTTAGAAAATTTTCGGACTGCAAAATAATATATTTTGAGAGATATTTTATTGCGTATCTTGACGATCATTCATGCCTTCTCAGACTTTTTAGGCTGTGAAAAATTAAGTAAGCATAGCTAACGTTCTTTGTTTATTTTTGTTGTGTTACTTTGTTTACGCAAAGTTAAAAAAGTAACATTACGAAAAGAAGACTGAAGATTGCCCTTTACGAGTCTCGCTTTCATTATTTTTCGTGATTATTTAATTTTGTAATTGACGCTTATTCGTCTGGTGGCCTTTTGTACAGAAACTTGTTTGCCGCCTCTGACATAAAAAAAAGTAAAAAGGATTCCGAATTGAACATTTCAATCAAACACAATTCGGTTACCAACAAAACTTCGTAGGAACCCGAACATAATATAAGTTGCTCAAACAAATGTAACGGATAGTTTCTCCAACATTAATTCCATATGAAATGATACGTTTTCGTACTTATTACAATCCCTCATTAAAATAGGTCGAATCCTTTTCGCCTGAGGGATGTAAAGACGTACGTGAAACCTTTTATCAGTAATGGATGATCTATCAAAAACAAAAGGCAACATTCAAATAGATATAAAACTTGATAGTACGCATTGTAAGTGCGTAATGGATTCAGACGGGCCTCTAGGGCAAATATATCTCTTCACATTGATTGAACTAAAATAACATTCTTAATAATGTACACGGTAGGATATATAGGTATTCATAATAGGTTTGAACAAAATAATAAATAACTGCCTCCGTGGTACAGTGGTTAGAGCGTTGGGCTCTAAAACCCGGAGGTCGTGGGTTCGAATCCCGCGGGGAACATCACTTTGTGTGTTTGTTTCCAGTTTGGTTAGGACATTGCAGGCTTGAATCACCTGAATGTCTGAAAAGAATGATGATTCCGTGCTTCGGAAGGCACGTTAAGCAATTGGTCCCGACTATATTCCAAGTTGGTCTGGTTTCCCTGTAAGGGTTACGGAGGTCAGATGGCAATCGCTCCAAAGTAATAACCAGGCTTGTCAAATCTAGGATCATAGTCGAAGCGAACCCTGAGCTCCATACTGGATGCAATCGGGAATACGCTGAGATGATGATGATGATGAATAGGTTTGTACAGAATTCAGTCATGTCAGACTGCTGTCCCACTGGGCTATGAGAGTAATCAGTAAATACCAATAGTACATGGAAATCTTCGAGAAACGAGCATATTTTTTTCTTAAATGCCGGCAACGTATTTGTGACTCCTCCGGTGTTGCGGGTAGGTATCTATGGGCGGCGGCAATTGCTCACCATCAATTGACCCGCTTGCTCGTTGCCTCCCTCTTACAAAAACAAAAGACGTATAGAGTACCTTCGCTTGAATTTTCACGTTCGCTTTTTGGGGAGCCTGGGATACATACCCATGGAGAAGAGCTTTTTTTATTCTAGATCAGTTGGCATACAAGCACGCATCCTACCTGATGGTAAGCGACCACTGCGGCCTATTCCAACAAATGAAAAAACAGTGATCACGTGACCTTCTTGCGAACCCTCTTTCGCAAAAAAGTAATTATTATAATTATTTGGCAATATGACTGTCGTTCTGAAGTATATTTTAGGCGTTTAATTTTTTTAGGTCGATTATTAATTATCATCATCATGGTCAGCTACTTGACCTCCACTAGTGAACATTTGCGATTGGACAGAAATATAAAGCTAGATGTTTAAAGTTAACAAGCGCACTAAGAGATGTAATTGTAGGAATAAACTCTCAGTTCAACAAACGCTATCCACACAATTACTGTTCACAAGAACAACAGAATCATCTCATAATTCATTACCAAGCGTTGAACTTACCTCATTCCTACAAATTGTTGCAAGCTGCAACGGAATTAAACCAAGCAATCCTATATCTATAACTTTCTGCAATAGTACCTACTATTAGTACAAGATCCCACGGCTAGATTCTGCAGCCAAGAGTTATTATGATGAAATAAATTCATATGGACGTAAAACAAGTATTCAACGGATTAGCGATAGATTGCCTACATAAAATTAACGTAGGTAATTCTAAAACGAAACGAGTCGAATCAAAATTAAAAAAAAAACTTGACAACATTTTCCTTAAAATTACGTCAAATTGATTAAAAATAATAATAATCCATTGTATACTTCTTCAGCATTAATTTGAAACTGATTTCATAAATAATTAAACCGACTTCAAAAAAAAAAAGAAACAAAAAAAAACTACCTAAAAAACTGAAAAGCAAAAAATAATTTTAATAAGACATTCATCAAATGCGCTTATTGTCTAAGCCTATTAATCAAATTGTATTTTACGTGCTAGGTAGGTACCTACTAATCTGTTTGAAGTCGGTGCCAAGCCAAATAGTAGGTACCCAGATTACGTACCTACGTCCGCGGATTAATAAGTAACCCTTTATAATACATAATATTATTATTTATTTATTTATTTATTTATTTAAGCTTCATTGCACAAATCAAGTACAAAAGGCGGACTTAATGCCTCATGGCATTCTCTCCCAGTCAACCTTATATATAATTTTTTATTACCTTTGGCTTGGCACCGACTTCAAACAGATTAGTAGGTACCTACTGTTAGACGAATAATTAGTAGAATCGAATTACACATCACTATGGTCACCGCGTACGGTGCCCCGCACTAGCCGAGAGATGACAGATAGACTTTTACCGCGCTTGCAATGTATAACGCCGTTTACTTAATTCTATAATAAATTGTAATTAACAAGAGAAATGCATTTATCTCTAAAACTACCTAGCACGTAAAATACAATTTAATTAATAGGCTTAGACAATAAGCGCATTTGATGAATGTCTTATTAAAATTATTTTTTGCTTTTCAGTTTTTTAGGTAGTTTTTTTTTTGTTTCTTTTTTTTTTGAAGTCGGTTTAATTTTTTTTTAAAAAAGTTTGTTTATTTTTCTATTTTTAGTGTGAATAACACGTAGGTAGTGAGTAAAACTCTTTCATAATAATGATAGCGAAAATACGAGTAGAATTGTATTATTTGATAATAATATTAGGTATTCATTAAGTGTTCAGCACCATGGGTAGGAGGAGAATGCGTTTATGCACCATAACCGCAGGCTAGCTAGACCCGCGGCCGTGTGTGGGACTCGAGACCGAAGCGTCCGCTACCCACTAGTACTACACTCCCCCGGTTTCTCCTTCACACCCGATTAGGACGAGCCGGTGCTAACCTTATTGGCTAGTGACCAGCCCATCCCCGGGTAATCATCAGCTTAGCTGCAAAAGTACATGAAATACAACTAACGTTCCACATATTCCTACAACACTGAAAGAATTATCCCCTAACTCCTAACCGTTAAGGAGTTGTACTTTCCATCATCACCTTAGCTGCAAAAGTACATGAAATACAACTAACGGTCCACATATTCCTACAATACTGAAAGAATTATCCCCTAACTCCTAACCGTTAAGGAGTTGTACCTTCCATCATCAGCTCATCAACATAAAATGATGTCTATCGGACGCAAAAACTTGAATGGCTTCAGAAAAAACAAGTAACGCGTAGGCGCAGCCTATAAAATTTGAGGTTTTCCCTTGATTTTTCCGGGATCCCATCATCAGATCCTGACATGGTGACAATGAAACCACCTCGGAACTATGCACTTTCAAATAAAAAAAGAATTATTTAAATCGGTCCACAATTGACGGAGAAATCGACGGACATACATTAAAAAAAAAAAAAAAAAAAATACGTACAGTCGAACATATAACCTCCTCCTTTTTTGAAGTCGGTTAAAAAACAGATAGCTCCAGAATCGAGCAGTGGGATCTTAGATCCAAATATAAAAAAAAAGTTCCCCTGTTCAAGGTTACGGATGTCAAATGAAAACTCTTTTTGCTTAATGAAAATGAAACAATAGTTTTATTATAGCAATCTCAGCTCAAAAGTAAAAAAATAATAATAATATAATAATATTATTATGACTACGAGCAATATCGTTAAAGTTGTTAATTACTTCCAAGGATACCCGTACTACTTTATGAACTACACTGATAATTGTTTGATTATTACACTTTATTGCTTCTATAGAATTCCAACCGTAATGCTGAACGTATTTCCACATATGGGTGATTACTTTCTTTCAAGCAAACATAAAATATTCATGCGTTTAACAAACTGTGTTACGACTGCTTTATGCAGATTTTGTTTATATGGTTTATTGAGTAGATTTGTTTTTTTTTTTAATTTCTGAGGCAGCAAACGAGCCAGCGGGTAGCCTGATGGTAAGCAATCACCACCGCCCATAGACATCTGCGACACCAGAGGGATCGCTGATGCGTTGCCGGCCCATGGTGGGGGGGATATGGGGGTGTGGGCCTGATGTTTTATGTTCACTGATCAAGGAGGTCTTCACAAGCGTGGTGATTAAGCAAACAAATCTTAACAGAATGATAACTCGATGACTGCATTATAATATTGATAGACTAATGCCATAACCATTTTAATATTTTCTCATATTTCTTCTTTAAAAACATGCAAGGACAGCATTTTTTCTAATGGCACCGTCGTGCCATCGTTTATTTCGTTAACGTAGTGACATCTAATCGATCACGACATGTCTTCTCGCGGCCAAATCGTTTTTGCAGATCCCAGAGGGAAAATACGACATTTAGACTAATAGAAATAAAGAATTGTATGTCACTGTGCCTTGATTTAGTGATTACTTTGTACAAGATCTTATGGGTTAAGGGCTACAATAAAAGAAACTTTGTTGAGTACTTTTTCTCCATCGATTACTATTGACCCATGATACTCCTATTAGGTATAACGTTGGAGTTACTGCTGTATCTGTTACCTTCAGATCCTAGTTCAAACAGAGATAAATCTTAATTACAACTAATATTATAAATGTGAAAATTTTTGAGAATGAAATTATATTTAAGTATATCATATACGCAAAAAAAACTGTAGTGTCATATGAAAATTTACTGTAAGTAATATAGATTTTACACAATAACACACAGGCTACATATCGCATGATAATTATGACCACAATTAATCTAGAATCTACAAACAAAACATAGGATTTCTGAATCTTTGTATAATTAATATATTATACGATATGATTTTTTATTCAATTGGCGACACCAATCGCCTTAAGTACTCTTAAACCTCCAATGTCACTGTTGTTTCGCACAAAGAGATATCTACTCACGGATGTAAGAAATTAATTTCCGTCACCCATGACAGATGCAAAGGCAATATTTTGACGTAAAACAATATGGCGAAAGACTAACACATTCTGCAAAGGAGAGCGGGTATTGACCGTATGAATAATTCATAGGTTATACACGCACATTTGTGAGTGGTTTTAAATGGGCGGTTAAATGTTTCAGCGTTTTGTTTTGATGGAAACGGTTTAGTCTATCGACATTATCATTTCTACGATTATTACTATTGTTAAGTGATTTTTGCAGGTTTGCAGTGAGGACATGTGAGTTTGGCACTATAACACTTTTTTTTATGTCAGAGGCGGCAAACTAGCCAGCGCCTGATGGTAAGCAATCACCGCCGCCCATGGACATCTGCAACACCAGAGGGATCGCTGATGCGTTGTCGGCCTTTTAAGGGGGGTGTGGGCCTCCGGCACTCTCACAAACCAGACGAAACACAATAGTAGTCACTATTATTTCACGCTGGTGTTAAGTGGTCCCCGGGAGAGCCGGCCGCTTCGTACTGTAAAACAGCATGGCTCTACCACAACAAAAATGCACTAAGTAATGTTGATTAACGTTTATCGCACTACCCTCAAAACTCCCCCGGTTTCCTTTCACGTTTGAGAGAGACGAGTGTAGACCCGTTGTGTAGATTGGCTGGCCCATCCCTTAAAATATCTGAACTAAGCGCTTGCAGGCAATAGAAGATTAAGATATGATTAAAACATTCCTCTCGCAAAATCTAACGCTGCGGTTTGTACTCGTAATTATAATGCACCTAGAATTAAGAGTAAATTATATTAACTCATCAAAGGTGCGAGTGTGCTTTGTTAATTGAAAAAGCAATGAATCGAATAATATTGAATTCGAAAGTTATTATTACTACGAGGGAATTAATTACTAGGCTTAAATTTATTCTGCTTTAGTTAAATTGTATGGCTCTTCTACGGCAGTTACATGTTACATAAAATATTATTAATTTATTTTCGTGGTTCGTCTAGTTTACTTTACAAGTATTACGCTAAAAAACCTAAATATAGATTTAAATTCAGTTTCACTAGTGACATATTATAATAGGTAAAAATAACGCTGTCTTCGGTTGTTGATAATTTAACAAAAAACTCTTTTTTTAGACGTATTTTTTAATCATTTTTAGATTGCTCTAACAAAAACAGGCTATTTAAAAAGAAATTATTAAAACATCAATAAAATATCAGGCCAAATAAGATGTTCATTATTATTTTTACTAGAGCACTTTACATTTTGACAACCCTGTTATTACAAGATTCAATCACGGTCATTTCCAGAATGTTTTTCAATGTCGTAATGTTTCGCGAAAACACAACAAAAACACAATTAAAAAACAATCCAAAATGAACCTTAATACATTGAATTAGGGACACGATTAAAGAATGGAGTAGAAATAGCCGGATCGTTTTTAAAGAAAAACAAATGTCGGCACGCAATTTCATATTTAGAGAATCAATTACTGGGTCTGTATTTTGCATAAACATTGAGGTATGAAACTTGGGGCGGATCGCTATGGTTCTATGGTTTGACAGAAATCACTACTAATATTGCAAAATAATGTGAAAGTATGTATGTTCGTTTGTAATATGTTCCGGTTTTACGAGGTAATATAGATTTTTTAAATCAATAAGCCCTCAAAGTAAATGTGTTGCGTCTTTGTGTTATGGGTATCAGATTTAACGAAGGTATACAATATGTCCTGGGTGAGATTCGAACCAGACTCCTTGCGCACCATCAAATTTCCATTTTCAGATCATAGGTATTTAGTATGAAAACAATTTTTTCTTAATAAATAGTTACATACATAAGAAACATTCAATCAAAATGTCCAATCCGCTATCGTATGTGCTATGTAGTAATCAACTTCAAAATATAAACATAATTGGCCATCAAAGGGGCTGATATTAAAGTCTTTTTAATAAATAAATAAAAATTGGACAACATCACATACATTGATCTGACCCTAAAGTAAAAAGCGTAAGCACTTGTGTTACGGGTATCAAAAACAACGAAGGTACCAAAAATATATACTTAAATACAAATAAACATCCTGACACAGAGCAAACACAAATGTTCATCACATACCTAAGTGTTTGTCCTGGGTGGGATTCGAACCCACGACCCCTGGCGCATAGTGCTGCTGGGTCACTCACTACCAAATGCGCCATCGGGCCAGTTAAGTTTCTGTTTCAACATTTATAATAGTACTTTTCATCCACACATCCCTAATACAATAAGCACATTTTAAATATAAATCACATAAGAAAGACTTTCCAAAGATTCAAACAAAACACCGAACTAAATATTGGCCCAAAAGCTGTGACCCCAAATGAGGAGCGTCGGAACAAAAACCGATATGTCGCATTTATGCCATTATTTTTTTATTTTTTTTTTTCCGTTGCAAAATGTTGTATTACATACCCTTCAGGAAAAAAAAACTATTTAAAAACAGACATTTCCAGCTTTAAAAAAATATCACAAAACAGTGGTCTAATCAAAACCCGACACATACATATCTAAGGAGGTTCAGTTTCTAGTTGTCGTATCAAAAACCGATAATTCCTTAAGAAGTTTAACATAATTTAATAGTGGTCGGTTCAAATGCCGAGAAATACATGTTTTCAAATAAGCTTAATCTTAATATGACAAAGTCACGTGGTATCATTGAAGAATCGCATACGTGCGTCGAAACGATATGAGTAGCACGTCCCTTTGTACTCCGTATTAATATTTCAACGAGCATTAAGGTTGTATGTCTGTCTTAGGGGTGTAATGAAAAACCGATTAAGAATTCTTAATTGAAGCAACATTTCTAGGTAAAACTGAATAGGCTCGTAATAGTAAAATCCGAGAAAAATTTAAAGGATATTGATAATTATGCATATTTTCTTTTGTCCCGAGAAATAAGATCATTCCCTCACACTTTTGTTCGCAGTCCATTTTTGAACGTGTCATTTGTATTACATGAAAGCATCAATTTGTTTTTGATAGTTGGCAGTACTGCCAATAATTCATTGTGGCGAATTCATCTTGTGCATGCAAGTAATTTCGGTAAAAAATAATTTCGTTCGTAGTTTACTACATTATAAATTTCGGCCGTCATTCCATCACATCTTATAACAATAAGGCAATCAACCTTAACTAATTGATAATAAGTTGTTTACGTTGGTTTTGGTAACCTATAACATTATCTTTAATTTCAATAAGAAAGAAAGTATAAGTTGTGCGTTTTGGACGGCTATGTTTGATTTTGTCATTCCCTCACCGTCATTCCCTCATATTTATTTGTAGTTGGGTAATAATGATGGGTGAGAGAATTATTATTTTAACCGTTCAAATGTTAATGTAGCAGCAGCTTTGCTTGCTTTTTGTATTCTTGCTACATTAACGGTAATGGAAATATGTATTTTGTTTATGGGCTTTATTAACTTTTCCCTCAGTCCCTATTTTTTAACTACCTTTTTTTTTCATGAAAACTCACTAATTATGGGGGACCACTATATAATTGAGAATAAGTTATACGAGTAATCTAAAACCTGAAAAAAGAAAAATTAAATATTGAAAAAAAAATTCATAAATTTTTGTAACTCAAATTTCGGAATTTCGTGAGAATTACCCATAAAAGTTTACACAGATGTACGTAAATGTTTATAAGTATGATATTATGTATGTATTAAAAATAAGTATTCATCCATTTCCTGTCACCCATCCATAGTGCAGTCAGCGCCAAAATGATCTGCGCGTTCAAACCTACCAAAAATATCTGAACATTTGACAAAAATCACTCTTAGCACAATACTTTTAGGTGTAAATATCGTTTGTTGTCACTTGTTCTCAAACAAGTTGTAAGGTTAATTTTTGTCAAATGTTCAGATATTTTAGTGGTTTTGAAAGCTCAGATCATTTTGACGCTGACTGTACAAGCTATGCTTAGTTATTAAGGCTAGACGGCACTGTGCGATTAATGTCTCTTGACATATGCAAGCCAAGCACCGAGGCAAGCAAAAACTTGAAAACATATTCACAATAATAGAAGTACTAGAACTTTTAATTTTATGACCAAGGGTTCATCCATATTATGTTTAGGTGTTTTTACTGAATTATCGATAAAACTATTAAAGTTTTGATACGTTTGCATCACTACACTACGCTGCCCATTGGATTCCCGTAAGGTTACTTCTTTCGGCTATATTCTGTGGTCATTCCTTTTATAGCCGTTCGTAATGGACACTACGAGGCGAAAAAAGTGCTTTCCGAACTGGAATGAATCGTAACTACGGTTCGAATTGTTTTATTAAAAAGGCCAATGGTAGGGGTTAATTCAATAAAGTAAAGTATTAAGCCGTTTTATATAATGCTAAGGTTTTCCCAGCCTAGCGTATGTTTGTACAAACTTTCGTTATATAGGAAAATTATGATCAAAATACATATAATGAAGAAAAAAAATTAGAAAAAAAAACAGTACTCCTAAAATTAAAATTAAGTCATCATCACAATGATAGTTTGCGTGCTCAATTATTACATTAAGTGAATGCGAGTTTGTGCCAATCTTTTTAATTTGTACAATTTTAGTTTTTAAAGAACCATGAAATCAAGTTCACGTCGACACAAATCTGATATTAGGGCAGATTGCATTGCTATCCGCGGAAATGAAAACCAATCCAATACATAAAAAACTAGCGACCTAACAGACGCTTTCAAATAACGCAAAAATATAGCCAAATATATACCAATTAATATAGAATCCAATTAATTGTTATTTAATATGTAACATAGAATCACATTTATATAATATGTATTTGCACGCTTAGATATAAGCAGATTTTGAATGTTGATTATAATAATCATTTAACATCTTATCCTATTGTACTCGGAATCTCGCAAATAAAGATTCTTCATTCATTCATTCATTCATTATCGCCTCAAAAAAGCAGAAATCCTGCTCCAAAGCGTCCATTTTAGCTCAGCAAACCTCAGGATCGAGGCTGACAAAAATGAAAATCTCCGCAACTGTCGATTCGAACGGGAAATCTACCGGAGTAGTTGGCATCTATTGACCGGCACTACACTTTTATAGGCGATCGTAAAGGGTAGTGTGATCCGCGAAAAATCGACGCAGTGTCGAGTTTGCGCGGCATATGTTAATTTGATTGACTAGGTGGACGAAACAAGAATGAACAGTGGAATGAGCGAAGGGTTACGCTTTATGACAAAATGTTATCGTTGAGATATTTCTATAGGCAAAATAGTCGTAATAGTGATATAGGAACTATCAATAGACGTCTGTTGGACTGTTACAAAGTAGTAAAAAGTAATGTAAAGTACATATTAGCCTATTAATGTCCCACTACAGGGCAAAGGCCTCCATCCTTGAAATCAAGAAATCATTACAATGATGGCGGATTGGTGATCGGGATCACAAACCAAGCACTATCCGAAAAAACCGACACAAGGTTAGCTCGACCCGGGACTGCAGTGGGACATTAAATAGGCTGGTACTTTAGTTACCAAATAACATGCAAAAAAATTTACAACATTTTATTTTCATATAGTTTACCAGCTCTACCTAAACTGTATAAAACTCATACATTATAATGATTGTGGACCATTAACCGTAACTAAATTACGAAAATCAGCGATCGTGCGAAGGAAAATTGCATAAAAAGCTTATAAAACGGCCAACCGAAGCCCGACGGACGACCATTCAACTTTATTGTGTCTGTAATGTAATGTAATGGCGGAATTACAGTCATCCCAACGAAATGATTCCACTACGGGAAATTCTAGCAGGCGAACGCTGTATAAAGGTGTGAAGATAATAAAATTATATTTGTTGTACCTCCCTTTGGAAGTACTTACGTTTATACATTTTAAGATACTACAGACAAAGGAAACTGACTGAAACTCTTAAGATTTCAAATAAAATTATGTTACCGAAGTAAAAAAACATATTTTTTTTTGAGATAGAAAGTAAGCCTGTGCCATTTTCCAGCTTCCAAAATATCCGTAGCAAAAAAACAAGTTCATCACTTTTGAAACTGTATTCTAATGTCAATTGCTGAATTGTAGCTGGGGACCTTCTTTACATTCTCTTAAATAAAAGGATCGGTACACATTACCAGTAACCCTATATAATATAAGTACTAGATTTTATGTCAATAGATGGCATTGTATTTAATTATATCGTAGAGAAAATTCAAAATTTCATCCGTGTAAGAGTAAACTAAGCCATGTTTATTACAATCCAGTGAATATTATCATACTCTATAGTATCGATCTCAATATAAATATTCCCTCTGAAGCGTCGTACACAATATATTCTACTTGCGAATTTTAGTACGGCAGATTTAATACCGCTTATGTCTGTCCAATACGAATGTCTGGCTTTAATAAAGAATCGCCCGGCCCAATGAAAAGATTAATCGGTGTGAGATGTAAAATGTTTCGAAAATATAATTTAATTTGTATTTCGTATCCCTTTTTTACGTTAAATTGAAAATTATCTGACAGTAACGTATTGGCTTTTTAAAGCTGATAACATCGAAATGTATGTCGGTTAAATTCTTATTGAAAGTGCCCTGACCATTGGGTACGCTAGTAATTGTAGTTCAACAACTCGTTTTAGGTCCACAAAAAACTTGGACCTAAAACGAGAAGCAATGATGTCTATGAAAGAAATTGTGTAGAATAGGCCATCTAAAAGTCAAATATATCTTTTTTTTGAAACCTGAAAAAACCACAACGCGTTGTGAGCTATTTTTCCGCTCAATGAGCATTTTCGATTTTTGAGCGTAACATATACCAGACAACGGATCAACATGTACCCCAATACCTGGTAAAATAGCAGACTCCTTAACCATTACACTTAATCGCTTGTAAATATTGTAATTGTTATTGTTACAGTTTTAACTAAGTCGACGAAAATTCAAGCATTACATTTCATTTAAAAGTCAATGAAAACAAGATAACAGGTAAAACAAGCAGCAATTTGTAAATAAAGTTGACTATGAAACAGATATAGATCTAGCGAGAACCCCAAGCCCCATTCACAAAGGCGATAGCGACGAAATTACAATACCCGTTACGGTAACACAAGCATCAAATAATATTAACTCGAACGCTAATCACACGGATGAAATAACATAAAAATGCCGATAACGCAACCTACTAACTCGAACTAGTTCCAACAATGCCACGGATTCGGGGCACGACCCCACTAATCTACGACTGTTACAGATTATTAAGCAACTATTGCCCACTGGGTATGGCAACAAAGGTAACAAAGCTACACAAAAACCGTAGTGGTATAGAAAACAAACAATTACTCGCACTCGGAGACTGAACCGAGCGAGAGGTAATCAAGGGTGCGCTCCCGAATACAATTGTTACATCTTCGGATTATATTCGGATATTATTTCTGAGACTTCTATTATTATCTATGTGGAGTGTTTTGCATAAACTGTTTTGGTTCTGTGTAACTATTTCATAATTGATATCTCGTTCAATGAAAGCATGTTATAGAGAAATTCTCAAATAAGGATTTGTTTAAAATTAAAAAGGGCAATGTAATAAATATAATAAGGACAAAAAGAGAGGTAGAGCATAGTGGATCTTCTACTTTATTAATAAGCCGCTTGTCTGGGAAAGTACGGTCAACACCACATCACGGTATAAACACTTACAGTTCGATAATAGCACTTATGCTTCCGACATAAGAGTGGTACAAAGTCTAAAGTCTGACGTGCTTTTGACTGTACCTCGTTATAGAAGACCAAAGTAAAGAAGCACTATATAACTGTTGAGCTATGTTTTGTCGGTGAATAAGGTCTTCAGAGTTCATTCGGGTTCATATAACCTTTTTTTCTTCTGCAGCCAACGTTATGGTTTCACTTCGAAATACAGGGTCGGCGAAGCGCGTGTGATGGAATCACCGGGTCTTTTGGTATAAAAAATGGGAGTGAGAAATAATTACATATCTTAGCTATGTGAGTAGACTGCTTGTGCAGCAGGCTATGTACTTTTTTTAATTTTAGAGTTTTTATTTTGCAGATAGTTGATATAAAAAGTCAAAACGGCCATCACAGCGTGCCGCTAGTATAGTTTCATACGCCACTAGACCAACCGGTAAGTAAGCCTCATAGATAATTAACCTACCTCGGCTAATCTCTTAAAGCCACCACGCTATAGCTCAACAAGGTAATATACCAGCTAGCATGTTAAGTTGTCGTTTAAATCCTAAGGGTGCGTGCAGACCTGGCAAATGCGCAAATCTAAGGCGTACCATGCGCTGCCCATGTTTAGTTACTGATATAATAATAATAATAAATAATAATAACAATAATAATCAATATCATTGCCAAAAAGTAGGCGCACCTATCAAGGAGCGCCTACTTTTTGGCGCGAATTACGCAATGCTCGTATATTGCATGCTTGGTTTTAGTGACCTTCAGTTGAAGGTATTCAATCCGCGCAATATTACTTGGCCGTGAAATTAGGTTCCAACGCCCGCCGCACTGTCCACATTGATTTCCGAAAACGAAAATTCCACAGCCACTTGTACAAATTTCACTCCAGCTGGCTTACGTTAGCAGTTCTAGCACCACTCTTGCGCAGCACCAGCTTGCATTTTTTATTTTAATTAAGCCTCGTTTGATTATTATTAGCTTTTTCAAAGAAGAATGTTTTCAATCGCTTGTAGGCTAGCAAGACCTGAGGCCGTATGTGAAACTTAGGTCTTAAGACGTTCATCCCACTACCCTCTAACCACTTGTTTCTCCTTCACACCCGAAACGAAAGAGTCCGCTGTGTGTCGATTTACTGGACCAGTAAATATCATCTTGTGTCGAATAACGAGCCCGTATTCGCCAGGTCTGGACGCACCCTTACTTAACCCTGTTAGTGGCGCGCGTCAATGAACCGATCCACGGTTCAGTCCAGTTTATAGCTAAGTGCTTGGACGGTCTTGCATCTTTTACTGCATCCAATTATACTTGGGAATGTATGGAAATTAATTTAAACAATGAACTTACAGGAAAGTTAAGTAAATTATTGTGAAAGTTAATGCATGTTATACTTAGTATACCTAAATATTTTTTGTGGCTCATCTTTAAGCCTTTAATTTTAAGTCTACATGGATATTTCCTGAACTCAGTCAAAGCTGTTATGGCCGCATATTTCATCCGTGGTGGTAGCTAGTCGTATGCCTAAACAGTCCTATCACCAACCAGACACAAGATGGTTATCAAACCCACGACAGCTGGGTTTTATACCCCAGCGAACTACTATTCTACGGAAACGTTCAAAGATAAGAAAACATTATTATTACCCCGGCCTCAAATTTCGTGGCAGCGGGAGCGGCGGCGCACGCAGGCACACTGCGGGCACCGCTTGACGCGGGCACCGCTTGACGCGGGCTCTCAAGAGCGGTACGATGCTGTCAAGCGGTGATCCGCAGAGCACCTGCGTGCGTTGCCGTTCCCGCTGCCGCCCCGCTGTATTCGAGAAGTGGTCTATAGGATTCCATACAAAACATCTCGCCGCTGCCACTGCCGCCCCGCTTCCCGCGAAATTCGAGGCCGAGGCCTAAGAGGAAGAAACAACTTCTACAAGTAAGATGAAATAAATCAGATCAACTATTCCACTAACGGATAGCTATTGAGTAGTTGTGAGAGTGGCATAATCTCGACCCGAGTATTCCTAAACACTTGCTATGTAACGCGTACGCGTGGCTTGAAGCTAAATAGACGACTTAGCTAGTGATGGGGCACTATCGATAAATCACTGATAATGCCGTCGCTACATTTTAGTTCAAACATGACGTTATGACAGATATCTACCTGAATTTATACTTCTTTTTTCAAATATCCCGCGGGGATGAGATGTTTCCCGTAGGAATCGAACAGGATAAAAAGTATCCTATGCCCGTCTCCTGGTTCAAAGCTACCTCTTCACCAATTTTCAGCCAAATCGGTTCATCTGTTCTTGAGTAATAAATAGTGTAACCAGATTAATAAATAGTTACTATAACTAACACCACTTTCTTTTATATAAATATATAGATTAGTATAGATAGTATAGATAAATTAAATTCCTATCTCATATCGATAATGCTACAGCCCCAACACTACGGATAGACAATTAGACCCTCATTTGTACGCAAGCTGAATACATCCCATCCAAGGAATCGGACACAGATACCAAACGAGCCAGCTTCTGCAAACATACGCTAGGGCTCTTCATTACCTACTTCCTGATACTGAGACGTTGATATATTTATTGAACTTGGCTTGACACGCTGCCGCGTGTCTAGATCACCTTTTAGATCAACTTGTTTTATAAGCTTGACATTTTTATGTGTCATGGATTCCTAATAGTTTGTTTTTTGTTTGTTAAGATAAATTGTTAAGTTAATTTAAGTGTGTAGAATTGTCTTTGTATATTGTTATGCCCTAACAGGGTTGCATGTCCTGGAACTTTTATAATTATGTCAACATTGTAACCACATGTTATGCAATAAAAACTTTGACTTTGACTTTGAAAAAAAAAAATAGTACCTTTTTATAAGTCCTCGATCTTATCTTTGCGAAGTGCGTGAAGCTTTTAATTCATTTACTGCTAAGGTTTCAGTAAATGTATTGATTGGGAGTCATCAGTGACCCCCTGGTTTTCAGCTATTTATCCGTGTTTATAAAACCACAGCGCAGAACAAGGCTGTCTTTTAAAAAAACGCACTCAAATCGGTTCATTTATTCAGAAGCTACAGTTCCAGACAGGCACACAGACATAGGTCACCTCTTTTTGCGTCAGGGTTAAATACGGAACGTTAAATCCGAACCGGACTTGGTGTATTCTGATGACATTGATTTCCTCACTAAATCTGTGTGATCTTCTTATACTAAAACTTCTTATTCTAAGTAATTTATTATTATAGTGTGTTTACTAACTCAGGACAGTGCCTTTTAAAAATGCTGAAACGCATTCTCAAGTTGCGCGCGGAAAGCGAATTTTCTATTGATGTATGTACGAGTTATTCGCCAGCCCTACACATTGAAGTTATAATAAAAGTCGAGCACTAACCGGCGCTCGGCTGCGTCGCAGGCTTCGAGCACTCAACTAGATTGTGTACAGCTAGCAGGTAAACAACGGCACAACATTAGATGTATGTTTTTAATTTGACGCATCGTCGTACAGTCCTGACTCCTGAACAAACTCTAACACAAATAGGTGAATTAAGCAGTGCTTTTTTTACTGTGGTTTTTTAACTGTGATGACTGTGAGAAGAAGTGACAAAAATAAAGGCGATTAGTGGCGTCAAAGTAGCGCCCTCATTGAATAAAATATCATATCATACATATTAATACAAAGATAAGGGATCCTATGTTGCGTTTGTAGAAAAGAGTATTAGGTATTTTTACGTTAGTAAGCTAATTCTTTATTATGTACGATACATAAGCCTAGGTTGCCGGCCTTCAGCTACTCAGTTGGACTCTAGAAAAGTTTTACCACACATGCGGAAATTGAATCCTTGATCTCAAAGTAACCAATATTTCACGGAGGTGCTCGCAACCCTAATATAAATATTTTACCCTAAAACACAATGCTATCCATTATGAAATAGTAAGCAAACTCCAAATGAATAAACTGCAGCTCAGCACTTAACTATATTAAAGCATTGACGGTATGAGAAAATAAAGTTTAAAATAAAAATAACGAAATAGAAATTGAAGTTGGTTCTGAAATTGGATGCGCTCCTACTAGATATTAAAATAACTTTATTCCTACCGCATGGAACTGGCTCTTCTACAATCACTATAGAAGTAACTGAATCAGGATTCATTCCGATGATGTTCAATTTTATTTTTGAAAATATGGAATATTTTCATTTCATTCATCTTGATTATGATTTGGTTTGAAATAGGAAATACTCTGATTTATTAAGTTTTAAATATGGTTGTTTTTTGTATGTGATATAAACCTGTGAAGTTTTATTCACCACCCCACGTTTTTTTTTCGGAGGAGAATGCGTTTATATAATATAATATAATATAATAAATCTTTATTTCAGATCCAAACAATCCATAAAATACCATGTCACAATATTACATGTCACAATATTACATGTCACAATATAACATGTTAATTTAATACATAAAAATACACATACAATTCGATGCACTATAACCGCTGGCTAGCTACACCTGCGGCCGTGTGTGGAACTCGAGACTAGAGCGTCCACTACCTATCACTCGGTTTCTCCTTGACATCTGCACCTGCAACCCATCGCCAACAACTACTTAAATACTTTTTAATTTAACGTAACGTATTCACATACGTAAGGTCATACAAAAGTTGAAAAATGCTGAATAAATGGATTCATATCCCATACATTTTTAAACAGTCAGGAACTCAGGAAGCAAAAACCCGAACAAAAGCGTACAACGCTCGGAAGACAATACGCAAAAATGTAACAAGAGAGAATAATTGTTTTCTTGATTAATACAGAATGCGGAACTAAGGTTGCCAGGTAATAATATAAATGTGAACTATGTCAGTCTGTTGTTTAACTTTTTGTGTAAACCTTGTAAAGTAACGTCATTTTTATAGGCCACATTTGACAGTTAATTTATGCAAAGAAATGTGCTACTTATGTACATCAGAAGTAGAGTCTTATTTTCTAAATAAATAATTGTATTAATAAGAACTGATGTTGTTTTCTTGAGTTTTATTTCTTTAGCGTGAGAAATATTTTTCTTTGCATAAATGAACTGTCAAATATGGCGTATTAAAATTACTCTAGAATAAATGTAAATGAGTATATTTCATATCAAAGATGGGTGTTCAAAATACGATTGCTGATTTTCATTTTTACTTCGCATTATAATTATAATCATTTTATTTATTTATATCAATCCATAAGATTGTGTTTTAGACTTAGACTACTTTGGTAAAATATAAAAAAAAAATTAAGTCAAACCATTAAAAAATCTGTATGTTAATGACTTAAAGCTTTCGCATGATAGCATTCGTTTAAAATATGTAAGTTACTCAAAAGCCTAGTACCATCACGATAGAAGAAAATAATTATTGCTTTACAAAACCTACTGTTTATTATTTGATATTTTTGAGGATATAAAACAAGCTTTTCCTATTTGACAACCTTAAGAACAAATCTCCCCTGGCCACCATCGCTCTGTTAATACAAGATGTAGAATTGAAACCATCGTTCAGCTGTAGTTTAAATGAAGAAACTAACTTGAAGTTTGTTTTAGTTGTGAGGGAAACAATAAAGAAATAATGTAACTGCCTATTTTGTCCCTATTTGGAGAACTGTCAATGAAGACTTATTAATTTAAAGAAGGAATTATTTTATCACAACGGCAACGTTTCCCAAATAAAACTAATCTAATACTTCCGAAATGGAAAAATCCAATGACATGTGATTTGTGTATGGTGAATTTGTACTACGTACTTCTTCTATAAATGAATTGCCTGGATTGCTCAAATTCTTAAGATACATTTCAAATAGCCTGCTAGATGGAAACTTATGAAGTTATGGCACTAACGACCACGTTATATAAATGAATAAATAAATAAAAATGGTAGCTAATTCCATTCACAATTTTATTATCTTATTTTATTAATTGTGAATGGAAATTGTGTAATTAAATAATATTATAAGAAATGAAATAAAACTAGAAGAGACTTACCAAATACTCTCATAATTATACGCGCAATGAATATATAAAAACAAAAGCAAAATGCTATAAGCGCTCGCGCAACATTTGAAGTGCAATCATTAAAAGCTTTAATTTGCTTGCTTTTTCGTATCTTATCGTTTTACTTATCAGTTAAAATTCTCAATGTGTGCAATTTTGGATTGCTCGGAACAGATTTAAATCGTAATTACTACGAACGTAACATATCTATAGCCTAAAATATCATTGTATACGCGTAATTATGTGGTCTTAAAATACACCTGTACTGCGCGACTTACCTTACAACGTACGTAGATCTGTTAATAAACAACTTAATCTAATCTCCTCTTACACCACACGAACAATTCGAAATATCCCATCTAATATTTTAAAGGCAGTATATTTGTTTACGTTAATCCAACAGAGAATGCTCGTGGCGTCAGGAATGCGGAGGTGCGCTATTTGGTGAGAATTGTCGGATTCCGCGGCTCAACTGATTAGACGTAGCAAAAATACCTTTAAGATCTGATTTGTTTTCAGAATGTGAATAGTTTAGATTGAGTTAACTGTGATTTTGAGTACTGTTCTGGTTTATACGGTAGTAGAGTATACACCAGAACAGTACTTAACTATAATAAAACTAAATTAAACAAAACCAGGTCAAACTACCCATCCCGCATGAACTACAGTATCTTACACTAAACCGAAATGAAAGGGATTAACTTTACCTGAAGTGACAAAAAAATGGTTGCATACAAAAACATTGGATAAAAGTCCAATATTTAATTATTACCAAACAGTAAAATATACGAGTATTTTATCATTGATATCAAGACATTGCCAGCCGGGTTCGAACCCGCGTTTTTTCGTGTATCAGTCAACTTCTCAACTATCAATGTAGTACCTACTACCTACTAATCTACTAATTACTTTTCATTTCTTGTTTTTAAAATTCCTTTTGATGTAACTAAAAATTAACATACATTATGAAGTTGCTCAAATCAGTTGATGGCCGTTTTGACATAGTACATTATTTACAATACATGGTTTACCTACAGTATAATTAAGGCCCAAAACAACGGTTTAAAAAACGACTCTAAACTTAAAAACAGCACATAAACTGCTGCACAGCAGATAGTTAATATATAAAAAGTGCGAAAGCGTTATAAAAACCATGTAAATGTCAAAACGGCCATCATAGCGTGCCGCTAGTATAAGTTACGTACATACTCGCGGGATTGCGCATCCGGATTTCACCAGCAAAAATCACAACCGAAAATAAACCTGTACCCGGATACCCGGGCAGGCTGGTACCCGGTCAATAGACCCGGCTCATCAATCATTAGGAGCCGAGATGTAGGCGCGGCGAGATTGGACCGGACTTGACGCATCAATCTATAAGACAAAGAATGGACTGCCAATCTCATGTTGGATTAGCGTATAACATTAAAACTACGTATTGTGTTTGTTTGTCAATGTAGAGATTAGGTTATTAATATAACACTGCTGCATGCATGGATGCGGTGTGCATGGATGGACGGGTCGCAGGAAAGTTGGAAGGCAACCTATGCGCTGGGCCGACGACATCGCCAGGGTGATGGGACGGCAGTGGATGCGCTACGCTAAAAACCACCCAAAGTGGAAGGACCATGAAGAGGCCTATACGACTTAAGAAGAAGAAAAAGAAAGAAGAGATAACACTGCTGGGATATAGCAATAAGTCATCGTTACTTCATGCGGATTTGTGATTACAAGCCTCGAAAAACTTGAAACGTGTCCGGAGAGATTTATTTTACCTGAAGTGACATAAAAAAATAGTTGCAATTACATTGAATACACATAATATTGTATTATCATGGCCAGGTATTTTTAGTACCACAGTATACTTCGCGTTTGTACTGTCATATTATAATATTATGTATAAAACTAACAAATAAAGATAATAATTATTAATAACTTAACTTAACTCTTTTTCTTATACATTTTATTTATTATAATTGTGTAACAAATGTTTAAAAGAGACATTTCAATCAATGTCAGTTACAATCATTCCTAGTTTTTTCTTTCATCCATCTTAATAACTTCATTCGAATACGACACGTAATACTAAAAACAGATAATACAATTTCCAATCATTGATCAACCTACATACAAATAACGTTACAGAATAAAAGCACTCCATCCATCGCGAATCATCGGAATAAATGTCAACAAAGCGACGAAAGAATATTTAAATAAGCTATCAGATGACTCTTGAACGTACAAAATATTACTTACAGCGGCAGGGCTCAATAAACTCAATTTACGGATTCAGTCTAGAGATGTACCGAGTCACAATGAACCGAATACCTAGTACTCACATACATACTCGAGTATATAAAATAACGTATTCAGATCCACAATACTCGAATACAGGTTTCGAGTACTTACGCGGTAATCAAGTCCTACGTCGTTTACTTTAATAGCAACCTTGACTTTACTCATTGTGAACGTGAAATTTGAAATTTAGCTCGACCAGGGATTTTTAATAAACAAAATAAAATTTATCCCAGGGCCCCGAGATCTGGGCCCTGCAATTTAAACTACTAGACCATCGAGGCGTTCCTACTCAAGTACTAATTCGAATATTTTTTTGATGAATACCTGCAATATATTCGAATACTAAAAACTCGACTCGGCACATCACTATTTCATTCCCGGCAAATACGTTCGATTTCAGTGGATATTCTTGAGGGCTGGCGAGTGCTGCGCAAATCTACGGGAATTGATCGATTATCAGCACTTAGAGTCTATTAACTTCGCATTAATTGATTCCTTTGCATCCTAAACGAGCATAACTTCTCGTTAGAAGTTCACTCGGGGTGTTATTGACGGCTGTGCTATTTAAGTCTTGATACCATCCGATGTTACTTTTGCAATATAATGCAATTAAACGGGTGCATCGGTAAGATAAGGTTGGTAAAATTCAAGGATTTATTAGTGTCGATCAGACAAGTAAGGTTATTAATTTGAGGATTTATTACTGGGTCCATAAAAAAAGATGCTTCTGTTACTGTACTCGACTAAAATAATAAATATTGAATAAGTCGCTTTGTCATCATCATACATTGATAACTTTAAGAAAAAATTAGGACCTATCAGTTTATAAACAAAATGTAACACCAAAACAGCTGTATGGAGCGAAAAAAGTTTTCAAAATTTAAGATAACGCCTAAAAAATGAATTGACTACTGCTAAATAATACTTATTTCGTGCACATTCGATTAAATTATTTAACAATAATAACAGGTTTCTATGACATATTTTCAAAGATAAATAAATAAATAAATATCTCTGGACATTATTCACACAGCGCCATCTAGCCCCAAACTAAGCATTAGCTTGTGCTATGGGTGCTAGACAACGGATAAACATTACTTATATACTTTTTTTTTGTAAATACATACATATTATATATAAAATTGATTAATAACGAAATAAATCGGTGTTATGAAAAACTATTGAAATGTCCAATTTCAAAACAGTTTATCAAGGAAACCTTAATACATTATAAGAGAATACAAGCCCATAGAACAAGAAAACCACAATTGGGCAAAGTTGTGGCAAACTTAAACGTTTGTAGTTCGAACTAACTATTCACGACGTAGGTAATCTTGTTGGAACTGTTTATGAGGTAACATTGACGATAAAGTCAATAAACAACAAAGGCTTGTCTTCTCGAGTATCTAAACGAGAAACAGGGCTGAAAATAGTTAAGAAAACCGAACAACTACGAGTATGTATTAGTGTGTAAACAGTGTTGGATTATTTGTATTTAGTGAAGAAAAACGAGGATTTAATTACTTTCTGCATTGATTGTAACATCAATTGATAGATTTATAAAAATGATGATATTTATCTGTCAGAAGGCCACCATCACTATAATAATGTGTACTACCTTAAATCAGCTTGCCAAATCAATGTTTCTACAATATTTACACATACTTTTCCCATAGATAATATTTATAGTCCCGGCATAATGACACTACAAAAAGGTCCCATTGCAAACAAAGCACAAATAATCATAATATTCGTTTTCCACGCCAGTTGTTCCACCAATCGAAACAGTCGCCATTTATTTCCTAACATTGTATCGTATCTCATTGTGTTTGTTTAATTTCTGCCTTTTGTCGGGAAAGTAAAAGAATACAAATTCTCTCAAATTACCCCTCTAAGATTTAACGTTCTCAAATTTCTAAGGGGGCATTACACTGTTCTTATTAATCACGCTCTGTGTTTCCCCCACGGATTTTCTTTTTTCTCGTTGACCGCAGGATAATAATAAATTTTCCTAATTTGCATTTCATTTTGAGCGCAATTTCTCGGTTGGGCTGTATCCCATAAAGCTTAGAGCGATACTCGTCTTAATCATAATGAATTTGCCAATCATTTCCCGCTGCCGCTATTTCGATCTGTATTGCTTTTTTATAGAAAAATGATTTTGATATTTCAAAATCCATGATATTGTAACATTATAGGTATGTTATAACTCCATAATCGCCCCAAGGCGGGCACGGGCGCATCCCTTTTTCGGGTAGAGGGGAAACTGGGGAAGTTATATGGGTATTGGGTCGCTTTAGTCGCGAATCCTACAGCCGCTGGTTGCGATAGCATGTGGTTATGGTAAAAATAAAAATAATCTAAAAAGTACTGCATACATTTGCAGATTGTTATTAATAAAAAGAACTAATCTAGAATGCACCATCCATATTTTTCAAATCATGGAGTAAATATAAATGTTACATGTAGAAAGAATAAGTATGGACGTAAGACGGCCGTTGGGGCGGAAAGGTCTCGAGTGGTGGCCACGTACTGGGAAACGCAGCCGTGGTAGACCTCCCATAAGATGGACCGATGATCTTACTTATATAGGTCGCCGGAATTCACTGGATGCGCATGGCGCAGGACCGATCGGTTTGGATATCCTTGGAGGAGGCCTATGTCCAGCCGCCCACGGTCTTTTGGCTGAAATGATAATGATGATTATCATCACGCTTACCAAATACTATATCGGAGATCACACACGAGCTGGGTTAAAAAAAAATCTTTTTGCCCGACCCGATAATTGAACTTAAAACCCTGAGATCACACTGATCATTAGGGTCAGTGTCGACTACTGAGGCTTTATGTACTATGTTATTATTTTATTTTACAAATAGCATCATTTCCTTTCTCGCTGGCTTCGCATGATCGATACACGCGTTTCGAATTAAGTTGGTTCATTAACGGGATTGTGGTCTTTTTCTGTGGGCTTTGTAAGAAGGCTGAAGATTACACAGCGAGCTATGGAAACAGATATGTAAGACGTTTTTCTACGATACAGAATTAGAAATGAGGAGATTCGTAGAAGTGAGACTCATCTATATTGCACGTTGAAGTGGCA
This sequence comes from Mecyna flavalis, assembly GCA_949319885.1. Lineage (NCBI taxonomy): Eukaryota > Metazoa > Arthropoda > Insecta > Lepidoptera > Crambidae > Mecyna > Mecyna flavalis. Next base: position 5,156,677 of record OX439439.1, read on the forward strand.
ATGGGCTGGGTATATAGCTCGGATACTGCCTCCGTGGTACAGTGTTTAGAGCGTTGGTGTGAATGTTTTCAGTTTTGTTAGGACATTGCAGACTTGAATCACCTAAATGTCTGAAAATAATGATGATTCCGTGCTTCGGAAGGCACGTTAAGCCGTTGGTTCTGCGCCTGATCTCTCATCGGTCGTGTCAGACAGCTGTCCCACCGTGTTATGAGAGTGAGAGGATAGGGAGTGCACCTGTGCTTGCGCACTCACTTGTGCACTATAATATATCCTGCGTAGTTGGCTGGTCGTAAAAGATTGGCCGCCGTAGCCGAAAACTCGGCTAGGACGACATTTTTATTATTATATAGCTCGGATAACAGATAGCCCTTGTGGTAGGAAAGTTCTCGAAAAGGTTTGAGTACAGCAGTAGAGATTCTATGGCTATTATAAATGATGATGATGAACTAACAGACTCGATCGATGGCGCATGTAGTAGAGACCCACCATATGTTTCCGGACGTGGCTTCGAATCCCACCCAAGACAGACATTCATGTGATGACCACCGTGTGTGTTCTGTGTGTGGATGTTTTTATTTATTTATTATTATTATTTATTTAACTTAGGTGATGGGTAAATAAAAATTAATGACAGCCCCAAATAATAAAAGTGCAACCCACCAATAAATGGACTTGACAATGCACAGACATTTATTTAAGTTCAAAAAGCGATAGAAAGTATTATTGTAATTCTTCCTAACGTTTGAACGTAACAGTCCGATTTGTCACTGGCCAATCTCGAGGTTTAAATCTATTACGTGTGCCGGCCGGTCTGTCGACGCGATTGATATATTGCAGCTTCCACGATCTACAGCCAGACAATATTCTTCTATATCCATGGATTCTGTATTTCAGAGTAAGATTTTATTAAACATTTTCGCATTTATCGTCATTTTTTTTTTAAATTGATAGTCTTTCACGAGCCATTTGGTGTAATGGTCGAGAAGTCGGTACGGTACAAACATTTGTGTGCATGAACATGTCTGTTTGTATCGGTCTGGGTGTTTCTATGTATAATATGTATGTATTTACAAAAAAAAAGTATATAAGTAATGTTTATCCGTTGTCTAGCACCCATAGCACAAGCTAATGCTTAGTTTGTGGCTAGATGGCGCTGTGTGAATAATGTCCAGAGATAGGTATCTATTTATTTATTTTATTTATTTATTTCTATACTAATATTATAAAGGGGAAAGATTTGTTTGTTAGTTAGTTTGTTTGTATTGAATAGGCTCCGAACTACTGAACCGATTTGGAAAATTCTTTTACTGTTGGAAAGCTACACTATCCCCGGGTGACATAGGGTTCTTTTGATCCCGGAAATGTGGGGGGAAAAAGAAATTTTAGAATGAATATATTTTAGGAGCTGGAAAGATTACGCGCGAACAAATTAGCTCTTAACACTCAATATTAATGTTATCTTAAAATGAGTATTTCTTCATTAAGGATAAAATACTCGTAAATATCATATTCATTACAATCTTCGCAAAGCCGCAAAACATCTGAAGAAACCGAACTAAGAAATTACATGAAACATCTTCCCAAAAGGATCACATGATTAAAATCTCTCTCACGACACTTTTATCAACAAAGTTGTACTGTTCTAATTAGTGATGTGTAACACTGCGCTACGCCGCGCATTTGTACCGACTCTATTGTGTTGGTGCGTTAACTCATTTACTCAAAGTATGTTTTTTCTTTTTTCACGACTTACTACTCAATAAATGAGCTGACAGATTTCGCGCGTGTACCTAAGTTATGAATAAGCGAGTGCAAGTAACAGATTGTGTGCGCTTTGATGCTCACTTGTCGAGTCTCATTTTGGTGCACCATCGTTGGCGCTATTGAACCAAATACAAGTATAAATTACCCTTTTTTTCCATAAGTCGATTAAGCAACAACATTTGTTATCAGTATATTTAGCTCTTATACATATTATTTAATCAATAAAATAGCTTGCAAGTTTAAATTCTAATCTATAATTCATTTAAAATAGTGTTCTCATTTGTACCGTCATATTTGTGTTTGTATATGGGAACTGTACCTTATCGAAAAAACAAAAACCACAGGTAGGCGTAAACGTTCCATTGCACGTGCATTTCTGCATTTCATTTTGTCAAAAAGTTATTCAAAAAGTAAAAACTTTACTTCACGAGTACAGTACACTGCGCCTGAGTTACTGAGTTAACGCAATTACGCTAAGTTACCCATGCCTAGATCTAACAAGTAGATTCTGTTCCCGACCAAGTACATATGAAGTTTCATTAACAAAATGTTACGAGATCCCGACATGTATATTTGTTTGGGAACAGCTCCGTATTTATTTAGACTTCGGTTAAGCTTGAGCAGAATTAATCTTGAAGACGAAAACTAACGGCAGCCTGGCCTAGTTAGATTGTCTTGTTATTATTGTAAGTACGAAATATAGGTTTATTCCGGAAATCCCCACCGAAAAATCCCTACCAGTGGGGATTGTTATGTATAACTTTGTTCGTGTCTATAAAGCAGTTGTTAAGTCACTAAAACAAGGTAGTTGCGGGTTGGGTCCCGTCTTGGGTCTGATTGATAGTAGATTTTTGAATCTGGCTGGCAAACTAATTTATTTATTATTATTTATTTATCAATGACAGACAAGTTATTATTCTATATAAATAAAAATGAATTGCTTTTCGTTAATCTCGCTAAAACTCGAGAACGGCTGAACTGATTTGACTCATTTTAGTCTTGAATTATTTGTGGAAGGTTTTAGTCAAAGAGAAAATATGATAAAATTGCGAGGGAAAATATTAAAGTAAGTGATACGAAGTTCACCGGGTCAGCTAGTAAAAATAATTTATCTGCTAAAAAATAACGATGATTTTGTTTAGTTGACAAGAGACAGCAGCTTTCTCGGTCGGTAGTAAAACTGGTTCGTAGAGTTTTATTATAAGGGTTCAAAAAACGACGAAACGTTTCGAGAAAAGGTAGATAGTGCCCTTGCGCGTCGCTTCGCTTGGCTCGTCTTGGCGGGAGCACTCCCGTGTCCCCAGATTTCACGATCTGTATTTTAATCAACCGTTTATTGTTACATTATTATTTATTCTCGGAACCATTGTAAAATAGATCCCTATAATTATAATGCTAATACCATGAGTATAAATGCTGCGTATTAAGTTAAATTATTCATTACTATAGTTTGATTAATCTTGCCTAAGTTGATGGGAAAATAGTTCCCCGCTGACTTAACATTTAATCCTCTAGCGTAAGCGTTTTAGTTTGGGTTTAGTTAACCATTGTGAATATATTATTTAAATCTTAATTAATAATAAATATTTTACGCCTTTAACGTAAATATGTTAGTATAAAATCACGGCCACTTGTAAGTCGTTAATTTTTCAATCAAAATATTCTTTATTCATGGAAGCTACGCTACGCTATACAGATTGAATGTACAGTCAAAAGCACGTCAGACGTAACACTTTGGACTTTGTACCACTCTTATGTCGGGGGCATAAGTGCTATTATCGAACTGCAAGTGTTAACCGTGATGTGCTGTTGACCGTACCACTGGCTGCAGAATGTTGAACTTGAGTATGCTCAGAAGGTCAATAAATTTAAATTATTTTGGACCCGATAATGTTCTCTCTATTAATCAAACGACCAAATTTTCAATATATTTATTTTTCTTACAAAGAACCTAAAAATAGACCATTAAATTGAAGAAAATGGAGGAGGAGGAAAATAATATTTGTATCAGGTAGATTCTACAATCACAGTATTGTCTGACCAACCACATTCCACTTAAGCCAACTATAGATCGATAAACACATTCATAGGAGTATGCGGCTGCATATTCGGCTTACGCCGCAGAAAAATGTCCGAAATATTCCATTTCGTTTTCTACGTAACGAACGAAAAATTACAATCGAACGCGCATCATAAAATATGATTCGGATTGCCGAGGCTGATGTCCGCAAGCATTGTTTTTGCAGCGAAACAAAAACTGGAAAATGCGAAGTGTAGATGTGGGATCTGACAACACGAGGTTTACAACCCCTGTGCTGGCCACGGAAAATCTCGGTGAAGATAGTTTTGAATATTATTTACCCTCTGACTTTTCCATTTCATTCGTTTGAATTTTTAAAAGGAATTTTCTTCAGTTTATTTCGTTTTCATCGGATTATTTGTTTGGCAATCGTTCCTATCTAAGTTAATAATGTTTCATGCATTTTACTCGTATAACACTTCAGTTATCAGATCGACAGCTGCTCAATCGAAGGAACAGTTAGTACTTCGTGCTAAAAAATAACAATTTTGTAGTTACAATCGTATTTGAACTATTAATGAAAATTCTTCTTTCACGTCATAATAAATATATTCATATTCATTTATTGACTAAATTATAACATTTCAATACACACACACACACACACACACACATAAACTTAGGAGGGGTAGGCATTCTACATCGTGCTTTTCGTATGTAAAGGAAGATTTTAAAGGCCCCGTGGATATGGTGCAAAATAGATTTTTACTCCAAAAAAAAAAAGTGTTATGGATAACATTATCTAATTAGGTCATGTTTATGAAACCGAACATCTTACTTAACTAAGATTGCCACGCAATATCTAATCTGTATTCGTCTCACAGAACTTCTGGATTCTTCACACGAGTTAAGCGTTCGGATGAAACTTGGCGTTCGATCGAGCTGAGCTCTCGTATTAGAGCTAAGCCTGTTATTAGTTTACTCATCGAGACATCTACCGTAATTTCTATCGGGTAACCTCCCTACTACATGCGGTAACTTGATTACCGATACGAATGTCAGCAGCTATCAAAGAGAATATTAATTTTATCGATAATTTTGCTGCCTCGATAAGTTCATAGTGAGCGTTTAATAGTAATGTTGCTTCTAGGCGCACGTTGATAATATGATTTTACGTGCTTTCTGGAAGAGCAGACAGCAAATACCCAATAATAAGACCACAGAAGCTATATAATATTGTATATAAGGTAGGCAGTGAATACTCGTAAAAGTTATTTATATTCCAAAACTTCTACTTGCAATAATACGTTAATATAATACATCTCTAAAATTTTGATTACCGATAGATAATGTTTTAAAATTCCACAAACTTTATTTTATACAACTAAATAAAAGTTCTTGTTGGCCTACTGAAACTAAGACGTTAAAGTAATGCACGTACAAATACTCGTAGTGCTACCTCGTTCCACGTCCCAAAGAAAATGGAAACCGCTAAAAATAACCATATACATTACACAACTGCTACATTATTACGTAACGTTTCACACATCGACAGGCTTACATTTGACGCGGCATAAAGGCATCTCCACACTGAGTGCTGTAAATTATGAGCATTAACAAAAAAGGCCTTATCAGGCTTTTGGTACACTTTTATCGGCCGTAACACGGTAATGTAACGAGTGCGAGCGGTAGAGTACTTCCGGAGCGTTGGCGCCATGTGTCATAATTTGGGCCTATTTGAGCGCGGCGCGGCGATCGCTGCGGGTAAGTTATAAGCTGTAGCGATTACATAGGCTTTTAGCATTCGAGCGATAAACCACAATGTATTTGAATGTGAGGGTTCGATCCTTGAATAATACAGGTATTTGTGTGCATGATTGTAAGTCCATTTGGCTCTATTAGTAGGCGTTTTCTATGAATAATGTACGTTTTATAGAGGTAGACGAAGAATGATTGACAATTTTTTTTTCTGACATACATTTTCAAGTTTTAAAGAAGAATTTTTATAAAATCAGCGGACCGATATGGTTTTTCTCTCATATAAAGATCTCCTCTCTTATAAGAATCGCTTTACATTACATGCAGTCGCTTAGTTACTAAAAACATATCATTCAAATTATATCATCCCAACGATTAGCCTCTGTTAGATGCCTAAAAAGCAGTATTTTATTTTACTGGTATAAATTCTACAGTGTGCCCCCGGATATGGTGCACAAACGAAAATGGGTGAAACTACATCATAAGTTATTGAAAAAACAGTTTTTTTTTCTTAAAAAATTTGTAATTTTTTTAATAATATTTATTTATGTATTTAAGCTTCATTGCACAAATCAAGTACAAAAGGCGGACTTAATGCCTCATGGCATTCTCTCCCAGTCAACCTTTAGGCCAAGCAGAAAGAAACTATCATATTAGCTTACAAATAAAAAATATTTCAGACTCTTAACTTAAATAACACGCTGGGTAAACATTTTTAAAGTTGACTACTCTTTAAGTCACTGCTAAAGTAAGAGAACTTTAAAAATGTGTACCCAGCATGATATTTAAGTTAAGAGTCTGAAATATTTTTTATTTGTAAGCTAATATGATAGAAAATAATAATAATACATAAAATTTGACGGTAATGAGGACACCAATTTAAGAAATTCAAGTTTTATTGAAAAAAATAGCACAAAAAAATCCATTATTTGTACAAAAAAAATAATTATGACCTGACATCTGCTATTATGCCAGCTATTTAGTATTTTATTACAAACACAAAGTGTTTAGCATAACTATTGTTTTTATTTCATAAAAATAGAACCAATACTTTTTTAGAAATTAATTTTTTTGTACATGGAGTCCATAGAAAGTAGTATATATTATTTAAAAAAAAATACAAATTTTTAAAGAAAAAAAAACTGTTTTTGTCGATAATTTATGATGTAGTTTCACCCATTTTCGTTTGTGCACCATATCCGGGGGCACACTGTATAGCTTTTATTTACGTTGTATTGTCTTCTTACTATTTTGGCCACATCGACCTTGCAATTGTATGGGACTAATATAAACAATGCATTCGTTCTTTATCCTGTTTTTGAAAGAACTTTATAAGCGCAGGAACAAACCCTTGAATGCTGAGACGCAAATTGGCAAACGTATTCTTGGACGTTTTGAACGAGGTGCACGCGATCTACACTTACAAGTCATAAGCTGAAGCGATAATTTACAAAAAATAAATGAATTTGCTTTCTCAAAAATATTTATGGTCATCATCATCATTGCGTATGGCTTCTTCATGAATCCTTAGATGATATTTATGGTAATGCGGCTTTTTACACTTTAGACAAACTCGTAATTTTTTTATACCAGTGCCCAAGTTTGACAGGCAGGTATTAAAAGTTATTGCGTATTTTAACCACTCAACGCCGAACCGGCACTCGGGTGCCGCATAACAATAGATTTTCTATTGTGTCTAGTAATCCGGGGCTAGAAGGATTAAGCAAGAAGATGGATAACGAATTTTCGTTAGAGAATCATCGTTTGAAAATTTGAAATATAACTTTTTGATTTTAAAGACGGCTAGGTAAAAATAAATGTTGTGTATTATAAGATAAAACAGATTGGAACAAATGCTAGAAAAACTTTTTAGATGATCACAATAGATTTTATTTAATTGTTTTACCCGCTAATAAAAAAATGAAGTGACAACTTCGCCAAAACGTATCGGTCTGTATTCAGCTCAACCCCACAAAGTTCGAAATAGATTGTTTGACTTAAATTCACTGACATGGAAGCAATATGATCGATCACTCATACCGCCGACAACAAACAGACACGTGAATATTTTTTATAATGTCTTTCAATGCCGGCAGTAATAATAATAACGAATATAATAAAGCTATATACTCGTATATCAGCTACTAGCGCCCGCCGCCGCGGCTTCAGCCGCGCGTAATTTATTTTTTCAAATATCCCCCTTCCCCTCACATTTTCGGGATAAAAAGTGCCATATGTCACCCGGGGATAGTGTAGCTTTCCAGCAGTGATATAATTATTCAAATCGGTTTAGTAGTTTCGGAGCCTATTCAATACAAACAAACAATCAAATTTTCCTCTTTATAATATTTATTATTAGCTAGTATTAGATATTAGAAAATGAACCTTGCAAAGCGGCTTGCAAGCCCAAACCTCATATCTCTTCAGTCTTATGAGAGCGCTGTCCACTGTGCTATGAGATAAAAGAATCTGTAAAGAATCTGTCATCAAAAGTCAGCTAGAATAACATTATTAGCTAAGCGGCTAATGCCAGCTATACGATTGACGGACAGTTGACTAAAAACATCTCTTCTTCCTCCTGCCCTGTTCCCAATTTATTTGGGGTCGGCGCAATATGTTCTTCTCTTCCATTCATCCCTGTCACTTGTCAACGAGCTATCCACTCCTTTTTCAGTCATATCATCTTTCACGCAATCCATCCACCTCTTTTTCGGACGTCCTCTTCCTCTCCATCCACTAACATTCATATTCATCGTTCTTTTCGTAACGTGCCTTTCATCCCTTCTCATCACATGCCCATACCAACTAAAAACATCTACAATGTGTTAAATAATGGCATAAAACGTACAACTAAGTATTAAACTTCAAAGAATTTGTCGTTTCACAGTAGTTAATTATTTCAGTTTCTAGTTAATGAGCTGTGTACTCATCCAGTTCAGCGTAATTTAAATCATAACAATTGATTTTACATTCGTAGTAACAAGCTTTGTTTGAAAAAGCTAGAACTGGCGGCAAATATAGTTGGAATTCACAATTTCATGGTATATTATCTGTATGTGGTACAAATTAGTAGAAATAGCGAATAAAAGCAACTTGATTTTTAGAGCCCAATTTGCCGAAATCTTAGTAGAATTAGCGAATAAAAACAACTGGATATTTTTTAAAGTCCAATTGAAAAAAAATCTACTGCCAGTGCGGTCAACGGCACATCATGGTAAACATTTGCAGTTCGATAATAGCACTTATGCCCCCTGACATAAGAGTGGTACAAAGTCGAAAGTGTATAGTCTGACGTGTTTTTGACTGTACTTGAAAGTTAAGGCCCAAAGATGAAAGGAGCCTACGGTGTAGCAGCACATTGAAGTGTCCTTCAATATGAAAAGCCGCAGTGCCCACTTAACATTCGTATTGGTACCGGCAAACATGTTGACCAACAGTCAACAGAGAGGGGGAAAGTTCGCGCATGTGCACTTGCGCGTGACCAATACGCGCGCGAATCTCCCTAACGCCCGCGCACGCTATTGGTCAGAGGTATGCTTCTGACCAATAACGCGCAAGCATGTCAAAATTTGTGTTCTGCGCAATACCCACCCGATAGTCAACATGTTTGCCTGGGCCTGTACCCGTCTGTCAATTGAGCTTAAAAAACATAGCACAAATAATCATTACGCTTTCGTTATACACTCAACCATTATAAATAAACATGAAAGAAAACATTTTCGTCGTTCAAGTTTTCGAGGTACCGATAACTTCGTGTTTCTAATTAATTAACTAATGACCACTCGGTAAGTAATTAATTATCAGTTCTTTATGGAAGCTTAAAGATAGGAGGTAAGGTTGCTATTAAGGGGTGGTTTGGAAATGTTGATATTCATTTTATTCAAGGCATCATTTTAAACAGGTAGTACAGATTGCGCGTTATTTGAGCAAGTTATTCTTTTCATCGGATTAGATTCAGGATAATCAATAAAATAGATAAAATCTTTTTTTTTGTAGTTCATGTAGATAATAAAAATAAATAATAATATTAAATATTCTCTGGATTCACATAGCGCCATCTAGCCCCAAAATAAACATTAGCTTGTGCTATGGTTGCTGGACAACGGATAAACATTACTCATATACAACAATACCGCTAGTAACTATCACTTGGGCCGAGAAGTACTCACTCGGAACGGTAAACTGTTCGTTCCTTGTTAAAACCGCAGACGAAGGCCATAAATAATACACACAAGAATAACCCCGGGCATTGTTTGCGATTCGTAAGGAACGGCGCAGGTAAAAAGCCGGCTAGCTAAACACATTGTGGAAATACAACTTATACGCTTGTTTTGATCTAGGTGAACTTGCCATTGTAAGCACCGCTACTGAGGCTTTTAATATTAATGATTTGGACGTAATTCACAGAGCACCGTCTAGTCCAAACTTCAGCGTAGCTCATAATATGGGTGTCAGAAAACAGACTGACATTTTTTTATATCTCTGGACATTATTCACACAGCGCCATCTAACCTCAAACTAAGCATAGCTTGTACTATGGGTGCTAGACAACGGATAAAATTTACATAACTATATACTTTTTTCTTTGGAAATACATACATCACTACATAGTATAAAACAAAGTCGCTTCTCTGTCCCTATGTCCCTTTGTATGCTTAAATCTTTGAAACTACGCAACGGATTTTGATGCGGTTTTTTTTAATAGATAGGATGATTCAAGAGGAAGGTTTATATGTATAATACATGCATAATATAGTAGAGAAACACTGATAATTTTAGAGGTTTTTAATTTAAGGTCGTAAATAAATACATTTTTTTGCGCATACATTGCAAACGCTGACTGAACCCTACAAGATAGATCAAAATAATGTACTACGGTATTGTTCACCTTAAAACGGTTTACAAAAAAGTCCGCGATGGTATATGTCTATCTATTAGGGATAACCCACAATAACCATTTTTATCCTTTACTAATGAGAAAATAAGGGCATATTTACGAAAAAGCGATTTTTTGCAATACAGTGTTAATCCTTATCCAATTAAGTACCTTAAATAAATTTTGCATGTAATATAGATCAATATGGCTCTTTACAGCATGCAATTTAAATGAATACTTTTGAAGATATTACAGATTTAAAATGCAGGGACATAGCGGTTGCGGCGGTACCGACCGGCCGGGGGGCGCATGGATGATGGATGAACGTTTGTTACTCTTTCACGTAAAAAATACTGAATTGATTTTATGAAACTTTACAATAATATAGCTTATACATCAGAATAACACATAGGCTACAATTTACAAGATATTCCCGCGGGATAACGTCTTATAGTTCACGCGGGCGAAGCCGCGGGCGGAAGGCTAGTATTATACATAGAAACACCCAGAACGTAACAAACAGACATGTTCATGCACACAAATGTTTGTACCGTGCGGGGATCGAACCCGCGACCTTTAGTGTAATTACCGACTTCTCAACCATTACACCAAACGGCTCGTCATTACTTACTTACTTACTCCTATGGCTCAGCGACCCGAAGTGTGTCTTGGCCTCCAGAATGAGAGCACGCCACCTTTCCCGATCTTTAGCAGTGTGGCGCCAGTCCCCAGCCCGAAGTTCACGGAGATCTGACTCGACTCCGTCTATCCAACGGTATCTAGGGCGGCCAACCGGGCGTCGGCCTTGTGGTTTGGCAAGGTATGCTCTGTACACACCACGATCTTCACCCATTCTCTCTAGGTGACCCAGCCATCGGAGCCTTTGCCCCTTCGTCTCTCCAATAATATCTGGGTCAGCCAGAAGTTGTTGCAATTCGGCGTTTTTCCTTACTCTCCAGCTTCCATCGGAGGATCTCATGGGACCGAACATCTTGCGCAGTATCTTTCTTTCCGCTACCAAGAGTTTTTGTTCTTCCTTAAGTGTTAGTGTCCAAGCTTCGCATCCGTACATCAGAATAGGTCTAATCACTGTCTTGTAGATGTTGATCTTAGTTTTCCTGCTCAGAAGCTTGGACACCAACACCTTATGTAAGGCCGCGCTACAACGCAGAGCATTTTGGATGCGGATGTCGATTTCCTCCTCACGTGTGTTTGTATCGGTGATCGTGCAACCGAGGTATTTGAACTTTGCGGTTCCCTTATAGGTAATATCTCCAACATGTAGATCCTGACGCTGGGTACGGGTATCTTTATAGCGTTTCATGTGGAGATATTCCGTTTTGTCATGGCTGATCATAAGACCCACCTTTGAAGCTTCCTCGGCTAGCATCCTGGCTGCTTCTTGGACCTCGGTCTTCGAATTACCCAGCAGGGCCAAGTCATCAGCGTATCCTATCACCTTATGCCTCCCCCCGAGCTCAAGTCCTACTTCCAAAGCTAATCCCTTCCTTAGGACGTGCTCCAGAACCAAGTTGAAGACTCGTCATTACTTTCAAATAATTTTTACGTGTATTTTTTGGATGCTCCATCAGTGTTGGCAGACAGGCACGCAGACCACCTGATGTTAAGCGGTCACTACGACTTAATATTCTATTAAAAACAACCAAGGAGAGTCACTTAATGAACTCCTCTGGTATTTAAGCCTTAACTTTTTAGAGTAATCTATAGATACTCTTCTTTAATCTAAACTAGAACACAGCCAGAGCTACAGATTTCACATTCTGCGATAATTATCTAGCAAAAATAAGTCTGACAAGTTGGTCGGGTGCAATATTCATGTTGCAAAATTGTTATAACAACTTATTTATGAACAGTATAAATAGAATGGAGTCGACTAAAATAATATCTTACGTCATCGTCATTAGGTTAGTTTGAACGATCGGTTTATTCCTATGGCTTCAAGAATCCGTTCAAATGTAGGTTTTAATTAACTTTTATATTATGTGATTGTCATTGACTTAGTACGACTTCGGACTATATAACATTTATAAATGTGACATGTGTCTAATAGATATGTTTCTGTATTCTATATAGTATCTCTCAAAAAAATCCACTAAATTTTGCCACAAATGAATTGATTTGCAAATAAAAGCTTCCATTACTGAAATCAATTTCAATAAAATTCAATCATCTTTCCAATAATAACAAAAATAATAAGCGGAAATATGAACGTATCAAAATATTATGCTGAAATCCAAAATACTTGTTACACTAACAAAATAATAACAACTATAGGTTTTGTAATAACCACCGGAGAATATTAATGTAAAATGTTATTTTAACTTGAATCTGGGAACCAGGAGCCTAATTTTATTTCTAGATTGTGTCTACAACATTTTCTAGACTTGGAACGGGCCGCTATTCTCTCCAAATTCCACTGCTAATTTGCTAATTAGGTCTAGATAGGAGTTCAACATACTTAGTTCCACACTGCATTGAGAAATTAGGCTAAGATTGTAGCTAGCGAGTACTAAAGAAAGAAAATTAAAATATACATCCGTGATCACTGACGCTCATAGATTCCCATCCATTAAACGACCGCGGCGTGGCTAGCTTGACTTTCGTTATCGCTAACGAACCACTTTGTGCGCATTTATTTTATGGAACACAACCAGAACTAGGTACTTATTATGGCGGCAGATTTGACCTGTGGAAGTTATAGTTAGCTAGTCAGACTCTGTAAAATAAGCAGGCTTTATGGAAGACATCACACAATCATACTGATTCTCATTAAAAAAATATCATAGGACGATCGTCCTTGTTAATATCGATTGGAAATCGATTTAAACTTACACACAGTCCAAGAAGAAACTAAAACGACTGTAACCTATTTTGTCATTTAGATTTGAAAACATAATCACATTTAATTACGATAACAAGAAACAGGTGCTGGCAATCAATTTATTTCCACACCTGGCTTATTTGTTGTGAACTTTTATATTTACGGCTTTCCAAGTCGCTATCTACAATTTATGGCTTCTTTGTTTTTTATCTGTGGTTTTCTGACGCGTATTTTTTTCTTAATTAGCGCGACAGGTCGATGATTTTGAAATTTTAAGAGTCGAAAACTAAGAGATGGTTGCTGTTCTACATTTTCTGCGCCAATTTTAATAGTTTTATTTTATACATAAATATCAATGACGTTTAATTGAACGTCATTGATAAATGTGAACAATATTGTCTCTGTAATATTGACATCGGATACAGCCTAAATGGTAGTTCTACGAGTATATATTACATAATACGAGTATGAAATGTACAATTAATAAATGATTTATGTATTTTAAATATACCAATGCCTTTAATATTTTTATTGTCTATTTTAACACAATGCAAGAGAATTTCCTTATCTTTCTATACCTACTGTAAAAAGCATATGTATGCCAAAAAACTTCTCAATTCAAAAATCACACGTTTCGGAACCGTTCCAAATCACGTATTCCGTCAAACAAATTTATCTTATTGAATCTTATACTATGTCACTCAGAGCATTTGCTTTCAGTATTCAGAATTTACTAGTCTCAGAACGGGCGCCAAGTAGGCATGGTTCCAACAATAAGAAAGTGGTACATACTTCTTGAAATTCATGAGATATTTTATACTTTTCTTCCTGTTTGGAGGATATTTCTTACTTTTTGATGGTAATGTGGTTTACTACCTAGCACAGTAGATTTTATATTAGTGTTAATAAATGCATTTTTTTAATACAAAGAAGGCCTTTAACTGACTGGTGGGGCATTAAGGGTGAGAATACCTTACCTAACACCTAACACTACCAATCACACATAATAATGCAACTCAAAAGATTTTTATGGAATTTTATAAACATCGTCTTGACGGGAACAGATAAAACATGTAAAGTCATGATAACGTGTGAAATTAATACATACATAACTATAAAACATCGTTTATAACCTAAGCAATCTTGTCTCCCGGTTTGAGAGCTAATCTGAACATCCATGAATTTTGTATGCCTTATTCGGATCTACCGACCAAGAACTGAGTTTTATATTGTTCACAGGAGAACTACTATTTTTAACATAGCACATAAAATTAATAAGCTGAAGTGCCATTGGGCTGCTACTTAACTCTCTTTTTATATTAGAAGCTAAAAAAATACTTACATCGTTTCTTTTTATTCATTCAATTAATAATATAAACAAACGAACTTAGTTAAAGTATGGTTTAGTATGGTTTTTTATTCCAGAAAAACTAAAACGTCGGATTAAAAATGTTCAATATACAACTTCAACTGTTTGCGACAAGTTTTAATTAGTACGAATAGTGTAAATATCATAAAACATAAACTAGAATATTCTTATAAAAGTAGCAACTATTACCAGTACGCGTTAGTAACTGTAAGTGCTTTAAAAAGTTAATATATCCAACATTAATCAGACTAAAGCAGGCTTCTTTTTGTATGCACTTTAATCATTACGTCACATTTCGGCCAAGCAAAACCCGCAACTGCTCACTAGTTAATAAAGTGCATTATTCTATGCACCCCGTTCGAACACAGTAATTGCCTGGCTCGATTCTAGCGACAAAATAAGGCCATAAGTTGCTTGTTTAATTTAGAAAAGTACCTATACATACCTACCGATACATAAAAAACGCAATGTCTTTCGGTTGACTATGAATGGGTAATGAGGACTAATGTATTATTCCAATAATATATTACATCCATGTAATATATTGTCTAAAGGTAAAACGTAATAAGAATAGCTTGTTTGTTTTGTTGTAGTGGTAAGTGTAATATAAGTAATGGTATTTTAAAAAGTGATGTCCTCTTGATGAAAGAATAATTTTAAATCGGTTGGCAGACTTCGATTTAATTATTATACAATACATGAATGAGTTACTCAAAAAAAATCTATTCCTAAAGTACTTTTAAGACCACCCTTGCTCGAAAATTACAGCAGGAATAATTTAATAGGAGCATCATGACAGCTTTCACTGTCATTACAAATTGAGCTTCAATATTATACACAAGACATATCTCATGGCATCGCTAATGATACTTATTTCAACTTGATTGAAGCATAATTTACAATAACACTAAGTAAGAGCCTTTTTTGCTAATGAAGTCCACATTTGCTCAAACTCTTCAATGATAAATCTCTACCTTCCAATACCAAGTTCAATAATAAACTACCGAAACTACTGTTAACAACCGCGTCCTAAGAAGCAAAACTAAACTAAACCCTTCACAAAACCATCCTTTCCTTCCTTACAAAATGACGTCACAGTGCACATTATTTGCCTTGCGACAGTGTAATTGCGAGCGCCACCGCACCAAACCGTACCACTTCTTTACGATGTTAATTTCGTGAATTGAATTAAACACCGCTGTTTCATAACGGAGGTCGGGCGAGCTTTAATATTTGGGGCCACTCTGACCGTTATTTAGTTCTTCTACGTGCGTATTACGAGCCAGTTCGTATTTCAGGGTTAACTTACCTTACAAGGGATATACAGAGTGGCGAGGGGAAAAGTGTTTTGTAGTGACGGATTTATTTTCAACTACATTTAGGTTATTCTTTTATTGCTTTGGTAGGGCTCGAGGTAATAAAGTCGAACTTTAACGCTGCTGGAAATGTTTACTGGAACTTTTTTGTTAGCAGGTACTTAGATTGTAGGTAGTGTTAAAATCTCGTTAACACTTCTGTGCTACAGAAATAATGTAACTTTTATTTTTGATTTTTGTGTCTTTCTGGATTGTTAAAAAATATAAAATAGTATTTTGTATGCTTAGTTATTTTTGTGGTTTTCTTTTAATGGTCGTCTCCATTTGAACTCGGGTGGCATTGACAGTTCAATCGGGTAATATGGGAGTGGAAGGCTTTCAACACAATATTTACAGCGCCTAAAGGCGCTCAGAAGAGCTTGGTATTAAGAAGTTACATCATGAATATCATCATCAACCCAGCGTATTCCCGATTGCATCCAGTATATGGAGCTCAGGGTCTGCTTCGACTATGATCCTAGGTTTGACAAGCCTGGTTATTACAATGGAGCGATTGCCATCTGACCTCCGTAACCCTACAAGGGAAACCAGACCTACTGGGTATTAATTAAAATAGTACGCAATAAAAAATTCGTCTTAATTTTTAAACTAAATATTTATAGAGAATAGTTCATAAAAAAATTAAAAACCAAGGACTGGATCTAGCACAACGCTAATGCCAGAGCAGACTGAGCACAGGCAAAAACCTAGCCAAGTTTAGGTGAAATTATTAAATAATTAAGCCGAAACACACCTGCCGCCTGACGGGGGCCGTACACATGTGGTGTTATTGCTCAAATAAGCCAGGGCGGCATTATTCTGTAATCACCCTAACTGGGAAAAATGGAAGACGGTTAAAAATAGTGTAACAACTGTGGTAACTTTAAAAGATTTTTGATGGGGACTGCAATGCAATTTGACGAGCCATTTGGTGTAATGGGCGAGAATTCGGCTATTACACCAGAGGCTGCGGGTTCGATCCCCGCAACGGTAAACATTTGTGTGCATGAACATGTCTGTTTATATCGGTTTGGGTATTTCTATGTACAGCAATACCTCGCATTACGCGAAAGAGTGCGTATAAACATAATGTAGCCACCTACTTTTCTATGGTCGTGGGTATCCCCGTTTCCTCTGAACATTCTGTTTGAAGAATTGGGAATTCCCCGTCCTTTGACTTAGTTCTATGGGGATTTCCTTGTTCGTTTCGTTTGTTTGTTAAATTTTGACTATGTTTAATCATAAACCTCGATATACGGGAATTTCATCCAAAATTATCAGACATAAAAATAAATTATGTTTAATAAAATGTGTTAATTATTTCGAACGGTCTATTGCTTTCAAACAAGACATTAATAAAGCATATACCTATCTTTTACTTTAAAAAGTTCTAATTTTCTAAATATTTCTTGTTACTAAGAAGTTACTATACCTTTTCACAATAATTAAGATATCGGTAAGTAGTAACTCAATGGGCTAGCTAGCTACTTTTAAAAATAAATGTGGGACAAGTCACCGCATCAACAGCGACTAACTAGAAACAACTAATTGCCCGACAAGCGTCACAATCGCGCCGATCCCCGCCAAAAAGGCTTCCTCGTATCTCAGCTGCGTCCTATGAAAAACGCCCCCAAACTCAAGAGGGTCACTTTAAATGTAACCACTGTGAGCACACATTTCACCGCGGCCCGCAAACAGGCGGAGTAACAAAGAGGTTGCCCCCCAGGTCTACACTAATAACTCCTCCGTGCTTACGGTCCGTGTAATTATTTATGTCGCGGTGGTGTACACACAACTTTGAGTTGCAAACTTCGCAACGGTAGGTTTGACGATAACCAGAATCCAGGTAGGGTGAATTACGGCCGCCGAGATAGCGAAAAGGGAAGAGTTAAAGTTACCTCGTTTTTTGCAGAATGATGCCTATCTGCCGTAATTACTTTGCCAAAAGCAAAGTGTTTTACGCGTGAATGCTAATTTTAGAATGATCTGTGATTGTACATTTAAGTACCATGTTTTATTGTCGCTTGTAAAACAAAAGGTTGGAATTCCAAACAGCAGTTACGCAATGCTTCTTGCTGACATCAATCTCAATTAGATAGGACTACGACCTATTTGAGCTTACGTAACATGAAATCCTACGTGCCTGTCTGTTTATAAACTTGTATTATATAGTAATCTGTTACCGAATAAAGCAATGCTGATTGATGATTATTATAGGCTCTCATAACAAGTGACCCAATATAACATCATAATGTGCTGGGTAACACATCTCTATTGAAATCTGTAAATTATAAATCTGAAGCCACATTTAAAAAATAATATTATACTAAATAAAATATAAACTGAGAACTGTTGCAACATTTTTGTTTTCATTGTTTTTGATAACCAAAATAAAGTAAGCAAATATTAAAATAATTATTTTATAAAAAAACCTTCCACATCTAATTTATTTGCAATTAATTTTCTGCACTCGAATGCAGTAGCAATCATTCGCTAGTAATGAAATGCAGCGACAACATACACACAATATTTTAATTTAATGAAACGTGATTTAGTAATCCAAGTGTCCGCCTGCCGTCTTAACTCTTATCGTTTCACCTACGGCATAATTAGAAATAAGGTAAGAAAAATATCCCATTAAAAGTAATTTTGACCACAGGTAGTACAAAATATGATAACGAGGAATATACCGCACGCTTATAGAACAGGGCCTAAGACTATAGCCAACCGATTGTAAAAGCCTTAGTCACGATACCCACAGCACGCGAGTACAATTAATAAAATGGGGTAAGTGTAACATTGCTTGAAGGGAACGGTTCCGTAATCTATCTATATATATAAAAGAAAGTCGTGTTTGTTACAACACTTATAACTCGAGAACGGATGAACGGATTTAGATGAAATTTGGCACACGCATAGTTTATAACCGGGATTAAAACAAAGGATACTTTTTATCCCGTTTGT
This sequence comes from Mecyna flavalis, assembly GCA_949319885.1. NCBI lineage: Eukaryota > Metazoa > Arthropoda > Insecta > Lepidoptera > Crambidae > Mecyna > Mecyna flavalis. The sequence goes on from OX439439.1 coordinate 5,175,628, forward strand.
ATAAAAAAAAAGTAAAAAAATACAATTATATTAAAATACAAAGTCTACTTATTTATACCTCTAAGGCGGAACAGAGTTCGCCGGGTCAGCTAGTACGGAATACGTCATTACACCCTAGCTAGTAGTTAGTACTAGTATGAACGATTATGCTAATTAACTCTTGCCAAATAGGCTTGCGTCGATGCGTAGTCAAATGCTCTACATCGATAAGTAGAGCATTTGACTCTTCTTAAGAAGACTTTTTATGTTATATCAGTTTCCAACTGATAAGCGTCACGCAATGTGCTGCCACACTGAAGGGTACTATCATTTCAGGGCTGATCAAATAGTCACAAGGCTGGCACCGGCTTGAATCGGGTTTGAAGGGGAAACCGGAGGAGTTCAGTGGGTAGTGGACGCTTTGGTCTCGAGTCCTACACACGGCCGCAGGTCTAGCTAGCCTGCGGTTATGGGGCATAAAAGTAGACTCCTCCGAAAAAAAAGTTGCCAACTGATAAGCGTCACTCAATGTGCTGCCAGACTGCAGGGTACTATCATTTCAAATGTACTGGTGAAATTAATATTAAGGTGGCAGATACCACCTCTAAGTGTGGTATGCTATGCTATCGTAGTAGCTATGCTAGTCAGAATAAGTCTTGAACTTGATTAGGAAAGCGGATTTTAGGTCCGAGGCTCTACTGTACCAAGTAAGGAACAACAGATGTTACCGTTTTTTAGACATACTAACGAGCCCTAAAAGGTACTGGTCATTGACCTTGCCCACCAACCTTGTTCACGCCTTACATGTAACATTAGGTTACTTTAACAGCGTAATAGCTATAATACTGCCCTGTTCTTGCCTGCTAATAACTTGCATTGGCCCGGGATTGTTACGTTTCTTATAGAAATAGTTAATCGCTGTACTTTTTGAAGTGAAAGCTTTATAGAATTCTAAAATTGAAAACTATGCGCTGAATTAAAAGTTAACAAACTCATATGATATTTTCTATTCAAAGCTTATTTTTTGGGAATTAGTATGTTAAGCTTGTTATAACTGTAGATACTTATGATAATTAAGGTCGAATTTCCCATAATTGAATACGAATCCCAAACACCGTTGTTAAGTGTATTCTAGGAATTCATTAACTGCAGAATTATTTTGGGTTAAGTTTTTCACAAAAATATTTATTTTTAAGTTAATTAATTTTGGTTAAATAAAATTCACGGAAGAGCACAGACCAAAAGTAAAGAGGTGAGTAAGTAATTTGATAATGTTTACCTCTTTGTAACAAATATTATTGAGTACGTTTAATTTTACAGTATTTGAACAAAATAAGACTTATCGTGGGTACAGAATAAAACAGAAATAGCAAAACCACAAAAGCTCATATTTTTAAAAACATAGTTATGGGAATACTACCGTTAACCCTCATAGGATATATACATAAAAAACTGACCCTCCGTCGATTCGAGCCGAAAACTGACCGACGCGGTCGCTTGGCCATCCTATATCTATGACTTAATAAAAACCTATGCAGGATTGAAACACGCCGTAACTTCCAAACAAACGTTCTTTTTATTTCGGAACGATCTTTTTTCCGAAACGGAAGTTTTTATAAAAGACACTGGCGGACAATAAAAAAGAACAATTTCTTTACATTTTCGCACTAAGAGAATTGGCTAATATTATTAATTGGTTTAGACAATCGATTAATACATAATTATATTGATAGTCTATCAATATTGGCTTCAATTGAATATTTTGTCCAGAAAGATTTTCGATGAGCGATATTGTACACAGACGTGTGAGTGGTGTCCCAGAATTTTGTTATCTACTTTATAGTACTTGTCATCCTTTTTATTTAGAATGACAAAAGAAAAACGTTCCATCCTAATCGTGAAATGTTAGACTAAGTAAAAATTTAGATTTCTCTTGATGACAGTCACATTGTATCCCCTCAATACTAGACCTTATTCCGTTATGTTATGATCTAGCCATCTTAGCAGGCACTTAGCAGCACATCTTGAGACGACCATTATGGTCTTAAATAACCGAAAGATGACGATGGTAAAAGTTACGAGGAGAATTTTAAGCTTCAAATTACGAGACTGACGCGCGCTTAAGTACGTAATCTACTTGTTTTATCTCGACGTCAGTCTTTGCTGACAGCGGATAGAAGAGCTTTTGTAGTAGTATCAGCCTGTTAATGTCCCACTGCAGGGCAAAGGCCTCCATCCTTGAAATCAAGTTATCGTCACAATGATGGGTATCGTCATAGTGATGGCTTAATCACTACGCTTGCCAAATGCGGATTGGTGATCACAAACCCGAACCGTGTCTAGAAAGACCAACACAAAGCTCGACCCGGGAATTTAATCCAAGACTCCGAGATCTCGTCCCGGTACTTAAACCAGTAGACCATCGAGACATCGAGGTTATTGTAATAAACAAAAACTATAATTCCATCTTACAGTATCAAGAAATATTCATGGATGCTTTGTCATACTTTATACTTAAAATTTCTCTCAATTTTGAGGGTTGCAGTTGGCTTAAACTATTTCTAAAAGCAACAACCTGTAGCCTCTTTTGCATGAAAGAGCAATATAATGTATGACAAATTGCTTACTTTAATAATATTTAAACACTAACTGACTTCTAACACTATATAAATAGTCACAAAATATAATGGATATTAATTTTTGTATTGCAAGAAGTCTGGATATTATAAAATGTGACAATACAAAAACAGTAAGCAAAACGTTCTTTATTCATATACATAGCATTTTATAATAAAAAATAATTTGCATTTCCGTCCCGCTTACGCTCGCACCCCACAAGCATTTTAAAGGGAGCCACCGAGGCCCTGCCTTGCAGAATAATCTCGACAATATTTCACGATGATCCATATCCTCTATTACAGAAGAATGTTCCCGAAACTTAAGACGTTATATGATTTTGTTTAATCTTTAACCTCAGTTTAGGTTTAATAAGCTTGGATAATAAATGGAGTTTCACAACTTTTGGCTTCGATACTTTTAATTTTGATTTTTTATTAGCGGTCGGCACGAAAGGTTTTATGTGACGGTGTTGGTCCTAACTTTTTAGGAGTGGGGTATGAACGTCTTTGAGTTGAATTAGCTATATTTTGTAACGATACGATACCATACGATAACATAGTAAAGTTTAAATAGAGTAAAGTAAAAAGCTTTAGAAAATGTCACTAAATCCAGTTCAGCCCACATCTCCCAGTTGTGTTGTACTTGTACCTAATGGTAGGAATCCATTATAAATAAATTTAGAGTTCCACTTAGGTATATTCAATCGTCAAAAAATTTATAGGAATAGAGAAACCCAGTCTCTGTCGTTCCTGTGTACTTGCTAACGATATGATGTCTAGAAAATATAAACTCAGCAGTAATAAGACGTAAAACGGGATGTACACAGCGTATACTGGCAGCCTGTTACATCTCGTTAGGCGAACAAGGTTCTAGCTTTAAAAGATATTAAAATAAATTACTATCGAAAAAAGAACGGTGAGTACTTCCAATTTGTAGGCAATTTTGTTTGAGAGCATATTTGTACTTACTGCCTGTTTTGTCTTTTTTTTGGTGCTAAATAAACATTGATTAGCTGCTTTTATTGTGCAATTGTTACGAGTATGTAAGAGTTCTGTGTGCACAACACATGCATTTTGGGCGAATAATTTCTTTTTGTTTTATTTTTCATTCACATCTTACTTCTCTCACACACCTAATGTTATTCTTCCGTGAATTTAAATACGTTCCGGTTTAATTCGTACAAAATGGCGCCCTTTTGCCGCGATTAATTAATTGCTAATCTCGTCGACACCGCAATAGATTTCCCTCAGGGCCTTTGAGCGTAACAATAGGAGAAAAATATTGTATATTACAATATACAACTTGAATGGATGTGCTATTTGTGGCGCCAAATATAAGAAACTTTCCTTCATAAATCTCATTACATTAGCATACGAATATATTAAATTATATTTTGTACTTAAACATATTAGAATAAGTAATATATATTATACACCGTTTATTACTTTGTTGGAAAAAGTTAGAACGAAAGATTTTTTATGCAAGTGATAATATGAATAATTTATTAAAGATTCTTCTTTTATTAAACTTATCTCTTATCTCACAGCGATGAAACTGGCCCCAAAAATAATAAAAATATACCAATTTTATTATATCCAACACAGTTAATTGAATATTTGTTATTTAAATGCAGTAGCAAAACGAAACTTAAGACATTAAATTATTATGTATGTTTTTAAAGTCAGTTATACATACTCTACCGACTATTTAATACTTTAATGCAACCTATAAAGTATTAAATTACATCAACATCACTAACTACGAGATCAAACTCCATTTCAACATAAAATTTGCGCGTAAACCTCACCGCACCTCTTTCAGGCGATAAAAGAAGTGTCACGTTCAACTTTTAAACAAGCAAGATAAGACAGCGCTTTCATCGCTCTCCTTTTACAAGTTCCATTAACTTTGGCAAGGCAGAAGTGGCGCGTAAACTATGCATGTATCGTGTGTACATCTCTTTTCATCGCTCGCTGCCCACGCTTCGCACTAGTTAACATTCCGCCTACCGCACTATAAAGGAATGAAAAAAAGCCGCTTCAAAGAAACATCCAGCGACGGCCGACACTCGAGATGCCATCTTTAGAGGGGCGAGAATTCGATCTCTTTAATGTACACCTTTTGAATAGTTAAAGAACTCTTTGCACCTGGCCGGAATAAAGGGAGCGGCAAAAAATAAAATTTCAAATTTTAAAAATCGAACCGGACAAAAATGGGAGAGGCTGGACTGCAGCGTTCGTTGATTTGTTTTCGAATAAAAACTATTTGCTCTGAAAGTTTTGTTTTGGGTTGGAATTTGAAATTCTAAAAAGTTTAAAAAAACATTGCGGGGGCAATCAATCAATCAATCTTGAATCGATTTAAAACAAAATCGAATTTAGCCACCTATGAAATAGTATAAATAAACAGCAATAATCCATATCTGTCTTAGCTCTCTAATATACGCTCCTCAATTTGTACTCAATAAATAAAAAACTACCTACTAGTTTAGTAATCGAGTCTATTGATTTACGTAACGAAGTACCGAAATCGAAGTCGGTCAGCTTAAAACCGCACAAACCAAACATAAGTTCAAACGTCTTTTAAACTCAAAGGTTCCATTCATATATTTAAAGCGGCGTATCAAAACGTTTCCACCGGCATTTAATATGACAACCCTCCGTATTACCATTACAAAGGTTCAGCCCTGTAACCCTATCGTCCATTAGTAGTGGCGGGTTAATAACGTTCTTTGTGGCGCGTCCCTTCAGTGCAGGTCGTTCGCCGTGTTTACACTCTTGCAGTGGCCATTTTTGAAACGGAATACTTAGTTCCGCGCGCGGGTTTGATCACATTTTTTGTTGGTAATGTCTATATTTTAATCTAAATGAATATTTCTGTCTCACCCAATGGTGGGGGAGTAAACAGAATGGTAGTATTTTTGTAATAAAATATGTTTATTTATTGATTACTAGCTGCCGCCGTCGCGGTTTTACCCGCGCATAATTTCTTTTTACAAATATCCCAACTTTCCCCCACATTTCCAGGATAAGAAGTACACTATGTCACCCGGGGATAGTGTAGCTTTCCAACAGTGAAAGAATCATTCAAATCGGTTTAGTAGTTTCGGAGCCTATTCAATACAAACCAATAAACATAAAAATTATTATTAGTATACTAGCCTTCCGCCCGCGGTTTCACCCGCGCGTAATTTCTTTTTTCAAATATCCCCCCTTTTCCCCCACATTTCCGGGATTAAAAGTACCCTATGTTCACCGGGGATAGTGTAGCTATCCTACTGTGAAAGAATTATTCAAATCGGTTCAGTAGTTTCGGAGCCTATTCAATTCAAACAAACAAACAAACAAACAATCTAATCTTTCCTCTTTATAATATTAGTATAGATTACCAAGAACTACCAACAAATTATTATTAGTATATTAGTATAAAATATAGGACTACTGCAAGCCGATGATGTAAGCATTGATGTTAACAATGATATGGTCTACGATGGAGTGCGTTCAAGTTATGAGATACTAACTTCATTTGCGTTGTGTGTTATGTTAATCCAAACAATTTATGCCTAATTCTCATTTTACACCTCTTTTCAATTATTATAACGTAGTAAATTCATATTAATAACCTTATCGAATTCAGAATTCATTTAATAGTTTTGTCGTGTTAGAGTAAATTATTCAATAAATTCTTTTATCACTCTATCGACCTATGCAACCATTTTTACATCCATTTATATTACATCCATCCATCTATACATCTTTAACAGTTCCCATCCCATCATACTTTCTCAGAAGTTCAACAGCCGTAAGCCTATTGAACTCCGAAATTATCGCAATTGAAACCACTTAAGTGGCACTTTTAATGTTTATTCTAAGGACCCGGACTGAGCGTGCAAATATTATAACGGTTTTTGATCATCTTTCATTATTTCGGTTTGAATATAAACACATTAATGGTCTACAATTTTTTTTGTAGATTTAGATTTTTTAGAAGAAACGTTGGTAAAGGATGTCTTCATGGATGGTCATCATTCTATACTAATATTATAAAGAGGAAAGATTTCATTGTTTGTTTGTATTGAATACGAGTAGGCTCCGAAACTACTGAACCGATTTAAATAATTTTTTCACTGTTGGAATTCTACACTATCCTCGGGTGACATAGCGAAAGCATAGCGTACGTTTGATCCCGGAAATGTGGGCGAAGGGGGGGATATTTGAAAAAAGAAATTACGCGCAGGGGAAACCGCGGGCGGGAAGGCTAGTATTTATATTGTTTGACTTCAGAGTCCATACAAAAACCGGAAGTTTGAGAACATGTAACATACTCATTCAACTTTAATTATTTACCAACAAACTTAAGCACATCTAGATATTTCGTAAAGACAGCCAGCTTCTAGATGATTCTAAGCAGAATCCACTTTAATTTTAACTCCAAGACAGTTTAAAATGGGAACATCGCCATCAAAGCACAACGCCCGAGGCACGTCGCCCACAAACCGTTATTAAACTGAAATAAGCATCCGTCCATGCAGAAACTTCCCATTACCGGGGATCGAAAGAAAATCTCTTATCAGTGGATTATTGGAGATTAATATCTATTGCGACGATGCAGTAGATGGGATTTTTACGCGGCAAAGCCTTTGTGGACGGTCTTTGTTTTATTGGTCTTTCGGTATTGCCGTGTAAGCTCCAAGCTGCTTGGAATTTACGAAACAATGAGGTTTTAACGACGTCCCGCGGAGGTTTTTGTGGCTAGTACAGTAAGTGCTTCTCGTTGGTTTATTCGTTTTGAAGACTCGGCAAAGATTTTGGTCAATAGGTTAAATTGTAACTGACGTACATACATAGATTACATAGTGTAGTATATGAGTGTTCGCTTCATCGCTACTATATACATATACTGGACTTATCACCACGCTTGCTTAATACGGGATCAAAAAACCGAGCTGTAATCGAAAAAGTCCGCAAAAAGTTTATACGACTCGGGAATCGAACCCACCACCACTCGACCAAAGAGGCGTTATGAATAATATTCATGTATTGACACAATTTATATAAAGTATGTTTGCATTTGAATGACGTGGCTTAACCAATTCTATGTTTGGCATTATTGCATGAAAATAAATAACGAAAAAGGTTTTTATACCAAACTAGCCTTCCGCCCGCGGTTTTACCCGCGCGTATTATTTTTTTCAAATATTCCCCCTTCCCCCATATTTTCGGGATCAAAAGTACCCTATATTCATCGGGGCTAGTGTAGCTTTCCAACAGTGAAAGAATAATTCAAATCGATTCAGTAGTTTTAAAATTGTTATTTCCGCAGTAATGAGACGTTTTCCGTAGGAATTTTATAGCCTATGTCCTAATCCGGGTTATAAACTATACGTGTGCCAAATTTCATCTAAATCCGTTCAGCCGTTTAGGCGTGATTGAGTAACAAACATCTAAACATCCAAACATCCAGACTTTCGCATTTATAATATTAGTAGGATAAGGAATTAAAAAATCCAATTTTGATTATGGTCTCAATAAAACGCTAAAACCTATATACAATTTAAAGATTTCACAGTAAGTAAATGATTTACATAAAATGTCCAAAATAAAACTAACACACGATCCCCTTATCTGCAACGAGATTCAACTCATCCCGCCGAAAACAACAGTCGCTAGATATCGATAGATATTTAAAATAACAATAACAGTTATCTAGAAGTGTTCCAGAATTATAGCTCATTCATATTCATGAGGCACTACCTCAAGCGTACAGAGACGGGAACGTGTTACTTAGGGAACGTTCATTAGGATTCAATGTTTGATAATAAAACGGAAGATTTATAAGGGAGCCGAGATAGTATGACATTCAGGTAAGGCCACTTTGATGTTTGAAGAAAATAAAATTAAAAAAGATATGACAAAAATAAAATAAAAAAAAACGACGGGTTGCACTCCGGGAGTGCCGGCAGAAGTGAAAACCTGAATATTAACGTTGTGCATTTTTGATATGTATTTTGGAATGGTTAGGGATTTAATTGATTGGTAGAGGTATAAAAGTACTATCATTTATGTGGTAAAATACAATATTTATTTATTGCGCTATCGTACACAAACATGACAATTTATATTACATTAAAAAGTTTATCTCTCAAATGTAATCAGAAACTTTTTCAGACTTATCAGAAACTCCTTGCTGTGACACTGAAACGCCATGTAATAAACGATGATAAAATGATTGACAACCGTCAATGTCATACTTTTTTGATTGACAACTATTTATTTTCTAAACAACGAAAACAAAGTTTGGAATTTACAACTAATTATTGCATACTGGAATCTGCTGATAAACTTTTGAATTTGGAGCAATCGGCCAAGAAATGATTCCCTTTACAGAATCCGCAGACTCCCGAATCGTTAATAACACGAGTGGTGTTACAGTAATCAACATGTCGCTTTCGAGGATGTTCACTGGGAATTTGGGGTAACAAGCCAAACTGTGTGTGAGAACGAGCCTCTTGTCGCAGGAAATCGGACAGCATTTCCAACTTCATACGACCTGATGCATGCTCCGCAGCATAGCGGATCCAAAGACTGCGGAGAAGTGGTGTTAATTTCCACAAAATACTGTTATATAATTCCGGCGAATAAAGATATTCCAAACTTTTTAAATGTTTTATTACGGCAATGAAATTTTGAATTTTGCAGGATATCAAATTAAGGTCTTTGTGGTCACTTTGTAGCATAGGAAGCATATAGGAAGCGACCGCACTGCGGCTATAATAGTAGAAGAGGTCACACTTGACAGTTCATTTATGCAAAGAAAAATATACCTTACGCTAAAGGAATAAAACTCAAGAAAACAACATCAGTTCTTATTAATACAATTATTTACTCTACTCCTGATGTACATAAGAAGCACTTTTCTTTGCATAAATGAGCTGTCAAATTGAACAAAAAACCATTATTGTTTATAGACCGACAAACTATCTGTTCCGGTGGCGGCGTCGCTACTGTCTATTTAAAACTGTCATTAAATATCGTTTTTGCATTGCATTTCACGTAGTTCCAATTTTGGCCACCGGAACAGATAAGTTTGTAGAAAACACGTGTCCGGACTTCAAATTTTATATGGATTTTCGATCAGGTCACGTGACACATAAATCCTGACGCGAGTTTAACATTTTTTCCCCATACAAAAAAGTGCACAACGCCGCTAAAGAAGTTTTCACTTCAAAAATCCTTGGTTTTTAATATACCGAAATAAAAAGTAAAAGGCATTGACTTCACTTCATTTATGTATTTAAATATTTGAATTTATAACGGAAATGCAAACAATTAATTTGTGGGAAAACCACCGACAATCAGCTTAAATTATGATAAAAATTGTTTTAATAAATAAAAAAAACGCTTAGGCGTATTATTTTATTTTTATAGATTTTAACACATTCATTAAATTACTAAGATAAAATACTGATATGAGTCAGTATTAAGAATTGTACATGAATTATTAGATCTGTGCGACCATTAATGACTTCATTTACTTTGGCACTTAATTCGGTCTCTCCGTGATTCTACCAAGAGAGTGGTAACATAAGCCATAATCTAGTTCTTTTTTATATTTTACATTACCAAATCCTGTTCTTTATTATCTACAGATCAATAAAATACATCGGGCAGAAAGGGCTTGATTAGACTGTAATATTTGTCAACCTTTTCTAGTACCAAGAGTGCCCAAAAAAAGTTAACTATTATTCCAATTTCAAATTTCGCGACAGCACAAACTGAGCACGGCCGGTGGCCGCGAGCTCTTATTTTTATAAAAAAAAAATATACAATCCGGATTCGAAATTCGAAAGCGGAAAAAGTGGAAACAGAAGCGGCGAATCCCGCAAATGGGTCGTCAAAGTCCCACCGTATCGTCACTGGCGGCGGTGACGCAGATATATTAGCATTTAGATTATGTCCTCCGGCGCGAGACACGTGGCGTCGTCGTTTGCTCCGAACAGGGCTGCCCACGTGATATTATAGAGTTACTAGTAGTTTAATTTCTAAACTAGTTTGTATTTAAATTACTGATACAACTGAACTACCAGTACCTGTCGTAGGTCGAACGATGATTGCTTCAATGGGGTTTATCAAACCTAATAAATGTAATTTTCTTTTAAAAAATCTTGAGAAATGTTGGGAACAAACAAAAATTATACGAAGACCAAGCGTAAAGTCTACTATAACCCCTCGCGTGAAGCTGAAGTTGACAATTTAAGTTCTTTAACCTGAACTTATCCCCGGTTAACGAAGCCACATCGAATTGATATTTATGACCTACATTTAGGGTCAAAATATAATGAAAAAATCCCCAGCCTGTGTAAGTTTCAAAACATAGACAACTAAGAAATTAATGACTGTCAAAATATTTTATTAAATTTAATATGCATTTAGTAAAGCAATCTAATTTTTATACACCAAACAAATACGATATTTTTAATTTCATTTATCTGCATATTATAATATTATTGTCTGATTTTTTATGGACTCTATCTCGCGTTCGTCTGCGACGCGTTAATTCAGTTCAAACTTTTAAATTGTATTTTTTTAAAGTATCCGTTTAAAGTTGTTTCACTTACAGAGTAGTATAGTTAGTGTTTAGTGGTAGCAGCCCTAGTAGTGCGATTTGTTTCACACCGCCCGGACGTGCGGTGTTTAATGTGCGGAGACGTTATGCCGAGATAATGATAGTTCTAATAGAAAATCCTTTTCCTACTATCGAGATTATTAACGAGATATTAAAATTATATTTCAACGTATTGCGTTTTATAACTTTGAGGTCCTGCTATTGGAAAAAGGATTCCATTATCAACAACAAGTCATTGACATTGATTGTGGTTATTGGTACAATCATGACGCTTGCTAAGATCACAAGCCTTAAACCAAGCCTAAAATCATCATCAGAATGATTCCTACTAGACTGGCCCAATGGCGCATTTGGTAATTTAGGGTCTCCATCAATGTATGAAATGCAAATCCAAAATATGTATACATAATATGTACTTATATTATAAAGAGGTTAGATTTGATTGTTTGTTTGTTTGTGTTGAATAGGCTCCGAAACTACTGAATCAATTTTAATAATTGTTTCACTGTTGGAAAGCTACACTATCCCGGGGTGAAATTCGGGTACTTTTAATCCCAGAAATGTGGGGAAAGGGGGGAAATTTAAAAAAAGGAATGACGCGCGGGTGAAACCGCGGAGGCGACCGCTAGTATATTAATATAAGAAAACCGTGAATCAATTCTGTTTATGATCACGTTGCCGCTGTCATACTATACGTTCCTCTAATGTTATATAGGTTTCCCCTTAATTATCGTGATGTAACTTTAGTACAGTACCAATATTTATGCCGATGTTCGCTTAATTACAGCACTACCGTTTGTTATCAGAAGGAGCCCAAACACGACCGGTGCATTCACTCCACTTCGGTAGTCACACATATTGACGTAATCGAAGCATTGTTGACATTCCCTCACAGCGCCATAACGACACTACTCCGAAATTATGCCCTATTATTCGATACGCTGTAATTACTATGAGTAATGGTTTGGTTCAGTTTCTAATAGTAATAGGGTAGAATGTCATCATGAAATACGGTTTGGTAAAACTTGACAGAATAAAAATGTGGCGTGAAAAAAAAAGGTTTGGTTTAGATAAAAAATAAAAGCTGGTTAAGATATCTTTGGAAAACCGTTAGTGTCTGTATCGATACAATGTAATAAAAACCAAGTATGCTCTTTTCTTATGAAAACTGCTATTATAATTACTGTGCGATTATTTTTAAAACTGATACTCTTAACGTTAAAATATTAAATTTAAGTAAGTTAAAGAGACATCTTTGGAGTAACGACTATTTAAAGATTTAAAGAAATAATTATGCAAAATTCCTATAATTTAGGCGGTGGTTGAAATATTAGGGTTCGTGTTTGAACAAAAAAAAATTCCGCTCCATTTCAGTATCAATTATTATGCTGAGTATAATTATATTAAAGAGCTTATCAAATATTCGCTCCGTAATCATAGGTTATTTTCTTTCACTTAAAACAATGCGTTATAAAAAGTCATGTTTCCAGCACACTTTTAATATTTTTACTCGGACTCAAAGCTCGTTATGCGATCAAATGTAAGATAATAAATTAAATAAACACAGATTTTTAATAAACATTTAACAACTCGTTAAAATTCAAATGACTACACGTGGTTATGCCTCGAATGGGTTTTACAGTCTACAAACCACCACGTTGGGCGCCACACTTGTCGTAAAGCTCGTGCGCAAGAATTCTTGATTAAGCATGAAATAAAAGGTTTCTCCAAGAACTAGCAATTCCATGCGGATATGGGGGAACATAAACTTAAAAGGTTCAATCACAGTTAGAACTGTAAAGTTGCTTGCATCGCAAGTTAATTCACCTAGCCTTAACTTACTTATATATGCAAGATAATGCCAAACATAGGCAAAAGTCATAGATGTTTTATTACATACCTACTCTTTCGGTCTTATTCTACAACAGTTTTGTTCTAATAATTCAGTTATAATTCACGCATACGAATATCATTAATAGTGTTATCGTTATAGACATTTGTAGTTACAAAGAGAATAATATACATCATCAACATAAATCTCTCAGTTGAATAATGAAATCTAAAGCCATAGTATTGCTTTTGGAGAGTCATTAATTTTAATCAGCATCTGTTACAAATTTCCTATTCCGATAATATTCTGTTAAGTAATCGCACCGCAGAAACTCAAGACAAATCTTCAAGATAGTATTAGGTATTTCAGTATAACAGATAAGGTTGGATACTAAATTGCTAAAACATAGTTATCGTCAACTTTTATCCATACTTATATGCACTTTCAAATCAATACATTTAACTTTTATGCAAAGCTAAAATTGGATAATAATGCAAATCTTCATTCAGCTATAACAATATATTTGTGAAGTACATTTTCCAATTTTGGCGGAAGATTTACACAGCAAAACTTTTGAAATACCTAGTGTTATTAAATTTTAGAAAAGAATAAAGCTTTGACTAATTAGTATGAAGAGTAAAAGACTCAACATGAATCCTTGCACAACCTTAACAAATATAGCATGTCTTCAGCCGGTATACCGATCCCTTCAGACCGTGCTAAGCAGTTATTCTAGTTTAATGAAAGCGGTCAAACTACTCCGTTGTAGATCTCAGTCTAGTCGTTACAGCAACTTGTTTGCTATAATTGATGCCTAGGAAGCGCCGCTTTTCCTTCCACTCGCCCTGAATATGTCGTCTCGAATGCGGGCACATCGATTGTTTCCCGAGTCTGCTTCACATCGATCTACACAATATGACAGCTTCATTCTCCTCTATCCCCTTGTGCATATTAAAATGCAAATCAAACCCGACGCCTGACGACGTAATTTTTTTCTCGAATAATCGATCCGACGGATAGTCACGTCTGTAATATATTTCTCGGGGCGCCGCGTAAAGAGTTCTAATACAAAATCTTTTTTACTTATTCCAATATGTGCTGGCATAAACCGTTTTTTTCGTTTTACGACGGCAATAAAATTCTTAATCGAGAATTAATGCTGTGGCCACGGTGTGGTCGAGTAGCGGGTTCGCGAAGGGTTGGGTAGAAGCGTCATTTAGGAGTCTGGTTGGTTGTATCATTTGGGTACATTAATTGCGATCATAAGTCTCCGCCGGTCGTTTTATCGTCGAGGCAGCCGCTCCGGCGTCTGTCCGCTTATGCAAATGTAACACCGCGTGCCAGTAATGTTGGCATTATAACAATTTAAGAAGTAAAACAACAATAAGTGCTTCTAATATCCGCTCGTTTTGTAGCCCGCTCCGTTCAAGTACTGGTATGTAAGTCAGGACATGTGTTATGCAGCTGTTGGTTTTTGAGTATCTACTTGGTGTGAGCTTTTAGGGTACTTTCGTCACTAAATGGTTACTACACTTCTGCTCGCTCAAATTGAAATATGAAATAATTTTACGAATCCTTATACGCTCAATCCAACAAAATATTTTTGAGTACAATATACATACCTGATACATACCCCTTCAGCCATAGAGCACATATTATATTAAGTGTGTATAACGCGTATCGATGTGACAATTAAGAGCAATAGGTATATGTTACACGTTAATTTATTTACCATGTATTTTATAATGTAATCGATAGAGATTGATATAATTTTCCCCTTACCCAATCTGTGGATTAAGTTTCCGCAAAGTTCACAATAATTAACGTGAAATCACAGAGGTTGAAATAATAAATAAATTAACAGCTCAACTTATTACGCCCTCGTAAGCCCATTTCAATAAACATTGGAAACTTAATTGAACCATGGGATTGCAAAAGTCGTCCAAAATACACTCCTCATAATGACAAACCGCCGGACGGCATGCCGACTGCTACATTTAATCACGATTCCCTCGAATTTACTAAGCGAAATTAGCATATTTTCCCTTACCCAATTTCTGCTTATGTTAGTCCGGGAAGGGTTAAAATAGTGGTTCCATATGAATACTCTCATATTCAGTCATTAGCATAGAGCTTGGGGTGTAAATTAACATAAAACTCAGAGTAAAAATCGCGTACCATGTGCGGGGTCCGTGCCCGCATAATTATGAAGGTATCACTGCTTTATTAAATAGGGAACAGTCGGTTTCACGGTTAGCTGTCAATTACAAAGCGCAGAAACAATTTACTTTTACCACATTCATATTAGCAGATGAAAGTACTCGTTATTATAACGTCATCCAAGTAGTTTTGATAAAGGAGGGTGAAAAATTGAAATAGTCTTTTATTCTATTTCTCTCACAAGGGAAGAGATTGTTAAAACACAAATGACAGCGTTAAAATTCCCAACATTTAGCTTTTCAGCGGCTAATCATATAACACAATATGCGTACTACGGAGTTGCTACATTTGGTAGTAGTACCAAGAGTAAGTTCAAGAAACATTTTGGCTAGATTTACACAAGATCAATACAAAAAGTTTCTAAATGGCCCTCTTAGTGAAATAAAGTTACAGACTGATGAGAAAAAACGTGTAGAACAAGCGGATATCCGAGATCTCTGACTGGCCCTCAGGGAAACTGGTGTGATTAAATGTATGCAGTTCACGTTCGGAGTTCAATGATGAATTTATTCCTGAATTTACCAAATCTTCAGGTATATTCCGTGGTTTTTTGTCCATAGGTTTATAATACTAAGTAAATATCAATGGCATAAAATGTTATTAGTAAAGTGTTACTGTCATAGCCATAATTGAGAGATCTTAATTATTAAAAATTTCTATCATATGAAGATACAACATGAGAAAATACTATTGACTCAAAAAATATATCACAACTAGTCGAAGATTAAATTGTGATGAAAACAAATCTTTATAAGAAATCTATTGCATGAAACGCCTTTCACATCCTCCAAACATCATAAGTCTTTTGAAGGTCTTAATAACGCCCTGCCTCGACCATTCCATTTTAATAAGTTACGTTTGATGTCTACATAAAAAAATAAACGACAAATTCACCGCTAGTAACAGCTATTCGATTGTTATTTAACGACTCGCCACAAGCCAAACGAACGTGCACTGACCTACATTCGGAGCCTCAACAAAAACTCACTGATATGAATCGTTGTCGCAACAGTATTCAGGGGGAGCGAGCAAACATATTTATTAGGTTTTTTAAATTGCGCTTTTTAGTTATGGCGGTGTAAACAGACGGAATGAATACAATTTCATGTCAAATGATGGTTTTACGTATATTTGAAACATCAGGACATCGCCCTTGTATAACATTTCGAACCGTTTAAACTACAACTCTTGATTAGCTGAAACACGGCAACAAAGTGTATATATAGATTGGCGGACTGGTTATTAAGTTCAATAAATCTAATTTTTCTACCTAATCAAACGCCATACGATATCCATTGCTGGGTATAGGCCTTTCCCAAGAACCTCTATAGTGATCGGTTCCACGCAAATCCATTATACGTTATACGTATAAAATAAAAAAAAGAGTAAATAATCTTAACATCGATAATTTTACCCACGATTTCTTAAACCTTAGCTATACAGAAACCAACAAGCAGATAATTAAAAACACAAAAGTTTATTTTAAGTATGTTTTACTCGTAACATGTACACAATAATCACCCCAACATTCTAAAATTACCTGTCCTAATTAAAACTTATTTTACCTACATAATTAACTCTCTTATAATTATACTGAAACATTTACGGAAAACACACATTATGTTCTAAAAATAAAAATAGATTAGGCAGCGGACATATTTTGTACTTTACTATCAGACAATCACTGACTGTCAACATTTCTCAATTTCATTTCCGTCAGGTATAAGGTTCGTAATAAAAATTTAAAGAGTCTGTCAGAGCTACCTAGCGGCAATGCTTAATAAAGTATTAGTATCTATGATCATAATACGCCTAATATGATCATAGATACTAATGCTTTATTTGTTACGCATCGCCGCTAGTAAACTATTGAAATAGATCTAGCAGGCCTGCTAGATCTATGCATTTCAATAGTTTACAAAAAGAGGCACACTTGCGAAGTTTGAAAGTCGTTTTGTTCCGTAGCGGTATTTCCCTCTGTTTATACTTTTCTGTCTTATTGGATTTAAAAATGGTAAGATAAAAAGAGAAACCTATAATTGACTGTGTAGTGTTTTAAAATTAAAAACATATCATAGTATATAAACCTAGGTAGCCTAGGTATTTAATAATAATCTTTGAATGCCGTTTTATCGTCAGTTCGTTTTTACATTTTTTCTTATATTACTAACAATAAGAAATATAGTAACTTAAAGTTAACATGCATGCATAGTACTAGACCGTCATTTGTTAGTAAAAATAATAGCATGAATTGTCAAAGTACAAAAATAAGTTTTTATGATGATGAGGTATGCAATAAATATATCTATCATGAGCATGAAAAAGGTATAATTTTCTATTATTAAGTAGTTATCAAATTCCAGAAAAAATATTACTATTCTCGTATCGCTTTCCTTGTAGTCAAAGGAACTACGCCTTCAAATTCAAAAGAGTTTGTAGCGGGTAACTGCCCTACGATAATCTGGAGGCACGGCCGGCCCCCGCCAAGACGAACCAAGCGAAGCGCAAGGGCACTACCTACCTTTTCTCGAAACGCTTTGTCGTTTTTTTGAACCCCTAAAACTTGGGTTAATTACATATAATATGTCTTGTTTAAAGATGTGTTGCAAAAATTTATAAAATATGACGGTTTAAATTCAGACGTCGATATTTATTATTTATAAATATCGACGTCTGAATTTAAACCTTGGAATTATCCTGTGACTTCTTTGATCTTAAATATCACCATTTTCTCTCATCAAAAGCAAAATACTCTTTGCTCTGGTTAGTTTACTATTCTCATTAATTTTTTGACAAAGATGACCAATATCATTCGCATTCAATAGTAGATTTGGTAACTAAGTCTTGCTTCTGCACTTAGGTTCTGTAACTGCCGACTCAAATGAATAATGACGTCACGTTTCACAGATTTGTCTTATCCGAAGCTATTTCAATGGTTCTTCGATGTCGATTATCTCCAAAGTAACTCCAGCTTAACCTCAGGACCAAGTTTTTTTTCCGTGTTATTGTTTCTTAAATCCGAAATGCGTCTAATGTGATGAGAGTCTTGTTTTTAAGCATAGTCGACATGTATCCCGTTATATATTACAACAATGTTACTTTACCATGTTTTATTTTTGTGTATAGAGCTGATGTATGAATAATCAAATACTTCTCCTGGAATATGTCTCATGATATATTTTAAAACAGTAGCAATTGCAGCAACATCATAAAAGCTTAATCAAAAGATTGCAGACTGGATCACGTAGTGCCACAAATCTTAAATACAGAATCATGGAAAACGTTGGATTTATAAAGTATAGCAAAGATTGGGCTACTCATAAAACAAATGATAGTCTAGGTTACATACAAATAAGACTAAGACTTACCAGAGGCGTCTACGTGTGAGTTGAGGAAGATTATGCAGGCGAACATGAGTGCGGCGGTGCGATGGAGCGCGCAGCGGCCCTCTCGCATCTTACCGGCGCCGCGCCGCGCCTGCGCCAAAAGTCACGTGACAACGCACCGCGCCAACAATGTGACAATGCGCCGACATCACCGCGCGGCCAGCGCGCGTGCCATCCACCCCCCCGCACCCCTCACTCTACTTACGATACTGCTTACAAACTATACACATCACAACCGAGTTTTGCCACTTAAAATTACAATTAAAGATTATTTTTCTCTATCAATATCACAAAAATACGACAACCGCTTCGATGCTTTAAATTTTCGAAAATTTTTATCTAAGAAATATTTTAAAAACACGTAGACAACGACGAGGATTCTTTTGGTAAGGTTTAAATTTTAACTAGTATTTACAATTTTGTTTTATATACTAAATAGGAGAGTTTTTTGTTTAGTTTTTATTTTTTTGTTAACTATGTAAGCGATAGGTTCACTGCGCGAGTACGTTGGGAAGCACAGTTCGGTTGAAAAGATCTGTGTTCAACCATATTCCATTGTTCTTTGCCACTGTGATCGTCTTCTCAACTTTGTAAAGAACCACTGCACCCGTGCGTTCGTCCAGCTTCACAATACACACAGATTTTATTCTCGATCAAACACATTTTTTAGTTTTTGAAGCCAGTGTCACTGGTGTTGTTGAACCTGTAAATGATGTAATAGATGTTGTAGGTAAGCATGAATTTAATCATGTTAACGAACAACATGAAATTTTTCATATTCAAACGGAATTGGTATGCGCACTTGGAAACGAATTTTGGTTTGCCTGATATTTTCCTTCATTTATAAATAAGAACCTGTATCTAATTGCTTAGTTTGGAACCACATAGATGGCACTGTGTACAATTTCAAAAATGATTGTCTTATTGTTTTTAAAAAATAGGTACATGTGATACGAAATAAAGAAGTCGTCAAGAGTCAAGCGGTTTCTTGAAATCTACAATTTTATTAAATCCCTGAAACTTCTTTAAGATAAGTAGTATTTACCTATCCAAAAAGCAGACAGCAAATAAAGATTTCCGATCAAAGATTTCGGCAACGAAAATATAAGAACCGATACGGCAGACGAAAGAAATCTAAACTTTACAAGTTTGAGACGTCAGAATTCAATTTTGCGAGGAAATTCGCAGTCCCGCAAAATGGAAAGGGACGGAGCATAGGAAACTAAATATTCAATGATAGAGAGCGTAGTCGGCGGCAGTTTGCACAACTTATAACTCCAATAAGACCGGACCAGGTGTGACCGGGGATGGCACGAATGGAGCCATTTGCATGAGCCCCCGACGATTGCTCGGTTGTAAAATTGTCTCAGTATTGTCACGGAGTGTTAACCTTGACTAAAAATATTGCCTATATATATTTTGTTGTGTTATGATAATGTATGGCCATAAAATCAACAAGGCTTACAAAATTATAAAAAAAAAAATATCAGTAGATGTGTTGCGATTTCAAAAATCTCAATATCTATCATAATCATTGTGAGATTTTAATGAAGACCACCGGACTATCGACAGAATAAAAATTATTCAAATTTAAAAGAATAAGTTTCAAGAGGTAAGATCGGAATGCTGAATATTAAATTCTGTGCAGTGACAGCTATGACGTCATAAGTAAACCATATTAAAAGTTCACAAATCCCATTAAAGATAAAAATAGGAGTCGCTGGATGTCGTCGTAGAGTGGCAAATAAGATCGTTAGTAAGTTAATTAAGATCGGGGGTTGATTAAACGGTTCCGAGGCGCGACATGATGGATGATTATTGCCGTTGACGACTGAGTTCTTCCTATTTCTCGAACTTGCTACGTCTGCTATCATGCAAATCTTGGACATTACCATATTTATGTTACCAGTTTTACGTAGTTCTGTATAATTATTACTGTTCATTTAATTATTATAATTAGTGTAGCTAAAAATTGCATTTTCGATGGTTAATACAAGAAACATTCAAGATTGTAGATAAATTCAAGTTGTTAAAGAAGTGAGCAGTTTTTTTTTCTCGATTTGACTTGGATTGGTCAAAATGATTAGGTCCAAGCAGTAGTGCTGTTTGTTGTATTGTATGTATTGATCAACTACAATGGAAATCATAAAATAAAACTTTCATTAAAATAAAGAAATTCATAAGGTTTCAAATATCATTACTAGTTGCTTCTTTGATGAAACGTTAATTTTGTTATTTGTAACTATTACATCGCAGAATCGACGTAATCAATATTTTGTAAAAACAGTGTCAAAATTTTTGCACGTTTTGGACTTGCATTTTTTAATTAAACGCTTGCGACCATTGATAGTACTATCAATGCTTGCGACGCTACTGAAACAGGAAACATTTCTCACCGTGCCCATGAATTTGAGAAAAAATATTTTTACACCAACTACTGATAATATTGTTCGACGTTATTTCGTGTTATTTTATTGTTTCCCACATCCCGTACCAAAACAAGATTGTTGGTAGATTGTCACCGGGGTTGGGATAATCCTTGGCTTGCCTGTCACTCCTATCACGCTTTTGCAAATACACCCAAATTCCTCCATCACATTGTCGGGAACATTTCGGTACTGTTTCCAACAATCTATCCTTTACGCTCATTGAGTTTTCCAACTAGCGTGAAAGGGATAGCTGGTAATCCGTAAGTGATCGTTAGTGAAGCAAAATTGTTTGAAACTATAACTGGTGTTATGAGCGCCATGTCATAAGGGTAACGTGCTATTAGTGATTTTAGTATTTTCGGCTAGCAGCTATGGCTTTATTATAGTAAAGTTTAGTGCATAATTTGGAATTTAGGTACGCTTTAGCACATCAAACACAATGTCGAGCTTGATCGCAACAATTTCAGTGGTGAACTGGTATTTAGTTACGCTGTGGTTCTGAGCGGTTGGATCGGTCAAGTTAATGA
The DNA here is from genome assembly GCA_949319885.1 of Mecyna flavalis. Lineage (NCBI taxonomy): Eukaryota > Metazoa > Arthropoda > Insecta > Lepidoptera > Crambidae > Mecyna > Mecyna flavalis. The sequence goes on from OX439439.1 coordinate 5,197,244, forward strand.
GATGCTAATTATAACTAATTCAACAACTTCATCACACTGGTCGAGGTTACATAGGCCGGCCCTCATTTTACATGGATTAGTCTGTCGTACCTCGCATTTGTTCAATGCGGGTGGTTAGATAAAGTACTCAAAGTGCTCGACGTATTGGCTTATATAAATGGCCATAATATTATCTAACTTGCACAGAGCTTTCCTGCAAGCATTGCTTTAAGACTAGACGGCGTTGTGCAAACTATAAAATTAATATTTCTTTATACTAAGTCAGTTGGCAGACAGACAAACAATTAGTTGGTAGATTCGAATGCTACAATGGCAAATCCACTTAAGGATAATGAGCAGAGTATTATGAAAAAATACTTAAAAAAAATTTTTACATCACACAACAAGACAACCAACTCCGAATTGTATCTAATTTTATCGCCTTAAATTAAAGATTGTAAGTGTCCTCAAATAAAATTGGAGAGGCTCTTGAGCTAAGACGTAGCTAAGACGTATTCGAAAAAATCAATAATTTCTTCAAATATCCCGTTTTTAACGTACCTATTTTATTAAATGAATATGTTTTTAATTGTTTAAAATATGGTAAAATGAATTCTTTATTCTTTATGAAAATGTAACACATTATTTTCCTAAGAATAAAAAAATCATTTTACCTGAAGAAATCAAGAAGAATTTTTTGACTTCCTTTAATTGATATGTTCATAACACAAATGCTTGATCGGCGGAATTCGGAATGAAGTCACTATGAAAAAATTAATTAGATTTTTTTTTTTGGAAACTTATAGTCCAGGACTACTCTGTCTATTACAACAAATAACGCGGGATTGGTGTACTAAAGGATTGATCGGCGCAAAATGTTTGTACCAGACTAGCATATAAAAATAAAAAGGGGCTAGATGGTGCAGTGTGAAATTCAAAAATATTACTTGAAATTAATTTAGGTCAGCTTTTCCGTGAGTCACTTTAAGACGTCATAACACTAAGTAATGAACGACGAAGAAGGCAGGACGTCTTATAAAAATAGTCATTTAAAATTCGAATAAGTTTCTCGAAGCTGGTTCAAGGTAAATGAAAAATTGCAAAGGTATACGAAGTGGCTGACTCTAGTGCGTCCTCGTTTATTATATAATGCATTTTAGCGACGATACCGTCTGAATTCAATTTCTACCTGTTTAACGTTATGATGCTACAAATGGGAGATAGTATTTTTATTTTATTCGTATTGCATTTGGCGTCGGTTTTCGAAAATCGTCTTTGAATTTTTCTGCAACGTGGGATGCTCTGAGTTCTTTTTGTGAGATTGTATCGGATTCGAAAGTTTCGCTTCAATTTCCTCCTGAATGAATATATTAGGATATTATAAGATAACATCTACTGATCTTGTAAAAGTAGTTCCTATAGTAAAATTGAAGGTTATTTGTACACCAAGTTACTTTAAATTATAAACAGACTCTGAACTGACGATGGGAATCAGCGTTGTACCCGACTTGATGTTCAAACACTTCTTTTCATGTTATTTTTATACTGTTTGTCTTATAAATATGCACTGCTATATTTCCAAAACTTCCATTTAATTGTCTATTTCTCTACCATCCACCATCGCTGCCAATGCGAGTAAGCTAAGTTTATATTATCTTGTTTTTTAAAGTAAGAATGCCAACATTTGTAAATCCTGCTCCAGTCCACAATTTGAACGTATCAGTAATTTCCTTCGTGTAAAAGATCGACAGTTACAACTCAGATCCATCGTAACAGCCTTACTCAGTTCCACGTGATTTCTCTCCATGCAAACGTCCATTAGGTCGTCCATTTTCCACCATCGCGTCGCCAGCCCCAGCGAGCGCAGAAAGCGCTTACGTCCGTAAATCAAAGGTTATTCTGCAGTTTGATCACGCCGCGTCATCGAATCATCGCTGCTGGATCGGTAACAACCAAACTGCGTTACGTTCCGTGTTACGGTTTTCCTTTTGGTCGGAATCCTTTTTCGGAATTTCTGCGGCGTGAAACGGAACGGGTGTCGGCTACTGGTTTAGTTGGAAAAATCTTGGCGTTTGCCAATTTTTTTTTATTGATATAGTTATACTTGATTTTACAATTAATTGGCCCAATGGCGGTCGTCCCTTAGCATACTGTTTTATATAAAATTTTGGTAGAAAACCTTTTACAAAATGTTGTCATCAGAAAGTAGACAAACCAACTGCCTCTAAAACACCCATTGGACCAAAAACATTAAGGCACCCAAGAATTCAGAAAACTAAGCACGATTCTCTTTTGAGGAATAACCTCATTATTTCATAATAAGGTAATATCAAATAACAAGCTACCTTCAAAAGTGTACGAGGACGGAATTATTTAACAAAAGGTTTAATTATAAGAAGATTCCGGAAGTTCTAATTAGCAGAACGATTTAATGATTTTAAATTCAACACTGGAATTATTAAAAGCCTGGCACTTTTGGCACTAAAAATCAGGTATTAACGCTGTACATAGATTGCCTATTAGTAGAATATGTTCACTAAGTTTCTCCGCCTTGGAAGTTCGTAAAGCAGCAATTCGAAACTACTCGCGTACACTGGCGAACATCAAAACCGAGCCATGTAAGAGAGAAAAATAAAATGGTAAATTATTTGTATAAGCAACCATCTTATATTGCATATTGGGAAGCCTTGTGTGTGGTTTTTCTCTGTCTTACGAAAATGTAACAGAAGTATGTATGACATGTGCCCACTGCAAATCTATAATGATATCTAAGGAAAGTTATATAAAACTATTTATATTATTTAAATATCGATGGTTAGGACAAAATTTTACATACTTTAACTGAGTAAGATATTAGAAAACTACTTTTACAAAACTGAATTAATAATGAACATTGCAACCACTGGCGTCATCAGTAGTAGGGTTTATTGATTTTTACCTATGTACTATATTAAACTTGGATAATAGTGTTCCCAATTACTTGCTCGCGAGTGTAAACGTTAAAACTCGAACACGTGTGCGCTCAGCAGCGACGAGATTCGAAACCCTAAAACATTCCGTTCCACGCATACATTTCACGCTTTGCTCGTAGACAAAACAAACACGTCCATATTTTAACTTTTCAATAGAATCGCCATTTTGAAATAGGAATAATTTTGGCGTATGTACTCACTAGATCTGGCAAAACGGAACGCAAGGAATTAAATCTGTTTTAGTCTATTGCATATTGCAAGCTACCGATTTTACCAGTGCTACCTCCTATAATAAATAAAGGAGTTCCTTGTAAGTAGGTAAAGGCCATAGAGATCTAAAATAAAAAAACCTTTAGTTTCTGTTATCTGTGGTAAAGGCTCTTTAAACAGTAATTTGAATAGCAAGCGTGTTTTTGGTTACGTTCGTTACGTTCAACGTAACCAAAAACACACAGCATGAGAAATACGTACTATAAGTGTTAAGGAGGTCCTTAGAAACTGGAAATGGAACTAGCTTTACAAGCGGAACAATGCGTCCTACGGTCCGATTAAAAGTAGATGCACGCTGTAAAATTTTACAGCCGTATATAAAACTTTACTGTTTCCCGATAACCATTGGTGTTAATTTGAATATTTGCATTAGCCGAAATGCAGCGAATGCGATTTCATTTCGCGTTCAGCTTAAATAGATCCGATATTACTAGTTTTAAGGGTGCATTCCGAAGGGTGTTGGATATACTTAGATAAGTTCGGGTATCGAGGACTTAAGATATGACACATAATATGTGGTCGATAATTATTTATTGTGTATTCGTTTATCTTTAACACAAAGATTGTAGGTATATCTTACATTTCCACAAGCCTACTAAATTTCTTGCACGTCTTATTATGAATAAAAAATAATAATCCCGAAACAGACTAAAAAATGTTACATTAATTTTTAAACTAGGATTTCGTACTTTTTTATGAATGAAGTATTTTGGCAGTAAAATATAAATAATGTGCGATATTATTCGTTAGAATCTTCGCATTAACATGTGTAACTGCAGAAACAGCGACCTTCGTCATTTAATTTAAATTAAGTCATCAACATAATGATGTATAGACATAACAGATACGTAACTATGAATTATTTATAGGCTCAAATCTCACGCAAGGCACGCAGTATTATCACTGCTTTCTACCTGAATAGCTCACGTAAACCAAATGCTTACATAGCATAGAATTCCAAATCTCAACAGGAAACTAAATATTATTCTGCACTCGGCTCGTTAATTCAAATTGAATCGGTCGATGCATTAATTTCCTGTCAACAAACTCCCCATTTTAAATGTGCGATAAATAAAAATGGGATAGCAATAACAAACGAACAGTATGAAAATTCAATATCCGCCCAAGGGTCGGAGAAATGCAGCGAAAATACAACTGAATGAATTGAGATTTATTTGTGAATGAGAAGGGATTAAGTTGTACTCAGATTACCGTTTATATAAAGAAACTATTTAGAATGTACGAGTATAGAACTCATTAGACGGACACGGAACAGACAAGTTTATGCACTTTGTAAGAGTATATTTCTGGGAGAGTCGGAAGTTAGGAAGTCCGAAGAAGTAATGTCTCTTTATAGCTTAAGACAGGTTCTTTTTCATACCATAATAGATGGCGATCAAGAAGCGTACGACCCGCCTGATGGTAAGTGGTTACCGGCACCTATCTATGGACCTACTATTTAATGGTGTGGCTTTAAATGACAAAACAAATGGAAAAATAATTTTAACAAGAGTACGGAAGACTGCACTGACCGGTTGATTAAAAATAAAAATAAAACGACTGAACGAATTCACAATTCAATCAACATGGTTAAGGGAGATATTTTACTCTAAACAAAAAAACAAAAAGTGCGCTAAAATTTCGACAGAATAAAAATATATTGTGTGTGATTTTGTTTGAACATTACTTTTCTGTGGCAGCGGACGTCTTTTGGCTGTTGATGATGATGTATGACTAACAACGTGATTTTTCTGATCTGTTTCACCAAGAACTGAACTTCAGACTTGGATAAAAGTTCCCAGCAGAGGTCTCAGTAATATAAGCAGGTATTCCCGGCTATCCCCATAGCCCCCCCCCCCCCTAGGGCGACGGCAGGTAAGGCCCACCACGTGATGCAGGCGTGATATATGCCCGGCGTCTAAATGGGTAAAGGATTTTGCCAGATTCCCATTACCACCCTACTAATGGCGCAGTGGGAACACATGTGGGTTTAGTGGGAAGAGATCACCTGCCCGAGTCCCACATAATCCTGTAGCCTCTCCTGTAGGCTATAGTGCCATAATCGCATTTTCCTTCCGAAAAAATATATGGCACAAGAGATGTCATGCATTATTAAACTTCGGCGTCGAAAGAGAGACGAACTTTAATCCTAATTTTCCGTCTTTGACGCGTTATCTATTTTTTTCATAGAAATGAAATGAAAAAGAAACAATGAGAGCGAGGGTCAAAGAGAAAATTGTGTATATGAGAAATCCTTGCCGAAATGAAAAGAAATAAAACAAAATGAATTCAAAATGAACTCTGAGCAGAGAACGCGTTTATAAGCGTTATTTATTAACATGTGTGAGTACGTGGAAAGGTCCGTAATTATATTAATTAAAACCTCTTTATAAAAATATTTCATGCAGCGCGCAATTAAATTTCGGACGTAATGGTTGGGAATAAACTTCACATTGTTTGCCTGACTCTAAATTATTACTTTAGCAGTCATCAGAAAGACATTCTTGTGATGTTAGAAATAATAGTTTGGATAATAACTTCCCAATGTTGCATAATATGTAAATTGAACCTAATTTCTTCTTTCACAGCTTAAACCAAGAGGTCAGCAAAATGTTTAAAGCAAACAAGAAGGAAAATTATCTGCCTTTTTAATTGCCCATGACGACTGGATTAAAAAGGCTGATAGATTCACTACAACAAATCTTAAATCACCGCGCTTGACAAATGCGAACTGGTGATCACAAAACTATGTTCAACCTTCAAATGTAACGCGCAGATGATGCCTCTGGTATTTCAAGCGACCATAGGCATTGGTTACCGCTTAACGTCAGTTCAAGTGCCAAACTTGTTCTATATCGCGATAAACAAGTTCTTACAGCGAGTCATAAAAAAACATTTATTATTCAAACGTAAAATTTAAGCTGCACAGAGTACTTCCAACGGCAACCCTTATGAAATACATCACGAAGGGACGGCGAAACTAACCATTGATGGTGTTTCATTAACCCCATATTTCGGCCTTCCACTGACCTCTGCGTAGCAAATGGCTATAAGAGTTTAATCGCAAAGGAGTCTCGACTCTATTCAGTAGGGGGTACGTTTCGATTTTGATTGAACAGATAAGTTTACTACGACCGAAGTATAAAGACGTTGGATTTTTGTACGAAACAACAAAATCCTAGGTATATTGTTGTTTGTTAAGAAGAGGTTTGCTACAAGCTTCAAAAACTCTACACTTTCATAGAAGTTTCTAGACTCTTCATAGTACAAGATAGACAGCAGTATCCGGCTATTCCCTAAGGCGTATACATTTCTTATTGCAATTATGACGTCACAGCACCGCAAACAAGATCACACGGCTCCATTTCCTAGCCACCTGCTAAACTCGAACAACAATTTAACTATTCCATCACGATGTAAATCCGGTACGGGTTGTCTGAAGCCAGATGTTAATCAGTAAACACAATGATTAATTAAGTCCGCTGTCGGGAATCTTTGTCATTATAATGAGTCGTGTCGTATTCGCATGCAAACTTCTTGAGCCGCTAAATGAGAGCGATTCCGGTGAGTAAGTGTCTCTGGTGGAAACTTGTTGTGTACGAGCCTTAATAAGAACGGGCGCGTGTGTAGAAGCATTTATAAGTACGTGTGTGCTGTTTACATTATGTGTTCTATGAAAGCTTTTCGTCATAATTAGAAAGGAAGTGTCAGCCGCTGGTGTCAGCCTATTTAATTCCCACTGCTGAGCAAAGACTAGAAGGAAGTGTCAAATATTCAATTTTCAGTTATTTAATAGACCTCCTTGCAACGTCCCTGCACAATGCCACTTCTTTGAGACGTGTTAGTAACCCCGTTTTTCCTGCAAATTCATATGTAAAGAGACCGCACAGACTTCTATTTTTTATATAACGCATTCTTATTATTACTGCGTATTCTCTTAACAGAAACCTAAAACTTACTAAGAGTAACTTTGAAGACCTCTTTCCCAGTTCTAAGAATTTTCATACGACTAGAAAGTTTGAAATAACTTTCGTATACATTACTAGCTTTCATTGTTCGTTCCAGTAAGTTTTCTGAGACAAACTGTTGTGATTTAAATGTTTAAGGACAGAACCTATTCAATACAATATTCTACTTACTTTAGGTAGTATTAGAACTCAGTCAAGTCCACATGTTTATAAGTTTAGTAGGGTTGCCAGTAAGTTATTCTTCACATTCTAGTTGATGATGACTGTCAGACAGTAAAATTGCACTGCATTTATAAAATAATCTACAGGTGCGAAGAAGTCTTTATGTTGCATAACACTAAACAAAAACAGCACGAAATGATGAAAATATTAATGAAAGCTAGTGTAATGAAAGCCAGTGTACTTGTAATTAAAGAAGCTTTATCCCGATCTAATCGGTGTACACTTGTATTATGATCCAGGACTTGGCAAGTCCAGTTAGCATTGGAGCGACTGCCATCCGACCTTGATATGAAAACTTTACTTACTGAATTATGGCTACACAGGTGGATTCGACTGTGCATGTTTCCTCACTAGCTAGTGGTGAATACACACATAGTTAAATCCATGAGGAAACAAAGAGAAGACCAAGAGGAGGAGTTCAATGCGATGAAGTGACCAGATTCGCACTACCCTCGAAACTACCGAGGCAGATGGCGACAAATAATTCGCAACAAAGTGCTCCATCAGTAGGATGAGACCCTTAGCATTGTGGAGACCGACGCGAGGAGAGAGAGTTAAATCCATAGGTGCACACAGAGATTCAGAGATTATTTGTCGCCATCTGCCTCTGTCCGAAGCAGAGCGGAGAGCAGCGTGGACGGTAGTTTCGAGGGTAGTGCGAAGCTGGTCACTTCATCGCATTGAGCTCCTTCCTCTTGGACTTCTCTTTGTTTCCTCATGGATTTACCATCAACCTAACACATGTGAAGCGCCGCTTTAAACTACTCAAACCAAAGCTCTCGGCGAAAACGAACTATCAAAACAAAATATTTCTGAAAGAAAATTATTAAACCGTCGTATTTTTAACTAACCTAATTCAGTATTACCAACAGGGTCTCGGTGTAACGCACGCTAACCATCGCTTGATTGGCTCGCGTGATTCACACTCGACCGGCAGCCATGAGCCAGAGTAATATACGTTTAACCAGGTAATGCTCGCGTCTTCGCATTACCTTTATTATAATATGACTAAGCACTCTTTGTTTACATTTAAGTCTGTCGCAAGAGTTCTTTTAAAGATTTAGAACCAGATTATAGTAAATTTTTACGATACGATCACGTGAGTCATAAAACAAAATTCGAGACATAAGAAATATAATAAAAATAATAAGAACATTTATAGAGTAGTTACAAATAAGTATTGTAATATGAAATTTTATCTTAATGTAAATGAAATCTCTAAAGTGATAGCAAAGACGTTCGACTCAGTTTTGATGCTATTTTCACTTTCAGATTGCTTTTGATATGAGGCGTAATTTTACTGTAGAAAAATATACATCATACCCCTACACTTGCGATCCCAAATCATACACAGACCACTTAATTAATAAAACACAGCACACCGAACAAACAAATTCAAAAATACAGTCAATTCTGTTCCTAAATATACCGCTTCCACAATTGAATGAAATAGAAACATTTGCTCTGAACAAAACTGTTTACCCTCCCTGGTCGTATTTGCTCTCTCATAACACGGACGGCGTCCTTGCAGGCACACAGATGATTTGAAAACGTGAAACATCAGAGGTCGCAAGTGCCTTACACATATTGAAACGTGCCCCAGTATCTTTGTGCCAGACTGCAGAGCAACTCTAATTTTAATATGACGAGTTACTGTTGTCTTATTTCGATAAAAAAAATTATGATGAACAAAAGAACTAGTAGACAGAGAAAAAGTACTATGTGATAAAGTAACGAAAAGATCACAGGAGCTTTTAGTCTAGCAGAAAATTAAATGATGCTTCCGTACGTGTTCATGCATACTGTACTGGGCTATAAGCGAATATTGGCAAATACAAACACCATAAGACGTCATCTAAAGATTCTCAATCAATTACAGTCATATTTGTAGCCTGCTTTAGGCATAATTACATACGATCCACCAAAAATGCTACAATAGCTAGGAGGACGATTATCCATTTTAGCAAACATTACATCTGCAACATTCTCGAACAATCGAACGCTGTTAAACTTGATTGTCTAACCTGGTTGCAATGCGCTCTCTTGGGTGCATGAAACAAACGCAAACATCGCAATGTGTATCTGACAAAAACTTGCTATCCACAACTATCCACAGGCACCGCATAACCAATTGTTTGTAACGTGTTTCCAATACGAAACACCGTTCGGACGAACAACGATAATTTTAACAAAGTTTATTCAACACATGCGCGATATCGCTTCGCCCGGGGATCCCCATACGTACCAACTTTGACAATTAATGGCTTAACTAGAACAAGTTTTGACTGAGAATTAGCCATTTGGACGATTCTTGCCGCCGACTTAACTGGGTGCTACATTAATCTGTGAATTTCGTGCTTAAATCTGCCTTATCTAGAACGTATTGTACCTGGTTGGGTTTGTTTGGCGATGTGTTTCTCTTGTTGTGGGTATTATAATTGTGGAATGCAGGTTATTGAACTTATTAAGATCGTATAGTTTAAAATTTCATGAACTTTATGGATATTTACAAATATTAAAAAACACAAAAATAAAACAGTTTTCCCGTATTGCGATAGTATATTAATTTTTAAAATATCAACTTTGATTTAAGTTTTCAGGAAATAAAATTAAAATATAGGTTTCTTAATGTACTAAAACGTTACTTTCAGTGACCGTTTCATTTCTTAATAAAATAATTGTGATTTTTTACAAGACCATGAGAATTAAAAATGTTTAGATTAGGTACATACATAACATGACACAGACTTTTTACACATTTTTAGCACAATTAAAAGAATCACATCTATCCTCATAACCAAAACATTCCTTGTTAAAATATAACATGACCCACACTCGAGTAATTCACGAAACGTCTAATTACAACGAGCCGGTTAATTAAAAATTCCGTTCCTACCGCGGAACATTAGGCATTTCACTGATAAAACACAGGATATAATATAAATCAGCTGGAACGAGACTCCATCACAATAATATAGGGGGAATAAATCAAAAACTGTGCAGATTGCAACTACGTGCTTGCCTGCGGCGTCCAACTTACAATTACACGTACGTGAAACTAATAGTGAAGACGTGGTTATGGAGTGAGCTGATACAGGTACACATACGAAGAGACTCGTAGCCCAGTGGAATAGTATCAACCCATTAAATCTCACTGCAGGTCAAAGTCATCGTTACAATAATTAGTACTGGCTTAATCACAACGCTTTCCAAATGCGGATTGTTGGCCAAAAACTCGAGCTGTGTTCGTAAGTACCGACATTTTCTCGACTGGGAATTTAACCTAGAACACCGAGCCAGGTACTTAAACCACTAGACCAACAAGGTAAAGAATTCCGTGTTCCAATAAAACGATACGTGCAAGTTAACTAAAGGTTGGGATTAAATTTCACACCGTCCAAAACATTTTCAGAGATGAGCCACCTTTTTTTTATTTTGAGTCAAACGAGCAAGCGAGTCATCTGATGTGTGATCAAGTGCCCATGCACACCTGCATCTAAGATGCTTTGCCCGTCGTAAAGGAAGTATTCTTTCCTCATCACTCATGTTTTGAAAGATCTTGTGTTGTGTTAACATTATAAATTGCTTGAGACACTTTAAAATAAAACAGTAATGTACTACTATAAGTATTATGTATAGGCGTCAAGAAAGACGAACACGGCGAAATAAGAAGAAGAAAAGGTGTAGTAAAAGCATGACGCAGACATAATAATTTTAATTAAAATTCATTGGAGCCCACATGAACTTCTATCAAAACATGACAAGCAGAATTAAAAGGTCAGATATGAACTACCAAACCTATGTATTCTCTAACAAGGCCAAAAGCAATTATGTAGTAAAATTACTAGGGAATAGGGTTATCAAATTTTCAAGTCGATTTATAAAATATCATTCTTTCTGGAATAGTGATATTTTATATTTGATCCAAAAGAAATAAATTCTTCTTTCAATAAGCCAACTAAATGTTACTTTGTAAGGTTTTCCAAGTACGATAGTCTAACAATCATCCCAGTAATTGAAATAGATAGACATTTCCGCGAAACTTGTTACAAAAGCCAATATAATTTTCTATTGTATCAGAGTTTCAACCTACTAGGGTGAGCAAGTAAGGGTACTAATATTAATTATTCATGTTGTAAACTTGATTATATTTGAAAAATAATACTGATCTGCGAGATAAGACACTGTGGTCATATTTTCTCCTCTATTTAAAATGTGGGATGAAAACGATCTAGGGTGCCCAATTGCCCATGGTCTTAGATGCCCGCTTTTGAGAAAATAATATGAAGAGAGGGAAAAATTAAATAGGTTTCGGGTCTCTGGCACTCTCACGAAGCAATAGCAAGCCACTACTCATCAATCAGACATCTGCAACAGGGTGGTACTTTCAATGCATTTTGTCTTACAGATAGGAACAATCTACATATCATAGTTATTGGTCACACGTAAAACCCAATCTTTGAAAAAAAAATGTTAGTCAGTTTAAGTATGTACGCTTTATTTATTTTCATGGTCTAAGACCATTGTCTTTAAGTGGATTGTGATTCTGTGTAATATTCAAATGCTATCACCTAAAGAAACAATGGCTCAGCAACCCTGTCCCTTACACAGCAAAAACTACCGATCCTATTAGCAAACAACCGAGAAACTATAATTGAAATACAGGTAAACATGTTTTTGTGCGAAATCCAGAGCATTTTAAAAGGTCACATATCGAGAAGTATTTAATTTGTTGCGGCATTCGATCCTGATTGTTTCAGAAGGAATTTTAGGTTCGTTTATTAAACCAGTTTCGATGGCGATAACACAGCAAAAGTTGTGTTATTAGATAAGCCGTAAGAAGTTAACCCTTAACGTTATTGATTTATATAAGAATCAATTTAATAACGTATGATTGCTAAGGAAATCAATAACAGTGATTATCACAATATCCAGCTGAAGCTATTCAATAATATGAAATACCTTATTCATATGTAGGTACCGAATTATATTAATTTACATAGCGCTCTTTCCAGAGTTACGAGGCTATAAGGATCATAAAAAATGGCTAGGGTAATTTTCGATTGACCGGGTCATCTCTATGTACCCAAGCATGTTGGCGCCCGCCGGGTCGAGATTACGCATAAGGAGGAACACAAAAATAAAGTGATGGTAAAGAGACAAAAATGTAAACATTTAGATAAAAATCCCAACGTAAGAATCTCAAATGCATAAGCAATCCAAAAACATGCCAACTGCTTGGTTAGAAAATTATATTCAATATAAATATTGTTTTATCCCCATATCCATAGTTATGTAGGAGGGTGTATTCCTGACAAGTGTAGGCGTGATTAGAAATTATTATGCATAGCAAATTAATGTTTAAATATTAAGCTCTATGAATATTTAAAGGATTGGAAATTTAATGCGTATCAGTTTGATGTCGCGTTTCTATTATCTAATATTCTAACGCTACTCAATACAATAGAAATCAAGTGTCATGCATCAATTTACAATGCCAGGGAAGCGTCATTTAATTATTTACTGTCAGAGTGAGCTGTGGTTGCCGAATCGTTTCATTTGATGCTTCTCATGCGTTGTTGGAGATTGGTTGCAAGGAAGCAAAGCGATTAAAATCTAATATTGTGTCCCTACTGGACCAACAAATCAATAGGACAATTTATTTAGATAGTGATGGTGACTACCATTGGTGACCAGATTGTTGTCGTTGAGTACTTGTTTTAATGTAAAAAATATGATGGACACACTATCACAGCCATATAGCAAAAAAGCAAAATTTTTATCGACTCCAGGTATTTCATTTATCATCTGACAAAATGAAAATACGTTAATTTATTGAGAACAGCAATATACATTTTGTGTTTTAATCATTCAATTGTAAAATTCTCACCTTTGATTTTAAATGGAACCGCGTATTACCTAAGATGGTCGAAGGAGTCGCTCAAGGAGGCAATTTATGCCCGATAAAATCGTCTTCAAAAATAACCTGACGACACTCATTATTGAAACTTACAAGTAACGTCCTGAGGGATTTTATAAAGCGGAATATTAAATTCCATTCGGGCTTCAGGTGCTCATTACGGGCATAAAGCAATAACACCCACAATCGAAGCGGGCAGATATAGCAACGGGCCAAATTTGAACCTGCCCCGACGCTCTTTGAATATTTGCTCTTGATAGAAAAGTTAGGTTTCTAATATGATATATTACTCCTGTGGTAGATGACAATTTTTAACCATCTTATATCTAACTCGAGGTAGTTAATAGACGACTTCGATAAAGAGATTTGAATTTTTTACAATTATCATTCTTTTAAACAAGGATCCCTTTTATATTATTTAACTAAAAAAATATTGTTTGAATATTTGAACTCTTTATTTAGTTAAGAGTCTATAATTTTTGCCTTCATTTGTAGATTAGAACACTTAAATAAAAATATATTATATCCTATTTAATCACGCTTATCCCTTACTTAGTAGAAGCCTTATTAAATTTTAGGCTAGATAAAGCTATGTGAAAGTTGTCTTATGAAATAAAAATTTTATCACAAAACTACAAATAAAAATAAAACATGAAGCAAGTTGCTTTAATATATTTTATCAATTACGTCTTACCACGACTTTAACAATATACATTTACAAGAGAAACAGCGAGGCAGTAATAAAACAGAACGCACACAGCATCGTAATTCCAGAACAGAAATAGAACGGAAACACTAAAGGAAACCGTATTAAAACTTGCCCCAAAAACTTCTGTCTGGATTCAGCTGCGTCCCTAGACTAGGAATAGTCACTGGCCTAGTTTTATGCGAACTTTTATCTCCTAAATGATTCGGACTGCTATTCTTTTTGCACTTGTTACTTACCGAGATTTCTGAGCTTACTCAAATTTCGTAGTTTCGACTTTTCTTTTGCGGTAGACTACATTTGCTCAAACCAATCTAATGACGAACTCAAGGGGATCGCTAGTCTGCGTTCATAGTGACTATAGTGAGATAAATTTCAGGATCAATAAAAAACTGTAAATTAAGAAAACTAATTATTCTGAATTTGCTTGGATCGATTCACTGCAAATATTACAGTTAAATGTGTTAAAATCACTACTCAAAATAACGAAATCTTACTATCGTGAGAGCAAAACACCCGAAGATTCTTATTATAATATTTCCTTTATTAAGAGCTCAGCTTTTGTTAGTAAAACAAAAGTACTAGATGATGTACTTACGTAATTACTTAAAGGCAGCACAGAACTTATTATTATACGAAAGAAGAACTGAAGTAAGTTTAATGATGGAAGCTATCATGGTACAAAAAATAGGTATGGAAATCAGAATTGAATAAATCTTCTTTCAAAGAAATTCAATTGGCAACCGACACCGCATGGTAAAAAGATAAAGCCTATTCCAAACTTCTAAATTATATCGAAAGAAAAGTGTAGATAAATTGTGTACAGTAAAGTGAAAAAGATAAAATTCACCATATACCTACGATGAAACAATTTGTAGCTAAAAATATACCATTACCCAAAGCAACACCAAATTTAATTAACGACCAAATATAGCTTGAAGCACTACGATAATATTCTTTATTTCATAATTATTATACATACAAGATACGATTTCCAAATGTTAATTAAGAAATTGTATATAGATGAATTGAATGAATTGAATTAAATATTTCTCCGATGTTTAATTAATGTAGCTGTAGCAGGGTTATTAAAATTATCTTAAGGATTATAAGTACATATCTGGTTAATTTGTCAACCTACTGTGTATCTAATAACATTTAATTTTCATTTTTATTCGAGAAGATTTAATATTGGAAACAGGACGAAGAATAGGAATCAATTGGACGACGTAAATACGCAACTTGATTCTCAGCCTGATTGTTTTGGAAAAAATGGTACAATTAATAGCACGAGGTCCATCTTTCGCAGTCCCTCGCTAACTCGGCTAAGTGTCTCTCTAAGACAGTGGCCGTAACCGGTCTCTGTACTTTATGTGTTTGTCCCCAAGTCATAAAGAACTATACGAATGTTCGGGTTTAGAACAACACATTTGCGCAGACGTAGTGGCTGTAAAAGTTAATTTACGTGGAGCAATGAATGCCTGTGCTAATTTTTGGAAAAGGAAAAAATCGGTGAGTGTTTGAAAAGATTCACTTGTTTTTTTGGATGGTAAAAAATTTTAGTCCAGTGTTGATGATAGTGATAAGAAGATTTTCCCTCATTAGGACATACAGTTTACTATAAAGCACACATTCAAATGTGCATTTCGTATAAATTACTCTATGTACAGTCAAAAGCACGTCAGACGTAACACTTTGGACTTTGTACCACTCTTATGTCGAGGGCATAAGTGCTATTATCCAACTGAAAGTGTTAACTGTGATGTGCTGTTGACCGTACCTTAGAGTAATGAGATATAAATCTGACACTTATACAATGGTGACCTGAAAATTTTACCAACTGAGAATGAATCTGCTCAGGGATTTAAACAATACGTGCAGCTTCCTATGCAAAGTGACGACATATTTCATTTTCTTTCTCATTTAGCCTTTCGCCTGGGAATCATAACTATTACTTAGACGAGGATTGTGGAAGTGACTAAGTTGAAGTCATATTACTTAGCAAATTACTTAAAGTGTCATATAAAGCGGGAAGCGTAGAGCAGTGCTAACCTAACTTTGGACTTAATTAACATCGCAACTTGACATCACGATTCCCACGCTAACTTGTTATAATAACTTTATCTGTTAAGACGGTTAATGTGACAAAAAATTTGGTCTGAAGAAATATGTTTTGGAGATGTTTTCCGTATGTTGGGCTAGTTCTTGTAATAACCAGATGACTGAAGTCACAAGTGGAGGTTAATAGATATTAGGTGTGTAATATATTTTTGTATAACTGCTGTAGGTACAGCAGGTTGAACTGAAACACAGTGGTCAGGTCGATTTGTTCTGTTTGATAAACTTCTGTCTAAGTAACTAATATGTTTGCGATGTATTGACGACCAATTTGGTTCATTGATGGAGAAGTCAGCTTTATCGGAAGCTAAATCGGTTTGTATTATTAATTTATGAAAAATGTTCATATAATATTTTCTTTCGTTGATTCTAATACCTATATAAGTCTACGACCACTTCCTTTGATGAATCAAGTTGTCTGAATTAATTTAATAGACTACCCAATTCTGCTTTCTTTTGGAATATTTATTACTTGTAAATTAATACTTACGCGATGTGATTAGGATCTTTGGTATTTTCTGTGATAATTATTTACGATAAAATTTCCAAACACACTCACACTGTAGATAAGGGATGACCGAATCGTTATTTTGGCCACAACTCGAACAGATCGCGACGATAAATAATAAACTTTGCCAATTTGCGTCTCCTCGGAGCCTCCGGGCGAAAATTATAAACGTCGTCATAATTAAATTAAAACATAAGTTATGGAGTTTAAAAAGAAATTGCTATTCCGGTTTAGTGAGCCGAGGGCTAGTCACTAGCTAGCTTGAAGAGAATTTAATTAGACTACATCGGACGTACTACGGTTTGGGTGTCTAAGTTACGAAATGTCACGGAACTGTGATCAAAACATTCTGGACTTATTAGGTCTGGTTATTGCCGGCAGATGGCGTTGGTCTAAGACAAAGCTGCGTCGCGATGCAGATTCAATGATGGTCACCTAATGGTGATATCTATAATTGGTTCATAGCTATTGTACTCATTAAGGGGTGTCCTTTTAAAATTTAAAATTCATTCGTATCATGCACCGCGTCACACACAGATTTATCAATTTGTTTTGTAGTGAAATCTCAAAAATCACAATGACTATTATATTATATTACAGATAGATCATTAGTGCGCCTATTTTTAAACTCCAGAAGCAAACAATCACTTACTCGTAGTAGGGGTTGCAC
Source organism: Mecyna flavalis (assembly GCA_949319885.1). Classification (NCBI taxonomy): domain Eukaryota; kingdom Metazoa; phylum Arthropoda; class Insecta; order Lepidoptera; family Crambidae; genus Mecyna; species Mecyna flavalis. Next base: position 5,214,577 of record OX439439.1, read on the forward strand.
GTTAATGTCATTGTATACTGAACATGACATTTGACTAGACATTTTACAGTCTGTTCCACATAAGATGTCCTTTAGCCGCTATATTGGTAGTATTGTTTTTCAATACATTCAATCTGTTTTTTGACAGCTTTACAAAGCGTAGGCAATGCTGCCAATATAGCGGCTAAAGGACAACTTATGTGGAACGGGCTGTAGTTGTAGGTCTTGCCTTAGTTTTTTTTTTAATTAAAATTAGTTTTTTATTCAATTTTTATTTTGTTTTATGCGATAATAAGTCTTCCCTATTTCTAAGGTACCATTACCAAGGTTTACTCTATGCCTGTATCAGATTTAATCATAATTGGTTTAATGTTTCAGGCGTGTAAGCTTAACAGAGAGTTTGTTTCGTAATTATAATATTGATATGAATGACGTTCCTACATCATAAGTAATCAAGTAACCTAATTGAAATAAGTAAAAACGTTGTGCGCAACGTTGTTTAACTTTTTTTTTAATGTCTGTCCTTTTTTCTTGCTTTCAACTTCTTACTTAAACCATTCCTAACGAATATTACGACCGTCACAAAATTAAGTTGTGTTTAATAAAAAAAAGGATTTGTGTTAATGAAATATACGTGGGTAAACTAAGCAAAGAGAAAATATGCGAGAAAGCCCCTTTTAATTAAAAGGTCTACAAAGTTTTAAAGTCGATTATGAAGGTATAAACTAGTTTCATAATGAAACAGTAAGATTATCCGTGTCATAATGAAACTAGTCTAGTTAAGAAATATTCTTTATTAAAACTTATCTGATAATTAAAAATATTGTTATATAGCACTAGCAGTACGGCTATGTGAGAATTCTAGTGATTTTTAAATAAAAGCATATTAAAGTCCCTTTAAAACCGGTCCAACCGTGACAAAGAGTAGCCGGAAAAATTTCGTTTTTACGGAAAAAAGAACACACTCGTCGTTTATGAATAGCCTATCTATTATATTATAGTTTAAATGGTTTATTTCTGTAAAGGTTTATCTAAATTCGTTAATTTTGCTTGAAATGGTTACAAATATCCATCTTTACGTCCACACAAACTTTCGCATTTCAATAAAAATACATAATCATCAATATAGAGAAGCTTACAAATGGTCTCTAAAAATCTTTGCAGTTTCATTATTCCAATAACGAGCAATAATAGTTTAATTATTCACGATTGAAAAAGCTTTCAGAGGCGGGTTTATAGAAAGTTTGCATGGTTCCGGCAATGAGAGCGACTAATGCTTGAAGGTCCGGTCTGCACAACATAGCGAATCTAAACAGTGAGGAATCATCGACTGCAACTGACAATATCATCAGCAGATGAAACATCACGTGACTGGTTGTGGATATCATGATTTTTTATGCTATATCGTTTGGCAGATGCCTTCCAAATCTATTCTGATGGTTAGTGACCACTGTATTCTGTTTAGTTGTGAGACAGCAAATGCCACTCAATGTGCTGTCACACTGTGGGTCCATTAGATCTGTGGGCATGATTTAAATACCAGAAACCAGACCCAACAATAGTATTCACCCCAAAAGGTTTTATAATTCTTTGCCGACGATCCAGAGATTGAAGAAGCACTCAATAGCAGTTTTTGCTATACAAAAACTACAATTTAGCAATTTAAGTTAAAATAACAGTAATCGTGAATACACATTATTTGGGATATGATGCAACAAAGGATTTTTGCAAGTAACTGATTGTTCAGTCAACTTAACTTGCATTGTCATATTGTTCATTCCATCATAAATTACATTACTGCAATGCTTACTATATTGTGATTGAGAGTATCTGTAAATACATAATTAAAGAGATATTTCGACTGGGGCAGCATTATGGACGAAGCTAATGGACCGATCATAATGGATACTGAATTATCTTATGGCTGTTTCTTAACAGCTCCGGTACTAAAGAAACATTATTCGAGCTTCTTGATTACAGCTAATTGAGTAGGAAGGGTAAAATAATGAAATATGATATCGTCAAAGTGTTGATAATGGATACAACCTGTTTGTTAACTTCTGTTTAAAATCAGTTATATTAAATTTAACATTAATTCTTAAAGGTTTTACAATGTTAGGTACTTGCTTAATTACCACGCTTGCCAAGATTGGTGACCACGTACTCGACCGGCGTGCTTGAGAGTTGAAAAGCTAAGCTTGTTTACTACTTATTATTCATTAATAACTTTGGAAATATCTTAAGCTGTTGATAAAAAAATAAATTAAAGCCTTGTAGCCGAAATTCGGTATTGTTTTAGTTCAATTAATAAAATAAATCAATGAATATTTTTGGACAATAAACATACAGCGTAACCTAACCCAAAACTAAGCATGGGTGCCAAACATCATTAAAATTGCATCACTGCCAAAAATAAGATACTTACTACCAACCCTACTGGATAAAGAACTTGAGAGATAACAACGATTTATCCATCGCATTTAAAAGCACAGAGTAGTCCCGAAACAAAAGGAAGAAAGCAATTATCCAGTAAAAGACAAGGGCCATTGATAAAAGGCCATGCAGGGCGCATCTGCTGCTAACTCGATTCGGAACGTGTGTTGATACAGTATAGAGCAAGCACAGTGAAGAAGCTATAATTAATCGGTCACATTTGTTAAAATGGTGTTGTTTTGACAGAAATTCTTTTAATATTATTTTCATGTAAGTAAGTCTAATTGTTTCGGTCTGGGTATTTCTATGTTTAATTGTATATGAATTTATTTAAAAAGAAAAAAAAATGTAAAAAAACGATTTTCTGGCACCCATAGTCCAAACTATGCATTGTTAGTGGCTAGACAGTGCTGTGCAAATTATGTACAAAGATATCTAATATTCATTTAAAATACTATTTAGAACTTTATTTCTCAAACAGAATTAATACATAATTCACACACTGATGAGAATATAAAATTAAATTGTTACAACGAAAAATACGTGTTTCATTTCTGCGTTCTCTCTCTCTCTCTTCGATTGGAGCAATTGAAAACATACTCGTAGTGACATTACCAAGATCAATCTTGATTGCATAACCAATTCAAGAGTCACTATTCTAATGAAGATCCCTTACTGGCATTCAATCGTCCATGTATTCGAAGCCCATCTGTTGTCCGTGAAGATCGTAAACTGCGACATATGTCGCTATAGCTGCATTAGGCGATTGGGTGCAGAGTAAACACTTCGGACACATCAATTTGATATCCTTTTAAACGTTGGAGCATAAAGAACAAGAAAATAAACATTGCCTTTTATGTCACAAAGAAAACGACGAACCATTTGGGAAATAGTAATATTGTTCAACATAAGAGCCATAAATTAAATAAAGTGCTTAGCACCTGACGTGAACTATAAAAAGTAATTTATTACCAGATGAATAAGATTAATTCGAGTATTTCAAGTAACTGCCAAAATAGGTAAACTTGTCTCTTATGAAAAAACCAGATATACCAGATATGTTTTAGAGAACATGGACGTTTAATAAAAGTCTCTATAAAATCCGTTGTTCCATTGATCTTCACAAAACTAAAATTATTTTAGAAATATTCAATTGGGAACAATACCTCTGTTATTGCGTAACGTCACCAAAGCCTCAAAAGGGTTTTTTTTGTTTTTTTTAGGGTCCTCCCACGAAAAATGATATTTCATAGCACAATAGGGCATATAGTATAGAATATCATACATTGTGCAGCGCGAACAAGGTTTTAATGGTAGTTACACAGAAAATTTCATGTTTTTTCTATGCCTGATTCAGAACAAAACAAAACATAAGCCTGTAGAAAGAGTATATTTTGGAAAAATATCTCGTCAACGCGAAATAAATTGATAGTGAACAACCCATCTAATAATGAACAAAGTTTTACAAATTTGATCAAAAACATATTTAGTAATTATATGCAATTTACTAAAGAAGTTGTTTTTGATCAAATGTGAGATGATAAAATGAAACCAATTCAAAGTAAAATGAAATAAAAGTAGAAAAATTTGAGGATTTTACATGGACCAAAACCCATGACTTCTTAAATATAGGTTGTCTGAAGCCTATAGGATTCGTATAGAGCAATGTAAGATATGCCTTGATTTTTCAATCCCGAAGGCTATAATAGCCTTGCGAGACCTTTTAATAGCTGCCTTAAAAATAATTAGGATATGGTAAAACGAAATTGTTCCATATCATCAGATTTCAATCCATCGCAAGTCCATCTAAAGCTGATCACAACGCAGCGCATCTATCATGGCGGTAAGTATCGCAAACTCGGCCGCCAGATGTCACTGCATTATCAGATTAGGTTGATACGCTGCAGGTCACACAGCGCAATGTTTGTACAGCCCCCGACGTGTAAATACGAGCTTGACTGTACGTGGAACTAATTTAAGGAGCACATGCGCCCTGTTTCATCTTTGACGTAGTTTCACGTTCTTAAAGGCTAGTTTCATTAGTGTTTGATGAGATCCTAATAATTTTTCTGTCAGATATCAATGCCACTTTTTGGAAAACTGACAGCATATAAGACTATCTGAGAGATAAATTATCAGACACCTTTATTTTATACTAGGTCAGTGGCAGACGGGCACGCAGCCCACCTGATGGTAAGCGGTCACTGCAGCCTATTCCATTAAGGGACACTTCAACAGGAAGCGTAGCTTAATGTGCTGCCAAACTGTAGGCTCATCTGATCTTCGAGCCTTTGAATTCACCTGTAAGGTGGTAGCAAGCCAGTCGGACTCTGAACAAACCCTACCACCAACCAGAGCCAAGGCGGAAATCGAGCCCACGACCTCCGAGTTTGATATAATTCAAATTTACATAAAAATTTGACCTTACTGTTGTATTGCAAAAATATGTATGTACTGAGAATGTTTTTTAGAAAAATGCTGAATAACATTACTAAAAATTCCCGTTAACTATTTTTAAATAATTATTTATTTTAACATAATTAGAGACGAGCAGATACTTAAATGACCCCAATGATCTTGCTCACATACCACATCTTAATCAATACGAGCAATATAATGGTAAATATTATTAAGTCTTTGTTTAGTCTGTTCCGCTTTTGTGGTACTTCAGCCTCAATTTCGCAGAACAAAACCTGACTATACTAGCCTTTAGTTAACGCATAAAGACATGTTGCCAAGCCATTGATTCAAGACTGTCGGCGGGAATGGTTGCTTTGATAATTGACCATCGAAACTGGACGAAACTTACATGTGAACTATCGGAATGGGGTAGACGCATTGTTTATTCGGGATCTAACTATTCAAGGAGTATGTAAAGACCACAATTTGGGTGGTCAGTAATATTGAGGCTGTAATTAATTTGGCAATATACTTTGTCTTTCAAATGACACCCTGTTGATTACAACCAGTATATATTTGACTGGCGCGATGGCAAATTTGGTAGTGACAAACATTTTGTGTTTGTTCTGTACATGTAGCTGTTTGTGTTTACTTAATTACGAATATATTTTATGGTAGGTATCATTGTTCATTCTAAAACTGATAACACAAAAGATTTAAAAAGATTACTCTTGTCTTTTAGCAGATTTTGAACGAAACATCTCATACATTAAGGAATATGCAAATTAAACGACACATGTCTGCTAGCTTTCCAGGTCCAGCGAAAACGTATATAACCTGTATAAAAAATCATAACGTGTCTGTGATTTTTCCCTCGCATTACTTTCATAGTGAATTGCGTTCACGTTCAGCATAATAAATGTACCTTCGCTTGGGTTTACTACGCTCATTCCGAAGCTATAACATTGCTAGGTTTCCAGAAACTCTCTAGAGTGTTACCTGGGATAAGCACCTCAAATCTCGAGTTTTCTCCACGAATAACACGTTTCTTGGAATGTTCTTCCATGATTTTATCTGCCACATTCACGCTGTGTTACGTGTATTCCGACTGAATTCTTTTAGTTTATTTAGAAAAATTTTCTACAACGGATGTAAATTACGTTGGTCTATTTTAGAAGGTTTTCGTGATTCTTTTGCCTTAAATATAGCATGAGATAAGTGCACTTTCACGTCGCTAACATGCTAGACTAGAAGACTGAAATTCATTATTCGTATTGTCAGAAACATTTATTTTATTTTAGCTTATGATTTTAAGTGCCATCTGAGCGCTGGAGATAAAAGTAATAATGTTTTAAGTTATGAGCAAATAAATTAATAAAACAGAAAATAAACCTTTGGTTGATAGAGTGATCGGAGAACGATTAATACAGAAGATAGAAGAAACTGTTTATGACGCGAATATATTTGTCCTGGACGAGTTTGGAACCAACGACCCTTAACTTGCATGACAGCATCTCTCAAATAAGTAATATGAGAAAGGAGAAATATTCATAATTTTCGATAATAACTTGAATTCAGATTTACTGTATTGTTATCAATCCGACGAAAGATTAAATGAAGTGTAAAATTCTCTTTGTAAAATTAACCGAGTTAGGATTTTTGTTCCGGACGTTTTTCAAGCTCCAAAGGCCTTTACGCAGGGTTGAAAAAGACCTGAAGATAAAAAACCTTTTAAATAAAAACTAAACCGGGAAAGTGTCACCTTTGTACTGGCTCTTTTGATCTGAGAATTCCGATTTGTATGCTCCAGGTCTTCTTGTTCAAAATATGTACAAAGGATGAAAGGACAGGTAAGGATTTCTTTGGAATGTTGAGGGTTTCTAATTCCGATGGAATTCTGCGTCAATCCTATCATTCTCTGAGACGAAAAAAATATAAGTGTAGTGTGTTTAATTATTAGTGTAGTGGTCGTAACTTTCTTACATTAAGTGTCGTATACAAATCTTCCATTTTTCAAAAAGCACAAGTTAATGATACAAAATATTAATAACATGGATCCAACATGTTGTGTCAAATTAGTTATTTATTTTCTTTATTATTTTATTTTTTAAGTTAGAAGAAGACAATCTCAATTCACATTATTGGGAATTCAACTTTTTTAGTTTTTAACATTGAGACTTTATTCAATTAATTTTCACAAAACAAGTTCGTAAATACTTAACAGAAGATACACGATCTCAGCTATTCAAGAGCCCAACTACAAAATGCTCTAAGCTCATCGGAAAACTACGCCCGTTTTACCTTAAAATAATATTATATTTCTAAACACCTCACTATTTGGCGGCCGACTCGGTGTGTTCTCCCAATAATTGCTATTTGCCATTTGAATTCAAGCTGTGTTCGGGCCTGCGGCTTCCAGTATGTGAGGGGAAGGGGGGGAGTGGGCTCACAGTGGAGTGAGGAAATAGTAAGATATGTTGGTTTTATCGCTAGAACGTCTTATAGTAATGAAAAGGATTAATTTAAGATAAGTTTCAAGACTGTGTCTTTGAACACACGATAGTGTTTTACACATAGAAACTTTTATTTTGTAATTTGGGAAGCAAAACTTTCCAAAGTTTTCAATAAAAAAAGTAGTTACATGTACCTTAAAACTAAAATTTTAAATAAAAAGTCTTTAAAATAGCCTAAGGTTTGTAGAGGTTGTTTGTAAGATTGAGATTCCTAAATGTACTATTAGAAAACCATTAAACAGAAATGTATTAGTATCTAGAATTATTGTGGAATAGCTTTCAAAAATGCTAAGGATACAGTATTTAACCAATTTATGACATAAAACAACTTAAATGGATTTAACTCGCGGTCTAATGATGCATTTTTTTTTTCAAAAACCCGAAGTTTCTATTTTTTAACAGCAGTCGTGATCACAAAACGGTGATTGTCAAGCAATGGAAACGTGTGGTAATCTTGTAAATCAGAAACCACTACTACCCATTGTCGCCTGTAGTTTACTGTTAACCACAGCCTTACACTGTGTCGGGGATAGTTAAGGACCGTTCACAAAGAGCAATTGAATCAGCACAGGCCGTGTCTTGTGGCGGTGACGTGTGTCGGCTTCCAGACTTATAAACCGATGTTCATTGCTCTACTAGTATGACCGTTTTTATTGGAATTAAAGTTTTCACTGAGAGATTCTTCTTCTGGAGCTGTGCGATCACGAGGCAGACCATCGATGGTCCGATGACATCATCATCTAGGTTATCTGGGTGAATATTGCACAGGACCGGAAAATTTGGCGTGACAGAAAGGCGATTTATACCCAACAGTGCTTAATATATAGACAGATAGATGCTTCCTGGGGAATTACACTCACTACCATCACCATGGTGATGATGGTGAGTACTAACTTAACAATAGGTGCATTAAGTAATTCAAACGTGAAAGATAAGATAGCATCAATGTTAAGAGTCTGTCCTTAAAGACATGAATTGATTATGATAATCACATACTCTAACAAACTTTTGTAAGGTACTATGATGTATAAAATTGGATTGAAAAATGGCCATTACGCTGTAATATAAAATGTTTAAAGAATAAGACTAGGCAGAACAGACTAGAAGGTACATAAGCCGCAGTAAAGTGGTCCATATACTTCCAGGAGTAATATAGCTGTGTCAAAAAGGTTACCAAAGAGGATAAAGAAAGCCAGTCGAGAACGTTGCCTCTGGGAACTATAATTAACGAACAGCACTTATAACAGTAGCGAGGCGGATTTATTCACTTCTCTCGATTGCTAAGACTAACCATTCGCGGTTTGTTTATAGCTGAGTTTTCTATAAATGGCATCTGTAATTGCACGGACTGACCATTAAGCTAATTTTAACCTTATTGTAACAGAAATACGTCTGCAAACTCATCCTTTTTTCTTTGAGCGTATTATCCCGATTTAGCCAGGGTGCGCTTACACCATGATCCAGAAAGTCAAGATATTAAATTGGAGCTGACCATCTGACCTCTTGATTTGGCTATCAGCGTTTGCAAACTCATAAGTTGTTAGCTATGTAATTCGTAAAGAATAAGCGACGTTTTCGGGATCCGTTCTGAATTGGTAACTTTTCACTGGGATATTTTTAAGTGTACATCAAAAAAAAATACTGAAATGTTCATCAAAATAACTGATTGCACACCAAAGGTTAGGTTAGGTTAGCAATTCGGTATATTTTTGATGCACAATCAGTATTTTTTGATGTGCAGTTAAATACAACCCCTTTTAACTTCTATACGCAAAGATGTTGATCCTCTACATTTTCTCTAATCTACTAATCCTCAAATAACGCCTAAGCCAGATCAGTCATATAAGGCTCATATCAAACTTATAACTCACTTTTCCTAAATTCCAACATACAGTTATTAATTAACAAACAAACGTCGAGCTCCGGTTGTTTGCCGGCAATCATTATTGCGTTCATGTCAATGACAAAAGCTACATGTATGCTAAATTTAATAGAGATCACTCGAGTAATTTGCCCCGAATGTGACACAAACACGGCTTTGTTTCGGTTCATGTCGCGTTGGCTCCTGTTCGCGAGTTAGTGAAGAATATGAGAATATACGTGGATATTAATAAACTAGTTCGTTATCCGAGGTAGTGGGAATAGATAATTATTAAAATTTTTACAGTAAAACAGTAACTCGCTTATGTATTTTAAGTAGAAATTACGTCCTACTGATTTATTGAAATTTAATTTTTCACTAATTGGCTTTATATCCAGGTTATGTTCCAATGCTAGAACTCTACCTTGTAAGAAATTTTAGACGAAATCTCTAGAATATTAAAAAACGTGCGCACAGTTTGAGTTGTGATATTTCGAATCGGTCATGTTTAAATCGGACATCTTGTAAGTTAGTATAGACTATAGAGACATGAAGGAATTTATTCATTACTAGCTCATAAATCTAGACTCATTTATGAAACACGAACTTTTAAAAGTATACCGCAATTTTCACATCAACAAGATGGCGACTTTTAAACTGAACTTCGTATAGCAACGTGCGAAAAAAATATTTGAATTCTTTATTAATAACCATAGGAGAATCATAAAAAATAATGAAATGTAATCATAATTGCTACATTCCTTCGCCCTTGAAAGTTAACGATCTTTTCAATTAATTTACGACCCAAAGGCGTTGGAGTTCCGTTTTATTTTCCAATTAAACACGACGGAAAATCGCGGCAGAGTCGCCGAGTCACCGTGATACCGATGTTATCGTCGTGAAGAATGATTTTTGTGTTCCACTGAACACGACACTTGGGCTTTGTCGGGGAAATGGACGGTCGGTACAACCTGTGTTGCATAGAAATGGGCTTGGAGAATGCCTGACTCCGTGCAAGGAGAAAGCTAATTTGAGAACGGTATATAGCAACTGGAGCAGGACTAGCGATTGAAATACTATGGAACTAATACAAGTTGGATTCAACTGGATGCAAGTGGCTGAGGATAGAAGTCGATGGAAGGATGAAGGGCATATGGACTTATACCAGCTGCAGGGTTTCATCACCGTACAACACGTCACAAACTGAAGTTTCACTCCCAACACCTTGACGAGAGACGAGTGTACTACCGTACGATTCACTCGAAACTTCATACCACGTACGACCAAACTGTGAAACCAGCTCCCTGCAGCGTTATTTCTGGACCGATAATATGACATGGAAATCTTCTAAAAACGAGCATTTTTCTTTCTTAAAGGCCAGCAACGTACTTGTGACTCCTCCGGTGTTGCGGGTATCATTGGGCGGCGGTGCTTGCTTACCTACCATCAGGTGACCCACTTGCTCGTTGCCTCCCTCTTACATAAAAAAAAATCGAAGGCGAACCCTAGGGCTGTCTAAAGCGAGTAAAGGAATATCAAATGACTTTAATGATAGACAGGAAACATGTTGTCAAGAAAATGATATCTTTAATTATAGTACAGCTATGATTTATTAATCCAACAGAATAGTTAAAACGATAAACGAATCAAAACTTCCAAATGACCCGGTGCTATAATGGCTCATGTGAAACTACCCTCACAATGAAACCTATTTATTTTCCTTTACACATCAAGACACAGGCTTCCGGGTTTTACTTATATTCATTAAAGCGCGACTTGCGATAAAAAGGTAGATAATTCCCTACTTAGCATATTTACTTTAACCCCTTCCTGTAGTGAGTATAATGAAATTAACACTCAGTAAAACAACAATGTCTCGATGGTCTAGTGGTTTTAGTACCGGGCTTCTTGGGGTCATTTTTTTTTATTTTTTTTTCTCGGAGGAGAATGCTTTTATGCACCATAACCGCAGGCTAGCTAGACCTGCGGCCGTGTGTGGGACTCAAGACTGAAGCGTCCACTACCCACTAAACTCCCCCGGTTTCTCCTTAACACCTGATTAGGACGAGCCGGTGCTAGCCTTATGGCTATTGACCAGCCCATCCCCGGGTACCCCGACTTGAGAGGCCTCAAGTCAGGGTGGCGCCTAGGGAGGGCCACCCGAGAAACTAGGTGACCCTCAGACTTGGCTCGAGCAACCTGTGCAATGCGGGCGTTGGGGGGCTACCCCCGCCCGCAGGTCAACCCTCAGGCCGGAGAAAGCGTGCTAAGTGAGCTCGCCTTATCCGGCCCGGCCGTCTACGCCGGAGAGGAGCAGCGAGGGGGTCCTCCTCGCGCTCCTGCTCCGCTGCCTCCTTCTGCGACATTACTTGCTCGCAGAAGGAGGCGGCCGCCTCCCACGCTCTCCTGTTGGCCACCATGGCACGAACCATGGTCGCCAACGAGTGGCGTCCACCGCCTAGCGCCGCGATTAGTTCGCGGCGCTCGTGTCGCCAGGCCGGGCACTCAATAAGTGTGTGCTCGGCCGTGTCGTCGGGAGCGTCGCAGTGATGACACTGCGGCCTCTCCTCCCGACGGGGTACACGGTACAGGTAATGTCCGAAACTTCCGTGTGCGGACAGAACCTGTGACAGCCGGTAGGTGAGGCAGCCGTGCCGGCGTTCCACCCACTCCCTCAACACCGGACGAATGGCCTCAATCGTCCAGTGGCCGGGGCTTCTTGGGGTCCTGGGTTCAATTCCCGGTTCGAGGTTTTTACGGTTTTTCGTTTCGTTGTCACGATAACATGATTTTAATAATGGAGGCCTTTATACACGCCGATACCGTTACTTATATAACAACAATATTTATGGTCAGTTGGCCACGCATTGCAAGTAGGTCGTCAGTCTAATCGAATAGACGAAATTGTCCGCTGACAAGGCATTTACGTGTAATTGATGGGTGACAACTATCGAAAAGTAATTTGAATCGATTACTTTGTACGGAAATTCTAGACAGAACCAGATCAATTAGATCATGGCTGTCACACGATATTTTCGGTCACCGCCAACCTAGTGATAAATACGGAAAATCCATAGCTGCGCGCCGAGATTCAATTATTTCAAACCATCAACACGTATATAAAGTAACAAATAAAAAACAATAAGCCTTGTAAATTGTTAAAAGAAATGGTCTAGAAAACTCATCATTTTCCTACCCTTATCCCACGCTAAGTGGGTCGGCGCAACATGTTTTCTACTCTGGTGTAATAGCCGACCTCTAAAATAAATAAAAGGACTGCAAACCAATAGGCAAAACAAGTTATCGTTATCTATATATATATATGTTACAGTCAAAGTGATCAATTAGCTATTATATATAATGACTGGTCATTATATATAATAACCAAATTGACTAGACAATGTGATAAATTGATCACTTTATCCGGATATTATTTATAATAGCTGGTCCAAGTTAGCCAAAGTGATCAATACGTACGTTACTGACATAAAAAGTGTATAAATAGTTGTACAAACTATTGTATATATTATGTTACGCTCAAAGATCAAAAACGCTCATTGAGCGGAAAAATAGCTTACAACGCATTGCGGTCACAGTAAAACATCCAACGTACTGACACACAGAGGAGATTATATTTTGAACAAAGTTTTTTAAACCTGAAAAAAACTTTGGTGACCACAACACCTTGTGAGCAATTTTTCCGCTCAATGAGCGTTTTCGATCTTTGAGCGTAACATATAGACCATTTGATGATTAATAGTAAATAAACAAAATACTATCTCTCTGCCCTGACGAAGTAACGTGGGTAGAATTCGGTTCTGGCACTCGCCGGCCGCTGCCGCGGCACGCTCGCTTCGCTCGCTCGGCTCGTGCATTTGGGGTCGCAGTTCTAACCTAACCTAACACAAATCTATCCATTCCTTTAAATTAATAATATTGCATTGCATTTCTTTAAAAAAATACCAGTCAGGCATTGTTTTATTACATTATCCAAGTCTATGAAGATATTATATATAATGGCTGGTTAATGTGATCAATTCTGTGTTATTTATCACTTTGACCAAATTGAGTAGTTATTATATATAATGGCTAGTTATTATATATAATATCCAGATTGATCACTTTGGCTGTAACATATATAAAACTCAAAGGTGACTGACTGACTGACATAGATGGATATCAACGCACAGCCCAAACCACTGGACGGATCGGGCTGAAATTTGGCATGCAGGTAGATGTTATGACGTAGGCATCCGCTAAAAAAGGATATCTCGATATTCCCACGGGAACGGGAACCACGCGGGTGAAACCGCGGGCGCCCGCTAGTTTTTCATATGCCTTATTACAACACATTTTATTGCTACTTTACCTTTCCCTTTCTTTACTGTAATAACCTACCGTCAGCAGACAAAATAATTAATGCAATATTCATACAGTTATTATTCATGTTATGCACCAAGACAAGAGTTCCGTACGCAGTATTATGTGCAGTGAACACTTGAAACCACTTAGTTAAGATTCGCTTTGAACTGGTGCTTGAGTAATTACGCGGTAATTTTTGTAATTGAATATAACCCTTTCATTGTTATGAAGCTGATTGATGAAAGGGTTGGAACTAATGTTAAAGTGAATGTCAACTTACGGATAGGACGGCGGTAACATCGTTAAAAAAACTTGTAGATGTCTTTTTTAACCGTACACCAAAAAGGTTGAACGTGCACCAAAAAGGTTGAATGTGCACCAAAAAAAATTGAATTGCTAACCTAACCTTTGATTTATTTTGGTGCACGTTCCACCTTTTGTTGGTGCACGTACCACCTTTTTTTTGGATATACACTTAAATAGTTCCCTTTTTTTATACTACTGGAAGAATGTATTTACTCAACGACAGTTGGCGGCTAGGGTGAAGAGATATTATGTGGGACTCTCCGTGTCCCGATTAGTGTGAACCTAAGGTCTAGATAGGGCCTGTAGTTTCGATGAAACACGATTAAGGTCACTACTAAGCTCTTAGTTCTTCCTTTTAGACACCGCAAAGTCATTAGAGTTTCGGGGTGCCATTCATTCCACACCAAAGATACCTCAGAATGGCAGAACATTAAGCGTCGCTCACACTTACTCAAACAAAAAAAAAGTTGGTTTCATGAGTTTGCGATAACGTTTGTGCGTGAAACCCTCAATTTCACGCGTGCGAAGTAGCACAGCTAAATATATATATGTTTTTTACGACGTACCACTTAATCGTAGGATTCGTAGCACGCCACACCCAGTAAAGGTTATTATTAGTTATTATAAATTTCAAACTCCACAATGTTAATACATAAATACATTTGGAAACTACAAACGCGTCCCAGTACGTATAAATTAACTCTGTGAGCAAGTATCACAGAGTGTACTTGAGCGTCGAAGTTAGATTAAACGCTGTAGATCGGCGCGTGCTAAGCGAGCGTTTTAGTGCGGTCCCACGGAATACCGCATTGTATTGCAAATTAGTTCCGGAACAACTCCGGAAAAACATTCCGGTGTAAAATATTGGACAGTGTAAAACTACCATTTATATTTACACGTTTCGGTGTTTACGGCCAAGAGTGGCGTGTCTGGGTCCGGTTGCCTCATGACCGACAAATGGGACAGGAATTGTTGGCGTCCATCTTCTGTATATTTTGCGCAGTATAAATACGCAGCGGGTAACTTGAATTCTTAAGACTATGTTTGATTATGCTATTTATTATATTCCTACCTAAAATTATTATTAAAATAATTCCTACTTCTGAAATTAAGTACAGTTTTACAAAAGTCAAAAAAAAATAATTATGATTTGTTGAAATTAATTGAGAACAACAACCACATCCAACAATGTACACAATTTTGTCAAGGCGACACCGTATTAAAAACGCAAAAATAATATTTAATAATATCGAACAACAGCTCTTTCACGCACGTACAATCTAAAAATGCGTTGCTGATTGACAACGTAATTTTCGCTAAGATTAATAAGTGAGTAAATGCCTGTATAGACTGTGCAGCCGAAGTAGAAAAAAAAAAATATGTAGATGATCCCATTGTGCCGCAGCCGAAATTCAATTCGAGCAATTTAAAAACAGAACGCAGATAACAAAACACGACCCGCCTAGACGATAAATCATCTGCCGGTTGCTAATCAAAAAATATGTAAATCCAATGCATGGTGATGCGACTTCGTAAATACTTTAGCGATAAATCGCGGAGGTGATAACGTCGGTAGTGATGTACTGCCGCGGTATCGCGCGATTGAGAATTGATCCCCGTGTAATTGATGTGTGGAGGATTTGGCTTAGCTCGCGCGTTGTTTTTAAAATCGAACGTGGGAGGTACAACGCGCGGTTGAGGCGGATTGAGGTCGAATAGTGCAAGTTATGAAAGATTGCATCGAGTTTCTTAACCATACAGAGTAATAAATCTGTGCCTGTGTGTGAACGAGCTCGCTATAGAGGCGGATCGTGGTCGAATACTGCGAGTTACGGGAGATTGCACCAGCTTTCTGAAAAAAGCACAAATATAAAACTGAGGTAATTTGCAATGTTAAAATTGTTGTTATCCACTTAAATTGCATGTGAAACATGTTTAGCTACAGCAAGAAATAACTACCAACAAAAATTATAAAAATTCTGTCTTTTACTTTCGTGCGATCGAAAGGTCGGCAATACTTATGAAATTCTCCTGGTGTTGTTAATATCCATGGGCGATAGCCATTCTGAACTTCTTTCCTTAAATTATTTACTTATGTTTTTTTTTTTTCATGTAAAAAGTCACGTTACAGTTTTTCTTTCTTTATATACGATTAATAGTCATTTTCATTACGAATTGCGGGTAAAGCTATAAACATTAACTCATAAAGCCAATATTAGAATTACGAGTACAGTATTTATTCTAGAGCTGGTTTCATAATTGGTATAGATTCTGAGAAAGTCTGAAAATAAACCTGCAAGAAACTCCATAGTTACTTCTCAATCGCCAAGTATTTATCAAAGTTTATACAATACTAGCGGCGGGCACCGCTGTTTCACCCGCGCGCAATTTTTTTTTCAAATATCCCCGCTTCCCCCCACATTCCCGGGGAAAAAAGTACCTACTCTATGTCACCTGGGGATGGTGTAGTTTTCCAACAGTGAAAGAGTTATTATAAACGGTTTAGTAGTTTCGAAGCCTATTCAATACAAACAAAAAATCAAATCTTTCCTCTTTATAATATTAGTATAGATAAGTTTCAGAAGTTGTAGTAGTGAGATATAGATGAAAATAAATAAAATAATACTTTGAGATAAAAATAAATATATGTATAATACTTTGAGAGAATAGTAATAGACGGTCGAGACATTAAATATGCTGATACTTCACTAAGTATAATCCTAAACACATTTTTCCAAAGTCTCGTAAAGCAGATGAATAATTAATTACAAGAAATTCCACCTTCGAAAGTAATTAATTAGCGAACGAACTTAAAGCCGCGTTAACGATGATCTAAGCAACATTCTAACTTCTAAGTTGCGGCAAGAAACTTATATTAAACTCAATTATTCCCCACCTAGGCTGATATTTTTAAACTTAGCGAGCTAAAGTTGCCTTTTTAATTTTAAAAAATAGTCGTACGTTTCTACCTACTCTGCTTAGTAAAGTATAATAATGTTTATTATACTTTACTAAGCAGACAGTTTACAGACTTAGTGGTGTATCATTACATACATTGTATTATATCATCAGCAAAAAAGAAAATACAAATGCTTTTTTTCAACATTACAATGAAGCGACAATAATTATTATGACTCAGTAAAATTAAGTTCTGTTACCACAACGTAGATATGAAGGGATTAGGCCACATTTCAAATTTGGTAGGATCATAGTGAAACGTTCCGCTGTCAAACCAAAACCACCTAAACTCGACATCAATTTAAAAAATTAAATAAATAACAATTATTAACCCTTTCTTTAAAATTACACGCAGCAATTCAGAGAAGACAGAAAAAAAAACGGCTTTCTCATTATCACAAAGTCTTCTTAAGAGGGAAAAATAATGGAATGCATTAACAAGCGGTGCATAAATATTTAAGTGACGTCATAGTCGCGAGGACACCGTCCTGCATGCAGTGGTCGTAATCAAAAAATTTCCTTCAAGAAAACTTCCCAAGTTCCGGGACCCCATGAATAACTCATACCCGAGCACGCCTCACTTGTTATGTTTAAAACTTTTTTTATTTTCTTCTCCATTAAAAGGCGGCTGACTGACGATTTAGCGACGGCCCGATGAATAATTAGGGAGTATTTCTTGCCTGTCACGTCTCTAATGAATATTAGAACAGACTTGTGCTTCACAGAAAATTCGTGAGAAAAAAAAATTCCGACGAAGAAATCTGCGGTCTCTCCCCCGAAAGGAATTCCGTTAATTACGCTCGCTTGAAGGATAAATAAGTCACTAAGCACGAATTTGTCCATCTATCCTGTTTTTGCGGCGCTTCCCAAGGAGTTGGTTGCTTATTGGGTCATTTTTTTCCAAGGCTTGGCCCATGTGAGTTATATTAGTCGTTTGTGTGCGTGAATACGGTCGGAATGGGCTGCTTTCGGCCGCTTTGTACGTTTCAGAGGGAGTTTGCGTAATAAACACAGCCGGTGCGTATAGCCGGGTTTATAAATTGGGAACTTTTGGCTTTTGTTGCTATTTTGTTTTTTTAATATTAGGGAAGTGTGTACAGCGGCGTGTATAAATTTTAAATTGTTTGATTACGCGTAGCGATATACTTTTTTTTTTTTTGAGGAATATTGAAGTACATCAAATAAAGCTATCTATTGATTGAGGGGGTTGTCTGATTATTTTAATAGATGCAGAGGCAACCTTACCTCCATATCACGGATCTACCATGACCGTTTGACGTGAGAGTCCTACCAGAACTCCGGGAGGCCCGCAAATACGAGTACGAAGTATTTCTTAAGACAGCTTAAGATGTTATATCAGGGCCAAGCCAATGAAGCTATCTATATAGTATGTATTATAATCGGAAATATTATGTATGTTTTCTCCAGAAAACACAATGTAAAAATATAAAATCATTTTTATGTTTTATGATGCTGGTTATTTCACCTTTCGTCTAAAATTATCTATACATATAATAAATTTGTAGAAAAGTGGTGTCTGTACAATGGAAATATATTAAAAAAAAGTAGCAGGGGTTGTTATTATATCGATACCGAACCCGAAATTGTAATTAAAAAAATTTTTGTCTGTTTGTCTGTTTGTCGGTTTGTCTGTTTGTCTGTTTGTCTGTTTGTCTGTTTGTCTGTTTGTCTGTTTGTCTGTGTGTTTGTGCACGCTAATATCAGAAACGGCTTATTCGATTGAGATGCGGTTTTCACTAATATATTGTGGTAAGCTTCACTTAACATTTAGTGTTTATTTCATGTCAATCGGTTCATAAATAAAAAGTTATGTCAATATAAAGGTACACGCCTCGCGCCTGAGCTGCGCGTCCGTATATAAAGCGCGCTGAGAGTATGGCGAATAGGTAGTTGCATTCGATTATTGCGATTTACTTGAATACTGACAGTTTGGATATTTCATTTATTTATATTTAAGGGTTTGTAGGTTAGGTTGTCTTTCTTAATTTTCTTTAATCCTTCTAGCCCCGTAAAACCAGACACAATAGAAAATCTATTGTTAAGCGGCACGCGAGTGCCGGTTCGGCCTTGAGTGGTTAAAAATTTGTAAATAAATATTGTAAGCATTTGTTATAGGTTAGGCATTTCTTTCCTTGATTTTTGGTATACTTATCTTAATTTTTTATTTAGGGTTTGTATATATGAATAATTTATAAGTATTTGGTATAGGTTAGGCAATTTTATTCTTTTCTTGATTTTCTTTATTTAAGTACAAGTTTATAAGCTCAGATTATTAATTAATTTTTCTAGCAATACTTTTGTTTCATAAAATTTGTACGTTTAGTTTACACATCTTAACACTTTTTGCAGTCAGCCTATGTTTTGCGATGACAATTAATAAAGCCCAAGGTCAGACGATGAAAGTTGTGGGTGTAGATCTAAGTATCAGCTGTTTCTCGCACGGTCAGTTGTATGTGGCTCTGACACGGGTTAGCAATCCTAGGAGCCTGTATGCTTTCATTCCCGATGGCCATACGTCACATATCGTATACCTACAGAGAAGCATACTGTAAAGTTTTGTGTTTAACTGTTTTTATTTTCTATCGATAAAATCATAAGACCGGAAAGCAATCCCTGATGCAATGGGACCACGGGGAATGAAAATTACCCGTGGACCCGTTAATGGGTCGACCCAACGGGACCACGGGTAAATACTCAAATTTTTAGCTACCCAAAGGACGGTATAAAATTTGTTATTTAAAATATGCTGCCCGAAAAGTCACTATTCTACGCGGACGAAGTCGCGGGCACAGCTAGTATTCAATAAAATATCTCAATACATCCTTTTAAAACCGGCCAAGTGCGAGTCGGACTCGCCCATGAAGGGTTCCGTAGCAGCTAATATCATCATAATATAAAAGTTCTTGTAGTTCTTTGTAAGTTTGATCGATGTTTTTATATTTAAGTTGATTGAATGAGAGGAAAATTGCGGTTAACGATTTATGACGTATTAAAAAAAAACTAATTACTTGATCTCGTTCAAACCAATTTTCAATGGAAGTTTGCATGGTAATGTATATCATATATTTTTTTTAGTTTTATCGTACTCTTATTTTAGAAGTTACAGGGGGGGGGACCAACATTTTACCACTTTGGAAGTGTCTCCCGCGCAAACTATTCCGTTTAGAAAAAAATGATGTAAGAAACCTTATTATCATTTTTAAAGACCTATCCATAGATACCCCACACGTAAGGGTTTGATGAAAAAAAATTTTTTGAGTTTCAGTTCTAAGTATGGGGAGCCCCCAAAATTTATAAACTAATTACTTGATCTCGTTCAAACCAATTTTCAATGAAAGTTTGCATAATAATGTACATAATATATTTTTTTTAGATTTATCGTTTTCTTATTTTAGAAGTTACAGGGGGGGGGACCAACTTTTTACCACTTTGGAAGTGTCTCTCGCGTAAACTATTTAGTTTAGAAAAAAATGATGTAAGAAACCTTATTATCATTTTTAAAGACCTATCCATAGATACCCAACACGTAAGGGTTTGATGAAAAAAAAATTTTTGAGTTTCAGTTCTATGTATGGGGAGCCCCCAAAATTTATTATTATTTTTCTATTTTTGTATGAAAATCTTAATGCGGTTCACAGAATACATCTACTTACTAATTTTCAACAGTATAGCTCTTATAGTTTCGGTAAAAAGTGGCTGTGACATACGGACGGACAGACAGACAGACAGACAGACAGACAGACAGACAGACAGACATGACGAATCCATAAGGGTTCCGTTTTTTGCCATTTGGCTACGGAACCCTAAAAATTACAACAAAAACGAATTAAAATGTCAACCCCGTTCAGTCACATTAAAAAAACGACACAGTCAATAAACATCAAATCCGAACCCTTTAAAATTTGTCGACACTAAATATTTATGCTTTAACCCTCACTAATGGGGTCATGGGGACAAAAAGTACCCCAATTCATTCGACACCCCGGGCTCAACGAGCCTTGACTAATACATGAAGAGATAATCCCTTGTTTAGGTATGCACCTTCACTTTTGTGGGCTTCCGAATTGACACCGGTAACTATTAGGGTACAAAATGTGGGGTCGCTTTTGTTGTGATTCTTTGATATCGCTTCACTGTGACGTCATAATTGTTCTGATTCGATATTTAAAAGTATTTTTTTTTTTAGCAGTGGTGTATTTTGAATTAAATTTGAATTTGAAATTAGGTTTTTGGCAACTTCAGGTCATAATTTTGAGCTTTGAAAATGACATCGTTAACTTTTAGGGTTTTTAAAGAAAATTGTGTCACGTTTAAATAATTAATATCGAACTGAAACATATTTCCTATTTTACACACTGAATAATAAGAAACATTCTTTTTATGGAGCAGTACAAATGAAAATAAATTATAGGCGTGTCCAAACGAGTTCGCACAAAAATTATATTGTAAACATAAAGTGTAGTCTCCCAAATAATTGAGAGGTATTGCGCGCACTGAGCTAAATATACCTATTTACCTATTTTTTGGTACGCCGGCAGTAAAAATACGCAAAATAAACGGGCTATGAAATTAGAGAAAAAATATTTACTAACATTTTTGCACATGATCGTACAACAAAGCTTTTTAAACAGAAAATTTTTTTTTGTATTTTGATGATGTTCGTTTGTGATTCATTTGTTTATTGTAGAACATAAAGGCCTTCGCTTATTAAACAATTTAAAAGACCAATAGTTATCACTTCATGGTCAACAAATGATATATCAAAATCGGCTATATTAGGTACACCAGAGGTCGCGGGTTCGATCCCCGCCCCGCACGGTACCAACATTTGTGTGCATAAGTCTGTTTGTATCGGTCTGGGTGTTTCTTATGCATGCATTAAAAAAAAGTATAGGTACAAGTAATGTTTATCCATTGTCTGGCACCCATAGCACAAGCTAATGCTTAGTTTGGGGCTAGATGGCGCTGTGTGAATAATGTCCAGAGATTTATGTGTGCCGAACACCAACAATAAATTATAAAAATCGAGAACTTCGTTTCAGCGTCTGTTAAAAAGTAAAGCAAAACAAAGTAAAATATCAGCCTATTAATGTCCCACTGCAGGGCAAAGGCCTCCATCCTTGAAATTAAGTTATCGTTATAATGATGGGTACTGTTAAAAAGTACCTAACAGAAATTCGGTTACCGCAGATCTAACCTAGAAGCAAACATTCGATTCGATACGGCCAATTAGAACATAAAATACCAACAATAATACTCAACCCTGCATCTTCCGTTTGACAGCACTTATGCCGTTACTGCAGTGCCCACAATGTCCCGGAAAATTCTGGAAAATCCCCGGAACATCGTTCGGGATTGGCTTAACCCTTCCTGCACTCAACGAACGTAAGTAGAGCGAAGCACGCGACCGAATAAACCTGCGACTAGATGTGACAAGCAGAATGTACGGTAAGTGCCCCAATAAAAATTGTAGGGTTATGATGCACGGGTATCGTGTGTCGAATGCGAATTATAGGGTTGTAAACCGCAATAGGTAACAGATGTTACAGTGAGGAACGTTAAGAGAATTGCCAATGCCTCATTAAGAACAATTTTGTAAGTATTAATAGAAAGAATCAGCCTATTTTCTGTTCCACTGCAGGGCAAAGGCCTCCATCCTTGAAAAGTTATCGTTACAATGATGTGCACTGGCTTAATCACTACGCTTGCAAAATGCGGGTTGGTAATCACAAACCCGAGCTGTGTCCGAAAAATTCGACACAAAGTTAGCTCGAACCGTGAATTGAACCCAGGACCCCGAGATCGCGGCCCGGATGTAAAACCACTAGATCGTCCAGGCGTTGTAAGTATTATTAAAACATTTTAAAAGTGTTTTATGTACGGTAGAGCCATGCTGCAGACATGTAAGATTGATTGATGGATGACGCCAATTTTAAAGAAATGTATGAGAAATACCTCCGTCAAATTAAAAAAATATACATATGTTGAGGAAGTTTATGACTTTATGGTAATATTAACATTATATTCTTATTAGAATCTTTAATGCAAATTATCTAACAAATCGCAACATGAGCGTGATTCATGAAACTGTAACCTCACTGTGTTACGTACAAATTGACTAGGGACTATTGTAAAGAGGGAGTGAAATTTGAATAAACAAGAATGTAACAATGTCGAGTTGTGCGCACTTCAGACAGGACAGACATTACACGAAACATGCGTACCTACATACACAGGCTTAGCGTGACAATTTGCCATACTGTACTTATTTTTGTAGCCTACCTTATTTCGAATATTATAGTCTCGATTCAATGTACCTCTTTTTAAAATATGTATAGCCTGACCATTAAAATAAAAAACCTCGCCATATTGCGGAAAAATATTGGAACTAATTTCTTCAAGTGGCAACAATTAAATAAAAAAGCACTAAGATGACATTCATTATTGCTGTCTGTCAAAGTGTGATGTCAATTATATTGTCAACCGTGCCTTGTTATTTCTTGGATAGTGTGATTTATTTGTGAGTATAACCATAGCAACCGAGTGTTGCTATAACCATAGCTGATGTGGCGCCTCCAGAGCAGGTTTTTTATTTTCCTTGTCAGGCTTTATATCCTGTCACATCCAGTTGAACTATCAAACATAGCTCCCTCTACCGGTAATGTCGTCCAACTACGCCGGTGCGCTATCGGCACAGATTATATAATAGTACTAACGTACTATCGGTTAGAACCCATATGTAAAGGGATTTACTACTAACCAAAAGTGCACTTTTAAATATTACGACTTCAAGAACTCAGAAATCCTGACGGGGAATGTACTGGTTTTACAGACCATAAACTACGGAGAGGATTTCATTGGCAGATATTCCATTGATGGTTATTGTGAACGTGTTTATTTATTAGTAATTTAAGTTTTGCGTTGATCTTATAACTTTTAAAAATCATTTTTTATGCTACTTTAGACAGTCGTTTCTGATACCTAAAACACAAGTTCTTAAGTTACTTTCGGGTTAGATCAATGTATATTGTCGAAAATGTTTTATTTGTCACCTAAACGTTGACATAGGCACCTAACTTCGTAATTTTCAGAACTGGTAACCTGCTAAAATATTTACTACCACCTTCCACTATGATTATTTCCTACTAACAACATTAGTTCCTCTTAACCCGCCACCGCCGTAGGTCGGCACTAAAAACCCCCGCCCACCATAATCGTCTACATTATCTTTTTATTAATGTACTTATAAAAACGATTTATAGACACGTGCACAAAATGTAACAACACGCGTTAACCGTTACTGTTCCTATGGAGATAATAATGATAATAATGCCAGTTTTACGAGCATTTTACTATCACAGGGCGTTATCAAATGTCGCACTTAGCTTTCTTAACGTAAGTACTTCATTTATTTTTACGGTGCGGGGGGAATGTGAGCAGCTTGATACGTATTTTTACGTGCATAAAGAGTCCAGAATTGAGATTATAATGTCAAAATCAAACGGAAGTCGTAACAATCAATTTTAAAATCCGACAAATTCTAAACTGCTTATAAAAGCAAGGTACCTACAATCCTACCTACCTATAATCTTATTTATGTAAAAGTATACAGTGAGAGAAGCTTGTATTGTATATCAAAGACTTAAAGCGTAACAAAAACTCACAATTACCATTGATACGTTTATTTAACAAATCTGGCACGCACAAAAAGACACTCCTCGTCGAGACGGGATAAGCCAAAACATCTTTGATTTTCCACCGCAGTTAACAAGTATAAACACTACGACTGCCAATCCAAAACTCAAATAAACGATTCATGTAACATTCACGACGAAAACGCCGAATTAACACTTCACAAACTCACCGACGGCAGTTGTAAATAATTCCGGCGTTACAGTTTGGTCGAAACAGTGGCAGGATCACGTATCCACGCCTTAGACAGTGGGATAAAGCGCAGTGAGGTGTTGCCAACATATCTTTATAACTGCTTTTTTTACAGTTAACAGTTGGCAGACAGATTGATGATCAAACAAATGATTTAAAATAGGCTATCATAACTGTTGAGTTTCTTGCGGCACTTCTTCTCAGCAGCAGGCCATTCATTCACGTCGAAGTGCTGCGTAGGAAAAAAAGTTTATGACGAGCAAAAGAATTTCTTGGTAAATCAAATTGCAAAATAAATACTTTGACTTTGACTTTGACAGGCACGCAGCCCACCTGATAGAAGGCATCCAGGACATAATTAACACAATTATATTGCCAGACCACAGCTGTTATGACCTGTCCTGTTCTACTTGAAGAATAAGCTAGCCAGTCAGACTCAGAAAAAGTCGTACCACTAACCAGACATAAATCCTAATTCACAGCTTAGATCAAGATACATTTCGGGTCGTTAATCTACCAAAGCAAAAAAGTAAGTCTACTTTATTTTGAATAGGATGTGCCAGCGCCTCCTCGATTATATGATCACACTTCTACTTTGAAATTATCACCAGGTTAATGGCACACTTGAAGTATGTTTTAGGAGTTCGAATTTAGAAACAGAATTCTGATTTATTACCAAGTCGCAGTTAGCAAGCGAGTAAAACCGTAATTATGGCGAAAACTGGATTTCAATGATGGGTGTATTTGTGCGGCGGGCTGTCAATAGGCTGCGTGTTAGCGTCAGTCAGTCAAATATATAGCTATTGAGGCTATCTCGCTTTAGCTAGCCACGTTATCAGTAGCCATGTCTCGTACTCATGTCAGAACAGCACTCATATTTAACCAGAAGTTAGAACAGTGGCCAGAGATGAAAACCATTATATATAATAGTGAAGTTCATTTCATCTGATTTATTTTAAAGTAATTGAGCAATGTTTGCAGATTTGGATGATGAAATGGCAACACAAAGCTTGTTAAGAAAATACCAGCCAGCGTTGCGGTTTCGCGAGAGTATGAGAGTTTGAGCAAACGAACAGAGCAAATAATTCAAGATTCGATTTCCCCGATATGTTTCTTCACTGCTAAGCTCACTGCTGTTCCCTCACGTGACGAA
This sequence comes from Mecyna flavalis, assembly GCA_949319885.1. NCBI lineage: Eukaryota > Metazoa > Arthropoda > Insecta > Lepidoptera > Crambidae > Mecyna > Mecyna flavalis. The sequence continues at coordinate 5,240,447 of OX439439.1, forward strand.
CAGACGAACTAAGAGCTCGTTAAATGTATTTTCCCAAACAAAGGCTGTTACATTTACCGTGGTCGCGCCGACGTCATGTTCCGTGAAGATGCGCCGCTACACAGAGAATACCGAAGTAATAAAGCCCCTTTGCCTTTTTAATGAGATTTTAACAGCGCCCCCTACAACGCTTGCAAATGAGATTACACCGAAAACATCGTGTGAGAACGCCGGTCAAGCGGAAGTGATGAAACACGAAATTGCTTAAATAAACAATAGACTAAACTTAATCGAACCTTACATGAGCAAATTGCAGACAAGGACACTACAGACGGATGGGCGAAAAATAAAACCCACGCAATCAGCTAGGAAACGAAACGAGGCCGTGCTTGAAAAGAAACAAATTAGATCCGTCTCGAGAACGCCGCTTTTGAAATGGGCTCGGTTTAAAGGACCCCCGACACTAATGAAGGGTTAGACATGGCATTGAACATATTCCAGATGCAAGTTAGTTCGATAATGACCCCTTTCAACTTGTCAAGTTACAAGGCTTTTTATTCACAAGTGCCCATTGTAAGTTTGTCGTAAGAATCAGGTTTGCAAATTGGAGAATATAATAGATGGTGTATTGTATAATTTGTATTCTCCATAGGAGATCAAATATAGCGGGGCAATTTTTGATACATTTTAAAATACACACTTAACACTAAAACGAATACTGTTTGAATATTCAATAGAATAATTTATGTTTTACTTTAGAATAGCATATAAACCATATTTTACAAAATTGTATGATTTAGCCTATGTCACAACTTACGAGTACAAGGCAGGCAAATCATATCGTTATAAGAAATAGTTATGAATATTTTGACACCGTTTGGATCAAAGTTTTTTGAAATATGTATAATCATGAATACACCATTGTTATTAGGTTATTAGTAGCCGCGTAAATATCAAAAGACAATCAAAACTGTCTATTTAAAGAGAAACCTCACCAAACACTATTTGAAAAAGATTCCATCTTTTCGCTAAACCATTTTTAAGCACGTAACAGTCCAACTCAGTTTATACTACATTTTCCCTCAAGTAAGAGTTCGTTCGCGATGTTTGCCAAACGTATTTACTCACAAGCGGAAAAAATCCTCGCACAAAATCCGTACAACGTACAAACACTTCGCGATACCTATTACGGATCTTTCGATACCACTATAATGATGAGTGATTCGGCAACTCAAAGGAGTAATCCCCGTTTTCAAAGACACTGCTGGTAATTGGAGAAGTAATGACACGTTTGAATACAGAGCTTCAAAGATGGCGCCCAAATAGATTAGAGAGTTAGTCGGTGCTCGGTAATGCGATGTTTTCCACTATCGTCGTTTGTGCGCGGCGGTGGACGGGGGAAACGCGGGTTTTTGCACTCGGATTGACTGTAAACATACATCAAGCTATAGAAATCTGTCAAAAAGTCTCAATCGAAATAGAACTTTATGTGGAAGACAATAAGCTGAAAATTAGCTGTACGAATTTGACAGATTTGAACGGCTTGATGTATGGCTCACTGTACTTAATAATTGGTAGGAGATCTGATGTTCTTTTAAAAGTGGAAGATCTCTTTCCGAACTATATCGACTGTGCTGGGAGACTAAGGTCTGGTACCTTTTTTTGTGTGTTGTATAATTTGCAAGCGTCATTAGCGTGATGCATGATTCTATACTAATTCGGAATAGTAGGTCAGCGCCATCTGTCATTAGTTGAACCATTTAAACCAGCGGATACTTGATCAATTTAGTGACTCATACGTATTTTTGGACGTTAAAAAGGTAATTTTTGAGCATGTCCATTACTTGCATTCAAAAGTTTATTAATATTCTTGTAATTGTATTTTGTAATGTGAGTAAACGCAGTTACAAAAAATATTCGCGAAATATTTTTCTCTCCAAAAAAGCACTTCGGCGCCTCTTAAATACACACGCACAATGATATTATAATATTATATATGATCAAACGAACTTCTAAGTGAAGTTCGATCAATATAATATGAGTGGTTTCATTTGAAGATACAAATCAATTGACAAGGTAGTAATTTTAACCTACAAGGCAAATACTCGCACGCTTTTATATATTTTTTAATTTATTAAATTTCATTTTGTATCGATTTTCCAAACTCGCAATAAAAATCGATAAACCGTGTGACCTCCCTATTACGGCAGCCATAACGCCTCATTATTTTTAAAGTAAGTACTAATTTCTTTATTTCATTGAGCTCGTGTTAAAACAAAACTGGGATTAGGGTGGGTGGGTGATTTGTATCTTCAAATGAAACCACTCATATTATATTGATCGAACTTCACTTAGAAGTTCGTTTGATCATATATAATATTTCGTGGTTTCATTTTCGATACAAATCAATTGACAAGGTAGATGTTTAGAGTAATTAGTTTTGTCAATAATAATTGTTGAGTGTCATTTATTAAAATGCGCAGTCAATAAAACACGAGAACTATGAAATTAAAGTTATATTTTATATTTCAACTTAACAAAAATAATTCCTTATTTTAATTAAACAGTATCATGAGTAGGTACAGATTATAGATCATCAAAGACAACTAAATTAAGTGTTTGAGGGCAAACAAACTGATTTTGCAAAATTGGCCTCCTCTAAGATAGGCCTATTGTAAAATTTGGCAAAGGTCTGGGAGGACGCAGTCCAGCCAGCAGTTTTGCGGATGAGGTCGACGCTGACCCCGGCGGCGCGAGCGGCCGACGTGGCGGCGTGACGGGCGCTGTGCGCTCCGAACACCGTCACGTCGACTCCACTCGCGCACAACGCCTGCTTGATCCATCTGCTTATTGACTGTGCTGTCGCGTTCTTGTGAGGACGCTTCACAGTTATTAAGAGATGATCACAACTCGTAGGTCTTAAGTTACGTGTCACTGGGCAAGCTGATATAAGGGTACCTATCAACTGAGAATATTCACGAATTGTGACGATGGGTAATTTCAAAAATCTTTGGACCATAAGGGCTATTTTATTTCGTTTATCTAGAGGTAACGAAAGTGTCATTCGATTGGAGTCATATATAAAACCTAAAAACTTACACACCTTTTGTGGGTTCAATTGACTTTTTTCATAATTTATTACAAATCCTAAACACTCCAATAACGTTATCGTTTCCTTTACATTACGAAGGCATTCGTCATAATTAGACCCTAAACAACAAATGTCATCTAAATAACTGACTGATTTATACCCCTGACTGCGTAAATAAGCTACAACCTCTCGGACAATCTTAGTAAAACACCTAGGCGCTAGGGCGATCCCATAAGGCATAGCGTTAAATTCGTAGGTAATTATTTCGCTCGAGTTCGGCCAGATGTGTTGAAATCTGAGGTATTTACGATAAGCCCTAGCAATAGCTATAAGTAGGTATGATTCTTTCAAGTCAATAGTTGCCATAAACCAGTTTGTTTGTAATAACTTACAAGTAGTCCGGTAATCTTCCATTTTAAAATGTATTCTTGGAATGAATTGATTTAATAATTTTAAATTTAGAATAAATCTTTTACTACCGTTAGGTTTTGGAGCTAAAAAGGTGCTAGAAATAAACTGATCTACACATTGATCGACTTCTGATATAGCACCTAACTCAATTAAATTTTCTATGGCCTGTGACATTTCATGTTGTTCATTTGATGACCATGTAATACCTGGTATGGTTGGTTGATATGGTTTTGTTATAAATGGGATGGGAACTCCATCTCGAACCCAATTAAGAACTTGCTCGTTATTCGTAATATGTAACCAACAATTAAAGAAATATTTGACACGACCTGAGTGTACCTGTATTATGGACGTGGTGGGGCACGTGACTTGGCCTGGTTGGCTCGGGCTGGGAGCGACGGGGGCGGCGCTGGTCGACGCGGCAACGTCGTGAACCTCCTCTGGCCTCCTCGCCCCCCCCTGTTCGCCGGGTATCGAGGAGACCCGGTCCAGTTTCCCTGGAATTGTTGCCGGCTGGTACTTGTGCCGGGGACAGCTGGATTAGGTCTTAATGGTGGCACCGATTTTTTAATTTGAAGACCTTGCTTTTCAATGGTCTTCGAAGCTTTAATTTTCTCAGGTAAATTAACGCCGAACAATGTTTCATCCCGGTCGCTGTCTTGAATGACGTTTAGAAAAGGCTTAGCCAGACCCGGAGTAAGCATTTTGATTCTTGCTTGAGATTCGGAGTGATGTAGATCACAGAGGATACGGCATCCGTCGCTTAACATTTTAATAGCCTCAATTTTCTTGTCGCTTTCTAATAAAAGTGACATTGCCCTGCTAATAGCTGTGACTCCAATACCGAGTTGTTGTTGGGCATTTTCAACTTTTTTATCACGTAATCTGACCATTTCCGCGACAGCTGCCGATATCTCAATGTTGAGCTTCGGGGCTTGAAGGAGTGTACAATTACTTGGGATTAGATATTGTTTTAAAACTTTGTCTTTAATTTCTTTTCCCATTCCTTTTTTGAGTAGTGGCAGCCAGAGTTGTGCCAGGTTACTGTGAATCTCTTCACCCCATGTCGGTCCTGAATCAGTCGCCTCACCGAGGGCCGATAAAATTTCTGGATCCAATTGTGGGGGAGCCGCAGTCTCCGGTGGTGCCGACGGCAACTGCTGGTCCACTAGCGGCAGTGCCGGTTCTTGCCGTGCATCTGGGACTGGGACCGCTATGGAACTTGTCTCATCGAGTTCAGGTAATGGCTGTGGTTCTTCGATATTGGGCTCCGTTGGCCCCAATATCGCAGTCTCGTCTTCTAGAAAGTGAGAAGAATATATATATTACCTACATATATTGCACATTGTAGGTAATTTACGGTATTATCAGAAATGGTTCAAATTTCGAATCCATTAACGCCTCGTTCACTTGGAATCTATGGCGGGTATATTAATATTTTTGCCGTGTTCTAAAATTTGAATCTATGGCAAAATATCGTAAGGAGACTTTCACTTTGAACAGTACTCAATACGATATGTAAAATCAATAAAGGATTTTTATGAACTTACCTTGATTATTATAATAAGTATAATTATTGTCTTCATCCTCATATTCGGATGAAAAGGAATCCAAACGCCGTCGTTTGCGACGGTATTTATCTTTTAATTTGTTCATTTTTTGTAAATAATACTCCATTCTTTCCTCAAACGATCGTTTAGGCATCGTGGACACACAAGAAAAATATTTTTTATTATTTAAGGGAGGAGCGCGTGCGCTCTTTGCCTCGCACGAAAAAATAATGAGGCGTTATGGCTGCCGTAATAGGGAGGTCACACGGTTTATCGATTTTTATTGCGAGTTTGGAAAATCGATACAAAATGAAATTTAATAAATTAAAAAATATATAAAAGCGTGCGAGTATTTGCCTTGTAGGTTAAAATTACTACCTTGTCAATTGATTTGTATCGAAAATGAAACCACGAAATATTATAATATCATTGCACACGCATGTTTTAGTGAACAAGTGCTTTCTTGTGTTACCATTAAGCATTCGATAGTCGTTGAATATTTTATAAACATTAGCACAACAGCAGCTAAACTGTTTAGGCAGATCAATCTCCGACCCTACAATATGTGAGGGGCTTGCGCTCAATAGTAAATATTTTGTAATTTCGGAGAAAATCTCTGCGATGAATTTAAAAACAGTGAAACGAAATTATATTTTATTTTCTGCAAATGGATTTCCATAAATACTTTTGCACGTTATTTATTTTTTCATTTATATTAATACGGCTTAAATATGACTATGACAAAAACAGAATGTAGAATTATTACTTATTTTTACGGGGAAATCCACGCAATCTTGCAAGACACTTGCTTATTATTATAATTTGTTATTATATTAAATATTAGGATATACCTATTTCTCTGCGACTTCAAATTAGTTCAAATATAAAATTATTAGAAAATATAAACCAATACTTAGCACAAAGATCAAGAAAACAATTGTGCTCAATCGTTTTTTTAACTTTATTCTAATTTTTTTTTATGACAGCCCTATTTACCAATGCCACGGTTTTACATGGTTTATTGTAATACTGTGGCAATGCCTTATATATCTTGCAACCCGAACACTTTAGGGAGCGCCTTAAAATCATTTATTCTTTTAAAAGACATTAGGAAACCAAACAGCACTAAGGGAGGGGTCCTAATTTGGTGTTAATTATTCCAGGGGGTTCAACTTAGGGTTGCCAGAAACTCAAAGAGAATTCTTTCTCATAACTAAATATGTGTTTAAACACATAGTTATAGGTCATTTTAAATTTAAATGTACGTTGGACCTTTTTTTTAACGAAGTAAAGACATGTCGCAATTTCAATAAGGTTATTTTTTTTTATTTAATCTTCATTACATTAACTTTCACGTGAAATGATGTACTAATCCAAGTTTTCCATAGTCAAGCTTTTAACAACAAATTAATACTCGTGTTAAGTTTGACGTTTCTTTTTCCGGTGCTCATTTTTGAAATGTTTGAATTAGTTCGACCGGCACACTGAAATTTTAGAGCTTAGTTCTTTCGATTTGGTCAAAAACAAATCGATTTCAACTTATTCACCATAACTGGCAATTCATCACGTTAAGTTAAAAAAAATAATTAAGTTTTATCAAACTTCAAAAGTATTTGACCAAAATCAAACTTAAACCAAATTATGATTGACAACCCTAGCCTTATCGGCCATTATAACGAACTTCCGAGATGGGACAGGCCAGGGAATCAATTAACCAACACAGTAGCGGTTTGTGTTTGTGTGTGTTAGCCTGTTATGCTCACCCAGTGTTGACATGTGAGTAATTCCCACTGATTTTAGACGCGAATGAGTGTACAAGTTTGTAGTGTTTGCATTGTTCGGAGAAGGTCACTGAACTTTTGCTAGTAAAGTACCTACCTATTTTACTTTATAAGGCCGGCAACACACTTGGAAAAATTACGTCGCGGATCTTTTGCGATGGAATGCCAATGCATAAATTACAAATAGCGGGCACACTACGCTGAAGATCGGTCGCTCCGTCGCGGGCAATATTTATATACAATTACATGCCTTGGCGTCCCGTCGCGAAAGATCCGCGACGTAATTTACGTCAAGTATGAAGGCCTAAGGCGGTGATATGTGTGTCTGATCTCTCATTGGTCGTGTTAAGAGCACGTTTTTGCTGACCTGTCCTCAAGGGTCTAATGGTTAGGTACCTAACTATCCATTATCAGAGAGTTCTAGGTTCAATCCCGTGTGAGGCGAAATTTATAAAGGAATTTTTTGGACTTAGCGTAGGTTTGTGATCACCTATTCGCATTTGGCAACGGTGGTGATAAAGCAGGTGCCAATCATTGTAACGATTTGATTTCATTGATGGTGGCTTGAGCTCTGTAGTGGGAATAGTGGGATATAATACTTTAGTTTACATTTGCTCATATTTTACAAAGTGCATACTTAATGGCGGGAGATGGCGCAAGATAGACTGAAGGTCTTTTGTTGTCGGAGGCCAAAACTCATTTTGGGGACACTGCGCCATCTTAGTAGTAGTAGCATACTTAATTAACCTTAAATTAATACATATAAAATTATAAAAACCACTTATTCCCCGCCACTTCGCAAATTGAAAATACGAATCAACTTAAAAAAGTACCTCATAAAGTTTCCCATGAAATCCAAAACCATCGCTATCCATTTTCCTCCTCAGGATAATAAAAATAAAAGCCTTCAAAAACATCTTAACTTATAGCAAGTGACTCCGTAGTGAGTAGCTTTAAAATGAATGGTGAGTGAAAAAAAGTTACATTTCTCTGTTTATACATTTCCGTAATGGAATTTGTGAGTATTCCTTAAAAGGTGGACCCATTACTTTATATTAAACGTTTTTGTGGGAAACTGCCGCGGTGTGGGGGAGTGTTAGCAGATTAACCTGGGGATATTGACTTTGTCTTTATCTTTTAGGTGTTTTGGTTAAGGTGTGAATTAATGTGTAATGTGGAAGAAAGTTAGCTGACTAAGGCGTACGTTTCCAGTGGTTCTACTATGCTATTTATTTTTTGTTTCTCGTGAGAATGGCCCTATTCAAAAAGAGCTCTTGGGTGATTCGCACCGCGGGTCGAATAACTTGTGGTGCGAAACGCCCAATGACCCAACTAAGCATTGGCTTGTGCTATGAGTGCTAGACAACGGATAAACATTACTTATATACTTTTTTGTTTGTAAATACATACATATTATACCTACATAGAAACACTCAGATCAACAAAACAAACATGTTCATGCACACAAATGTTTGTACCGTGCGGAGATCGAACCCGCGACCTCTGGTGTAAAAGCCAACTCCTCGACCATTACACCAAATGGTTCGTCAAATTTATATGACGAAAACTACTATGCTACTACTAATTCTAGTGCGATTTGTGAGATAGGGAAGGCAGTAAGATGGTGGGTACTTTCTACAGTAGAACTAGTAAGACTAAATTCCAGGCTTCCTTTTAGAGATACCGTCCTACATAGAACTAAACAGCTGCTTCTATGCAGCCCTGAGTTCGAAAAATGTTGTCCCTTTGCAAAATGAACCCAAAAGTTAACAATTATGCAACTTGTGATTTTCTACCCGCTGATAAAGCAAGTACTTACTATAAAGTTCCTAGAAACACAGGTAAAATATAGAATAGCCTATTCCAAAAACTCGTAACGGTAGGCGGCTACAGAGAAAACTGGTAATAGAAGAAAATCCTCGGAATTATCGTAATTAGTACTTGGCAACAAGCAGGAGGTAGTAGTGCCTTGTAATGACGGGTAGTTAGGGCTGACTGCTTAAGTCAAATTATAAAAAACAAAAACAGACCACATTAGATTTATTTTGTATGGAGGCTGGCTTGCCTACGAATCCCGCCAATTTAACTTTTTTTGAAAACAGACGTTCACGTTCAAGTTCAAAACTTTGGTTCCTTATATCTTGGAAACGTGACACTTTACGGCTTTTTGTCTAATAACATTTTATGTTCGTATTCATACTAAGTATTCATTTTTGAAAGAATTTTAAGTGAAAGCGGTTTTGAAAAAAAAATGACAGATATTATCAAGCCGCCAAATGGCCTCTGACTAGGCTTGACGAGTAATATCTACAAATAGTAAATATTAGCCAAGACCAACAGCTTAACGTGCCTTCCGAAGCACGGATAGGCTCGAAATAAATGTCACTAAATGTGGTCAGAATGGTCACCCATCCATTAACCGACCGCGCCACGAACGCCTGGCACATGATACAAGATCATAACCAAACGCAAAATTAACCGAGTCAAAAAGCTCCACCCAGACAACCCTACCATAATAGCACTGCACTTAAGTTTAGTCAGAAAGCACTAATCTCTAAGCACCAAACACTACGTGCGAAGTAAAACGGCAATCTTCATTAACCCTCGATTACATATTCAGGTCCAACCGACCGAGGCGCTTTGTGCACGTTACACGTGTTTTGAGGGTTTGGGTCAAAAACATTTTGATATAATTTTATACATACTCTTACGCCGGTGTTAAGAACCCACTTCCACATTAGGTCACCCTTCCAATTTACTGAAGTCTTCAATTGTGGTAGCTACGCGCCTCATCGAAAAGTATAAACTTATTTCATGACTGTTTCGTGGCAAAATAGTCAAACACATTAAAATAAAGTTAAGTATTTAGCCTATTACCCTCTTATTACAGAACGTGGTTTAAAAATTAAACCGAGCTTAGTCCTGACTAAACTCCTGACTAAAGTCAAACGCTATTACAAAACGAAGTTTTACTTCATTTCGAGTACTAAAGTTAGACCTAAGAAAGTCCGCCGGTGCCCCTAGTTTTACTATGGACTAACTTTCAAACGTCAAAACGATAACACTTTAAAAATTTCGCTCCGTTCTACGTATAGAAAGACAAATTTTGAAAAGAATTACTTAATTTGTGAACAGAAAATTAAAAATAAATGTTACTTTTTCTCACATTACTAAAACACATTTATAAATAAAGAATTATTATTTTTACTATCCTATTTAAAGATTTAAAAACATGTCATAAAACATAGTCTTGTAAAATGAAACGCACTAAACGAGTTAGTACCAGTAAATTATTCTTATGTTGGTATTTGTTTTGTAATAAGGAAAGTTTTAAAAAATAGTCCGGACCTAAACCTGTACTAAGTAGTACAGTTTTAAACCTGTTTTAGCGATGTTTTTTGTAATAAGAGGGTTAATGTCCAACTGCCGCGCAAACGCCTACATCCTTGAAATCAAGTTATCGTTACAACGATGGGTACTGGCGTAATCACCACGCTTGCCAAATGCGGATTGGTGATCAACTGATCACAAAACCGAGCTATGTACCAAAAAACAACACAAAGTTAGCTCGACCTGGAAATTGAACGCAGAATAATATTGAATATTTATTCTATTTGGTGAAGAAAACTGGGGTAGTATTTGAACTACTATAATTTTGTACTTCGTTTGATTCTTATTTCCATCACACAAGCTAGGCCTCGGAAAAAGTTCTTGAGAAATGAGATATCTCTCAGGGCAAAAATATCCTTTAATATAATCGAAATATGAGATTCGCATTGGATACGTGCTCCTAATAGTTAAGTGCCAAAGCTGACACTACTTTCGGGCTGAGAATCGAAACAGAGAAAGCCAGGTTTTTTTCTATACTGATATTATAAAGAGAAATTATTTGATTGTTTGTTTGTATTAAATAGGCTCCGAAACTACTGAACCGATTTAAAAAAATCTTTCACCGTATAAAAACTACATTATTCCCGGGTAACATAGGGTACTTTTGATCCTGGACATGTGAGGGGAAGGGAGGGATAATTGACAAAAGACATTGCGCGCGGGTGAAACCGCGGAAGCGACCGCTTATGTACTCCTTTCTAAGTTTAGTAAACGCAAGCATTATTGCACTTCCTATTCCCGTATGTCACAGCACAATTGGGCGTTAAAAAAATCAAGACCAACAACTAAAATTGCTTGAAAGATATAAAGCATGCAAACCTGAAGAATTTCATTTTTTAGTGTCAAAATACAACAAAATTTTGTTCACACTATAGTTCCTCTAATAGCCACCTATGCGATACGCTCAGAAAAATACAAAAATCCGTTAAAAATACACCCGAGCTACCGACTCAACGAATAAATTTGCCGCGGTGGAAATTCTGGTCACTGGCTTTCATATTACGTTCAATATTCAAATGGAACGGACGTAAATAAAAGTATGCAGATGTCATATTTTTTTTAACATAGAAACTAGGAAATGCTCGCAACTGACAGCGCGAAATCGTTTGGTGCCGGTATAGAAAGAGTGTAAGTATTGTAGTTTTGTCGTTATTTCTATACAGATATTGGGAGAAATTGCTGACAGTTATTAGAATGTAAATCAACTAACATCTCTTTTAGGTATGCATTGAAGAACACACACAAAGTATCTACGTTTAATTTGAGGCTAGGAGGCTCAGATATGCTTAACTGCATTACGATGTTTTCACAAATCAGCAGCATCTGTTCATCTTTGAAGGAATACTTTTACAAACATGCCGTTGATAACTGAGATAAGCCACTCATTTCAATTATACACCTACAAAGATGGTATTTCTAATGATAAACGGCATCGGCACAAGACAGTGGAAATCCCCTCGTCCAAAACATAATTCAAAGTGAGGCACAATTCCTAAGCAAGAATGTACTCCGCCTATTACATTCCCACTCGGCCCAGTACTTTGGTCTAAACATAACCCGAGGCGTTCAGTTTCTGCTCTAATTTGCGCGGCTGAATATGATAGTTAGAAGTTGTTGTACAACCTAAAAGTTTATGTGAGATATTCTAATCGACATGCAGTATTAATTTTACGTGTAATTTGCAAAGGCGTAAAGCTAACGAGCAACAACATCTTTGGAAATTACTCAAACAGGGTCATCTAGCCCCAAACTAAGCATAGACAGACATACAAGGGATACACATTGCCAAGCTTAACTTTTATTTACATAGTAACATTCATCCACTATTTTGTAAATACAATAATCCAAGCCCCCCGAGACAACACATTTCTATTGCAAAATGACTGCTCAAGCACCATAAAAAATGTTTTTTTTTACGAGAGACATTTTACTGGCATCCTTATCGTTCACAAATGCAAAGGTATTATTTCAACACCATAAAAGTGTTTCAATTTATGAAACAAACATTTAAATCCGATTCGGACCTCCCGGAGCGGAAACAAACAAATTAAACATGTCCAAATCTCGTGCGATTTTTCCCACGAGGGCGACTGGTAGTCCTGGAACAGATACGCATATCCAGTCCCCAAGGGTCCCACAAATACCGCTGTCAATCAAATGCGCCGGCTCGCCGCTTTCGCGACAAACGGAGTCTAAACACCGCTCGTTTGTGCCCCAGTCACGCGCGATCATCCGTAACCAACAAAGGATGGGGACAAAAGCCAACCCCGTGTTGCAAGTCACAGGCGGCTAGAGGGTTAATAAGATGAGCAGATGTGCTAGGTTATGTAAGTAAGTGATATTGACAGGAAAGATACTGGCGCTGCAGTTGCAGCAGACAGCAGATTATAAAAAAAAACTGCTCTTCAAAAATGATCTTTGCTATATTTTCTGTTTTCAGTGTTTACTCTCAGAAAAATATCTTCTCTAACTTTAAAAAAACTTATGTTTACATTTTATGATACTACATGGGATTAAAAGCATTTATTGTAATTGAAATAACATCAAAACTATACCCAACGTCTGAGAGAAGAAATATTCATAAATCCACCAACAAAAAGAATACTGAAAAAGAAGCGACATCGCCCATTGAAATGGTCAACCAACGAAAGACATCTCAACAAAATCGCAGACCATAAATTCGATAACTCCGTCGAACCGAATGTAATAAATTCGCTGCCATTTCGTACCTTGTCCAACCAAACAAAAGCACAAAAGTACAAAAGACTGCCCCGTATAACCTACATTTTTCACCGACGTACGCAACTGCTGTTATCTTGCATTATTGTAATTGTCATCGCATCTCTTGGGTTGGGAGGCCGTCTGTCCGTATCCCATTAAGTGCTAAATGTGCCGTGCGAAAGTCCCAAGCATCTAATTAAATCGGTCAAGCGTCATGTCACTGCTTTTACGAGGTTGAGTTAGTGTCACGGCTCTAATTTACGTAACTGTTTTCTGATAGTTAAAGTTTATGTTTCTTGCACTGAGCTCTTACTGGCAGTATACTTGCATGTTTACTGTTCTAGCGTACAATGTGAACGAAACGCATTTAAAGTTAAAGAAGTAGGTTCATCTTAACGGTAACGACATCTATATTTTGAAACAACTATACAATATTGACTGGGAAAGCTCCATTAACTTATTCTACATTTAATTTTACTCTTTTTTCTTCAGTTAGTCATACGTTATGTCATATGTCCTTCTGCTTTTCCACTTCTCTAATATCATCTTAGTCAAATTCTTTTCGTCCTCCCTTAACCGAGCTACGAGTCCAACGAATATTGAATTATGTAAAGTTAATTGTTCATCTTGACCTTGAGAGCGGAAACCATTTTATTTCTATAACAAACGAATATTGACCAATCACAAAGTAAAAGAAAGAGACAAATAAATTTTCACAATATGCCTAAGTTACTCGATGTCCTTACAACGTGTACCACACCAGACAATTAACACTGTTAATTAACTGTGACAACATTCTCATCGTTTGCACTGACGTCAAACAATGGCGCTTTGAATTGACAGTCCTCTTTGATACTAATAATGTTGCCGTTAAGCCTTCCAACCAAGCGGTGTTTACCACGGTGACATGCAACAATAGAAATCTTGTCTAGAGTATGGAAAAAAGATTTAAAAATTCTGTAAAGACAAAGAAATTTTGGATGACTTTAATCACTTAGTTGACTTTATTTGTTAAGTTCAGAATAGTAACTAATAAAGTACGTATTGTGTCAGTCACCTGGGAGAAATTGTAAATATAGTGAACCATTTATTTGGTACGTATTCATTTCCAGGTTGATTAATTGACTCACAACAGATACTACTTCTGTATTACAAAAATATGTTGTCCTGCACTTGATTTTTGATGGATTTTGGAAACGGCTATATATTTTTTTTCTAACTTAAACTGCAATTAGAAATTTTGATTCTTATAAAGACTTGGTTGGCTGCATTCCAGTAGTTTGGAAAAGAATGTGTCCAATAAACACATCTGCTGAGGTCAGGTTAAAAGCTAGAATGTTTAGTGGCATTGTTCTCGCAAACTTTAGCAGAGAGAACTCGTGACAGTTTTCAACTGTGCTACAAAAATAGTCGGTTCCCGATTTAACATTTAAAAGGAGGGTTCCACTAGTGGCTTTTGGCTTGTGACAAAAATATAATCTCGAGTCAATATATGGCCAGAGCTTAGACATATAATTGACTTGCTCTAGGATATGAACTATATCCAGATAAATCCTAAGGATTTTTTTTTGGCGTCATAAATCAGGAGATTCAAAATTGTCCAAGTTTCTTAATTAAATTCTGGTTTTAGAGTCATTTTGATGCAAACTTGGCTGGTTTTAGAGTCACGCTGACAAACAAGCCGTTAGCGCGCATATCAGCAAGTATCGTTGTTCTTGTAAGATAGCGATGATCGTGGCTGCAAAGTAAACCGGCAGTGTATAACGCTACGCGCGCGCGTCAGCGTGACTCTAAAACCAGCCTAACTTCTAGTCTTCTAGCTTCTTTATTAACAATAGCGACAATCTGAACCGCGACAGAATAGTAAATATGTGCCGCTATGCGCGCTCGTCAGCGTGACTTAAACAGCCGGAAGAATTTGACAGTTCGACCATTTGATGTACCGTCGACTGCACAATGTGTCTGATTTGTGCCGCCAAACCACGTTCTTCGAACGGTTGTCAGCGCCACCATTACAGCACAAAGGCTGCTGTAATCTTAAGACAGGTGCGCGACTTCAGCCAAATCGTTAAGCTCGGGCTGCTCAAAATAATAAGTAGTTCCACCGTTTGAGTTGCGGAAAACGTCGCCGGCAATTCTATTGAAGGCCGAATGAAGATAAATGGTGAAGTCGGCTCCATAACGAGCTAAAGTCGACTGTTTTCAATTTGCTCGCGCCCGTTTCGGCTTCGATTTAGTGTAAATTCTAAGAAATGTATTTTAGGATTTAGTTGGCATGGGATGAGAGATTTATGCAGTTGTAAAGGTGAGGGGAGATATAGAAGAAATTGACGTTTGAAATTCGAATGCCGACTCACTAAAAGAAATGCAATTACGGCTGTTTTATGATAACTTTTAGTTCCGTTAAAATAAAAAGGGTTTCTGTTTTTACCAAATTCAAGCCCAATTAAAAAGGAAGATGTAAAATAAATTACATTTTTACCTATCCAGGAGGCCACATTCTATAAAAACTATTAACGTAGAAGCCAATACTTTTAAATAGAATAGAAAGGCTCGAAGATCAGAGCACCTACGTCTTCACACAATGTCCACCAGGTTGGCTGCGTTACTGTCTGACAACTAAACTGACATGAAACATAATTTAAAATTATAGGCAGAAAATATTTTTTTATGTCAGAGGCGGCAAACGAGCCAGCGAATCGCCTGATGGTAAGCAATCACCGCCGCCTATGGACATCTGCAACACCAGAGGTATCGCTGATGCGTTGCCGGCCTTTTAAGGGGGGATGTGGGCCTCCGGCAGCACTCTCACAAACCAGACGAAACACAATAGTAGTCACTATTATTTGACGCTGGTGTTATGTGAGAGTGTACTTCCCCAGACGAGCCGGCCCATTCGTACTGTAAAACAGCATGGCTCTACCACTACTCGTACTAAAATGTGGCAAAATTAATTAACCATTATCGGGAACGTAGTTTGATATAGAATATCGACTAACGAGAAGACCTATATATGAATTTCCGTTAGAGCACCTCGGCATTGGGATCAGATTACACTATGAACATAACATGTCTTGTATACTTGGGAATTGAACCGCTGAATAGATTTAGATACGCAAATATTATGATCCGATCAATTTACCTAAAACGGGATAATAATATGCACATACAAACATTTAGTTAGTAGTACAGTGTGAAACAGTAAATTTTGGTTTGTCACAATTAAATAATGTTTACTGGATGGTTCTCTACACCATTTCATATGTTTTGGAATTCGTTTACGAGTGGTATTCGTTGGGAATAGAAATTTATTACGAAAATAAACAAATACCATTAGTATTAGTTTTTAGTATTAGCAAGGAATAAATCTATTTAACTTAAAAAAACAATGAATCTTTTGTTTAAAAATTCTGTCGAAAGTAAGATACGGTTAGAACCATATTATTCTTCCCGGCTATCTTCTTGATCATCGGTTTACGGAGTGGAGAAAATTGTACGCGCGGTTCTTTCGACGTCAGAGGTATGCTTCTGACCAATAGCGTGCAGTCATGTTAAAATTAGTGTTTCTGCGCAATTCCCACCCGATAGTCAAGAAGTTTGCCGGGGCCTGTACTCAAACATTCTAACAAAATATTATTATTCGAGATTTTTTTATAAAAGACAGGCAAACGAGCATGTATAACAACTTTTAAGGTAAGTATTCACTACCACTCATGGACACCGTCCATCATCATCTTTCACAAGTTGTCGATTGCCTTCTTTTTCAAAATTCTCCTTTGGCAAAAGTCGCTCTATTTCCAGAGTTTGTCATTCCTCGAAGAAGCGGACAAAATTTACAAAATTAAAAATATTTTAGTAAAATTACTTGGGGCTTACTCACAGTTCGTTCCACGGAGGCGATCAATATGTTTAAAAAATAGCAACGCCTGCAATGGACAATAAGTGTTTTTTGTATAGTTATTAGTTACATTAGTTGAGACGTTGAAGTTAATTCATTCCAATGTTAAGGTCATGCTGGACAAAATATGTCGCGAGAAGCCGCAGGTTGCAGGCAAGTATCAAAGTCAAGTGGATGGAACTTAATGGTGTGTTTAAATTTGTATAACCTCCGACCTCGAGGTGTCCATGTAATACCAATGCCCTCCATGTATTTTAGAAAGCAAAAGGATTTCGTTTTAAGTATCTCTTTAGCACAGTCGAATCAAGACAAAATGCGTTTAAGTGGGAAATTATACGCAGTACAAGGGACTCTGACCTTTCCGAGTGACCTGTTGCTTTGTACTCGTAGGGTTGTCAGGCATGCTTCATGTGGACGTGTAAAGGATGCTGGTTCGATTGTCGCACCATCATCATCATCATCTCAGCGTATTTCCGATTGCATCCAGTATGGAGCTCAGGGTCCACTTCGACTGATCCTAGACTTGACAAGCCTGGTTATTACAATGGAGCGATTGCCATCTGACCTCCGTAACCCTTAGAAGGAAAACCAGACCTACTTGGAACAAAGTCGAGCGAGACCAACGGCTTAACGTGCCTATTTGGATTCGATTGTCGCACCATGTGTGTGCAAAACAATTTGTAGCATTGTTATCTTCTAGTATTTTTATAAATTTTTCTTTACATTTAAGAATATGCAAGTGCTTGAATAAATATTGTATTTAGGTGTGTTAAAATCAAGCGCTAAAGCAGTATTGTGTTTCCAAAGTTAAGCGTTCTACAATCTTATTTGCGTAATTTAAGTTGCGTGAAAACAAAATACGAATAAGAAACAGCACATGTTGATAACCCTACTTAACTGGAAGATGCTTTTCTCATGTACACCGCCAACTGGAATTCTTTGCATGCACATCTGTTTCTGAGAGCATGTTACCCGAATCTTTTCCAGAATTGAGTGAATATACGAGTATGTTTTTGAGATGTCTTTTCTTAGTAAAATGTCAGTCGACTGCTTTAAAAGGTTTTGTAACAATTTCCAGCTAAAGACTTAAAAAATTGGAACTTTTCGCAACTGATACTTTTACTTTACAACTTTTAAATGGTAAGTGGAACATCGGGTCTAATTCCTCATCAAATCCACAACTTTTCATATGATAAATATTATAGTAACTAAGGCCATACATAAAAGGGTCAAAACATACCTATAAAAGGTCAGAGAGTGAACAATTATTACTATGCGCGACCCGTATGAGATAGTGGCGGTACTGATAACAGCTTTGATGTAAAAACGGTCGGTAGTTATTTCTCTTTTCATCTGAGTGCGCTATTGTAGTTTCGTAAATGAAGGAGGTATAGTTTACTTTGAACTTAGAAAATGTCTTTTGTGTAATCGTGAACTGGAAATGTATTTTATTATCAGATATTAATGACGCTCGTTTTTTATTAAACCTGCCAAAAAGGGAGAAACCTAAATATCTTACTCATAACTAAATTTATAAGAAATGTATTAGTAAGATAATGATGCAGCCTTAATTTTTATCATTTTAAAAAGAGACAATATATAAGTTATCTGATAAATAAATTATCATGAACTTAACTACTAGTAATAACTGGCCCTTTACCATAAACATGGACCCTTTGCAGGACCTCAAGATCACGGCTCGGTATTTAAAAAATTATCAACTAACCGTAACAAAATGACCAATACGAAAATAGCAGATGCAGTACTAAGACCAAAACTTGACAATATTGAATAATAGAAACATGATTTGTTGGTAATATGAATGTCAGACACGTAGTGTGTCCGAAAAAAACGCAACTTAATTTCCAAAACTGGAGCGCATCGTTTTCCGAGGTTCAAATATTGGGCCGTGATCTCACATAACATCCATGAATGTAAACTTTTCAGGGGGCTTAGACAAGATGACAACGCTTCATAGCTGGCGAATTTCGCTAAGTCCAATTTGTATGGATTTGACAGATGCCATAGAAAAGTCACGTGTTGAAAGTATGGAATTTGACATTCGCTATCGCAAATTGAGCTATAACGAACGTCATAAATGCCGCTTGTCTAGGGGGGCAGGTGTTTTTCGTTTTATTGTAATACGTTTCTAGCATTTACCCGCGGCTTTGGTTTGTAAAAAAAAGTTTAATGTGTAAGTATGAGTACCTATCTGAAAAATTCATCTAATTACGTCACATACTTTAGCATTTCCTGCGATATATTGATAATGTTAAAAAATAAATTAATGTAAAAGCACTTTATTCTAAATCATAAAATAATAATAATTCAATATCCGTGAGAAAATAGTCCCCCTTGTGAGCCACAAGTACATCATTTATTTAGTACATTTTAATTACTGTAGAAATCTTCGCGAGAACGATTGAATCATTCTTTCATTCAATACCATTCTTACATAAAAAATCTACGTATTGGTAAAATACTATTGGAGTATTTTCGAGGCCAGCATGATTCATAATAATGATCATTCAAAATAATAGAGTAAACGAAACGTTTCCTTCGCCCACTTCTACAAAAAATGAATACTTTCCGAAGTAAAAATTAATCTCATCGTTTTCCGATAACCGATTTCGTTAAGGACACAAAAAGGCGCATTCTATAACTCAAGCCTCTCACTCCAATTAGGCGTGAGCTCGGCTCAGCCACACGTAAAATCGCTCCCGGTTTAATTAAAAATTACTAAAATCAAGTCTTGGAATACGAAAAGATCTTATAATTAAATCTAAAGGCGCTTGCTTTTGACGATGTTGACAGCTAAAGGAATGGTCTGGGTTTCTATTCCAGGTTCATTCAACTTGTAGGGAACACATCTTTAAATTGGCGTAGATCGGCTTGTTATGTCACGTATATCCATTAGAAGTATCTTTATTATTTTAATAATCAGGACTAATCTATTATTAGACTAAATGATTGGTTCGCTATAATTATATAGTTTGATGACGACCAAAAATCAGAAACGTAATTTAGCCTGATAAATAATTTTAAATTTTTAGAACACGCCCCAGTACTTATAATACTAGTGACAAAATTCAATTAGTTAATAATATGTATCTAATTAGAACTAATGAAGAACAATATATTGTTAGCAGCGGAGTATACTCGGACTTAGTATGTAAAATACGTGTTTACAAATATTTCTAACATTAAAAAAAATTCCTTTAAGTCCAGCGCTTGCGAAAAAAAGCAAGCCCTACTTATAACCGAACCTCATGAAAAATAGGCAATTTGTGATTTTAAAAAGATATTTGATTCGGGCAACAGCCCTAACCCCCACCCTTATTTATGGGACGGCCATGATTTCAAGCGCCAACGGTTCAATCTAGCTGACTAATGAACTGTGAAAGATCGAGCCCAACTGAGCCGCTCACCGTTCACTCCTTTCATTCATTTTGAGGACAGCCATTGCTCAGAACGACACGCCGAAAATAGTCATCAGTTGGACGTTTGAATCGTTCCTTGTAACGGTTATATTTGATCATTCGGTTCTTCGAATAGGATTAATTTAAAAAAAAATTAGGCTTCTGAATAACAAGGTACTTGCACTTTTATGTGACCATATAATAAATTACCCATTGATATATTAAAAAAACATTATGTATTATTACATACCTTGTTATGTAGTGTTTGTGTTATGTGGTCGAAAATGTAGCCCACTATAGGAAACTTAATTATGCACCAAACTTGCCATATGCGATTTGGTGAATACTAACCGAAGCTATTTTAGTATCGTCTTTAATTTTTTTTTCTATCTAGTACATATTATAAAGATAAATTTTATCAGTGAATGGGGTGTTGTGGAAGAAAAGTTCACAAATCCATATTAGGTCAAATCGATGGGGCAAAGTGGAATGACAGAGGAAACAGGTAGGTTCAACATCTTTGTTTCATTGAGACACTACTAACCTGTTACACTAAAAAGTTTAACAACCCAATTAATCTGTTTACCGGCCCATCCAAACAGTGTCACGCGGATGCAAACTGACATAACAAAGAACTAACCAAACAACCTCATCAAATACCCACTAGTCAAATATATTCTCGGACAAACTTGACAAGTGAGTTAATGCAGGGATCCCGAGTTTACGCAAAGTAAGTGGTTTAGAAAATGTTACTTGTATTTTGGACGTATAATAACGTAAGTTCGCAAGTACAAGTATGTGCCATTTGACAAGTTGCCGTCCATTCGACGTAAATGATTAGTTTTACTTTCAGTAAATGTGTAAACCATCGAGTTGTGTTCTGTGAGATCATCCAGGTGGCTGATTACGGGGTATGGGGTGTGGGCCTCCGGCACTCTTACAAACCAGACGAAACACAATAGTATTATTAAGTATTTCACGCTGATGTTATGTGAGAGGGTGATACCTTCCCGGACGAGCCGGCCCATTCGTGCTGTAAAACAGCATGGCTCTACCACTATTAATCGCTACACCTAATACTATGAAGTAAACACAAAGTCATTACCGATATAGGTAGGTACCTACTCTAATGCTAGTTACTACCCGGTAAAAAATAGTCCCGCCTGTAGTCCGTCCCCAGTGAGTAAGACGGATTGTAGACAAAAACTCGCCCAGTTGTCCCAGTCTAGACAAAGTACCGGCGGAACAGCACTGGAGTACGACAGTTTTTCTCCAGCTTCCGAATGACTGCAAATATATCTTGGCCCTCTATTTATTTAGGACCAGTACCTGAGCAAATAGCTCGGGCCATCGATTATTCCAAGTAGGTAAGTGAATATTAACTGTCTTAGGGATTAATTAATGGAGATTAATCTATTTAGGAGGGTATATAAAGTGACAATAAAGTTTAGTGGACCGGATGAAATATACGGAAAATAATACGGTCTGTCTGTTCGACGAAGAAAACTCCTTTGCTTGAAAATTATATACAACAATATTGTCATTGAAAATAATACTTAATATTACAGACATCAGTAATGACTACTTACCTACTTCACGTCGAAATATATTTAATATTAATACGGAACCACGCCCACTTGACAATACAGAATAAAAAGATAGACCGAAATGTCGAACTCGTAATAATAGTAATAATGACTAGTTAACTTTATTGTGTACCAAACAAAACAAATACTTTTACTTGAACATTCCTTTTACGATCTCAGTGAATCGAACATTTACACTTTTACCAAAAAGCATGAAAAATTGGCGAAAATATGTAATGAAATTTCAATTTGTAATCAAGAATATTTATTTTCATTTATTAAGCTATTCTTGAACCAATTTAAACACACCATTTTTGGAGCACAAAGTTAACGTGGCAACTTTTGAGAATAACTACCGTTTTACTTTTCAAAAGTCCCTTGTTTTTATTTATTTAAATTCAAAACCTTTTTCTTTTAAAAAAAGACCGTAAAAATAAAAAGATTCGTGTTATCACAGATAACAAATTTTAAATCGATTATTCTATTCCATTATCGAATCACCTTTAATATTTCCTTTTTTAAATGTATTCGTCAATTTTTATTTTTTAACTTGTTATGGGGTTTCTGATCGGCCATTATTACGTCTAATGGTTAAAGAATTCGCCAGATCCATTTACCGTGAACATGGCGGCCGTGTGACTTAATATCATGCAAAGGGGCATAAAGGCGTTGAAAACGCATAACTGACATTACACAAAGGAAAATATTCCATTAATCATGTAAAGAACAGTAGCATAATTAGGTTGATTAATACATTTTCATGTGATTGATTAAAGTTTGGTTTGTTTAGTGCTTGGTTTAGTGGTTTCATTTCCAACTTGATCCACATTTGGAATATTTAAAATGCATCTTTTAAAAAGAATGAAAACCAATTTCCATTATTTTGTTCTTTTTAAAATTAATAAAAAAATACAACATTGTTAACATTAAAACAAAACCCATTGCTAAGAAACACCGTTTTATTCCAAGGCTGCCACAATCGCGAAGCAAAGAGTTTGTATACCAGACGATATTCAAATTGCATGTAAGTCGCTTTACAGCTAATATGGCGTGTTCCCATTGCGTGCCTGTGTTATCACCGCGTACCATTGACCTCATCCCAATAACAGGCGCCGTCACTTTTTACGATACCATTACACGAATTACGATATCGCATATGCCTTGAGAGGGTTTTACAAGCCACTTTCGCCCCCACCACAGTTAAAAAATAAGGTGTTTTTGCAGTTAAAAATGTTTTGTTTTTAATTTAAGGAAAAGAACTTAACGTTATTTTTCGGGTTATAAACGGAGGAATGGATATAACTTTTAACCAAGGAATTGTTGAATTTGACGCCATGTATCTATACTTATATTAAGAGGAAAGATTTGTTTGTTTGTATTGAATAGGCTCCAAAACTACCGAACCGATTTGAATAATTCTTTCACTGTTGGAAAGTGAAATTATCCCTGGGTGACATAGGGTACTTGATCCCGGAAATGTGTCGAATATTTTGGTTGAATATTATAAGTATTGGAATAGAGTATTTCATTTTCTACTATTATTTTATACACTACATACTGGTATTGATAAGTGTTTTCTAAAATTCACTAAACTCATACATCTTAAACATTTAATGGACCATTTTTTGTACAAAATGTTTACGGTTTAATTACTAAAGTTAATATAAGCGTTCGGTGGGTCGCGTCGTGCGGTTTCGTCCTCAAAGTTGAGGCGCAACCCTTAGCAAATTAATGTAGACCTGTTAATTAAGATGACAGCCTTCAGTACAACTTTAGAAAATAATCGGGGTTGTTTTCTTTAACTTCTTCTGAAATTCCGTAAACAATAAGGAAAAACCATTTTTTTTTCTCTCTTTGGTGTAAGTTAGTAATTTGGCTTGCGTGGAAAAAGCGGTTCGTTAAAAGCTGCAATAATTATTTTATGTGTCAATGAATAAATAAATCAATCAATAACATTATTAATTGGATGACAAAAGTGTAATGGTTGGGAAATCGAGAGAGCCGAGAGGTCACAGGTTTCTCTTTGTACATTAATAACATTCATGCGCACGAACATCATCATCATCCCAGCGTATTCCCGATTGCATCCAGTATGGAGCTCAGGGTCCGCTTCGACTATGATCCTAGATTTGACAAGCCTGGTTATTACAATGGAGCGATTGCCATCTGACCTCCGTAACCCTTACAAGGGAAACCAGACCTACTTGGAACATAGTCGGGACCAACTGCTTAACGTGCCTTCCGAAGCACGGAATCATCATTCTTTTCAGACATTCAGGTGATTCAAGCCTGCAATGTCCTAACCAAACTGGAAACAATCACACAAAGTGATGTTCCCCGTGGGATTCGAACCCACGACCTCCGGGTATTAGAGCCGAACGCTCTTACCACTGTACCACGGAGGCAGTTAATGCGCACGAACATGTATTGGGTTTTTTTTTTATACCACTACAGTTGGCAGACATACACGCAGCCCACCTGATGGTAAGTGTTCACTGCAGCCTATCCCATTGAGGGACACTTTATCAGGAAGCGTCGCTCAATGTGCTGCCAGACTGTGAGCTCATCTGATCTTCGAGCCTTTTAATTTCAAGTGCTTCCACATTAATATTACCGGAACACAGCCAGAGCTAAACACAAGTTTAGATGTACAGAACCATCCGTGAGAGGAATAAGACGTCGGCCTCGAGAGTCCTCTACGGTAAGACGTCTATCGGTCTTTTTTCTTCAGCCAGGCGCAGATGTTTTTATGGCTCGCGTTTCATTATTTTTCTTTGAGTCTCAGTCATTTACTAATGAGGATCAGGGTAAGTTTGTATCGTAAGGGTCATCGACCCGTTTTTGGAGCACCGACTTGTTACAAGTGTAATGGTTACGACACGAACTGACGATGACAGCCGGTAAAATGAAATTTTTCTTTATTCATAATTAAGACATTGAAAGTTGCACATTGTGTTATTTCATGTTATGTTTAAAATGTGTAGTAGTGAAATTACTGGATATATGGGATCTAATTACTGTCGTCTCGGTGTAGCGGGCGCAGGGCGGTGCCTTCTGTTCTGTTTGGCACTGAACTTCCTAAGGGCAGACGTGGCGCTTACCATCAGGTGTACGATCTACTCGTCTTGTTACACATTGCAACTAAAAAAATGGGTCAATAGCATTTTGGTTTTAAGTACACACTGAAGGTGCGTGTGTTTATTTATTTATTTATTTATTAGGTACACCAACAACATGTCATACACAAACTTTATAAAACAGCTTTTTTAAAAAATGATACAATATTTTGCATGCATGTCAATTAAAGGTATACACAGCATTGGCCACATAAAGCAACTAAGTATAAATTAAGTTTACAAACCAAAACATAACATTAAATATATATTTTAACTATATAAATAAATATATTTTTATAAAAACATGAATTATAATAAATATTTTACAAGATATAATTATGTATATATATTCTATTTTATACATATTTAATATAAACACACTATAAAACATTAAATTTAGCAATGTAACAATATAATGAGACCAAAACATAAACTAAAAATGTAAAATACACACCTTTGTAATTTAAACTAGACACATGAAGACTCAAAGTAGTTCAATAATCTGTACTTGAATTTTTTTACGGAATCATGATAAATATCAATGTCAGAAATTTCACCGTTAATTTCGTTGTATTTAGTACACATTCTAGGCAACGGATGATGCAATCCTAAGTTCGTTTTGTAAGGAGATATATACAGGAGTTTAGAGATTCGATGGCGCGGATATTTATACGGAACGTTACGGAACGTAAATTAAGTGTTGACGATATTACCCTTAACCTTTGTATCACAATAAAGTAATAAATGTTTATTTTTATTCTGGTTTGTCATTGATCATTCTCACTAGTAATATAAGATTCAAGGTACATAGCTGATTTTATGATTTCAAAAGTTTTGTTTTTGTACATAATATGAGTCAATAATTTACAATGCATCTAGGTAGTTTTATGTACTTATAATTAGCTCAGTTTCTGCGATCACAGGACGCATGACTACCATCAATAGACGAAGTTTTCTTTCGTAAACAAAATAATTCATGTAATTAACGAACAAACGAAGGTCTAAGATTATCAATCCACCGTTGCGTGTACAGATATCGACCGAGCTACCGCCTGTTCATGCTTGAAAGCAGGCTGTCTTTATCAGCAATCGTAGGTGGAAAGAGGACGAAGGCACGACCTCAATATCTGAGATGTGATCTCTATTGATATTTGTAGGCCTTTCTCTGAAGGCACTTGTGAAAGTTTTTCAATAAAATGTTATATAGAGACGGTCTAGATTCTGTACTCGGTTATACTTATAACCAGAAGCGGGAGTTTCACTTGAATTCAAGATGAGTACGGCGAATTTGATTCCCGAATGTTCTTGTTTTGAACAATGTTTAACGCGTTTTTTTTATACAACTGTTAGCAAACCCAGCCCGCCTTTTTTATTGCTGAGAAAAATGCGTTTGAGCACCATTACCGCACGCTAGCGACACATATAGCCGTGTGGGGGGGTGGGGGTGTATATTCGTTCGTCCCACTACCCATCAAACACCCGTTTTCTTCGCATCGATTTTCTAATAGCATCGAATCTTTTGCATAATATAAATTACTAGCGGTCGTCTCAGCGGTTTCACCCGCGCGTAATTTCTCTTTTCAAGTATCCCCCCTTTCTCTTCACATTTCCGGGATCAAAAGTACCCTATGTCACCTGTTGGAGTGTGGACTGTAGTTTTTACTGCTGGTGGCAAGTGGCGTGGTTTCTCGGTGATAGTGTAGCTTTCCAACAATGAAAGAATTGTTCAAATGGGTTCAGTCGTTTCGGAGCCTATTCAATACAAACAAACAAACAATTAAATTTTTGCTCTTTATAATATTACGAGTAGTATAGACAAACCAGTGGTATTTAGTGTAGAAAATGGCATTAAAACGCTGGTGACCGATTGGTGCCTTTTTGCGTTTAAAAAATAGATACATTTATAGTACCTAGGTAAACCTTATCTTTAAAATGATATCACACATACTATAATTTTTATTATATAGGCTTGACCCCTAATCTATCTTGTTATATACTCGTAGTAGAGTAAATCTATCAAGTTTAGAGAGGGCGTTCGCTCCACACTTGATTCTAATAGGGTAAGTTATATCACAAATATTGTGATTGGGTCTATAATAGCCAATAGCCAATGTTATAAGTACACAAACATACATTATTCAACAGCCTGTTGTATGTAAAATATGTTTACGAAGTACACAAAACAATGAGTACCTAATTATTAAAATATAGTTGGAAGACCTTCTAATTAAAGCTGTTAAAATCACAAGTGAATCTTCCTTCTCTTCCATTAAATTTGTAACAACAAAAAACAAAATTAATATTAATACTTATCTTTGACTAATAGGATGTAGATATTATTTTTACGTACTTATACATATAGGCTGCAATTTATTAACAAGTAAAAAAATAATTGTATTGCCAGTAGAAAAAGTGTCACCTCATTTTTCCGTTGGCAACATACACAGTTTAAAGAATGAAATGTGTCAGAACTGACGTCTCTTTGATATTGAGCTCGTTATCCTCAGTTATCGTGTCTGCATCGCGTCGAAGTTAAAACTTTTAATAAGGCGTTCCCTTCGCGGTTCTACGAACAATACTTTTGTACGCGTTGTTCATTTTAATATGAAACACAAGAAAGTATTAAATTGTGATAATGTTGTTTTTTTTTAGACGTGTTTTCCTAGCAATAACAAGAAGCGCCCTGGTTATGAGTGGTATGTGGTATGAGTAATCAGAAACAACGAAGGTACCATAAATATGTACGTAAATATAAATGGACATACAGACACAGAACAAACACAAATGTTCATCACATAAACGTCTCTCTTGGGTGAGATTCAAACCAAGACCCCTGTCGCATAAAACAGAATCCCAAATTTTGGTCTCTAAACCACAATCAAAATAACTGAAGAATATCCAGAAAAGCAAACTTATGGACATGTTATGAGAAGAGAAGACACACACGTCGCCAAAAGAATGATAAGTATGTATGTTGACGGAGATTTAACCAGAGGAAGGCCGAAAAAGAGATGGATGGATTGCGTGAAGTATGATATGGATATGAAAGAAGTGAATGTAGAATTGACGGCTTATAGGAGTGCGTGGAAGCAAAAACCATCGTGGGATGGATAGGAAAATGATGATGATGATCCAGAAAAGCAAACTTGGGTCTTCAATCCAGTCGAAAATCAAAATCGATTAAAATGCACAAAACAAACCAATTGAAATATCGATTACAATCGAAACGGCTTCAATTACATCCCGAGTAGTTTTAATTAAAACAAATGAGGGTCTCATATGAATATTCTGCGCTTGGTCCAGGTGCACAGACTATTGGCTGGCGTTATTGCCCCAAAATGAGATTCGGCCGGTACATCAATTGAATATGCAGGGGTATTCAATTCCGGAACACACTCAGAAAGCTATCGGCGGTCTGTGTGGTTCCAGTGTATTATTAAACCGGTAAGTTCGTTATTAAATATGCTCACGTGTATTAACGTTGAGGCTTTATGTTTTATGATATTTTAAAGTGTCATTGGGATAAGGGACTACATTACTTTGATGTGATTGATTGAAGATTTGGTGAGCGAGGATTTCAGGCTAAAGGTAAGCTATCACCGCCGCCCATGGACAGCTGCAACACCAGAGGGATCGCTGATGCGTTGCCGGCCAATGGGGGTATGGGGGGTGTGGGCCTCCGGCAGTACTCAGTGTTTAGTAGTTTATCAATTTTAATACGACTGTTCTATTATATTACCGAAATTAAAAACAAAATAAATATTCTTAATTTCAAGATATTATATCGTACCATCTTCCAAACCTCTAAGGAGCTCAACAATGTACACGTTCAAAAGGAAACTTAAAATATATTTTCTTAATTCCTAGAAGTTAGGCATCCCTAGACACAATAAAAAAGCGGAGGAGCGCCTCTCACTTTTCACTTTTTATTACTTTTGTTTAATAGTTTATTCTCTCATCTCAGCTTTTTGTATCAAATTTTTATGAATTTGAGGGCAGATTATTTTATTATTACCATGTTAACACAATTTCTAAAGTATGAAACAGTAAATGATAAATCGTGCTTTCAAAAATTTTATTCGTAACACAGAATCTAATTGAAGAACATTGAGAAGACAAGAATATAACTGTGAATGGGGTCAATTATCTGTGTTATTTAGGTATGCAATAAACAGAAGCCATAATTATTTTTTTAAATTTTAATACAACAGACGAATAGCTGTCAATCTCTTGTTTTAGAACTACTAGAGGCATTTTGAGCAAACATTTTTGTTATACAGATATTAATCTTGGACATAAAAAAATTATTGTAGAACTGAATATCTTGTGTTGTTTATTCTATAAATTGTAAAAAAGATCAAGCAGCTCCTGATATAAAACCCTAGCACCAAATATTTAAGCTTTAAAGCAATTCCTAGTGTTGTAACTTAAAAAGATTTGACAAGCCTACCATCCTGTATATTAAATGTTATGTACGTCAATCTTACATAACTCCTTAATTCTCTAGAGCCTGATCCCAATCAGGGCAAGATAATGATCGACAGATTGACCCTCAAAGAAATCAACTTTGGAATCTTTTTGCGCGCGTATTCTGAATTTAACATTCACCACAAGCCTGTGTGGTTCTCTACACCAATTGACTTCATAAATATTTTGCCTACCATTGGAATACGAGTGCAAATATCCGCCAATAAACGTTAACCACCACAATTTTAATCCTGCAAAAACGTTTGTAAGCCAATAGACTAGCCGAATGGAATGTACAGAATAAACAAAATTGATCGGCTTGTACGTGTACATTGCGGTGGGTAATTGGAGGCTATTGTAACTGTTTTGTTTTATTTGGTAAGTTTAAATATGAAATACATTGAAACTCCATCATCGTCACTAATTGTCACTATTTCGAAGTTGTTACAAGTACGCAGAAATATTTTAAAAACAAAAACAATTCAAATAAAATTTCGTCATAGATAAAAAACGAAACATCACAATATTAAAGTTATTTGTCAGTCGATAGACAAAATTGAAGCCCTGCTAACTAAGAATTTTGATATTTCGTGTCTGAAAGAACAATGTTTTCTTTAAATTATTCTTGCCTACCTATTATGTAGGTAGGTAGGTAACATTAAACCTCGATCCAGTCGACATTCTGACACATAGTTAATTACTATCGAAGGTCATAATAAAATACTGCTGTTGGTCTACAATAAAAATATTTTACAAAAAATACCCTAAGATGAAAATACTATTTATAATTTAATACAATCATCGTTTTTTTTATAATTCGTACCATGGAAAAGAAATCTTGATGTCAATAAATTTTTTTTTAGCACTAACAATAAAAACGAATGTAGGTACCTAAATTTTATTTTTCTAACGTAAACAGTAAAAATTGTGCACAAGGTTTAACAAATTTAAACCGTTTCGTGTTTACGATTGCTATAAAATACTCAAAACATTTGCGACAAAATAGCTTTTAATAGATCATCAATTAATATCCGTACATTTTCTTTATTTATAAAACACGTTAATTATTTATTATAGAGCTTTCTTACATAAGCGTTAAAAGTGCTATTTTAAAATTGTCGACATAAAAAGTCTTGAGATTCCGTATCTCATTTTTATTTATTTATTTAAACCTTCTAGCCCCGGAACACCAGACACAATAGAAAATCTATTGTTAAGCGGCACGCGAGTGCCGGTTCGGCGTTGAGTGGTTAAGCTTCATTGCACAAATCAAGTACAAAGGCGGACTTAATGCCTCATGGCATTCTCTCCCAGTCAACCTTTAGGCCAAGCAGAAAGAAACAGTGGGCAGTGCCAATAAATAAAAAACTTGAAAACAAAAACAACAGAAATAAACGAAATAATATATCATAAATAAATACACAATATAAAATCTCATCCTCATGAGTCAATCTTTAATGAATTTCTAAGAAAGTATACAGCCCCTTTATATAAAATCATAACAAGGCACATAATTTTACGTTTACCTTATAACTTCCATATTTTCAAACTAGCAACTTCCATATTTCCAAACTAGCAAAAATTTTTGTATTACATTAAGGTTTTGTGAGCAGTTTTATTAAATTTTTCTACGAAAATTTGGTCACCAATCTATTAACAACCAGAGATAAGGTGCTTAAGTCACCATACTTTTAATCTATACTAATATTATAAAGAGGAAAGATTTGATTGTTTGTTTGTATGTTTGTTTGTTTGAATTGAATAGGCTCTGAAACTACTGAACCGATTTGAATAAATTTTTTACTGTTGGATAGCTAAAATATCCCCGGTGAACATAGGGTGCTTTTGATCCCGGAAATGTGAAGGGTAGGGGGGGATATTTGAAAAAAAGAAATAACGCGCGGGTGAAACCGCGGGCGGAAGGCTAGTATTTTATATTTTAATTACTGTTCCACTCCGCTATTCAACCAAACCGACGAAGGATATATGTAATGTCCGTTTTTGGTTCCAGAAATTATAAATCATACAGTCAAATAATTAACCTAATATACTAAGCTAATATAACAATAAGGACTTATATCTTAATCATTTTTCTCAAAAGAGCTAATTTCATTTAAACCTACTACTGGTAAATTATAAAATAGTAATATTAAAACCATCCGCTTTTGAATTTTTTTACACTAACCAAAATATTTTATACTCAATTCGAGTTCAATTTCTTACCTTCAAAATATAATATAAGTATGTAATAATAAAACGAATACTCTTGACTTTTTAAAAGGAATATATAAATATCCTTCTAGGAAGATGTTCATGATTGAAAGGCAAGCGGAAAATGAGTTTATTGAAACCCGTTTCCGTTGACATGCCCTAAAAAATAAAGTGTCTGATGCGAGAGAAAATGTGTCTAGAGGCATACTCCTTCGAAACCTTTTAATACGAAACTTCTAGAAGGGTCCTCTGTAAAAAGCACGTAAAATATATTGGAAGGTAGATTGACACTATCTTTGTTTTATGTTATAGGCTGTCAGAGTTTAGTTAATTATTTTAAGGAGCTTGAAATTAATATGCAATTATGCTGCTATTTAATCGTAATTAACGAACATTACGCTGTAAAATAATCAAACAGCATCGCCTGCAATTACAAGTAGTATAAAAAATGCCCGTTCCAAACGAAGTCACAATCTGAAAAACCTTCACAGTCACAAAAATATGCGCATTCCAACTCCGTGACACAAGACACAAACACAAAAATAACACGTTACACTACGCTACGGAAGGCGGCAGCGGCTACGGCGTAGCGCGTGTACCCGACACGGCGGGCTACGTAGCACTGGCTACGAGCCACAACACCGCGGGCCGCGGCGCGCGGCGCTCGTATCAATTAACTCTTTTGTTGCCTCAGCGTCGAGGATTTTTTGATGTGTGTCCCTTTTGTTTGATGTCACTGATCTTGGACGTAATTTAAGCTATCGCTTGAAAACAGGATGTTTTTAGCTGATTTTTCCTGTTTTTCTTTCCGGGAAGTGTCGGCTTGATTTTTGTTTGTGAAGTTGTATGCAAATGATGTTAGGAGTCTTTAATCTATATGATTAAAGACTAGGCTTACGACTCAGACTAATGAACAGCGAGTGACATGGCTTTTTAGTCAATATAAATTTGCCTAGACCAGTCGAAGGTGACTTTATAGCCATTTTGAAACCTAACAAAACCATTTTTTGTGGCTGTCCTAAGATATCTAATTAATTTTAACATTTTAGATAAATTTCAAATTAATCTTTAACTTGAAATGTAAATGGAATTTCAAGTTATGAACGTGTAAGTTTTACACAAGACATTGATTTTATTAATGTTACTTAATGTAGTATTATGATGTGACTGCACTGCGAGCCAAAGGTCGTGTGTTAAATTGTTAATGTACTGAGTACTAACCTTGCTCATTGTACCAGGGGCCGTGAGTTCGAATCCCACACAGGACAATAATCACGTTGTTAATTTTCTATTTTTATCTGTTCCTATTTATAATCGTTTAAAAATATATTTGTGATACCTACGTTCGTTAACTCTAATGCGTAGGCATTAGAGTAAACGAACCTACAATAATTAAGTGCTTATACAACGTACTAAGAGGTGAAAAATTATTCGAACTCGAAAAACATAGTGATTGTATACCAACAGTAAACAGAAACCACAAAAAGTAGAATAAAAAATGCTACACACTTGGATAACTTCGATATTCTTACAATCCATAACTTTCATGTTTTCAGATATTAAACTGGTATGTTTGTTTGCGCTCCAAGAATTACAAATAGCAGAATGCACTCACTTCGATACATAGAGCGAAACCTCGCGAAGTGATGAATTTTACAGGAGTTTCATAAGAGCGAACGAGTTGGTGATGTAATATTTACTGACGTAGAACGCTACCCGCCTTTTCAAAGATTAACAATATAACACAATACATTTTACAAAAATATTTACCATTCTTCGTTTGCTTTTTTGGTGGCAAAGTCATTACTTCACACGAGTCATCAAACGATTATCTTTGGTTCATTTAAAGAATACAAAAAAAAATATGAAAGCTAATATTCACATCATAAACATTTTATTTTTTATTTATTTATTTTAGAAAGACCAAGTATAACACACCTTGACAAAAATTTTTTTTTTTTGTTTATGTTAAACCGATCTGAATACGCAAAAATTATATTAACGAGAAAGCGACAGGGGTTGTGGGTTCGAATACCACCCAGAAAAGTAATCTTTATATTTAATAATTACCCTTGTGAATTCTTCATTCATTCTGACAACCATAAAACATATTCATAATGATTTCAGATATAAGTAGTCTGAAAGACTGGTTCTTTTTGAAATAACTGAAAAATATATGACTTTTTTGCTAATAAATCATTATGCTGAAACAGTAAAGACAAATTATTATTTTTGTACAACTCAAATATAGGTATATAAGCTGACCCGGTGAACTTCGTATCACTTTTCCTCGCAATTTATCTATGTTTTCTAATCGTTTAAAACTTCCCTGGACTTCCACGAATAC
The DNA here is from genome assembly GCA_949319885.1 of Mecyna flavalis. Taxonomy (NCBI): domain Eukaryota; kingdom Metazoa; phylum Arthropoda; class Insecta; order Lepidoptera; family Crambidae; genus Mecyna; species Mecyna flavalis. The sequence goes on from OX439439.1 coordinate 5,274,414, forward strand.
TTCAAGACTAAAATGAGTGAAATCGGTTCAGCCGTTCTAGAGTTTCAGCGAGACTAACGAACAGCAATTCATTTTTATTTACTCGTATATATTAGATTAGAGTATATTGACACTTCACACCTACCGAATAGCGGTAGGATTGCAAAAAAGACCCGCTATTTTCGTTCGTTGTTTTGTAAATGCAACAGTCGATTCTAATTAATAAAAATCAGAGACTCTATAAAATTAAATAACATTTACTTTAATAGTGTTTGCAGACCGAGTTTATTTTCAACCATTAAGTTAAAAGTGAAATTAAATGTACAAAGGTCATTTGTGGCAGAAGTTTTTAAAATTTTTGGGCAAATATTTTGGTCTGTATTCATTACCTAATGTTAATATGTCGTGTTACTGTTTCAAGTAATCTGAACCAGACAATCTTAAGTGGAAATTTATTAAATATGTTTTTAAGTTCATAGGGGCTTATACCTAGAATAAGTAAATGACGCGTGCTATTTAGGAGTTTATTTGGTTCAAAGGGTGAATTTAAAGAAAATTCAATCATTAAACAATAACTTAGAATGCTAGTATTATTTCGTTAATCGGTATAATGATGGATTCAAACTAAGTTATATTGTTTTATAATAAATTGAGTTCAAAACATAAATTGCTTATTGCAAAAGAAATCTGAATTAAATTACTACCTTTAACAAGTACAAGTATGCATTAATTAATACTGAAATACATGGAAATGAAATAACAAAAAGACATTATTATAAAAATATATTTGTATCTAGCGTAAATTAAGACCGCCATTGAACTGTTATTAAGCTTACTTTTATGTATAAGAATTATCTTGCCTCGAAAGAAATTCGTCAAAATACGTAGTTAGGAAACATGCACGTAAGTTATTATTTTGTGGCCTACTCTGTGAAATGATTAAACCGCTTCATTAAAAATTCTATAAGACTCATTTCAAATGACCGCGCGACTTCCTCGATTTTAAACATGAAATGCAGTCATTTTGCAACTAATGAGGCGCGCGATATTTAAAAACGCATTTTGAATTTGGAATCTAAAAATCTTTCTCCGAGTATTTTGACCCTAAAATAAGTTTTGATTAGTAACTATTATTAATCTGTGGTTTTGACCTGCAGTACATTGAGATTTGAATGACTCACGTCAGGCACGAATTATTGCCACAACACATTACAGGTGTATTTACGTGGTACGTGGAACTACGTGGTACGAACTAACTAGTAAAATGTACGGTACTTACTACCACTCATCCAAATCAATCTCTTTTCAAAACAAAAAAAAAACAGATACGAAAAAGCAAAGTCTGCTTGGCTAATCGCAATCAGCCAGTGCCCATCACAATAAAAAAAAAAACAATAAACGATTCGACGCCACGAGAATGAGATCCGCGGCTTAAACTGTCCGAAATGAAATATCTTCCCGCGACAAGTTAAGAACCGAGGAGCCAGTCTCGCTCGAAGCGATAAATTAAAAACCCAATTTGAACGTGCTCAGACCCTTTTTTGTGACCGATTGCTTAATCTCGGTGTCAATTAAATACGGATACTGTGGCATATTTTTTTTTTAATTTTGCGACCGTGAAAGGTCGAGTTTGATCATCTATTCATGTTTTGAAGGGACTGTTTGAGTGTAAGTGACTTGACTGAAGTGATGTGAAGAAATCTTAAAAATAAGTAAAGTCCGTCCACCGTCCCATTGCAGGCAAGGGCCATTGTAATTTAAGTCGAAGATCCAAAAAATGTGACGTGTAATGTTAGGCAAAAATTCAAAATTTCTCTTATTTCAAAAGTACATATATACTTAACGCATTATAATATAGGTATTTTGTTTCGTTCATTTCAAATCTACCTCCTGCTAAATACAGTAAAAACATCCTCTGTCCAATATTTTCTAATTCGCTGGCTCGAAAGCGGCTAAAATATTTTCAATTTTCCCAACGCTGAGAAAAAAACTATAATAAATATAAAAATGGCTCGACCCCGTTTATTATTCAGAGTATCACAAGGGCTATTTTCCTGGTCGATTTGTTGACGTCACCAAATTTCATTTGAACCCCGACGTTTCCTACGCTAGAGTGCGGGATGATAAATATTTTCGTGTTCGAGTCCCTCACAGGTATATCTTTATGAATCAAAATTTGCCCCTCTGATCTGACGTGATAATTTATCTAACAATCTATATTTGGAAAATATTTTGGACGGTTCTATGGGTGAAACTAGAATAGCCGGCATGCTGAAATTTCAAACTTACCTAGTAATAATAGTAAATTATGTTATTTTTTTAATAAGAAATTTTTTCTGAAATTTTGTTTTCCCGACATTCATTTGTTTTCCCGACATTCATTTGTTTTCCCGAAATTAATTTGTTTTCCCGAAATGCATTTGTTTAAAAACGACTAAAATGTTTCAGTGATTTACGGATACCGAAATAATAGTTTTAATTGGAGTCGCCTATGATCACCTAGGTGATCATTTTCGCGGGTGACCAGAGGATACTCAAACTGCCGCCAATGGTCACCTGGGTGATATCACCCAGGTGATAAAAGTGGAATAGACCGTTATTTTTACTAAAAATTTGCATGAATGCATCGAGGTCAATTTACGTCATTCGGTCTTAGCGTCTCAATGATTAAATGTATGTACGAAAAAATCCCCGATTCATTTGACGATCTGCTCTATTATGAAAATTTAGTTTTCGACGTTTTATTATTACACAAATAGGTTCACGCAGTTAAGCAACAAATAAATACTTAAGTGTGAACAAAGTCCTGATTCCGCATACCGCGATTTCACGGCTTATTTATTCACAATCCACTGCTAATTTGAGATAGATCTCAATAAAAAACCGTCGCCAGTGATAATGAAGGTGCCAGTAAGAAGAGGCGATTTTAATTTTTGGAAAAAGAAAAAAATTACGGTCGAATGCGTCCTTATTTGTCTTTGCGTTTTCTTGTCTCCAGATCCGTAAAAAGGTAGAAAAGGAAATAGGGACATTTTTAAGGAGTTTTGTTTCGTATTTGTTATTCCTAAAGGAAATTAAAAGGAGAGTCCTTTTCCTACCAGAGTAGTGAATATTCAGACCGATTTTATTTTATGTAGTAGTTATTCGAGACGAGTGATTAGTTCTTCAACGACTTAAATTGAAGTAAATAAATCACACACTATCGCTGTGTAACGTGTGCCATCAAAAATACCCCAGTGTGTAAAAATCTCGGTTTGCTATAAATAGAGAGTAAATCGGTAAAAAATACCTATAAATATTTCGTATATCAATTGCCACTTAGTAATTTGTCTTTGTTTTGATTGATATAAACGATCCTTTTCTTGTTTAACGCAATTGTCAGTATTAGTTGGAATATTTTCTTCCTACTTCTAGCCGTTCTTCGTCAAGAAACTCGCCATTTATTATTTCACGTTTATATTCCCCATAGATAATAATCACTCTATTACAACCTAATGGCAAAATTCATATAGTGTACGCTGAAAAAAATAATTAAAATAATAAAAAAATTGTACGGGCCCTGAATACGATCCTGTTTATATCTATTTACACCAACAAAGCAGGTCGATTAAAAGACAACGAATAAAGCTTCGGCGGCCTTTGTAAAATCATCATTACAAACGGCATTATTTAAAACCACTGATCAGATTTAAGTCGAGATCATGGCGGTTGGGCACTTCACTTTCGACTTTTTTTATCATATTATTTTAATTAAGACGAGGACGTAGCACGATTCCAAATTCGTTTTTCACCCGCGCGTCTCGTTGTAGGCGGAGCGCAACCGCCAATCAGAGAGCGCAGCGTGAACACAGTATAAGCAAAACAAGCAGACAATTCACCTCCAAACAAAAACTGGTAGTTTTAATATTTTGAGTAGGTACCTACTCACTAATATCAAAACTTTTACTACTGTTTACGAGATCTGGACATCATACTAAATTTTAAATATCAATATTTGTTTTAAGGCAGTTTTTATTTTATTTTTATTTTTTTATGATTTAAGCAGGTTACTTTGCAGGCTAACTCATAAATTCTAGAGAAACTTAAATTTCGTTGGCAAAATAGCTAAAATAATTGAAAAAAGGATAATACATGAAACATGTGATAGTAAAAAACCACGAGCCCTATATGCAGCTTTTAGGCTGGATTCGAACCCTCGCGTCCGTAGATATTATACATTTATTATACATCAACACCAAATACATCAACGTGCAATAAACATAACCTCACACATACCTACATAATATTGCATAAATAACTAGACGGAGTATTAAAAAAAAACCCAGCCAAGTGTGAGTTGAACTCGAACGTGAAGGGTTCCGCACCATCACTGCCGTGACACTCTCTGTACGTGAGAGTTCGAGCGCCAGCGACCTTGAGCCAGAGCGTGTTACGCTAGGGTTGATGATACCGAAATGCCTACAATAATCTAAGCCGAAATGGAATTTAGACTTGTGGCAAAGGAGATTACATAGTATGCTAGGAAATATTAAACTTGTGCAAGGACATGGGTTTTATTTATAATAAGTTTTTGTAATCTCTAAATTACTTATATTAGGTAGGTACATCATAAATTGCAACTCATAAACTACTTATTTACTGTTATTTATAATTAGTTTTTTAATCTTTAACATGTAAATAAAGGAAAGGTTTGATTTAGGTATAATATTTTTTTTTATTTATTGTCAATTTTACCTACTTGCGAGTTTACGAGTTTAATCGTCTGAAATCCTTGTTTTCAGAGCTTTTAATTATAATTAAAATTTAGTTTATTTTAAATTTTGAAATATGTAGTTGATAAATTTATATTTTATTTTAAATTCAAACAGCCATAAACACAACAATAACGCCCGCCCGGCATGATTTTGCGTCGCGTAGTCAATCCGTGCAATCAATCCGACGAGCGGCGAGCGAAAGTAGATAATTATGTTATATGTACGAACCCTTGGCCGAGGCATTCCAAGACGGCCGGCTGCACACACTGCGCGCCGCGAGCACCCCCGCCCGCGTCTATGACACGCACACATAGCCCCGAGCGATTTTACGAGCACACCATGCTTGAGTGTCGCTTCTTTACTTTAGTATATGTTCTGTGGCACCATCATACAAAATGTAGTTAGTGGGGACTTTTTTAAAGAACAATGGCAAAGTCCCATACTACGTTTTACCTGAATAAAAATTGGGGCGGCTATGATTTAAAAAATGCTTATTTATACACTAGCAATTGTATTACATAAACATTTCCAAAAAGAATTTTAACAAACGGTGATTGCAAAAAAAAGTTATAAGTATTTTTGTACTTTGAGGTTATTTTGGTAATGAAACAAATCCTTGTTTATTTTCATCTTTCAGTAATTATTAAAATATGTTTTAATAATAGTCATCTTAGAAGCAGTCAGGGTAACAATAAACAGTCTACTAAAACATTTATGAGAGATTAAAGTCTTACTTATCTAAGGAAATTTCTCCTGAGGCTGGTTTTGTGAAGGGGAGGGTTACTCGTGAGCAGATTCTGAATGTGCGCCAGATCACTGAAAAAGCCAGAGAGTTCAACAAACCGACCTATATTTGCTTTGTTGACTTCTCAAAGGCGTTCGACTCAGTGAAGTGGCCAGTACTTTGGGAGACTCTCCTGGCTATGGGAACACCTAAACATCTGGTGGTCTTCTTAGGAAGCTTTATGAAGAAGGAACAGTCTAATACCGCATACGCGAGGCACGGTCCTCAGGATCCATCTATCCGCCACAAACCCCTCGGACGTCGTGCGGCTGCTCTCCCAGAAGGAACTTCTCCCGAGGCTTCGGCACTACCGCGAGACACCTTGAACCTCTTGACTCCGCCGCCGGCGCGTACCACGTGCTCATCGGTGCGTCCTGCTTCTCCGACGCCTTTACTTATCGCCGGGGCGCATAGCTACGAGCCATCCGTGCGCCGCCACCTACGCCGACATCTGCGCCGCTACCTACGCCGGCATCTGCGCCGTCACCTGCGCCGCTTGGGGCGCGTGCCTGGACGTCCCTGCGTGCCTGCCTACGCCCTACGCCCTACCTGATCCTACATTATTACTACCTATTGCTTTCGTATTTATTAATCTTAGCCCTACTTAGTCTTATAATCTTAGTCTGCAAGATTTAGGACGTGGCATTTGGTATTAAACTTCTGGCTTTCAATTATATCATCTTTAATTTCGAAATTTGCTCCGTTACCTTCCGTAACGTGACAACTCAATGGTCCACTCCATGAATGCACAAGAAGAGCCACAGTACGAGATGAGTGGCGGCGGATTGTAAAGGTTGCTACCACCCCTGATGTGACAACCACGATCACTCTGCCAAGAGTGTGACGACAAAGAAGAAGAAGAAAACATTTATTGAAAATACTGGACCTTTTAAATATCGTCAGTGGCTAAAGTACAAACCGTACAAAGCCAAAACCTATAAAAAATAGACTGTCAAACAAATTGCTTTGCAGTTTCCTGCTGTCAATCAATTGATGATAAATATGATAATATCTCGAGGGTCATCCCGCGTGTATTCCTCGGGTCTACTATTTCTGGGAAAATGCTGTGCATATAAAAGTCAACGGTTTTTTTTTTTCATTTTTGATTTCCAAAACTTATTTTCTCTTTCTATGTACAGATACTTTACAACTCCCTTCAAAAAAAAGTCTATGTATTTTAGAATAGTAAACTCTTAATAGTACCCACCTACCCTATAATCATCTCAAAATTACGTTAGTACTATTACTATATTCTGTGTCAAAATGCCATCAGATTGACATGATTAACGTTTCACAATTTTTTACTGTCAAAATGTATGCAGAGAAAAAGCGTTCATGATTGCCGGCGCCGCCAACTTAGAGATGTTCATTGTGGTCATCTTTCGCTTACAATTATTATCGATTGTAGCCGAGTTAAATTTGGAAAAAAAATTGTTTTGTTAATAACTTAATACGTAAAATCGTATAATAAAAATAATAATCAAATTGATTAAAAGTATAACGCCTTGGATAAAAAATCTAAATGTGAATCAGATTCGAAAATAAGAATACTTCCTTGTAGTTACTCAATCTTGCAGTATTGGTCGTTAAAAAATCGATACTTACGAATCGATTTTTAACTTTAAGATAAATCGACGTCTCTAGATAAATATTATTTCACTGTGACACATGTCGCCGCAGGTATTAATCCTTGATTTTACAAACTATTGAATCATATTTGATTGACATAGGTAAAAAACAATATTTTTAGATCTAAAATCGGTGTTCGTTCGGGAATCGACAGCACCGCATCTCTAGTGAACTTGTCAAAAAAGCAGCTGTCATGCGACACAGAGCGTCCGGAGCCGACCTTTCACCTCGAGCGCTGCTCGACAACTAAACGGGTTACCGCGGTCTATTTTTATTCTACCGCTTTGGGTTTTGAGTTGAAAATCGCATATCACACATAATGAAAATGGCGGCTTTGAGTTCGAAGATTATATTTTTTGCGGGTTTTCATTTAATTACTTATAATATAATTATGAAATAAAAAATCTAATCCGATACTTCTTTAGAGGATTAGCTTGGCTATTTATTTTGTAAAAAAAAAATTGGGGTCGTCGCTGAAAATTCAGAGTAATTGAATTTACGCAGTTTTTTTATTCGTCATTTTGTAATATTTTTTTTGAAAGAAACCAGATCGTTTTTTCAAATTATGCTCCGATACTCCACTGCAACAGACTGTTCTCTACCTACCATATTTTTTATAGTTCATAAATATGTTTTATACCCCCACACGTAAGCGTTTAAAAATACCTCTTTTGGTTGAATTTGGACTAATACCCTCCCTTAAGGCGATTGGTGTCGCCAAGTGGCACCCTCATTAAATGAAAAATCATATTTATTAATACAAAGATTAAGAAATCCTATTTTGTTTAACGCAAATTTTTTGGATTTTTTATATTTTAGAAAGTCCTCTTTTTACCAACGTGATGATTTTCCAATGTTATCAAAATATGAATGTGAATTCGATTAGATAATGAAAAAATATATTATCATAGTCAGCATCCCTTTCCCATAAGTGACTTGAATCCCCTCATTTCGTTTTACTCGTATAAAATAATATTGAGCAAATACAGCAAGCCTATTCCAAAATCCTGTCAGAGCCGTTGTAATTTGACAATTTAATCATCATCATAGCATCATGATACAAATATACGACGACAAATATGATGCCTCGTTTGAACTCGCTTTCCGGAACGCGACGCTCGAGCGAATCTTGTAAGCAAGTGAACCTATTTCACAATGGTTGGCGAAATTCTCAAATTCGAAAGTCAATGCTCGCCCCGGCATTGCGTGAGTAGTGTAACGAAAAAAAGTAGATACTTACCTGGGGGCCTAGACAAAGTAACATTTTGATAGCGTTTAAGAAAATTCACGTGGTCAATCGATATTGAAAGTGCGGGTTTTGACATTCGCTGTCGCAAATTGAGCGATAACGAACGTCATAAATGCCGCTTGTCTAGAGCCTCTGGTTCTGACAATAACAAACACACACATTATTATGTGCTGTTAAATTATTTACAAAGAAGTAAATACATTATTTCTTGCAGAATTTCTGAAGTAATGCGCGGGCAAAAATGTATATTTGAACGATTCCCTTTTTTCTACACATAAATATAGAATGTTGCATGCTTAGTTTTTTTACTATTCTCGAGATAAAACAAACAGTACGGTCAATCTGGGTAACTTTGAATTTCAGGGTAACTTTGACAGAAAAATCACAAAGAATTTTATTATATTTACGATGTTGCTGTTGATGCATAACATTTTTATTATTTTCCTGTAGTTAACAAACTTCGTAAATGAACTCTTAGAAAAAATAAGAAGCTGTCAAACAAAGTAAATGTCAAAAACTTGTCTAAAAATACCGCGCCAAACTGTCGTTTTTTGTTAAAAATTAAGTCAATGTTACCCAAATGTATAAATGTTAAGATTCCTATGAAAAATTTAATCTGGTTCAAAGTTACCCATATTGGGGTATAACTTTGACACACAACAAATTGCCAGTTTTTGATGAATTTTATGATTATTTTAAGCGTTAGATAACTTGACAGCATGAAAATCAACCTGAGAACACATATTATGTAAACTCTTCTGTCTCATACTTTACATAGTAAAAGTTAGATAAAAACATATAGTGATGATCTGTCAAAGTTACCCAGATTGACGTTAATTGATTTAATTTACATTATTTTATCATCAACTACATATTTATAATTGATGATGCATGCTGATTAAGCCAGTACTTTTCGTTGTAAAGATAGCTAGTTTTAAATGATAAAGCCCTTTGCCCTACAGTGGGACATTATTTTACTGACAATACCCACTATCCACTCAGAAAGTTAGCGTCCCTTGTTCACAATTTCCTAAACTCGCACGATGTAAACGAGGCATAAGAGTAAAATTACCAAATTTGTGAACCGCATAATGTATTACGCTCATTTATAATTAGCCGGACTCAGTGTTGCAATTAATTTGATACAGGTGTACCTTCATCCTGATGTACTGCCTACGTGATTGACGAAGGACTTAAAAAAGACTTTACAATGGTATTAAAACGAATATATTTACAAGGCAAGAGTAGAAAGAAAACGAATATACGTACAAGAGAGAGACGTGTTAATTTTTATAAGCATTATTATGTGCTGTTATCTTGATATCGTTATTAAATTCAATCTCGGTTGGTCTAGTGGTTTATGTATCAGACCTGGTCTGAAAGTCATGGGTTCGGATCCCGAGTCAGGTTCGCCTCAGGTGACGTTTGTCTTCATTACAATTATGAATTTCTTTGATACCTTTAAATCAAATCAACTAACCTAACTGAATATAATGGAACATTGGAAACATCATACATTTTCTTATACGAAAGTAAGTGACGCGTCTATGGCGATGATGTTTTTGAGTATTTCTAAGATTACATTACATTTAATAACATAGTTTATATTATGAACCATTGAACAAAAATTACGCAAGATGCTTAGTACAAAGCCGCTAGATTTAAGACGACCCAGTCGACCGTTGTATTATTTTAATTTTAAGTATGAACTATATCTATCTATAAAAAGCTACATAAACTATTAACTTTGGAGAAAGGACAAATAACTAATTATATTTATGAGCAGTCTACTCTTCGTAATTTGCAAGTCTACTTTATTTTTCTCCAAAATGCTAAATACTTTTTATTCCTTAGTTAATTTATCAATTAAACAGCAATTTAGTTTTAAAGTAGCCTAGTTTTTATTTAAAGATCAAGACAATATTAAGTCTGAAACGAAAGAAATTCTTATTCAGACAGAACATAGGACTTGCCTGAAATGTTTAATGACCATTCTCTTAACGAATTATCTCTAAAACCAGACATTTTCTAATCTAGATCTACAGGGGTTAGAACAAAACAAACATAGGTCAGTGACCGATTAAAGGGATGTAAATTAACTAGCATAGAGAAATACTATTATTAAGTTTTGCACCCAAAACAAGCAAATAATAAATTTAATATACTTGAGACATTATTCGCACAGCGCTATCTAGCTCCAAACTGAGTATAGCATTATCTATACTTTAAACTAATATTATAAAGAGGAAATTTTTGATTTTTTGTTTGTAGTGAATAGGCTTCGAAATTACTGAACCGATTTAAATAATTCTTTTACTGTTGGCAAGCTACACTATCCCTGGGTAGCATAGGGCACTTTTGATAAAAAAAAATATTACAGCCACTTTTTGTCAACAACAAACAGACACACAAAGAATTAATATCGAAAGTACTGATGATTCAAAGCCCATGCTTTGAATCATAAGTACTTTCGATATTGTCCATACAAAGCAGGAAAACCTGGCAGGATGGAAAATATAATTAAAAAGTACACGGCGAGTGCAGGCTATCGGCCGGAGTATCTTAATAGCGTGCGCAGTCAAGCCTTGTTTGCAGCGTCCGCGCCGCACGGTTATTACGGGAAAAACGGATCGGTACTCAAGTAGATACTAGTATTGTTTTACTTTAAATAGACCATAAAGTTTATAAAAAACACAAAACACACATTACGTTCTCTGTTCTGTGTTTTTTCATCATACAATATTTTTCACATAAATATTTTATAAGTAGGTACAGTCAAAAGCACGTCAGACGTAACACTTTGGACTTTGTACCGCTCTTATGTCGGGGGCATAAGTGCTATTATCGAACTGCAAGTGTTTACCGTGATGTGCTGGTGACCGTACAGTTTTACGTACTGGGACGTTATCTCGGGGCCCTGGGTTCAATTCCCGGGTCGAGCAAAATTTGTGTCGTTTTTTTCGGACACAGTTCGGGTTATCGCCAATCTGCACTTGGCAAGCGTGGTGATTTAGCCAGCCCTCATGACTAGATTTTAATTATCTTAAAAACGTGCGCAGTGACAGTCAAGCGTAGTTATTTGCCGCGTCCGTGCCGCGCGGTTATTCAGAAGAAGGGATCTGTGTTCGATATTTAAAATTATTCTAACGTGTGGAGCTGTGTGTTGTCTGTGTTAAATAGATCAGGCTGAAAAAATAAGAAGAAAACGAAAAAAAAATTAAAAAGGAACGGCTAAGACTTTTTACTCGTAAATCATTTTGTGGGATGATAATGTGGTTTCAGCCAGTAATATTTATACCGTTTCTTCCCCACTGCTCAACTAGATTGCTCAACTGGTTGAGCAGTTGAGCATTAGATTTATACATACTATTAATGATTTAGCTCTATAATTGCAACCTCGCCCCCTCTATTCGACAGTAGAACGTCGCGAGCGATGCATTATTGAAGCCAGTGCAAACCAGGTGGGGGTTTGCTTTTGCCAATCAATTATTGCCAGTGGGCTGCTCAATTGGGTTTAAAATATCGAATATTGAACAGATCTTCCTACTTCCTACTAATATTATAAATGCGAAAGTCTAGATGTTTGGATGTTAAGATGTTTGGATGATTAGATGTTTGGATGTTTAGATGTTTGGATGTTTGTTACTCAATCACGCCTAAACGGCTGAACGGATTTAGATAAAATTTGGCACACATATAGTTTATAACCCGGAATAGGACATAGGCTATAAAATTCCTACGGGAAACGTTTCATTCCCGCGGGAATATCAATTTTGAAACTACTGAACCGATTTGAATAATTCTTTCACAGTTGGAAAGCTACACTACCCCGGTGAACATAGGGTACTTTTGATCCTGGAAATGTGGGGGGGGGGGAAGGGGGGATATTTGAAAAAAGAGATTACGCGCGGGCGGAAGGCTAGTTAAAAATAAATATTGAACCCAATGGCTGCCAGGTGGGTTGTAGCTTGGATTCGCTCATCATTAATTGCCGGCTGCCCACGACAGCGATTTAAACTTTTATCTGATTGCTAATTTATTAGCTAATAAGAGATTTATAAATAAACTAGCCTTCCGCCCGCGGTTTTACTTGCGCGTATTATATTTTTTTCCCCCACATTTCCGGGATCAAAAGTACCCTATGGTTACCGGGGATAGTGTAGCTTTCCAACAGTAAAAGAATTATTCAAATCGGTTCTGTAGTTTAGGACCCTATTCAATACAAACAAATCTTTCCTCTTTATAATATTAGTATAGATATCCCCGTACATTATTTACACAGCGCCATCTAGTCCCAAACCATAGTAAAAAGAGTACACAGTAGGTTATCTTCATACACCGCACCGCGCTCGGCTTGAATGTGTGCGCCATAGTAGGTATCTATGCGTCGCCGCCAATGACGTTCAATTAAACAACTAGACACCCAATCTCTAAGAAAATATTTGAGCGTGAATGGGAGTCTAGTTGTATATTGAACGTCATTGGTCGCCGCCATTATAGTTCGCTAGTCGCCGCATGCCCTCTCAAACAAAATCTCGAACCGTTTCTCAGTACAACAAAGAGACTTCGTTTGAGCGGACAAACATTACTTAAGGCGTATAAAATTCATTCTGAATAACAACAGATTTCCCCAATCATTTCAATGCCTTATTGAGCTGTACCAGCCCACTTTGGTATCACTTGGATAATCAGCAACAAATACAATACATAGGGTTGTTCGGGAACACATAACAGGCCATTTATCATCCGTTGTTGCTTTCCACCGGACAATGGGAAGACTTCCCGCCGAAGATTACCATCTGTTCGTAATAAGTATATGAACGGACCCGAAATCTTAATTAGCTTCGGTTTGGTTCAACTTGTATTGTTACAAGGGTTCTTAGGAAGGATTAATTTTTTAAATACAGATGTATTTTTTTTCTTTGATGGAAATATTGTATTGTTATTAATACGCACTTTGGAGACCCTTGGGGGAAGCCTATATCCAGCAGTGTACGTCTTTCGCCATGATGATGATTTCTAAACCTGTGTCTATAACAAAAAAATTCAGCTGTTTTTACATAACCATCAACCCTCAAAAAGTTTCAGCCTTATTATTAGTAGGATATTACCCCATCTCCCCACAAGGCGTTTCATAATCCGAGCTAAATTCCTGTTCAAATGCTGATAAAATGCTTCATCACAGTCGATTAATGCCATGGACGGTTGCGGAGGACCTACGCAGCTTATAACGTTATTGGCGGACTGTGACTTGCGCTTTAGCCAGGCTAAATTGGTTAACGCGATCAAAGAATTTATGAATCTTTGCTTTATAGCTTTATTAATCGTGTTTGTGTTTTTCAAGGATGTTTCAATTGGGTCTTGGAACGCCATCCAGCCCCAAACTAAGCATTAACTTGTGCTATGGGTGCCAGACAACGGATGAAATACTTTTTTTTAGTAAATACATACATATTAACATAGAAACACCCAGACAGACATAAACAGACATCTTCATGCACACAAATGCTTGTACCTCTGGTGTAATAGCCGACTTCTCGACCATTACACCAAATGACTCGTCATGAATGTCTGATATAAATAAGTCAAGGTTTAACTTTGTTGAAATAATTCATTACTAATGCGTCGATGGTTTAAATTTTGAGACAAACATTTATCTGGATGTTATGTGTTTGTCCAAATAAGAAATTGTTCCTTAAGTAAACGTATGTCCGATGCTAAACAGCCATTACAACTTATTCCTATTGAGAACATCAAGGATTATATTTCCCTCAGTACTGTGCGAGTGCGCTCCTTTTTATTACCTGAAGTAAGAAGTTACATTGTGGAAAAGCTCTAATACCATGAAATTAGTAACATAAATCGAAACTACGGCTTTCGAGGTTAACATGTGAAGTCAAATAAGTGATTTGATGGACAAACAAGCAGACTTGGACAACAAAGTAACCCTTTCATTCTTTCAGAGTCACGGAACTCTATCCAAAGCAAAACAGTAGAAGAACGAAAAATCATTATCTCCAAAAGTTAAAGCCATTGAAACAAAACACTGATAACTTTTAACTACAGTCCGCAGTTTGAAATGCAACGTGAAACATCCACAATGGAGCGACAAAGAAATCCATTGACATTTCAGTTTCGCTGCAATTATATCTGTTAGTCGCCGCTGCGCTTTGGTTTCTCAAAGTAAATAGTTATTTGTTATACAAGAGTGCAAAGTTGCTTTTTAACCGCGTGTTCAATTTTGATGACCGAGCAAGCGAAGGATTCTAAAATTGAATCACGAGCGCAGCGAGTGATTCAAAATTAGAATCCTGAGCGTTAGCGAGGGAATCAAAAGAGCACGAGGTGAAAAATCTTTGCACTCGAGTGCAACACGTAACTTTTCATTCCACCTCAGCGAGGAAATGACTAAATGCAAAAAAAAAAGCAAATTGAAAAAAGAACACCAAGAAGGTTTCGAGTCTGAGTTTTTAACAAATTAAAAAAAAGTTGTATGATATATTCGGCACCATAGAGGTAGCAGTAAATAGGTTTAATGTTTTTTTTAATTCACAAACTTAGTGCACACGATGTTCTAAATTCAATTTACTTTATCCTCTAGAGAATAAAAACGGCTTTTCCACTCAGATAATGAAGATTAAAAATACTCTTTCCGAGATGGTGGGATGAAAAAATGTTTTTTCCATTAAAACGCTGGAAAGAGCAAACCTTGAAAGACAGTTTCTCAGAATGATTCGTATGTATCTTAACTACATAGAAGACGTGCCTTCTTTTTAAGGCTTTTAAAGGCTACATCAAATAGAAGGGCCTGACCTTAAAAATAAAACTTTTCCATAGAGCTTACAATAAACAGATCCGATCAGAAAAAAGAAATGTGATTATCTGTCTAGTGCATTAAGTAAAAAGGCAACAGCAAACTAACTCTTAAAACTGCAAAGATAGTCATTATGACTCTCATTTCACTTAATGATCTCGTGCTCCAGTCATGAGGAAATACGACTAAGAAGATTCTTATTTAAAATGAGATCTTTTCTATTACTATTCATTTTGCGCCACCTCTGTGCACGTAAGCGTGTAGAAAAACATACTACTTAACTTCAGAGCTCGGAGCTCGATGCAAATGCGGCGTTCCGCGCAAGCAGTAAGCATCTATTGTTCACGAAGCTATCCGATTTACATAAGGAACAGTACTGAACATCATTGCAGCACTGGTTCTTGCTTTCAATCTTCGTGAAGCAGGATTATGGAGGTAGTTTTATTTAACAGTTCTAAAAGCGAGCAACCGAATTCGAAATGTGGACCAAATTCGGCTTATTCCTCGTCGTGCCACCAACTTGTTCCACCAGTGGCACGACAAGGAATTGTGATTCCTCGTCGTACCACTGAGTGCAGGTACATGCAGGGATGGTCGGATGTCGGTCTCTTTTGTTCTCATTTCGTTAGTCTTGGACCCTGTTTTCCGTCTAAAATCTTCCGTAACGCATTTTCCGTATATAGATAAGGATGCCTTTGAAACTAAGCAGATTTGCCAAAAACTGGAACAAGAGAGTTGTGGTTAGACTCTTCCTGAGTCTGACTATCCGGCTAGATCCCCACACAAGATCTGACAAGTTTAGCTAAGTTTACCCCAATGACATAGGGCGCAGTGGTTGCTTACCATCGGGTGAGCCGTGTAACTGTCTGCAAAATGCTATGGTATAAAAAAGATATTTGTAGGTGTAAGATTTGTTAGTAAGGCGGTGAGGCAGTTTAAAAGCCTTCATAGCAAGTACTTCTCAGTGGGGGTCGGTTTTATAAGCGTCTACTATAGTAATAAATATTACGTAACCGTAGGAGACCGTTTGTTTATCGTATTTCTGCAGAACATTTGTTTTATTTTTAAGGTCAAGTCTATTCGATGTAGTCTTTAACAGCTTTGGAAAAAATACACCTATTTAAATTAAATCCGTCTTTTTTCTCAACTTCCCAAAAGTTCAAATAATAATAGAAAAAAGAGTCAGAAACACAAAATGTCCATTCGTAAAGTGTAACTGTTGCGTCACGATGACGGTAGGACCACGGTCAGCCACGCAGTGACGTGTCATTTGTTTACAAGCGCGGCAACGCAGAGTCACCGTGACGTGGCTAGTCGCTTCGCCTAACAATCACTGCTAAACAACTGATTTGAGGTCCGTGGTAGGAATGATTTGAATGCGGGATACAAATCAGTTGCTTGCTGATGTTTGAGTGAAGTTTGGTGACCTCGGTCGGGCTGACACAGCCGTACGCTAGCTAGACCTGCGGCCGTGTGTGGGATTCGAGACTGAAGCGTCCACTACCCACTAAACTCCCACGGTTACCCCTTCACTCCCGATTGGGACGAGCCAGTGCCAACCTTGTAGCTATTATGGCTAGTTTTACAGACTTTATATTAGTGGGTATTCATTAAGGTATTTATTCTATACTTAATATTATAAATGCGAAAGTAACTCTGTATATCTGTGCCACTTTTACGTTGAAACGACTGAACCGTACCGTAATAAGTACGCTAAAGTCAGTTGCTCTTTTTTCATGGTTTACATTCATACCTCGTCAGAAGATATAGTGAGCCTCAGCTTCCAACTATCGAAATCAATCAAAAATGTATTCTCCTTTAATTCTAGACTTTTCTAAACGATCGAAGATTCAATCCTACAAGCAAACAACCCCGCATCCCGCAGTCATAACTAATACGGTGGCTGCATACAAATCAGATAGCTTCATTAGTAAGCATCAAGTCGCATGGGGCGGTTGATTTTACACCCACTTATACGCATCGCAGCTTTGGCGCAATGAAACGAGTTTCCGCACGGTCAGGTATGGTTCTTGCAATTAAAGGCGATGGGGAATTCCTGATAGATTGGAGAAGGGTAGTGTAGACACTTGGAGAATAGAAATGCTTATGTGGCACTTGCTACCTTCCACCTAAAGATGTCAATGTGACAATTATAAAGTTATTGTCAATTGCGGTTAGCGAAACAAATAATATTGCTCAAGTCTTTACTTCTTGTACAATTTATAGTTATAGTAGCCTAGGTATTACTATAGAGAACTTGATTTATGAAAGCTTCATGTGTTTTTCTTAACGTATTTATAAGGAGAGAGAGATCGTTAATGTATAAAAGAGAAGAGAAACTTGTAAAATGACATTTCGGCTCAAATTCTTTTTTCGCCTTCATCACGGTCTGGCTCGATCATTCGTCCCAAACACTCGGAATATATAAAATACGAAATATTGCATGGTTATGTCAAATTTACAATAAAGCTTAAAATTGGGATAATGCTGTTTTAGTCAACATGAACATTTTCACTAAACAAACAGCATCACCGTCATATCCCAGAAGCGCAATAATCCATGCACAAGCAACGCACTCCTAAACTGTGATGCGAACGACTACAAGTAGCTCTCAACGTTGTCAAATCACCGTAATCATAGTCACAAATCGTTCCATTCAAAAAGCCCGTACGGGAAGTACGGGAACCCGCAATTTCAAAATTAGCCGCCGACGCCGCTCCATTACCAGACATTACGTATTAACGCGTCTGCTCGCTCGGTCGCTCGCTCTGTCGGCGCTCTGTACATTCTGCTTAGATAATTAAAAGTAGTATGCACGTACGTCGCTGAAATTATTTTACTTTTTTGAAGCGAAACGAAAAAGGTTGTGTGCTAAATTCAGCGCCTCATTAATCAAAATCGTGAAATTATCGTTTAAAAGCCACCGTTATTTCGGTTACACAAAAACCCATTTAGTCGCTTGACGCCAATGATATTTTATAACTGCGTCCTACTGATGAATGAAGCAAAAAACACAAAACGCGTGAAAAATTATATCTATAATTTCAAGTGTAGAATGACATTGCAAATACAACCATTTTTCAAAATTAGACGCTGACGTCGCTCCATTACCAGGCATTGCGTACTAACGCGTCTGCTCTAATTTTACTATCTTTGCTCTATTGCTACTAATTTTAACAAAATGTAAGACAATTCCTTTCTAGTTATATTAGCTCCGTGTATTTTTAATAAATGTCGCCAAAGAAATGATTTTTCCAATTCTCTTTCGTAGATTTACAAACCTCATTCGAATTTAAATATTAAAATAAAATCTACTCGACTTACTTTATATTGAGGTTAAAAAAAAGTGACGAAGGTAGCGTTACTAGCATGTTGAAATATTACATAAAATAGTAGTCCAAATCATTAATATCTGAAATATTGGGACGGATTTTCAGGAGTTCGAGTCTCGTGGGCTGTTATTAGCCGGCATTACTTATTAACGCGGTTCGTCTGAGGGTCTCTTGTAGGATTGTTACTGTATGACTGACGTGTCTTTACTATAACTAGGCTACTTCATACATACAATCTTGTTGGAATTACGTCAAATTACATGTTTAAAGTTAATACTAGTTAATAAAATTGAAATGACAAGGTTGAAAATCAGAGGGGTCTTTGGTTTAGCAGCACATTTGATGCATAACCGTAAAAAAATAATTAATAAATATCCCAATGAATGAATCGCACAAAGTCACTCAAGCTATGTTCCTTCCGGGTGTGAAAATGAAACTTGGTGTATTCAGTGGGTAGTGGGCCGAACGTCTTTAGTCCCGACTTTTAGGTACTACTCTATAGAGTACTCTAGAGAGATGGTGAACGCCTTCTCAGGAAATAAAGGGCACAAGGGAAGTGACAATCTTACAAATAGAACCCATATAAACCCCAATGCGTCATTTTTAGCCAAAAACTACCCCACGTCAAACAGTGTAGTTATGAATGAAATAGTCGGTCTGTCAGCGGCACCGCTGCTTTTAGCCGCATTACGTATTAACAGCACTACGCCCAAGCACCTGTCACGCTGCGGGATTGTGAACCCTCATAATACGATGTGATTTAATTATGCGGACGAGTAGAGGCATGATTACTGATTATTTGCTGCAACACTACTACATTGACAAAATATCATATATCACTCGACATAGACATTTGAGCATTCATGTTAAAGCCATACGAAATGATGATGATCTGTAAGAGAATGAATGTGTAAGAGATAGACGGGGCTGGTCTACAGCCACAAGGCTGCTACTAGCTTGTCTCAATTATGGGTGAAAAGGGGAAACCGGGGAAGTTAGGTAAGTAGTGGGTTGAAATAGTCCGAAGTCCCACACACGGCGTAAGTCATCACGCAGTTGAGGTAATTTTTCGCTTAATTCCAAAAGGTATTATCCTAGCATTTAAATCTGATAGTACTTGTTCTTTTGTGCTATCAATGTTACGTTTTTTCTTATAACAAGGTTCCATTCATCAGGAATGTACTTCGATTTGACTTTATTTTTGATTAGCAATAAGATCATTTTTTATTATTTTTACAAAAGAAACGGTTGTTTCTTTGTATGTATTGTGTTCAATTATTGGGTTATTCTTTCTATCTTCAGTCGAACACACCATAACATAACTACAACTTTTGATAGGCGCAATGTTTACGAACTTATACGCACATACAGCAACCGCGAAATCTTGAGTTGAATAGATTCATTATCACAACAAGATGGGTCATCCATAATGGATAGACTTCATTGGAAGCCACCAAGTTCGATAACTAAGTTGCCCGCCAATTAAATGCCGACTTATATCCATCGGTAAGAGCTACTAAAGGTTTAAGATGGACACGCCATAATTATTTTAGTATGCACTTTTCTTACTTTTGAAGTTGCGGAGTTAGAAATTACGCCACTTCAGGTGTATGTATAACGATTCGAGACTTCGAGTGTCAGTGCGTTCCTATACATTGACCTAAATGTATGTTTACCATAACCTAGGGCGACAATCAAATATCAGGTTTACTATAAGTAAAAACTACCGTGTCCTAATTTTAAGGCCCTCAATTAGATTTTAAAAAAATTTTTAACACGCAATGATGATAATGTCACTGATAGCTACCATTGTAACAAATGTATATTTTAATTTTGTTCTAGTATTCAACTAGTTGCAGTTAAACATTGAAATATTGAAACAACATTTACGTTTCAGGCTACTTAATTCATGTTCCAACTTCCATTGCAAAAATTAAATTGAATTTAATATTTAAACTGGAAAAATATGTTCATATTTCAATTTATTTAACTTTAATCAATTATAGTGGAATTTGTTGAATAGATCTCGGCCCACAATCCTCGAATCGACAAAATAAAAACAAGAATATTTGTTTTAATCTACCTCATGAATGTTCCATTACAACAAATAAACTAACTGCAAAAGCAAAACTCATTGAAAATTTTCGTTCAATGTACTATAATCGTGAAGTTTTTAAATAACCCTTGGCCTACTTACAATCATATTAAAAAAAGAAAAAAAAAACTTATACATCATCAAAATTTCGTATATCCCCGTACCAGCACCCTGCTAATGCTATATACGAAGTATTACTTGAGGTTTGTCTGTTGCAAACTTTCGCCTACGTTTCTCGTCTATTCATCGCATTGATTTCGTATCCGCTGTGGGCTCTTAATGTTGGGGCCATTAGGTGAGCGAGAAGAATATCGACTGGAAGTAATTTATTGAGCAGGGGTGCGGAGACAATGGGAAGA
The DNA here is from genome assembly GCA_949319885.1 of Mecyna flavalis. NCBI lineage: Eukaryota > Metazoa > Arthropoda > Insecta > Lepidoptera > Crambidae > Mecyna > Mecyna flavalis. The sequence goes on from OX439439.1 coordinate 5,295,409, forward strand.
TGCAGCGGTAAAGTCAAGTATAAAATACTATACATTCCCTTGATCTTATTGCTGCTTGACGTGATCTCTTGGTTTTATCGCTGCTTATTGCTGCTTTTGAATATTCAAATCGTGTACTGTTTCAAATTGTGATACGACCTTTTGGAGTTGCTTGACGCGACAGTGATGACTTACACACACACAAATAAAAAATGCGTTGCTAACGTTACGGACAAGCGCAGATGACGTTATTTTTCACTCAATTTCAAAAGGTATTATCCTCATAGCATTTGAATCGGATAATATATAAAAAAGTTAAATAAAGATTTTGTAGGGCCGTTTTGACACAAATAAATCAAATTACAAATACAAATATAGGTTAGGTTGCAGTTGTGTTCCTGCAGGTTTTTATTTTCAGATATTCCTATTTGTGTCGGGAGAGCACCTGTATTTTGCGCTTGCGCATTGGCTTGAGCAAAATAATATATCCTACGTTGTTGGTTGATGATAAAGACTGGCCGACATAGCCGAAAGTCGGCTAGGATATCATATTCACTGGCCGCGCTTCGTTGTATACTATGTGTATACGTTGTATAAAATTACGTAAAGTTGATTAGCATCAGTTTGACACGTCATCGGTCGGCATAAAACGCACGGCTTGTGGTACGCCATTTTACATCATATGCAATTGCGATAAGGTGGCCTTTCCAATGAGTCTGTATACACACCATGGGTCTACAATACGCGCGCTTCGCGGCCACGCTCTCAGCAGGCGGAGTGCTGGTACTAACTCAATTACAGGCATCCGGCGTCGTGAGGACCAATTCACTGACTCTGAGGTTTTTTCTTTGAAGTATGAAATCTGATATTTTTCTTAGTACGTGTGTTTTTCACGTTTGCTATCAGTTGTAATGATTATTAAACAAGTAATTGGTACGGTATTGTAGGAAAATTTTTATTTGTGTAAAGAAACAAAATATCGAAACAAAAGTATGCACGTTCAGTTAATAAAATAAATAGATAAAAGCAAGTTCATCTTAAATGAGTGCAGTTGAATTAGATATTTTTTTGGAAATACTTTTTATATCACAGTTATATTATTTTGCGCTTGATCTCCTTTCTGTCGTGTCAGACTGCTCATGGTCTGAGAGTGAGATAATAGAGAGCGCACCTGAACTTGCGCACTAATACAAAATATCCTGCTTAGTTGGTTAGTCGTTAATTGGCCGCCGTAGCCAACATTTGGCTAAGAGGTCATTTTTTGTATAATATAACATACATCTGTTCAATATATTCTGGGCGCATTCATCTAACACACAAAAACATACCAATAATTGCACCAAACTTAAAAAAGGACAGCGTCATTCATTCCATCACGTCAATCCAAGAAATTATCCACTTCCGCCAAAGTTGAAAGTTCCATTTTCAAATTTGAATCTGGCAACTTCAACTGTCGCCTTCCGTCAATAGTTCACAATAGTTCACATACTTATTCCATACCTTCAAGTGAAGGTCTCAATACCAGCATAGTTACCTCCGCAAATTCGGTCCATACTGAGAGGCAGTACGGAATAGTTTATGAAGTAGAAATTCGATAGCGTTGAAATTCAACACTGCAAATAGCACACGAGTTGTCGTTTTAACGTGTTACTACTTCTCAGGGACACAGTGATGTTAAGATCGTCAAGCTTATCTTATTCAACGGTTTTCACAGAAGTGTTAATTCATTAATACATTAACAGAAGAAAATATATATATAATTAGGGTTAATTGGCTGTTAAATGGGTTACTGGTCGTTAGCTAAATAATTAAAAATATTTTTTTATATGAGTCATGATCATATTCAAAAAATATTTGTATTGTTCTGAGATCGGCTTCGCATAGCAGTCGTCTTAATAAATAAATAGATATATAGCAGAGTTTTATTCCCTAGCCCTAAAATCTGCATTAATTAATTTCAAAAAAGTTATTCCTAATCATAAATGTTCGTATTACTGAATCATTTGGGTAGATTTTGTACAAAGTTGACCTAGTTTAAGCATCCCTGGCCATCCCTTATAATCCTGTGGCTTCTGATTAATAAGGTCCCATCAAACCGGACAAAGGCTCTGCAATATTTACGTATATTTTCATGGGAACTTTAAACTGTTCGCCGCGTTTCGATGTTTATTTGTTGATTTCCAAGATTAAGACTTATTAGTAGGGGATGGTGTTTATGCAGATCTTAAAATATATCATCTATTACGGATAAAGTAAGTTGATTCGGGTCTATACCCGTATTCAGTATTTTAAGTGTGCATTGCGTTCAAGCCTTACTGATTTTCTAAGAAACTAATGATAATGATAGTTAATTTTATATCAGAAATTAAGTTTTAGATTCTTTCAGTCTAGAAAATAATCACGACTAAAATAAATCACTTTGGTAACGAATGAAATAAACAGACATAACTATTTATGTTTCGTATGTTAGAGATATTTTTATCCTATTACTTTTTTATTTCATGTTTTTTTTATGGACCAATCCTGTGCTAAATAAGTAGTTTTTCCAATTAAGCAATTTCCTAGGTTTGTTTGTTCATAAAATACGGAAGAAGTCTTGTTTGCCGAACTCGACGACGGTGTGTTCAACAAAGCAGAAATTTTCGCCAAGTGAACTTGAAAGCTAACACGAGACGTGTAGGGACAAAGTTCCTACGAAAATATTTATAGTAACTGAATTCGATACAGCTGGGTTAAACATTCATCGAACAAGCAATAGCAGAGTATCATTGTACCAGGCTTGGGGAAAGGTGAAGAAAATGTAAGATACTAGTTAAAGCGACTAGGAAGTATTTAACTGCCTCAGTTGAATTCAGTTAATAGAAAAGACAAATCCTTCCTCTATAATCATGGGCTTTTTAGCGTGAGGGTGACTTGCTCAATGGGTACTATGTTCTATTGAGTCAGTCAACCTTCTATTTGGACCTTACATCCACTTACCATCACAGGTGGAGTGAAGTTATCCTGACTGCTTCTCTAAAAAAAAAGACAGACCCGAAATATTCACTTAGGTTTTTATGTTAGGGAATTGGCAGCGTTATTTTGCGCGACTCAGGAATTAAATTAATAATCTAAGATTCCGACTAGATGCGTAGTTGACTTAATAAAAATAGGAGTTAACCTGTGTTAAATTACATAATGAAATCCTGATTCATTCAATGATAATGCCTACAAAAATGTCTTCACCAATTCATCAGTCGTTCAAACGCTTGTCAAAACGCACCCGCCATCTTTTCTTCCTACACATCAAAGAGGTGTTTTAGTGCGGATGCTTATCTACAGACACGCATCTTCACGGGTGGGTAATTTCAAGTCACTTACAAGTAATATGAGAGGAATATATCCCGCTGAAAGTCGTGACGTGCGGTTTACATCGCAGTGCCGTGACGAGATAAAAATAGCGTAATCCACACAGTCACTCGCTTCATACACCCCCAGTTAAGTTCCCACGTGGATAGGGTCACCAGTGTAATATTACTCACATCGAAAATATTTCGGGAAACAGAAATACGAAGATCGGTTGTTAAAAGACAGCTCTCTAGTTTGTTGGCTTGGGAGAAAAAGAAAAACAAACGAGCTAGCTACATCTTATGATTTGCTGACGTTGACAGTGGCTAATCATCAAGTGAATGCAATAAGTGTTTTCAAGGTGTACGGAGAAAAGATCAAGTGATTTTCAACAATCTCATTACGACAAGAAGATATATATTTTTTCTCCTGTATTTTATATGATTTTGTACATCAGATCATATCAAATACCATCTTGGGGGCAGATGAAATCTCAAGCGTTGGGAGCTGGATACTGTGACACGTAAAGCCAGAGTCCATCAGTTTCGAACTACATTATTTTGAGGAGACTAGTGTCGTCTGCCCGGAAAAACTAGAAAAAACTTAGACTATATCGGCTAGACCGAGCATCAGGTCTAGCATCTTGTTCTATTCACTTATCCCCCACGCGAATCAACCCTGCCAGACCCTTTAGAAGCGCACCAACTGTGACTTTTAAATAAGATCGCGTTACACGGTGATATTTCCAAGGCGCCCCCTGGCGGCCGCGACCGTTTTCACATGCAAATCGAATACGCTGACTCGTTCAGTGGATCGCTCGCTGTTTGTGGATCGGAGATATCTTTGGTTTCCAAATGAACTTGCCACGGTAAGGCCATTCTTGCACGTTGACACTTAAATTGATTTAGAATCATACAAATGTGAGCTCAGAACATCAACAGCAGACGTTGCCATCTTCGTTAGGCAATTAGCTGCGTGAAAACTTTTTAAAGTCAATTGCTTTAATCTGTCTTTACCATCACTGGTCAAATTATTGAGTTTCCTTAGCTGATTCGGAACGATGTGAAACTGTTAATCGTAGGCGATTTGCGTGTATATTATGACAACGTTTTTTTATGACAACGTTTTTAAAAAAAGTATATTTAAGATGATGCACAACCTCGTTAACTCGTACTGAACCAGCCTCTCATCGTTTCGGTTTGTTGCACAAATGCACATTCTTTAATATTTCGTTATCATTTTTTTTTATCATAGTAGGTCAGGAGCTACAAGTACTGATTTTATTTATATTCATACGAAGACTGCTTCGACGTTCCGTTATTTTGTAGCCAAATTACTTATTATTTGATTTGTTCCAGCAAACGAGCAAAATTCAAGAGATCACACAACTTATTTAAATCGTAAACCAGAAGTACTCCAGTCGGGTGTAACGTTCGACGCCGTGTCTCCGACATTAAGACGAGCAGGTGCTTAAGTTGTCATTTCTCGCGTCTACTCGAGCCCCGTGTAATCCACCTAATGCTTAGCCCTTATTTTTGTTTTGCGAATACAATCTTTGGTGAGATGTTGTCGAGTTATGAAATCTTGGAAGTGTTACTTACGAAGAATTTTTTTGTCTTATCATGAAGCATTTTAAGAAAATTATTAAATTACTTTGATGTTTATTTATACACACCAAACACAGAGCACACTGTTCAAGCTGAATTAAGATGGTAGGTAGCGAAATCATGGGCCAAAATTGGTAGGTCAACTAAACTCCTTTAACAAGAGGATTATTTCTGCCAATATACAATATCATTACATCAATGCTCAATAAAGCCAATAAAATGCAACATTGACAGCCCCGAAGCTCTATTAATATCCCATTTACGCTTAATATAAACATTTAATAGCATTATTAATTATTCGATGTAACTTCGACTTTGACTGCTTCCGTGATACGATCGTTAGCAAGTCTAACACTAAAGCGTCCGCGTCAGTCAAATCGGGCCAAAAATATGTAATTAGATTTTCTTTAAGTCCAACCCTTGGTTCTGACCCTGATCTCTCTTCAATCGTGTCAGACTGCTGTATCACCATGCTATTAAGGAGTGCACCTATGTATGCTTACTCACTCGTGCACAATAATAGATCCGTATTTGGTTGATCGTAAAGATTTGCCGCCGTAACCGAAACTCTGCTAAGAGGACATTATTATTATTCGATGTTAACTCACTCTACATAAACATCTTCTCATGATTCTCTTAGTAGGGGCAGTACTTTAGTGTAGTGAGCGCATAAGGGCGGGCGCAGACGAAACCGTCGAATCGCTCTCAGCACTTAATGTTGCAGGGGAGGTGTAGATTTTAAACATTGTGTTTTATGGCAGAGCACTAGCTATGTTTATAAATAAGACTCGTTTTAAGTACCTCTTACGAGAGTGGAGGAAGCGTATAGAAGCTCGCCTAATCATGTCTTGTTTCTTTCTGGTTTAATATTATACTGGATGACATGGGGTGACGTTGCTCCAATGTAATGGGCTTGCCCAATCCGGGATAATGGTTAACGCGTACTCTGGCTATATCGGGATAAATCTTTAGGGAAAATATTGTTAAGATTCTTGTTTTGATTGCTTTCTCTTTCGAATTCCAGTAAAAAAGTACACGTTTGTCTAAGATTTGTTTTATTATTATTAACTGCCTCCGTGGTACAGTGGTTAGAGCATTGGGCTCTAAAACCGGTCGTGGGTTCGAATCCCAAAGGAAGCATCTCTTTGTGTGATTGTTCCCAGTTTGGTTAGGACATTGCAGGCTTGAATCACCTAAATAGATTCCGTGCTTCGGAAGGCACGTTAAGCCGTTGGTCCCGACTGTGTGTGTGTTTAGGTCTAGTTTCCATTGTAAGGGTTACGGAGGTCACATGGCAATCGCTCCATTGAAATAACCAGCATTGTCAAATCTAGGATCATAGTCTAATGCTTTTTTACTATGTCAAACTCTTTGTGACAAGTAACTGTGATAACAATTCACTAGACACGTCAAAACAAATACTTGTACCTCCGCCATATTTACGGAAAACAACTGAACATCCAATAAAACCTATGGCTAGTTTATTCCAGACTGCACGCCGTAAAACATTTTCCTCATATGGTAGAAAGCGAATTTTCTATTCCACGTACCGGGCTCGAGTTCCAAAATTCCATTACAGCCTAGCTCATAATTGGCGGATTCCAGTATCTTGGGTGCGCTGCAGGCGCCGCGGGCACAGTGCGGATAATGACAGTAAGACAACTTCAAGACAACAGACAACTTAACCGAGTCTAATTTAATATTTGTCTTCATTTATATGTTTAACAGAGTTTTGGAATGGAAGATTTGTACTATAGCGATTATATTAAAATAGTTATTAAACAATATTTAAAAATACGACTGACTGTTTTTTAAGCCTACAGTTGGCAGGCAGGCACGCCGCCTACCTGATGGTAAGCGCATTGTGGCCTATTCTATTGTGGGACACTTGTAACAGATTTCAAAATGTTTTTTACGTTACAATTACAATAATAACACTTATTAATCTAAGACTTAATTTCGCTTTGATTTATTAACAAAATAAAATTACTTGACCACTAATCGTATCTTCTATGCAAAGTGGGTTTACTTGTCTATTTATTGTATGTTGTGTCATTTCTGGTCTCCAGATAAAAATATTAATTTTATAAGTTTACACACTACCACCAAAAAGTGTATTGAAACCAACATAAACGACGTACCACATGACCACCGAACTATGCTATGTACTCTAGGCTTACTCATCTATTCATCGTACGCTGTGGGCCGGGTAATGGAGATAATAATTGCAGCGAGCACAAATACCCGGCGCCCCCGGGCGAGCGCGCGCCGGCGACTATTGGATTGACGTCCAATCCTGCGCTCCGCCCGGCTATTATCCAGCCGGGACAAGCAAGTGGAATGCACCTACTTTACTGATGTTTTTTTTTCCTTGGTGTGCCTTACGAACGTTGCGGGTTTTATAATTTTTTATAAGAAATTACATCAGCATTTAAAATATATTTTTTTACACCAGTTTTGGCAGACAGGTCAGCGGTCACTGCGGCCTATTCCATTGAGGGACACTTCATCAGAAAGCGTCGCTCAATGTGCTGCCAGACTGTAGGCTCATCTGATCTTCGAGCCTTTAATTCAAATGTACTGGCTCCCACATTAATATTGCCGGAACACTCCCTCCTTCAATGGAATAGGCCGCAGTGGCCGTTTACCAGGTGGGCCGCGTGTCGTCTGCCAACTGATGCGGTATTAAAAAAAAGTTGACTGACAGTAACGCATCCCATATGATGGTAAACAGCTACAAACCCCCATTAAATGGCCGGCAACGCATCAGCGATCCCTCTGGTTTTGAAGATGTCCATAGGCGGCGGTGATTGCTTACCACCATGCGACCAGCTGGCTCGTTTGCCGCCTCTGACATAAAAAAAAACACTGCGACTATCGAGGGAAATTTAACCCGAAAATCAAGAGAGATCGCACTAAAAATCCTACGAAAAGACAACAGTCCCTCCCATTCCCACGATCGATTCCATAGCTATTTTAATTTCCCCGAACGCTGACTCCCGATAAATCTGAAGCGTACGGTCGAACTATCGCACCGAGCCGAACAGTTATTGTTTTAAAAGTGCCCATATTTCATGAGAGGCCGCCCGAAGCACTCCTTACTTACGAATTGTTGTGCCCGTTCTACGTCCTATACTAGGTGTTGGAGTTGGTAGAATTGTTTAGTATAGGAAGAACTTTGATAGTTTTCAGGGGAGTAAATTTTTTTCGTGGTATTTATACGATGTACTTTATTCAAATAGCGCCATCTACCTCTAAACTTACACAAACTTTTTATACAAAAACAGTAGTTACTCTGTTTCAAACAAGAGGTTTTGGTTCGATTGCACGTTTGCAAAGTACATTAACTACCGCAGGAGAAAGCAACCGATACAATAGTCCTTCCTGTGTTATGTAATATTAATGTAAGATTCATTCAGTAGGTACAATTGGAATCAAAAGGTCCAAGAGAGAGAGCCCTGTATGGTAGCACGTTCAATTGAGTCTTTCAATGGAATAGGTCATATTGGTGCTCACACTAGTTCTATACTCTGCGCTCATGCAACGCTGTACTATGCTTACGCGCCTGTTTTACAAGTGAAGGATTATCTTTTTTTCTTTTAATACCCTTCCCCCCAAAATTTCCGGGATAAGAAGTATCCTATGTCACCCGGGGATAGTGTAGCTTTTAACAGTGAAAGAATTTTTCAAATCGGATCAGTAGTTTCGTAGCCTATTCATTACTGTGACGTATGATGATTACGTATCATGACGTCAACGAAAAGGGAAGATCTTCCTCCGAGCTGGGTGTCTGTGCTCGGGGACCGCGGCCCTATATACCGTCTTGGTGTGTTGTATATATGCTAGCCGAGAGAATAACTCTGCTAGCGCGACGCAGGATCGAATATCTGATTGGCTGTCTCAGTGACGTGCGAGTGACGAGTCTCGAAGCCAATGTTTACATGTGCACTTTTCGCTGACTTGCAATCTTGCGTTGTGTGTCGTCAGTCTGTCGTATGTAGCGCATTCCGATAGCCGCTACATCACACCCCCTCCTCTTTTTTGGAAAGCCATTCCAGTGATGCTCCGTCCTTTGTGACGAGCGCTGCTGCACGTAGCACGCCGGTGTACTACCATGATGACCGGTCGTTGTGTGCCGTGAAGCTTCTGCGTGTGCCCTGGGACCAAGTCGCTATTCATAGTTCGCTGCCCGTGGACCCAATAAGGCGTTGCCGCTGCTTTGCGAGGAGTGATGATTACCATACTTGCGTTAGAAGATTGCTGCTGTCCGATGTCGGGGTCACCAATGTGACGTATGATGATTACGTATCATGACGTCAACGAAAAGGGAAGATCTTCCTCCGAGCTGGGTGTCTGTGCTCGTGGACCGCGGCCCTATGTACCGTCTTGGTGTGTTGTATATATGCTAGCCGAGAGAATAACTCTGCTAGCGCGACGCAGGATCGAATATCTGATTGGCTGTCTCAGTGACGTGCGAGTGACGAGTCTCGAAGCCAATGTTTACATGTGCACTTTTCGCTGACTTGCAATCTTGCTTTGTGTGTCGTCAGTCTGTCGTATGTAGCGCATTCCAAAAGCCGCTACATTACAAACAAACAATCAAATCTTTCCTCTTATTATTAGTATAGACGTAATGTAACTCATCTTTCTCCGAGAGTTTTCTCGATCTAGTCAAAGTTCTATTACACTGTGATCCACGGATTTAGCAAGTTCAGGAGTGAATGACATAATTTGACCGTGATCCGATGATTTTCGTCACCTTAGTAGAAAAGACGCATATAGAAAAAGTCATAGGTCATCACTTGGCTATCACACTTCTACGTACTAAAATATAAAATTCAGATCAATTTTCTTTAGCTTTCTTTTTCAGTACACGATGCACCAACACAACAACAGTTGTTTTTAACATCGCGAACTAAACATTTCAAACGCCAAAGTGACAGTTTAACCCGTCACCACGTCCGTTGGCCGAACCGACCGGCAAATTAACAGTCTCCGTCGAAACGTGGCGTCCGGGTCGAACCGACCGACTTCTATTCCGGAATGAACTTATGCCATGCTGCTAATTTGACGTCTGAATTTTGCAAGCAATTGTACCGTACTATGACTTAGCGATGAGCCGCCAAGATGGTGTCGCAATGGGTTTGTAATTTTAAGCGTGTTATTCAGACATGTTCGCTGCAGGATTCATGATATGGCTTCTACGTTGGGAGTGCGACGGGTATTGGAATGCACTAAATAAGGTGCCGACACGAGCGCAGGATTGCAAGTCAGCGAAAAGTATCACTTCTACACATCGGTTTTAAGACTTGTCACTGAGACAATACTGCAAAATTATATTACCAACAAACACAATATTTATTTGAAGCACAAGTATACTTATCTCTATGACTTCTTGAAGTCTCAATTTCTCTTGATTTCATTAGCCGATTAAAAACGACAGGAAAAGTTTTCTTGTTCTGCATCTTCTTTATGAATAAAAATGGATCGTAGAAATGTATGATGTGTGTTTTCCCTTGAAATTACAGAGTCGATGACGCACGAGTGATGCCTCTAGAACTACAACCGTCCGAAGTAGGCGACGAAAACCGTTTACCATCGTCTCCAAAACTACTTTAGGCTCCTCGGATCTTTAAGGGCTCTTTTAAATTAGAAGTTTTGTGTCGCGCGCTTGCCTCAGCGCGAACAGACGGTCGTTATTTTTCATACAACACACGCGGTGCGGCAACAGTACGGTTGACGACTTGCTGTCGAGCGTTCGCGGTACGGACGCCATACTGTTGTCGCACCGCGTGTTTTGTATGTAAAATAACGACCGTACGCACGCGGTGCGGCAAACGTGCGGCTACCGTACCGCAGCCGTCCGACACAAAACATCTAATTTAAAAGAGCCCTAAATCCTCGAGTTCAAATGTAATATCGCGTCTCCGTCTTCTATTTGGTTCTATTTTTAAATAATACATTTCTACATAAATAAGCAACAACCGAAACGCCGTCGGGGACGCCGTATCGACCGGTTTCTATTCCGGAACCGTGCTGTACCGCTAATTTCACTTCTGAATTTTGCATGCGACCGTACCGAACTCTAAGATGGTGATACAATAGACTTGTGATTTTAACCGTTTGACAATCAAACAGCTCGTCGAGTCATTGTTGCTTTTAATCAATTACGAGGACTATGTAAACATTGAGTGACAATGGCGCAATTAATTCGGCTCAGATGTTCTTTATGGTATGGTAGAAAGCACTGAATTATAATTGACATGCGTTTGTAACGTTTGTTTTACATTTTTTGTCAATAAACATTATTGTTATTTAGTTGAAAAAATTGTGACATATTAAAAATGATTACAATATTAGTACCATAGAAAATGGGAACGTCACGAATAATCAAAGCAAATGTTCGACATGGGGTCATCTTGGAACCCGAATGTGCACTCAATAGTGGACATCGTAGTGACCTTGCCCCCATCACGGGGTCTTATTTCGAATCCTAGCCAGGACTTTTCCTCAGATGATATGAGTAATCACATTTAATAATTTCTCATTCACTCTAATTTATAAATTGTTGCCATATTGTTCAAAATCAAAATCAAAATCAAAAATCAAAATATTCTTTATTCATGTAAACTTGTATCAAGTATTTATGAATCGTCAATTACAGAGTGACTCTACCACCGGTATCGGAATGCAGTCATCTGCCGAGAAGAACCGGCAAGAAACTCGACAGTTACTCTTTTTCATCGCCATGTTTGTTTACAATTTGTTTGAAATATTTCTTTAAAGATGTTGGTAGGTAATATTTCTTTAAAGACTGGCAACTGACAACGCAACTGTGATGCAGGTGTCCATGGGCAGAGGTAATCACTTACTTTTGGGTAAAACAACATTTGAAAATGACAAATAATATCACAGATTCCGCTCAATTAGTACATATAGTAAACAATGAACGTTAATTTGCTGACAACACAGTGGTTTGCGGCCTCGGGCCCACCACTGCCTGAATATCAATTTTCCTCTGCGAAAATGTAATTCAAGCGTTTTTATTATTATTCGTATTCGTATAACTATTACCTCAAATGGTTTCTGTTTGATGCGAAAAATGATCGATATGTATGTATTGTGATGTTTTTTTTTGTTTTATATAATATAAAAAAATTATAATAAAATCAATATTATCTGTATTAATAAATATCAAACGCCAAAGTGAACATTATGCGCGCATAATTTATTTAAATTAGAAGGTCACGGGTTCGATCCCCGCACGGTACAAACATTTGTTTAATCAATGGACTTGAAATTATACAACTGCACAATCAAATCCTGAACCAATCCTACAACCCACAGTATCTAAAATTAAAAGCAACTAAATATACGTGGTGTATCGATCCGGTACAAAAATGTCTCTGGTCGTGTATCCCAATTAGGCTGACATTGATTCCGTCTGCGTTGCACTGTGGAGCCGGGAATAACCGCCGGTCTATCGATCGTGCTACCGAATCTGTTATGCCTCTTGCATTCATCCTAAATATATTATGTACCAAATTATATACACACTGACAAATCTTTCACAAACTGGAGACATTTCAAATTCTTTATTACATGACAAAGGTAACAATAGTAATAGTCCCTATGTGACGCCCTGCAAAGGCATCGTAATTTGCGAGAGTGCTACGCATTTAATTTAAAACTAAATACTTTCTTAAAACATTCTTTATGAGACACATAATAGATTATAACTATTAATGTATATTTTTAACAGAATATATGGATATCTACTTAAATTTATTGCACTTTATTATTTCTTAGTTAACATAACATCAGATCACTTTAATTTTATTATGTACCTATTGCTTATTTATATTCTATGTTTATTTACATTCACCTCTACCTCAAACCTTGGCCTTCTGACAAAGAGGACACGGGTCAAGTGTCCTCTAACTGTTAGTTACCCTATATGCAATGAATCTGAGATCGAGACACCTCAGAAGACCACGTTTACTCCCTAATTGAAGCTGACGTTGACCGTGCACCGTGCCCGAAATAACTGGCTGCCAGTAACGATCGATTCTCTCCGCCCAAGCTGCTTCGCCTTTGTAATAGTATTTTTTGTTGGACCAGCAGGACGATCGCCCGATTGTATTAGGATTCTTTGAAGAGTCGTACGCGTCGTTGATCTTACGGTATAGTATACCAACAAACAAATTTTGTATTATTTAGAAGGTAGCTCGGTTTTAAAGACACCATCCCATGTTTAGCATTGATTGGAATACACTCAGAGCCTTTAAACCTCCCAGACCGACCGTGAGTCATCTTAAGCAACGATATGAATCGGTATTTAATAGCTTCCAAAAATAAAAAAATACAATGAGATCGACTGACGTCATCAAAACAAGAGAAAGAGAAATAATCTGTCTATCTTTGCAGGGCATTTTCAGATTATACTAGTGACTAAATTGAATATGTTCAGAGAAATCTTTCACAAACTAGAGACATCGACTTTTGCCATCTTATACTATAAGTGACGTGAAGCTTTGAATATGTACTTCTACCTAAAGTGTATTAACGTACTCTATTACTTCCCGTAACATACGAGTTACGCATATTGAAATATATTTTTATTACTTTAAGTATTTCGCCCTATTTCTTCATAACACGGAAAACACGTTATTAAAAGTTGTTTCTATGTTAAATGTATCACTTATTCAATAGAGTTTTAGAGGCCGACTGGACACGTGGTCAATTTACACGTGTTTCGTATTTGTAACTTTTACTTATTTGTGAAGGTATCTGAAAGCGAGCCAAATCTTTTCATTAGAATCATTGGAGCACATTCGCGAGGCATGTTGGCGGAAATAGGACAGTTTTTTTTTTAATTAGAGGTAAGAAATGATAAACTCTGGATTGCAACATTTTTAAGGAAAAAATTAGGTAGGTACTTTTATTATACATATATGTATTGCGTTATTCTCTGTAAGCCACTTATGAGTGGTTGGAGGACTGATTTTTATTAATTAGCTGAGAAGGCAACAAAAACTGTCAGTTCAGGGACTTTGCCCGAATAAAATGTGTCACAGTCGTCAGCAAGTCACTTATTATTATGTGATGTTATTCTGTTGTGTTTCAGTTTCATTTAAATTCGTCAAGTAGTTTTTGCATGAAAGAGTAAGAAATGCCTATTCATCAGTTGCATAGAGACGGCATAGTCCACCGAGATGTTAGTTAGAGTTCTATTTAAGACAAGTTTGATCAGTTCTCTTGAAGGAGTAATAGTCACTCATGCCAGACTTATCCTTTTTTTAAGAGGAGAACGCTTTTACGCGCTTTAACCGCAGGCTAGCGACGCCTGTGGCCGTGTGTGGGGCTCGGGACTAAAGGCGTTCGTCCCACTACCCACTAAACTCCCCCCTTTTTAACCGAACGGGACAACCCGGTGCCAGCCTTGTGGTTATTTACTCATGCTAGACTTAACCTAACCCAAAACTCTAGGCCACACAGAACCCCAATTTTCAAAAAGTATAAAACAGCACACCAGACTGACTTTACAGAACAAAAGAAACGATACCTTCTTTATAACTTTATTCCGACTAAAAGAAACAAGACAACCACGCTCGAATGAAATCATAAATTACTTAAGCAGCTTACGTTAACGTTCCTTAAAGAAGAAACCGCAACTTCAGTTGTTTTAATTTCTCAGACACGCCAGACAATGGCACGAAAGGTTTAAGACAAGGTCTGATTTAAAACCAGGCCAATGGCTGCCGGTGTTCCGTCGAGTCTTAGGTGATGTCCTAGGTGAGCGACAGGACGCGACAATAGCGACGCGACGCGATGCGATGTAAAGCGACCAATACTTTACGCGATTTGTGCCCTCCCGTGAGAGCGACAAATGCGGCTGATTCGCTCCTATTTCAGTTCAGTACTGTTCTAACTATGGGCAAGTATACTGCGTTGTTACAAAAAAAATCTTATTTTAAATACTTAGCCCTACAAATATTTGCATTTAATTGGTAAATTGGACAGCAACTCTTCAAATCGTCGCGTCGTCGCGTGTTGTCGCGCAAACAAGTCCGCTTTCGTCGCAGACTGACTAACCCGACAACGTAGGCCACTATCATACATAATAACTACTTGATATTTTCGCGTTGCGTCGCCTTCCGCGTTTGTCGTTCACCTAGGACAACAAGTTACAAATAAAAGCGATAGAGGACGGTCAAGTGCGTGTTGGGGACACATTGCTATTTATACTGACTGAGAAGACTTAGAAAGTTAGTAAGTATTGTGAAAGAACTTTCCTACTCTTAATACAGAACGAAAGTTAATTTGAAATTATGGTAACGGGTTGTTGTATATTCGTCACAAAGTAAATTCGTCACATGCATTAAAAAATATGTGTTAATTTGTCATAGTAGGTAAACGAAGTACGTAAGCAAATTATGTGATTATTTTTTTACGTTTTAATCCTATAAAAAAATCGTCAAAATGTGTGTGCATGACTTTAGAACAACTGCCTGAATAAATATGTACAATATATTATTTTTGTTTTGTTTGTTAAGTTCAGGACTAAGTATCTCTAATTTTTTCACCATCCGACCCAAACCAGGAAGGGCAGCTAGTAAATACCATTTTAGTATTTCATATAGAACGGAGGTTGTATTGTATCTTGTCTGCATACATTCAATTTACATTCAATTCGTTCGATTAAATTCATAATAAACATCAAAGGGACTTTTTGATGCAGTCAAACGTGCGTTAATGTACTTGTAACAATTTCCAAGATAAAATGTATCTAAAATGGCAAAGCTTTGGTTAGCCTTAACAAACAAGTGCCGACAAATTGCCTGCACTGCAGATTGTGACAGCAAAAACGTCTACTCTGATGCTAGCTTTTGCATCGTTAGTTTCTTACCGAGCAACATTCAGTACCTATTGTGCCCATGGCAGATGAAAGTCTGACAAATTGTCTTGAGTTTAAATATTTTTATGTATTTTGGAGCAATATCGTACATATTTTTATGCTAGACATGCGTTAAGCCTATCTGATGCAAAGTGGTTACTGCTTTCTATTATATTTCTAATATTTTCCTATAACTAAGCAATGTGCAGTCGTAGCAAAACAATAAATGACAGCTGCAAAAATTTAAATGAAGTTATTTATTATTAGACCCGATTGGTAATTCCGCTTCGCCTGGTGTTATATAAAAGGGTTCCGTTGCTGTGGTAATGGACAAATCGCCTCGGGTAACTTTCCGTTGACACAGTTTTGAAAACGGTAAAAGATGTTGAATATATCTATTCCCTTTGGCATAAAGGTAGATACGACTGATACAGGGAAAACTTAAAATTTCGGCATTCATTTTTGTATAGTGAGAGACGGCAACGGTTCGCCTGATGGTAAGCAGTCACCGCCGCCCGCCACACATCTGCAACACCAGAGGGATCGCTGATGCGTTGCCGGCCTATGGGAGTATGGGGGGTGTGGGCCTCCGGTACTCTCACAAACCAGACGAAACACAATCTAGTCACTATTATTTCACGCTGGTGTTATGTCAGAGGGTGGTACTTCCCCGGACGAGCCGGCCCATTCGTACTGAAAAACAGCATGGCTCTACCACTAAAAATCATCATCGTATATATAAAAGAAAGTGGTGTTAGTTACACTATTTATAACTCAAGAACGGATGAACCGATTTAGCTGAAAATTGGTGGAGAGAGGTAGCTTCGAATCAAGAGACGGACATATGATACTTTTTGTCCTGCAAATATGGGGGATGGGGGGGATAGTTGAAAAAGGAAATTACGCGAGGGCGACCGCTAGTTTTTCTTTAAGAAAAAACAAATTTCAAACTCTCTTCCGCACCCAGCTAACTAGGTAGATATCATGAATTGGAAAGACAACTTCAGATATCAATTTACCCGACCCGATCAAGAGAAGTTAGCCCGATCCTCGAACAAAAGCTTGACCAAATTTGAATGGGCCGTAACTTTGTTCAAACAATTCCCAGGCTTCTATTTTGGTGTTAATTGGCAAACGAACTGCAACTCAAGTAATATTCAACAAGCAAAACCAATTGAGCTTTTCTTAAATCTATATATATAAAACTCAAAGGTGACTGACTGACTGACTGACTGACATAGATATCTATCAACGCACAGCCCAAACCACTGGACGGATCGGGCTGAAATTTGGCATGCAGGTAGATGTTATGACGTAGGCATCCGCTAAGAAAGGATTTTGATCAATTCCCACGGGAACGGGAACCACGCGGGTGAAACCTCGGGCGGCCGCTAGTATTGTAACAAATGCCATATGTATTATGGCATTTGTTACAATATCCTTGGATATTATTCACACTACTATTCTACAACTACTATTATATTATTGGAGCGATGATCTGCGCAAGATGGCTGGCATGAGCTGGATGCGAATGGCCGAGGATCAATCGTCTTCGTCCAGAAACTCGAGATTCGGTTTTTAAATGTAAGCACGCTCCAACTAAGTTGTGACGTAAGTATTCCAGTAATCTGCATTCAGCAGCAATTGTATTTGAATGTAGCTTTTGAAACGGAGTCATGGAAACAATAGCGCGCCCTTGAGACCGCTTTCTGTTCGCGTTTCCAAACTATTTACCCCATAATGATATGTAGTCCGCAATGAACGCTTTGATTGTGGTAATAAAACATAATTTGCTATGCGGGAATCTAGTTATGCGAACCTTGAAAGTGTTCCAAGATGCCGAGACATAAAAAATTGGGTTGAATGTGGCGTGTGTCTGAAGTATTTGCAATTATGTAGTTACGTTTCATTCTATTCAGGCTAAAATACATGTTGAGTTGGTGTCTTTATTTCTACTTACCTATTTCGTTATTTTACTAGTTTCGTTATTTTAGTTTGGGTTTTCATTTCAGTTTGGGCTATTAAGCATTTTTATAGTATGTTATGTTTCACCATTATAATTCTGTCTTGATTTTTTTAAACTTTCTATCGAGACACTCTTAGTTATCTGATTTTTCTGTGGTAATATTGGCCTAAAATTAATAACTACTCTGTTAGGCATTCACGCCTAAACAACCGTAGTAAGCTGGCGACGTTGCAAACAGAGATAAGACCTTGCTAAACTCTTATCCCTGTACCGTAAAGGTAGTTTTCTATTAACAGTAATCACAACGTCACTTCAACTAAACAGTTCTTTACCAATCAAGCTACCGCATCCAAACTTCCGTAGTTTCCGCAGAGGCTGGTAATTTTTCAGCAGCGGCGGGCGTCGGCGGCTAATTTACGGCCTCGGCCGCGGAAGGAAGCGGAATTACCATACGACGTCCGCACCGGCAAAGAAACCGCTGGCCACTCGCTTCCCCCGATACCGATGACGCATGGCACCGCGGTACGCATTCCGCGAACACTACTGCTGATGACCGAATACCCGCCCTGTATCATGCACATCACTATTCTTTTGTTCATATCACGAAAAAATATAAGGGAGTATTACTATTGTAATTTTTTTTTTTGAAAATTGCCAAATAAGACAGTATTTACGGTATCCATTTTTCAGTGGTGAAACTGGACCACTTTTTTTTCTGAAATGTAAAAATGAACATTTATCAAAATGTACAAAAAGTGAAAGCCTATTTATATCCAACTGCATGGCTAGTGCTTGATTCCATATTTGCCAAATGCAATCTTTTTGGTGATCAAAAACGCGGGATATGTCAGCCCGCTGGGCAATTGCTTCCCCTGATACCGATGATGTATGGCCAGCGGGTATACATTTCGCACTGCCCACGAACACTTCTCCTGATGACCAAATAACTTTCAGGGTGACTTTCACATTAGTAATTCTCCATTTCATTGTTTCTTTCACTTTTGAAGAAAGAAAGAATGGATTCTTTCTCTAAAACAACGTCACTGAATTCAACTGTGATCGTTGGCTGATGCGTTCGTTTTGATCTGTGGTTTTGATGTTACTCCATATAAATTCAGAACTTGGCATACGCTTTTTTACATCACGACGGAATACTGTGTAACTAAGCAATAGAGTTTTTGATTAAAACGCTATCAAACTAGTTCATCGATACAAGTCAAAGATCAAAAAGGTTTTCACGGTTCTTTTCAGTTAACGACGGGCCGTGAAAGACGTACTATCAAAGTTGAATGTAGCCTCCAGCACGCGGGATTCGCTGTATATTTTAGATATATCGGACACGTTGCGGCTTAGCGTTTCGCCTAGCCGGAAACCAAAGGGAAAAAGACGAATGACCACGATGAGAGCAAACATCCATCTCGACACCAATAGACTCTAACTCTATAGGCTTAAGGTCGATAAATGTTTGATATTGATGGTGAAAAATATCTTATTTGAATATCCCGGGAAGGGAAATGGATCGGATGAGCGTGGAACTTTTAACTGAAATAATATTGTCGTTTGTACTAAAGGTCGGCTCCCCTCATACTTATACGGCTCTGTTGTGTTTTCGTTTTTATTGAATAAAAATGTTCGGGGCACCGCGATGACTTTCTTTTTATTGTCTGTAGGACTCTTGTCAGACGTGAAAGAGTCCTTACGTGTTTGAAATTTTTCATGTTTAAAATTTGGACATGTATAAGAGGTAGCTGACCGTTTTAAGTTTTTTTTGGACTGCAATAGTCCACTGCTGAATAAAGGCCTCTCCAAACGCTCGCAAGCATTATTTGTAAACGATGGTTCACTCTACGCGTAGGTCATCAAAAAACATTAAAAAAATACGTTTCTCATAACGAAAACGGGTCTCCAGTTTTAAATTTATTGACTGAGGAACGCTCATGTCCACTATGCCAGCTTTAAATCCACATAAAATAATAAGAGATGGCAGTGAAATAAGGGAACTGGACATGCCTTGGACGCAATATTGCATTGCATTCGTGCAATATGGCCGGAGTTGAGAAATACCGCGTGAAATAACACTGGTTTAATAAGAATATGCTATGGTTCGTGTGCTGACCAGTTGGAACTGCTAATGCTCCGCAATATGCAGGCACCGGTAGGCCTTTTTGAGCTTTTGCTTTTTTTTTATACCACATCAGTTGGCAGACAGACACACAGCCCACCTGATGGAAAGTAGTCACTGCGGCCTATTCCATTGAGGAACACTTCACCATGAAGCGTCGCTCAATGTGCTGCCAGACTGTAGGCTCATCTGATCTTCTTCCGGAGACGAAGATGAGACGAGCCTTTCAAATAAAAATATATATTATACTCATTTAAATTCGTAATTTTATAAAATAATTGGCAATAGCGTTATGTTACTCCACGCGTATTTGGCTTCGCATGATTCTCCATAGAAAACACGACAAACAAAACTTTACTTAGTAAATGCTCTGTGGTTTATTCACAAACTAACTCAGTACTGTATTTATAGTCCATAAACTCTTGAAAATGCAAGATGTAAGTCACTAGAAATGCATTAGCTGACCGCCGGGTAATGCAATAAAGGCAATATTATTGGACGTAATAAAACTACTAGTTTAATGGGAAGAAACGCAATGCTACATTTTGTTACATTAGTTACAAACGGAATGTTACATACGATATTTAAGATATCTTTAACTTTCGTCTTTGTTGAATTGTGGTTCTGTTGGCGGATTCGATTTCAATAATGTGGGTTCGAATCATGCTTTCTTTCTTCTACTTTTAATCTAGTTGAAGGTCATCTTTATCAGAGATGAACCGGCTAAAATCTACCCCTGAACAATTTTTTTTTTTGTGGAGGAGAAAGCATTTAGGCGCCATAACCGCAGGCTAGCGACGCCTGCGGTCGTGCGTGGGGCTCGAGACTAAGTCCCACCGCTCACTAAACTCCCCCGGTTTCCCCTTCACACCCGATTGGGACGAGTTAGTGCCAGCCTTGTGGCTACTGACCACTTCGACCAGCCCAAAAATCTGCTACCATTATTCGAAAATCGAACTTGCGGCCTGTAGTATAGTAAATAACCAACTTCTAACTTTTCTACATCAGGGAAGCTAGTATTTTTGTGAAAAACTTTCCTAAATACTATAAAACACGTAGAGAAGTCACGACGAGGCAGTTGAGACAGCAATACGCGGGCCTAATACATCAACCTCCCTGTCGCAAAGATATTTATAAAAGAAACGCTTACAATATGTCCATAACAGTGTATAACTTGCTTCCGGAAGAACTAAAGGTGCTAGAAGGAAATACATTTAAAAAAAGACTGACTGAAAAAAGGCTACTTGACAAATGTTTTTATAATTTTAAAGAATATTTTAACTGGCGACATAATGTATAATTAATATTGAATAATTATTTTAGATATTGTGTAGTAATTATCATTTGACATTTTTTGAATTGAATTTGGTCTACGATTGATTTTGCATGCCTGCGAGCAGGCTGAACACATTGGACTTAAATATTTGTAAGAACTGTAATATTACTGTTTCTGGCAAATAAAAGGATTATTATTATTATTTCATTTCCCGGTGATATAAGACGCAGCAATAAAAGAATTAGCTGCTGCCCTGCCCGAATTCTTTAAACTTTAAACAGCAAACGAAACGCAACCCTGTATCTTTGAACCTGTATAATGAAACAGATGATAAAGTCGACCCCATACCCAGCAAACATTTTAGGTAAAAATAACAATAAAAATACCAATATTAAGTGGCAATTTTTACGGAGACCAAAATGAGGCACCTCGAATCGACGTGGAATCCACGTGGAATCCACCTATTTGGGGAAAAAAGGCACGTGCGGGCTACGTGGATTCCACGTAACTCTAGTAATTGCAACCGACAGGTCAACGGATAGGTCATATTTTCGACGTAAACTCGACGTTACCACGACGTGCCTTGTAGTTGCAATTACTATTTTGGTAATCATTTACCTCTTTTAAACGTGAATCTAACGTATTTTTTACTATTTAATTACATATTTAGGTGAAGTTTATATCGGTAGCAATGGAGAGTAAAAGAGACAAAAATATATTACCTTTACACAAACAAAATGTCTAACCAAAAAGCTAACCTCTTCAACATTGATATAATAATGGCGGCTTGCTAAGTTTCCAAATTATCGCGCTTGATTACAACGCCATATTACGACAAAATCTTGTGCGATGAAAATTTCTTCGTGCATTTATTGATTTAACGTTGAAATCTACTAATGGGCTACAAATATAGTGAAGAATTATTATTTTTTAATGTCAAGATGAATATTTTATTTAATAATAGTGGTCATTATCTTGCCTTAGCAGTATTTAGTTAAATAAACCCAACTAATTACCAGAATATAAGCGAGTAGATGTGACGTTTAACGGTATTATCCCAGAAATAACAACAAAAAATATGCGTTATGAATTATCACTTCTTCGGATTACTAAAATAAAATGGCGGTTTTACCAAAACGTTATTTTAACCTAAATATTGACCTATAAGTATCTGGTAATTATTTTAGGTAAATGTGACATAATATTTGCGACTAAATGGTATCAGGTTACCTAATTAAGTCAATAATTCCAACCACTTTTTTGTTTGTGTCGTGCACCGACATAGAACAACAAGGACAGAAAAGTTCCTACCTATTTCCTGAGTCTTTCATTTCAAAATTTTCCTTTTCTGATTCCTCATTATTATTTTTCTGTACATTGTCATCATCAGTTTGATTTTATAAACTGACTTGAAGATGAATTTTCATGAAAAGATGGTGTGGAAGCCGATGGATGAGCATCGGATGCTAATAAAGACCATCGGGCGTTTTGCCCCGGTACCTCAAAGTTCACGAACAGTATTGAAATGTGGTTTGATTTAAAGGCTTAGGGTAACTATTTTACGGAACGTTTTTCTTTTATTCCTAGTGTATGGAAGAAGAAAGTTATAAGCAAAACAGTTTTACCAATTATTGATTTTCAATAATATAATAAATATTATACCTTTCAACATTGCAACACACAGTACTACATATGTATACATGTTACAGTCAAAACCTAAAACCAGTCAATATCGATATTGACTGAGGATTCAGTTCTGGCACTCGCCGGCCCGCTACGGCAGCACGCTCGCTTCGCTCGCTCTGTTTCTACAGTTTAAATTTTTTACAGTTTACCGTTTGTAACATCTAAGCGGTGTAGCAGTAACTCACGGTTATTGCATTTCCATGTATATTTTACATATTTTAACTATTGTGATAGAAAATATACCTAATATTATACATGCATACACTAAATTTAATAACTAAAAATAACAATCGCTAAATGAACAAAAAACCTAATTTTACAAAACATCAATTATCTCTAAACTTGCTTTCACTGAGGTACCGCTTTTGTCCTTAGTAGGTTCTTTATTAGTGATCGAAGTTAGTAGGGCAGTATAGTAGGAAGTGGAATATCTGTACAGTTTTTTATCTTTGCCCATTGGACAGTAAGTAAAACTTAAATGATAAAAGATAGGTTACATGTAATACGTCGTAGTTTGCCAAAGACTGACTTACTTTTAACTAAACCACGATAAACGTCAAGTCGCCAACATCACTAAGACTTATAAGTTAAATTACTGAGTAAATCTAACTTTAAAGTTATCAGAACATAACCTAACGGTGTTGCAAATACATTACAAGTATCTCTCACTTGATTGTCGTACTTAGGTATTTACTATTGGTGAGATTTACTTCACATTTGGTGTCATATTCAACTTAGAATCGATGACCTTAATGGTCACTGAATAAGAAATAATTACATCGCAAATACCAAGCAATCACTTACAAGTATTTATGACTTATTGGTCAAGCTTTCAACCGTCAATTCTACCTCTTTTTTCCACTTACTTTCGACTTTTAAGTTCTCTACCAAATTCGGTGAAAATAACGTTTTAATTACTATATATTTCGACGTAGCAGTTAAAGTGTGTATTAAGTGAAAAAAAATGTTGCGTGGGACGTTATTTTTACTTAAATTGGTAATATATTCTTTAGTCTTGGACCAAAACACTTAAAATGTTTGCTGGGTACCCTCCAACAAAGGATCTCGATTGTCAAATGAAGATTCAATTGGACCACAATAAATTAGTTCCGAGACCCTTTCCGAGAACGCTTGTGTACGGAACACTTACTAAGGCTTTGTTATCGCGGAATGCGTTGGTATTCCGCTTTTACCACATTCAGTGTGGAGTTGAGGGTAGTTTGCTCGTTGGAACTTTGATGTGAAATCGAGAGGAATGTGTTTTGTTAAAAATTTAAAACCGCCGGAGAATAACGTGTTTAATAATTAAAAAAAAACACAAGATCGGCGTTACTTTACAGACTTATATGTACATTCTGTGCCATAGCTCAAAAGAGCTGTGAAGAGCTAACAAACTTAGATTTTCATTGGCTTTTTAGACGTGTGAAGAAACCATTCATATAAAATCTCCATCATTCAAGAAAAGGATTTAGTAGCCAGCCTACAGGCACTTTGTCAGTCGAAAGACAAGGAAAAAATAAATAACCCAAGATCACTTTGATATGGACTTGAGTGACATAATTAGATTTCTTTGTTTAGGTGAGATTTATCGGTAGGGTTTAAAGTGTACACCATTCTTGGCCAAATTGCTGTTTCGAACAATTAAATTTTTTTGATAGGGTACACCATTCTTGGCCAAGTTGTTGTTTGAACAATTCAATTTTTTTTAAACTACCAGATAAGTATTCTACTTTTATCTCTTCTACGATCTTCCCTACAAAGCTATAATTTCCTAGTGGTTAATGCACCATTTTATTAAAACGCAGGCTCCAAGATCTTCGGATAAATCTCGGTTCCAATCGTAAGGTTTGCGTAGTCAAATGCAGGGGGCGACACCAGCGATATTGCCTTTTGAACAAACAACCTTGCCCGGCTTAAGTGTAGCCCCTTTTGTCCCTCGTCCGGACAATCGGGTCCCTGGACTAGGCTTACCGGCCTGCCAACGAGTTACATTTAATATACGGCATGTTACTTAAGCGCGGCGTAAATTAACGGACTAGAACACGGACATTTTTTTGGGTGCTTAGTCTGTCTCTATCAGAAAGTAGGTTGGTCTAAATACGGTATTTTTTTTTTATTTTGTCGTGGATTTTAATGATTTAATAATACCTAATATTTATGGATACAATGACCTAACTACTTTCATCTATATATATAAAACTCAAAGGTGACTGACTGACATAGATATCTATCAACGCACAGCCCAAACCACTGGACGGATCGGGATGAAATTTGGCATGCCAGTAGATGTTACGCTCCATACATCGTAGTATGGAGCGTTAAGTTCGGTTTATTGTTTTACCTTTTTGAGAAAATTGAGCGGTTTTTGGCAATTTTAGAAAAAGTGATTCGACAATTGGGCGTTTGGCCTCTCCATTGACGTAATAATCATTGCACAGCTGCAATTAGTTTTCTATCTATGAGACGCTAAAGTGACCATGTTTGTATGTAAAAAACCCAGTGGCCAAGTTTTACTGCCGGTGAGTTTATATTGAACAAAGGGGGTTCATTAATGGATTAACTGATTCTTTAATTGTTGATCACAAAACCAACACAACACCTTTGTTATATGTATTCAATATAATATTTCAAACAAGCTAAACCTCCCTGAAAATTTTATCTAATCTAAAATTAATAAATTCATCCTTTTTCTTCTCAATATCAAACCAAAGACTCGGCTACTAACTAATTCAGAGAATTAGTCGAAATCGTTTCAATAAGAACAGCATCAATATATTACTAACTCGTATTCCCAAATACACATGTAACAAAATATAATTTATAAGGCTGTCTATGACGAGAAATCCATTTAAATCACTCAGAGAAACAATTCAAACGTCAATTACATATTAGATACGAGCGAGAGCCGTTTAGTGAATTAATTCATTTGCGTTAAGGCCCATTCACAGTTAAAAAATAAATGGAAAAGCCCTCCGTATATTTAACGATGCGAGTGGAAATGTAATCAAATTAAATGTAACGAAACAGAAGTACTGAAAATCGCATTGACTTAAAACAAACCGGAGCAAAACTGCAAATCGATGCCAATCGACTGTTTTCTTTTAGATTATTTTCTATCGGAAAAATTCAGAAAAATCAGGAAGTATTCTCTGGGATATTCCCATATCACCAATAGAGAATGTAAGGATGTTTTTGAGATACAATTTTGAGAGACGTTTCGTTGGCTAGTGTTCATTACAAAAACAGGGTGGAGCAAATGTGTCTTCTGGGAGACGTAACGATATGACTGCACCATGAAAATGATTCACAGTTGACTGGGCCAACTTTTAATTAAAGCGGTAGGGATTTACAGCTACGAAAGTAGTTTTGTACAATAACGTTAGTTTATGTTACGACAAATGATTAAGTTTAGTAGAAGTTAAAATGGAAATAAAAATATAAATAGAAGAACTACGTGTTTCGCACTCAAGCGCTAAGCGCAGTACGTAATTCTTAGTTTAATATAATTAATTTATCACTCAGGCATACCATTTTATATTAAACTAGCCTTCCGCCCGCGGTTTCACCCGCGCGTAATCTCTTTTTTCAAATATCCCCCCCTTCCCCCCTCATTTCCGGGATCAAAAGTACCTAAGTATGTTCACCGGGGATAGTGTAGCTTTCCAACAGTGAAATAATTATTCAAATCGGTTCAGTAGTTTCAAAATTGTTATTCCCACGGGAATGAGACGTTTCCCGTAGGAATTTTATAGCCTATGTCCTAATCCGGGTTATAAACTATACGTGTGCCAAATTTCATCTAAATCCGTTCAGCCGTTTAGGCGTGATTGAGTAACAAACATCCAAACATCCAGACTTTCGCATTTATAATATTAGCCGCTCCACTGTATTCGAGAACGGGTCTATGGGATTCCGTACAAAACCTCTCGCCGCTGCCGCTGCCGCCCCGCTGCCCGACCCTGCGAAATTCGAGGTCGAGGCCTTACCGTCGCCATGAACGCTTGTAACATAAAACGATAACATTTCAAGACAAAACAGTTTCAAGGAACCCACAGTCTATATGAATGTCAATCGCAGTCCTAGCGAAGGGTTCTTTGTTTGTCAAAAGAGATGTTCCTTTCATGTCCAGCGAAAATCCGACGACCCAACTTATGTTATCTGCACACAGGTAACCGACGATAAATAGTACGTCTCAGAAATATTTCGGCAGTTTAATAAAAGTATATTAGAACTTTATTAGATAAGATTTTTTTTTAAAGTTACTTAGCTTCGCGAATTGCTTGGTTTGAGGTTAAAAAGTAGCCTTACTGTTATTCTGATGCTTACTTACTAATGCCAGAATAAATCTGCCGGTCTGGTGCACTTTACACGATTTGAATGGTAAAGAAATATACTATACTTTGGGAAAGAACATAGCTTAGGCTAACTATACGAGTAAAGAGGAAAGATTTGATTGTTTGTATTAAATAGGCTCCCAAACTACTGAACCGATTTGAATAATTCATTCACAGTTGGAAAGCTACGCTATCCCCGGGTGATATACTCGTAAGGTACTTTGTATCGAAATGTGGGGGAAAGGGGGGATATTTGAAAAGAGAAATTAAGCGCGGGTGAATCTGCGGCTGGCTATTTTAAGATAATACTCAGTGCCCATGGAATTATATAGATAAACAAGTGTTTTTGTGTATCCTTCTTTCACATCGCAACAGAGCGACGGATCATTATCTACTAGCGAATATCTGTATAAACAATATGGCGTGATCAATATGGCGTTTATAAAGAAATTCCCTTTATTTTCACAGCGATGAGCGTTTAATATCCCGTGTGGTGTGGTTTTGTCTCGGTGTTTTTATTGCAAACACTTAGACCGTCCGCATAGAAATTCCTTTTTGAATATGACAAACGACTACCGTTTTGTTTGTCTACGGTTTAATGTATTCCTGGGTTTTATTTGGACAATTTGGTGAATATAGTAGAATGTGGAAACCTTGTTTCATTGAAATAATCATGAGCAGAAACAAGAAAAAGGAAACTAAAGATTAGGTGCGAGTTTATGCCAAGCAAAAGTAAAAATATCGGGTTATTCACCAACTCGACACGAGAGAACTGGACACGCGTGTCCAGTTGGTGAAACTAAATTCTTTTTATCATTTATTACTTCGTCATCTCGACACGAAAAGATTTCTAACGTGTCCACTGAGGGAAACTTAAAATAAATCACTTTTATGTTTTCGTCAACTGGACACACGTTTAAATACACATACGGTGAAGTATAGCCACGTAGATTAGTGGCACGCAAATAGTCCCTCCAATCTTTGTATATTTAAAAATCAACACAGTTTAAATCACAATAATAATTACTGGTATATTTAATACTAGGGCAACATAACGTTAGTGGAGATATGTATGTCGCAGTAAGATAGATAAAGCTGTAATATAGTTATATGCCAGGGTTATAACTATGTAACGTACGATAGTTATAAGGAGCGATTTATAACTATCGTACGGTCACAATCTAGTAATATGGTTATCTGACTAAACTAATCTAGTTCTATAGTTATAAATCGACTGGGGCGACTAAGAAATTAACGGGCGTCTAAATATTTTATAGTATGGAATTATAGATGAGGTGTAATAAATATAACTTGGCGACTAATATTATTAGTGAGGTAATAAACATTGTATAAACGGCCGGAGGCGGAAATCGACTCGGATGGACATAGGTTAGAAGGCTAAGGCGGGAGCGGAGCGTAGCGGAGCTCCCGCCTTAGCCTTCGTGGTTATTTTTTTTTTAACACCTATTCCCTAAATTAATGAAAGAAATGGTTTTTAAAATTACGTATTCGGACTGACACGTTTTATTAATAAAAAGTATTGTAATGTAACTAATTGTAGGTTACAAAACGTTGATTATAACAAAAATAAAGACCATTAAATCGTTTTATTTAATTGTTTAGTAGATTTATAACTATGTAACTAGATTAGTTTAGTCTGATAACCATATTACTAGATTGTGGCCGTACGATAGTTATAAATCGCTTCCTTATAACCATCTTACGTTATATAATTATAACCCTTGGCATATAACTATAATTCGGCTCTAACTATGATACTGCGACATGTATAAATATTAGCCTATTTGATTTCCCACTGCAGGGCAAAGGCATACATTATTGAAATCAAGTCATCGTCACAAGGACGGCTTATTCGACACCCGAGCTGTGTTCAAAAACTCTAATTGGCCCGACCTGGGAACCCAAGTCCAAGATCCAAGATCTCGAAATCATTAAATTAGGTGCTAGTGGCGCCGTGAGAAAGAGTGTAGTTATTTATCAAAGTTTTTTTTAGTGGTAGTGTCACAAGTCCGGCATAGATTGGCCGACTAGCTTGGACAACATGTACTTAAGCAATTTAAGCGTGTGGTGGCTATCCATTTTCCAGTAAATTGCTAGTGCGTAGCTCGCTTGTAAAATAGGTTATCCTGTAACCTATAGTTAATACTCTGGTAACAAGCATTTTTGCGAAGCCTACGTGGCTTAGTGCCCGCAACATTTATGAACGATAGCCGACTAATATGCATAGTCGGGATGCACGAATGCATAGATAATCGAGAAGCAAAGTAGATTAATTTATACAGTCAAGTCTATCAAGTTGAATTGGATGAGCTGTAAAAATAGCAAATTATAACTAATTTTGATTCTATAGATCTCATATCTATATAATGTCTATCTATCTATATAATATCTATATATCTAATATCGATAAATACATGGTGTAAAAATAAAAGTTATAATACAATTTTGAGTATCAATCAACCAACTACCAATTTCAAGTTTATAGGCACATTTCAGTCTGATGTCAAGGAAAATGTTCATAATTTCATGCCCATATTTTTATTTAATAAATAGTTTAAAGCTCGAATATAGATAAATGTACAGTATAAATTACCATTTATACTGTACATTCCTTAAGAAAAACAGGCTGTAGGTAATGTCTGAATACTTTGGAAAAATACCTAAATTAAAGCATTCCTTAAGAAAAATAGGCTGCCAGGTAATGTCTGAATACTTTGGAAAAATACCTAAATTGCGATAATTTTTATTCTAAGTAAAAAAGAAACAACTATTCTTGTTTACGACAAAACTTCGTACTGTAGTGCAAAAGTTGACTATCATGCCACATGTCAAGAAAAACATAATACAAATATTATTATCATTTTGCAGTGATATATATATTTATTATAGATACAATAAAAAAAAAACCTAGGTACAGACGAACATAGAACCTCCTCCTTTTTTGAAGTCGGTTAAAAACTAGGTGTATATGTTACAGTCGAAACCCTTAACTAGTCAAAACCCTTATTATATTAACCGGTAAAATTAGTTGATTAAGGGTGTCAGTCAAAGGCCACCTTTAACTTCAAAAAAGGGTCCGAATCTCACGGGGAGCATCCCTTTGTGTCAGGTTAGGTTAGGTTAGAACTGCGACCACAAAACGAATCCTCAGTCAATAAGCTTATTGACCGGTCAATAAAGGTTTTGATCGGTCAATAAGGGTTTTGACTGTAACATATATAATAGGAGCTTAAGTAAACAAGACTTCTTTGTCCATCACTACTGACTGCTCGCTTGTTCTCAGCTCAAAGCAATTTTAAAATCAACAATAAACAGATATTTAGAGAGATCAGATAGGCAAAAGCATGTTTGGAATACCGCATCCAGTAATAGGAATTCCATTCGCGGCTCCGCGCATAGACCGATGCAATATTCTGCAGCGATGCGCTCACGTCTAAATTGTATCCATTTAGCAGTTTACACTATGGACGAATAATGAAGTATGAAAAATGCTGTTAAGTTTTCTTTTTATACCACATCAGTTGGAAAACAGACACGCAGCCCCCTGATGATGGTAGGCAGTCACTGCGGCTTATTCCATTGAGGGACAATTCATCAGGAAGCGTCGCTGAATGTGCTGCCAGACTGTAGGCTCATCTGATCTTCGAGCCTTTAATTTCAAGGGTACTGGCTCCCACATTAATATTGCCGGAACACAGCCAAAGCTGTTATGGCGGCAGACTTCACCTGTGGGAGTGGTAGCTAGCCAGTCGGATTTTGAAAAAGTCCTACCACCAACCAGACCTAAAGCGGGAATCGAACCCACGACCGATTTTTATACGGGTTTTTATACCCGAGCGGCTCAGCCACTGTTCCACGGGGGCGGTCAGTTTAACACAGTCTTTTTTTCTATGTTTCAGATGATAAACTAGTTGGCCCGAGTGGCAGCAAGCACAATACAGGGAAAAGTGGCGGAGACAGAAGGGGAGGCCTTTGCTCAGCAGTGGATCAAAACGGCTAAAAAAAATCTACCTGTCCTCACTCCATTTAGGAGTAGGGCAACAAAAAATATACAAGTTGCCATAATTTAATCGGTAGCATTTTACAAAAGTATTTTTTCCTGTCTCTGTGGAATAACGGATAAGCCACCTGTATGTGTATAAAACTTAGCAGTTGTCTGACG
Organism: Mecyna flavalis; assembly: GCA_949319885.1. NCBI lineage: Eukaryota > Metazoa > Arthropoda > Insecta > Lepidoptera > Crambidae > Mecyna > Mecyna flavalis. The sequence continues at coordinate 5,326,786 of OX439439.1, forward strand.
GGTGCTAATATGACACTTGCAAAACTGGTCCTAAAATTCTCATTATATGTATTTTCTACTATTTGCTTTGTATCTAGATTCTAGATAAACTAAGTAACGTCAACAGGCCTCCCCAAAAACCACAGCAACTAGAAACCCTTAATATAATAATAGCCGAGGCCAAGGCGGCCGTGGAAGTTTTCCCTGAAGATTATAACTTGGGCCTCGAGCCTAGTGTGAATAGGCTGGGCTTCTGTAAACATGTACGAACCTACAGGCATCAGCTAAGATTGTTATTAAACGTTGCTTATATTAAGATTAAAAGATGAATACAGTATGAAGGCTAGAGCTGGATGTGAGTAGCTGAGAATGTAGGTAACTGCTTATGTTGCTTTTGGTACCCATAACACAATTTTTTTTTTATGTCAGATGCGGCAAACTAGCCTGCGGAACGCCTGATGGTAAGCAATCACCGCCGCCCATGGACATCTGCAACACCAAAGGGATCGCTAATGCGTTTCCGGCCTTTTCAGGAGGGGTGTGGGACTCCAGCACTCTCACAAACCAGACGAAACACAATGGTAGTCACTATTATTTCACTCTCTTCCACTAATGCATTATTGATATTTTTTATACAAAAAAACAACACACATGCTCACACATGCTATTTCTTAGACGGACAAAACTGCTAGCTGAAGCTAGCACTCAAATAATTTCCAATACGATAAGATACACATTTACAAAACCTTGCTTGCTGTATCATAAGCTATCTCTTTCCCCTAATTTAATAAGAAAAGAGACAGATAAGCGACCGGAGCTGCAGTGGGGCATATAGTAGAGATATTTGTGGTTCCCGAGCGGCTCTCCGAACTTCGAGGCAATCGATTGCGATGTTTATGAGAGCTTTAAATTTAGGTCCTAAGTTGTAAGTCTAGACTTTGGGAATACCAGCGTTTAGAAAGAATAGCGTGAAGTGATTTTATTGGTTAGACTATGAATTTTAGTAATGCTCACATATTCAAAATATTCTTTATTCATACTTCAAATATGCACTTATAAATCAAAAATTACAAAGAGTGACTTCTTCAAAATATTTTGATCTATTGAGAAGAACCGGTAATAAACTGGATAGTTGCTCGTTACACTCGCGCCAGAAAAATGTACAGTATTGGTAATAAACCATAAATAAATTTAATTTCCGTACTCACAAATCACAATTCAAGATATCAAAAGAACGTAGAAAAAGCATTATAAACATGCAATGTAAAACTTACGTATTTTCTGAACGATTAATCTAACTACAAACAACGACATATTATTTTTAATAATTATAAAGAAGGAATTCCATTTCTAATCCCTTTGTCATCCACCGATGATTACAAGAAAACATGACTTAGTCGTCAACTCGCGGACGCGAAACTCGCGGACATCCGCGAGTTGGCACCTTTCGATTTTACCTACTTTTTTCGTCGTCAACTCGCGCGAGCTACAAAAACGTTACAACAAATTCCTTATTAAAATAAGGCCAACGAAATATGTAATATATACTTTTTCTTAATGTAGGTATGCAATGTGTAATATTACTTTAGTAATAAGGTTGATAATACGGATACTGGTATTATTGTACTAGGGCAACATAACCTTATTGGAGATGTATTTATTTGTCATGCATTTTTTTTTCATCAAGGTTATAAATACTGCAGCTTTAAATCTTTTTTTTCTTCTATACGCTTGGTTCGTCTTAGTAATCAACTCGTAAAAAATCCTTAAAAAATTAATACATCTCCAATAAGGTCATGTTGCCCTAGTACATTGTAAATTATCCTTTGGTTTCAACCTGTTTTTATTTGACTGTACTTTATATAGACCCGCGAGTTGACGACAAAAAAAGTAGGTAAAATCTAAAGGTGCCAACTCGCGGACGTCCGCGAGTTTTGCGTCCGCGAGTTGACGACTAAGTCGAAAACATGATTCAAAGAAGGTAACAAAGTAAAGTACCCACCCACGTCATAGTATACATGTAATATCAGTAAACTAGCTTATAAATAGAATAATTATACAAAAATAGACACATTTATTCAAGAAATATCAGACAACGTCACATGGATCTGACCGCAATATAAGTAGCTTAAGCACTTACATATCACACGCAAAGAAGATACTAAATATACTTAAATACAAATAAACATCCACACCAAGGACACATAAATTTTCATCACATGAATGAGAGGGATTTTTATTACGATAGAACGTTAAAGTTAAATATATAAGTATTTATCGACAAATCTGTTCCTTTAATACGCTAGCATTTTTAACTTAACAATATAACATGTAGGTGTGTACTCAAATAGGAAACAGTGAATTGAAATGTTCGTTAATTTATTACATTATACTTTTTTTCCTGAATTGGAGTTTTGAAAACTTGAAAGATAAAACAACAAGGTTTTTGATACCTTGTTGGAGACATAACTTTCTGGTCTCAATTCAACTGTGACTATACCTTGAAACATCTTAAAATATTTAACAAGGAGGTTTTAACAAAATATGAAGATAAAATTCCCAGAGCCCACATCAATTTGGGAATTGCTAATCAATATGGCGGGTTTGCGCGATACAGAATGGATGGGGAAAATGTCGATGTTACGAAAAATTAGACAAGAGAAATATCGGGAACAATTTGCGTTCCGTACCAAGCATCAAGAATTTTGTTGCCGTAATCTAGACAAATTAGTACTGAGACTAAGTGGAGTTGTATGTCAAAGACGTCAGAATGTCTGGATTTTTCGCGGTTTAATCTTATTGTAACAACATAGGTTTCCCGATTTTCCGAATAGGGATTATTATATAGTTGCTCAATCTTCAATGAAATTCTATGATTCCTGCAAGTTTTGTCGTCGACATCATTATTTTCTTAAAGGTGGGCGACGCATCTAAGAACTTTTCCACATGTGTTCATCATGAGTGATATGCTAATGATTACACAATTTTTCTTGTTCTTGTGGTGATCAAGTACTATCAAGTGTCACTCTTGATCGGTTGTTTTCTCTTAATTTTTTTTATACTAGGTCAGTTGGCAGACAGGCACGCAGCCCACCTGATGGTAAGCGGCCACTGCGGCCTATTCCATTGAGGAACGCTTCACCTGGAAACGTCGCTCAATGTGCTGCCAGACTGTAGACTCATCTGATATTCGAGCCTCTGATTTCAAGTGCACTGGCTCCCCCATTAATATTGCCGGAACACAGCCAGAGCTGATGGCGGCAGATTTCACCTGTGGGGGTAGCTAGCCAGTCGGACTCTGAAAAAGCCCTACCACCAACCAAAAATTAAATTGAAATCACTGAATGTTCTCCGACAGTACCTCTTCTACCTATTGATTTTAGAATTAAGGTGTTATTTTAAAAGCACTTAGTATTTAAAAGGTGGGCAGGCACGCAGTCAGCCTTATGGGAACTGGCCAGTATGGCTCTAATCCTTTGACCTTAAAACACTGGGATTTTCTAATCCTTGAGTGTTTAAGTGTATCGATTACTATTAATACATTATACGTCAGCTTTCATCGTCGTAAATATTACCAATAGAATTGGTAGCTAGTAGGACTCAGATATAGATAGCCCTTTTACTAACTCAAAAAGGAAATCATATCTAAAGAAGTTGCTAAAACGAAGATACGTTCTTATATTTTTTTTCAGTCAATAACCAGCAAAATGTATGCAAACCCAATAGGCTTTCTCAAACATCGAAGGACTCCTAAAAACACGTCATTGACAAATATACTTTAAAAAGGGGGATATATCTACGTTGTCATAAAAGTCTCCCCGAGTGTAGACGCGCTGTGTCAAATATCAATTTGAGATATTGGGCAGGAAGTGCGACTCAGGCGCCCGCATATAAATTACCAAGACTCCACGTGCCTCCTATACGCGAGTATGTGGAATGAGAAATCGGGCAATTTCATACGAAAAAGAAACAGTGAGAAATTACTGACAGGATTAGCTTGTTAATGTCTTACCTTAGCAAAAGATTCTCATTCACATCAATCAGATAATGTGTATATTCATACTATCATTGATTTTTAGGACGACCAATTTGGTAATGGTTGAGAAGTCGGCTATTACACCAGAGGTCGCAGGTTCGATCCCCGCGCGGTACAAACAAATTGTGTGCACATGTTTGTTTGCATTGGTCTGGGTGTTTATATTTAAATAATATTTTTCAGTTGTCCGGCCGTTCCGGAACCCATTATATGGTACAAGCTATTCTTAGTTTGGGGTTGGAAAGCGCTGTGTGAATAGTAAAAAAAATAAAATAAAATAAATTTATTTCAGGCTTTGCCCATAACAATGTTAGTATACAAATGATTTAGGAACTATGATAGTATAGTGCCCAGGGATACTTATATTGAGTTTTGATAACACAAACTTGCTTTAACACCACGTTCGCCTATTAGGGATGCAAATACAAATAAACCGAAACAAAGTTTAAGAAAAAATACGAGAGTCGCGGAGTTCGTAGGCAGAACGCGCTTATAATAAATCCGTTTTATAAAAATTCCCACAGTGCATTGCGAATTAAATAACTTGAATTAACTTAACTTAATTCTTTTCATCACGTGATCAGATCATGTTAAACACACAACATACATAAGCATAAAAATATTTGAAATACTTCAAAATATTTTCAAGCAAAAATATACAAGCATTTATAATCGTGGTAGAAAAGCACCGGTTATAATAACGAGAATAAATGTTTTGATCGCTCAGTTCCGCCAGGAATTATTATAAAGTTTTATATTTTGGCGTAATTTAATAAGAACGGTTAAACTTATGACAGATATTGCCGTTGTAAAACTAACCGAATTAACAGTAAAACTCTAATTCTGGCCTAAGTAAATATGGCGGTATTTTAAAAGTAAACAAAGAAAAGATAAAGGTAGGAAATGTAGAAGGAATAAAAAGTCAGACTAGCTCGATCGGGAATTTGGTAGCGAACCTGTACGCTACGGGTCGCCGGTCGTAAGTAGATTCGAATCCCACGGGAAGACATCTATGTAATAAACATTTGATTCGTATAGTGAACTGACTGATTCTGATTGAGAAAAATGAGCTTTAGGATTAGTTTATTTTATTAGATAAATAAATAATAAAATAAATACATATTATACAATGTATGTAAAATAAAGTAAATTTTATTGTGTAAGAAATAAGGTAAGAGTACAATTGCAGGTCTTAGTGCTAAATTACAGCTCTCAGAACACTTATTTCTTTCTTCTAACTTTACATTATTATTTCATTCACATTTAGGTAATTAAATCAAACTTTTGATATAAATTCTTTCTAATCGCTAATAAAATGATGTATATTTTCAAATTATTCATAAAACAATTTATGTATAATTATAAATGTAAATTATATAACAAAACGAAGTGACCATATAACGTAAGCGAACATTACCGGTCAGTAAACGCTTCCCGATACATTAGAGGCACGCCGATACGGCATCGGCGCAGGTGTCGCCAACCCGCTGCTTAAACATTACATTATGGCCGAGGAATACGTGACGAGACTTCCAAAGCACGTTCAAATAATACTAGTCAATTTTTAATCAGAACAGAATAGAACGTTTCACAAAGATTCTATAGTTTAAACTATGGACAAGCGTCAAGCATTGAAACGCTTCAATCGCTAAAACTTTAATTTTTTGTTGCACGAAACTTAAATTATTGACCGGATCTAAAATTTGGACGAGTTGCTAATAAAAGGTTTTATGTTATTATTGGACAGTGTTACTTCTTGGAAATGCCAATTTTTGTCTGAGTAACCTTAAAATATATATTTAATTGGATAGGCCGGAAATCATCCCATGTATAAAAGGAGCGAAATATAAAGTTTGTTTATTGTGCTACAATATTCTGTTTTGACTAAAGAATTTGTGTGATAGTCATGCCTGTTACATATATAAGTAATTAAAGACAGTAATAGTATTGCGATGCAAAGTACCGACAACGCCATCTGTTGGCATAAAGTAGCAATGTTAAATGATTGACAAGCAAGTTTTGTATAAAAAAATCCAACAAAAGACACTACAGTACATATCCCTCTGCGTGTTGCATGTATTTCAGTTCAGCAATCAAGTTTTACTGTTATAGACAGACATAAACTCGGCCGAACTATTATTACTTGGTTCATTTTGAATGCTGGCCCAGCTTTTATATTGCGCTCTTTCAAAGTTTTTTTAAATATTTTTAATTAAATAGTTTTTATGCAGACGGTTTAAACTATAGTATTTTGATAGGTAATTTAGTGAACTTTAGTAGCCTGTATTAATAAATTGTTTTACTTCATAGTATGAGAAAAAGTATTACATGACTACGAAAAATAAATCTTTGTGGCTATTATCATTATGAAACAGTAATTTTTAAATGAATGTAGAGTGATTGTGAATAAAAGTGGTCTGATATTTAGTACCTAAAAGTTTTTGCATTACTAGAAAAATCAAATAAATATCTTTTTACTCAACTAACTTATACTCAAAAAACAATCAAGCTACTTAAAAATAAAAATATATTCAGAACAGGAAGACACATCTGTCACTCTTAAATCTAAATGGATCTAATGACTCTTGGAATATCTCAAAAGGAAATCCTACGCGATTCCGAAGATCAATAGAATCTATTATAATTTGAAAAATTTGAATAAACTCGATCCAATTGTTCTGTTGACAAACATGATATTGCCTCATTAATTGACCCATTCTTTCTTTATTAACAGGAGGAGAGATAACGAGAGAACAAAGGGGCGGTCTTTTTTCGGTTTGCCTTGCTTCGTCATAATTTTATTGTTGGGATTGGAGTTTTGATTGCGGGTACCGAAACGATTAAAAAGCGACGTTTTGAAAACAGAATCAATTTAAAATTTTGAGTTTTATTTTTGAGCTGTTTTTGAGGTTGTATTTGCAAAACCAAATCTTTAATAGTGATGTTTGGAGGTAGAATCAACGTTTCTAATGGAAGAAAAATAAGGTTGATTTGAGTTCCATGCAGGAAATAAAGAGTCATCATCATTCCAGCATATTACCGATTGCATCCAGTATGGAGCTCAGTGTCCGCTTCGACTGTGATCCTAGATTTGACAAAAGAGTATGAAATAATAATAGTAAAAAGTCAAACAAAAATCAAGAACATTTGCGTTTGCAGGTAAGTCATGACAATTGCCCCACCGACTTTTCTAAAAACAGTATTTTCATACTACAAGAGTATGGTTTCGTATTCCGCAGTTCACACGTTCGCACTTGTCAATTTAACGTTCCTGAACCCGAAAAACAGAAGAGGAAGTCCAAGAATTACAACGCATTAGTTAGATAACGAAGTAGTGAGTAGATAAGACTGGCGTTTATTCAGTCAACAGTTTAGAAGGGCCGGGATGGTATCGCGCGATCTCCACACAACGAGGTGTTTTATGGGACCATCGGTCGAGGGGGCACCACCGTCGCACGGTGGATAACAGGTGGTAGGGGCGATACTGATCAGTGATTCTCAACCTTTCCTGGATCATTGAGCCTCTCTATAGCATCGCTACTAATATAGATGGTTTGTTACTCCATTATGAGAGAGCTGCTGGATTTACGAATAGAAGTATTTCTGATATTTCGTACTATTTAGAACTTAAAAGTATTTGCATACACGCGTTCTTATTTTTTTTGTTAGTAACCCAGAGTTATTACCATGCATCCATTATTGATTTGATTCTTTTTATATATTTTTTTTACTCTAGTGTCATGTGGGCCGCATGACACTGTGTAACTGATATTACTGTTTTGAGACTTTTAAATTAAAAATTTATATCGTTCAAAAGAAATAAAGATGGCACATATATGTATATTATGCAAAATTTAATACTAAGTTTCAGACACAATACACGCGCATAAATCCAACACCTAATTTTTGTACTGAATTTGATTTTAGCCCACATCTTTTGACAACTACGCTTGATTCAATAAAGAGGAAATAAAAATGTTTACTTTTCAACCAAACACTGAACAAGAATCGAGCCATAAGATATGACCACTGTTCCACACATGCAGTCGCATGTATAAAAGCAGTTAAAACTGTTTACAGAAGGCAGTATCCACATTCCCCATGCCTCTCTGGCCACCCTGTAACGGGAAGGGCAGAGCGATCTTTAACTCAATTATCTAAGATCTTTGGCGACGAGGATACAGGGTTACCGTTGTTTATACAGCCGGCTCAATTGGAATTGTTAATTGGAAACGAAGCCTCTTCAATAAACAACTCACGCTTTCGCTATATTTTTGTTTTATCTTCGGAAATTTAGATGCTTAGTTTAACCTTATCACTATTAATTTCTGGTGGTCTTATTGCATTTACCGTAGTAAATATTCCTTAGTTATTAGAGGATCTTGGAAGTAAAATGGATAAGGCCTTTTATAGACATTTGAATTAATTCATATTCTTAATTAAACTCATACTGGATCAGACAGAATGAATGAGATCATTCGTTTCTTGGTAAAAGAGGACTGAAATTCATTTCGTGTTTCTTATTAGTGCCTATTTAACGGGATTGGGCTTGTTTAGCTAGCTTTAGTATAATCGAATATAATTTTTCTTGTGGTATTTTAATATTCATTCTCGGCCATTTTTATTGAGAGATAGAAAATATAGTACCCAAAGTGCTGCCATTCTCTGGGATCCTCTGATCATCAAGCCATTTATTTTAAATGAGCTAGCTCTCACTCTCACATTAATATTGCCCAAGCACAGTCAGAGCTACGTAATTATGTCGGACTTACGAGTATTTTAATTTAAATGTCTATTAAAATATGGTAACAAATCATTTCATTTATGGAGGAGTACCTTCTGATTTAGAAGAGAAGGCGTACATACAATTTTTTTCTGTCCAAAACAAAGCTATTTTTGAACCAACACGTGAATAATATTACTAATTGAATTTATCTTTTCTGAAGTTACAATTATTTACCGTGAGAATGCCGTACGTCGTCTATATTTAATAAATTGTTTTATTTATTATGACAGTAGGTGGACAGGCACGTGTAACGCCTGATGGTAAGTGATCACTTACAGTCGTGGTCAACTAATTAGGGACACTCTATCACTTAAACATAAGATCGTACCTCAGTGCGAAAAAAAATATTCTACGAGGCTTTGAAGCTTGTACCTATTGATAACAAGTAATTTGACTAGTATTCTAAATATTTTAGGGCCAGGAAAGAAAATAGCAGGTGGCAATCAATTTTTTTAAATGAAAAAATCATTGCCACTTTCACACAATTGGATTATGGATGGACAACTAATTAGGGACACGTAAAAACTTTAACTGTAAATATGAATAAGCTAGTAATTATTTAAGTATTTATTAGATTAAAAGTCTTCATTAATAAAAATAGAATACAAAACATATCATTAAACTTTTTTTTTATAATCAGTATGGTTTTCTTTATTAGCTTTAACCATTTGACATCGGCGCGGCATCGATGCAATCAAATTATTTCAGGTGTCTAAAGAAATATTATTCCAAACATCTTGAAATGTCCCGAATAGCTGACTTTTACTGGCAGTATGTTGAGCTGCAACTGTTTTCTTCACTTTATACCATAAGTGCTCTATCAGGTTTGGGTCTGGGCTGCTTGCGGGCCAATCTAGTACCGTCACTGACTGTTGCGCTAGGCACGATTTTACAGAGTGCGCGGTATGTTTTCGGTCGTTGTCGTGTTTAAACCGTCCATTAGACTGGTAAGACTTCTTTAGCATACTAAAGCATCATTTCCTTCAATATTCCTTTGCATTGGAATTGATTAAGTTTACTTTCAATTATTTTTATAGATCCTACTCCATGTCCAAAAAAAACAGCCCGTTGGCGTTTGCAAGAAAGTATGGACATTTGACTGTTGCTCAATGGAGAAATTCGCGGTTTTCTGACGAGACCAGTATAAATCTTATTTCATTCGATGGCAGACAATACAGACAATACGTGCAATAACTTATAAAGTCTGAAATTAACCCAAAGTACACGAAAAAGCAGGTGAAACATGAAGGCAACAATATTCAATTCTTGGGCTCTTTTTCTAGACATGGAGTGGGGCCTATAAAAATAATTGAAAGTAAACTTGATCAATTCCAATACAAAGGAATATTAAAGGAAACGATGCTATAGTATGCTGAAGAAGTCTTACCAGTCTATTGGACGGTTTAAACACGACAACGACCGAAAACATACCGCGCACTCTGTTAAATCGTGCCTAGCGCAACAGTCAGTGTTGGTAGTAGAATGGCCTGCAAACAGCCCAGACCTAAACCCGATAGAGCACTTATGGTATGAAGCGAAGAAGAAAGTGCAGCTCAACGTACTGGCACTAAAAATAAGCTTTACGGGACATTTTAAGGTGTTTGGAATAATATTACTTTGGAAACCTGTAATAATTTGATTGCATCTAAGCTGCGATGATGTCAAATGGTTATAACAAACAAAAACAATCATACTGGGTATTAAAAATACGTTTAATGATTTGTTTTGTATTCTATTTTGATTATTGAAAACTTTTTTATGTCCTAAACACTTAAATAATTACCATTTATTCATATTTACAGTTAAAATTTTTCGTGTCCCTAATTAGTTGTCCATCTATAAAGTCAATGATGTGTAAGGGGCAAAGATTTATTTATTTAAATAATATTGATCTCAACTAGCTATTAGCTTTCCTGGCCTTTAAATATTTGGAATAGTATCCAAATTACTTGTTATGAATTACTATAAGCTTCAAAGCCTCCTGGAGATTTTATTTTTTGGACTTGAGGGACGATCTTGTGGTTTAGTCACATAGCGTCCCTAATTAGTTGACCACGACTGTATGTCTAACTTACATATGTCAATTTCTATTGACATAAGTGATCACTTACCTGCCTTCATATTCTTCTGAATATGAACACAGGGGGAAAACTAATGGGGATTCGGAGGGGAGTAAAAATAGGGATTGGGCCTACCTTCTTCCTACATTTTTTATAGTATTTTACATGTTAACTAAGATAGAAACCATTATATATAGCGTCATATGAGCGTTTCTATTTAAACACATCCATTAACGACTTGTTATGCGACCGTATATCTTACATCGCGGTATTACTATCGGAAAAATGCTATCATGTTCGCGCAGTGCACTCTTCCGAACTATGCAGCTAATAACACTAGTATTTACGACCCGACGCTTCGCGTAATTGCCAGTTATTATGATTTGTGGCCTCCTCCGCAAAGTTCCTCTGTAACTTATGAATGCCGACGTTACGTGACGCACTGATTCATGGCTTTACTTCGTGTATTGAAAAGAAAAGTTGGTGCAAGTTAAAAAATTTAGACGCTTCGTTTCGTCGGAACTTGTGTTTTATAACTTAGGAACTGGTTGTCCAATATAAGACGTACATTATTTATGGGTAGGAAGAGATGCTTGTTCATCATTTGTCTTATGAACGAAGGTATATTTTATGTAACTTCAGTTTGCACGCAGCCCTCCTGATGGTAAGCAAGCAGCCACAACAGCCTATTCTATTTAGAGACACTTCACAAGGAAACCTTGCTCTATGCTTTTTATTTCAAGTGTACTGTACGGAAAAGCTAGTCATATAGAATAACCAAATTGCCTGGAATCAAAATCAGGTCAAGATTGGCTGCTTTACCTACTTTTATAGCGAGGCGTTAGATATAATAATAAAACAAAACAATCGTCAGATAAAACCATTCGTAAAAAAATATCGATAACAATGAACAATAGTACGGTCCCACCTACCTCCGGCTTATATCCTTTCCTGACACATCAAAGACGAGAAACTTTGTCACGTACAAAGAAACAAAAAGCCCATACATCCACCCTAATATACACACAGAACTTGCGACCGGCAAACAGGAAATCATTAAGAGTATGGACAGGGAAAATAAATTCACTTAATCTAATACAGTCGTGAGAGCAACGTAAATACGGGACAGAATTAACAAATACCACGTGACTGGTGTCGCCATGACTTAATGTTTGTGGAGGATAGTCCTGATTTTAGTAGATAATGCTGACTAAAATCATTAAGAACCGTAATAGTCTAGTGGGTTTAAATACTGCTTAACAGGCTAACTTCCAGACTTCAGACTGTCATTGTGTATTCTGAACATAAAAACCTAATTACATATTTTTTGGTCTGACCCGGGATTTGAACCCAGACTCTGGCGCGGCGGTCGCTTTAAAGCAGTGGCTATTAGGTAGCCACTGCTTCATGGAGGCAGTCAATTAAGAAATAGCTAGCCTATTATTATAAAATGTTAATGGAAAACTGATGTCGATCATTTTAATAACGGAGCGTTAATTGCACAATAATGTTTTTAGTAAAGATTATACTGGGCAACACTATAATTTGGAAGTATTGTGTTTAAAATAAAAGATTTTATTTTTATACCACCTAAACTTTTTTATAAATTGTAAACCAATTAGGTGTAATGGTGGAGAAGTTGAAAATAGACATTATCAAACACAACCTAAATCATAAGTTATTAAGCGTATTTACTTAGTTTATAGTAAGCTGCTTGTGGTTCAAATTGTCTAACGTTTTATCATTTTAAAATGAACAAAATAAAAATAAGAAACTAGTTTGACATTACTCGACGTTTATAAATAAACCACATGATATTATTGATAAAGAAAATTAATAAGCCTTTCCTGAATTTTCGTAACGACAATATGGCGTCCCTAGCAGTGACATACGGACGCGACGCCTGGCAAGCCCTCGATATGGGCCGAGGAATAAAACCGCTTAATCTAATACAAAGGAACGCGTGAGAGCTGCGCAAACACGCACGAAAATTACGACTTTTTCACTATTACGCTATTGCGCCAACGTTTAAGTTTTTTTATTTTGTGCTTTTATATATCATGTACTGCGGTACTGTTCTAGAAACTTGTCTTTCTGAACTAGGACATGACACACATACTCCTTTGAGTTGTCGTGACATTCTGCTAGTCGAGTTGGCTTATAGATCAGTTGGCAAATAAATAAATAAATAAATTTCTCTGGACATTATCCCCACAGCGCCATCTAGCCCCAATCTAAGCATGAGCTTGTGCTATGGGTGCTAGACAACTGACAAACATTACTTATATACTTTTTTGTAAATACATACATATTATACATAGAAACACCCAGACCGATACAAACAGACATGTTCATGCACACAAATGTTTGTACCGTGCGGGGATCGAACCCGCGACCTTTGGTGTAATAGCCGACTTCTCGACCACTACACCAAATGGCTCGTCAAATAGGCAAACAACCAACCTTATTGTAAGTGGCCACTGCAGCCTATTCCATTGAGGGGCTTTAAGCGGGACAGAGTCGCTCAATTTGCTATTAAACTTTAGTAGGCACACCAAAAAAGGTAAGAGCCGAAGCCAATCATTTAATGATTGAGCAGCCGAAAATCAGAGGCCAAATCTGCCGTTAAAATAGCCAAAACACTATTTTTCAATACCACTTATAGTACATTTTTAATGTTGCCATTTTAGAATTGGCCTAATTCCCCTAAACCTGCCGATGGTCTAAAACTCTAGCCGAATAGAATATATTGCATTATTAAAATCACGAACCATTAAATTCGTTCAATCCTTTTAATTTTAGGAAGCTAAAACAAGACACCGATACTCCAATATCACGTATTGCTTTTTAGCATTATTATCACGAAATACTTAAATGGAAATGGATCTCAACACAATATAAATATCCGATGTTATCAAATTACTACCTCTCAACAGGACTTCGGTTCGCTACTCACTAAAATGTTTTTCTTATATTTTAGAAGGAAAATAGGCGCTCAGGTTTCTTTAAGATATTCCTTTTATATAGAGTGCTTTTTTTGTTAACTATGTGAAATGAGTAGGGCCAAAACCGTTACTAGAGAAAAACTATTAGTGGCCATTTTAAAGACTTGAAGATCAATGGTTTTATTCTCGGCGATAACCTATGATGTTACATGCGTTTGCCACAAATCTTACCCAGAACGAATACACATAATCATAATATTCCAGAATATCACAAATATTTACTCTATAGATAAACGTATGTACATCAACTTAAATAACATACTTTGAAACTTCTCGTTGGTTCCTGGTGATACTTTTCTAATTACATAAGTCGGATTTTGTATGTTTCGGCTGTTTTATAACAATTCTTCAAAAAAAACTTTTGTTGTCGGTATTTTATATAAAAATAAAATTCTTTCATCAACCACCCTGTATAAAGCCCTTCAACATTATACTTATACAGAGTTGTATTTCACGTTACGAGTTTCTGTGACGGCTTTTAGTTTTTATTTGTGAAATATCAAATGTGACATGTTGTATCGATTTCATTTTATAACATATTTAATCTTTTACGTGATATTTATTTACGCATATGTACCTACCTAAAAATTTTTAAGACTGTCAACCACAAGAAGTTAAAAAACATAATTTTTGGTCAAATAACTGGTGTTACTAGCAAATATTCTCAATTTTTTATGTTACAGAATGAGTCCTCAGACAGTCAAAGCATAGGAGTGATTAAGCTGGACACCATTTGGAACAGCGTTCTTAATAGGAGCACAAAATGTTCACACCGAATTCGTCACAATGTATAAATATTCAGCGTTTATTCCGCATGGCCGCAATAATGGAAAACATAAATCTGCTAGACAGATCCTGGAGCAGACTGGGCCGAAGACGAGCCGGCGGCCTGCCTTCATGCCTCTTGACAACGCTTAGCTGCGTTCACACAAATGCATCCACTTTCAATCCTAACCGCACGCGTCAAAGTCTATTTTTGCCCGACTAAACCCTCGACGTTAAACTTGCAGTTCCGCTGAAAGCAGACTTGTTTATGTGACCGCAGCAGGTTTTATTGTGGCGCGATAAGGTCGGTTTTGCCACGTCCAGGTGATTGAAACGCTGCGAGCTGTTCGGAGTTAATTCCGACTCGGTCACGTCTCGGTGGCGAGTCACCGGTTAGACAAGAGTGACGTAAAAGTTGCCCCTCCCGTTGCCTGTATAGAATTGTCCGGAATACCGTACACTTCCGTCTAGCCTATGTTTTTTCGCCGAATGAATTTCGAATTTTGACTACGCACTCGACAGATATTTCCGTGTTGGTAGCATATTATTCGTTACTGCTAGTAAAAACGGCGCTGGACCGAAATAAAAACATCGCTCGGACAACGTGATAAATCAGACTTTGGGGGAATTTGGACACTCTCAACAATCCTGTGACCCAAATTCAGTATTCAATATATATATATGTGTGTTTTTCCACTTGTTTACCTTATGATTTGGTGGCTTCTCTTAAAAATAACTTATTTATTTTATATAACATCTGTTGACGAAGAAAAGTAGGGTTCCATATATGGCTTTGTATGTCGGTTCATTATGAAGTTACGTTCAATGTGTCATACTCTACTTACATGCTCTAAGGCAAAAGACACACATTTTACTTACCACATACCTCATCTTTTTTGTTACTGTTTTATTTTAATTAATTATAATTAAACATGTCATTGGTCTAGTTTTTTAAATGTTTTTGATAAATTGAAAGTTTTTAAAATGCATTTTGGAGATGAGCATAAATGGCTGTACACAGTTTTGTATGGAAACCCATAGCTCTGTTCTTGAACACAGCAGGGCGGCAGCGGGAGTGGCGGCGCACGCATATGCACTGCGGATCACCGCTTGACAGCACCGTACCGTTCTTGACGGCCCGCGTCAAGCAGTGACCGCAGTGCGCCTGCGTGCGCCGCCGCTCCCGCTGCCACCCCGCTGCCGCGAAATTCGAGGCCGAGGCCATATAAACGGAATGGCAATAACATTACCTAGATGTCCTCGCAGGTAAAGCCACGAGCAAAGTTCAGTCACATGCCAATCGATTCCCTGACTTCTTTAACTTTTACTTTACTCATTAAAATAAACCTTAACAACAACGTCGAAAGTTTCCGTACGTCGCAGCGAAGTCCCGACAAGGCAGAGAGTAAATTCGGTCATTTGAACAAGACGGAGAAGTTTGTCGGCAGATTAGTGGGCAGCAAAGAAACTGCGTCGTCCGGTTGAGGCACGGTAATTTACATGTATTTTAACATGCAGTTCTTTCTAGTAATTATTCAGAAAACGCTTTGGTTGTGCGGAAATATTGAGTTAATCAAAATGCTGTCATTAGTTCGATGGTTAAAATTTGAGTAGGCACGTTTAAGATCTTATGGTAGTCAACTTCTGAGTACTTTCTTGATTACGGAATTGAATTTACGATAACTCTGTCAAAAATTCATTAAAAATACTTTTATTATAGTATAAGCATGTTATATCTCTTAAATCTCTTATTGTATATTTTAATAACTAGTCTATTACCATAAATGTCTAGTCTAATTCAGCGTCGGGCGTGACAATCCTACTAATATTATAAATGCGAAAGTCTGGATGTTTGGATGTTTGGATGTTTAGATGTTTGGATGTTTGTTCCTCAATCACGCCTAAACGGCTGAACGGATTTAGATAAAATTTGGCACACGTATAGTTTATAACCCGGAATAGGACATAGGCTATAAAATTCCTACGGGAAACGTCTCATTCCCGCGGGAATATCAATTTTGTAACTACTGAACCGATTTGAATAATTCTTTCACTGTTGGAAAGCTACACTATCCCCGATGAACATAGGGTACTTTTGATCCTGGAAATGTGGGGGGAAGGGGGGATATTTAAAAAAATTAGCCCCCTTCCCCCCACATTTCCATTAATTTTGAAAAAAAAAAGAGATTACGCGCGGGTGAAACCGCGGGCGGAAGGCTAGTATTACATATC
The DNA here is from genome assembly GCA_949319885.1 of Mecyna flavalis. Classification (NCBI taxonomy): domain Eukaryota; kingdom Metazoa; phylum Arthropoda; class Insecta; order Lepidoptera; family Crambidae; genus Mecyna; species Mecyna flavalis. Next base: position 5,343,649 of record OX439439.1, read on the forward strand.
TTTACAAAAAAAGGTCCTTATTTCACTAAACAAAGCCAATTATTTCACTAAAATAATCGCAATGTAATCGTTTGTTAAACCTTTGCATTTGTTTTAAAATAATAGGTACGCGTCGGAAATCGAAGCACCCATTTTATATAAGTGAAATTTTTAAAACCATTCAGCTCACAGCTGGAATACTGAACCAAAAAATATAAAATTTTGCGTAATATCTTTGTCGTTAAACAAAGCACCGCGTAAACAATTTCTACGTATATAAAATATTCCCATTGTAATCGTTCCGTGAAACTGTAGTTGTATTGTAATTTAAGAACAACAGTTCGCAGTTGGGCATGTTAATCCGCCGCAAGACGTGAAACCGGCAAATTAGCGGCAGGAAGACCGCGCTCTGACCGAGTCGGACCCCGCTCTAGGGTCGCCATGTTTACTCATTTCTATGGACGTACACAGGACTATACCTTTAATACAGAGGTAAAAAAACACTTATTCACAAACCGGACTTATAAGTAACTTTTTTGCGGAGAAGAATGCTTTTCAGCACCATAAGCGCAGGCTTTCGGAACTAACTACTTTTTCACTACCTACGGTTTCCCGTTTGTGAAGAAAAGTGTCAATCTGGTGTGCACTCTGTGACTTACCGGCCCAAGAGGGACTATACGTGTATTAAAATCGAGAGCAAATTTTATGTAAAATATGAATGTATCACGACTGTCAACAGTTATAACACAATACCAAGTTACTATTTAATAATCTATGACAATACTTTCGATCATACTTCACAGTTGACAAACATTAATATTTAACTTTGCGTTTTCTACCTAATTCGTTAGTCAAGATTTGGTAAGTGCTTTTTCTTTTCGGAGTCATAGGACAAACAAGTCTTTCACTGTCCAAAGCCAACAGAAGCTAAATATTGCGGTAGTCCTTGAAGGTTTAAATATAAACCTTTTCCAGCTATATTGTTGACTGACCCGATGGCGCATTTGGTAGTGACCCTGTCCTAAGCGCCAGAGGTCGTGGGTTCGAATCCCACCTAGGACAAACACTTATGTGATGAACATACATATGTGTTTGTTCTGTGTCTGGATGTTTATTTGTATTTAAGTATATTTGTGGTACCTTCGTTGTTTCTGATACCTTTTTACTTTGGGGTCAGATCAATGTATGTGATGTTGTCCAATATTTATTTATTTATTGTTCCGGAGCATGGTGACCCTACACGGTGCACGGTGCAACATGGGGCATTGCTGCTTTTGGGCGATTATGTCGCACCTGAATGTTGGTGTTTCCTGAATGTTGAAAACTTGCTCGGATAAAATGCCAGCGTGGCACACCGCTGGTAAATTGTACGTGCCTTATAACATTTATTAATTTACGTAAAACAACATTCATTGAACAGGGGTAAATGACATTTACTATTTAGATTGTACTTTTATCATCATCAGCCTGTGACAGTCCACTGCTGGACATAGGCTTCTCCAAATGCTCGCCACGCTGATCGATCCTCGATTGATTGAATTGCAATTTAATTGATTGATTGATTGAGATTGTACTTTAATTTAGCTTTATTCGTGTCTTCGGAGAAGTCTTTGATTACCTTTTAAGTTTAGCAAATTCATGTTCTATTGCAGTTGGCATAGTCTAGAATGGCCAACATAATGTTAAGCAGCCACTATGGTCTATTCACCAAAAAGCAACGGTCAGTGTGCAGCCATATTGTAGATACCACTGATTTTATCGTTAATGGACGCTAATATAATACCGCGTGTTTTTTTTAGTCGTTGTTTTCTAGCAGCAGAACGCTTCACCTTTAGTAGTACTATCGATTTATGAAAGTATTTTTTTTTTATTATATTTTTTTTAGTTTGAAGGAAAAATGGAAATCAAATATTAGAAAATACAAAGTGAAATATCATCTTTTTGTTATCAAAAAGCTTATGCGCGAAGGACGATGATCCCAGCCGGTGACAATCCGCGACGAAGCTAGTACTATTGGTTCGAGTTTCGTATATCACAATCGTGAAACTTTTGATTTGACTAAAAAACTTCATTAATCTATTGTACTATTAAAAAGAATCATTTTACAGCGGGAAAACAACGACTAAAAATTCACGAAGTATACTAATCCAGTTATACAATTTGGCTTTGTGATCAGCAAGACGCTGTGGCAATCGTGGTGATAAAGCCAGAATCTAAAGCTGCATTACGATGATGGAGGGACACTAATAGGCTAATACTGTTCAGACTTTATGCATAGTCTCATTATTAATTTGGTGAAATAAATAATGAAGATGTTTATGTTAATTTTTATAGATACGAAACAACAAGATATATGATAATGCTAAATAGAATTATTAGCAGTTGTGTTTAAATTATACGAACTACATTTGATTGACAAGCCACTACGTAGAATTTTCACAGACAATATAATTTTAAGTAACTTCTGCGGTATTCGTTGGAATTAAGTTGTGAATTGACTAGAATTTTGATTGTCTAGTCCCAAATACATTTGGTAATAGGTACGCTTTCCTCGAATTCATTTGGAATAATAAAACGTTTGGATGTGATTTCGTGCGTATTTTAAGTGAGGCAAGCCCTCTTGATGGATAGATGGTTCTACACAAAGGTTAGACTGTCGAAAGCTATTGAAAAACTATTCGTTTATTTTAATATATCATTTGGTCAATTCTATATAAAACAAAATCTAAATATTATTCAGTCATATACATTTCAGTGATGCAAATACAGAGTGATTCTACAACAGACTTTATTGCGTTATTTAATGACAATTTTTTTTTTCAAATATCCCCCCCTTTCCTCAACATTTCCGGAATCAAAAGTACCCTATGTCCTCCAGGGATAGTCTAGCTTTCGAACAGTGAAAGAATTTTCCAAAATAAGTTCAGTAGTTTCGGAGCCTATTCAATACAAACAAACAATTTTTTCTCTTTATACATAATTATTATTAGTATAGATTAGTATAGATAACCGGTAAGAAATTAGATAGTTACTGTTTTCGATCGCCAAAATGTTAGATAGCGCTGATCAATTTGAATAGAATTGACAATCATTGTCGATATTAGCGTATTCATCACGTTTGCCAAATGTTAATTCATGATCACAAAACTGTGTTCGAAAATCCGAGAAAAGTCTTATCTAACGCCGCGAAACCATTAGATCATCGAGGTCTCAAATACTCCTTTTTAAGAAGTAGTGATGCGTTTTTGCACAAACTTATAAGTAATAGCGGTCACCTCCGCGGTTTCACCCGCGCGTTATTTCTTTTTTCAAATATCCCCCCCTTATCCCACATTTCCGGGATCAAAAGTACCCTATATCACTCAGGCATAGTAGCTTTCCAACAGTGAAAGAACAAATCAAATTGGTCAAATCGGTTCAGTAGTTTGGCAGCCTATTTAATACAAACAAACAAATCTTTCCTCTTTATTATATTAGTATGGAGTATAGACGACTAGTTTTTATATAGGTGCACTAAAACTAGGCCAAGTGTAACGGTCCTTGAGGACTTAACTCGCAAAGAGACATCCATTGCAAGGGTTGACGTTTAAAACTTCACAGAGTGTTTACAGCCCGGCGCCGACACAGCTTACACTTTAAACTGTTCATACATCGGCTCACTGGATGTGGTTTACATGAGTGAATCGTATTTGTAACCGTTCGTTCACCGATTGGAGATTCATTCTTTCAACTAAGGGCTTCTTTCGCCAATGTACAATAACCGTTTGATATTTTATGTCGAATAAAAGTGATGCTGATGTGAATAAAAGTGATGATGAAGTCCTTTTAAAAAGAAGAAATGAAATAGACAGCGTCTTTGTGGTCTTAGTTATGAGTTTGACGATAATTAGGATCTGATTATTACTACTGCACAAGGACACCTGTGACTAGCGTTTGTTCCCGTTGAGTCACACCATTTTGTGTAACACTGTTACTCATTGGGAAAAAAATTACCGATGAGTAACACTGTTACTCAATGACACATTTTTTTTCCCTTTGAGTAACAGTGTAACTCAACAAAACGCTATGTTCCCGTTAAGTAACACCTTGCGTATAAAAAATGTTGAGATACATCCTGATTTAATGATATCGAGTATCTATATAATCATTTGATCGTAAACTGTGGTACATGCACTTAGTGCGATTCAGACGCATTGCTATAATCCCAAGATAGTACCTAGCTAAAATATACAATGAATCAGATTCTTTTTTTATCAACACTTTGTCTAGGTACTTAAAAAGTGATTAAGTACTTTATAATAACTCTATGGCTTCCATACTTACTTTTAAATGAAAACTTTGTCATCAAGTCGGCACGGGTGAGTCGGTACCAACCACCCCGGTGCCCCGCTCCGGTAATGGGGTCGTTGGGAGAAAATTGTTTCATCGACCCCGCTAAATCGGCCCCGTTACGTCAACGGGGTGGTTGGCACTGATTAAGTGTCATCCACCCCGGCGAGATTTATTACGGGGCGGTTAGCACAGATCAGGTACCATCTACCCCGGCGAGATTTTGAACGGGGGGTTCATTCCCGTTGTCCATTTCCAGCTCTGCCCCCGCAGGTGGACAGTGACACAACTTTTGCAAATATGTCCCACTGTTCACCGAGGGCGGACATCGAAACTAAATTCAAATTTTATCTCCAATAAGGTCATGTTGCCCTAGTACAAAACACGTATCAGCTGTATAAATGAGATGACCCAAACTTTTTAAATTAACTTAAAAAAAAAGACCACCTAAGTAATATGGTTGATAATATGGATACTGGTACATATTGTACACTAGGGCCACATAATCTTACTGGAGATGTATTTTATTTCGTCATGCATTTTTCATCAAGATTATATACACTGCAGCTTTTAATCTCTTTTTTCTTCTATACGCTTGGTTCGTCATAACAATCAACTTGTAAAATAAATGCTTGAAAAATTAATACATTTCTAATGAGGTTATGTTTCCCTAGAACATTTGTAAATTATTTCTCTTAGAATTCTTCTTATCCACCCGGGTGGAAAGTGTCACAATTTTTTGAATTTAGTTTCGATGTCCGCCCTCGGGGAACAGTGGGACATATTTGCAAAAGTTGTGTCACTGTCCACCGGCGGGGGCAGAGCTGGGAATGGACACGGGAATGAACCCCCCGTTCAAAATCTCGCCGGGGTAGATGGTACCTGATCTGTGCTAACCGCCCCGTAATAAATCTCGCCGGGGTGGATGTCACTTAATCAGTGCCAACCACCCCGTTGACGTAACGGGGCCGTTTTAGCGGGGTCGATGAAACAATTTTCTCCCAACGACCCCGTTACCGGGGCGGGGCACCGGGGTGGTTGATACCGACTCACCCGTGCCGACTTGATGACAAAGTTTTCATTTAAAAGTTAGTATGGAAGCCATAGAAGTATTATAAAGTACTTAATCACTTTTTAAGTACCTAGACAGATTTGTGTTGATAAAAAGAAAGAATCTGATTCATATATTTTAGCTAGGTACTTCTAGGTACTACCTTGTAGTTTAAGATCCGAACTAAGGTCGATCTTCACCGAGTTGATAATAGAATGAAACTTATTTTATTATGAATTTAGCATATTAGAAAACATATTAAAAATGGGTTGCCTAAAAAAATCCTGGACCGAGTATGTTTACCTAATTGTATTTTAATTTTTTTTTTTAACAAAATCCCAATTTTTTGCAGACAACCATATATCAACGTGTTCATAATAAAACAGCGCTTATGATGATATAAAAAAAAAACTATTATCCAATTAGGTGAAATTAACTGGTATCGAAACATACGTGTTTATACCTGACAACCCAGTAGTCCCCCCACGTAAATAATAGAAAACCCAACGGCTGCACATTCTTTACGTTTTGTATGTTAAGTCAGGACATAATTTTCTTATTATCTTGTTATTGCAAAATTTTGTTTAAAATCATTAAAAAAAAGAAAAATTGGTCGGTCCAGGATTTTTTTAGGCAGCCCATTTTTAATATGTTTTCTAATATGCTAAATTCATGATAAAATAAGTTTCATTCTATTATCAACTCGGTGAAGATCGACCTTAGTTCGGATCTTCTACTATTGAGATTACAGCAATGCGTCTGAATTGCACTAAGTGCATGTACCACAGTTTACGATCAAACGATTATATTAGATACTCGGTATTATTAAACCAGGATGTATCTCTCAACATTTTTTATACGCAAGGTGTTACTAAACGGGAACATAGCGTTTTGTTGAGTTACACTGTTACTCAAAGGGAAAAAAAATGTGTCATTGAGTAACAGTGTTACTCATCGGTAATTTTTTTCCCAATGAGTAACAGTGTTACACAAAATGGTGTGACTCAACGGGAACAAACCGTGACTAGGACTAAGATTCTCTCCCTCCTTCTTTAAGGGAAAGGGAATAAGGCCTCCGGCATTCTAATTATCAAACGGTGCGAAATTAGAAAGTGTCGTTCTCCAACGTCGACCTTTAATGAATTATAGCAATACATAATATGTATTTCTAAAGTTAATTCCAGTGCGATCTATATCTAGAGGTGAAGCCTAAGCAGATAACTCGTCGGCCGTCAGAGTCGCCACCTGGGAGCTGCTAATTGCCTCACATCGCACCGTGTGGGACAGTCATCACGCAAGATTCCCCTTAGTTTATTTTGTTAACAACGTTAAATTATGGTGGAGCACTAATTTACGACTCGTTTTATAGGCACGTGTAATATTTCGTTACGTCAAGAAATTGCGCCAACACGATATACTGTACGATTGAAAAGTCGGCTAGGAACCTAGAGGTCATGGATCTCCGCACGGTACAAACGGTAACGGTATTTGTGTGTATAAACATAAGTCTGGTTGTATCGGACTGGGTGTTTATATACAGAAATGTGTCATATGCATGTATTTAAAAAAAAACATTGTTTATCCGTGTAAGGCACCCACACCCATAAAGATTCCAAGACACTTATGGCTGCAGTCCCAAGCTCTAGGTAAGAAGATTTCCTCGTGCAATATCTCGAAGCCGTCTCAATACCGCATTAAACATTTCCCTCCCCAGAACAATAGAAACTTGTAAACGCAGCCTTTAACGTTTAAGATTTTCAATAAAAAGCTTAGCGTTACAGAGCACAATTTATCAACGCGCGAGTTACACAGTAATTCCGTGGCGTCACGTCGTCCGCTAGATGTCGCCGGGATATATTGCTCCACTCCGCTCCGCTGCGGGAATTATTTAGCTCCAGTCTGGAATAGTTCAGGTCGCCGTAAATATTAACACTTCATAATATAAAACATTGTTACGTGCCGACGTTATGCTGTATGACCTTACCCTAGCGTGCATTTAGATCACGCAAGAGAAAAAGGTTTTATCTTTATAGAACTTTATCTTCAGTATAGAATATATTGCAATTAATTTGTGACCTGACCTTTAGAGTCATAAATTCTTGGTCATTATTGGACCTAATTAATGACAATCTGTAATTATATTGTCGAAACTTTCCCGTTCAGCATTTTCTGTATACATCTTACTTATGTTGTGCCATATTGACGAGCCATTTGGTGTATTGGTCGAGAAGTCGACTGTTACACCAGAGGTTGCGGGTTCAATCCCCGCACGGTACAAACATTTGTGTGCATGAACATGTCTGTTTGTATCGGTCTGGGTGTTTCTATGTATAATATGTATGTATTTACAAAAAAAAAAGTATATAAGTAATGTTTATCCGTTGTCTAGCACCCATAGCACAAGCTCATGCTTAGTTTGGGGCTAGATGGCGCTGTGTGGTTAATGTCCAGAGATATTTATTATTATTATTATTTATTATATAAGGAAGTAAATTTGTCTGCTGTGTGAGAGGTCGTTAGACAAGTCTAATCTTAGAAGTCGCCCCTCGTTGTCTAAAAAAGTCACTCCAATACTCACTACCAAATCACTACAAAGTGAAACAAATTCCACGGAGCCTAATGGCAAAGATTAATAAACCAGCAGAGGGCGCAACGTCTGATTAAGCAATCAAGTTGAGTGTTACGGCCATCACAGTATACAACTGCCATAATCATTTGCTTCGGTATTAGCTTTTAGAATACATTGTTGGTGCCATTACGCCGTACACTCGTTCTATGTGGCAACATGAAAATGTGCAAATGCTTGGTTTATAACCAAGGTTGTAAGTGTAGTAATCGAGCGAGTTCAAACGCTGGTTCACAGTCATAAGTAGGTTCGAATAACCCGAAACTGGTTTGCAATGTAAGTATTTATAGCATGAAACTATAGTGCGGAAACATGCACACAGTCCATCTGATGGTAAGAGGCCACTACGGACTATTCCATTGAGGAACTAATAAATAATCAGTAAGCGTCACTAAGCCCCACTACGGACTATTCCATTGAGGAACTTATCAGTAAGCGTCACTAAATATGCTTTCATTTCAAATTTACTGGCTACTACATTAATATTGCCGGAATACATCCAGAGCTGGCGATAGATTTCTCTTGTGGAAGCTAGATAGTCGGACTTTGACATAGTTTTTAAAATTAAAGCTGACTTCTTTTTCGCAAATTGACAAAAGAGCATCTAAAATTTCTAACAAATAACGACACCCAATCTCTAAGAAAAATTCATCAAAAAACGTCCGAGCGGCGTTGACACAGATGACATTAACACATTCGTTCAAATTAACACCTTATCTCGTGGCAGTTAGTGTTTAATGTCAATTGTATACAACTAAACGGAAACTCTGCCCAATAGTTGCGTGGGCAGACTTTTGCTTCGGACAATATTTGAGCGTGAATGGGAGTCTAGTTGTATATTGAACGTCATTGCAAATAAATTAAAACGATTGTTAGCTGAAACTAGTCCTTAAATGTATTTTGCTAACCGCAATTAATTTTGACTGAAAAACTGTCGAATTCATATCGTCACATTAATCCATATCCAGTGAGGAAATACGAACCTTACTACCATTCAGATAAGGCAATCTTGAACGGTGCGATCTACGACGGCGTATTTACATACAAATTCTGAGCGATAAACAGCAGCCAATGGGCCACGACGCATTATGGTAATGCGCCGGACTGCGCCGAACGCATTATACACAATTATACATGCGCTCTATCGCTGATGCGCCCTGTATATCACCTATACAGGGTGGCGACGTTGGAGGCTCGCCAGACGTTGGTTTATAAATAAGACTTGGTATACCTAGATAATCAATCATCGAATAATAATAATAATAATAGAGATCAATGGAAGAAGGGTAGGGAGGCCTTTGCCCTGCAGTGGGACGTTATAGGCTCATAATAATAATAATAATAATAATACCTAGATCAATTAAGATATCGTTCTCAGACATTGACAGACACCTAACGGCCGGTTCACACATGTCTCCGTTTTACTGTACCGTTTTAGCATGTACGTTTTTTCGTCGATGGCGTATGTATTACTGTATACAGAATACTGTGCCATGTGTGAAGTCGCTCATACAACTACATACGCCATCGACGAAAAAAAAACGTACACGATAAAACGGAACAGTAAAACGGAGACATGTGTGAAGCGGCCGTAAGTAGCTATCACCCATACAAGTGAATTCTGTTACCATAAAAGCTCTGACTGTGATCCAGCAATATTCATGTGGCAGTATACTTTAAAATTAGTCTCGAAGACGTCATTGAGCAATGCTTCCCGATTAAGTGTCCCTCAGTGAAAAAGTTCGCAATGGCCATTTATCACCAGGGAGCCTGCCTATCTGCCAATACCAACTACAATAACACAAATTAAGTTTGATTTTAGTTTTTTTTAACGATTTATTATTACTTTTTTATGCCTGCCTACATGAATAATATATATTTTATTTTATTTGATAAATTAGTCATAAGATTTTTTTTTTTATGGTATAGCGGGCAGACGAGCATGCGGCACACCTGATGGAAAGTGACAACCGCCGCCCATAGACAACTGCAAATCATGTGGAATCACAGATGCGCTGCCGGCCTTTAAGGAAGGAATACACTCTTTTTTTAAACAGTTGCAAGTCGTATCTGATTGGAAACACCGTTGATGACAAAGAATTCCATATCTTGGTCGTGCGAGGCAGAAATTGCGAGTAAAGCGCACAGTTGTGGACTGCCAAGCATCGAAATGGTGGGGATGAATTTTTTGTCGCTTTTTGTTTGATTGTTTTGTAACGTTAAGAGGTGGTTACTGGTTACCTAAGAGGGACATGTAATGTAATCTTTTACAAAAGTATAATAGTGTGATTTTGATTTGATCAACCAGTCTCAAAAGATTTTTTAACATGTGGAACATTTCATTTTTTACAAGCGTAAATTTGTATGTTTTGAAGCTCAATAAAAGCACCAGTTAAAAAACTGTGTGGTTCCTTTGATTGTATATGTTTTATTCAACTTAACGTAGCACATATTGCAAGTATGTTGAGCTTGACGTGAAATATAACAACGTAATATGATGGAGTAAACCTAATCTTATATAATAACAAAAGTCTGCGCCAAATCCCTGTTTCATCTAGTGAATGATCTCGGCAGTGGCGAATGAATCCCACGCTCTTTACTAAGCTCAGGAAAACCCTTATCTCATATTCCAACTAGCGGCCAATAATATTAATGCAAGATTTTGTATGCGAATGTAAGTTTATTATTAGACTTCTAGCTTCTAAATGCCATTTTGTCGTTATTCGCACTACAATTGGTATATCTAAGTTATTCTATGTTATCCAAGTTACAAGTTGGCAGTAAAAATTTATTAAAAACGATTTAAGTAGTGGAAAATGTAACAAAAGTCACAGAATGGCATCGCTGATTTTTTTTTTTTTATAAAAATACAATAAGATAGTTCCTGCATTAGTAACAAACATCCATTCTCACAAAGTTTTGCGTAGTAATAATAAGATCGTGTGAGTGAAGAAGCGTGTGAATACTAGTAACATCATAAAAACCAAATGTAATTCCGCTAAAGTAGGGTCAGACCGGTAAAATAATGAAATACGCGACAAAACATGACCACCCTGTATACGCGTCATAGATGGTATCGTTTATGGCTTCTATACAATCTGCTGCCATTTAACTACCTAATATACTATATGTGCTTGACATATGTATATACAAATACTATAATGTTATACAGACCTGTTTTGATGAGACATTTGGGAGTGGCACTGCCCTATTCGTCTAGGGTGGGGAGTAGGAATTCCACCCATGATAAACATTGTTGAATAGGATGTTTCCCATACTAAATATTATAAATGAGAAAGTAACTCGGTCCCTTGCCAGTAAACCGATTTTGATGAAATTTGGCACCGACATAGATTACATGGAACTTTTTATCGAAGGCTATTATCGACACACATTCATAAGATTAACATTTGTGTTTGTCCTGTGTCTGGATGTAAATATGTGCATTGTGCGTATTTAATTATATATATTTTTGTGTCATCGTCGTTATTCCTTAAACTTATAAAACAAGTACTTAAGTTGCTTAATTTAAGGCCAGATAAATTTATAATCTTTTATCTCAGTTATCTGACAGATATCTTGTAAGGAACTTATCTGACAGCTCTGAACTTTGGCGATCATGGTTCGTGCCATGGTCGCCAGCAGGAGTGCGTGGGAGGCGGCCGCCTCCTTCTGCGAACAAGTAATGTCGCAGAAGGAGGCAGCGGAGCGGGAGCGCGAGGAGGACCCCCTCGCTGCTCCCCTCCGGCGCAGACGGCCAGGCCGGAGAAGGCGAGCTCACTTAGCACGCCTTCTCAGGCCCGATGGTTGACCTGCGGGCGGGGGTAGCCCGCCAACGAGTCCTACACACGGCCGCGGGTCTAGCTAGCCTGCGGTTATGATGCATAAACGCATTCTCTTCCGAGAAAAAAAAAAGCTCTGAACTTGCTTTTAACATTTTATAATAGCAAAATGTTAATTTAAACGCTCCAAGACCAAAAGAGGAGCAACTACACTACACAATAACCTAGTTTTTCTTTATTTTCTGATGAGTTTACTCGATTTTTCGGACTAATTCTGTAACGCTCGCTTCTGTTTCAACTACATTGGACTCTAAATGAATATTGAAGGTACAGTCTGGAGCATATTGTATGTAGAAAGTAAATAAAGTAGTTGTTTCAATGCTGCAATTATTAGATTTATAAATGAAACTAATTTAAATCAAGTAAAATTTGCACACTATGCGTAGGCCAATGAAATGAAATGAAATAATTTATTCTGCAAATACATTTTAGAAAAATACTTTTGCGTCAATCTTTTTTTCCCTACCAGCACTTCGACGTCAATGGCCTGTTGAGGAAAGAAGTGCCGCAAGAAACTCAACAGTTTTGCCTTTTTATAGAAATATTATAAATTATAAATATTACATATTCAAATATACATTGGCATTTGATGTGTGATTTAAACTTGTGTATAGTTAAGTCAACAACATCTTGAGGTAATTTGTTAGCACTATGTAGCAATAAGCACTAGGTACTCAATCAAACTGAAATAACTATTTATTTATATATTATGTTTAAGCCTAAAATTGGTAATATTTGCGCAGACCAACGACCCTTCAATATAGTATTTATATATTTAATTGGCAATATTTGAATAGTTTACGCAAATATTTTACTAGCCAAACTAGCCAAATAGAAATAGTAGACGATACGTTGGCTTTATAAACCCGTTGATTGTAACAAAATGGCCATCACACAGTATCTATATTCGCTCTCTTATCACTGGTCCGATGCAACGGCACATTTGCTAGTGACCCTGCTCCATGAGCCAGGAGTCGTGGGTTCGATTTCCACCAAGAAAAAATATGTAATAAACATTTGTGTTTGTGCTGTCTCTTGGTGTTAAATTTTATTTCGTTGCTCGAGATATACATAACACAAGCGCTTAATCCATTTAACTTTAGAGTCGAACAAACGTACCTGATGTTGTAATTTTTATTTATTTACTTTATTCATTTGCAATAAAACCGTTTTATTTTTGCTGCATACAACTGGATTACGCGCCTTTTTTCAACAAAAGTGGTAACCAAATTAAACGTTTTGCTTTTTCTCACGCCGACTTTACAGCTAGAACAAAAGACTTTTTAATTCGAAGTACACGTCTGAATTTTGTTCCCGATTAATACAAATAAAAAGTGGATTGCAAGTTTGTCTTATTTATTCTGTAAATATATTTTTGCGACATCATAGTATGAGGCAGGAGAGGACACATAATATATGTACATGTTCAGACAATATTATTTATTCCTGCCTGGAATAGTTAGATGTATTATTGACTTAGGTTTCATAAGTTATTATGACAAATTAAATGCATTTTACGCATTAAATTAAACTTTTGAACATCGTACCCCACGAGATTGATTATATGTTTTACCGACTACCCAATAAACTCCCATTGGCCATTTAATAAAAGCTCTTTTAGTCATGGACATATTATCAAAATTTAAAAATTCACTGCAACGATGCATGCATCACCATCATGAAACATTTTACATTATGCTGATATGTTTTACTTCCAATACAAATAAATTTAGTAACTTGCTATAACAAGTTTGTGTAAATGTGGTTGCCCGCACGCGTTCACGAGTATGATGTACGAATATTTGACTTAAATTAACGTAAAATGTACTGTGATGTGATGATTATAAAACGATTTGTACAAAAATGTTATTCGTTTAGCTATCTACGAATCGTATGCTACGAATATTTTACTAGTGCTACGAGTCGTGTGATAAAAATAATGATTGCTGTAGCTGTGCTACGAGTCGTAGCAAACAATGCTACGACTCGTAGTCGCTTAGTATGTGATGTGATAGGTATGCTCTCGACATCTTTTTAGCAGACCACCGTTTGATACAATGACTGAGATGATAGCTATTACAAACATGGCATCGGATTTGATACTCGCATAGTATAAACAACCCTGGACTGTGACTTAATATTGGTGATAGCCTTCCGCCCGCGGTTTTACCCGCGCGTAATTTCATTTTTCAAATATCCCACCTTCCCCCACATTTCCGGGATCAAAAGCACCCTATGTTCACCGGGGATAGTATAACTTTCCAACAGTGAAAGAATTATTCAAATCGGTTCAGTAGGTTCGGAGTCTATTCGATACAAACAAACAAATCTTTCCTCTTTATAATATTAGTATAGATGGAAAAATCTAATAACGTTTCAGTCCGACCCGGGATTTGAACCCAGGACTCTTGGCGCAGCCGTCGCTTTAGTGCAACCACTACGGTGGAAGGAACATAACTGCTTTTCACCTTTTAGTATAGTAGAAACTACAGCGTTCACTTATTAGTACTTGTATTAACCAAGTATACACAGGCCTCTTATTTTTTTGCGATGGGGAATGCGTTTACGCACATCCTCAGCCACGAGGGTGGCTGAGGGGGGTGTGGGACTCCCGCAGAGTGCGAACTACCCACTAAACCCCATCGGGTCCCTCATGGTCGCATTGGTAGCGCCGCCCGGTGCCAGGATGGTGCCTATTGATCGGGCAGAAGTATACACAGGCCTAGATCGTATCGAATAACTACAAACAGAGGGAATGTCAAACAAGGTTGGTAATTAACCCTGAGAAGTTAGTCCGAACTAGTTGAAGAGCTGAGTAATTGCCAACAGATGTATGGCGGTCAAAGTCAAACATTGATATCGTTTATTTAATACCAGGCTTTAAAATACACAGAACGTAATGGCACTTTAAAAGTTCAGTGAAGTTTTGATCAATAAATCGATGTATGAAAATATGTATTTGTTATAGACTAGTGTCCTATCATCAGTATTTTTTTAAAGAAGAGTAAGATCGACACGCTTTGTATGTACGCTTATGTTCACTCGCAAGTAGGATGTGTGTAAAAAAACAAATGTATTTTTCTGAGGAAATGTAACGATTTATTTGTTTAAACAATAAATACTTTTATTAAGGTACATTTATTTTTATTATAATAAGTAATAAATATCCTTGGACATAATTCACACAGCCCTGTTTAACCCCAAACTATGCTTTGTTTGTAGGTAGGTGTAACTTGTACTATATGGGTGCCAGACAACAGATAAAATCATTTCTTTAATACTTTCTTCTGTAAATTCATAGATATTATAACAAACCCCAAGATTTGTAAAGGACTAACACACAAAATATTTTTGTACATTGTTTTTGCGATTGAAGCCGTGATGGTGTAACAGGCAACTTATCAACCATAACATCAAATCGGTCACCAAATATTACTTGCTCATAAGTATTGTATTCCCAAAATAGCTCGATACGTATGACAGCTCTCATTAAAAGTTATCTAGTGATGCGGTGCAGTCGATTCCCGAGTATACGAACACCGATTTTGAATCGTAAAAATTGTTTTTTACCTATTGTCAATCAAATATGATTCTATAGTTTGTAAAATCTAGGATGATACCTGTGACATGTGTCACAGTTACATTTCTATAGACGTTGATTTATCTTAAACTAATAGAACTAATAGAACATCTCTAAGTCGGCGGCCCCAGCAATCATGAACGCTATTTCTCTGACTACATTTTGACAGTCAAAAATTGTGAACATCTGTCATAGGGATCATGGTATTTTGAGATGATAATAGTATCTAAGTTCTATTTAGCTACACATGTGCTTAAGAAGCCGTTCCAACCAAAGCAATGACCATGCAGATCGTCTTAACGGCCGCACTCGACACAAACTCGGTACTAATGGAACGGGGCAAGTTGCGGACGCGACTGCGATTCTATTGCATCTGTTATCTACATCTACTGCACTTCTTAGTACCAGCCTGTTAATAGACTCTGGTAGCAGCCTATGTACTTTAAAATAAATTATGGGCATCGACTATCTTCGTTAATTCAATATGTCATCAGTAAATGACAGTAAATCTTATCTAGCTTTTTTTTATAAGGAAGCAGTCAGGATGACCTCACTCCACCTTAAAAGGCATTCCATGACTTAATGGCATGGGGTAAAAATAAGGAACCATACCGGATGGCAACGCAGTCTTGCGCTTACGGCGCGTGTTGATCGGGAGTGGAAAGGAGAGGACGGGATGAGTTGGAATAACTCTTCAGAGCATTCCCCATTATAGAGACAGTAGAGAAAACTAAGACTGGCAAGCTTATTCTATTGCTCAGATAAGAGAGAAAAACATGTGTACAATCGAGCACAGACAGTGTAAACGTAAAACCCACCGGAGCGGACGAGTGATGACGCATTAGTGGACGGCGCTGATCCGACAGGGCGGGTCGGTCGCGGTGAGCGATGACCAACCACATAGATGACGCGCCGCCATCACACCGGAAAGCACACACAGACGTGTGTGATATAAAATGAGACCATTTTTATATCTACCTGCCTAAATTCATCATTATACATCGTTATCGCGCGGGCAGTTTCGGGGCGACGCGTGGATACTGATGAATAGGGTTGCCACGCATGGATCTTTTTTTTTTAATTATATTTGACCAATAAAATATCGATTTTTAAATCGATATTATGCATTGAATTTATTTGTAATACTAAATCGACCACTGACACAACAATGTTACCTTACGATTTTTTTCGGTTTCGATAACTTAACCAATTTTATGAAAATGTTATTTTTATCCTAATTACTCATTTATAGCTGTATGATGTCAATTTCTGACTTACTTGACTGAATCAACCCTCAGAGAAAGTGTTGCTAACTTAAACAACGCTTCTACACTACTTTGTCCCAATTTTAAATACAATATCAAAATAGAAATAATATTCTATTTATCCTCATAAGGTATTTATCCTCATAAGGGATATACATAACATGAAAGGCTTTAATTTAAAGAATAAAAAAACATTCAAATATTCTAATACTCGTTATATACGTGTGACAGCCCTTCGGTCATCTATGCGTCGCCCCCAAACTGCCCGCGCGATAACGATGTATATTCATCATCATCATCCCAGCGTATTCCCGATTGTATCCAGTATGGAGCTCAGGGTCCGCTTCGACTATAATCCTAGATTCGACAAGTCTGGTTATTACACCTGCCTAAACTATTTTAAGTATTAGCTTATTTATGTCCTACTGCTGGGCAAAGTCCTCAACTCTGAACTGTATTAAAAATATCCTACATAATATATTTTCTTGATTACTATCCCGGATAGTTAATATTACTAGCACGGAGAGTAATAAAATTGATTACTATCCGATTTTAGAATGAGATCTAGAAAAAGTTTCTACATTGATAAGGCACATTTATTCACTCTTGATAGCAAAAGGAAAAAATAAAACAATATTCGACTAAAGCATTTGTCGATCAAAACGCCTGTTTCAATTTCCCGTAACATGGAAAATGGAGTGCCTTTTATGGAATTTTTGCCCCATTAAGGCAACATTTATCCGTTTGATTGTCCTTTTTAATGAGAGGATTAAAATATCGCTTGCTCCCACTCCAAAGAGCAAACACACCCTCCGAAAACGTTCTAAAGCAGGATACCAAAAAAAGTAAAAAAATTAAAAAATTAAACCGACTTCAAAAAAAAAGAAACAAAAAAAACTACTTAAAAAACTGAAAAGCAAAAAATAATTTTAATAAGACATTCATCAAATGCGCTTATTGTTTAAGCCTATTAATTAAATTGTATTTTACGTGCTAGGTAGGTACCTACTAATCTGTTTGAAGTCGGTGCCAAGCCAAATGTACCCAGATTACGTACCTACGTCCGCGGATTAATAAGTAACCCTTTATAATACATAATATTATTATATATCATTTTTTATTACCTTTGGCTTGGCACCGACTTCAAACAGATTAGTAGGTACCTACCTAGCACGTAAAATACAATTTAATTAATAGGCTTAAACAATAAGCGCATTTGATGAATGTCTTATTAAAATTATTTTTTGCTTTTCAGTTTTTTAAGTAGTTTTTTTTGTTTCTTTTTTTTTGAAGTCGGTTTAATTTTTTTTTAAAAAAGTTTGTTTATTTTTCTATTTCTAGTGTGAATAACACGTAGGTAGTGAGTAAAACTCTTTCATAATAATAATAACGAAAATACGAGTAGAATTGTATTATTTGATAATAATATTAGGTATTCATTAAGTGTTCAGCACCATGGGTAGGAGGAGAATGCGTTTATGCACCATAACCGCAGGCTAGCTAGACCCGCGGCCGTGTGTGGGACTCGAGACCGAAGCGTCCGCTACCCACTACACTCCCCCGGTTTCTCCTTCACACCCGATTAGGACGAGTCGGTGCTAACCTTATTGGCTCGTGACCAGCCCATCCCCGGGTAATCATTAGCTTAGCTGCAAAAGTACATAAAATACAACTAACGTTCCACATATTCCTACAACACTGAAAGAATTATCCCCTAACTCCTAACCGTTAAGGAGTTGTACCTTCCATCATCAGCTCATCAACATAAAATGATGTCTATCGGACGCAAAAACTTGAATGGCTTCAGAAAAAACAAGTAACGCGTAGGCGCAGCCTATAAAATTTGAGGTTTTACCTTGATTTTTCTGGGATCCCATCATCAGATCCTGACATGGTGACAATGGGACCACCTCGAAACTATGCACTTTCAAATAAAAAAAGAATTATTTAAATCTGTCCACAATTGACGGAGAAATCGACGGACATACATAAAAAAAAAAAAAAAAAAAAAAAAAAAAAAAAAAAAAATACATACAGTCGAACATATAACCTCCTCCTTTTTTGAAGTCGGTTAAAAATCAGAGCCGACCATCATCAATCAAAAGGTAACGAAGTTAGACACACAGCAAGCAAATCTTGGCGAACAAAAACTGGGTTCACAGCAGACAAACAGGAACAAAAGGGTCATTGTGGCCCCGTAGACAAAAGACCCGCGGTCATAGTGAAGTATTATTGCATTTTGCAAAAACGTTACCATTCAGAGGACATTCGCGAGAAAACATAAAAAGTCCGATTGTTCTGGGCAGTCCTCGGGCGGAGTGACTGGGTAAAAAGTGTACCCTTACACATTTACGGGTTAAAGGGCTCTAATTGTGCGATCGTCGTTTTGGACGTTTGGAAATGACCCGGTATAAATTGTGTTACGATGTTTTTTAAAGTATACATTTTGAGGGTCACCTGGAACCTTTATCGGTGACATTATGTATGCGAGAATTGTTGATTCTGTTACGACATGAATAAAAAAAATTATTTTTTTTTTAATTTTTCCTGAAAAAATAGTATGCATTGTGGGTTTAAAGTGCGACTTAATATTTGATTGATACAGTTTGATGGCCTTAAATAATTAAAAATTAGTTAATATTTTAAATGAAAGGATTACTTTTATTTTGAAATAAAAGTTATAATATATAGGAAACATCCTAACCAATACAAAAAGAAATGTTCATGCACACAAATCTTTGTAGGTAGGTACCGTGCGGGGATCGAACCCAACATCGAATGGACCGTCTTGTTCATGCTCCCTAATTGTACCATTATTAAATCTAACATTCCAGCAACATTTCAGTGCACCCTTTATCATGAAATATACGTAAAAAATAGCATTCAAACAAACAGGGGGATATCGCGGGTGCTCGAACTCGTTAAAGCAGGCGGGTTTGCCTGGCCAATGTTTGCAAGTGTATTTTGCAGGGGGTAAGCAAATGACTGCCTAAAAGGTAAACAGTGTAAGAAACACAGTAGGTACATTTTACGCATAAAATATTAGCCGATAAATTTAATATTACAGGGCACAGATTTTTATAATATCTTTTATAATGATAGGTAACTAGCTATATAGTTGCCCAGCAAAAATAAGGATTGGTAATCGCTAAACCGAGTTTTATTCAAAATGTAGAAATGTACGTATACACATGGAAATTGAGCCTGAAATCTCAAATGACAGTCAGATACTATAATAAATATAATAAATAAAAAATCGTTTATTAAACTTATGTTTACAAGTTTACAAAAAACATCAACAAAATTTTATTGTAATAAAAATACCTACTGTCAAATTAAGCACCTCTTTTTTTTAAAGTCCGTAAAAAAATTAGACTTCATTCAACATTGCCAAAGGAGTCTCAAATTTCATTACACAATAAAGACCATCATTCACACGCAGCTATCAAACTGAGATACGTCTTAATCGCCGATTATATTACCACGACATAAAATCAAGATAATATTTTACTACCCAACCGAAGGTTTAAAGTTCATTGACCGCAGTAAATACACCTGGGTTGGTTGGTTGGTATATTACAGTCGGGTGCTATAATTGACGAGCCTAATTGATATCCAAATAATTTGATACCTCTCCGTTAGGAATCTGGCTACATTCGCCTTTGGTGATCGTAAATAGACAAAGTCAAAGTCAAAATTACTTTATTTATATAGGCTAATATAGCACTTCTAAACCATCAATTAATTAACTTGTGATTTCACCGGCTTCGGAATACAGTCGAGAAGAATCCGGTAAGAAACTCTATAATATCTATTAGTTTATCCACAGAACAAGAAGGTTCAACACTAAATCTAGGTCTGGTCCAGTTTTAGCACGGAAATAAATAATATCTATTGGTTTAAAACCTTATACATAAATTCGTGAAAATTATCAGTAAGAATACTATGTTGTTGTCTGTGTCAAATAAAGAAAATAAACAGCAGACTTGTTATTAGGCAGATAGGTAGGTACTAGCTAAAGCACCACGCTAGCCAATGCGAAAAAAACCCCGAGGTGTGTCCGAAAAAAACCGGCAATTTTGCTCAACCCGGGCATTGAATCCAAAACTCCAAGACCATGTCTAAGTACTTTAACCACTGGACCATCGAAGCATAAATGTTAAAACCTTTCATTTTTAATAACTTGTTTTGACGGCTAACAAAAAAACATAACCGTTAATATGTTTAGAAAACATTTCGCATAGCAAAATGTATTATATTCTCCCGCGTGTGACACGGCGATGTTATCCCAAATATCCGGACTTTGACAAATATTTGTATTTGGGCATGAAAATGAACGGCTATATTTTTTGTCACTATTGTTCGGGTGTCTCGGAAGTGTATTTTTGTTTGAAGATTAACTACACACTATATTGTTTCCACTGCTTAAAGGAAATTAAGAAAAATACTTGTTTTTATTTAATAAACTAAATACTACATCATTTAGGGTCGTATCTTGTAAGCGTCGCACAACTTGTATCCTATGAACTCAAAAATTATTAAAAACAAAACAAACATTATTATAAACAAATATCACACATTGTAGTAATTTAACAACTATCTCATTTTATCGTAACTGCAGTAGGTATTTAAAGACAAATGGGTTAATCGAAGTCAGCAAAAGACCGCGGGCGGAAGACTAGTGTGGGTTATAACCCACACTAGTCTTCCGCCCGCGGTTTCACACGCGCGTAATTTATTTTTTCAAACAACCCCCCTTTTCCCCACATTTCCGTGATCAAAAATACCCTATGTCACCGGGAGATAGTGTAGCTTTCCAACAGTGAAATAATTATTTAAATCGATTCAGTAGTTTTGGAGGTTATTCAATGCAAACAAACAAACAATCAAATCCTTCCTCTTTATAATGTTAGTATAAATAACGCAAATCAACCCATTTTACTTTAAATATGTATAAGTGTAATATTCAAAGCCATATTCATCAAATAATAATTTCGTTAGTCATTCAATAAAAATGTATCTTTTATATTTATAATAAGGACACATTACGAATTACAAACTAAGGTCAATAATAACAGATCGAAGTGAATGAAATTGAAAAATGCACCGGAGCGGAATGCATTCGTTCGTTCAGTGCAATGGTACGGTGTTATTGCATTGTCGTCTGGTTTCACTATGACGAAATAAGAGACTGTATTTTCGTCCTACCCATATTACAGATGTATGTACGGTCGAGTGTTTATCCAACGCACTAACAGGATAAACTCACAACAATACGAAAGGTTGGACTTTTGTGAGACGGTATAACACTTAAGGGAATGACTAGGTACCGCCTAAGGCTTCGTCTGTGTGGTGTATTGATAAAAAGTAGGTTTGTGTAAAGTAGTAAAGTATCACTCTTTTTTATCAGAACATATTTTTAGCCAGATTTAGGTAACCTAGGATTTGGCTGTAAACCGCTGCTTTTAAGTGCATATAAGTGACGACCACAAAACCTCTAAGAGGCAATTACAGAAAGTTAGAATGGTTATCTAGCATGGTCTTTCTATCGTATAAAAGCAAACGTGTCTTCCGATCAAAATATGTGGAATTGTTCAAATAATTAGATTTCTTTTTACATTTTCTGTTATGCATGCGGTGTTTTCCTATAATTAGCTATGCACTATGAAGAAAAACTGTATTATGTATTTTAGTTTAAATGTTTTAGTGTAATAACTGTTGGAAAACCAAATAAATAAATAAATAAAATAAATTTCCAGGTAAATATACGGATGTCAAATATCTCCTTAAATGCAAGTTGAACTTAAAAATGAATGCACCGAAATAAACATTTATTTTTTGGTCGTGTTTAGTATTGTCAGAACAAATATAGTACATTATGTTTTGCCTTGCTACCCATGCAAAGCTGAGCTGCTGCCCAGTAACATACAAATACAAAACTTGGTTGTTAGTTTACCGTGCCCCTTCGTACACTTTGCTCCACTCAATAATATCGAGCTGTTTCGCAATGTGTGCTGTGTTAATGAAGAGGCACTTACGCCAAGTGTTGACGAGTACGAGTTTTGTTTTCCCGTTCCAACCTTTTGTTTTGTTGGAACATATGGATTTACTACCTAAATTATACTATATAACGAATCTGAGGACAGGAATTTACAGTGTGGAAGTGAAATAATTTATTCTGCATTTTTAGAGAAAACTTTTGCATATCAACAACCCTTTTTACGGTTAACCGTGCTCAGTTTCTATTTAAGTACATTTGTGTTCTTACGATTTTTGTCTACATCCGGAACATAAAGTTTCGAGATCAAGGTGTTATTATGCATAACGTATGTATGGAGTAAGCAACGGGCCTTTACTATCAGACATGTCTGCAAAGAACAACGGCAGTTTCATACCTGCATGTTTTTAAGGTGTCTTAAAACTTGACTTATACAAAAACGATTATTTGAATTAGCCAGATTTTTACATCATAACACATTTTTATTTAAAGGCTGATATTAAATCATGAATTATAAAAACCTCTCAGTTGATATCTTACGCGTTTGTGTTGCCGCTTTAGAAAAAATAACACATTTATATATTTCTCAATAATAAGAAAACGGAATAAAAATAATTTATTTCAATGCAATGTGTAACTTACAAATTATATATCATTTAAAATAGCACAGTGGAAGTTCCCTTCGTACATAAAATAGCGTAATGTTTCTTTAATGGTTAAAATGTAACTTTTAAAGCTGTCTCGTGTAATATTTAACTATCTGCCAATTGCAACACTGCTACCAAAGTTATTTTGACAGCAGGAAACTGCAAAGCAATTTGTTTGACAATCTATATTTTTTATAGGTTTTGGCTTTGCACGGTTTGTACTTTAGCCACAGACGATATTTAAAAGGTCCAGTATTCTCATAAATGTTTTAGGAGACTGTTTATTTTTCCTCTGACTGCTTCTAAGATGACTATTTTAATAAAAAATAATTTTATTAATTACTAAAAGAAGAAAATAAACAAGGATTTGTTTCATTACCAACATAACCTCAAAGTACAAAAATACTTATAACTTTTTTTTGCAACCACCGTTTGTTAAAATTCTTTTTGGAAATGTTTATGTAATGCAATTGCTAGTGTATAAGCATTTTTTAAATCATAGACGCCCCAATTTTTATCCAGGACAAACGTAGTATGGGACTTTGCCATTGTTCTTTCGTACGTATACAAGCTCTAGTTACTTTCGTAACTTGATGACCCAAAAAAATCGAAACATTTCTAATAATGAAATATTTCTAACCCTCCCAGAAAGGGGCCGTTCAAGTATTACGTAAGCACTATGGGGGGGTGGGGGGGTCTTTGTTTTGCTTATTTTGGATGACATGGGGGGTAGGGGGGTCTAGATGATGATTACGTCATCGGTAGTTATTCACTTTTTTACACCAATGGCAACCCTCACATTGCCTATGCTTGAAAACGAAACCCATTTTCGGGGATTCCCGCAAATAATGCATACGTTTAGGCACTCGCTTTAGAACCGATTTGGGGAATTACCGTGCGCTACTCAGTTGTCTAAATTTCCTCTGTCAGTGTATTGTTTAGTTTGGATACTATAGCGAGTAGACGTATTGTAAGTATACCAAAGCAAGATTACATTTTAGTTAGAGCTCCATGATGTGAGAAGACGTAGACATTCCAAAATCGGATGAAAGTTAGCAGACTCACAACACTGAGCAGCAATCTAAGCAATCCAATGTCAGCGAAAACTTAGAATCATGGATTCGGGTTTCATGGACTGAAGACTGTTAATTTTTATTTAATATGTGTACCAATGTTTATTATGTGTCCGGTGCTTTAATACTTTTCGATCGAAAGAGCTATAGAGCAAAATCGGGGGTCTAAGGTGTTCGTACAATCTCTCGGAAGAAGCCACCCGACGGAGCTGACCACAGCAAGTGGAGAAGTTGTTGCCTCAAAGCTGGCAGTCCGTTCGGAGGTAGAGGACTTTTATGGCCGGTTATACGCTTCGCATGCATGTCGACCTGATCCCGAAAATGAGGACTCTCGAGCCACGTTAAATCCCTATTACACTGAAGACCTGCCAAAAGTGAGCGTTGGCGAAATCGAGATTGCTCTTGGGCAGCTTAAAAATGGAAAAGCCCCTGGAGAGGACGGCGTTACTACTGAGCTGCTAAAGGCTGGAGGGAACTCCAAAGGCGTGGAGTAGGAGTGTGGTCGTCCTGTTTTTTAAAAAGAGTGACAAAAGCCTGTTGAAGAACTATCGAACCATTTCCTAAGCCACGTCTATAGAAGTGACAGTGGGCTGGCCATATCAGCCGCAGAACCGATAGCCGTTGGGGTAAACGGGTTCTAGAGTGGAGACCGCGTCTCGGTAAACGTAGTGTAGGACGCCCTCAGGCCAGGTGGAGCGATGATCTGCGCAAGATGGCTGGCAGGAGCTGGATGCGAGTGGCCGAGGATCGATTAGCGTGGCGAGCATTTGGAGAGGCCTATGTCCAGCAGTGGACTATCACAGGCTGATGATGATGATGATGTGTACTAAAACTTTAAAATAAGTTTGTTATGTTCGTAAGATTATAATATTTTTGTCCCTTACTCTATGTTGAATACTGTATAAGTAAAATCTAATCTCTATCCTAAATCTATTTTCTTATTTTCTATAAAGTTATAATTATAACATTATAATTATAGTATATAAAAAAATTATAATTGAAAAATGTTTACGTAAGCATAGGGGGAGGGGGTAAGAGCTTTGCTTACTTTTGCTGACAAGGGGGGTGGGGGGGTAAAAATTTGCAATAAATCTGCTTACGTAATATTTGAACGGCCCCAAAGAAGTCCCCAAGAAATCCAAATTCCACAGAGTAATTAAACATTACTCAAACCCTCGTAACCCTATCAAAACCGATACGCAGAGCAATAATTCCCAGGGTCCAAATTGGGGTCTTTACGGCCACAATCGCCGGAAGGTGGATTGCCGTGACCGCATACATCTGGTTCTCCATTACAGTCAATTTGACGCAGGAATACGGAGTAATTTAACGGCGCCGGAGAATTGCCCAACTTCATAATGGCGAGAAGGCGAGAGCGTTATGCTAAATTCATTGGAAACTCCCAGGGGCGGAGTCAGGTCCGGCGGGGCGCGATTATTTTGAGCTTATTATCCAAGTTTCAGTCTAGTGACTTTTTAAGTAACAACTTCGTTTGAGAGTCGGTCGAATGCAACCTGTATTTGAAAAAACACCGGCTTGATAAGTATCAAGCCGGTGTTTTTTCAAATACAGGTAAGTACTCGTACAGACAATATCGACAACCTGTGGTACAATGTGAGAAATCCAAGAATCTTTAGATAAATGGGACACACGCACGAATGCTGGCTGTTTGATTTCATCTCTCTCTTGTGGGAATGCTGATTAAAAGCTGATTAATGCTCATTCTAATCTGAAACAATCTTTGAATTCAGGTATACGTTCTCTGTTTTCTTCTAATGGCTTATTCTAACAGTAGACTGCGATAGGCTGATATGATGATGATTATTTGTTACATTTTGATATCAGAAATTATATATGTATAATCATTCTACTTTATAACTTGTGTTTTGTAGTGTGTGTGTGTTGTTTAGTAATGAGACGATGTTAAAAAGATCTTACTCCGTCCCTGGTATCGGAAAGGCGGTTCCCAACTCCAGCCGCTGGGTAAATGTGCTATTTATTCAACTCAAAGCCGCCGAGCGCGCAAACATAACACGTGATTAAGGACTGCGCACACTTCCCGCTCGCGGTCACTCGCTATGACGAACTTCATTACAAAGCGGACAATGGAACTGTTGCGATAATAGCTCTCGCACAGAAGGAGCAATGGCTCGTCCATTCGCGTGATTTAGCGTAAAAACGATCGTTGCTCTTACTCACATTAATTTCCGATTTAATATTTTCTACTTATTGACAGACACGCAGCTCATCAGATTACGGGATACATAACCAGAAAGCATTGCTTAAAGTGTTGTGAATCTGTAGGCTCATAATCTTCGAGTCTTTTCATTTCAAGTGTACTGTCCTCCGACATTGATATTTCTGGAATACAGCCAGAGATATTGTGGCCGCAGATTTCATAGCTAAGGATGGTAGCTAGCCAGTCGGACTCTAATGCATTATATATTATTATGCGTTTTATCATATCATAGATTTTGGTGTTGTTTTAACGTAAAGAGGCATTATCGCGATTTGTTCTCAAATTTTGCTCACTATACGACGTACACGCAATGAAAGCGAGCGTGACACCTTAATGTCTAACATCATACAATCAACAGCATAATTACCCATTTTGTCGCCAGTGCCGTGTTGGCCTAAGGGTTTTGTACCACTGGAACACTTCACAATACTTACTGTATGTCGAATATGACAAACCATCAAGACTGACCTGAATGTGTATTTTGATCCTGCCATGCGTCAAAGGTGGTGTGTTTGAAACTCACCTAGAACTTTATGACGTAATGAACATTAGTGTTTCTCCTGTATCTGAATGTTTATTTGCATTATTTAAAATGTACTTAATCTACATATTTGAGGCACATTCGTTCTTTCTAATAGCCAAAAAACAAATGCTTTAACTATGTTCTTTGACGTTAGATGTATGTGATGTTATCCAATATTTATTTATCAAATTTTATTATCAGTGATCTTAATACCGATTAACAATATACTCATTCGTTAGTGACGACCAATTTGGTGTAATGATTGAAAAGTTTCGCCATGAGACTATAGATGGCGCTAGTGGACGGGCGGCGGCTCTTACACGCGCTAGCGTTTCGATCCGCTGACCGAATATAAAGGCTAGCAATTAGGGTTGCATACCTATTCAGAAATCAACTAGTCACTTGTCAGTAAGTTCAGTTGGAAATATATCGCGCTTCAGTCAAGACGTGTTGTTTTACTGGTCTCATTTACGGCGTCTTCTGAAGGCCACTCCTCAGACAGTGCGAGGGTTATACATCAGCTATTACAGGAGAAGTCGCGGCTTCGATCCCCGCACGGTACAAATAAAAATAGAGCTCGTGAGCATAGGCATCTCAATGTGGGAGGGCCCTCCTTCACTTTGTCCTATAAGCTTTGTCCGAGAGCAAGCGATGGATGTTAATTTCAGCCCATTGTAGCACCAATGATGAGTTTGCGAATAAATTTTGAACGAACACACTCCGGCTACCTCGCTGTATTAGCTCAAGGACTCTTCAGCTGTTGACCGAGCGAATTGTCAAACATGATCAGGGTTTCATTCAGGTCGATTTAC
Organism: Mecyna flavalis; assembly: GCA_949319885.1. Lineage (NCBI taxonomy): Eukaryota > Metazoa > Arthropoda > Insecta > Lepidoptera > Crambidae > Mecyna > Mecyna flavalis. Next base: position 5,371,613 of record OX439439.1, read on the forward strand.
ATTAACAATATTAGCACAATATCGTTATTTGTTAACATGTATTAGTAATACAAAGAATATGATCTATAGGACAAAATTTTCTTAAGATCAAGTGTAAATGGAATCGAGGCAATTATGTTGGTAGTAAAGTTATGGTTCTAATAGGTCTAAACCAATGACGTTCAATTAAAACGTCATTGGTCTTAACCTACTAATTTTCTCGTTTTTTCCAGGTTTTCTCTAACATGTGCGGTACCTTGGATTAAAAGCGGGGCATTTACAATACACAGAATTCTATTTTTTTTATATATACCACGATATTATTTGTATTCAACCAGAGACCGTCTTTATGTGCATTAATTAGCGTCATCAGGCGACTAAAATTCTACTGAAAACAAAATATGCTTCATTATTCATTTATAATACTAGCCTTCCGCCCGCGTTTTCACGCGCGCGTAATATCTTTTTCAAATATCCCCCCTTCTCCTTACATTTCCGGGATCAAAAGTAACCTATGTACCTACCTAGTACCTATAGACGTACTGGTTCGTAAATAATATGATACGATACGAACCTCCATCAAATATGAAATTCAAATACTCTCTGTTTAAAAACTTTTGACTAAAGAGAGACCAGTGAAACTCATCGACTAAAATACAAATAGTTAACAGTTTGGTTTTATGTATCGGCTTTTCTACGTACCGTAAACAACATGAATTTTTGTATAAAACTATCGAAATTTAAGGTAATTTGGCAGGTATATTCGGCGTTTTGCTTACTTTTAATTTCAGTTACCGAGTTTACTTTGCCCCGACTCGATAAAGATTCCCGTAACAAATATTAATTTTGTTTTTCATTCCACTTACAATAGGCTATTAATCAAATCTGTGTACCTTTTTACCATTTTTTCTCTATGTGCTTTCTTTTTAATATCTTTTATTTATGGCGTTTTAGGAATAACGTAGAGGCGAGGTTGTGTTTTTGTATATTAGACGCTTCTTAAGCACTCCAAGGTAATTGTTATCACGAAGCTTGCTTATAAGCTATGTTTTCTTGAAAAACCCGTAGACTAAACTACACTTTATCCTTGGAATTTTTTACATAACACTTTCTAGCACAAAATAATACTTGGAGATAGGTCATATTTTTTATTTTGTGTTCGATGTCTGATGGCGATCACTTCAATGTTTTCAGCTCTTTATTCAATACCTTTTTTAATTGAAGAAGCGGCTTGTAGTTTAAGAACCAGGTCATGATCTTGAGTTCAATTCCCAGTTTAGGAAAAAATTGTAACAGAATTTTCGAACACAACTCCATTGATCCGCCCTTGGCAAAAGTGATGATTACGCCAGTTCCGATAATTGTCGCGTTGATTGGATTTCAATGATGGGAGTCCTATGCCATGCAGTGGAATATCAAATAGGCTGCTCTTAACATCGTTTTAAACTAACTAGTACATGCAATTTTGACAATTATCAGTGAAAACGTATTGCCTATTGAGACAATAAATAAAAAGCCGTGCATATTACGGTAATGGCGAGTGGGAGGCCCGATACGGCACTAAACGGTGTTTTAAAGGCGGGACCGATAACGCACGCGCGGGGAAATTACGGCCAGCTTAACGTGACCGGCCGGTAATACCTTTCGGCGTAGCGCAGTGGTCAAAATATGCGGAAAGATTCGAGTTCATTGCTGGTGAAGTCAAAATACATGTAAAGCGTTTTTTTATGGTATAGCGGGCAGACGAGCATGCGGCATACCTGATGGAAAGTGAATACCGCCGCCTATACACATCTGCAAATCAGGTGGAATCACAGATGCGCTGCGGGCCTTTAAGGAAGGAATGCATTCTTTTTTTAAATACTTGCAAGTCGTATTGGTTCGAAAACACCGCTGATGACAAAGAATTCCATATTTAGGTCGTGCGTGGCAGAAAATCATAATCACAGTCCACTGCACGACAGAGGCCTCTCCATACGCTCGCCACTCTGATCGATCCTCGACCACTTGCATCCAGCTCCTGCCAGCTATCTTCCGCAAATCGTCACTTCACCTAGGGTGTCCTACACTACGTTTACCGAGACGCGGTCTACACTCTAGAACCCGTATACCGCAGCACTTATCGGTTTTACGCTTTTTTAATAAATGTATGTCCTTGGACAATAGCACTTATTTACAAAATACACTTTTTGTTTGTCCACTAAGCTCCTCCCAAACTGTTGAACCAATTTAGGCACAATTAGATGAATCATACCTTTCCCTATCTTTATTTTTGAAGATTGGAAGTATCAACTGGTTGTGCCACATAAACTAAAACGCAATCAGGTTTTAATGACGTCATCAATGACCCGCCACGCCCGATGGATCATCTCGTTAAATTTTGTTAGGTCTTATTCTCAAGATGTAGGGGTGACCAGTTACTTCGTCGCAAAAAGGAAAAAATAGTCCTAATGATTATTAACAAAATATGTTTTTTTTTTGTATCAATTTCTTACTGCGGGGCAAATGCCTTCGTCGTTAAAATCTTCCTTTGTTTTTTTTTAATTATTGGTATGGTAAAATGAAATATAAATGTCTTTTGACTTCTAAACGCTTTGTTTTAAATATTTTTTGTGTGTTGTTGTTGTGTGACTGAAAAAATGTTTATGAAGTGTGACTGAAATCAACTGCACGCAATGTACGTTTACATAGTATGTCGATTTTAATTTATTTACATTCATGAAAGTTTACTTCCAAGTATCAAATCTTTCAACTTTGGTTTTTTGCAAGACAAACATATTTTGAGCACTAATAAGTCACCGTCTGTTACCTTATGCTCATTAAGTTTTACTGTATATTTTTCTAAGATGATCGTGCAATTTAAATGCTTGACAGCCCTATAGGAAATTATACCTACCTTGAGCAAAACTGATCGGCCGCCATTGCCATCTGTTACTCGATCTTTGATTAAGAATTCAGTAATGACGTTTTTTGAAACAATATCCTTTATTGATGACTTCGATTCCTAAGGAATAAAGTCGAGCCTAGGTAATGGAAAAGAGAAGAGTCTTTGTGGCGCTGTTGGTACTTTAACTTTACTTTGGTAACTGGTGGTACAGGCCAAATAAAATACTTACTTTTTATTCCTAAAAAAGTTTTTATTTCTTTCTTCCTAGCATTTTTTCCCGACCTAAAGAAATTCAACGGGTCCGCTAAGGTCTCGGTAGCATAGTTGGTAGTTGGTAGTGCACTCGCCCGGACAGCGAGAGGCGCGGGTTCGAGTGCCGCCTGATACCTAGACAAGTTGATTTTTTTCTAATATATTTATAAACATTCAAAAGCTTCTTAATATAGTTATTTATGTGGCTGTTGCATAATGAGGGTTATTAAAATACGAATGTGGTTTTATGAAACGAACGAAGTGAGTTTCATAAAAGGATCACATGAGTATTTTAATGCCTAATTATGTACAGTCACATACATAACTTTATCTTCATTCATTGTAGGTCAATTTGATTAAAATACATTTTAAGAAGACGTTCGAAATTTGAACGTAATTAAGGTATCGGTTACCGATACTAAAATGTAAACATTAAGATGCAGTCACAGATACTCATATCTAAATATAGGGCGTTTGCTCATCGATCCTGACTATAAAATGTTCGAAATTTGAATGTAATTAAGGTATCGGTTATCGATACTAAAATGTTAACATTAAGATGTAGCCACAGATACTCATATCGAAATATAGGGCGTTTGCTCATCGATCCTGACATATTAGGGTATGGATGTAGATAGAAATACTTTTAATATGATATACATCCAGTAGTAACAGAAGACGTACGCAAAACTGCCAAAGTGTGTGTGAATAGGACGCGAGTGAAAGGCTCAGAGGCCTGATAAGCCTCCGATAGCGCTCAAAGCCTCGGAGATAGCGCTCTCTGATGTTTTATCATTCCACTATTCGCGACGCTTCCGCGAAACGCGTGGCCTGATAACAACTAATGTGGGTACTTGCTATAACCTATTTTAATATAACTTAATTACTAGCTTTCCGCCCGCGGTTTCACCCGCGCCTAATTTCATTTTTCAAATATCCCGCGGGAATGAGACGTTTTCCGTAGGAATTTTATAACCTATGTCTTAATCCGGGTTATAAACTATACGTGTGTCAAATTTCATCTAAATCCATTCAGCCGTTTAGGCGTGATTTAGTAACAAACATCCAAACATCCGGGATTTCGCATTTATAATATTATAGTAGGAAGTTTTTATTGCCAGTAGTCGTCGAGGTTAGAGGTGTGTGAAGGAAAAAACTATTATACAGAGTGTCTGATATGTTTTAAAGCGATCCGTCCTTACTTTGTATAGATTTAATTAACCGATGTATGAAGTCATTAACAGATAAAAAATATACAAACGAGAATATCCCATAGGATTTTGCATGAACACAAACATTATACGCTGATGGCTGTCAGAAGCTGGATGCGAGTAGTCGAGGATCGAGCAAAGTGGCGAGCATTGGGAGAGGCCTGCGTCCAGCAGTGGACTGCGACAGGATGATGATGATGGTGTTGAAGGAATAGACAATTTAATTAAATACTTTTAAATAAGGTGTTGAATTGATAAACATTTCCTGGTATAGCAGAAATAGGGTTAAAAAAATAAGTATCGTCGAAAAGATGATTAAAACGATGCAATATGTACTGCCACCCTAGACAAGCGGCATTTATGACGTTCGTTATAGCTCAATTTGCGATAGCGATAGTCAGATCCCATACTTTCAACACGTGACTTTTCTATGGCATCTGTCAAATCCATACAAATTGGACTTAGCGAAATTCGCCAGCTATGAAGCGATGTCATCTTGTCTAAGCCTCCTGATCTTTCAGTCTTTAATTTCAAGTTTTCGCAAGTATGCAGTTAATGTGTATAGATATACTCGAAAGCTAACGCAAGAGTTTATCTTGTAATACAAGTTCAAACAATCTTCAAGGTTTATATACTAGAAAACTTTCTCCTCTTGAATCAAGAGAGTATATTAATATTATGCAAAGCCTTTACTCCGGGAAATTTTCCAAGAATACTTGTTATATCTAAGCCGATTCAAATTCTAAGTAAGGCTAAGTACAATACATTAAGTATACGCTTGCAGACGTAAACTTGCAAAAAGTATTTGGGCCCATTAAAAGTAGAAAATCTTTCAAACAGTGAGTAAAAAGTTTTCCTTTTTGATTTAATATGCAGAATGTAGGTTTTTAATTTTTATAATTAATGTGCTTGAATGTTTCAAATTGTTATAAAATAGGATAAATTATTAAAAGAATAGGACTTTGCTCAAGAAATACTACTATCCCTAAATGGCCATGTTCTAACATCACGCACCAAGAAACCAAGATGCAGAATAGCGTATTCTATAACGACCTAAGTTAATTTCACTTCAAAATTAAAGACTCGAAGATCAGAGAAGCACACAATATAGTAATGTTACCAAGTGGTAGGTTCCTGTACTGGGCAGTCTAGATGGGTACCACCGCAGTACCCGATATTTTCCCTAGTGTGAACTAGTGTGTCAAGCACTTCTGTGTTTCGGGGAAAGGGCACAAAAGCTAGTGAAATTACTGGGTATATGAGACCTAATAACTGTCGTCTCGGTGTAGCGGGCGCAGGGCAGTGCCAAACAGTAACTGCTTAGTTACTGTTTGGCACTGAACTGTCTAAGAGCAGACGTGGCGATGTACGATCTGCTCGTCTTGTTACACATTGCAATAAAAAAAATGTTTCTGATAAAACAACCTCAACCGAATAGGTCGTAGGGGATTTGAAAAAGAACACAAAATACTGTCCCATTAACAAGCTCACACAAACGACCAGGAAACGTTAAATAAAACGGAAAAGCTTCAAAAACTCAATCCATTAACAACGGAACTCCCTAATAAAGGACACAAACGCTCCAATTGATCAAACGACGATTGCCCGGTAAGTAATTACGATTGATAAGCTGATAACGGAGCCCTAATTAAATTGATTGCATTACATGACATGTTATGACAGTGTCAGCTTTCAATCAAATTAATTGTCGGTTAGCTCCAATTGCTTCCAATGTGTAATGCTCAAATGTGTCTAAGTTTTATAGCCTACTGGCGTCGGCTTTGTCTAGTTTTGTCTTTTATTAAATACTAAATCAGTTGGCAGACAGACACGCAGCCCACTTGATGGTAAGCACTGCGGCCTATTCTATTGAGGGACACTTCATTAGGAAGCGTCGCTCAATGTGCTGCCAGACTGTAGGCTCATCGATCTTCGAGCCTTGAATTTCAAGTGTACTGGCTCCCACATTAATACTTCCGGAACAAAGACAGAGCTGTTATGGCGGCAGATTTTACCTGTGGGGGTGGTAACTAGCCAGTCGGACCCTGAAAAAGTTCTACCACCAACCAGACCCAAGGCAGGAATCGAACCCACGACCTCCGGGTTTTATGCCCGAGCGGCTTAGCCACTGTTACGATTCTTTGGTTAAAGAGAATACTTGTAAGAATCATCACCATTTCTTTTTTATCCTTACTTTGATATGTATAGAGTGTGTCTCGAAATCTTGACTGGGATAACAAGAACATCTCTTAAAATTACAACAACAACAATACTTGTAAGAAACACAATCAAATTCTTAACAAAACTTTCAAGGATCCCTATATTGAATTACAAAACATTTGCCTTTTTAATTTTACCAAATGGAACGCAAGAAGAAGACTCAAAATCCACTTTAACGGCCACGGAAAAAGTCAAATTGAAATATTCTTTTAGTCAAGAGTCGGATGACGTTTCAATAAACGTGAAGTCTTAATAAGATGAGGAAAAACTTACAATTGTTTCCAGGATTGAGCACTTGGACACGAATGAGGATGGGAAAACATAAGTATGGTGGCTTATAATACGGGTTCCGTAGTAAACAGCAACCTGTGAGACTGTTTTTATTTTCGTAGCAATTCTTTTTTCCTTAGAATCTTCTATTGCATTTCTCTGTCTAACCTAATGCGTATTTTATTATGATTTTAAATGTCGCTAAAATCCATTAATAAAATCTAACCTTTCATTGTGAAATCACACAATAGTCACAAAATGAAGTTCATCAAAAATAATATCTCCACCAACATTGAATATAGATATGGAACCAAAGTTTTTTTGCGAGAAAGCTAAACGTGCAAATAGTAGTATTTACACACACTCAATGTATCATACATTATTCATATTTTATAATAATTTTAACAAATAAACAAATAAACTCAAAAAATAAAGAGATATCAAAGACTTCCTTATATTGATACGGAATCCCACAAAACAAGCAGACAACACGCATTATAATTGAAATAAAAAGATTTTAAAGACAATCACGTATTTATTAATTTCGCGAGACAAGAACAATTAATTCAAGGTTTAAATTAGTTCCTTGTCTATGCTCGTGCTCTCTAAAATTAAAAATGTTCCCAACGATCTGTAACAGGTTTATAATTAACAAAGTTTCGTCTCCTCGCTATATTTTTAGCGAAGTTAAGAGTCGAGCCGTGAAGGGAGAATCTTGCAAATGTTGCCAGGACAAACCAAATCTAGACATATTTTTCTGTTTTTTAACCCGAATAAAATGTCACTAAAGGGCTTTGTAAATGCAACAACCTCAAACATCGTCGATACACACCACAAACAGATATAGAAAAAGATAAAAAATGGCGCTGTATTTTGGAATCCTACATTGCGTAAGCAAAGTAATTTCAGCCAACTAAACAGTCTTATATTTTGGAAAATGCCCTCCAAACGAAATTAATCTAACAAGGGGTAATTTCTTACACAATTAGTTAAATCTCTCTTATATCTTATCTTACTAATACTACATATTATGAGTAAAAGTTTGTGAAGATTAGAAGTTTGATGTAAACAGTAATACGAAAACAAAAAAACTACCTAAAAAACTGAAAAGCAAAAAATAATTTTAATAAGACATTCATCAAATGCGCTTATTGTCTAAGCCTATTAAGTAAATTGTATTTTACGTGCTAGGTAGGTACCTACTAATCTGTTTGAAGTCGGTGCCAAGCCAAATAGTAGGTACCCAGATTACGTACCTACGTCCGCGGATTAATAAGTAACCCTTTATAATACATTATTATTATATATCATTTTTGATTACCTTTGGCTTGGCACCGACTTCAAACAGATTAGTAGGTACCTACCTAGCACGTAAAATACAATTTACTTAATAGGCTTAGACAATAAGCGCATTTGATAAATGTCTTATTAAAATTATTTTTTGCTTTTCAGTTTTTTAGGTAGTTTTTTTGTTTCTTTTTTTTTGAAGTCGGTTTAATTTTTTTTAAAAAAAGTTTGTTTATTTTTCTATTTTTAGTGTGAATAACACGTAGGTAGTGAGTAAAACTCTTTCATAATAATGATAGCGAAAATACGAGTAGAATTGTATTATTTGATAATAATATTAGGTATTCATTAAGTGTTCAGCACCATGGGTAGGAGGAGAATGCGTTTATGCACCATAACCGCAGGCTAGCTAGACCCGCGGCCGTGTGTGGGACTCGAGACCGAAGCGTCCGCTACCCACTACACTCTCCCGGTTTCTCCTTCACACCCGATTAGGACGAGCCGGTGCTAACCTTATTGGCTAGTGACCAGCCCATCCCCGGGTAATCATCAGCTTAGCTGCAAAAGTACATGAAATACAACTAACGTTCCACATATTCCTACAACACTGAAAGAATTATCCCATAACTCCTAACCGTTAAGGAGTTGTACTTTCCATCATCACCTTAGCTGCAAAAGTACATAAAATACAACTAGCGGTCCACATATTCCTACAATACTGAAAGAATTATCCCCTAACTCCTAACCGTTAAGGAGTTGTACCTTCCATCATCAGCTCATCAACATAAAATGATGTCTATCGGACGCAAAAACTTGAATGGCTTCAGAAAAAACAAGTAACGCGTAGGCGCAGCCTATAAAATTTGAGGTTTTCCCTTGATTTTTCCGGGATCCCATCATCAGATCCTGACATGGTGACAATGGGACCACCTCTGAACTATGCACTTTCAAATAAAAAAAGAGTTATTTAAATCGGTCCACAATTGACGGAGAAATCGAAGGATATACATAAAAAAAAAAAAAAAAAAAATACATACAGTCGAACATATAACCTCCTCCTTTTTTGAAGTCGGTTAAAAATAATTACTTTCGTCGTATTTTATTCAAAGCAGCACATAAACTTAATCAAATCCAATACAATAGCAATGCTTTTCTCTTTAATTAACTTGGCAACACTGAATCGGTAAGCTTGTAGAAATGGTAGACGTAGAAATGATAGCTGACGATTTTTTACTTTACAAAGTTAGAATCTCGTATACACTGCGCAATTCAATTAAAGGATTTTAAGACAAAGAATAGTATTCCGGGGCCAAATGAGTCCGACTTTTTATTTTAGGAGCTGGCCAGCCTAGTTGTTCTTATAGTTCAAGCTACTTTAGAATGTCAACTGTACGCCAGGAACACAAAACCCCCAATAGGTAAAAATGTACCTGTTCAACGTTCGCGCCTAAACATGACATGTTTAAGCACCCAGGTGCACAGTACGGAATTATTTATACCGACTATAAAACATGTCGTTACTTCCAACTCCAGCCGGACAGAGTCCAATTAATCTCTCCGCGAGACACATTATTTCATTTGGGACGTGTTTTGTGAAATGTAAGAATTTATGTCACCGTGCCGAGAGGTCGCACCGTGCGCCATCCATCTCCCCTCTCCTTATAAATCACAATACTGCGTTCAAACAGACGCGTCGTTGGACAGTGAACGCGTGTACGTTTTCACTAGATAAAATGATGCCTATAAATTTTGTTAAATTTGGTTAGGGCCTGAAGTAAGCCTTTGGCTTTTTTTTACTTTTCAACAAATTCGGTGAAATGGATATGTATGTTACGTTTTCTGTCAAAGGCAAGTCCTATATAAGCCGTTGAAATATTTTCTCATTTCACTGCTGCAGTGACAAACTAGACTTATCAATAAACCCTAAACATAAACAGTAATAAAATTTATTGTCAAGTATCTCTCGAAGGAAAATGCTGTAAATGTTGTTTATTTGTCAGTTATTTTACTTTACTATCTTGTTACTAAAGACACAAAACACAAAAAAATACATGCATCATATTACACAACCGGAAACCGGAATCTAATAATGTAATAAAAAACATATTATCAAATTGCACGTAACATTAGTTCCATAGAGCAACCGTATGTTTGTTAACATGTCAATAAAATATCATGCACGTGTTTGAGTAATCTAATTTTCCCTAAGGATAACTTCATAGCAGAAACAAAAAAACATACTTAATATTTCACGGAGTAAAAGTAACAGTTTAATGTGTGTAATGTTCCATTTTTTTTATGTATTGTGTGTGTCATATTGTTCTGTATTTATGCCACTCTTAGGCTGGTTTTAGTCTCACGCGCACCGTCAGCGCTCACAGCTCAGCGCGTAGTTTGTCAGCGCTGACGCTCAGCGTGGCTCGTTTTAGTCTCGTGCTGACCGCCTTACTGTACAGACGACGACAAAAATGCGAAGTGTATTAATTATTACTGCTTTGTACTTTCTATCCCAAAATAATAAAAACCGGCGACGACAAAGACTCCATGTTCATCCATTGATTGACCAGAGAGCCGTTGCAGGAGAATTTGTCTTGTTATATTGCACTTTGAGGGCTGACAAAAGTAAATTCTTTAATTACTTTCGAATGTCAACTAGAACTTTTGACGAATTACTGGCAAAAGTATCGCATGCATCCCACAATATCTTCCTCAAGTGTACCTCATCGATAACTTGACCTGTATCCACTTCGCGATTCGCCATGACTGTACGCGCTGACGACGTTCGCTCCGCGCGACACTAAAACGCTCCCTGAAGCCAGAGGCGCTCGCGCGGTCATCAGCGCTGACAGCTACGCGGCGCCGACGCGCGGCGCGTACGGCCACGGAGCTGTCAGCGCGCACGGCGGTCAGCGCTGATAGCTACGCGTCATTCAAAAACGCTCCTACAAGTTCATAGATCTCGGCCGTCAGCGCTGACGGTACGCGTTCCGTCAGCGTGAGACTAAAACCAGCCTTAGGGTTCTGCCAGAAAACCAGCGCTGTTGTGCCGTTATTCAAACGACACAGCAGCTTATGCTGAGGTTTGAACCCTATTGGCCATACCAAATAATTGTGTTTTTAATTTTTTTATTTTCTTTTCTGTTTAACTTCTTTTCTTTATTCTGTACTTTATTTAATTGTTTAATATTTTGTGTGTACATATTCCAATTTTTGTATTTTTCGTTTTGTATTTTTGTGTATGGTCAATAAATGTTTTTTCTTTCTTTCTTTCTTTCTTTCTTTCTTTCTTTCAGAGACATAGTACCGATCTACATTCAAAGGTTTAAGACCACTTTTGTGGAATAGTAGCTAAGCTAAATATAAAACTAGGAGGTTGTGGATTGGGAATCGATCCTTGGTTCCAGTTGGTGGTATGACTATTTCAGAGTCGGATATTGGCAGGTTGTTTTATGTCCATACACAAAACTTTCAGATATGTACAAGTAAGTGGATATATTGATATTAATACCGCGTTTTTACAACCAAGTACTTCGTCTGTATTTGGAGTTGGAATGTATGCGGGTTTGTCTAATATTAATATTATATTTTTTCCGAAACTCGTAGTAACTAAACGCGTCTAAAAGTTGGTTAAAAAGATCATACTGGCTCGATTTTAACCAACCTTTTTTATCGTTAACTTTGAACTTTTTGGTTACAGCAACCTCACGTCTCAACACAGTGGTGTTGAATACGGCTCATCACATTCGCACCGCGTCATGATAGCCGAATAACAATCTGCTAACACCGCGGTTAACACAGCTGCTCCCGCGAGCCGCTGGTCGCATTAACCCGCAAGGCACAGTCATAGTTTAGCAATGAGGCACCGCCGCGCTTGATACGGCTTGATTTAAGAACGCACGCAAACTCTAGGGTGACTGACTTTAACAGTTGAAGCAACCTCACGCCTCAACACAGTGGTGTTAAACAAAACTCATCACATTTAGTCGGCGTCATATTAGCCGCATAACAATCTGCTAGCTCCGCTGAAAGAGCTGCTCCCGAGCCGCTGGTCGCTTTAATATAACACGCACGTTTCGCTACTCACTTGGCGCGTTTCATTTTCATGGCGCAATTGAGCTAGCAAAATGAGAAATAGACAGTTTGATAAGTAGACCCCTGGCGCCTGAGCGTTAATGCGCTTGAGCTACTGAGTTCAGTAAGTTACCCAAATTTACAATACATTATTGTTAACTGCAGTCCCCTAAAGTTTGCAGCGTCAATACCGGTACCATGACAAACAGGCCGCCTGTGTACTAATTACCACAGTCTTAACGGGTTCACTATTCCATTTCGAAAATCATCTCGTCGAATTACAAATCGTCGATGACGCCTCGTCGAAAGTATCATAAGTCGAACGTTAAATTAATCGACTGCTCATTATTTCGAAGACTATTTGATCGATGCAACACTTCATTATATACTTTTCACCGATGGTATATTTCATCAAAAAAAAATAATTATCGAATGACAATAAGGCGATGCCTCATTTGATCGAAAGACAACAAGTCGATGCCTCATTTGATCGAAAGCCAACAAGTCAATGCCTCATTTGATCGAATGCCAATAAATCGACGCCTTATTTTTTTTATGTCACATCATTTGGCAGACAGACACGTAGGTTAGCGGTCACTGCGGTCTATTTCATTGAGGGACACTTCATTAGGAAGCGTCGCTCAATGTGCTGCCAGACTGTAGGCTCATCTGATCTCGATGAAATGAACTGTCGACTAAAAGACATTTGGTGAATTGAACTATCGGCGAAAAGAAATTCGATGAAATGAACCATCGACAAAAAGACATTCGATGAAATGAACCATCGACGACATTTTATGTCGACCTATAGTATTCCGATCATTTAAACCGTCGACTATAAGACATTCGAAGAAATGACCCATCGACATAACAACTTTCGGGTAAATAACGCATCGTTTAAACAAATAATCGACTAGTTGTCATCGATGAATTGTAATTCGACGAGATGATTTTCGAAATTGAATAGGGAACCCGTCTTAACTGGTATGGTTAGCTTTCTGCGGTTAGCGAGGTCGCCGAAGACATTAATACCACTCGCTGATAGTTCCAACCAACTAAATTGGCCGTATGCTATACATTATGTTTTGCGAGTATAGGGGATTATGACCACAAATACTATGTCCTATACCTCCTTACGGTCAATAGTGCTGCGAGCGTGCGTTCAAACTTCAAAGCAAATATCAAAAATATCGTTCTGCGATGTTAGTAGACGAATAAATACATTATTATGGGTGAACTTCAAATAAATTGATCAAACCGGGATTAAAGCTTACTTTAAAGCAGCTTAAGCACGTGTTATGTGAAGACTCGAAAAGTCACTCGGCCATATTTGCATTAACTTGGTTAAACTTAAAATGTCTTACTTTCCTCATCATCATCATCATCATGAGCTTGTCTTAGTCTTTTTTTGGCCTCTTAATATCATAAACATGTGTGAGCAGTTTTAGTCTTTTTTTGGCCTCTTAATATCATAAACATGTGTGAGCAGTTTTATTCTTGAAACTAATTTTGACGAAAAATACTATGAATGCAATATTATGATCATATTTTAATGCATTGTCATGTAAAATAATCGTAATTTTTTAATTTTATAAATTAAATAAGACTGTAGAGCTTTTTGTTGCACTTCTTTTCAACAGACGTCAAACGTGCAAAAGTATTTTCTAAAAATTTAATTGCATTCTCACTGGTTTTATGTATCTACATACAATTTTGTAGTATGTTGTATTGTACATTTAGTGGTATTTGATCGCAAGTGTCAACTCGGCACGCAGCGCGTTGGCTGGGCGTCCGGATTACCCCGGATATTCCCAATTTCCCGGTCCCGCCCCGGTACCCCTGGGTGACGAGACCTGCACTTGAATGGGACACCAAAACGTATATTTATGACTTGTACATGTATTGAGGAGTTTGTCATCCTATAAATAGTCTCATTGAATGTATTCAAAAATTAAGACATTGAAATGCTAATTCATAGAGTAAAGTATCATATTTCTCATTTATATTATTTTCTAACCCCTAATTTTAAAAGTATTATTACTAACAAGACCTAAGGCGGGAGTAAAACGCACCCGTAATATATCTATGCGATAATGCTGTATCTATGAGTAGAGTAATGAATAGTGTTTATATCGATAATTTATTGTTATTGAACTAATGGTATTAAACGATTTATCCGTGGCCGACCATAATCGATGTTTGGATTGGATTAGCCTCTACCTACACCCTTATTTACAAACAGATTTCCATTTTCAAACAATGTTGCTTAAATGGATACCCGTACAAATTAAATGGATACCCGTGGCCAAATACAAGTTTCCATACCAATAAAAATAATCTATGGTTTTTGTTGCAATACAAACATTTAATTAACCCAATTCGTGTATAGGTTTTGCTCAACTCTTCGTTGGTTTAGTAGTTTATGTACCTGGATATGATATCGGATTAAGTACCTGGATATGATATCGGATTAATGGGTTCATTACAAAATTTGTGTTCCGATTCCAATTGTTATTCGAAAGTACACGAAGGTATTTTACACCGCCAACTCTCTAACTTCGGATTGAGACTGAGTATATTCTGACCAGAAAAACCCTGTCAATTTTTTTTGTTCCGACCCGGGATTTGAACCCAGGACGCTAAGCGACCACAACGTACTAGTTACTTTACTGCTTCACGGAGGAAGCAAATAATAACGCCTTATTTAGGTAAGCAGTTATTAAATTACAACAGTTCATTTATAAAGCAATGATTATCAAGGAGCGTCGAAAGCTAATAATAACATCAGGTAGATATATTTCTAACTGCAAGATGAAGTACCATAAAAAATAAACTCAACTCCAAGGCGGTAATACACAAACACATGGACCAAGTTCCGAAAGCGAAGTTTACGTATTTGTCTCGTGAAATAACGCAAAATATTACATAACAACTTTCCGAGTGCTGACACTAACTTAACCCTTTCTCGGGAACTGCTCAACTAAGTAAAAAATCTATACATACATAATGTATATGGCTCGAGCGATGTCCTGCCTTTGTCCCGTTTTTGTACGAAGATAAACTTTAGTCGTCCGAAGAAGGTACGTGTGTTTTATACTAGTCAAGTGTCTCGACTTTTTTACTTTTTCTTCGCGACACGAGTTTGCGTGTAGACTGGCTTTTTACTACGAGCGGGAAATAGAACGTGGTTCGATTTGACCGTATGTCATAACAGGAATTAGGGTGTGCCAGATTGAGTAACCAATAGTAACCGTTTATTTTCGCGTAACTTTATGTAACTTTGTACATTGATATTTTTCATTGATGGGTAGAGCGCAAGTAAAGTGTTCGTTGTGTTCAATGCAGGCGCTTCTTAGCGGCTACACAAATATTATTTTTGACATACTTCTTGATATAAGATACTGAATGTTACATCCGTATGTTGTTAAATTAGTAAGTTAGTAAAATAAATCAACAAAACTAACGTTTCACTTTGTTACCCTAACAAAATAAATTTAAAAAGATAAAAAAAAACACTTTGTTTAGTCTCTTCGTAGGAAATCCAAGTTCCAAAACATTTAAACATTTACAAATAAAACATACCAAGTTTATAATTAGGTACGCTCATCCCGATCGCGTCCCAACAGATGTCGGTTTGATAAAAAATACAAAGAGCGTGACTCCCCGTCGAACTCCTGGGTTTTTTCGAGGCTGACTGCGCGAGACATAGGATTGGACACGCCTATTCGATTCGTAAATCATTATATCGTTGTTGCAAGAACTTGGAGGGTTTTGGGTTATACTCGTACATTTATTTATTTATAAAAACTTGATTGACCACACAAAACGCGAAAAGCATTCTCTGCCAGTCAGCCTTTGGGAAAAACGAAATGCTGACACATGCTTGTACATTAATGAGAAAGGGTTTATTATACAAGTATACTCTGAGTTACTGGAAAATGCTATAGCATCAATTACGTAAAATATCTCAAAAATATTTTCAATTTATAAATAAGGGGCCATTTCGTGTAGCCAATAAGGTTTCGTAAGTTTATATAAAATAACTGTGATAAATGATACACGTAATTTTTATTCTCAATTTACTATCTCCGAGATCAGAACAAATGTAATGAGTTCATAACATTGATGTGATAACCTATTAATGTGAATAAAGTATCTGCTGATAATATGGCTTTACCTAAACCCAATCCTGGGAGTGTAATGATAGCCTAATAGCACTCGTAGGATGCTTGATTAAAAGTTTAACGCAACAGACAAAAAATGTTAAGCGCTATTTGCAAAAAGCTGTCCTCTTTTAGCTTGAAATATCGGTTCCAGACAAACTGGCGCAGTTAATGAAAAGCTTGTCATATGACAGTATCTTAAGTTCAAAGACAGTCCACCTTATAAATTTAATTTGCAAGGTAACTTACCTACAAATTGTAAATTTTCCACAAACTCGGCGGTAACGGAAAACATAGTAAGAAAATCCTGCACAGTCGAATGCATAGAAATAGAGAAAATGGTTTTTTCTTGTTCTGTGGTCGAATGGCTGTAAAACCATGATCCAACTGGTCTAGTTCTCCTATAAGAGTTAAGGAGATCAAATGGCAGTCGTTCCAATGTAATTGCCAATTCTTGGATCATGTTGCAAGCGTACCTGCCCTGACAAAATCGAGGATACCCTGAAAAGACTGAGACCAAAAAATTTTTAGCAAGTGGCTCGATGTTTGCGCGTATCCTGACTAGATCAGAACCAAAACGTAATGATTTCTAATATTTACACGGTTACTACTCATTAAAATCAGTACGCGAATAAAAGAACATATCGCGGATATGGAACACCGGAGGTCAACGAAGTCAGCAGTGTGTGAACATGTACTGGATAAGCCCAACCATTACATTCGCTTTGATAAACCCCAGGTCCTTGCCAGAGAAAATCGCTATATACCCAGGATGCTACGCGAGGCCATTGAAATTAAAAAACATCATAATTTCAATAGGGAAGATGGTTGGAATGTACCACCTACTTGGGACCCAGTATTACATCTAATGGGTTCCAATGGACATCACAATACTGTGCAGCTTCAAGACACCATCAGCTCCTACTGCGTGGATAGGAACGTATTGAATGATAGTGAAGACGACGGTTGGTGATTATTCTAAAATAATTATAAAAGTGAAGGTAGAATTAACAATTTAAATAACTGTTTGACGCATAACACCTGAGTCATACCGTGATCACGGCTACTGAAAAGTAGTCGAAACGTCGGGTTTAAATTTCAAAATGTAGAATATACGCGAGTTTTCATCCGTTTAAAGTTGTTTTATTTTAAGAACCAAAACGCTTGGAAAAAGAAGAGTTACATTTGTAAGGTACCATCTAGACCAGTATTTTAGATGCCCCATCCATAAAAACAATCCTGGACAGAAGAGATTCCGAACGCAAAACTAGCCCGTAGTTTTTCTCCTCAGAGAGACAGTGGCGCACGTTGCTCCATAAATCATCCAGTGATTAATGAACGGGACAGCCCGCCGGCCGACCGCGTAATCATATCATGGTCCCGGCGTTCTTGTTAATCAAATAAAACAATATGTAAGACACTCGCTGTCAGGGACTGTTGGCGCTGTGGTGTATTTTTTTATATACTAAGTCAGTTGGCAGAACATACACAACCTAATGGTAAGCGGCCACTACAGTCTATTCCACTGAGGGACACTTCACCAGGAAGCGTCGCTTAATGTGCTGCCAGACTGTAGGCTCATCTGATCCTCGAGCCTTTGATTTCAAGTGTACTGGCTCCCAAAATACTGCCGGAACACAGCCAGAGCTGTTATGGCGGCAGATTTCACCTGTGGGGGTGGTACCTAGCCAGTTGGACTCTGAAAAAGCCCTACCACCAACCAGACTCTAGGCGGGAATCGAACCCACGACCTCCGGGTTTTATACCCGAGCGGCTTAGCCACTGTTCCACGGAGGCGGTTAAATTTCAAAACTATACTGACGATTATTTTACTTTTATAATAAAAGAAGGTAAACAAGCGGATCACCGTCGCCAATGAACATTTGCAACACCAAAGGAAGGAATACTCTTTACGCTAAGCAACTTAGGAATTAGTTTCTGACAGGACATTGGTTCCGGTTCAGATCAGTTTTGGCCAAGAAATGTAGTTACGAAAAACCGTGAATGTCGGTGAAAAGATTTCAGCCATAGTATCGGTTTCAGTGTAAAATTAGGCGAACCTTAGTTTTCTACTTGTTATTGTTTTAAGAAGTTCACCAGAGTGGTCGCGGCCTCAATACTAGTACGGTACGAAGAATTGTGTACACTGTCACTTTGTATCGGTCTGGGTCGTTCTATGTAAAATATACAGTTCATATTTACAAAAATGTACCGTATAAATACGAGTGCAAGTGAGATTTATCCGTTGTCTAGCATTCAGTAAAAGATATGCTTAGTGGGAGCCAGACGGCTAGCTGTGTGAATAATGGCCAAGGATATTAAAAGCCGCATAAAATTAAAAGACACTATTTTCGCCTGAATAATAACGGGATAATCAACATTTGAATTTCAATCTCGAATAAGGATTATCTCATGGATTTAGGACAGAGCACTCAAATCTGTCGGATAGAAATGTATTCATCACGAAGCGAAACAGTTTGGACGTTTCTAGTTTCCCCTAGATCAGAGATAAGCAACCTGCGGCTCGACCTACATGGGACTCTTTGGATGTGAAGCAGCATCTCTTTGGATCCATACACAAATATCATTTATTTTATTACAAAAAGAAAACATTCTTATATCATTCTAATTCGATTAATGAGTTATTTAATTAATAGTAACAGTAATATTTTTCTCATGAGTTCCTTTTTTTTATCAAAAAAGTGTATTTATAAAAATCTTTATAAGTGGCACTACGAGTATACTTTAAAATTTCGTTCTTCCGACTCTAAAGGTTGCCGACCCCTGCGCTAGATGCCGGCCGGCAGAGGAACGGACATAGGTTACTTTTTATCTTTTCAGTAAAACGTAAACAAGGAAACTTGTTCGTTTGACTGGGTTTGTTTTAGTTTTCGTATACTGGCGTCATAAGTCAGATTTTTGAATAAGCTGTTACGGGACGACACAGTTTACACAGTTCAGACTACCTACTTCGAAATTTTATTTTGTGGAAGAGAATACGTTTATGGACGTTGCCAGGCTAGTGAGACTTTCGGCTGTGTGGGAATCGGGGCTAAAGCCATTCATGGTTGTGTTCATTAAATTGTATTTTATCAAATCATGAATGTGATTATTTGGTTAAAACATTTCATGCCATGTCAAATGTATCTGGCCGAAAAGAAACATTTTTACTTTAAAAAAAAAGGTTCAACGTAACACGGTCGATATTCTAAACCCAAAAAAAAGGTATTTTTGTCCGTGAATTTTCCAATCCATGTAAAGGTATTTAGTGAATCAACGTTCACGGCTCGCCAAGCGCGCTGCCCGTGACGGATATAATTAATTTTTGACACGATTTGCTGAACGACGACCCTAATTTGCTTACGATCGATTCCCAATCGCCCGTCCAGGTTACAGATTAGTACACATTCGAATATATGCTTTGTTGTTTGGACATACGTCTGAGTTTCAATAGAACGGATTGTCCCGAAATTTTTGATGTATTCGAGCCTTTTGAAATAATTCCTCACTCGAGTTACGTATTGTCTGTCCGGCGCTTTTATTATAGATGGTGCGAGTCTATTCAGGGATTGTATTCAATTAAGGCTCTGCGAGATGTTTTAATACGATTTAATTTGACAACAAATTACCAGCTGATAAGATGGAACAGATGGAAATGGAAGGTAGGGTGGCGGGCGTTTTGAGAGGCCTATGTCCAGCTGTGGACTGCAACAGCCTGACAATGAAGGTGAAGTGGTATAAAAACTCTGTGCAAATCATTAAGCTAGCATGAATGATCAATTGACTAGCCCATTTTATATAAAATATCGAAAACTCACAGTCAAAATGTCACTGCTCTATTTGAATGACTTAGGAGATACTTAATTTTCTACACTAAAGACAATTTGAAAGGAATTGTTTTATTTTTATTATATTTCGTCGCATAAAATTATACGAATCAAGTTCCCCCTCTTTCTGTATTGAAGCAGGCTTATAACTTTGTTAATTAAGTTCCCTTGGAATCATTAGGATTATTTTACCCCAGGTGAAGTCAAATTGGTAAATTGTCGGCCTGTTGGTGGAAACTTTTGGTAGTCTATATTTCAAACAGTTACGCTGTCCACTTAATATTGTCTCCTCTTCCAGAATTAATTTTATTAAAATTGAAAGCTATGGATTTTATTTCACTTAGTGGCATCTCGGGTTCTGGAGTTTTGTATTGATTTGATACAAACGTTGATTGTTATTTAAATAAAATTATAATGTTTTTTTTCATATTTTCTAGTTAAACCAACCGGGCCATGCTTGGATCTTAGTACATTTATAGAGAGTGCTTTGACGAGTTATTTGGACGTGCTTAATTTCACTACCGTACTTTGTGACAGACCTTCAAATTGCGCCAGGGATCGTGGGTTCGAATCCCATGGACAACTTTTATATGATTGTTATTTGTATAAGCCTAATCTTTTTTTTTTTGTCAATACATAATTATGCAAATGCCATGTTAACCAGACCGATAAAAAAGACATGTTTATGCACACAAATTGCTATGTTTGTACCGTGCAGGAATCAAACCTGCGACCTCTGTAAGCCAAATTTTCAACCATTCTAAACCATTACAACCGGTAGCATGATAATCATATGACCTTATTCTAACGCATACACATCGTTGCTTGTTTTTAGCAATGCCCCTGGCCGGCACCAGCTTTCATCATCAAAGAAGGCTTTGCGAAGGCGGGTAATAGAGCCCTCAAAGTAACGCACAAAGTGAAAACAAAATAAGGCATCTCCAAGGCAAAGCAAATGAGGGCAGATGAAATAGTGAACGGACCCCTAATGGATGAACCGCAGAGAAATAATCGACAAACGCGTTCTGACCACAACGAAGAGGATGACAGTGTCGAAACTGCGTTTGAACTTGAAAATATTGTATAGAGTCATAGAAAAAACACGAATAATTCTTAACTGAAATTCTGCTATAGTAGATTATATTTAACGACCGATTTGCAGTTAGGTGTGATAAGTCGGATGTTACACCAGAAGTTGTGAGATAAATTCTCTAACGCTTTTACCCTCGAATTTTTTTACACAAAATATGTTTTTGAGTAATTATTTATTTATTTATTATAATATAACAATACGGTACAAAAGATGGACGGTGGCATTAATGCCACATGGCATTTTCTACCAGTCAATCTTAGTTCCCCTACTTATCTATTGTCTACCATCCATAGTACAAGCTTTTCTTAGTTGCGGATTAGATTAAGCTGTAGAAAAATGTTGTTTATGGCATTATAAACATTTTGATACAGCAGTTTCTTTATTTATGAGCATGAAACCAAACAATATTTTAATTATCTAAAAAAAACATTTAAATCAGTATCAACATAAAAAGAAAGTAAAATAATCAGTTTTGTTATTTTGCTTTACTGATTCTTCCTTTACTCTGTTTGAGGCATCTATTTAAGGAACTAGAATGTGGGGTTGTCGAACAACCAACACTACTATGTACTAATAGAGGAAAATGCGTTAAGACTGCCTTGCGTTCTCGAGAAAGTTTTAGGAAAAGCTATTTTGGTCCTTTTACGAAGACTCGGGGTTTTCAAACATACGAATGTTTGCGGTAAACAATGCAACGTGTATAGTTTTTATTTTTAGTGTTGTACTGTTGTATAAGTAAGTGATTAATTTGGTTAATAGAGGTGAAGACAGTGACAATATGTGCAATGGAATGTACCTATACAGGTGTTAACGACCAATATACGATACACCTATCCAGGGAAAAAATCCATTAAACGATTAACGATACGGTCTATTTCTATTATTTAATGCAAAAATATTTTATTGTATATCAAGTTGCAAAATAAATACTTTGAATATTATACGAGTCTAAATGATTTTGTACATGTGGTTTTGTACATTTGATGAGATTAAGTAAACTATAAACGTACTTTGTAGATATTTCAACAAGTTTCAGATCCGACGTAATAAGATTTTCATTCCTCTCCGTCTTATATGTAATGACTTTTGCTAGGTAAAATTTTGAACCAGATGACTTACAGAAACTGTAGTTAGTCTAAATTATGCTGTAATAAAATAGTTAAAATTTTAACTGATATGAAACAAACTCGTTCCAGAGTAGAGTCAAGTGAAAAACAATTTTGTTTGATCAAGTTTGCAGCAAAAACTACTAGTTTGCTTTTAGCGAAACTAGGACATGTTAACATATCTAAGCATTGTTGCATTTTTATTTTGATGTTTATTTTTTATTTCGTATTCTCTGTTTCGTTAACGAATAATGAACATAAATATTGCTTAACAATGAAGTCAAAAATAGCCAATTAAATTGGCTAAAACAGCTCGTGAAACATAAATTTTATGTTTCACGAGCTGTTTAACTGTTTCCAATATGAGAAGAAATCTTAGTAGTTTTACTTTTATTTACTATCCGATTCAAATGCTATTAGGATAATACCTTTTGGAATTGAGCAACAAATGACGTCAACTGCGTCTGTCCGTAACGTTAGCAACCACTGACCTTTATTATACATGTATAATAGATCGTCTTTAATAGTCGAACCTGCGTCATATATGATACTAGCGGCCGCCCGCGGTTTCACCCGCGTGGTTCCCGTTCCCGTGGGAATTGATCAAAATCCTTTCTTAGCGGATGCCTACGTCATAACATCTACCTGCATGCCAAATTTCAGCCCGATCCGTCCAGTGGTTTGGGCTGTGCGTTGATAGATATCTATGTCAGTCAGTCAGTCAGTCAGTCAGTCATTTTTGAGTTTATATATATAGATAAAACGAGAACACTATAACAGTACAGTCAATCAACATTTACGCAGCTACCAAAAATCAATTCATCACGCCGTATGTACCAGGACCTTTAGTTATTCAGCACATAACAGATTCACGGCGCGCGGTCACAGGCCGCATTGAAGTGTCCATTATCGTGATGAGGCATCGCATACATGTTACAACATAAAAATGTGCGAGTCATGTGCGACCGTTGAGGATGTATCTGCTAGACTTGTAATGTGAATAACAAGTCAATGGTTTGTTACTGGGATATGTTATGAACACAATTTGCATTAAGAATGGTTATTACCACAGAAATCTAAATAAAGATTTCTGTGGTTATTACAAATCTATAAACTCAATAGAAAACGGCTGTATATACTTTTTATTTATTTATTAATAGTAAATTTGTGCTGTTTCCATTTATAACAAGACATTTGGAAAGGTGAATGGGAAAGTGGGCATTGCCATTTTGAACGGATTTTAATACCACCACGTTTGGTGTATTGGTCTATCTATAGGTCTTTGGTTCAATACCCGGGTCGGGGAAATTAAAGGAAATTAGGTATATGGTCCCAGTCGACCGATTCTAAAATGTTATCAGGTAACTGGGACCGCGGTCCCAGTCGCCTGAATCCTCGAAAATAGGTGTCTGATTTTTTGAACACAGCTCAGTTTGTAGTCACGCACGCACTTGGCAATTGTGATGATTGAGCCAAGTACCCAACACCTTTGATAACATGATTTCAATGATGGAAGGACACAGCCTTGCAGTAAAAACATTCAAAGACTATTACTTTACATCGTTATATTATTTTTCAAACAAGTGATATTTCATCTCTATTGGATAATTCCTCTATGAATACTCCTCACGCGTATGTTGGTCGTGTTATGTTGGTTCTTTTAACAGGACCCCGCGCCACTCGACGGATTGCAGCTTTGTGTCTCGGGTTCGGGTCCATGTTTTGTTCGGATAATTGACTTAAGTTCTATGCTGGAAAGTACGTACACCCTTATATTTGCGCGCATGAGGTATTAGGAGTAAAGTAGGGTTTATTTAATTGGTACGGTCGATTGTTGGTGGGATTTTGTTGTTTTCGACGTGATAACCTCTTTTTCTATGTTTGGCGTCGTTCTTACTTCTTTAAAATTCAAATTTAAACTTAGGTACATCACATAACAAGTAAAAAATGCTTCCTTGGTTTATAAATACATTGAGCATTCATTTATTCCATGGATTTCCGAGTGTAGTGTGTGAGTGACTAAATGATAATGGATCTAGTTTTCCTACTAATGATTTGGGAAAGTTTCAGTTTAAGTACAATAAATAAATAGCTCTTTTGTAGAGAAATTAAAAAATACGATACTCGACCTCGAAGTTTTACTCGACCACGGAATTAAAGCCAGGACCTATCACGAGTATGCAAGACCAGGCGTTGCAATAGTAGCAAATGCTTACGAACATGCAATTATTGTCTAAACCGGTCACTGACTGCACAAACTTGGACCCCTTAAGAAGAACATCGTGGAGTAAAGTACTTAACGTCGTTACGAGTTGTTCGGCTCAAGCGATTGGCCGGCGTTGATCGCGATCGATATGACGTGTACGGTGGACCGTAGTACAATGGAGAAGTAGGGTTATTATTGTTAGGTGTCACGCGGGAATCGAACTCGCGGCCCTCGCTATCCGGGCGAGTCTATGCTACCGAGACTAAGGTAGTTCAATGGGACTGGAATGGACTAAGTTCAATGGGTCTAGGTTAAGACCTAGACCCATTGAACTTTTTCTAGTATAGGCTTACAAGGCAAGGCAACCCTCCATAATAGAAACCAAGTCATCGTTTCAAATATGGGAGCTGACTTTATCGCTGCGCTTGCTAATGGCGGATTGGTGATCATAAGAAGCTGTGTGTAGAAAATATGACAGAGATTTAGCCCAGCCTATTAATTGACTTAGGGTATAACAATGAATTATGCTTATTAGTATTAGCACAGATGATTGTTGCATTAGAATTTCGAGCACGTATGTTGGGACTTGGGAGGTCAGTCCATATCTGCACTACTCTTTTGTCTAATTTACTACATTGTTACCAACTTCTTTGTTTTATCTCACGCGCCGTCTTTTCATTTCCTGAGGAAGTTATCTGATTGGATTTTTTTCATATGTCGACGAAGAATTGTGGAGGTCTTCGATTTATAACTGTTAGATCTAAAGGTCCTTTATACATATTATGTCGACTGTCACCCTAGTGCACATTGCCGCAGCTCTGTCTGCGGTTTCACGGAATAACATGTATATCCTACCTAGTCTACCTACACTCATCCTTAAATAAAAAAATATGTATATCTTACACCAAACCGTTCCTTAAATAAAAAAAATATGTATATGGGTAATTCTCACGAAATTCCGAAATTCGTGTCCTTATTGTTATTTTCTAAGTAATTACAAAATTAATGCAATGATTATTATTTTGTTATGAAGTATGTATAAGGGGTTACATAATACCTATATGACTTTATACTAAACTAGATATTTAATATTTCTTTTACTTACAGAAACATCCGAAAATCATTCCCTCACTATGTCCCGAACTCCAGATTTAAGTACTCTATGGTTGCTAAATTGACACATTTCGCTAAATTTCGTGTTATAGTTTTATTAACAGCCTAAAATAAAAATGGTCTTCTTAAAATATCCGAGAAAAATTTAAAGGATATTGATAATTATGCATATTTTCTTTTGTCCCGAGAAATAAGATCATTTCCTCACACTTTTGTTCGCAGTCCATTTTTGAACGTGTCATTTGTATTACATGAAAGCATCAATTTGTTTTTGATAGTTGGCAGTACTGCCAATAATTCATTGTGGCGAATTCATCTTGTGCATGCAAGTAATTTCGGTAAAAAAAATATTTTCGTTTGTAGTTTACTACATTATAAATTTCGGCCGTCATTCCATCACATCTTATAACAATAAGGCAATAAACCTTAACTAATTGATAATAAGTTGTTTACGTTGGTTTTGGTTACCTATAACATTATCTTTAATTTCAATACGAAAGAAAGTATAAGTTGTGCGTTTTGGGCGGCTATGTTTGATTTTGTCATTCCCTCACCGTCATTCCCTCATATTTATTTGTAGTTGGGTAATAATGATGGGTGAAAGAATTATTATTTTAACCGTTCAAATGTTAATTCAGCAGCAGCTTTGCTTGCTTTTTGTATTCTTGCTACATTAACGGTAATGGAAATATGTATTTTGTTTATGGGCTTTATTAACTTTTCCCTCAGTCCCTATTTTTTTAACTACCTTTTTTTTTTCATGAAAACTCACTAATTATGGGGGACCACTATATAATTGAGAATAAGTTATACGAGTACTCTAAAACCTGAAAAAAGAAAAATTAAATATTGAAAAAAAAAAACATAAATTTTTGTAACTCGAATTTCGGAATTTCGTGAGAATTACCCATATCTTACACCGAACTAATAACACTAAGCCGTTCGGCATTTGTCAATTTTCTAAAATGAAAATAATTTTATTTTAAGTTAATGGAGCTTTTGTTCATGCTGGTATCCGTAACATAAGCGCTTATTTATCGAGAGTCAGGTCAATGTTATGTAATATTTTCAGATATTCATGCATTTCCTAGCGCATGCAATAAAATGTTAGAGGAACGTACGACATAAAATAAACTGCAATAACTTTTAGCTGTGGTGCCATACCGAATTATGTGACCAGCATTATAAAGCCAAGCGAAAAATAAACGCGTTTTTACGAAACGAAAATAACCAAGTTATTTTAGGCCTCGTCAAAATATTAAATGTACCGGGAATAATTAACGCAATAACACAAATGAGATTAGCAAGACGACCGTTACAATAATCTTGTTTATCACCTGCCAATATTAGTTCCCCCACCCTACAACTTCGTGAATCAGAGGGAAAATAACTCTTGACCAAACTGCGGTAAATAGTTTCGCACTGAGTTTTTGTCTTGCATGCGTTAATGAAACACAGCATACAGAGTATGTTAAGATCTAATTTTATTTTCATAACCTGTGATGACGAAATAAAGAAATTATTTGTATTTGCAATTTATTTGTATTTGAAACAAGTATATCGTGATCATCAAACAGAAACAGTTTTAAAAATAAGTTTTTCAAACTTGACAAGCCTCTTATGTTATCCCTAGGCATCGTAGTTGACGTGTGATGCGATTAAATTCCAAGTATATAACACTACAATTGCATTTATTACGATCCTTACTCTTAGATACATAATTCTTGAAAATTCTTAATGATAACTAAATGTAAGAATATCACGTTACTCAGAATATTGCGTTGAGTTAGTTAGTCTCTTCTTGGATTACATTATTCCCTTTTAGAACTACAATGAACAAATAAAATGCCAGTTTGTCAACGTTGTTTAAGTTGAAACTGGTGATGAGTTGTTTCCTTAAACGAGAATTGTTATATTGTTATTAAATGCTCTGTCTACTTGATATTTTTTAACCTGTTCTTGCTGAAAATTAATCAGGTTTTCATATTCGATTCGGTTTCACCGTCAGCCTCCATTAGCATATCATTATTTCTCATCACACTCTACACTTACCGATAATATAATGAGCGTGTGAAACTCAAAACGTAGGTATTAGTAGGTAACGTTTAGAACATTGAATTATGTTATAAAACTTTCCACACCTCACACCAAGTTTAGCTGCGAACTCTGATTAAAACAAGTTTGTGTGGAAATAGCAGACGTGAAGCTAATGAGT
Source organism: Mecyna flavalis (assembly GCA_949319885.1). Taxonomy (NCBI): domain Eukaryota; kingdom Metazoa; phylum Arthropoda; class Insecta; order Lepidoptera; family Crambidae; genus Mecyna; species Mecyna flavalis. Next base: position 5,399,513 of record OX439439.1, read on the forward strand.
ACTGGCATAGTGAAAATTTTAATATACATACACATGCATCTAAGATTTTGCAGGTTTGCTAATGAATTTATCACAGAATTTATACATCGACATCATTATATGAAATGCCAGGATTGTGACTATATCTAGTAGTATTAGATGTTAAGAATGTACTGTAAAAAAATTTCGCTTATTCGGAAATGAAGAGGATTTTGCAATAGGTGAAACGTCTAAAATTACAAACGAATTTTTAGAAGCAAAATGTTGGTACTACTACTACTCTATTACAGTCATGTTAATGGCCATGGAAGAAAAAAAATGTGTTTAATCAAGTTTCGAGGCTTAAAAAACTTAAAGTCATACGTCAAAACGGAGAATTATAACACGCGTCCGTTTCCCTTGAAAACCGCCGTTGACCCTAAATAATTCCCGTCGTTTGCAATCAACAAAGCGAAACCGTCACATAATTGGTAGTTAGCACGCGAACAAGTAAATTGTGTTAGCCAGTTTTGTCTTCTGGCCACTTGCCATGACACGTCTGCTCTAACCATGAAACACATTTAAATTGCTATAGATATTCGACTAAATATTGTCTTACTAACTTTCCGCTTGCGACTTCTCCTGAAGGATATTCGAAGAATTTCTGCAGGAATGTGATACTTTTTAACGGATAGAGAGTACCCTATGACACACACTTGATTTCAATTCAAGCTATCTCCATAAATTATGTCGATCACTGTGATTCACACACACTTACTCATTTATAATGTGTTTGGAAGTATGGATATCATTTCTTAGACTTGCACAATTCTTAAAACCTATCATTGGCTAGAGAATTAAGAAATTCTGGTAGCATGGCGTTGCAATACCTTTATGACCCTAATTTTCATGTCCACAAACGTGAGTTTGTCAACAGGAGTGATCCTGTCAATCCTTTCTGATCTCATTTTAGGTATTCTATAGTTAAGAGCAACCATGTTCCACTCGCCAGAAAACTACTCCAAATGTTTAGTTACACAAACAAACATCTCTCTTTAAAGTGGTTCCAGTAAATTAAGCCACGCTAATTAAAGTCGAACCCGGCTAATCTCGACAATGCGGGGCAAGACGACGTAGACGTCATTACCGTTATGTGCCGTAATGGCGGACGTCCAGCGTCACAGAGCCACTTGACGTGACGTCGCGCCGATAACGTTGTTTACGAGGACCATCTGGCGGTAGGTCAACATTGACACAGTGCACCGTACTCAAGCAAAGGTCTTACTCCTGACGACTTGTGTATGTTAAACATGAAGTCTGAAATCTATACCTGCTTTAATTTGCTTCCGAAGAAAAAATATCAATTACTAAGGATCATTGATATTGATTATAGGAATCCTTAGTTAAATAAGTCACGGTAAATTTTGTATTCATGTTATAGTAAAGTTGTAGACCCACTGCTTAAAATTAGCCTGTGACTAGCCATACACCTTGCAATAAAGCGATGGCCGGATGACCCAGGAGATAATGGTGTTTAGGCATTTATTAGTAGCACCGTAGTAGTAATACCTACATACGTACATATGTCATACATATAAGAACATACATCTTACATTGCTATAAGTGGACAAAAATGTACCATCTATCACTCATCGAAACCTTTGATGACATAGATCAAAGGTTTCGATGAGTGATATATGAAAAAAGTAATGACGAAGACTTGGAATAATTTGCATTCTTTATAGGTAGTACCTATAACGCCTCAATGGTCTAGTTAGTTCAGTCCCGAAGCGTGACCTTGCATAGTCCGGGGTTCAATTTCCGGGTCGAGCAAATTTTGTGTCGGATGTTTCAGACACAAGTCTGGCTTGTTATGATCTACCCGAATTTGGCAAGCATGGTGATAAAGGCCATCTGTGTACATTATTTCGTGAACTTTTGAGCATTATTTTATTTTATGCATGTTTCTATATTCACAAGAGTGCTTCAAAAGTAGTATATATTAAAGTAGTGTGTATCAAACTAAGACAGCCATTTAGCAATTTAACGCTTTTTATGAGTAGGTACGCGCGCCTCCCAATCGAGTAAGTGTTCATTCACACACCCCACTCCTCTTAATGACGGATGTCCCCTGGCAGGGGGAGCAGACAATTTTAAAAATACCCCTGAAAGAACCCGCCGGGGGGATGTACTTACTTACAAAGCCGCCTTCAAGAATTGTGACGTCAGTTTTAATGATACGCCTCGCGAAATATACTATTTTGCTTATTTTAAAAATAAGTTTGTAATTTTTTGCTGGTATTAAATTTACTATGTATTTGAACATTATAATTGTCTGATGGGTTAATTAGCGGGCCCTAATCTGGCGAACTTGGGTTAAATTACCAGATGGAGAAAAATTTGTGTTGGATCTTTTAAACACAGTTTACGCTTGTGACAAAGCAATTTGTGAAATAGCGTTTTGCAAGTGTGGTAATTAAGACAGTTTCTTTCAACTTTATCCCAACGATGGAGGTCTTTTCATGTTTCACCAGTACAACAAAAGTTATTGGTGATAACGTAAGCTATAACCATTGATCTGTGATTACGTCCTATATTGTAATCGGATGTCAACTCGCCTATAACTGACAGCTAAATGGCAAATACAATCCAGTAAACAAGTCAAACTGTACTGTTTGCATACTCATTAGTTTGTATTAATCAATCAGTCGGCAGGTTTATACACTGTTTGGAATGCCATGACAAATAACAAACCTTGAAGGGGAAACGGGAAATGTACAATCAAATATTTTGGTATAAAACAGCTTTGTCATTCGAGAGAGTACTTTTATTGTAAACCATGCTTTATATGTAACTATACATGAAATGAAACAATATGGTATAATTAATTCTACAAATAGATTTTTAATAAATACACACAGTCAGTATTTTTACGTTACCGTTTACGATAGACCAAGTTAATAAAAATGTGTCAGTATAAAGAAAAAAAGTACTTTTTGCGCGTTATATAAAAATTCAAAATTCTTTATGTTGAAATGTCTCTTTTATTTAATAACACGAATAACCTCTTTGTTCGAATCACCGTAAAAATCAAAAGGCGCCCTCGACAAATGTTACAAAAACACTCTTTGTACATACAACTGTTAAATTCATTCACCCAACTGTTAAGCGTAGATTAAACGAGAAGGCAATCGCTGGTTATTTTCACTGTGAGGGGATCATGAATCTTTTCCTCGTAAGCGTGAGGAAATTGCTTGCAAACAGTTGGTCGATTTATAGGGCATTTGTAAGCTGGCTCGAGTAGATGGATTGTATCGCGTTTAGCTGTTTTGAATAACTGTAGCTCATTTAGTTGCTTACGTGGAGTTTACGGTAACATACCTTTATAATCAGCAGCACGATTTGTATCAAACTTTATCATGCGTACTGGAATTGAGTCAACATGGAACTCTTTACTTTTATTCTGCTAAAGCACAGCAATAAGGCATTCAATTTCAGAACAGAACAGATTTTAGAAGTTTACGTTTAAAATAATATTCAACGACTTAACTAATACAATTTCGATTATAGTAAACTCAACATTGCTGGTCACCAAAAGACATTGACATCGACCGCATCATCATCACTTATAATAATAACCGTTTCTTAATATGCTAGATCTTATTTTCGTTAATATTCACCACAATAATACCTACTAACTTTGTGTTTTATATTAAGTCTCGCTTAGTTAATATGGCTGCACATTTTGCTGCACATTTTGCTTAAAATCTCCTAAAAATCATTCTGTAAACTAAAGTGTTCGTTTTGCATAGCATGTAGTGACTGAACGTCCAGTCTTACTACAGTGCTTTCGCGCCGTTTAAATAATTTACTAGCTTCCCGACGAGTTCAAGTTTCAACTAAACCTTCCGCGCAATATTGAAACAACGAGACGGTTTTAAACATGAACGGTTTTAACCGGGTTCATTCTAAAAATATCCGTTAATTTGTAAAAACGTATGGATACTGGTATTGTTTTGTTTATGCGTATTGTTTGATGAATAACCAATAATCAACTTGGCACTTTTGGGAGAGGCCTATGTCCAGCAGTGGACTGAGACAGACATGATGGCTGAGTCCCACATAACCCTATCGCTCTCCCCCCGAGTGAAAGGGCATGCGTAACAGTATTTCCCCCTAGTGATTATTTTGTTGCTAATTGTAGTTTGCTTTGTATTAAGAAAACTTTGCAATAAAAAAAAATTGTGCTCTCATGGTTCTGGGGTCAAATACCGAGTCGATCAAAATTAAAGTGGGTATTTTCGGATACAGAACGAATTTGTGATCACCAATCTGCATTTGGAAAGCGTAGTAATAAAGTGACCATTATTTGACCATGGAAGCCTTTGCCCTACAGAGGGACATCAATAGGCTTATACTGTTTACTATAAAAAGTGATATTTCAAAAGAGGTACTTTCTTGTAACACCACATGTTATTTTCTCCTTCTCAAGTTGGCTATTTGGGCGTAGGCTATTTGTACTATTCCTCTAAGGAGTTCTCTTATTGTATGTATAAGCGTAGGCTATTTTGGAAATGTCACGTCTTACAATTTTAGACATTTATTCCTTTCAAATACAAATTTCCTTGTGTCTTTCTGTTCATCTTAGTAGGCGTGAGCAGCGCCCACGTCGTGTTTTTTCCAGTCCATTTCGATTTGTCCTCTCTTACATATTTTTGCCATGTCTGCTTTGTAAAAATAACATTAGACACAATAATTTTTTAAAAGATAACGTTTTTAGGAGTGAAGTATAATAATTGTTATAACTGAATTTTGGCTACAGCAGCTATTTTTGGTTCTGGTTTAAATCGACTTTGAAGATTAAGAATAGTAAATAAATCAATAAGTGTAATTAAAAATCACCGCGAAGTTTGCTGCTACGGTACTGTACGAAATCCGAACCTTTCATTCCACCTTTCTCTTTCTCTCTCTAAGTCGTTTCCTGAGTGCTCTACACACGAAGGATCGTGGCTTCGATGGAAACTTTGCAAAAGATTTCTCTCAAAGTCTTCAGCTAATTCCATCTTTACCATTATCATAATTCAGTTTGTCAGCGTTTTCTTAGTTATTTCATTCTGTCACTATCTTTTACCATCGGGTGCATTTCTCACGGTACCAATATTCTAGACGAGCATGTGCTTGTGCCTTAGCTTGAATAAATAACCCGTGTTTGCTCCGAGCTTGCTCAGGTTGTTACGTGTTCCGGCAACGCCTTAGGATATAACGCTCTTAGTGTTATTAGAAGTGTGTATTTTTTACATCAAAAATATTTTGCAGGATTAATGTATAACTTTCAAGTTGTATGAGCACTTTATCCGTGGCTCATCGTAGAATAAAATATTGCTTTTAAAATTAAATTGCAATTAAAATACTGAAAATATATCAATTTGACTATTTTTTACATGATCTCTAGATATTTCCTCAATTTTGTAGGATGTGTACCATGTGCTGGCCGGATTTGAAACATCTCCTTTAAGATGTGAACGAAGAGACTCAAAATCCACTATCGTTTCGTTCGTATCGTTTATACAAGTTGACTTGATTGATTTGAAGGAACGATTTTAAACCTTGATTGAAACAAAAAATTATTCGCAGTTTTCGAGTTTAAAATAATCGCATTCTCTTTCGCAAAAATTAAGTAAAGAAAATGTGTGTAAGTTACGACACTAAAAAGCTGTGTTTCAAAACTTAAAATTAAACAGGGATAGAGAAACAGAAATTTAATCTCATGGGTTAAATATTACATGACGCTACGGGACAAAGCAATATTAAACAAGTAAATTTTCCAGGAACCCCACACAGATATTTATGTGAAAACGTCATGGTATCAAATTTTAATATTTATTAACGTAGAATAAACTTTCAAGATTGAAAAAGAAACTCTAATCTCAGGACAACGGATGACCGAAGTTGTATGAAAAGATTTACGGAGTACTGAAAAAGAAATTTTAAATACGCTTCGTGCCGTTGGCTACAGGATGTCTAATATTCAAGTTCTAACATTTTTAAATGAAAATAAAGAGCAAAAATGTATTCTCGTTTATTTATTAATATCACAGTGCAAGAAAATGCTTTCTTATAAATAAAAAATGATGTAATTGTTGCTGGCATTATTTATTTATTTATTTGGGGGCTTTACCTTTGGTGCCTCGGAAAGAGCACCCCGGAATGTTTAGCAAGTAACAAAGAATTAGGTAATGTTTATTCCTTTTCTGTCACAACACACAAGTATACTAAATTTTGGGGCTAGGTGGCGCAGCGTGAATAATTTCTAAAAAGCGAGGTAAAAAAAAAGTGCATCGTAACACTGTTAGGCACTACTCAATGTCTTAACGTTCTCTAGTTAACCAAGTTTATATTTTTAGAATTAAAACGAACAGCAGCCTGTATGTATAACATTTTAAATAATACTTATGATATATAGCAGAGTTAGCGCAGATCTTGGCAGGATTTTCCGCGGTGTCCTAGTTGGGTTGTTTAAATTTTATAGGCTTCACGTTTCTTACTGTGACCAATGTGCTAAGAATAAGATAATGTACTTGACCTTATAAATTGTCATTACGAGATTCGTCCCGATTTGTTGTAGAAAAGGAATGAAGATTGAACTGTCGGAATTATTTTCTGTACTTCTACAAGAAGTAAACAACTTTGAAATAACCCGACGATGCGTTTAACAGTTACAGTTTGAACAATTTTTGGCGAGATCTGACCCGCAGTGACGTGTCACGAGCACGCAAGTCAGAGACACTGCGGTCGCAGTGACATTTGTCGCGGGCTCGTTTCTAATAGACTTAAAAGTCTAAGACTAAAGTCTGTACTGTATTACTGTTCATTGTTTCAAGTGCATCCGGCATGTTTTTGAGGTTGAAAAGCATAGATTATTATCGGTGTTTTGTCGTAAAACAGAAATAGTTCCAGGTTTAATCCAGTGTCTTTGAAATCATATGTCAACGTGTCTCTAATAGTGTCATACTGTGTTTTATATTCATTCCCAAGTAAATATCAAACAGATATTTATAGTCAACCAGAACTGGCCCAACTCAAGTGACGATGCATTTGACAGTTACAGTTTGGACAATTTTTGGTGAGATCTGCCCGCAGTCAGAGACACTGCGGTCGCAGTGACATCTGTCGTGGCGACCCGCCCGTTTCTAATAGACTTTTTGCCGGTCTGTCTGACCGCAATTACTGTTCATTGTTTAAAGTTAACCCGCAGCTTATCATGTTTAATATAAATTACTGGTTATGGTTTGGTCTGGGGTAATAGTATTGCTGACTGATTGTTTAGTCAACATAACAATATCTTGCTCTTAGCAGTAGGTACTCATAATTATACTATGCTCTGAGTATCAATGTTTTGTATGGAATAAAGTCTGCAATGACTAAGGAGTAATTCAATTTATTTGAAATTAAGTCATGGTAAAACTGCAGTTGCAAAAAGTTAGTTACATACTTCGACGGGAGAGTTCGTGCTTGCTATTTACGCCGAATTCTCTAAGGGATGTTCTGTCGATGTAAGGGGGATCAACTAAAACTAAGTTATTTAAAAATAAGGAGCGAGAGGATGCCCATCTGACAATTTTAATTTAAAGAAAAAAATTGCAGGTAGCGAATGAGACGCTTGAATGATATCAATGATTTATGGGGTCAATAAAAATTTTTAACTTCAGTAACAAATTGCAATAGCTAGTATATTTACTTTTAGGTATTGCATGAGAATCTACCTACATACAACAATGAAACAATTCCACGAGTACCCTGACGATATAAATCTAAATTAAAGCCTACATATTTTCGCATAAATATTAAAAATGTAATTATCATATCCATAAACCACAACAATTTTTTTTCCATGGAATTTGTAAGTTGAAACGTCATCGCGTGACGTAGGACACTTCGGTGAGTGGCCTCGACGGGTTAATTAAACGATTTTGATAAACAAAAAGCCCTTGACACCGAAATACCATCGCTGAGTTCAACCTGCGAATTGATACGAGCACATAGGAAAATCTATAGGTGAGCAACCAAACCACCAACCTAACCGTTGTTTGGAATTACTTTGGTTTTGAGTTGCTCTAACAAGAAATATAACTAACTTGAATAAGACTCGCAAAATGAGGAAATGTGTTCTTTAATAGTTTACTAGAAGAAAAGCAAAATAATTTAATAATTATTAGATATTTAATTTTATATGTGTTTCTTGAATAAGACATAAGTTATATAATTATAAAAGATAATAATCAAATAAAAGATTTTGCATATTGCCAAATAGCGTAGCATTTTGAGGGAACAAGACACACTAACAACAAGTTTTACCACTGACAAATTAACCAATGTTGTTGAGGCTTTTTTTAAATTTACATAAGAGACAGATCTTTTTAGACAAAAGAGTCAGATCATATCTGTAAGCCGTGAAACTGGCTCAAGTGCCTGTTATATTATTGGTCCAAAATTATCTAGTGATAATATTATGTGGTGTCAATTTCCACAATTCTATCGCTCAAACTATTGAAAGGAAAAATGTAGCCAACAGAGAAATAAGAAGAAGACACCAAAAAACAATGGTAATTAAGTTTATATTTTGCTTTGAGAGCCAGTGCGCAACGCAGTCATCGCGTGCGCGACGACACTTGAAGCCTACACCGCATTAATTAATTGGACATCCTCCACTCTAGAACTTTCGGTGTTAATTGCCCTTTCCACAGCTATTATTTTGTACTTCCTTGCTATGACAAACTCGCATTAAGGCCACTTAAAAACTTTGAAAATAGCTTTTATGGGTCTTTTTCGACGTCGGTTTGAAAGGTATCAATCATTTGTTTGCATTTTGTTGGTACATTTTCTTGTTTGAAAACTTCTATTTTTTACGTTTTATGCTTATTCTAAAACATTGCACATTGGTACGATAAATATCAACAAAATGTTCCTTAAAAATATTAAGTTTTCATTAACTAACACTAAAAATTTATATAACATTTTTATTTTAAGTTTTTAAGCGAAAGTCGAGGATTTTAATTTTACAAGTCTACGGACTTAGTCACCGCTCCTTCTAAATGCTAAACATACTCTGCTACTTAGCATCTTATATAAGACGGCCACCTGTTTGCTACTTTTTAGACAAAATCCGAGTTGTATTTTTCAGAAAACAAAGATGCTGACAACCATTTCTCCCGTGCACTATTATCGCGTGCCAGTAAAACTTGTTCTTTGCACTTAGCTCGCCATACGTCATAATGTAGTTCTCTTTGCAGGTTATTTATTTCCCGGTGTAATAGACAACGCAGTCCTGTAATGGCCGCGGTAAAAACTGCCGCGTGCCACCTGTCGACCGACCCCGTACCTAACAGCCACGGACGAGTAAAAAAATAAAGACTCCGCGCTGCTTACTGAAGAGTGAAGCAGGTTCCAACCTGTGTGTGCGTGTGTGGAGTTAAAACACGAAATAAATACATCAATAATTCAAACTGGACATTATTCACACAGCGACTTCTAGCCCTAGCTAAGCATAGCTTGTACCATGGGTGCCAGACAACGGATAAACATCTTTACTAATTTATTATAAAGAGGAAGGACATTAATGTTTATTTGTTTGTTTGTAAGTATTGAATAAGCTCCGAAACTACTGAACCGATATGAATAATTCTTTCACTGTTGGAAAGCTACACTCCCCGGGTGACATAGGGTACCTACTATTGATCCCGGGAATATAACACATTCTGGCATACGTGTAAAAAGTAACTCAACGATCCTTTTTTAAAAATGTCGCATTGTTTTTACACCATTTTAAATCACATGAAGGCATTTTTTACTAGAGATCGAACAATGGCGTCCGATCGGCTTGTCTTGGTGTAAGTGTCATGCATGAGGGCATGTATTTTCGATAATGACTGGCTTATTTGCATGCATTAATTTTGTGTAGGCGGCGCGAAGTCCTGATTTTTTTACTCGTCCGTGCAGGCAGCATTTACACGGCGGGAAATTATGGGAAATATTTATATTGGGCAAATTTGTGTGGCGTTGATGCTGATGTTTGAATACAGTGCATAACAATATACTCGTTGAGGTTACATAAATGTACCTGGTCGATCGATTGCACTTTTTGTGAATGCGACTCTAGAATTTTCCGCTGAATATAACATATCTTTGCCTCTAATTAATATTCAACAAAAAAAGAAACAAATATCGTCATTTTATTTATTTATATTATTAAACCTTACAAAAATGTTATGAATTGTCCTCTGTGATCAGTGTTGTTTGTATGGTATTTGGTAGTAGGTACATGATAAAAGTTTACTACGCAATAAGACAATAATATATTTACATAGGTTGATTGACGTTGACTTTGATAGTCATAAAGTTCTAAAACTAATTACTTTTCTTTTAGAACATCTGAAATATTGCCTTATACTGAATTAGTTCATTTCAACCTTTTAAAATAAAACGTTACATCGTATGCAAGAAAATCATTCTAGTTCCAAACTGTACTAAATTAATAGCTTCGGAAAACCAGATCATGCACACAAAAGACAATCACGACACGTACCCATCAAACAAACAGTTAAACCATCCTGCAAAGTCAACTCCACGTTCCAACATTTGAAACTCATACGTCAGTTGAATCGCCGGTACAGGCAATAACTGCCCCGCAAACCAAGATATACGCAGCACAATCGCAACATTGGAAGATTCACCGAACAGCAATCTGAGTCAGCACTCAGCCGGTCAAGCCAATCGCAAAGTGACCACCATTTGGCTTATTCATCTAATCGTGAAATGGCCTACAGGCGTTCCTGCGACCGCCTATATCGAATAGAGTGCATCCAATCACCCTAACACGGCATTCACAATTCAACCAATCGAAAATCTGTGTAATGTTTAATCAAATATCAGGATTACGATCGAATAGTGAACCGTAGTCTTTCAATGCTCAAGAGTGTACGTATACCTAAATTCAAATTCGAAAATCTCGATGTTGTCTTTAGTCCATTTAAAAAAAGTTGACAGTATCGTAGTTAAAAAGTTAAGTATTATCCTATTAATGTCCCACTGCAGGGCAAAGGCCTCCATCTTTGAAATCAAGTTATCGCTACAATGATGGGTATTGGCTTAATCACCACGCTTGCCAAATGCGGATTGGTGATCACAAACCCGACCTGTGTCCGAAAAAACCGAAACAAAGTTAGCTCGACCCGGTAATTGAACCCAGGATCCCGAGATCTTGGCCCGGTACTTAAACCACTAGACCATCGAGGCGTTCGTTCGTTCGGAGGATTATCGTGGTAATTGACAGATTAATTATCACAAACCGGCAATTAAAAAACTAACGCCAACACATAGACTTAGCATCATTTTACGGTAAGGTAAGCTTACATAATTTTCAGTCCTAATTTCACAGAAGTATAATTTGCTCCATAATAACTAGGATGTAGTTATTATAAATTACGCTCCCTTAATCCTAATTACGTGTTTCACACAAAACTGAACCTTAAGACAAAGACTGTGTTAAGGACATGAAGTGATAATGGGTGTACAAAGAACCCATCTTTATATATATTTAAAATAGAAAAGACAATCGGTTTATAATTTCAATGAAGAAAAAATATGTATTTTTGGAGAGTGAAATTTTTTATGCACGAATCGTGCTCTATAAACTGAATGTAAGCAAAAAGTTTAGTATCAAAATACTCGTAAGTAATCTTTTCAATTTGATGGTCTTATAAATTAATTATTTACGTAATTAAAGATAAGCACTCAATATAAAATATGGGTATATAAAAACCTCGAACACAACATTCAGCACAAGAAATAAAGCAATGCATTCAAGATCTTATAATATCATCACCCGACACTGCCTTGGTATTATTCCAACGTTTTTATTTACACGCCGCTTTGTTAATTTCAGTTTAAATAGTGTACTCTTTCCTTTACTCACACTCGGTTTCAGATTCGTAAATTACCCACCGTTCCGACTTCTCATTAACAGAGAAGTCCCAAGGGTGTAAATTTCGACAACAATTCCTTTATTGAATCGTGGGCCTACGAAAACCAGGGATGGTACTTTCGCCCATATCCGAAATCGGGAAACCGGTTAATTATTGCAGCGAATTGTTAAATTGAAAGCAGGGTTGGATGAGTAAATAAATGACATGCGAGCGTTTTATGCACTACAGGGATTTCGGATTGGGGAATTCTTTTATAATAGTAACAATTTGTTTATTAATACGTTGATAATAAGCAAGGGGTGTCAATGTAAAATTAATATTATTTTGACTCCACCTCAGGTCAAGACACAAGCTATGTATGATGGACAAAAGAAGATGTCTCAGAAGGGCCAGCATTACGCAAAATCTATGTAAATTCTGCTTAAACCAGTGAATTCCAAAGTACGATCTATTTTCAGGGCATCGCTCAAACCTGGCTGAAATCAGACGAAAGGTCAATAATCAATGGCTTTAAACATTTCTAATTTTGGGCACCCATAAATTTTACCAACCGTGAAGAAAATAACTTAGCCTTTTGCAGTTATCGACAACCGACAAAGGCAGTAGAAAGATGATATACTAAGAAAAATATTGCTAAACAAATCCCACCCAATTCTGGAAAACAATATTAATTGGAACCGTTGGTTGCCATAACTTCTGAACCAACATTTCATTAACACGACCCACACACTTATTACAAAAACTTAATCAGCAACATCCCTACCGAAAACAATATTTATTTACTTTGTCCCGCGTGCCCAAAGCCTGCCACATAATTTTATGCCAAACTTATTAAAGCTTCTTGAATGTTGAGAAGTTTGTAATATTAATCGATGGTGCGAAGTTAGCCAACTTTTATATTAACTGAACAAGCCCAATAAAATACGAGCCGTAGTCGTTAAACTGTGAAACGGGTATTGCCAGATCAGAGAATAGAGTATGGATAAATTTATTCGTATATTTTGGCAACTCCGTTGTAAAATTAATTAATTTTCAATTAGCGGGGCGGGGTATCGTGTGTTTTGGATTACGTGTTGTGTTTTCGAACATACTTTGTGTTTGTGAATACCGGAATTAAACAAATTCTGCTTCCGTGGATCAGGGGTTTTGCAACTACGAAAATATCTCGTTTCTGATAGATATTTACCCTGATTATTTAATGATACTTTAGTTGGACATTTAACCAGAAGTTGTCGCTCAGTGCGCTGCAACAATTTAGGTTTCTCTGATCATCGAGTCTTCAATTTCAAGTGTATTGATTGCAGCTATTGCCCTTACGGCTAGCTATGCTGTTATGATCTTGGATCTAAGGATCCCAGGATTTTTGAGCCGAATTCAATTATTACCAACACATAGATATCCCACCAAGTCTGGATATGTGGCAACTCCGTAACTTACGTTATGAATTGACGGCCAATGGACAGGACGAGAATATAGGAAAAAATGACAATGGAAAAACAAGCGGATATTTTTCCTCATAAAATATTTTGTAGGAGATCTTCTATTTTAATTTTTAATGCGCTATCATTGAAATGAAGTCTTAAGCTACGGCTGATAAATTGCGAAAGAATTTTATGACAAAAAGAAATTGTTTGTGGATTTTAAGTCTTTTTTTTATCCAAAGAGGTATAGCAATAGACAAATTAATATACATAATATCTTGCTTAAATGCAAAGGTTGGTGAGAATAGTATGTTTGTAATCTTCCAATAATAACTACATAATTTTGTAGGTATATACCTACAACCGTAAAACCTATAAAAAATACTCACTAGGATCCAATCTTTAAATCTTCGCAACATCAAAGGAAACGTTAATATGATTAGACAAATAGAAACCCGTCATTGTACGAATAGATTACAGCAAATAAGTTCACAGACACATAAGAGTTAGAATACAATTTAGGCGGTCGCATCTCATCACAACTTTAAGTAGAGGAAATTAGTTTCACAAAGGAGGAACACTATTTCAGTAGTCTTCCCAAATAGAATTTCACGGTATACAATTGCTTTGTAAGTAAGATACATTTGACGTCAGAAACAGTGCGGACTTCTTACATAAATAATGTAATGATTTCTTAGTTTTAATTTTAGCCAGGTCTCAAAGGATATTTTGTAGAAAACTTTAAAAAATTACAGATGATAGGACAGTACCCTGCCTCTTAATACATACTAATAAATATAATAAGGGGCGTGGAAATTAAAAATAATCTAAAGGTAAACAAAAACGTGTAGTGTAGACTTTTTTATTGTACAGTGCAAACCATGCGCTAAAGACCCATTTAGGTAACAATACTGTTGATACAATGCATCCCTAAATTATAAGACTTCGATCTATTAAAAAAGTTACCTCTTTGCACTGTCAAACTTTAAAGCTCCAATTCATGAATTTATATGAAAATATTTGACTCAATTTAATATCGAATCTTAACTAAAATCCATCACAGAAACGATCCATTTCATAAAGTAACCTGTTGACTGCATCAATATTCTCAAAAGAAAACGTTATATAAGCGTAAACAAGACCGACACAAAAGTCAGGTCAAATTTCCTAGGCAATGGGCTTCCATTAGCTAGAATAGCTGGGAATTTTCCGAGTAAACTCTGAACTGCATAAGGCATAAACCACTGCCCCTGGTATCAGTCCCCAAACAACAATTATCAAGCGAATAATTTAATTAAAAACTTGGGAGTCGACGGTTGCAACAACGGACCGCGATGGCAATAAATAAAATTATTTTTGCGAGAGAAAAAGTGTTGGAAATGGGTATACGAGTGCAAGCTTCGGTGGTGTGTCAAAACGGTGCGTTGGGACTTGGTGCATTATTCCGCTGGCTGCGTTTGCACTGAGTTCGGAATGTTACCGGGCCTTTTAACCATTCAGCTTCCTCTGGAGAATAATTTTATTCACTAACAACTGCATACCAAATCAAAACTCTCCAGTATTATAAGTAAATAATAAAAGTATTATTCGATGTGTACATATTATATCATGTTATAGTATTATCCAAAGATTCTAGACTACTATTGTGTGTAATGTATAGAACTCTTCAAAAGTCTGATTTGCAAAATTCGCTGGAAATTTTAAACTACAATTACTAGCGTACTTGTAACTCAATGGCTGAAAACAGTTTTAAAGTAACTCGAACGTAATTATTTACTGCGTAGTGGATGTGAATAATAAATACTAAGAAAACTACAAGATTTTTCGAGACTACGAAATAGTCACACTAAATCGACTGTTTTAAATAGGATTGTTGTTATTGTATTGTTATTGATTATTCAAACCCTATTATTTTCGTTTGGCAAAGTCCCACATTTGCGTGAAATAAAAAGAACTTCAAAAGCTCTTGACTGATCTGTAAAGTAAATAACATTTTCCGCACAAAACTACAGGGAAATGAGAATAACCTTAGTGCAGCTCTGCGGTGGCGTGTCAACGAAGGACTCAGCGGTTTATTCCGGCCACTGGCCAAGCGAATTACAAATGTCAACGAACTTCTGATTTTTCGAGTACGTACCGTACCCACATGGTACCCACAGACTAAATAAGGCTTGTTTACAAAAGTGGTTTTACTGCTCAGTCGAACTGGATAGAATTATACTAAAAATAATTTGCTGTGGTCCTCGATCTAAGGTTCTAAGGGTATTATGGTTGTATTTTAGTTGTAGTACCTCCAAACATGAAGCTATATAATACTTGTTTTTTTATTTATTCAATTGCTCTTTCCTTCCTAAGATCTTTAAGAAAATGTTTACTTATAAAAGCTAAAACTGTCTTCAGAAAATAGATGATGATTCAATCCGGTCGTACTTGTCTTTTACGGTAAAACTAAACTATATAGATGGTCCATTCCGTGCACCGTTTGGGTGTTGCAATAATAATTTAAAAGTTCATTTCCGTGCGTAATTACGTATGGCTGCAATGTTTTCGGCAAATGAATGGGCGCGCATACGTTACGTCATAAACGGTCGCGTGTTTCGATCCGCAGCCGCGAAGCTCACGGTTGGTCGCCGTCATTGTTCTACACAATAGGGCTGTTGCAAAGTCGAGTAGTGATAATAGTAGTCAAGTAGTTCTAGTAGTTATAGTAGTAAATCTAATATACTGGGAATGAAATATTCCCTGGACACTATTTACAGTGCAGCGCCGTCCAGCCCCAAACTAAGCGTAGCTTGTACTATGAGTGCCAGACAAAGAGAAAAAATATTTTTTTTTGCAAATACTGATACATAACACATAACACAAAAATGTTTGTACAGCGCGGGGATCGAACCCGCGACCTCTTGGTGTAATAGCCAACTTCACGACCATTACACAAAATGGGTCGTCAAAATTTATAACGTTTACTCACTTACTCATCATGGGGGGAAATGTGTTCAGACTTTTTCTTGTAACCCAAGTACAAGTAAATAACTGTTTTTGGTAATTTTATAAGGACATTCGGTCTGGTCGAGAATTGGCGGATGTCTTTAAAGTTTAAATGGTTGAGAACTAGCGCAATTTTCCTTTCTATCTTTCTGTCTATTCAGCCCGTGTCCACCCACTGTTGGGTATAGGTCTCCTCTCTTTCACGCCAGCTGTTCCGGTCCTGTGAAACGTTCACCCAGTTTCATTTACCAAACAAATATTATAAAGATCAAAGAAAGACTTTATAATAAGATAGCAGCACATTGGACATAAGAATCCAATAAAGTTCCGGTGCAATCCAATAAATAATCGTGTCAAAATTGTAAACTGATGTTTTAAAAAATATCGGGACCATAAAACTTAAATACATGGATTTACCGCAGAATAGGCACAACAGGGACCCAATTCAACTCAACATATTTCAGAGACAATCAGCTGACTTATTCCTTCCGCGATTTAATCCCAAATCACAATTGGAAAGCGATTTTCGGCCCGGTCTCGACAAATCCTTTTAGTACGACAGACAGATTCGTATTGCTATGTTATGTAAATATTCTGTCATCGTACAAAGCTATTGTAGACTTTCCGGAAGATGTCTAGTCAAAGACAAACTTCGGTACAAGAATACAGATCCCAAGATAATATCAAACATCTTAAATGCTCTATTAAAGCTTACCAATTAGTCTTAGTCTAATCACGTTTGAAGAAACTTGTTTTATTTGTAATTAATGATTTGTACTTTGGTTGACAACCCTATGTGAACGGAATAACTGTGACATTGTGAACCTAGGCAATGGCAACTGCGTTAGGTATTGTGTTGAGCTATTTGAGCACCCATCACTAATATTTCGTAAATGTCAGTCTCAATTTCATAAATAGAAGCCTCTTATTTCTGTGTTACCAAACACAGAATCGTGTTCAAAAGCAAAAAAATAAAAATAACTCATGTAGGCTGCAGAGATCCACTTATAAATCGTCATATACCAATGTTACAGAATTACTTTTACCTATGGAATTGTTGCTTTCGAGAAGAATCTCAAGAGAAAGAGACTCGATTGTTTCTATTTTTAATACCCATAAGTTTACAAATTCAATAAACACAATCAACATCTGTATGCCATTACTAACGTTCTATTCTGATTTTCTATGTCATTTTTTTTTATTAGACTGTGTCCTAAGCCGAACTGTCTCCAAAGGTAGCACCTGATCACAAGTAAAACGCTACAAGACATTATACATTTAGCGCAAGATTCATCTTATAAACATTCTATACAAGCCAAATCTCAAAAACCACACACACAAACATAGATATATTTACAGCAGCAAAATACATCCTCAAAGCCCTATTTTCGTCGCAGACTGTACCACTATCATCTGCATAAAACCTTAGGAGCACTCAAAAAAGAACAGCGGCTAAAGTGACGAACACGACCATAGTACAACATAGAGCAGTACGTTCAGTACAAACAAACCGAGTTCATAAACATGCGCTGTAAGTAGCGAGACCGCAGGCGTCGCGACGGCAGCTGTGAGCGACAAAAGGCGCAATTAATACCAAGCGGACGTGGAACGGAACGCAAGGATAAGTAACCGCATAGCACAGACACGCAGTACGTTAACTGACGGTGACGATGTTTTAGCATAAAAAGCAGCAACTACACACTTAATATGGTTAAACAGTAGCAGTTTCATACAGACTCATAATAAAGTAAAGTAGGTATCTGTTAGTTTTTAAAGAAAACAGCAAGAGAAGGATCGTAATATGTGCAAGCCTACTGTTAGCTTATTATAAAACGTTATTAGAACCAAGAACTTTGTTACAGTAATATATTTTAATCACCCAGGAAGTCGTTTATTATCCTTATCCTAAATATCTTTATATTATCCTTAGATTATACAAGTAAAAACAGCACGCCTGATCCAAATACACATCACAGTATCACACCAAATCAAGGCAAAGAAACCAAACCATGTTCAAACAGGGTCAGCACCTTCAGTACTATTATGTTGCACCATGCGTAAAAATTGCAAAAGACTTCGCAAAAGAACTAAGCGCACTACGTCCGTCTAGTCTGTGGCTCGTCCGCATCCATTAGCAAACCGAGTAAAAACGTTTTAAACGCCCTACAAAACAGCGAAACAATTTCACAGCAATCCGGTTCTGAGCGACGTGTTAACGCGCCTGATTTAACTCTATTTTTCCGCAACTAACTCGGATAGAAGTGGGGAGCGTACGTGTTGAGTCGATTGGTTTAGTTGTCCACTGTGTCGCTTAAATCACTTTAAAGTTTTTTGTCTCTTTTTTAGGTGGGTGAATATTGGTCAATAAACTATCAACTAACTGGCAAATGGAAAATGTATTAGGTGAACAGGATGGCTGGTAGGTACAGTAATACATTCTTTACAAAGAATACCCTACTGTTATTAGAACCTGTTTTCTTTTACGTGCTTTGAAAGGTTCCTTTAAAAACCCATAACTATATAAAATTTTATTTATTTTAAGCGGAGGCACCAGCATTTATGTATGACACCTGATGGTAGGCAATCACTACCGCCCATGAACACCTGCGACAATGTCTTATAGATGCGTTGCCCGCCTTTAAAAGAATATGCAAGGTAGGAATAAGTTGTTCCGGATTATGTACAGAACCTTCACCCTGTATATTCGCAATAATACCATTACACAGCAAATGTTTTAGGTTAAATGATGATGACGGTTATAGTAAAAATTGCCATTAAAAAAGTCCGGAGACTAAAAAGTTCGCCCACAACTCACCGGCGAAAACCTTTTATCGGGCTACTTACAATTTTAAAAGCGACGTGCAATAAAGCGCTGCATTATATTTCGCGTGAAGCGGAAAGCGCTGTCTCAATAAGTACTAAGCGAGTGCGGGGCGCGCCTCCTCCGTCGGTCGTAATTTATATGTTGACCGGCCACAACTTTAGTGCCATAGCGGAATTACTGACATTGGAGAAAGTTTACCGAGCGATTGTCTTTTTTTTATAACACTTCCTCTACTCTTAACATTAAATGACAAGATTATGTCTTAACTTTATTGCTCGTTTGAGACGTCAGGACCTGCAAGGAAAATGTCTACAAACTTATGTTCGATATCTGTCCTTCATCGATGACCTAGGTCAAGGTTCATACATGCCTTCTAGGGCACCCTTTAGCAGTTGCTGTAAATGTTAAGTTGTAAAGACCATTTGCGGGTAACGATGAGGTCAGTCCGTAAATAAAATTAAGGATAATGTATGATTACTTTTGCTGTTTCTGTTTCTGATTCTTTTGCATCTCTTAGCATATGTTTTGAAGTCAAGGAACAATCCCACCAACCACCCATGGCCTTACCATCTTAGTCTGGGCCGAAACGCAGGAGATGCAAGCAGTAATTGCAGATGCAACGATCTCTTATGGTCCACTGCGCGCAATTCTTGACTCCTTACAAGTTATTTGATTCTTTACTTATTCGTTCCTTGCTTACGCCACTCTCCCCTTTTTGGGGCATGGAAATATTTCAGCTTCAATGAATAATGTTCTAATCGCTAATTCTGATTTTTCTCCAGCCATACTATATAGGTACATACGTGTAGGTTTAATAACACCTACGCAACAGTGGCGGTGGACATATGAATTTGATATGCTTTTACTTAAAGATCTAGCTAAGTTCTGAAGATAAATTAAGGTATTTCCATTAGCAACAGTTTTGATAGTCCCTTTTATCTGCTTTTGACTGTAGTAATTTATCCAATAGTACGATGGCTTTAATTATTTATGTCTTGTGTCAATTTATAGCCTATGCTGCAACACAACTGTGTGTGTGTGTGACTGTAAATGACTAACACTAGACTGTACGCCACGAAAGGAATAAACAAGATTAACGAGATAGTCCGGAAACATAATCATTACTTACAACAATCCACTTGAACATCTATTTTAGTGGAATATTTCCATTTTTGACAGCAATTTCCTTATATAATTTTCCTTGCTCGTATCTCTATTTCATATTTGACTACAATAGAGTTTCATCTTTTGTTTTTCTTAACTTAACATTTTTAATAATCTGTGGTAGAGGTGCGATATGCTATTTAATAATGAGTTCTTTAAAAAAACCATTAAGTATTTTTTGACAAGTGACCATATAAATATTATTTGAAATAACAAAACACGCACGTATGCCCACAATTTAAATGTTGACAAAGCAACTTAATGCCGTCCATAAAATGGTTGCAGGTTCGAAAACCGCATAAGCTTACTACAATTTAAACCGCGATTAATTCACAGTACAGCGTTTATGTAAAGGGAATTAAAGGCAATTACGCCACGGAGTTGCGATTGCGACACACTGACTTATGATAACGCATCTACTCCTAAAACCACAAAGCCATTAAAATTACGCGAAACTGTGTTCGGTATTAGCTAATTCTATAGACAGTTACCTAGTTAACTATTTGAATTTATAATTTTTGTTGCTGACTATGTTAAAGATAAACCATATTTAAACTTCAAATAGACATCACTTTATACCTATTATTGTTACATAAGAAAGTTTTTTGAAGTACATAATATCTTTTGATAAAAAACTTTATGGCTATTCATAGTTTTTAACAATGAAAAAGGCAAAGTGGTATTAAATAAGAGCCCACCTTCTGTACCATTTTTGTTGAGCAATATTTATTTTAATGAAAAAAAAAACAAAAAATCTGCCAGTAAGTAAATCCGATGTTCAATAAACTCTTCGAGGGCAAATTTTCGCATAATATGGATATGTAAGTCTTCCTACACACGGCCGCAGGTTTAGCTACGCTGCGGTTATGATGCATAAACGCATTCTCCTCTGAAAAAAAGGTATTTGTAATGATAGCTAAAAAACATCTAATACAAAAAAAGTCGCTCTACAGTGGCAACTTAGTCACATAGCAGTAAAAATTGCGCCACGGAATAGCGTGCCTATCATCATTTTTTCCTCGTTTTGTGAACAAACTCCATTACTGTATTACCATTCATTATCCGCGCGGTAAATCAAATAGATAGCACGTATTAATGAAACTTATTTTACTTTACACAGTGCTGTAAATGAATGCATCAACGCGTTTCCAGTGAAAATTGCTGATCGGCATTTCAGGTGTAATAACCATTGAACTAGCTATAGTATGTTTTGTTATAGTACGAGTAGGTACTCGTACTTCTGACTAAGACGATTATGGACTTATTTATAGACACTTTAGTCATACGATGTCGATCTTTTAATTTCATGTAAACTGTCTTAGAGACAGTTTACTATAACCGAAGAGGTAGTTT
The DNA here is from genome assembly GCA_949319885.1 of Mecyna flavalis. Lineage (NCBI taxonomy): Eukaryota > Metazoa > Arthropoda > Insecta > Lepidoptera > Crambidae > Mecyna > Mecyna flavalis. The sequence goes on from OX439439.1 coordinate 5,421,202, forward strand.
GTTGCAGATAACATCTGAGGAGTGAAAGCGACGAGCGAAAAGAGAACTGGAGATTAAAACTACAACTAATACTTAAATATTATATCTAAATTTTTGTAAATTTTTGTAACTTCAACGGACGGGGCAAAGTTTGTATGAAGAGTGGAGACAACGTTTAGATAACTGTTCGTCGATCATACGGGAGTTAACTTCCGTAACGGGCATGCCGTGTGTGCGAAGCAGAAAATACCTAATTCAGTTAAAAGAGCTTTGTATTTTCGTTCAAAGGGCGTAATTATGACTAAATAATAAGCCAATCATGTCTCGCAATGTACAGGCTTTTATTAAATTTACAATTTTCGTGTTTTGTATCAATATTATGACGCCTCTATGTTAAAAATAAAGTACTATTACACAGGTCTGCAATGGTTTTCCTCTTTGAAATCTGAGTAACGTTTTCTATAGTTTTTGATGTGCTGATTACGAGAAAAATAATAAAAAAAATCCATCACGTCAGGATATTTTGATATTGAATATTTAGGATTTTGCTTAAAAATGTCTGAGCGCCTACATTTTAAAATTTATAAAACGTCATTAAATTACTTCAGCTTAATTTTTATTGCATTTAATTCGTGTAAGGGGACATAGAAATTAATGCAAATCAGTAATTTTTTAATTACCACATAATGAGTATAAGTAATTCGCATTAAACATGTCGAAAAAGGGGTATTTTGGCTTAATTTAGTATTGAGCTCATTCATACACAATGATTACCTAATATTACATAATTGTTGTAAATATTATTGGAAAAGGGTGTAATAAAGATAAACCAAAGGGTTTTTGTATAAGTACCCGCACTGATTTAGAAAATTAACAGTTGAACTAAGCATCTTGCAACATAAAGTCATCGCGAAGTTGCTTAAATTCTACGAATAATTTTTTAATATTTGCGGGAAATTTATTGTGATAAAACAACGAAACAGCATTACAGGCTTTGTGAAAAAATTTACAAAAGTTATTTTGGATACGTTTTAAGTAACCAAGACAAAACTTGGACTCTTCATAAAAATTGTACGACTTGTTTATTAGAACTTCGCAAGTAGTCAAAAGGACAGGAAAATAGCTTCATAATCGTTTCGCCTATGCTATGGAGAGAGCCTAAAGACCATGTTAAAGAAATAGTGGCCAAAATGATTATAAATTTTGGTGTAATGGGTTTTAATATGAGCATTAAACTTAATTTCCTTAATTCGCACATTGATTACTACCCAGAAGATCTAGGAGCCGTTAGCGAAGAACAAGGCTAAAGATTTCACCAATATTTGAAAGAGCTTGAAGTCCGGTATCAAGAAAGATGGAATACTAGCATGATGGCGGTCTATTGTTGGTTCTTGAAGCGCGACGATCCAAACCGGAAATTTAAGCGAAAATCGCACAACCGAAGCTTCCAGGACAAAAGGACCAGGTTCCACAAATAAAATTTACTTGTAATTTAGACTAGTAATAAGTTTTTATTATATTTTAGTAGTTTTTTATGCTAAAAGTAATGTACTTCTTTAAATATATATTTTTTTATGTGAGAACTTGTGATATTTTTCCTATTTTATATCTGGACCTTTTTTGAAAAATCTGGAGGTGATGGAGAAAAAGTGAGTACATATTCGTAATCAGCGCGCCAAAATACTCTAGAATCAGCTATCAAATTCCAGAGAGGAAGTTATGACCCTCATTTTGCAGGCCTGTGTTATTAATGGACTAGAGTTTTAATCTGATAGATACTACTAAGCGTGATGAAAATACATTTTCTCATTTTAATAAATCTAAAGCCATTCCAAATTTCATTCACAAATGTTAAATTACAGATCGAATGAAAAGAACAAGCTTCATGCTTTGATTTTAAATGAATTATGAACTCAAAACTCTATCACAACCATGAAAAGTTATTCAAACACCAAGCACAAACACATCTAACTAAATGCCCGCCAATTGTAATCAGAATACGAAAAAAAGCACTTCAAAAATATTTTTCGCGCGAAAAAAGTGACGTTCAAAAAAAGATGGCGGCAACACGAGTGTGATTTTAGCGGGCCGGCAGACATTTTACCGGGCTGACAAGGGTTACCGGTCATCATTCCGCACAATTTACGAAAATAAAATATAAATCGATCGACGGACGGCCATTCCGCATCTCTATTCCATTAGGGGGCGGGCGGAATATCGGATGAGTGACCCTTCATATATTGTAGACTGAGATAATTGTTATATGGGCATATAGATAATATTTTTATACTTCACTACTTCCACCCATAAAAGATATATTGTCTAGAAACTTTTGGGCGAATGTGAAGCAGTCTGAAGAAATATATAAAACTCAAAGGTGACTGACTGACCGACTGACATAGATAGATATCAACGCACAGCCCAAACCACTGGACGGATCGGGCTGAAATTTGGCATGCAGGTAGATGTTATGACGTAGGCATCCGCTAAGAAAGGGTTTTGATCAATTCCCACGGGAACGGGAACCACGCGGGTGAAACCGCGGGCGGCCGCTAGTGGTATATAATTCAGCAATATCCAACTCTTACTTATCACTTTTAAACTTAAGCAAAATGTTGTGTAGGTATAGAAACCCTAATTGACGCTAAAAACAAATGCAATGTCTCGGTTTTCCTAAAAGCAAAAATTACTAAACAAGTATATAAACAGCAGTCTCCAAGATCTTATTGTACCTGATAAACTTGTGCGATAATTAAGTAGGGTTAGGGAAAGCCTTGCGTAGGATCCAACCCTAATTTGCTAAAACAAAAACAACACTTCCGTTATCTTACTGGCAAAAATGACCAAACAGTATGTTATTCGGCAGTATTCAAGGTCTATTTGACACTCGTTGACTTGCGCGCCAATTGAGTAGGGTTAAGTAAAGCCTCGAGTATGCCCTAACCCTAATTGGCGAATGGCCATTATCAGCCGTCATTTACCTTCGGCCTTACTAAACCGTAACGACCAACGTGGGGTTTTTAAAACGCATTAATGATTGTTTGTTTGTTTGTATTGAATAGGCTCCAAAACTACAGAACCGATTTAGAAAATTCTTTTACTGTTTGAAAGTTAGACTATGCCCGGGTGACATAGGGTACTTTTGATCCCAGAAATGTGTGGCGAAATTACGCGCGGATAAAACCGCGGAGGCGACCGGCGGCCGCTAGTAGCCAAATATAGCTTTATCTTGGCTTTATCTACGGAAAACTTACTGATATGCTACTATTCTGACTCCATACATTTCGCTTTTGACCCTACATTTGAAGAAGAAAGATCGCTCACAAACCTATGTATGTATTTTAAAGATACTTCTTATGAAGTGCCTGTTTTATAAATGTTATTTTGCGTATAATATCTATCTTTATTCATTTACTTCAATGATTATAATTAGACAAAACAATATGATAATACCACACAATTAAGAAAGAAACTATTTTAATTTCCATACAAACATGTTTGTGCTTTGTAAAAGGGTATATGAAACTAAATATTCTTTGGAAGACTCCATGTTACACGATAAATAACTTTTATAAATAAATCAAAGAGACGATTAGATTAGCAAGCACATGACCAACAACTATTTACATACTGCTGTGATTGAGCAACGTTATGTTCAGTCTCACTAAAACATTCTTAACGAATTAAGTTGCAAAAGACGTATAATGACGAAAGCAACACAAGCGTAGGTATAACGAACGGCAACACTTGAGAGATGGTAAGGGTCATTCCAATTTACAACCTGTGAAATGGGAGTCGGGAGGGATCAGAAAACCACTTTTGTGTCACGTAATATATGGACAGCCCTAAAGGCCCTTGATGCAGTCATCTAAATTGACAACTATTCCAATTTATCTCCCCTTTCACAGCTCAGATTGTGTGGATTTAGCAATTAGAGCTGTTGGTGTTGTGTGCATGACTATTGTGAATGGAGTTCAATTAAAATAACAAAACTAAAGTCTATGAATTTTGCAAAATAGCAGTTACCAACCTCAATTAAAACACAGTATTAAACATGCAGTGTTACAGTAAGCTTATAAAACTCATTACCAACAAGACAAAAAACAAAAAGTGTTAGGTTATCTGTGGCACTTATAAGTAACCTAATTGCAAAGCATTCGCATGCTCCCAGAGCAAGAGGGTTCATCTCACCATGGCCAACAAATGTTCAACACAAGTGTATTAGCAAATTAAGTAAATAACGCCATACATTATCTACATTAATCAGGTAGATACAAGGCAAAACATGAACATATTAATGGTTCTTCATAAGAAAGATAGAGGTCTGAGATTCATGAAGGTAATTAATGAATTTGTACGTGAACAAACACACTCAGTAGGACCGTAAATTTGATGTTATTACTGAAAGAATTTCATTAAGCACTATTCGCAGTTCTGTAGGAGCAAATATGTTGCTACGCAATCAAACATTTTACGAGGTTAGTACACAATAAAGGCCTATTACTTATTACAGAACTTCTATTTTCGTTAAAAACTTTCTTAATAATAATTAAACGGCTAGCACACAATACTCGTATATAAAAAAAGTAATAAAGAATGTCCACTTACATATCGTGTTTTAATGTATTTCGACTTTTTGAATAACAGATGAATACAAATAATATGAACAGTTGTAAACTACGAATGCACATTAATACATGTAAAAGCTTTAACTCTGCAAAAGGTGGTAACATTGTTGCCAACGTCCGATACGCTATCTCGCGCAAGATTTATTCGTTCCACGATCCAAACGTAGTCTTGCCCCGCAAAATGACAGTTACAAATGTGCTGATCGAAGCTGACAGACACTTCCCAACCCTCCATTTCAGAGGACGAGGCCGCGTGAGCGTTAATTAAATCCGTGCAACCATTAGCAACGTACTTAATGTCCAATAAATGGTGCATAATGAATGGAGCCAATTCGCCGAATACATCCAGTGATAGAACGGCAATGTCTACCGCACGGCAATCCACAAATCAGACTATAATCAACGCACAATGCTCCATGCAATTCGCACTTAGAACGCAACTGCCGGTCTCGAAATCACTGAAGGTTACATGGGAGCCGCATCATTTAAATGTTAAGCAGGTAGCTTAAAATATTCTTGCTAAGTAAAAATTTGGTTGAAAGAAGGACATGATTTTGTTAACATTTTTAAGCCACATAGAGGATCTGCTCTAAAACGAATTCGGAATTAATTTTAATTATCCTATTTATATAGAAGAACTTGAGAAAGAAAAGTATGTATAAGATATAAACTAAAGAAAACTGTCATGTTCCACAAAAGAAATAGGATGTATCGCATTGAACATGAGGCTTACCAAAAATCGTAACACCGAATAAATTTGAGTTAGCAAGTAAACCTCCGAACCCCTAACATCATAAGCCCGATTGTTTGCCTAGTTGTCCAATAAACAAGAAAAAATCCCCATAAAAACCATTTTGTTCAGTTGAATGAATTACAATGTTATCCAGTTGACGAAAAAGACATCAATAAACCCTATAAAAACATGTTGCCATTCTTGTTGGGGACATCCTGACAACATCCCTCGATGCGCGTCACTGATCAAAAGGGCACACGGTCGATTCGCTATATGCTCATCTCTTTCTAACCTCAACGAGTGGTGTAAGTCATCCCTCTCATTCCGCGTCACCGCGTCTTAACGATTCAATTCGGCCGAAATGACCGCAAGCCATGGTTGCTAGATCGGATGGGTATAAATCCGACCGCATACTCAATTCATTGGTCGAAACAGTGATCTGTGAATATGACCTCTAATCCATCTTAGTACACACCAATGTTTTGTTGTTTATTTCTATCTGTGTAAACTAAATTGTAAACCTAAACATTATCATGAAGCTATTGAACTCACACGCCTGTATTTCCGAACATTAGTTTCAACGTCCTTATTAGCGTGGAACAGGTTTCACTATTCCAAAAAATTTATGTGATAAACTTCGTAGTTGTTGATTTTATGTATGTCGAACAGAATTTCGTTACTTCTTAGTCCTTTCCAGCATGTGTGACGAACACATAAAGACACTTACCCCTTCAAACAAATTACCATCAGCGCATTCAATTCGAATCGGCAATCGATAAACCAATCGAAAACTCTAAATTTCCAATTTGTCAAGCACCCGAACGCTTAGAGTAAACGTTGGCCTTTCGCCCCGGAGGGTTCCCGGGAACTCGCCGTATAAAGTGCGGGTAATGTCCGGCCATGGCGCACCTGGGTCCCGTGATCCCGGATTAGTGCTGCCCGCTCCTCGCAGCTGAGATGCGATAGATAGCACGGCCGTTAATGCTGCTGAGTTATGCCGACTTGAGACTACTTAGAAGGACAGTTTAAAACGTCCTTCAGCTTCGTACCGGCTACAATTTGCAGACCTTTGTCCGGTAGTATAATACAGCTGTGCTTTGGGGAGACACTTTTAGCATCTTGGTGATTTTGCTTGGGAGTATACGAACTACACTATGTGCAGTTTAGTAGACCTATTGCGCTGAAAATACTACTGTTCATGTGCTATGGTAATAGGTTAGGAAAGAGATGATTCAAATGTTAATGTTTTATCGACCAACACGCACGCTAGTGGTTTGACTTATTATATTAATTGACAACATTTCATTTTTTATAAGGTACTGAAATTCGAAAACTATTTCGAGATTTTGGGTAAATCAACACAGAAAAAATGTTTTCATATTTTTTAACTTAGTAATTAAAAAGATATTTTGAAAAATGTTCAAATTCATAGCTCATCGGACCTATACTCAGAAAGTCTTAGTCTCATTTTTGCACTCGTTAAAAAAAAAACAAGCGTCAGTTTGACAGTGACGCTTATAAGACCGACAAACTTATCTGTTCCGGTGGCCAAAACTGGAACTACGTAAAATGCAATACAAAAACGGTATTTAATGACAGTTTTAAATCGATAGTAGCGACGCCGCCATCGGAACAGATAAGTTTGTCGGTCTTATACTGACGTACGTCAACTTAACGTACAACTGACACAAAGTTTTATTAATAGGTAGTGTTGTGTTGTGTTGTGTTACCTCAATAATCGCATCGATGGTTATCAATTTGCGTCGCATTAAGTTAAGCTTAATATGATTATATAATTTTATATGATTGCAAAGTTGTATTAAGCACTGTACCACTTTAATGTAACCATCATTGTTTACTTACCCTACATATATATGTCGAATAAATAAATGTGTATTAGTATCAGTCAGTCGACAATATTCAATAAATAAATATGAGATGCTCACTAATTAAATTAAGAATTAGGACAATAAAATTAAAATAATCCACCCAATCAAAATTATCAGATAACTACACCCGAAACCAAATGCAATAAAGTTAACATGAATAATATGGATTTAAGTACATATTTTATGTGTGTTAAATGTTAACTGAAACACACTATAGTCACTCGGTTTCGTCTAGGTATATTTTTAGACATTTTGCCTATGTCAAATTTACTGAGAATTAGGCCCACTGATCGTATTATGGGATTGATATTAATCTAAAACATTTATATCTACATTTTATATATCGATATTTAATAAGTTTTCCCTCGTATCTATTCGAGGTTTTAATTCTCTTGGTGTCGATACTCGATATTTTTCGAACTCAGTAAGTGTCCCGTCCCTTATAGATTATTTTTTAAAATGGCAAAAATAAGGCAGAGATAATATTGTCATTCATCCGACGACATTGACTTACGCTCTTTTAGAATGAGCAGTTATTAAATAATATTTTTTACGGAAAGTAATGAAAATAATCGAAAAAGAAAAAATACGTATGTCTTATATTTTGAAAATCTTTCAAAATAGTAAAAAAAGCAGCACATGAAAAAAAATGAAATGTTGTCAATTATGCTACATTAGTTAAGAGTAAAAAAGAAACATTTATAAGTTTTACAATTTTCAAAAAACCATAAAGTAAGTTATTTGGGCCATGCAAGTGCATATTTCATCTCAGTCAGCTCCTGTTTAAATATTCAAATGTGGGGTGTAAAGCTGAGAAACCAGATGCAAACATGTTTCTACTTTACTTACCATTTCAAATTTTACTTTTACATAATGAATCTATATGAAATTCTATTTGTTAGTGTACGTCATCGCTTGTAAAGTTTAACCAGTTTGAATTTTCGGAACCATCAGTAATGGAAGTGTGATTTTTTCCCGAAAAAGTTACTAACTTTTTTACACATGCATTTTCTAGTTTAAGCCAAGATCACTAGATTCACATAAATAATGGATGTACTTGTTATAACGTACAAAAATAGTGAAACGTTTCGTCCATATCATCTAGGTACGTACAATTGAAAAAAACTTAATGACTTTAATGTTACAGTTTCCTTTCAATCCAACCGCAAAATGGCACTGGAACTGTATAGATCGAACATAGTCGCCGTTTCTTTATTTCTTTGTATGCTTTGGGGTGCTACATTTGGAAGTAATACTATTATTCTGTTATTGGCTTTGGCACGGAACCAATCTTGAAAACATTCACCTCCAAGAGAAAATGGAAAAAGCTATTTTCCTAACCGGTTAAATCATAACAGAAAAGTTATTAATTCAACGACCTGAATAATATGCTGAAGTCATATTATTTTTCCTCAAATAACATGGTAATATGGTAACACTATTTCCATTTAAACTCTTCATAAAATAGAATACTGGGAAAATGGCTTTAGTATTTTCCTTTGCCTAAACAAACATCCACACAAGCATGACAAAATTTACATCAGTCAAGATCCAACAGATAAACAGACTCAGTGCATTATACGGTAGTTCTTAAATACAGAACTGCATCTAATTCTGCGAACGTCAAAGTGTCCGAGATTCATGCAAGCACTTGCACCCGTGCGTGCAACGCATGTCCTATAAGGCTAGTATTTCACTGTTATCCTATCTCTTGCTGTGGTCAAATCCAAGAGTGCGGTAGAACGTTGCGGGTAGATTGATAAATGCGCGGAAGCACTCGCCGCCTAATGAATGGGGTGTGGCACGCACGGCGCATGCCATTGCAGTATCTGCAATCCTTGCTAACTGCGCTGCCATACCATAACGGCGAGATATTTACGATTTTCACGCTATTCCCACCGCAAACTCTAACAGTTGAGTTAACAGTTACTGCCAAATATTAGTTATACGACAGCAGCTGCGAAACGTAAATGCGAGAAGTAAAAAATGTAAAAATACACGGTCAGATGCTATAAAATTTTATTATTACCAATAATAAACTGGAAGTACTGGTAGGAAAGGAAATCTGGAATCGTTCTAAGTCGGATTTGATAAGGAGTGCTACGCTGGAAGGATTCTTGTGATCGGAGTTTCAGATATCTTGGAGTTGAGGTTTCAAAATGTAGGTATTAGGTAGAATCTGAAAGAGAAAAGAGCAGGAAATTAGGAACTGGGATAGATTGGGTGTTCATGGTAAAATATACGTCAGAATGTAATAGTGTCTTTTCTCTATTGAGTACATATACTATTATAGCTTTGACGGCAAACGTTAGTGACTTTAATTCCATATGTATAATGTATGTATAAAGTTGAACACGTATGCAATGAATGTGCGCCAGAGCCCGGGGGTCGCCAGACCATTGTGAGCCAGTCAAGGGGAAAATACGTGGCATGTAAATAATAAACATTAAACAATCAACGCGAGAATACCGCATCCCTTGATACCTCTGGCATTAAAACGGAAAGCAATTTCGCGCAGAGAACACTTGTACAGCGCTCCCATTCCGTTCCAACGGACAGCCGGCCGATTCATTTCCCTGATGGCCACCCATTACACCGGTCAAGATGGATGGATAACAAACCAGCAATTACACTATAAACACAATGACAATTGAATGTTTTCACTAATTGAAAAAGCCACCCATAGATCGATCCGTTTAAGAGCACTATATGAAATGAAAGTCAGACTACGGTATGGCGTGACGCGACAGTTGATATATGAACACCATTGACTTTACGAGCGGTGGTGACATTTATTAATCTAGGGGGGTCACTCGGACTGTATGCTTCGTATGTTAAATTAATAGAGTAGTTTAACACGTGGACGGCGACGCAAACGAAGCGGACGCGCGTTTAATCCCCGTTATTACGCGAGATGTCGTGTACAAACAACTGGAGAAGGTAACAAAAAGCTTTACAAAACGCTCCCGAGTGAGCTGAACTAAAACGATAATGAAGGAATTAGCGAGTCTGCGTCACTTGGCAAAGAATCCTAATCATAATAACTCAAGATCGTATCAGCGAGGTAGACGATGAACAAAAGGCCGCGCGGGCCGGGAACAATGGCGCCCAACGCGGGGCCCAAGATCCGCGCTAACAAATTACCAGCCCGCAGATAACTAAGCAATATTAAATCATAGTAATTTGTGGTTGCAAGGCGCAGCCCCTTTCCCGGCGAGTTATCTTTCTAGGCTCAAGAATGACTCGCGATGTTATTGTCGCTCTTTTTATTAGCTTGTAAGATCATTAAGAAGAGATAGAGAGCACTAGCGTATTACTCCTCACAATCCTCATTCATTACCATCACAGTACTTTTTTGTTTCCTTATCTTTGCTAATGATAACCGTCCTTTAATTTTTTGTGAAACAATAACTACTACGCGTACATGTGTCGTTCTACAGCTTTTAGTAACAGTAAATAATAGATACCGAATCGCAAAACAAGTCCGAAATTTCAATTACACTCCGAAATATTTCTCGCCAAAGTCAAGAGCACCGAGAGCGATTATATTTAACGGTCCAAACTGACAAGAAATAACAGTATTTAAATCAGTATTAAGAGTAACATTCAAGTGAAGTTGGCAACTCGGAGTCGGCGCGAAACTGCAATTTCGCCGCTCATAAAACAGGGAAGCCCGGAGTGGTGGGCGGGAGCGATGCAATCGCATCTTTTCACTCAGTTCCTTCGGAGGCACATTAGCAATTCTAACCATCGCAATAGTTGCACGGAAATTGTAATATTTAGTCTTAATAAAGCCATTCGTTACGTTGAATATCCGGAACAGGCGTGAGCTACACGCCCCGCCCGGAGCAGAACGTTTGCTTCAAATTCACGGGAATCTTCACAAGCTTCTAATTTATATCCAACCGTATAACAATTTACTCGCATAGTCTGTTATGCATGAATTTCCCTAATTGAGCGGTTTGGGTAATTATGTACCTTAATAAATACAGCATTAATATTAAAAATCAATATCGGCACCGCTCCACTTCGGCGCTTATAGCATTATTAATAGAAAACTCTGCAAAATTCAAACGTAGCTAAACGAGTATCCAAAATTCTAACCGCTATAAATTTCCCACTCGAGCAATCCTGAACGTTCTGTGGCTATTGTATCGCATGAAGCGGCAACAGGATATAGTATATTAATGAACCGATAGCGAGGAATATGAGGGCCGGAACGGTTTATATAAATTTACTGAATACAGCCCTGCGGACAATGGATACTCTGGCTGACCCGACCGTATGCAATCTTTCATGATAATATTTTAAAAGTGGGATCTGGTGCCAAAATGTTTTAATTCGGTACTCGTGCCCTGAACGCGAGCCGTGCGAAATTATGCGAGAAATGTAACGCGCGAACTCCATACGGGGCATTAAATTAAGCCTGAATGCAGCGCCTTTTACGTGAGCCGGGATTTTTAGGAACACACAGGAAGAGCTCTTACGTTCTTTTTGTTGAGCAAACAGCCATTACGTTATTATAACGCGTTTTAGCGTCACACCTAAGCATGAAACAAGAGCGTGCATTTTTTCAGACAACTTTATTGTTGTGGATAAAAAGGGCCCTAGTGCATGAGGGGAGACTTAAATTGCGACGTACATTCTTGGAAAAAGAGTAGGTATCGTTTCATATATTCGAGCCAATAAACCGTTGCGTAAATAAGAATTATGAGGGCAAAAGCTGATGTTATAATAAGTATTTAAACGATAGGTAAAACTTTTGGCAAAACGTAAAGAAGACTCTTATCACGTATGGGTAATCATTTAAAGCCAATGATGTAGAGTAAACCCTGTGTATCCTGAATTAAATATAAAGCGTCATCTTACATTCTATCGCATAATACTTGCTTATTACACATTGTCATGCTATTAGTACGCCATCTCTCAGAGGGTTGAAAAAATAAAATATCAGTCTCTTCCACTTGATACTAATTTCGAAAGCAAACCTACAACGTACCTAGCGCCATCTTACAACGGCATTGAAATTTAAAGAGAGTAAGCACAGCGCCACCTAGTAAACGCACGCCGTATTATAAAGCAAAGACAAACCCGAACTCTTCCAACGGGAACATAGCAGTTGTCGCGCTAACCATCTCATAGATGGCGGTGTATAACAATTCATAACAAGGTTGTGATGTGTAACATTGTAAACGGTAGCAAATAGAGTTATTTAATATTTCAATATTTAAAAAGACGTAAATAAAACTTAATTTCTAAATACTTACGGGTGTGGTTTGGGTTACCATGTTGAGGTAACACTGCTGGGAACTAAATGTCTGAAAAGATAGAAAACACAATAATTATTAATTTATTGTTAAAATAAAATAAAAAATTCCCACTAGAACAACAAAGCAAGAAAAACAATACAATAATTATATCATAAGTTAATATTATGATAGAGGTAAAAGAGGACCAGCTGATATGACACCAATGAATCATTATACCTAGGCATTGATAGTGTAATACTTGTCGCCTAACTCGTAACAAAGTAGGTCCTGCAGTCTAACAAATGATTTCCAGTTCCAAAATGTTTAATCCTTTTTCTTAATACTAATATTATAAAGAGGAAAGATTTGTTTGTTTGTATTGAATATGTAGACTCCGAAACTACGGTACTTTTTATCCCGGAAATGTGGGGGAAAGGGAGGATATTTGAAAGAAGAAACTACGCGCTGGTGAAACCTCGGAGGTGACCGCTATCATAATAATCAAAAGTATCTCTTACTGTTCAACACTACCGAGGCAGTCTAGAAGTTTTAGTTCAAAACCATTATCCCAATGTCCTGCGTTCATTTTCCGGGCAAAAAATTCTCAATTTGATGCAATTGTCCTGAAGTTATACGTTCACATATCGCACACCCGGTAAAAAACTGTCATAACATAAAAACATGCAAATCTGGTAGAGTCATTTTGTTACTTAATAATAATTGACGACATAATCGCACACCCGCTAAAAAACTGGCATAACGTAGAGGCAAGGCGGGTCTCACTATTTTACTGCAAGGGGTGAGATTTGCCTGTTTTTGTGTTATGACAGTTTTTTACCGGGTGTGCGATATGTACATTTAGTGATTCATTTTTAGTTCTTTAGAAGTTAGTACGAGGAGATAGAAGATACAGAGAATATTACCAATCAATTTTGCAATTTTATTTTTAATGAATGTTTATTATCTACTAACTATCTATTTATGATCGACACACCGAATCCAATGACTACTATGGAAGCGGTCATAAATTAGTACAGGTTTAATAAGCAATCAAATTGTTGGTATTAAGTCAATTTTCGTTCGTGAAGTTCGCAACCAATATTAAGAGCTCGTTAGAAAAGGCTTACCGAGACCGAAATTGGCTGAAAGAGTTATTAGTAGGTATGTTTTATTTGTATACTTTTTACCAATGTTATTGCTTAACTCTGTGCTACACCTTTTTTCAAACTTTGCCTCCGTTTTTGTATGAGCTTGAATAGTAGTAGATCCACTTTGAGTCGCTAAGCTATTGACCCATATCACATTTTACGCAACAGTCACGCCCATAGTTAATTTTTTGCGGAGAAATGTGCGTTTAAGCATAATCCCCGGGTTATTTTAGCAGGACCACCCTAGAAACTAGTTCATCCCCAAACATAGCATGAGCGCCTGATGGGGTGCCTAGATGGATGCTACCTCTTATTATAAATTCTGGAAACTGCAGCTGATTGCCTTTATCGCGGAAAGTTATCCTGGAAACACTTGCGCCAGATCTCTCTACGCTCGTGTTAAATTGCTATGCTTAAAGACTATCAAAGTACAATAGTGAACATATAAAAATGCATATTGACACATAAAATTGTATGTTCTGTGTAGTTAATTAATCATTTATATATCTACGTCGATATAGCCGAAACTCGGTTCCAAACCCATATTACCTAAGCAGAACCTATGTTTAAATATAGTCCTCTACGCCGTAAACTGTTACGAGCCCTGCTAATTGAAAACATGCGCTCGTATATGGCCTACTACTCCAAACTTATTCTTGGAAACTCGGTCACACGCTTGCCAATAGAGCTGAATATACGAAAATTTCAGTAATCAATTCCTCTTTTTGCCTCTTTTTGATCAAGTTTTCCTCTTTTCCTCTCATAAGAGATCCATCCATAAGGATTGTTTTAATGACAATCGTCTTGCATTTGGGTGCGGTTCAATAACTACTAAAAACCCAATGCTTTTTGCGAGTTTAGTATGTTAAAGTATCCGTCTATGACTAATGCCAAAGAAAAACCCTTCATCATCATAGTTATAATACTTATATGATAGGTTTAATAACTTAACTGAAAAATGAACACAACAAAAAATAATTTATCCAATTTGCAGTAGGTACAAACAAATGGACCAAGGAACTGAAGAACACGGCCCGGATCAATCGCCACAAAGCGGAAACCGCTTCGTCCCTCCTCAAGAGACAAGGGAAAACCAGAGAAATTTCGTGGGTACTGAGTCGAACGCCTTTGGTCCCCGTCACACACACGGCCGCAGGTTTCCATAGCTTGCGGTTATAAAGCTTTAAGCCAATTTCTTTAAAAAAAATTAATGGAATGCAAAAATCCGAGAGCATAGCCCAGTGCCTAAACCACAATAACAAATAACCTTTCTTTTTAATTCTTAAATTCTTTATTTTATTATTTCCACTCCACTCTTTGCGCAATTTGGAGCCACTTCGCACGCTTTGGGTACCTTTGATTGTTAAAGCTGTTAGACAAGGCGAATTGTATGTTTTTCTTCTTATTGTATTTTGTAGCTTTATCTTATGCTGGCAGTATTAAAATAAAAGAAATAAATAAACAATAAACAGACGCATGTCTCGCGATATCGAGTCCCGCAACAAACTGCAACGCGCAGTTGTCGCTCCCGTTTATATGGCAGCTGGAAATTAGGTGGTCGGTCTGACCCACTGTCTGGAATCTGTATTCACTGTATAGGTAATATATAGTTTAGTGTTGGTTTTATTTCGTGAGCAATCAACGCGTAATAAATATCAGTTAATTCTTTAGGATTATTATAGAATAACTGCAAGGTATATTGCCGCCGTTATTTTGTGACAAATGCTTATAACTGACTTATCTTAAAAACCTTCATATTTTAAAGAAAAATGCAATAATTGCAGCAAAAATATTATGTAACCATTCCTTCGTTTAAGGCCGCCGGCTGCGCATTTGTGATTCCACCTGATTTGCAGATGTCTATGGGCGGCAGTAGTCACTTTCCATCAGATTTGCCGCATGCTCGTTTGCTTATTATACAAAATTTCTTAACCCTCCTGCGCTTCGGGAATTTATGTCCCACAACTAACAGCAGCGTTACTAGCCCTAAGGTCCTGGGCTGCGTGTGGCGGAACCCGCAGTCTGATAATAATCCCTTGCTGGTATTTAAGGTATTCCGTCGCGCGTGCCCAGGTTTAAAACCGCAATGGATTACAATCAGCGCACGACACGACTCCCGCACGTCGCAGAAGCCCTAAGCTGCAATAGATGCGCTCATTTGTATGTAACAGCTGCGAATTAGGCGCTCGCATCTTGCCACTATTTGCACTCTGTTCCATTAGTTCTTCAGTTTATATTCTCTGTATAATTCTATTGAAAATTGAATGAACTCATAACATGTCTTTATTGAAACTATAATTTCCTGCTTCCTGCTTGATATATTGTATAGAGAAGACTGATTACTACATATTTGAGGGAAGTATTGTTGCCGGCACATTTGTTGACCATCGGTCGACGCAGTGGAGGAAATTTCGCGCATGCGCACTTCCGCATAACCAAAAGCGCGAATCGCGGTTAGAGGTATGCTTCTGACATGTCAAAATTCGTGTTCTGCGCAATCCGCACCCGATAGTCAAAAAGTTTGCCGGGGCCTGTATATAACAAATATGAACAATGAACCTCATCGCATTCGCAAAATACGCTACGTAGATACATTTCATAACGCATTATTGAAGGAACATGTCAAAAAGCAATCTTTTACAAAATGCGTGTCAAACAACGACACGCATTTTGCGGTTGACGCAATCATTTATCTGCGACAGCTGGAAGTTACTAGAACTGTTAAATTAAACTCATATTCCAGAGTGCGATTTAATATTCTGTATTTGATTTATGAACTGACTAAGGCTGGCAAATAGGATTAATTAAATTTAAGTCGTTTTTCCTGTGTCGACAAGGTGTCGACAAACTGTTTGTTGATTTGAAATCAAGTTATCGTTACAATTATCAGTACTGGCTAAAAAAAACTTACAATATTAAGAATTTGAGACACACTAGTAACTAACTATTGCTAACAAATAAACCCATTACCTAGGTCTTGTCTCGCGATAAAAATTAAAATATTTTTAAGAACTATGTTGCTAAAATACCCAATAGCTGTTCTATGTGTCGACCGTCCCATCAGGATTGCCGCCTCGCGACATCAAGACCTGCGACAAACACCGACACGCGTTTCGCGGTTGACGCGCCCGTTCATCTGTGACAGCTGGAAATTAGCTACTCGCTGTTACCCGCACTGTTTAAACTCAGATTCTGTGCGGTTTAATATTCTCTGTTTGCTCTATGAACTGACGAAGGAAGGCAGTCTGCTTTAGTAAATACCAACTTTAAACCGTGAAGTGAAATTAATTTAATTCTACTCTATTTGTAACATTTGTGTAATAATCTAAACTAATTAAAATGGTTAAAAGCGTGACTAGGTAAGCAAGTGAAACTACTAATAAAATAATAAATATTTTAGAATGTAATTTCAAGACAGACAATGGACATACCTACCACGTCAAATTATGGGGCTGCGGGTACAATTGACAAGTACCTACTACTACTATAACTATTTTAAGTGTTGCAAAATACCCAGTAACAATTAACTAGCCTTTAAAACAAACATACCTTGAGGAAAAGTCTCGCGATATCAAGTCACGCATATTAACTTGAAATTTATATTAAGAAAAACTACAAGAACCACAAAATCCAGGTTAACGATTAACTAGTGCTAGCCTATGACTCGAGTGTCCCACGAGAGCGCGCCTCGCGATATCGAGTCCCGCAATAAACAGCGGCGCGCGCTCTGCAGTTGACGCGCCCATTCATCTGTGACAGCTGGAAATTAGGCGCTCGCTCTGACCCACACTGTTTAAACTCTGCTTCCTGAGCTGTTATTAAGCGGTTACGTATCAGCCATTGAAGTAAAGCTCACTGGTTTTGTGGACGACGTTCTCACTCATCGATCAAGCTAGGTTTTGTCTGAATTTCTATTTGATTGATACATTTGTAGCAATATCGAAGATATTTGTTTACATGATTTACTACTTCTAGTATTAACTATGAATTAAAAAAAAAACACTAAAACCAGGTTAACACTTCAGGTTATAGTGCTAGCCTATGAAGCGAGTGTCCCATTAGGGCGCGTCGTGCAATATCGAATCCCGCAATAAACAGCGGCGCGCGCTCTGCAGTTGACGCGCCCATTCATCTGTGACAGCTGGAAATTAGGCGCTCGCTCCGACCCACACTGTTTGAACTCTGCTTCCTGAGCTGTTGTTCAGCGTTCAGCGGTTACGTATCAGCCATTGAAGGATAGCTCACTGGTTTTAGTTCTAGTTTGTAGTCCGCACGACGTTCTCACCGATCAAGCTAGGTTTTGTCTGAATTTCTATTTGATTGATACATATTTTGTAGCAATATCGTGGATATTTGTTAACATGATTTACTACTTCTAGTATTAACTATGAATTTCAAAGACACTAAAACCAGGTTATAACACGTAAGGTTATAGTGTGCTAGCCTATGAAGCGAGTGTCCCATTAGGGTGCGTCGCGCGATATCGAGTCCCGCAATAAACAGCGGCGCGCGCTCTGCAGTTGACGCGCCCATTCATCTGTGACAGCTGGAAATTAGGCGCTCGCTCCGACCCACACTGTTTGAACTCTGCTTCCTGAGCTGTTATTCAGCGTTCAGCGGTTACGTGAAAGGAGTTAGGACTATAATTATCATTGTTTCAAGGCAATTTAGGTAAATAATTACCGATTTAAATCTTGAGATGGGTGTTAGGGCCGGTTAGCCGACAGGAAGAATCATAAACCGTTCCAAATAGAATAACATTTTAACGCCTCGAAAGTCTAGTGATATCAGGGTCCTAAGTTCAATTACCGGGTTGGACAACATTCGTGTCGGGTTTTCCGAACTCGGCTCGAGTTTGTGATCACTAATCCACATTTGGCAATCGTGGTGACCAAACACGTACCGTACACGTTAACTTGATTTCAATGATGAAAGCATTTAAAATTGCCTGAATATGTTAGATATATTTAATAATGGTCCTACAGAGTATTTGTAAAAATCCCCAACGTGTATTAATAAAAACTAGTGTCAATGCTACGTCCTTATATTTTAATCAAGTCACAAGCCGGACTATATTATAGCTTATGCAAAACACCCCTGCACAACATGGGATGCGAGAGCATTTATCCTCTCATACCGACGACTATTTACGTCTTTATTGCTTCAAGACGGTGTTATATTCATTCGTGTAAGGAAATAATCATAATTTCATTCATTTACCTCAATATCCGACTTAGCTACGCAGTACGCAGCCAATAAATATAATCGACTACGATAAATTGAATCGGAAAGCAAAAATAAGAAGGACCAGGAAAACTACCTTTCTGGTTCTGAATCAATGTTGTTTATACTAACATTATTTTAAAGATTTGAATGTTTGTTTGTTTGTATTGAATAGGCACTGAAACTACTGAATCGATTTGAAAAATTCTTTCACTGTTGAGAAGCTAGCTACACTATACACAGATGGCAGGGTACTTTTATCCCGGAAATGTGAGGGAAGGAGATGTTTGAAAGAAGAAATTACGCACGTGTGAAACCGCGGAGGCGGGCGCTAGTTTATGATAAGTAGGCTTTACCATAGCTCATAGTAGAGTAACATCGTAATCGAAAAAAGTATACAGGTAGAAATAACGCATTTTATCAAATAGAAGTTGAGTCGAGCGGGATTAAGCTGTAGGTACGAGCACTTGATGGGATCCGGACATAACCTACGTACCTGCATGGACATGATTTAACATTTTGAGCTTCGTTTTATTTTTAGAAGTAAATAAGTAAACATAAAAGTTTAGTCAGTAAACACAAAACATGTCGTAAAAAACAATGTCCTAACAAGATAAATACCTATGCAGTGTCAATTTTGCGAAATACTTGAACGTTAAGCACTTTCGTGAATTCAAAGGAGTCCCCCGCGTTTCCTCGTTAACAACAATCGTAATTCGGAAGGAGGTCAAGCCCTAAAGTAGCTTAGTGAGAGAGGAACTTACTACAAAACCGTTGTGTAAAACAACAAATATATAAAGCTATTTGTTGTTTTTGTTTGGATGTTTGTTACTTAATCACGCCTAAACGCCTGAACGGATTTAGATGAAATTTGGCACACGTATAGTTTATAACCCGGATTAGGGCATAGGCTATAAAATGCCTAAGGGAAACTTCTCATTCCCGCGAGAATAACAATTTTGAAACTAATTCTTTCACTGTTGGAAAGCTTCACCATCCCCGGTGAACATAATTATGGTACTTTTGATCCCGGAAATGTGGGGGAAGGGGGTATATTTGAAAAAAGAGATTACGCGCTAGTTTTTAATAAATAATAGCAATAACAAAATCAGTCAGTGGGTTTCGGACTTTATAAAAGCTTGTATCAAAGCTTTTTTGCCTTTTTTTTAAAGCAAAAAGGCAGGTTTTTTTTACTAGGTAGCTGCCGGGCTTCACACGTGTAAATATTATCGTCTACAAACCTTGGCCTACAGTAGCGCACATACATTTCAGTTATTAATTTTTTATATGCTAAGTATATAGGGACAGTGTACAAACATGTCTACATAGATTTTTCTTTACGAACCTCCTTCATAATTACAAATCTATAAGACTAGGTGCTCCGTGTGTGAATTGAAGACCAAAAGAATGGCAATTTAGGCAAATAGGATATTTCCTATTTACCGTTTAACGCTATTGCGTTTTCACTTTATTTGAGACTTATCTGCATAAGCGATTTCTACCCCTTTCTTGTCAACCAACAAAAAAGGGTCGACAATTATTTATGTTTAAGCGCTTTAGGTTTCCTACAGCCGCGTCCCGCTTCCCTGCATAAAGAGAAGAGAGAAGCAATATACTGCGAGAGATTTATAGAGAAATGAATCACTAAGATGGCCGACACGTATCCAGAATGCATTGAAAATTACCATCTGACTATGCTTAATATGCTCGTTACTAGTTAATAATTTTATCGTAAGTAAATATTTGTTGCGGCTCCAATATGCTGTTTTATGGGCTAGGAAAACATATTTTAACTTTAACAGACGTGTAGAAATTTACATCTAATCGAAAAGAAAATAATTAGATGCGTGATCTAGAGTCTATTATTTCGTAAAGTTATTCGTCCGAGGTGATGGAATTGAACCAGTCACAGCCTTATCCACTATACAAACTGGCCAGGGCCGTCATAATTTTATGCAAGAGGTTTTCCAGTGACATAGCAGCCGCTAAATAGAGCGAGAAACCGTTGTGTTGTTGCCGTGAAAATACACACGAAAGCATACCTAGCGATCAATTTTCGGGGCGTCCGCAAAATTTTCCTCGCAAACAACGTTGTAACATACAGCCGGCTTAATAAGCCATCCCATAATTGGGTTAAAATGCATTCATTGTACGGCACTTTGTGCCGGCCGCGGCACAATGGCGGAATTCGCGATAATTTCACCTGGGCTAGATTAAACGTGGTGCCAACATAACACTTTTGGTGCTAAATCTAGCACTATTTTAATAAATCCAGTACGAAACCACAGCATACAGCAACTAGCACTAAATAGTACTCATCTGATTTTATAGTTAACGCAGAACTAAACGCATTCACGAAAAAAAGGCCTTAGTTTTATGCTTTTAGCGCAGGGGACTTCACGTGTACTATTGTTTACGCAACGGCAATACTTATAACATTGCTATACATAGGTATTTAATAAGTCTTTCGTCTTGTTTGTTGACTTAGTTGAACTATATTAAGTTGATTTGCTTCTTTAAAGAGTTAAGTGAAAGTGTTAACGAAAATGGATGTTCTTTCAAAAAACAAGCAAGATATGCTCAAAGTTACAGAAAAGATTGGGAGATTTTTTAAATCTCTCTAGTCAGTAGCAGTAATAAGCCAAAAAAAAATTACTGATACATGTAATTTTAAACTATTCTTGGAAATTCATGTTTATATACCTAGCACTTTTTTAATCATTTAGCACCTATTCGTGGTATTGAGTTGGCAACAATGACTGCGCCTACTCGCCGCGGACCAGCTGCCGTGCTGTTACGAAATAGTGCTGGGATAATTTATGCTACATCCAACGCAGGGTGAATAAGAAATGTAAGCGTTAACGCTCAATTAACTCCTTTCCAACTTTAATATAATTTTGTAGGCTAAAGATTCAGCATTTTTATATCGTCATTGATTAAAAGTCTGGTTGATTCTCAAGACCACATTTCGAGAGTGGAAAATGGTTACACAGGTAGAGCCTGTGAATTTATTCAACTTCAAATAAATAAATAATTTATAAAACCTAGAATCTGAATTTAATGCAGATTAATTGTAATTATATTTACGAGTAAGTATAGGAACTAAAACAATAATATTCTGCACTCGGAACGTGAGCTGGCATCTTCCTATTAACCTGCAATTTTTCCTGTCGTTAACTCGCGCGTACTTAATAAATGTCAAATAAAAACCGAGTAAAGAATATTACAAGGACCAAACCAAGCATTTTATTTAGGTAAATAAAAAAGAAGAAAGTTAAATAAATCTGTTTGTGTTCGTAAATTATACCCTGAAGCTTCTGAATAAAGAAATTACAAACGTTAACATAACTATATTTAAGGTGAGTAGGTACAAAGCTTTTCAAATACGGGTTAGTAATTAAACACCCGAGCTTAGTCCGAAAAGTCCTGTGAAATGTCCTCTATTTTAATTATTTTTGTTTGCGAAATTGGGACAAGGAAATGTCTCCTAGCTTGACAGGCTGAAGCTTGGAATTCGTTAATCAGTTCTCCTCGTAATTTGGCTATTACAACTATTTCTATGTGATATAATATACTTTTTATGGTATAGCTAAATATAACTTTAATATGAGTTAAATTAAATACTTGCATATTAATGAATAACCGAGATAAAACTTTAAGAAACTGGATGAATACCATACCAGCTGTTTTTATCTCAATCCGTTCCTTAGCCTAGGAGAAGAGATACAAATATTCATGCACAAATTCCGCTATAATCCGTCTATAATCGTCCGTCCGTCTATAGTCGTAGGTATTATAATCTTAATAAAATAGATAAATGATATAACTGAGTAGTGTACCTATGTAATATATATTCTCTGAAAACGTTAACAATGACATTAGATATTTTTTTATTAACCTGCCAATATGCAATACAATCATCTATTCTATGATCGTATTACGTCTGACAAATTGAATTGAAACATCCATGCATCCTCATTATTCCTCACAGATTTTACCATTTATAATATTAGTAAAAAAAAGTATAACCATGCGATAAAAATAGCGTTAAATTAGCCACATCCTCTAAATCATAACACAATGTCATGGCTACAGCTTTAGCGGTCAGATTACTCATTTTATACACACTCTGTATTTACATAACATCACGACTAATTATCGCATCAAATGTGACCATTTCCATGCCTCGATTACAGTCTATACAATAGCAGTGACGAAATAGACAATAGATTTAACGGTCCCAAAGCAATGACAAATTCAGAAGATTAATTATATTTAACGCTGAATATTCGTCTATTTGGAATACCCAAAATCTGTGCTTACCGATACCGGCGACTAATCGTAGTTTAAATATTAGTTCGTCCCTCCTCCATGTATTAAGATGTATCAGTACTGTTTATCATACAATCTCTTTTCTAAGACAAGAGAGTGCCTCGCGCAACAAGACAGTAGAGGTAGGTACACGAGTTACTGGATAATTTTGTTGACTTAAAATACGTTTCTTCCGTTTGTTCCCAACGAGTCACACCAAAACGAGTAACACTGTGACTCGTTGGGAACTAACGATTTCTTCTTATTCATATTATGGTTTATAAGTACAGGAACGTAAGCTGTGTTTTAAACAATGTAAACCTGGATACTCAATAAGAAGAAAAATCCATTTTATAGAAGTGTGTATGTGGCTTACTGTTATATGATCCACGTTGCCATGACCTATCAATATGAACTCTCACAACTACTGTGTGCTCATTCATTCATTCCATATACCTAATATCATACAGTTTTATAATGAAGCAGTCATGTGAGCTTGAATTGGATAATGTGTTGACTCAATGAATTATAATAATGATGTTAATGGGAAACTTGTTTTGAAATTATACTATAAAAAAACTACGAGTATATGGTTAAATATGGCCTAGATTGTAAATGTACAATCTACATAACATGTCAAAACTTGTAATTAATATTTAAAACAAATTGATAACTTTTTGTTTGCACGCGTTTGACTAATAAACTAGTCGGTTTTTTATGAAACGTTTATTTGAAATATAAATATTGTGTAAATATCAAATGAAATTACGAAAATTATAGTAGTTGAATACACACTAAACAGATAGGTACCTATATCATTATCTCTTACTCTTTTGTCTACCTTCCTTTCTACGTAGGTACTACATACCATTCCTTTGGACACATATAATCCTTCAAACACTCAATACTACATTATACGACAGGTTATATCCACAGAAAAAAATATTACTCACTGCATAAAGGTACATAATAATAATGTACACCATCTTGGCAATGACTACCACAAACTAGTCGTCGAAAGGTTATCGAAAGGTTTTTGAGGTGTTGTCGAAACGCTTTCTTATTCTTAGTTTGTGACTCCTCTTGTATCAATAAGTCAATGATCACTCCAATGTTTCTGATATCGTTATTGATCGATAGAAACTCACAGCTATCTGCATGGTAGCAAACTCATTACTTGACGAAGATATTGTCGAAGCGCCACTCGCTATTGTTTTTAATTATCCCATAATATATTGCCTTAGTCACATAATACAAGTGATACAACTTCGGTAGCAGATTATACTTTTATATTTAGCCGCACAAATGACATTAATAAATGACCTATGTTGTCCTTAAACATGAAGGTACACGGCCTGTTTTCTTCTCCTAACATGCAATACATGGCAGCTTGATGAATGAACTACAACCAAAATGGTGTAAACTCATATTACATCTCGTAAAAGTCTTCCAACACTCGTGAAACTCGCTAAGTAACCAACATAAAACAGGCAATGAGTAAATATGTTCTCATTTAATTTATGTAATATTCTAACAAAGACCAATAAATTAAACAACTCGTGCAGAACTAGACGTATACTTGAAACAACACATTATATTATAGAATATAGAATAAAGTGAATGACCTTGGTGTCGTGGAGAATGGTATAAAGCATCCGAGGGTTCGAAGACCAAAACTTAGTGTAAAACAACAGATTCAAATATTAAGTTTAATTATCAAAACATTATCAGTGCCTTCCTTTGACAATTCAAAGGATTATACAATTAGATTTTAACATTGTTATGACTCAAATGTATTAACAATGTAATAATGTCCGCGAATATGATAAATCACACGTAATAATGTTTTTAAAAACAACAGATTCAAATATTATCAGTGCCTTCCTTTGACAATTCAAAGGATTATACAATTAGATTCTTACATTGTTATGACTCAAATGTATTAACAATGTAATGATGTCCGCGAATGTGATATTCACACGTAATAATGTTTTTAAACTTAATGCTTCCAACTTGGATTACTACTTATCGAGTCATCGGCCTTTGTCATGTTCGCCATTAAATGTTTTAGAGTAAAACGCATTGGCTTGCCGTGTAAAGTCTTTGGTTTGTCTGTGCCTTTATGATCACCGAAGTGGAAGAGGAACTCACTTATCAACGAAAATAATGACAAACCAATTGGAATACCAATACCTAATAGACCGCGCGACATGTATGAGCGCAAAACTTCAAACTACTGCACCGCACACCAAAAGATAATTATTTTTAAGACTTTATTACCACTAGCAGTCGCCTTTCGTGGCGGTTTCACCCGCGGAGGCGACTGCTGGTAGTTGGTAATAAAAATAACTACAACAATCCATCAATTTGCCAAATAGCCTAAAATCTCACAAAGTCACTTGGTGGATATTTGGCAACACTCCACAGCAATAATATAGGATGTTGTTTAACAAAAAGCCTACCGACATAACCACAGTTCATTGAACCCGCCGCAAAACTAGGAAGTCAAAAGCAACATCTTCATATAATATAATAAATATCTGAGCTGAGAGACCAAGATATAATGGTCTAATAAATGTTATTCCACTTTTATGGTTTAATTATTCACCAACTGGACACACGACTCACAACTGGAGACACGAGTGTGTTCATGTTCAGCACCCAGCTAAGTGTTATGTGGGAGTCCCCCATCCGGCAGGTAAGGGTTACTAAAAGTCAGATTAACAGGCGTTAGTGGTAACCTAACAGGCGTTTAGTGGCAATATCATAGGAACCGGCATAGCAATACATAGATAGGACTCTCCCAAGAATCTCAATCGATTAGAAGTTTCATGTTTCAAATAAAGTAAATAAGGCTTACTCTAAACTATGTCGCAAAACGCTCCTTCAGACTAATAAATCCGCATAGAAATCGATAGGCACGCACGTTTCAGCGTTATCATGACGGCACCATGTCCGATTAATTAAAGAAAGCATATTGGGTAAAATTTAGAACATTCTCCGTCGCGTAGGGTTAAAATCATATTCTAATCTAATCCAATTGAATGCTACTGTTATAGTGATTGAAGTTAAATATTATACACTGAGCAAAGACTAAAAAGTTGTTTCTTTAAAAATTTTATCTTTTAAGAAAAGACTAAAAATGTTATCAAAATTACCTAGCATTTATAACGTAAAGATTCTAGCTCAGAAGAGCTTATGGTACAATAAGTATGTAGTACCTACATTGAACGATGATTCCTGGTAAAGCATCCCCTTAATGAAATTGAACGTTGCTCCTTACCACCATATAATGGAAGCCATCATCATCATAATTTCTCTCCTTCTGCCGCGTGTGCTATTTCAATTGTATTCATATGCCTATATGCCAACTTTCTTTAACTTTATGTTATATTCTCCCTATAAATAAGTTATCCTTTTACCAATAGGAAATGCGTTTACTTATATACAGGCGCATAAACGCCGGCAGGCGTAGACGCATTCCCCGGAGGGAGTAACGAGGTTAAGTGGAACTCTACCGTTGCCTAATAAAGAGACAATACGCTTTTAAACCTCCCGTGCATTTCCACGCATCTTGAGAGACTCACTCAAACGCCAGCATTCATCGCAACTTGCTAATCTGCCCTTAAAAATGTAAGAAAAAATAAGAATAATAATAATCATTGTGTTTTAAAGGAGGCCGTAGTGGTCGCTGTAACAAATTGCCTTGTGATCACTAGGCGAGCTTTCTTCGTTATCTGTGATGAGCCAAAAAATTTCATATTATTCCACCGAGCGTTGGAAGGAACATCAAGTATTTAGTTCCGAATTCAGTAGCATGCCTCAATAAAAACTGACTAAGCGGTTTAAAAAAAGTCCACCTGTTTAACCGAGTTAAGACATTGACAAAATGAACTTAATATTACCTGACGATAAATCATAAAACCAGAACTACCGCACTACAGATAGTAGACGTTCACTGCTGCTAAAGTTATGATGAATAGATACAACCGCCTTTGTCCAGCTCAGAATTAAACAGGCTGTTACTCCACTGAATATAAACCCTATTTGTTTATCGTAAGCTCACTCGAGACGTAGCTCTACTGCGACCTTAATCCGAAAAACGAATAAACCGATGCCCAAAACAAGAGTAATATTTTCATTCTACTTGCTCGAATATTTCCCGCACAAGTCTGTTATCCTATAATGAACAAGACGAGAATTATAATAAGGATAGAATCTGGCTCGTAGAGGCAATCGCTGTAACAAATTGCCTATAATAAATCTACCGCTATGAAGCTGGTAAGGAATGATAAAAATTATATTGATGCCGGTTACTTGTCCGTGGTAATAATAACGCGGATGGCTGCACTTTAAAATCACTTATCCTTGAATATACAGCGACGGATCCAAGCTTTGTGGTAGGGACTCTTGTGAGATATATCCAAGTGTTTAAACAGAGAAGAGCTCCTATGGTGACCTATATTTAAACACTGCCACTCGAGTGTCTAGGACACATTTATCCCTATCCTTTGTAAACCCATAAAGAGGTTGTCCTGACTGGCGAATTGACGCCGAGAAACTAATTAGGTACATGATATTGGGACCGTTCGTTTATTTTGTAACGTAACACCAAAGCGACTCTTGGTAACAGTGTACCTATGAAATGGGATTAACTAAAGTTAGGATGTTAAATATTTAGTTTTCAGGTTATTATCACACGCACTGTTTGTACAAATTGTCTGAAGGTCCGAATGTTTTATAAACATAATTTTATTCTAAAGCGTACCTATGAACAATAACATAGTAACAACAACAATGTAGCTCTTTAATGGGCAGGACTCAGAGGGTGTATTTTATTATATAGGTAATGTTTTATACCCCTTTCTATTTTAAAGAATTTTTAGTAACGTTATGTAACTATTCATTTTTACCAGTAGTAGAATTTGATGTAACTTTTTTTTAAGAAAAATTAAATGTTTTTAAATTTATCGAGTGGGCCCGTCCCCCATGGGCCGGCACTTCCCCCTATCCCCACAGAATATCCAAGTTGTCTGAGACAGGAATCTTAATGAAATTAGGAAGTAATTTTTCACAAGCCTTATTAGATTTGAAGTTCATTTAAAAATATTGTGCTGCTGAACTGATACTGCTTCATTGTTCACAGGATTTCTATCAAGAAAAGAAACGGGACGCAAGATATTGAGGCTCATCGGTATGCATGTCTCTGTCATCCATTGTTCCAAGATTATTGAAAGTTCGCTAATTACGCCTTTAGGGAAGATCAATATTTTGGATTTTGTTTCTTTATCAGTTCTTGTGGATAATATTATGCTAAAGCAGCAAGAATACATATGTATTCGTGGAATTTTTTTATGAATATCGATATATACAAAATAGCTCCAGAGAAATATTCCTGTTTGGCAATACGATCAATACAAAAGACATCAAAAAGTCGTCTACATGCAGAGAAACATATTTTTCAGAACGGACGATGAGATCTGCTTACTGAACATAATACGGCCGTCCAATATCATAATAAAATTAAGGGAATCGATATCAATACGATAAATGTCGGAAATAAATGATAAGATGTAGAAATACGAAAAAAAGATACATATGCCAAAGATTATAAATACCTAGATTGGGACACTGTCTTTTTTGTCATAAAGTTGGCCATCAAGCGTAGGGCCCACCTGATGGTAAGTAAGCGGTCACCGTAGAACGTCTGCAACACCAGGAGGGGTATCACGTGCGCATTGCTGACCTGTTAGAAACCTTTTTACGAAAGAAAGGAAACCTTTCTTGTAGGTTCCCATACTGTATTTTCGTTGGAACACCTCGTCGGGGAGCTCATTCCACAACCTTAGCGTATGCGGCAGGAAGTTTCTTTCGAAACGCGACCATTTTGGTTCTAGTGTGTGTGATGAATACCCCGCCGATGGCGAGCGGTGCGATGGTGGATAGTGGCTGTAGGAATAGTGTCGAACAATTCTCTGGAGCACTCCCCGTTGTACAAACGGCCGGCGCCAGAGACCTTGGGGTCAAATTCACCCTAGACAAACATTTTATTGCGCGAAATTATGTATTTTTTGACCGAATGTTATAAAATATTTTATTAACGATAACTTGCAGAGTTCATAAAAAAAAATACCTATAACCATGGCACTTATTTTCGGATCAGATAAGTAAATTAAAAAGCAGTGTGATATTATTTTTCACCTTCCGCCAGCAGCTTCACCCGCATATAAATTATAGCCTGTGTCATTTTGATGAACACCACTAGGTACATTATCGTGAAATACCATTTAACCTAAATCAAATAGCGACCAAAATAAAATATTAGCCTATTAATGTCTCATTAAGCAGGGCAAAAGCTTCATCATTGAAATTTAGTCATCGCTACGCTACAAAGATAGGTAGGTCAAAAAGCTACAAATTAAAAAATTTGTTCAGTAATTTTTTCGTGAAAGAATAACAAACACCCATCAATCGTCACAAACTTTTGCATTTATAAGTCAAAGTATAATTTTATACGTGCTTAGCAGCCTTTAGTGCCGATTCCGTTGAGAGAATTCACCGAGAAGTTATCTTACTTTCTTGATATGGGAGTTATCTATACTAATATTATAAAGAGGAAAGATTTGATTGTTTGTTTGTTTGTATTGAATACACACAATTGTTTGCGTTATCCCATGGAAACTGGCCATACTACAAAATAAAAAATAAAAACTTTCGCATTTACAATAGGAATTAGTATGGATTTACCACAGTGCTCAAGGAGTTTCTTAAGAGTCGAAATTCATCTTTTTCCCACTTCATCATTGTCTATGGTCGCGAGCATAGTGCCTACCCGAAATAAGTCTGCCCTCTTTAGTAAAGACGACTTCCGCATCCAATTCACCCTAATCACTGTCAGTCCATTATTAGGTGGACATACGTATGCTTTCCATACTAATATTACTATAAAATCGGAAAGTAATTGTCTGTCTGTTATGGCTTTACTGCTGGACCAATTTGTGATGAAAGTTTATGTTAACATAGAGGAGTTATTCCTTTTTCAACCTATGACGTCTCAACCTAATCATTATTTTTTCCTTTTTTTTTTTTTTTTTTTTTTTTTTTTTTTTGCGTCAGGAAATGCTTTTACGCACCGGCCCGGCGTCCCTGATAAACCAGACGCCGGACCCCCCCTGCTAAAGCCGGGGGTCACTCAGGGACGGAGGTTCGTCCCGAGCGGTGTGTCGGACTCGCACTTCGGCCCTACCGACTAAAACCTGACGATGACCCTCTCAGCGCAGTGAGGGGGAACCGAGAACCTCTATGCGGAGACAACGCCACGGAACCCCCACGCGCGCAAGCCGCTGCGGCTCGCCTCGGGCGCGCCCTGCGCCCTGCGCCGCCGATGTGCGGCGCATTACGAACCACACGGGCCATGGTGTGGCCGTCTTCTCCGAACCCGTTGGCGGGGCTGCACGCGGAACGTCCCACGCCGCTACTCAACCTAATTATTTTCCTTACAACCCACAACAATATTTTTAGAGATAGGATCTTTGAAGGCTGGTACCAATTACGAAAAACAGCGCATCCTTTACCTACTTTTACACCTAGTACCTACCTACGTATGATAAGGGTTTTAACTCAGTATAACTTTTTCTACTTTACTGATAAGATAATATTACACAAAATATATTGATGTGGACCAACCATTACGGGAACAGGTACATTCGTACCAATTTCTTTTACTTTCACTAAACAAAAACTACAACTCGTATTAAATTAAATGCTCCCAAATGCTCTGCTGGTGTACCTATTTGGCAAATAAGCCTGAAAAAAAATATGATAAAAAATTTCTCTGAGTTACTTTTGATTTATCTCCTCATTACAGGTCTATAAAAAGGAAAATACCTAACTTGGTAGGTATTCTTCATTAGTTTCCATGTAATCTGTGTAAAAGAGTATTTTTTCTATACAACAGCAGTGTTTGTTAGTAAAGGTTTATACTTAACACGATTATGAGGCAAGATTATTATCAAAGATTTATGACTAGGTAGCATTTAAGGTTCAACATACTTTTTTGCTAACGTTAAAGCCCGAAGAAATAGCACTTGAACCGATTGGTTGGGAGATCGTCTTTTGGCTGAGATGATGATGATGGTTGCACACTTGTTTTAGTCACAAAAAAAATTAGGCCGTCGGAAATAGACAAAATAAGGGGCTAAATTCGAAAAGCGTGATGTAGTTCTGCATTTTTGGTATGTTGTATGGGTCCGTTAGAGTAATGTGATGTTAAATTTGCAACTTCGAAAAACTTGTGGAAACTGAGAAAATCGAGAAAATCTTCGAAATTTTGGGACTTTTTTATCTATTTGCTCTCCAGGGCCAAAACTATGCATTTTTTGTGAACAATGTTCTCTACACTCATAAACTGTATTAAAGTACCTACAACTGGAGGCCAATCACAGCTCTATTGGCTTCAAAGGAGTCAAGCTATGGCACTTCGAAGATGACCAATATTTCTCGAAAATAGAAAATTTCAGGTTTTACTTACTTATTTCTCGAATAATTGGCAAAACCACTAGCTTCACGAAGAAAGGTCACTGAGAATATTTTGTAGTACATTTATTTAACTTTTATTAACGCCCAAAACGAAATCTGTGAGACTAGTAGTTCACTCAAAAAATCTAATAGAAGGTAAAATGGGTTAGAGACAAAATAGGCCGTCGTATAAAGACATTAAATTCGCAATGCGTGATGTAGTTTTGCATTTTTGGTATGTTGTAAGGGTCCAGTAGGGTAGTATGAATTCCAATTTGCAACTTCGGAAAACCTGTGAAAACTGAGAAAATCGAAAAAATCTTCGAATTTTGGGACTTTTTTTACTATTTGCTCTCCAGGGCCAAAACTATGCTTTTATTGCGAATGATGTTTTTACACTTATAAACTGTATCTAATTACTTGTAAATTGAGCCTAATAACAGCGCTATTGTCTCTTTAGGAGCCAAGCTATGGCACTTTGAAGATGACCAATATTTGTCGAAATAAGAAATTTTCAGGATACTCCCACTTATTTCGTGAAATATTGGCAAAACCACTTGGCCTATGAAGAAAGGTCACTGAAAATATTTTGTAGTACATTTATTTAACTTTTATTTGAGCCTAAAAGCACCGCTATTGACTTCATAGGAGCCAAGCTATGGCACTTTGAAGATGACCAATATTTGTCGAAATAAGAAATTTTCAACATACTCCCACTTATTTCGTGAAATATTGGCAAACCTACTTGGCCTATGAAGAAAGGTCACTGAAAATATTTTGTAGTACATTTATTTAACTTTTATTAGTTCACAAAATGAGGTCTGTGAGACTAGCTGTTCCCTCACAATCTCAAAAAAACGAAAAGAAGGTAAAATGGGTTATAGAAACAAAAGACTATTATATTGGGTAATTGGAAATTAGACAGGAATGTTATAAATAGTAATGGATGGAGGTCATTTGCGATCGTTTAGGCTTGCTTGAAGTTTGATTTGGAATCTAATTTCTAGGAAAAACATAAAATCAATGATGATTAACCGAAAAAACTGCGACTGTCTAAAAATGAAACCCTGCAAATGCAAAAAGGAATGTAGAGGGGCATGCAGTCAGATCGCAAATGACCTCCACCCACTACTATGTATAAAATTCCTGTCTAATTTCCAATTACCCAATATAATAGTCTTTTGTTTCTATAACCCATTTACCTTCTTTTCGTTTTTTTGAGATTGTGAGGGAACAGCTAGTCCCACAGACTTCGTTTTGTGCTTTAATAAAAGTTAAATAAATGTACTACAAAATATTTTCAGTGACCTTTCTTCAAAGGCCAAGTGGTTTTGCCAATATTTCACGAAATAAGTGGGAGTATCCTGAAAATTTCTTATTTCGACAAATATTGGTCATCTTAAAAGTGCCACAGCTTGGCTGCTATGGAGTCAATAGCGTTGCTATTAGGCTTAAATTGCAAGTAATTTAATACAGTTTATAAGTGTAGAAAACATCATTCGCAATAAAAGCATAGTTTTGGCCCTGGCGAGCAAATAGTAAAAAAAGTCCCAAAATTTCGAAGATTTTCTCGATTTTCTCGGTTTCCACAGGTTTTCCGAAGTTGCAAATTGGAATTCACACTACCCTAATAGACCCATACAACATATCAAAAATGCAGAACTACATCACACTTTTCGAATTAAATGTCTATTTCCGACGGCCTAAATATTTTTGCTCTGGATTTGAATTTATCGAAGACACGTAGAGCAGGGACACTACCGAACTTATGCGCCATTGGTCCATATAAAAATCACAATAATACCTATTTCTAGACATGCTAAAAATACCATCCTAGCTTTTATCCCAAATACCATCAAAATTGACCTACCCAGTCTAACTCTAGTAATGCCTACGATTCCTATTATCCCATTGCTTTCCCGCCATTGCCTATTACAGGTCATTGAACCGTGGCGCCTGTGGTCTGCCTTGATACCTATCGCCTGTTTACTATTTTCGCTCTGTTCAAGGAAACATATATTAATATTTATTTTTATGTCGATCTTAATGGTCTTTCTGCCACGAGTAAATAAAAGATAAAAAATGCAAAAAAAATCTTTTAAAAACCTAATAAAAGAAACTACTTAAATATTTTGCAGACTTAGTTTAAGCACATTCTTCACATATTTTTATTAAGTAGGTAAAATAGGTTAAGTGTAACTAATAGGTACACAAATAATAAAATGATATTGCAATATATTGTATAAAGAAGTTTTTTTATATCTAATTTTATCAGTCGTGTAAAGAGTTATCGTATTACTTCCTAAACATTCATATCACATAACTCACAATCTCTTTTATAAAATAGGTAGGCACTCAGAACGTTTGCAGAATTATTTCGTTATGAATGCATTTTACCTATTTATAAACTAAATGCCCGCCACAGCTTAGTAGGGTTAGAAAATTGATAATGAACCTTGTCCTGACCATGACAGCAAGAAAACATTTATCTGATTTGGTGCAATCGTTCTGAAGTTATACGCGCACAGACAT
The DNA here is from genome assembly GCA_949319885.1 of Mecyna flavalis. NCBI lineage: Eukaryota > Metazoa > Arthropoda > Insecta > Lepidoptera > Crambidae > Mecyna > Mecyna flavalis. The sequence goes on from OX439439.1 coordinate 5,455,411, forward strand.
TATGGCTATTCATTTTTATTTACATAGGTATACTTAGACAAACAGTCTCATTAATGAAACCATTACATAAGACCCCCATCAATTCAAGGTTAACCGATACGGGGCACGGCCTCGTGATATGGCGTACGAAACGGCTCCATCTCAGATAAGCGAGATGTCAACGAACCACGCCAGAGTAACCGATAACTTGATAACAAGCACGTTACATTGTAATGAAGGTAACATCGAGTCGATTCCAGTGCTACACACAGGAGACCTGAGATCTAATGATGCAGACGGATGCAGTAGGAATCCTATTCTTGCATGCAAGCATGCACGCATCGGTAACGGATAACTTGCTTGCTTGTTATCAAGATTATATTGAAGTAAAAGAATACAGTCTTGACTCGAGTCTTAGCTTGTTAAGAGAGAGGACGTCCTGATATCATGTAATGCAAATGCAAGTCAAAAGTAAGTACCTACTTCCAGTAGGCGGGCTTGCACGCAAGGGTTGCAAATATTTCTTCATAACAATTAAATCCACGAACAGCAACTGTCAAAAATGTTGATGGACTAGGCCAGGTGCTATTAGAGTGAGTGCTAAGTGCACCTCAAAGTTAAAACATTGGCCTAACTAAGTAAACGATAACTTAACAGGACATCGTGACTGTTATAGACGCATGGGGCTTAGATCAGATGCAAAACATTGTCGGTCTTTAAAACGGGCCTGGTCAGATTAAACTACTAAGAATAAGAAAGTAGGCGCGTAAGGATTAATGCCAGACGAGGAAGTATGTGAAAGCAGCCCCCTGGGAAGCAATGATTGCTTATTGATTTATTACTCGTTTTATCTGGAACGCATTGCATTGCCTTTTTTTAAAAAACTTATTCTGATCTAAACAAGACCAATCGCCAGAGTTCGAATAAACCATTCTGGAGAACAAATGTTAGCAACATTAACCCGCGCGTAATTTCTTTTTTTCAAATATCCCGCGGGAATGAGACGTTTCCCGTAGGAATTTTATAGCCTATGTCCTAATCCGGGTTATAAACTATATGTGTGCCAAATTTCATCTAAATCCGTTCAGCCGTTTAGGCGTGATTGAGTATGAAACATCCAGAGAAAGAATTGCATCATAATAATAAAAAAATCAATTAAAAACCGTTACGTAATTATTGACACAGGAAAACAAAATAAAACTTTTTTTTTGTTGCATGAAGTTTTTTTACTGTTGTTTACTAATTTGGGTGCGCTGATTTCAAATCTACCATCAGATTTTTTGAAGCAGCTCTAATTAGTGAGATACAGGTACCGTCTTGAATTTACATAAGTTGTCGATAGTTTCTATCAATAGCGGTGTAACTAAACTAGTTTCTTTAGAAATTTCATTATGTCTTCCTTGAGAAGGACGTGTTTAAATAATCCTGATTGTTTTTGTGTTACTTGTGGAGAATATATGTTCAAAAAATTTTGTTTAAATGTGTTGGACTTTATGAAAAAGGCATACTTCGACTACTTTGGGTTTCCGTTTCCGTCAAATGCTAAACCTCAGATACCAAGTTTGGTATGTAAAAGTTGTGTTGAATCTTTGCGACTGTGGGCAAACACAAAAAGACCCACTTTTTAGTACAAAGCTCCTATGATTTAGCGTGAACCATCCAACCATCATGACGACTGTTTTTTCTGTGTAACGGAAATCATAGGAATAAACCATAAAAATTGCTCTAAGTGGATATATCCAAACTTAAAATCTGCCATAAGACCATTTGTGACACATCAACATCACAGCAGCCATGTACATCTTTGGAAAATCCAGATCAGTGCAGCGGACAAACCAAAAACGACGACAGTGGTACCGACAGTGATTTTGATTGTCAAATGTGGTATTTTCGATGGCCCGCAAATCAGGAAGTTGATAGGTGATAAAAATTTCATCAACCATATGACAGCTGTCGAGAAATGTGCATGGGAAGAGTTTATTTGGGTAGTGAGGAATTTTTTGGGCAATAGGAAGTCTGACGGCTACATTCAGCACGTTCAACAGTTGCTGATACACTTGCAGCGGCTTGGATGCAACATGAGTATTAAGCTTCACTATCTCCACAGCCATGTAGACTATTTTCCTGAAAATTTCGGTGATCTAAGCGAGGAACAAGGAGAGCGCTTTTACCAGGGTATTCGCACTATGGAGGAGAGGTATCAGGGGTACTGGAATGAACATATGATGGTTGGAGCATTCAAAATAGTACTCATAATACATCTCACTCTAGAAAATCCAAAAAAAGGAAATTTTATGTAGAATAAATATATTTAATAAATTTTTTAAACTCAAACTATGTGCATTTTCGATGAAAAGCCCTGTCACTTCATAACTCCAAAACTAGAGCTGCTACATAAAAACGGCATATATTTTTGAAATCAGCGTGGAAAAACTATTCAGATTCATGTAAAAAATCTCATGCAACAGACATGCTGTTTTCCAGTGTGATCAAAGAACGTCACGTAAATCAAGACAAAACAAAATTACAGCTAAGCCAAAATTAGAACAATGCCTGACCTACCCCAAAAATAGTATCTATAGTAGAACAAATATTTTTGCAAAGGGTCATTATTTTATACTTTGAATCAACATCACATTTTTAATAATAATAAAAAACCTTTTCAAATCATAGTTTATATTACCTACCTATTTATAAATTATTGCCTCAACACAAGGATTAGGTAAGTGTGGTAACTACCTACTACTTGTAACAAATCAAGATATAATTTAAGGACATATATAGGTACCTACATAGAAAATAAATTGTGAAGAGTAGTGTACATAGGTAGTTAATAGATGTTAGGGTGTCATATACTTCTAAATTGACTTCTCTCATACTATTTATGATAATTTTTTTTGTACCATAACCGCAGGCTAGCTAGACCCTAGCCTGCGGTTAGTACTCTAATCTTTAATGCTGTATTTAGTGCCAAAACAATATACCTACTCAAAACTTGGTTGTAAAGTTGGCCCTATCTTTTAGTATCTTCAATTAATGTGACATGTTTGACTAAATCCTTACTTCAAATGTTCTTAACCATGACTTGATTTGGTGCGATTTCATTGTGATACTAACCCGCACCTTTGGGCCTAAATTCTGTTTGGGACTCGGGAGTTGTAATGAAAAAAAAACATAGACGTCTAGATCTATACCTACTATACAACAGTATTTTCTTCAAAACAAATCAGTGCTTACCTTTAAATTTTTATTCCAATAAGTAGGCACACAATCTACTCGTATTACTTATTTTAATGGTGCAATTTACAAGTATAGTATCTAGGAGGAAAACGTTTGATTTGATAATTACCATAAGCAATAAACCAATATAGTATGATAACAAATGGATTATTTATAAAGCAGGAAGTTATTTATTGTAAAGAATAATAATTTTTAAATAATTCAGCAACATCATTTTTACTTCCTTCGATTTGTATGACACATTACAAACTAACATCTCTGGCTTTTTCTATGTAAGCAGTTAGTATAGTGAAAGTAAAATATTTTATACACCAGAATAAGACTAAGGGTACTGTAAGACAAACTTTATTGACCTTTTCTAATAGCATTTGGTAAATGAATGTGTAAAGGCTGCTTGACTGCTGGATGTGAGATTAAACGCTACAAAATCGTAAATATTTTATATCTAAAATTGATTATTATTATTTAATAAAAGCCTAATTAGCTTCATTAATAAATGATTTTCTAAGAATTCTGCTTTTAATTATTGCATTTGGATTGTAAAAAAAGACTAAATTATAGTACTTAGATAATTTACCTGTTAAAACCAAATAAAATAGAAATCCAATGTCATCAATCTTGTTGTACTGTAGCATTTGTATTTTGAAAATAAAGAAACAAAAAGAAATACTCCCATATTAAGGATTCCTATATCAAAATCATAAACAAAACCAAAATAGATAACTTCTTTAGCCACTAGATCTGACTCATGACAAAAATGTGACAACTTCCTGACCTATGCTCATTTCTATTTGGAATTAAAAAATGATCAGAATGCCATTTACAAATCACAGGCACACATGGCGTATGAATCATGGGATAAAGATATCACACATGTGTCAAATACAGAAACACTGAGAGCTCACATGCTTACAAGGCACACATATTACAGTTGTGTATGTTTATTTTCTTAGTTCAACACTTATACACAACTCCAAGAAAGCATGTGGTGTAAATTATTATGATAGTATTGGATTCATAATGGAAACCATATTGGAGATATGCATCTTAGATATTGAAAGCATTTTAACCACTCAACGCCGAACCGGCACTCGGGTGCCGCATAACAATAGATTTTCTATTGTGTCTAGTAATCCGGGGCTAGAAGGATTAAGTCAGCAAAAATTGATTTTGATTGATAAATTTATTAAATTGAATTGTTATGGATATTTACATGACTTGTTTTGAATTTTTGCATTGAACATAGGATCTTGAAGATAAGCATACTGCCAGGATGAGTAACTTCTGGTCTTTTATTGTATTTTTTAAAAAATCTATTTCTAAATCTCATGTAATGTAGATAGATAAACAATAAGAGAGATTATTCTTATATTATTGGTTAAAACTAGTCAAACATTTCAAATTATTCCCATGATTCAGACAGTCTATAAAATCATATGATAAAATTCCTACTTTTATTTTTGAATATATTTGTTATTAATACTTTCAGAAAATATTTAAATGATGCTTAGAAATTTTCGATGTTATTCCTATTGAAAGTAGCAAAATTTATCACTTACAGCCTTATTATTGTGGCAAAGAAGCAATCGGATTGTCAATAAAAAGTAGAAATGTTCTATTTCATCTTTCTGCACATTTTAAACAGGACAAACTGTAGTTGCAATTGGTATCTGGGAGTATAATTGAAGGAAAGTTATCATTTGGCGATAACCTCCGCGAGAAGATGTAAATTAATCAAGAAACTAACAGTTTTACAAGGAATATAAGGATTTACACGGTTTCTAATTAATATAATCATCATCCCTAAAACAGCCAATGTTAAAATATCCTTAAAATACAGTGATAAACCACTTATTTTTATAGAAACATAAAATAAATACATACCCTTATATGTACAATGTAGATGTCAAGTCATCCAAAAGTTCAACAACAAAAAACATCATCACCAAAAAAACACACAATTCACAGTTTTCACTAACACATAATTCATTTAGTTTATATTAAATCCACACCCGCGCAAATGTTAAAATCAGTTTCTTATTGACATAAACACAAACTGAGCGTCCGCCATATGCAGGTGCGTTCCACACATACGTCAACGTCAAATTTTCTCACTCCCTCAGTTCAAAATGTTTGAGATAAGTTTTTGTTTTATCGAAATAATTTGGCCGTTTTACACTTTAGCTTTCATGAAAATCTTTATAAACACTCTTTTTACACGAATATTTCACGAAAATGTTGTTATCGTCTATTTACCCTTAAAATAAATCTTGTTTTGGGGCTTAGATAATAGTACAATTTGTGAGAGTAAATTTGTAGTGAATGTTCTGAACACATCTCCATATGTTAATCACTTCACTTCTATGCGAATTTGTTACCAACTTCGGGGTGCTCCAATCCCGACGAGCTTTGATTTCGATTTACGGAAGAGTGTCGATGCATGTGTGAGCGAGACAAGCGATATTGTATTTTTTAAGTCAACGGCCTCTATGAAGGTACTGCGAGTAAGAAGTTCTTTTTCTAGACTGTGACTCTCGTAGTTTGTAGCAATCGAGAGCGACTACAAATTTTGTGTAGCGGCTTGTAGCCTGTCTGTAGCGTAGTAGCAGTAGTGGTAAAAGAATACTCATTTAAAACAAATCATCTATCTGGCTGCTTACAGGAAGTTAGGTACTAATCTGAAGAAATTTTACTGACTTCAAATTAAATTAATTAATTATTTGAACATGTTGTAAAAAAAAAATCTCTTTCAACTGATATAGTCACTACTTTCACTAGCAATAATTCCATTAGAGAAAAAATAATTTTTCTTATGCACCTCGGTATTTACCTACTTAAACAAGAAGAAGAACACCAATTAGTCAACTTCAGAAAAAAGAAGTCGGAGCTTCTTCATTCAACTCATTGGCAATACTCAGTCGTTCAGACATGAATTCATGTGTTGTAATAATGTGTGATAATGGAATAAAAAGAAAAGCAGCGTTGCGACGGGACATTCGCAGCGAATAACCGGCACATGGCGGACAATATAGCCACTTTAATAACCCGCCCCCCGCCCGTGCTCTGTTCCGGCTGCGGTGTTTAGAAATTTTCATATGTAAAATGTTTTTTACTGCTGCATTTGGCATGCGAGCTGGCAATGATGCCAGTTGAAATAGTGTTAGTTTTGAGCTGCACTGGGATTAAAGTCATTTTCGACGAATTATTTAACTGATTATGATTTGACTGATCCTGGAATAATGCTTAGTTCTCAAGGATAACAGAGATTTTAGTGCTTTTATCTTTCTTTCACGTCGTCCGGTGCTTGTGACCTCCTACGAGGAACAAGCTAGCCGCTGTATAAAACCCGTAGATCGTGGGTTCGATTCCTGCCTTTGTTCTGGTTGGCGATTTTCTTTTTCAGAGTCCGACTGGCTGGACAGCTACATGTGAAATCTGCCGCCATACAGCTCTGGCTGTGTTCCGGCGGTAGATAGAGAAATCGTTTGTTCTGATCAAATACCTTATAAATCTTATAATAAATGATTTTGGTGTGTTGCTATGAAATCGATTTCCGGTATGAAACGAACTTTAGTAATTAATTTGAGTTTAATTGTTCTGGGAGTCGATTCGGAATCAGACTCGGAAATCGTCGCCTTGTTATCTCAATAAACAGTGGTTATCCCTCAAGATTAATGTGTAGTGGCACTTTTTTACGGAATCACAATTTCCATAATACAATTAGACTGGATAGAATCCGGACACGGATCAAAACCGGCTGTTGGTAAAGAGAATCGTGAAAAGAGCGAGTGAAAAGTATGTAACTTCAAAAAGCCCCCCCTATTTCTGCAGCATGAAAATATTCCGCGATACAAACTGCGTTTCCTGCGGAAACGGGCGCAAATAGAGAAATCCCTTTATATCCCGCGTGCGGAGGACTAACAAAAGATATAGCAGTTCGTGATCCCTTCTATGGCGTAGTGTCACAGCCGTGAAACTCTCTGTACGTGAGAGTTCGAGCGCCAGCGACCTTGAGCCGAGCGTGTAAACGCTAGGGTTGCTACAGAAATGCTTACAAGAATCTAAGCCGAAATGGAATTTAGACTTGTGGCAAAGAAGATTACATAGTATGTTAGAAAATATAAACTTGTGCGAGGACATGTTAATGAAAGTAGGTTTGATATTTTATAATAAGTTTTTTTAATCTTTAAATCACTACATAGTATAAAACAAAGTCGCTTTCTCTGTCCCTATGTCCCTTTGTATGCTTAAATCTTTAAAACTACGCAACGGATTTTGATGCGGTTTTTTTCATTAGATAGACTGATTCAAGAGGAAGGTTTATATGTATAATACATGCATAATATAGTAGAGAAACACTGATAATTTTAGAGGTTTTTAATTTAAGGTCGTAAATAATCGCATTTTTTTGCGCTTACATTGCAAACGCTGGCTGAACCCTACGAGATAGATCAAAATAATGTACTACACTATTGTACACCTTAAAAAGTTTTACAAAAAAGTCCGCGATGGTATATGTCTATCTCTTAGGGATAACCCACAATAACCATTTTCCTTTACTTATTACGATAAAATAATGGCTTATTTACGAAAAAGTAATTTTAAGCAATACAGTATTAATCCTTATCCAATAAAGTACCATAAATAAATTGTGCATGATTTTGCATTGCGTAGTTAGTCCGTGCAATCAATCCGACGAGCGCCGAGCGAAGTATAACCCTTGGCCGAGGTATTCGGCAGACGGCGGCCCCACACACCGCGCGCCGCGCGCTCCCCCGCGCGACGCACACATAGCCCCGAGCAATTTTACGAGCACACATGCTTGAGTGTCGCTTCTTTACTTTAGTATATATTCTGTGGTAGTGTTGCAGTCGCGAGTGGGACGTCCCGTTATACCTACGCCGAGTCATCATCAGCCTATATACGAGTACGTTCCCACTGCTGGGACACAGGCCTTATCTCAATTATGAGATAGTGTGGACCTACGCCGTGTCACTGTGAAAAGATCATCCTTTTTGGAATTTAAAAAGATTTGTGCTGAGCTGCGTCAAGTATTAACACGATCGTGTGATACAGGGCTTAAAACACCCTGTCCGTGTCTCGTCTCATAATATATAAAGTCCGTTTTTAGCGGAAAGAAAAAACGTAAACTTCTCTGTCGTGCGGGAGGCACAACTTCCATCTGGTTCAGTGTAGGAAAGAGATAACTATAATCTGAGATGTGCTATTGATTCCTAGTTCTATGGTATAGGTACCCACCATAATGCTGGTTTTGGCCGCAGGCGTCGCTAGTCTGCGGCTACGCGTAAATTTACGCGTAGCCGCAGACTAGCGACGCCTTTAGAACGCATTTATGCGTTCTAAAGCTCTTCCGCAAAAAAAAAGGTATTGCCAAACAAACAACAAAATTATAATAGCAATATTTCGACTTTTATTGGGTGATACTTACCTATGTGGGACATACACACTTTGTACCTCATTGATTCCTGAAGTACACTTACAAGTTGATTTTCATTTTATTCTTCCCGAACTGAAACTGGCTTCTAAAGAAATGGAGCAAAGCGAAAGTGAAATCTTGACGTCCCGTTGTACTGTTGGCAGTACTTGGCAGTATTTGCGTTATGGAGACAACAGAATATAATGTCTGTCCCAATTCCTCTGACCCTGTCCCTATGCGTGAGAGTGCAATTCTAATAATATCGACACAATATCGGATGTACCCATGCAGGTTATTGTCTCATAGTGCCCATGGGAAATACATCAAAGCGCTCGACACCCGCGACAGACTGCGTCATGACGGGGAGCGGGTTCGCATCCCGGAGGGGTGCGGTGTTAGGGATCAAATAGTTTATGCGATTACACCCATTAGAACTGCCGTGTGAATTATTCAATGAGGGGAGAGTGAGGTAGGTTATGTTTAATTATTTGTTGTGAATCCGGTTTAAATTCTTGTTAGTCAACATGTTTAGCTTACTTTAAATTCGGATGGTGTTGCAGGGTAGGGTCCAGAATATAGTTAAAAATAATAACGTTACCTTATGTAGACAATGCCAACGTCGATGAACTTACTTAAAATTTACATGTCCCCAAATTCATATAAAAAATACATAAACTAAAAACGATTATTATTAACTAGCCTTCCGCCCGCGGTTTCACCCGCGCGTAATCTCTTTTTTCAAATATCCCCCCTTCCTCCCACATTTCCAGGATCAAAAGTACCCTATGTTCACCGGGGATAGTGTAGCTTCCCAACAGTAAAAGAATTATTCAAAGTGGTTTCAAAATTGACATTCCCGCGGGAATGAGACGTTTCCCGTAGGAATTTTATAGCCTATGTCCTATTCCGGGTTATAAACTATACGTGTGCCAAAGGAGGCGGGTATTTCTGGGCCCAGCAGTTATCTAGAAAGCAAGAAAAGTCCAAAAAACTAAATACATGCCCGAACTGAAGTCGATATAAAATAAATCGGTTAAATGTCAGAATATATGTATGAAAGCGAATTGAACTCCTTTAATAATTTTTCTTCAGTGTGCAAATGTTTACCGATTGACATTTGACAGGCAGATGAAAAACACCGTCACTCGTTCGTTTCTTTCGTTCTGAGTGCGCTCGTATTTCCCAATTATTATTACTTTTGCTTACAACATCGGCTTTGCATAATATTAAGGACTTTTTGACGGATCTGGCTTTTTGAATTACCTGGCTCTCTATTTTGGACAATTTTTGTTTATATTTTAGTTGACAGCTGTCGAAGAGGACGAGATTCAATATTAGGATACTCAAAGATTTAAATCTTTAAGGATACTATTGCAATTGTATTGTAGGTAAGAGGACTGTAGGCTGCTGTGCACATGTAATGTGTATAATATGGTATCTAACTTGGGCAAGATACCAAGAAAATATCGAACCTCCTGCACAATTTTTGGATGACATTCTCTTAATTATTGAAGATGAGTAATAAATATTTTAAACATTATATTAGTGTTTAATTTTACTTCCTGTTCTTTTATTTTTAAGAGCTAAGTAAGTATCTAACTATTACTACTATCTCCTGCTCCTAAGTGCAGCATATTAAATGTAGAGACTACCCAAGGCGTGAGAAACGTTGGGCCCGGTCAATAGCTAAAAAGGCTGGCACCGGCTCGTCCCAAGCGGGTAGAAAGGGGAAACCGCGGGAGTTTAGTGGGTAGTAGGATGAATGTCTCTAGTTCCGAGCCCCAGACACTGTCGCAGGCGTCCCTAGTCTGCGGCCAAGGCGCGTAAATGCGTCCTCCGCCAAAAAAAAAACGGGACGAACGGGAATTTTTATATTTTTCTTCTCTTTCGTCTTACTGAACTCCCACCAGTGGGAATAACCCAGATCTTCTACTCTTTACCTTTAGCCATTCAAAATAATCCGCATATAACATCAATAAACCACAATGTTAAAACATAACCTCACTTTTACTATAATTCGTATAACCCGATTCCTGGAAAGCCAAATTTCACCAAATTTTCACCAAGGCCTTGTTAATATATCCTCTTACAAATAAAACTAGTTTCATTGAGTTAACACCTGGGCCCAGGGTACTATGGACTATGGAGTCTTACCCTCCTCCTTTCATCTAAATCCGTTCAGCCGTTTAGGCGTGATTGAGAAACAAACATCCAAACATCCAGACTTTCGCATTTATAATATTAGTAGGATAAGAAAGTAACGGAGCAATGCATGTATTTTTTGGTATTAGAATGGTTTCCTAACTATTGTTAAAAAATCAGCTTTCCAGCTGGAGTATACTACTCGTACACAGGCTACTTTTATTACCAGACTAGCGGCCGCCTCCGTGGTTTCACCCGCGTTTTTTTTTTCAAATTTCCCCCCACATTTCCGAAATAAAAAGTACCCTATGGCACCCGCGGTTAGTGTAGCTTTCCAACAGTGAAACAATTTTTCAAATTGGTTCAGTCGTTTCGGAGCTTATACAATACAAACAAACAATACCTTTATAATATTAGTATAGATAAATATCACATTCCTGCGGGATAACATCATTAGTCCACCTGAAAGAAGCTGGGGCGAATGGCTACCAGTTTGAGTTTAAGTAAAGGGTGAAGGTATAGATAAGATATTCTTTATTTTTTATTTACCCCTTCAGTCTGCATAAGGAAGCAAGTAGGTAATCGTTCCAAAGTCAAGTTATTCCCACCCGCCCCATTGTCAGAAGAGAAGGAAAATTTTCCCTGCAAAATTTTTCCTAATCATAAAGATGTACCACAAATTTCTAGGGACCCTAATGTTCTTAGAGATAAGAGAAATAAAATGCTTAGTAACTCTCTGAGACCGGCATTTCCCGAGATAACTGTTAAACGCCTTAAATGTCTAATGATCCGTTTTTCTGGGAAGTTAACACGGATCGGTGACAAAAAAACACATTTAGAAGACTATTTATCACGTTTTCATCGTAAAATTGGTCCCGAAGCCGTCCTACAGCCAAATTAGGCTTTTTTTTACAGAAATACTTTTCAATAAACTTGTACACTGCGCCAGAATTTAATAATCAACTAGCATGTAATGATTTCGTCGGCTAAAAAGTAAAAATAATATAAAATTTTAATAAATCTTATTTCATTTGCTCTCCTTTAAAAAAGCCATAAGTTTATTATCATTGATTTCGGCACTTCTCTCCGGGCATTTTGCTACTACATAATATGTTTATAATCGAAGTGTCTTTACAGGTTTAAAAAATCCTGACGTCCAAATACGTACGTACGTACGTGTGTACGAAAATAATTTCATTCCATTAAGTATACTAATAGTCGGAATATGAACTTGTGTCTTTTCACTAGTAAAATCTAACTTAACAATATCTGAACAGCTCAATACAAAACCGTTTCTGGAAGCGGCCGACTAGAAAACTTCATAACAAGGTATACTCCAACTGATAGCGGTTATGAACGCGCGACACACTGCGCTCGTAATTGTATTTGAAGCCACTTCGCATGCACTCTGCGCTCGCTTCGAACAAATGCAACTTCTACTAGTTATAATAGAGGACCTCCGCTTCAGAGATATTAAATACTCTATTGTGTGCCAAAATAGGTCTATTCCACTTTGATTACCTGGGTGACATCACCCAGGTGACCATCGGCGACAGTTTTAGTATACCTAGGTGATCATAGGCTACTCCAATTCAAATTATAACTATTGCCCTATTGACATCTCAAGTAAAATGTAACCCATTGATGTCTGTGAAACGGATGCAGACAAACAATTATGACTTCAGAGGATTCGAAAAAGAAAATGTTATAGTCCTTTAATTTTATTTAATAAGCTTATCCGTTTCACAGTTAGAAGTAGGTGTCCTTGTCCTTGGGAGTTTGGTGTATATTGAAGCTTCCGTTCGGCGCTCCTAGGTTGGACTGGTTTATCCTAGGTTTTACCAACGCCTTCAGGCCATCCCCGAAATATATTTCAATTTCGGCTTTTGACTGAAATATTTCTGGTCAAACCTAGGAGTTCTTAACTTTTCAGTCACAGGTCGAAAGGAAATTAGTCTTCGTGGTTATTTTTTTTAAACCCATAATATTTATTTTTCATTTTATCAATTTAGAATGCCTCCAAATATACGGAGGTTAATACCTACCTTATTTAAGTTTGATTGGTCGGACCCCGATATTATAAAATTGAGTTTCGACGTTTGCCTGACCAAATTGTTCTCTCCTAGGTTTGACGAAAATTCTTTAGTCAAAGGCCGAAAATCGTAATTTGTTTTGGGCTTTGACTAAGTCGCTTTGTCAGACCTTTTTTTCTCAGGAGAATGCGTTTATGCACCATAACCGCAGACTAAAGCGTCCACTACCCACTAAACTCCCTCGGTTTCCCCTTCAAACCCGATCGGGACGAGCCGGTGCCAGCCTTGTAGCTATTGACCAGCCCCGTTTTGTCAGACCTGAGAATTAATCAGTCTAACAAAATACAATAACCACACCCCATATTATTAAAAAGTTATCTTTCCTATTCTCATATTCTCAATCACCGGTAAGCAAGGTAAATTATATTTCCAATATTATCGAATAGTACGACACAATTTAGCAGTCCCTCATTAGTCTTGGCATTCAATTTATTCCTTATGTGTATATAATAAGGAGGCGTAAGTCTGTAAAGGCAACACCGTAAGTGACACATAATCAAGCATGCCAATGTAACTTAGTTATTTCGTACACCTACCGTACCTATTTTAGTTAGCGTATGAGTAAGTTCTAAGATGATATATGATTTTGAAACAAAATACTGTTAAGTACCTCTACCTACAAATGCATTCCGTGCCAACTGATTGGCAGGACAACTAGCCTGTAAATCAGACTCGTAATACAAGGGTCTGTTAGAATGAAGACCGTGAAGAAAATAGTAGTTGGCAGAGATGCGCTGGAAAGATTATTATTAATCTTTGTATTCGAAGGATAGTAGCCTGAACAGGGATGCTGACAGCCCAAATTAGAATGCGGTGGAGGGGTGGATGAAAGTCTACACCAAAATGGTGGAAAAAGGTTTGAGATGATGATAATTATGATGGGTTGTATTTCACCGCACATCAAAAAATACTGATTTATCATCAAAATAATACTGAATTGCTAACCTAACCTAACCTTTGGTGTGCAATCAGTTATTTTGATGTACATTTCAGTATTTTTTTGATGTACACTTAATATTTCCCAATAATGATTTTGATTAGCTAATACGCAGTCTAATATGTCCTCTATCCAGTGTAACATCAGGTTAGTAAGCCTTCTTGTTTGTTAACCACAAAGAAAATACTCAGTTTAAGTAATTGATTTATGCAATGTCTCTACCGTCCTATTTGGTACCCACGACCACGACATTTCGGACATTTGTCAACACATAATAATGTCTTCGTAATTACCTTTAATAAATTGGTAGTGGCATTGTAGGTTATAACATCCCGCGCGACTCCTCTCCCTCTATAGAAAACACGATATGGCATTTCTCAGTATTTGCTCTGTGAAGTTACCCGATGTCCGCGCCAATACACTGTGTACTACCTCGCTCATTACAGTGGAACTCTACTTTAATATTGCTGGAATCTACTCACTTCGAACCCGGACCACTTCATGTAACTTCGTGTTATAAGTTCCCAAGCTCTGTAGAATAATAATTTGGGAAGTTTTTTCAAACCAAAGAACGAAAATCAGTAGTAATGTCATCCTTATTGTGCAAACCACTGGTCTACGTCACTCCTCTTGGTTTTTTTGTGTGAAGCAATGACCATATCACAATAATACTGGACTGCTATCTTCCCAAGAGTTAATCTCAATGAAGCAAGCCATGCCACAGTAATTTTCCTTGACGTATCCACCGTCAAGGAAAATTACTGATTTTTGAGAGACCAACTTGGACGTAAGACCGCCAGCAATCCGCCACTCATCCAAATAATATAGACGATACATAATTTTCTTTTTAATACGAGTACTACGATGCTTACTTAGCAGCAGGTTTTAGCGAATTCAAATATTTCATAATATACACCGTCTGCAAGTTTGAGTAAATTAACCACCTTTATTCCGAACATTTATTGTAAATACTCTGCTCATGATAATAGAATCTACTCGTGATATTGCTTAATTCTACACACTTTATACCCGGTCACTTCGTGCTGTACCCTGCCTGTAGCTTGGAAAAGTTACTATGGATACTTACTCTTTTCAAGCGCTTTTATTCTAAAACTTAAATGATGAATTGCGCACCATTGCTTAGAATTGACATTATATCTTTCCTTTATAAAAAATAATTAAATATATACATCAAACTAAGTCCAAATGGTTCTTACAAAAAAGTTTTATACACACATATCTAATATGCAACCATTATCATCATGGCCCCATTATTTCCACAGATGAACTTTGAGTTTCAAATTCCTTAACTTTAAGACACTTGCTAAGCGTATCGAAGTAAGTTACATCCAAAAAGTCCCTCGAACATCCGGAACAAGTGCGGAACGAGTTGATCGACACCTGCTTCACCAAGTTCCCGCATCTCGACCGCTGTACAGTCGCAGACGTGAGAACATCATGAAAGTTTATTTTCGTAATGTTCCTTGTACTAAATAATAGCAATTTCTATTCAATTGCTTTCCTTAGCAGTGAAAATGTTGGTAAAATCATAACAAAACTATTCTAAACTCGTCCTAAAAACACCACTGGGGGTGTTAATGACATAATCTTAGAGTATACAAAAGCAAGCTTTGTATACTCTAAGGACATAATATTTAAAATCATTGCCTTAGCCACACTGCAGTGGTGGCACATTTGTTTGTAGTCTAATATATTAATTCATAGCTTTGTATTAGTCAAACTCAAAACTAATCTATTTAAGTACCTTTGATTTGCCTGCAATAATTTTATTATTGTCGAAATCTATTCGAACATCCGGAACAAGAGCCGAACGAGTTGATCGACCGCTGTACAGTCGCAGACGAGAGAACATCACGTAAGTTTATAGTTTATTTTCGTAGGGGAAATATTTAAGTGTATATCAAAAAAATACTGAAATGTACATCAAAATAACTGATCGCACACCAAAGTTTAGGTTAGACTTAGCAATAAAAAATTTTTGATGATCATTTCATTATTTTTTGATGTGCAGTTAAATACAAGTTACAACCATTTTCGTACCATATTTTGACCGCCTCCGTGGAGCAGTGGCTAAGGCGCTCGGGTTATAATGCCTTTGGTCTGGTTGTGGGGGCTTTTTCTGAGTCCGATTGGCTAGCTACTACCCGCACAGGTGAAATCAGCCGCCATAACAGCTTTGGCTGTGTTCCGGCAGTATTAATGTGGGAGCCAGTACACTTGAAATCTAAGGCTCGATGATCAGATGAGCCTACAGTCTGGCAGCACATTGAGCGACGCTTCCTGGTAAAGTATCCCTCAATGGAATAGGCCACAGTGACCGCTTACCATCAGGTGGGCTGCGTGCCAGTATGCTAACTGCCGTTGTATAAAAAAAAAGTTCCTTGTACTAAATAATAGCAGTTTCTATTCTGTTGCTTTCCTTAGCAGTGAAAATGTTGGCAAAATCATAACAAAACTATTCTAAACTCATCCTAAAACACCACTAAGGGGTGTTTAGGACATATTTAAAATCGTTGTCTTAGCCACCAGCACTCACTGCAGTAGTGGCACATTTGTTTGGGGTCGTTGGGAATATTCCCTAAATGAATGTTTAACCGTCGTCTCCATGGTTCTGATTCGAGTACCGAGCTACAACACAAAGCCACTCATATAACTGATTTGACGCACTGTGTTAAAATAATCTTCTAAGTAAAAGAAAAATATAATTTTGCTAAATAATTTATCCAACTGTACCCGGCAAGCGAGGTAAATAGAGCATGATTCGATAACATCCATATATAACGGTTACACAAGTAGGTGACGTCTTTTAAACTTGAAATCCACAAAAGTAAAAATGTTCATGGATAAGGAAGCAATTTCGTATTCTAACTCTATATACCTATCTTCTCTATATATCTTCAACTATCCAAACGGTCACCATCAATGTCCATTATATAAAGATGATATTCCCACTGCTAGGACACAGGCCTTTTTCCATTTATTGTTAGATAGTGTGAGCCATAGGTACTCCACCACGCTGGCCTAGTGCGGGTTGGTGGAGAAAATTACCCAAACACAACACTCCTTATCAATGTATTCCCGCCCACCTAAAATTCCCAATTCAAACGTTAAGTTAAAACGAATTTTCGCTACAAATGAACACTCAATCGAACACGTTATTAAGAGAATCATTAATCACGTCTTACAAATTAAATAGTACGCTTACTCATTCCCTGCTCTCGGCTACAGAAGGAAGAAATTGTTTTTTTAATTTATAATCCGTACTCTTCGAAAACTTTTTAAATTGAGATTACTTATATTAGCGGCGTTTGAAAAATATCGATTTCAAAACGCACTGTGCATCTATAAGTTTAAGTATATAATTTATGTTGAAAGACTGTACCTAAGTAATAGAAATAAATAATTATAATAAATACCCTTAGAATTCTTTTTTATATTTATACCTCTTCTTCTTCCTGCCCTTTTCCTAATTTATTTGGAGTCATCCTGTCACTTATGTAAATCATAATAAAATAGATACAGCTAAAGTCACTATAAAATAATAGTATTTATTCACAATCTCCACAGATATCTCCATAAGAACTTTAAAGTAAAATTAATTATAAATGGAAAAGACTACAAAATCTGTCCATTACTTTGTGATGTCTCAATAAAATAATACCGTAATGACCCCTTACCATCTGGTGTGGCTTACTTTCTTTCCTACTTATTATAAGTTGAAAAAGCGCACAGTTTCAGAACATAGGCTTGCAGTCCCCTTTAAATAAAACATTTCTTTATGAAACACCACATAATGCGCTGCCATATTGTAGGCCCCATTTATCTTCGAACCTTTTTATTTCAAGTGTACGCACGTTATATATTGCCAAAAACAGGCAGAGATATTATTAGCGAGATATTTTACCTCTGAAGATGGTAGCTAATTAATCTTTTTTTGCGTGATTGCTTATTTGGTTCATTCAATTTAACTTATATAAACAGCTTGTTATGCCATTTCAGTTTGCAAACAAATACACAGTCAGTTTCTTTCGTTTAATATTATTGGGTAATATTTAAGTGTTTATCCAAAAAAGGCTGAAACGTGCACCAAAATAAACCAAAGGCACACCAAAGGTTAGGTTAGGTTAGCAATTCAATTTTTTTGGTGCACGTTTCAGCCTTTTTTGGTGTACGTTCAGCCTTTTTTGGTGTACGGATACAAGCCAATATTATTATTTATGACTTCTTGTTTATGAGCATATAAGGTTCGTCCTTGGCTTACACAATATTGATACTAATAAAGGCAGTGTACCTACACCCTCCTAAGGGGAACAGTGGTTAATTGCAATCGGGAAGGGCGTCACGTCCGCAGCCACAATCACTCGCGACGGCAATAGCCGCCGATAGCCCGCACTCGTCTTTGTCTGCTCCCGCGGCCGGTGGGACACGCGCTCCAGGACACGTATTGATTGCAAACTGATAATAATGAGGACAAACTTCGCAGGATGTGTAATTTCTAGCTCCTAAATTTTACTTTTTTATAGTGTAAGTGCAATAAAAGACAATATTGCCTCTTGGTTGAAAATATAGATTCAAATAAAAATTGTCACATAAAATCGACTCGTTTCTTTTAAATTAGCATTGACAAAAAATAAAGGGTTAATTCGTTCCTTTTAAGTTATTTTTTAAAACTTATATAAATATTGATCCTGGAAAAAATAAATCCACTTTAAATAAAACTGTAGGCAGAGATTACTAAGTAAATAACACTAACTTACCTTACAACAAATTTCATCCAGGTCAGTGGAGTGGAGTTGGCTTCCTGTTCGATAAATAGATAAAGTAATAATTAATAACTTTCCCCAAGCTTAAGAAAACTTTGCACCCTCGATATTAGGTACTTTGTTGGAGAACTTGATATTTAAAAGACTTCGATTCTTCTTCATATCTATTTTGAATTTATTGCTATCTTATTCCTTCTCAATAAAGATGTAAAATAGAGGAGGGGAAAGGAGGTAAATTAAAATTTAAAATATCAAAGCTCTAAAAGAGGAATTTCTTTGATCCTGATGAATTTTTTTTTAATGTCAGGGGCGGAAAACGTGCCTACTGGTAAGCAATCACCGCCACCCATGGACTTCTGCAAAACCAGAGGGACGTTGATGTGTTGCCGGCCAAAGGGGGTTTTTATTAATTTATTATATGGGAGTTGTGGGCCTCCGGCACTGTCACAAACCAGACGAAACACTATAGTAGTCACTATTATTTCACGCTGTTGTTATGTGAGAGGGAGGCACTTCCGCGGACGAGCCGGCCCATTCGTACTGTAAAACAGCATTGCTCTACCACTACTTCTACCACTACAATAGGTGCAGATCTATGGTAGTTTTTACATTATAAGTAGGAATTGATTGCTAGAGTTGCAGTATTTGTGCTTATACTTCAAATGGTTGTAACAGTTTTAGATATCTGAGAAGCAAAGTTATATATGTAGTTGTGATCACAGAGTGGCCAAGTAGGTCCGTTGACCGTCAGTTCAGTAACAAATTATTTATATTTACGTTATTCCCTCCTCAAAAAATAACAGATTTATTAAACATGACGGTATTTTAGAATATAGGCGCTAAATAGATTCACATTACTGGGTTATTCTAATTTCTTCTCTATAGCATACTTGAGTAGGTGAATTTAATATAGAAAAAATTAATAAAACGCCACGATTGAACATTTTCTCGGAAATTATCTATCAAGGATGTTGCGGTGTATGGCTAACAAAATTACCGGCTCGTGCGAAATTAATATACGCTCGTAAACTGTCTTTCGAAATTTATTACTAAGTTCAAAATTACTTTTCTTTATTATAAACACTACTTAGCCACCGATAGCGGCAAATTTTTATCAACGTACAACATTTTATTATTATGTGGTACGTTGATAAAAATTTGTATAATAAATAATAAACTACATCACTGTAAAGTTTCATTTCAAATTATAATTAAAATTGACAAGACAAGTATCCTTAGCAATTTCATTAGTTTTTTCATTAATAAAAATAATTAGTTTCGGATACAAGTATTTTGTTTCTGAATTCATACCACGTAACTAAATATTCCTGGCTTCCAAAGGTTATGTACAAAATTGTCACAATTATTGTTCTTGTAAAAAACGGCAACATTCTGAAACTTTATTGTTTATTGAGTAAAATAATTATAATTAAAATGTATTAATATCAAAAGTAATTACTGCAATTGGATAAAGTGTAAAAAAATGTTTAAAGTCCTCACAAAAACAAACGTAATAAGCTCCACCGGTTGCTGTCTGTCGGTCGACTAACACCAAAAACAACAGATTCGGATTTCACAAAGACCAATAGTTTAAATCCAATAGTAAAGAATCACCTCGTCGGTTTGTGCGATGGATAATCCACAGATAACGTTTCAACGATTAGGTTAATCCCGTAGATACCAATTAAATAGTTCTAAAATACACTTAACACATACAAGTCGGCAATTCACAGATTGCGACGGCACCAAAACTTTTGAATTTGACAATTACGATTTTGCCTTGCATGTTTAAACTTATTCTATCTCAAAAATGAGATTATAATTTTAAATATTTGGAAAGATGGAAATATAATTCAGATTTTATTTTCATTTTACAATTTTAGGGAATCTTACAGCTAGAAACTTACTAATACTAAGTTTAAAAAAACGAGGCCAATTGCGAATTTCCTCTTCTTTAAGATATATCATTAAAAAAAAAACTGTTCCTAATAGGCTAGAACGGAGTACTTGAATGTTGAAAACCGGAGTATGATCATCATCAATAAATAAATAAATTTAAAAAAAAATCTTCAAAATTATTTAATGGAAAAATGTTTTACTCTATAGCTGAATTCTTATGTACATAATTAGTAACACCTTATTTAAAAACTGAATGTTTATTTAATTTATTTAAAGTTAGATAGATATTTAGACATAGATTATAAAGTTACTTACTTAGTTAATAAGATAAAATATATAAACATGTTAGTAATAAAACCTAGATTTAATGTTTAAAATAGTAATAAGAAACACTATGTATTAGTACCTAACATTGCAGTGCCCTAACGGGGTTCACGTTCGAACTACATATATATTGTATTAAGATCTTTGTAAACACGTGAGTGCAAATAAAGACTTAGAATTTGAATTTTATTATAGAAAAAATAATCAGTAAAATCAGTCATAAATAAATGGACAAAATAATTAACAGACAGTCGGAAAACATACTTTTCTTAAACTATTTTAATCCTATTATTACAATTCACCGTGTCCATTTCCCAAGAGGGCACATTTAATAGTCACGTAACTGAATTCACTAATTATTCACGAGTGCCCAAAAGTTACGTTGCTAACGATATTGTAATAGTTATTTAGGCAATAAAATCCTTTGAAAGTTTCGCACTTTGCCGACCTCAGTGGTGCATTAATTACAAGTGTACGTCCAAAGTGGCTGATTTTATGTTCTTTACATTTTTATACCAAGGTATGTACGGTCAGCAGCACGTCACGGTAAACACCTGCAGTTCGATAAAGGCCGTTCCCAGACCAAACGGCTGTCTACTGCTTATTTAATGCATATACAACTATTTAAAAAATACGTAAATAATCTTTATAGTTTTATCTTTAAATTCCTCGTATAAAAATTGTGTTTATCGTTATTTATAACTACGATAACTGACTTTGAAAATACGTCTGAAATAATAGATTTCATGCATCTCCTTCTAAAGTATTTCTTCTTTTTTTATTTGGCTTTCGCCAATCGATAGACAATGAAAAAAACTATAAATTGGCCGCAAAAAACTTGTCATTCAACCTATTATTGATTTTTAAGGATTATTATTTATAACTTCGATCAAAGCTCGGACCGCCATTGCCCTTGCTGTTTATATGGTCAAGGTCATTTGCTCGGGGAACAGCCTTAAGCCCCCGACACAAGATTGGTACAAAGTCCAAAGTGTATATAGTCTGACGTGGTTTTGACTGTACTTCAATTGCCAGATATAAACATGGCCTTCCCAATAGAAAGTGATGTCAGGCCACCTTATTGTTCACCTTAAATCATAATATTTCTCCTGAAATTATTTTCAAGCCTAGCACCTAATATAAACCGTACATTTATATTGAAGGAACTCAGCTAAGTACTATGGTGAAAGATTTCTCATATACCGACTCTATCGGCCAAAAAGTAAAGTAGCCTCTCCTGTGCTTCTATGCTATTTCAATATATTTTAAAGCTTGCTGTATCCGACTACCCTTCGTTTATTTATTTATAATTGTCGTTATCAGACATAGCAACAAAAAGAGGACCTATAGACAAAAGACTCGTGTCGATAGAATCAATCAGCCAATTCTGAAGTAGTGCTTACATAAATAAAGGAAATTCAATATTTATTCTCAATATTTTAAGAGATTTCAACGAATTACAATAGCATGCTGATAACTGGAGTCAAATGATATTCGCAGCTTTATTTCGCGGTCCGTTCAAAACGCCATTTATCTGATAAGCCGAGAGGCTGTATCGGACGGCCCTTGCAGATAGCAACGGATCAACATCTTTATTTTGTGAAGAAATGAGCAGACTCTTATGAAGCTCTTTTGCGGAACGTAGGGAAGAGTGTAATGGGTTAGCTATCAACAATGTCGTCGAGTGATTAAATGCTTGCTTGTTAGCGGTAGGTACCTAGGTACTAGCTTAAACTGTTTGTTGTTTTCGTGTTTAGTATGTCGAGAGTACTTTAAAATTGTTTGATTACAACTTTAAGAATTTTATGTTATTGTTTAAAATATAAAATAGTTAATAGAAAATTATTTCAACCGGCGTCATTGTTAAACGTACGTAACATATTATCTTGTCAACTGCAAGTTCAGCGATTAGTGACTGAGATGTTGAGAATTTTCTAAAAGCATTCTCTTTTTAACCGACTTCAAAAAAGGAGGAGGTCTGTATGTATTTTTTTTTTTTTTTTTTTTTTTTTTTTTTTTTTTTTTTTTTATGTATGTCCGTCGATTTCTCCGTCAATTGTGGACCGATTTAAATAATTCTTTTTTTATTTGAAAGTGCATAGTTCCGAGGTGGTCCCATTGTCACCATGTCAGGATCTGATGATGGGATCCCGGGAAAATCAAGGGCAAACCTCAAATTTTATAGGCGCACACTACGCGTTACTTGTTTTTTCTGAAGCCATTTAAGTTTTTGCGTCCTATAGACATCACTTTATGTTGATGAGCTGATGATGGAAGGTACAACTCCTTAACGGTTAGGAGTTAGGGGATAATTCTTTCAGTATTGTAAGAATATGTGGACCGTTATTTGTATTTCATGTACTTTTGCAGCTAAGCTGATGATGGAAGGTACAACTCCTTAACGGTTAGGAGTTAGGGGATAATTATTTCAGTGCTGTAGAAATATGTGGACCGTTAGTTGTATTTCATGTACTTTTGCAGCTAAGCTGATGATGGAAGGTACAACTCCTTAACGGTTAGGAGTTAGGGGATAATTATTTCAGTGTTGTAGGAATATGTGGACCGTTAGTTGTATTTCATGTACTTTTGGAGCTAAGCTGATGATGGAAGGTACAACTATGATGATGGAAGCTAAAGGGTACGACTTCTTAATTCTTATGTCCCTCTTGCGGGCTGCATCTTTAGTTGGTCTACTGAATAGTGCTGAACACTTAATGAATACCTAATATTGTCAAATAATACAATTCTACTATTTTACTCGTATTTTCGTTATCAATATTATGAGAGAGTTTTACTCACTCCTACGTATTATTCACACTAAAAATAGAAAAATAAACAAACTTTTTAAAAAAAAAATTAAACCGACTTCAAAAAAAAAACAAAAAAAAAACTACCTAAAAACACTGAAAAGCAAAAAATAATTTTAATAAGACATTCATCAAATGCGCTTATTGTCTAAGCCTATTAATAACATTAAATTGTATTTACGTGCTAGGTAGGTACCTACTAATCTGTTTGAAGTCGGTGCCAAGCCAAAAGTAATGAAAAATGATACATACCTAATAATTTATGTATTATACAGGGTTACAAATAATCCGCGGACGTAGGTACGTAGTCTGGGTACCTACTATTTGGCTTGGCACCGACTTTAAACAGATTAGTAGGTACCTACCTACCACGTAAATACAATTTAATGTTATTAATAGGCTTAGACAATAAGCGCATTTGATGAATGTCTTATTAAAATTATTTTTTGCTTTTCAGTGTTTTTAGGTAGTTTTTTTTGTTTTTTTTTTGAAGTCGGTTTAATTTTTTTTTTAAAAAGTTTTTCCGCCCCTCAATGAATACCAAACCAACAAACAAGAATAAAAATATCATCAAAAACCGTGCAGTGCCAAGAAGAAAGAAAAAAATAATTATATTGTAATTTGGGGAAAATGAATTTTTTGGGGTTCCAAATACATATAGTACTATCCCATGCAGTTTTCGCTGAAAGTTATGTTCCCGCGCTAAAATCAAAATGGCCGAATGACACGGCCCGCAGCGCCGCGCCCGCGCCTTTTACATTTCCCGCGACAGTTTACGGCGCGTGCTTTCGCGTTCCATGATTGTCATTATGTTCGGTTGTTAGGGCTGCGTTTACAAATAGTGTGAACCTACCTAACCGTCCATGAAAAGTATCCATGTTTCGCGCTGTTTTTACACCAGTAACTTTCGTATTTCGTCCGAAGTTGCCGTAAAGAACATACAATATTACAAGTCTTAGTTCTTTATAAATATGAGTGGACTTGCTTCGAAAGTTTCGAGATTTATGTACCGGGGTTGTAGGTTTTATTCCGGGGTCATACACATTGTAATCTTTACTTTAGACTATGCGCGAAGGTCATAAAAAAACAAAAAGCAAGGAGGCATGTCGAAAACAGAAATGAAATAATGTGGGATGCAGACCTATTAGTTCTGCTTAGCTCAGACTGGGAATCTCTAAAAGAATATGAAAAACTGGACTACAATCCAATTTTTTTGCCACTGACATTTTACAATACCTACTCAGCTTGTTTCGAGTGTACATTTACTAGGGAATGTATACAATTCCGTGTATAAACGACCGGAGGCGGAAATCGACTCGGATGGATATAGGTTAGAAGGCTTCGTGGTTATTTTTTTTAACACCCTTCCCCAAATTAACGATATACCATTATCCTAGGAAATGTGTGTAATATAATTTTTTTGAAAATGAATGGTAATTGTAATGAATGGTATATCGTTAATTTGGGGAAAGGTGTTAAAAAAAATAACCACGAAGCCTTCTAACCTATATCCATCCGAGTCGATTTCCGCCTCCGGTCGTTTATACACGGAATTGTATACATTTCCTAGTAAATGTACACTCGAAACAAGCTGAGTATTGTAATGTGTATTCACACATTTCCGGGCGATTTTAGGTATTACATACATTTTCTAGGAATTGTATACAATGACGGATTACATACATTTCCGTTAACATAGATAAGTTAAAGAACTAAATATAAGAGAAGTCGTCAGCCCTGGCTCCGTCAAACGGCTGCCAGAATTGATTCCAGCGCCGAGTGTGATGGAACAATGCGGATGCGTTTAACAGAAGCGTCGTGCCAGTTAAGCTACGGCGCCACTTGTAAATGCTTTCGTTTGAGACAAGGTTTACTAGTTTTGTCATCTATGGACCAGCGATTTGCTTTGATCAAGGTTAGTGGACCACTTTGAGAGGATATCGTCGGCGATGTGTCAAGTCATGGGATACTGCCAAGATAGTAAATATTTAAGTATAGAATATAATAAAAAAGGTTTATTAGGTATTTTTACAATTTAACTTATATCTAAAGTTGACTTATACTAAAGAATTAACAATATCTAAAAGGTTTCGACATGTGGCTTGGTTCCGCAAAGCTCAGCATGTGCCGCGGTAAGCCAAGCTTACCATGGCGCTGGTATTATATTAATAGTAAATTCTACCGTTCCAAAAAGTTTGAATTTACCATATTACTTAAAATTATTGTAAAATAGTTTGAATATACACGGTGAATGTAATGTATGGTTTGATGAATCACATCACAAAGTCAAACTCTAATCGGAATTCACAAATAGGGAGAGGTAATTTGGCATTCCTGAAGGGATTCCGAGTCAGGTAGTTGACCGATAGTTTGAGCCAAAACTATTTGCCTAGGTATGTAAACATGGGAACCAATGTTTACATGTTTGCAGATATTTTAAACAACAGATAGTTATATCCATAGTAGTTTGTGTCGAGCTTAAACCGGAAGTACTCTGACGTGTTTCACTGACTAGTAGATCGATAGATACGATACATCACGTAAGATTTTGAGAGATTAGCTACAAATTCAATGATAGTAATATTGTGACATTTTCAATATAGAGAATAAACATTGCAGAACCCACTACATATATGGATTCTTTAAGAGTCTCAAAATAGGCGCTTAACATTCTGTAATAAATAAATATCGATGTTAACAAAAATAACCGAAACTTAAATGCCGTGTTTTAGAAATAAAATTCACAAGTTAAAATTACTTGTGTTAAATCTCCGAAGCACAGATTACAGAACTGTTGCCACTTTAGAATATTGTTTTACTTATCGACTCTAAATGAGAATGTTTTTATACAAGTGCCACCGTTCTCTGTTTCAACGTACTGTTTGTTTTCCTTTGTCAATGAAATGACCAAACGAATTAACCATGTAATAAATTAACCTCCATGCAGGTAATCAACGGAATTACAAATGCATAAATAATCCCACAGGAGACATTTAAATCGACATGAAAACACATGTTTTGACGCGAACTGAACATAGGTATGCGCCAAAGGTGTACGCACAATGAAAAATGCCTTTATTTTATTTATTATTGCAAGAACGTTGGAAATCTATACCTACGAGTACTTATCACTTGCTTTCATTTTTTCGTACCACGTCAAGCTTTAATAAAAAACAGTTTTTGCAAACTAAGGTACGAAACAATTCTGTTACAACTGTCATAATATTGAATATCACGGAAAATTTAAACCTCTGCACTGTCGCCAAATTATTCACAACTATTTGATATGCTTGAGAAAAATAATAACAAAACGCAGCTACTTACTTTAACAACCTCCTTAACTAACTGAACAATAGAACGAACCTAAACGTCTTTCAAAATATCTTATGAATAGGAACAGACAGATCGAACAAAAAAAACTTTAAAAAAACCAGGTGTGAAATTATTCATCGTAAACATCTTGCATGCACCCCAAGTTCCGCATGACGGCGCCCGCAGTCGAGAGTAGTGATGACGGGCGATGCACCACATACTCGTACCTATTATGTTTCGGGGCACACGCCACACGTCACCTGCTGTGCATTTTGCGATCCCAAGGCCTTCTTGGCCTTCTACCACAGGCAGGGATATCGGGATATCTTGGTAGTATTCTAAACGCTTCATACCACAGACAGGGCTGATTAGCCAGTCAGTTTTCGTCACGTGTTGTTCTTATTCTGCAAATAAATTCGTAATAAATACTTTTGCACGTCAATATCAGTCATAGGAGGTCCATCTCTATGAGGTCCACTGTTGAACATAGCCTTCCCCAAAACAAAAACCTTCACAATGCCCGATCTAAAGTTAACTGCAACCAGTGTATTCCACATTATATAACATGTGTTGTTCCTCTCATTACTCTGACACAATGCCGTTTCTTCTACCTGAGTTTTCGGCTGTTGCCGTTGTTTTTGTTATGTTGCATAAACGCATTCTAATCATAAAAATAAATAGAAATTTCTGCACCCCCGTTCTGCGTGGCCGCGCCCTTAGCGTAGGGTAGTTGTGACGGGTGACGCATCACACATGTCGCGCGACAGAACGTGTCACCCGGGGCTCCGCGGCGCCGCTCTGAAGGAGTGTCCTTCCGCGGAAAGCCTTGCGAGGAGCGTTTTTCCTCATACATATCTACACTAATGTCCAAATTTTATGGGCACAAGAATTAACTTCCAAATAGCGGGATGAAATAAACTGCTCCTTTCGGCTCGTAGCTATTTAAATGAAATTTTCTTCGATACGGCCTGATTACCTACTTCGCGCTTATAACGTGCTGAATATGCACTCCGCAAGAATGCCATGAACGACCAAAGTTCCATTACAGGGCATTTGTCAAGATTTAAATTCGAACAATTTATTCGGCGGACGAAGCCGAAACGGCCCGCAAAAATCCTCTTATCGGTAAAACATTCAAATTAAATATCCCCACTAATGACGTTCGCTTTCAATCTAACCAAAGGAAAATGGGCGAGAGAACTCCTAATAACATTAAATCGTCAGACAATAACACCCTTGAATCATTTCGGAGGCGAAGCCGAGTAAATTACATGTCAAATGGTTGGAAATCCAGAAATATTCCCCGATAATTTCTCGGGCGGGAGACGGTTCCCCCTCTCCCGCCTCCGTCCCCGATGACAAGGGATATCTAAATGTCATTATAAGTTTGAGTAGAGCGCGCGGAATTCCGGGGCTCAGGGCTGTTTTCCAACGATTTTCTTGTTGACGTTATTTGTTAAAACTCTAAATAGTTTATAACAGTTTCGCTGGTGTTAAATTCAACGTCATGCTGCGTGCGGTCCGGTCGGGTTCACTCGAGACGTATTTCGCGTTCACGCTTAGCTACGTTAGAGGTTGTGTGAAAAATGGTCCCGACCAGCCACAGAAATCGCTGAGGAAATGCTTTAGTTAATGCAGTGTGGGAATACTGCTTTTGACCTATAGAAGAAATTGCAAAGTTGGAATATCCAACATTAACATGCTCGGTATGGATATCCGCTGCGAACTGAACCAAAAGGACTACATCGAAACTGTGATTAAAAATGCCTCACGTAAACTCGGTGTCCTGAACAGGGTGCGGCGATTCTTCACGCCTGATCAGTTGTGTCTATTATACAAGACACAGGTGCGATCCTGCGTGGAGTATTGCTCTCACCTTTGGGACGGCTCCGCAAAGTACCTTCTCGATGCCTTGGACAGATTGCAGCGCCGCGCTGTGCGCATTATCGGCAATGCAGAGGTCACTAACACTCTCGAGCCTTTGCAATTGCGTAGAGATATTGCGTCACTTAGCGTCTTTTACTGTCTATACCATGGCGAGTGCTCTGAAGAACTCTTTGACCTCATCCCTCCTTCTCCCTTCCTCCATAGGAGTACGCGCGCTGCTCTCCGGAGTCACCAATTTAGAGTTGCCGATATTCCATCACGCACAAAGAAATTCGGTGACTCGTTTCTTTGCCGCACCTCCAAGAAATGGAATAGTCTACCAGCGCATGTATTCCCTCCTTCCTATGACATAGGGTCCTTCAAACGAGGCGTGAAGAGGCACTTTGTGGGCCGGCAGAGTGAGGGTGACTGATGCTGCGTCCCTTACGTTGCACCAGTTGTCCTCGCGTCTGGACTTCACTTCCACTTAACATCAGGTGGAGTGTGTGGTCATTTGCCGGGCTAAGTATTAAAAAAAAAAAACCAAATGAAGGCATTCACAGAAGACCAACTTCATGTGATCTCCGGTATGTCTTAAGCTTTCTAGGGTCTCTAAATTGTTTAGAATTGTTTAGACTAACTCATTTTTTTTCATATGTCAATCAATTATCATATTTTATACATATTAAAGTTATTTCTGATGCATAAGAGAAGCATCCAAAAACCCTTTTTTTGCAACGATACTTATGAGTACGAGTGAATATTACTGATTGAACAAACCAAAATTATGGAAATCTACACAGCGCTCCCGCTCATTCTTCTCATTGCATAGCCACAAAGTACTAGGGAGTTAGTAATTTCATGTGAGCCCTCTGAGGAAAAATGGGGCCTCCACAAAGGCGTTTCCCCGCGTCTCGAACGTTTATTCAAATTTAAACAACCGCACGAATTTTAGTTCAGCTTCCATTGAAAGGTCCCGCACTGAGCAATTTGTAAATGGACCGTGGTTTATATAAGGGGCTAGTACAAAACGTACTGCTTATGTGTGCAAAAACTTTGAGGGCTTTTTATAGAAGTTTGATTGCAAGCTACTACACAATAGGCAGATTTTGTGGTGAAATAAAGTCTAGATCCCGGTGGTTTTTAATTTTTATATTTTACTGTTAGCCCAATAAACAACCAGTCAAATAAATCCTCCATCTAATCCTAAGTCTGGGTACTTATATGTGACCTAATAACTGTCGTCTCGGTGTAGCGGGCGCAGGGCAGTGCCAGACAGTAACTGCTTAGTTACTGTTTGGCACTGAACTGTCTAAGGCCAGACGTGGCGCTTACCATCAGGTGTACGATCTGCTCGTCTTGTTACACATTGCAATAAAAATAATAATAATTCCTTCCCAACAGCTAGTTCCTAAGATGAGATTCGTTCAAAATACTCATAGTAGATATCACAGTGCAATCTACTAAAATCTATTTTATACTTCCAAACAATTGTATGGCTTGGTTGAATATACTGATCATTGTATCAATTCTTTCGTGATCAATATCTTTGCTGTCAATTCGTCGCCAGTAACTTTACTTAATTATAATAATGAAAATGTTGATGTTAACGGACAGAACCACCTATTTCCATACTGTAGTTACAAAAAAAGTCTACCGATTTCACTAAACAGTGGATCCATTCAATATTGATTATGATCGATCAGTATCTTTCCCTTTAGGCTTAGCGGAACCGTAATGAGACGAACAAGTTGTTAAAACAGGCATAAAAATACATTTTATAATAAAGATAACCTAGTTTTACGACTAAGTAATTGCAGAAAAGGCCATTGTGCATTCACAGAGGATGAATGGGCCGTATCTCGTACAAAAGAACTATTATTTTACCCGTGAAACTCTCAGAGTTTTCATTACTTTGTAATCCATTGGAACGTCCTTAGGCCTAAGCTCGTCTTAAAATTTTATTCCAGTTAACTTTAACTATGGGCCAATAAACCAAATTGGACAGATTGATTTAAATGCTATTCCCCTGATTTGTTTACTTTCAAGTGGCACTTTCTTTAGGGGTGAATTTACAAATACACTTGAAGTGTTAGGGTAAGATGTAAATCTAACGACGTTGTCAATAAAGATGTACATTTAGCCTATCTATTAATGACGTAAATAAATAGTGCCGGAAAGAGAAGTGTTGAGAACAATTTTTCGATGGTGATGAACATTATACGTTCGATGTTAGGAAATCCAGTGTGATGAACATTATTTATATTCATTTGTATTTAAGTGGTACCCGTTGGGATTCTAATATAGCCATACCACTAGTCACTTAGAATCAGATCAATGTATTGCTTGATAGTATCGATTAATTACCCATACAATAGATTTAGTCACACCGATTTTGACTTGTTGTGAGCGCCACTTATTTCACCTGGTTCCTCCTCAGGCTCTGCCTCTTCCATGAAGAGTAATATTTTCTTGAAAGATTTGTCCTCAGCTTTATCTGATTTTAGTATCATACTTCCCCAGAATAAAGCTACGGTTCTGCATCATTAGCTCGCAGTCTATAAGTATAGCGTTTCGTCACTTGTGACAGAGTCTACACCCTCACCGATGTTGATTTATTAATATTCCAGTTAAATGACCATTTATTAATAAGTCTCCAGAATGCACTGGTGGTAGTACGAAGGTGGAAGATGTCGTAGAGTATGACTGAAGAAAGTCCAAATTCACTCTGAGGGCGCCTTGGAACCTCGCCATAAAGTCAACT
Source organism: Mecyna flavalis (assembly GCA_949319885.1). Taxonomy (NCBI): domain Eukaryota; kingdom Metazoa; phylum Arthropoda; class Insecta; order Lepidoptera; family Crambidae; genus Mecyna; species Mecyna flavalis. Next base: position 5,486,995 of record OX439439.1, read on the forward strand.
TCGGTTCCTTTGTGGTGAGAGTGCCGACTCATCATCTGGAAACTTTCATGAAGGAGGACTTCTTGCCGCAGGGTGTTGTTTATCGAAGAGTTCGTGGACGGCTACCAACTGACACCGCAAATAAATATATTATTATGTATTTTGTTTTTTGTATTTCTATTTGTATGTATGTTAGTCTGTGAGATATTTATAATATAGGCCAGTAATTACTTGTGTTGCCTGAAATAAACGGTTATTGTTATTATTAATTTATTATTCCTTATGTTATAAACAACAGCGCTAGGTAGGCAGTAACTGAGTTATGTTAACCTCCGGTGAATCCCGAGATCGGTGCCAAGCCGAGTAGTGTTCGTAATAGGTTTTGGACATAGCCGGCTGGCATAGCGGCGGGTGATGCGGTGAGGTTTGGACTAAGCGCTAGTTTTGATGTAGATAGGTACAGTTGATAGCACATCAGACTACCATAGTCAGTCAAATTTCTACAACCAATTTTCAGTTTTATTTACTTCACATAGAGTTCTCTTTCAATTGAGATTTTTTGACAGATTAGGGTAGGTTGATCTGCTGCCGTCCGGGCGTCCGTACGTCGAGTAGGGTGGTGGTAGGGTCTTGAGGGAATATGATATATCATACGAAGCACTATAGCATTATACAATTTGTGACTTTTCATCAAAGATTTAAAACCTTTTTCCGCATAAAATTCAAAAAGAAAACAATCAAAAGTAATGTGATTGAGCTGAAAACTTTATCCTATCTGTAACGAAAATTTTAGATGGAAAAACGAGAGTAAGAGATTTAGCAGGAATGATTCTGACTTATCTTAGGATTTTTTTTTCTATACGATTCATTGAATAAGCAAGTATGTGTTATTCATTTCCCGAATATTAGAACATGTGGTTATTAATTTAAAATCGTAACCGTATAACATTTGTACACAATCAAGCTTTTAGTTAAAGTTTAAATTCTTATAAGATGCTTATAAGTTAGACATATAAATCTGCTATTTAGTAGGTATACACAAATAAAAGTCAGACTTTAAATAGTTTTCAGCCTAAAATAGTTTTCTTACACACTGAAACCGATCATGTATGACATGTATGTATGCAATCGAACACTTGTTATAAACTTTAAATTAATTTCGACCAACCAATGCTCGTATACATTTCAATGCATACATCTACAAATTCGTTTCAAAATGGACGTCACCTCATGGCATAAATCACACGTATTTATATGTATTTCATAGCACGTGGCGGTACATCAGAGTAACATGTAATCACAAATTTTGATCAAAGCCTAATTGATTTGCTAATTTAAACCAGGTGGGCCGCCTCAGAGTTCAAACTCTAGATAAATAACACGGCGCTACGTGTAACTTCGCAGAAGTTTACTGTTACCTAAAGGTTATTATGTTTAGCGAATCTGATAGGCGACTGGATACAAAGTTTATTTGAATATTTAAAACTTTTGTTTCATATTTAGGACTTTTATTTGAATGTTTTTAATAACATTGGCAGCTTCATGAAAATAAAAAGTTCATACAAAATCTGTTCCACATTTTCCGAGGACCAAATAAGAAACATAAGCCGCTCGGGTATAAAACCCGGAGGTCGTGCGTTCGATTCCCGCCTTGGGTCTGGTTGGTGGTAGGGCTTTTTCAGAGTCCGACTGGCTTACTACCACCCACCCCCACAGGTGAAATCTGCCGTCATAATAGCCCTGGCTGTGCCGGCAGTATTAATGTGGGAGCCAGTACACTTGAAATCAAAGGCTCGAAGATCAGATGAGCCTACAGTCTGGCAGCACATTGAGCGACGCTTCGTGGTGAAGTGTCCCTCAATGGAATAGGCCGCAGTGACCGCTTACCATCAGGTGGGCTGCGTGCCTGTCTGCCAACTGATATAATATTCTTCTAGAGTCCAATGGGTTGTGTCGCCATGATTCAATTGGTCTAGTTTCCCTGTAAAAAGGTTACGCAGCTCAGACATGGCAGTGACTCTATATCCTAGATAATGGTGCAAACGTACCGTGCATTTCCACTGAGCAAAACAAAAAAACTATGACCAAACGCTTTCTAAACCCTTTACACCCCCCTCCCAAGTAGGGTCCAATATTTACCAACAAGAATGAAGTAAGAATTTTCAAGTAAAAATCATTTAAGTTCGCCTTAATTCGCAAAATTATTAATCTTAAATATATTACATAAAGCAAGGTAATTTATCTTTTTTTTTAGAATAATTACTTAAGAGGGAACGTAAATGTTGTCATAACTTCTAAGTCAAAAGGCAATTTCCAGAAGAGGGAACAACTAGGAGTAGTTAGTGGGAGGAGTTTCAAGAGGCTTACTTCTTAAATAATCGTAGTAGTTTGATATTTTCCTCGTAACAAATTGGTTTAAGCACTTAATGTTGTGAAGTTTGCCGTTGTAAATATCTTTTAAACATAAAATATAAGAAGATAATTTTATAATGTTTAAGGTTTTCGGTCTTATCAAATTTTCTGTAATGATATTTTAAAAAATGTAGGTTCTATGCTTAATACTTATTTGTGTCGAAATCTGTTCTGATATTTGAGCTGTTGAGCTGTACCCGCTAACACGTTTCACTATATCGCACACCCGGTAAAAAACTGTCATAACACAAAAACAGGCAAATCTCACCCCTTGCAGTAAAATCTGGGGGCACGGCAGTGCCCCCGCCAAGTCGAGCGCGAAGCAAACACTGCCGTACCATCCTTTACTGGAACCATTTCGCCGCATTTTCAGGCCCCTATTTGAGAACCTCTGGATAAGACCAGAACGCAGAAATTTTCGTCATTTAGTAAGCTATAATCACATACTTAAAATCCAAAATTTCAAGGCTGTAAGTCATTTAGTTCCGAAGTTAAGCGAAAGCAAAGTTTCGCATTTATGACAGACACTCACTGACTCACTCACTGATGATCATCAAAATAGAACTAGTACTTCCCATAAACTCAGAGAGCTGAAATTTGGTACAGAGTTAGGGTTTAATGGCCACATAAAGGGAAATCTATAAAAACTAGTACATTCGAAGATCTGGAGTACCTGGTGACCCTGATTAGAAAACACAAGAGCCCAACCAAACTATTAGAGATCGACATAAACCGCCTTTACAAAAAATACTCAACTTGGTGAGCCGCTTCATTTGGTGGGGGGATGGGAGGGGAAAGGGGGATGGTAGGGGGAGGGGAATGGGGGGAAAGGGGGTGGGAGGGAGATGGGGGGAGCGGGATGGGAGGGTGAAGGGAGATGAGAGGGGGGGGAAGGGGATGGGAGGGGGAGGGGGGGGGGTGGGGATAGTTATGGGAGGGGGGAGCGATGGGGATAGTAGTACCTTATCAATCCTAGGGAGGTGGGGGGATGGGAGAGGGGGAAGGGGGATGGGAGGGGCGATGGGAGGGGGAAGGGAGATGGTAGGGGGGATAGGAGGGGAAAAGGAGATGAGAGGGGGGAATGGGAAGGGGGATGGGAAATATGGGAATGGGTGGGGGGATGGGGATAGTTATGGGAGGGGGAGGTGGGGGGGATGGGGATAGTAGTACCTTATCAATCCTATCCCCATTCCCCCTCCTTATTTATAACCTGGAATAGGGCATTGGCATTTAAATTCTTACGATTAACGATTTTGAAACGGCTGAATGGATTTACATGAAATTTGGCACAGGTATAGTTTATAACTTGGAACAGGACTTAGGCTAAAAAATCTAACGGGAAACGTTTCATTCCCGCGGGAATAACCATTTTGAAACGGCTGAACGGATTTAAATCAAATTTGGCACATGTATAGTTTATAACCTGGAATAGGGCATTGGCTTTTAAATTTTTACGGGAAACGTCTCATTCCAAATATTCCTACAAAAAGAAGTGAAATCCCACCAAAAACATTCTGTAAAAAACTAGCCAAGTCTCGATGGAGCTGCTTGTTTATCTCTAAAAAGTAATGAAATCTAGACAAAGTCGTGCCAAGTCTAAGGTTCCTTACTGCGATTTATTTATTTTTATTATAGTTAATGATGTGTGACTTGGCCGTTGAAGGGTACACAAGGGTACAAAACCAGGTGCTCCATTACTCCATTGCATCAATCTGTCGCCAGAACCGCTACCCATTGACGATGGAAAATTACCACTTGGGAAACGTTGATTCAATAACCAGTCAATTATAGGCTTAATAAAGCTGCGTATTTCAACGTACTGACGTATAAAGAATGTTCAACCTAAACATTTCCGTTGAGCATTCTGAATACGTTAGTGGGTACAAGTCAATTTACCTGGTTTTGTACCCTTGTGTACCCTTCAACGGCCAAGTCACACATCATTAACTATAATAAAAATAAATAAATCGCAGTAAGGAACCTTAGACTTGGCACGACTTTGTCTAGATTTCATTACTTTTTAGAGATAAACAAGCAGCTCCATCGAGACTTGGCTAGTTTTTTACAGAATGTTTTTGGTGGGATATTATTTTACTGCAAAAAGTGAGATAATAAAAAATATTTTTTACTGAAGAAAGTGAGACCAACCTTGCCTCTACGTTATGACAGTTTTTTACCGGGTGTGCGATTATGTCGTCAATTTTTATTAAGTAACAAAATTACTCTACCAGATTTGCCTGTTTTTATGTTATGACAGTTTTTTACCGGGAGTGCGATATGTAGATTTAAAAAAATACGAAACATCACTAATTTTATTGTACGTTCGCTGGCTTTTCAAGCGTTAATGAAGCAGCAAGAGCATTATGGCTATTCGACTTCCTGCCTTTTTACTGAGGAATACGTTACGTACTGTCCATTCCATTATCCGCTAACGAAGGTGGAGGATGGTGTGTAGGACTTCTTAACCCCGGGGCTGCTCCTCCTTGCCTGATAGTCTTGTCATGAGAGACGGATGGCCCTGGTTAAGCCTGCAGTAAACTATCAAACACACAGAACAAGCCAAGAAAGGCAGAGGTAGGTGCCTCCTCCATCCGCTAATATTACTGGACATTGCTCTTAAGCAGTATGACCCGTCTATTCCACTCTAATCCATTGGTCAAATCCACTAATGGATTAGATTCCACTTACAAGTGCACTCTAATCCACTCCTATAAACTGACTGGGGACTGGATTAAAGTGGAATCGTCCAACGTCTCTCTATTCCACTCTAATCCATTCCTATTCCAAAGTACTAGGACCACATACATAAGTTCTAAGGGGGTGTTAAACCTAAAGATATTTAATTTATTCATAATAGAAACATTTCACAAATGTCCAAAAACCACAAAAATAATACCATCAGGCAGGAAGTTTAAATGTAATGTAGAGTGACCCACCATACCCCTCGCCATACCCCTAGTGGTATGGTGGGTCTAAAGCCGTACCACTGAACAAATAGGGTTGTGGGAACTGACAAGGAGCATAACCATTGACCGCATCGAACACACTTAACAAGCCAAGGATGAAAGCAGTCAGGATGGCAGAAGTAGGTGTCTCCACTGCTAATAAGTAATAACGCATTTATCCCAAGCAGTATGACCACGCCGTTCATAATGCGGCGCCTTCGAGCTAGGATCGTGGAAGTATTACAGTTCCAGCCATAAATCATAGTTGTAGTAATAGGAATTGTATTACGTAAGTACTGGGGCTCTATGCGGGACGAAAACTCACTGGCTTCTCTCTGATTTTAGTTGCATTTAATAGTGTTTTCTTTATTATATAGGAAACTGTTTTAAGGCTTACTTATCTCCCTTTCCGTGCTTGTCATGGTCCCTTGGAGGAAACGTTAAAAAAGCAAATAACAGATTTTAAAAGGCTCTGATCTAATCTAATTATGTGACTGTTTTTACAAAAGTTGCAAATTCGTGTTTTTTTTTTATTTTAACAAACACAAGAGCAATTCCAACGATGTATTGTATTTAAGTTCTTGGATTTATATAATGAATTTCACTTCTCTACTTCCTTGTTAAACAAAATTCCGCGCTACAGGCGCAATTCTGCTCATATTTTTGCAATCGCTAAATGTCAGTAGTTTGAATATGGCCCCATTCCCGTCACGTCCGGGCCCATGACGCGGATCTTGACCATACTGGTCGGCAGGCCAACAATAGGTACTACTAAAAACGATCGTATTCCGACCTTCATGACTAAAGACACTGCTCATTTATCTATATCTACTACAGACGCCGATGTAATACAAGTATTTTGCGTGCTGTGCAAAAAGTCAAGTAGTGAAATATATTCAAATATGTAGCTACAATCAGAACATGTGACTGAGTACCCAATTTGAATTCTGCACCATATAACCGCGGGAATTTCAGCTGTTACGTAAGGAGTCTCAGAACCTGAATTCCATAGCTATAGTCAGTCTCCCTCGTTATTCTTAGGCTCATATTTTGCAACGTCAATATTCTAGTTAAGTAGTCCATCGCTAAGTGTCAGTAGTTGGAATGGGGCCGCATTCCCGTCACGTCTTGGGTCGACGCGGAGCCTCCACGCTCGCCCGCGGGATAGCCCCACATTACTCCTTATAGACGCTTGAATACAAACATTCGAGCGATTATGGCTAAATATTTGCTAAGGGACCCTTTTTATGATTTTTCGGCGCGAATTTCGGTGTTTGCATAACGAAATGTCTGTAACACGATTCTATTAGAATTTCCTCAGTTAGTTTGGGATACAATTCTCAAGTAGGTGGAATTTTCAAGGCAACAGCGTAATACTCGTACAAGGGCCAAAAATTGTTATAAACAAAATAATCTGAAACAAGTAAACAAAAAATATTATTGACAGCGTGCAATGTATTAATGTATTAATAGTCAATGAATTATTCGGAATGTAGATCACTTCCAGCTCTTAATTGAATAAAGTATAAAGACTGTTCATTATTCCCTCTAAAATTCAACAATGAGTTATGGCCACGTACTTAATTTGACTACTTTGGTTCCAAGATGAAATTATTTCCAGGTTTCTGTACACAAAATAAGTAGTTCAAAATATCTAGAAATCTGATTTTAATTTACAACAAAAACTCGTACCTGCATCTCAAAAGACATCTGATTCAGACAGTAAATAATTGCGATATTTTTATTTCATTTTGTAAAGCGACTTGCGATTTATGGTCCTAAGTAATTTATTAATACTTTTTCAAACAACCTGAGCCCACGAAGTCCTTGATAAATCTGTGTTCTTCTTTATCTTTGTCTTTTGATGTTAGATATTTATTACTCAACATAAATATAAGTATTTAACAATGTCATTTATGATGCACTATTCAGTCCCGCACAGATTGAGAACTCATGGCATCGATTCAATCACGCTTGACCAGATAAATAAGAAGCTTTACTATTTATTGAATTAAGGAATTAACAGACACGCACTACTCGCTACTATTTCGACCCATATAAAAGCGTTCCCGCACTCTTACAAATCACAAGTGAGAAGCGACTTCTAATGTCGGACTACTCACTTCGTCAATAAATACATAATTATAACATTTAACACAAAAATAGGTACAATAGTGTTTGAGTTTTCAAACAGATTGTTTTGGACGCCATTTTGAAAAATAACACGCACAAAATGGCGGAAAATTTCACCGACTTCGGCATCGGGCCTATTGCGCAACCTTTGAAAATGTAAGTATTTTTATCAAAATCAGCATTCCATCATAATTTTTTCTATTTCATCGCAACAATTACTTTCTGTTTTACCTTTCGTTACAATACACTTCCTTTCGAAAGTTTATCAGGGCTTTTTGATAGACTACTCTACTCTTACTGTTTGTGCTCCTTATTTTTGCAATTTATATTCCTCATCAACGTATATTCCTCATCGACGACGTCACTAAAACTATTTGTCGCTTACATTTTTTTTACCTAATAGTCGAAACTGTCAGAGATCAAACCATTTCCCACTATGAACATACAGCGTAATGTCAAAAACTAACTTTTCTAATTCGCTTATACGGTGAAATGTTTCTTGGTTTTGTTTGTTGCTTTATCTTCATCTGCCAACAAATTTCTTATATCTTCGCTCATCTTATTTACAGTGAAGAAAACTCCTTTCCCTTACTGAACTGTACCATGCGCATGTTTGTACTGATTATGCAAATCACCAATTTGCCCGCAAGTCTGAATAAAAACAAATATTCAGTGCCGAGCGGCCTCAACTTCAGGCAATAACGAGTTGGAGTTCTTAATTTGTTTTTTTATGTCTTATAAACTCGAGAATACCTATTTGAATTTTCTTCATTCGGTTAAGTTAAGAATTTGAATTTAGAACTGACGAGATGCTGTTTTTGGGATTTGTTTACGAGCTTTTTCGAAACTATAACAAGCTCAATCATTATGACTGAATTATTAAAAAAATATTTTTCTAAAATATTTTTTAAGTATATTGTAAACGTAATGTCTCGCATTTATCCTCTTCTTAATATGGAATTTGTCTTCTAAACATTACTAAACTGATAAAACATTTTTTTGAAATTTCTTTGAAAATTCGTCATCTAACTACAACGGAAGACTACTATGAATAAAACTGAAACCACTATGAATTAACTATCTTTGGAAATAATTGTTTTCTCACGAGTGTCAAAGTTGAACCCTGAAGGTTTTAATTTTAAGTACTACGATTCAATATTCAAAATTTCAGTTTAACTGTGTCTGACCCAACCAACCAAGATTCTGAAGACTAAAAATATATTGCTGCATACACCGTATTTAATTCTTAATGACCAAATTATTCGCTGTTACGTCGCTAATCCCTAAAACAAAGAAAATCACTTTCCGGCTCATCTACGGAGCCCCTTGCTTAGAGCGGTATCCTCCCGAAGGGTTTCAGAGAATGTCCGAGTTTTTAAAAGCACATTGTCCCTCATTTTATTATTTCCATCCGAATTACAGCCTCGTAAATTGGAAACTTTTGTTTGCCGCCCATTTTGTGTTGTATTTGACCGGTGAAATGTGGGAGTTCCCGAGAATTCGTCTTGTTTGTTAATACAGAGTGGAGTTTTATAACTTCGCTCTACGCAGAACTTAGAATAATTCTGATTGGTTTTATGATAATAAATATCCTCTTGGTTATTATAAAGTATCTTACATTATATCAACTTCTAAACAGAATATATTTAGCTCTTAAGTACATAGTTATTTTATTTACCAAAAGTGACGTCTCCAAAAATAGAAATTATGTCGTCATATCAAGACTCCATCTACTTAATAATGAGTCATCAAAATAATATATGAATTGAAATCAAAATACAGAATTTATGTCACATCTAAGATTACTTCTAATAACGAGTCACACTTACTCAAATATAACCTTTTATCTACAATGAAAGACAACGTCCAAAGCAAAACCACGTACACTCCTGAAAAAATATTTTTATAGAATTCTTCGGCATAATATTAATATCTAGAGACGCATAAACTAAAAATGTACTTTGTTACAGGGTCACAAAAGAGGTAGTGGAACACATGCTCGGCTGGAACATCCCGGACGAGCACCAAGACCTGGTCCACGAGCACTGGCGGAACTTCCCCGCCGTGAGCAAGTACTGGCACTACTGCCTCGCGCTCGTCTACACCATGCTCATGGTCACCTCCCTCACCGGCAACGGGATTGTCATCTGGATCTTCAGCACGTGAGTATTTTTTGTCACCAAAATTTTTGATCCTCCTGCTAAGAGTCAGTCAATGATATTATATTTTTTCAAAGCAGGCGAGTCGTCAGTGCATTTGAATCGAGATAAATATTCAATCATTCTATACTAGCGGCACGCTATGATGGCCGTTTTGACATATTACAATATATGGTTTTTAAAATGCTTTCGCACTTTTTATATTAACTATCTGCTGTGCAGCAGTTTATTTATGTGTTATTTTTAATTTAAGAGCCATTTTTTAAACGGTCGTTTTGGGCTTTATTATACTGTGAAACCATGTATTGTAATATGTCAAAACGGCCATCATTACATGCCGCTAGTATAGGCTCAACCCCGAAGGTCGTTGGGTTAAAATAACATAATATGTTGACCAATCATTAAAATTATAACCATATCTATATCTACTCATCAGTGGAACTGGTCAATATGTGCTGAATCTGCAAGTTATGCTCGGACCAGATTTCGACATCCTGATTTCGGTTTTCCTCAACCTTTAGCTTAACTGTTTTGTGGTTCGGTCTCATTATCTACATTTCCTACGATATCGTCATTATTCAAGACGGTGTCTTTTTTTACTGGCGCAAGCCAGCCACAGCATTGTGCTAGCATAAAGTCGTCAAAAGAGTTTCCTGCATTAATATTACTTTCAAACCATAATATCCATAGACAAGACAAGAAGAATAATTCTGAAAATTCATAGTTCCCTCGAGTGTCATTGCGAAATCTTTCTTCGACTTAGGCAACAGCTAGTATCTAAAAAAAAGACTCCCTCAAGACCTTTATGAAGATGTTGACTTAAAACACACAAAAATATATTGTTATTTGTTTCTTAAACTTTAGAATTTTAAAACCTTAGTTAATAACTAAAAAAAGTCACCAGTTGTATTTTTAAATATTTTGTTTTTAACTTTTTAACATAATTTATCTACAAAAATAAATGCCAAAGGTGTTAAGTATGTAATAGACCAATCACATCTATGTACTCTCACTCTTTCTACCTCCAACGCAACGATAAATTTTTAATTATTTATTTATTACTCATGTAAACTGACATGTAAAGGTGTCATACAAATAATAAAATGTTCATGCAGGAATAACGAAACCCTTTTGTACTAATATCTTTCAAAATACTCTTCGCAAATACAAACAGGACAAACCGTTACAAAACTATCAATGTTTCATCGGCCTTTGTTTTCAAAACATCTAGAGTCGTTTGTTGAAAACCGTAGGTACTAGTCGTTCTGAAACCACATCCCAGTATCATAGTAGAAAAAGTACACAGTACGTTAAATCCATACAAACGCACCGTACGCGGCTTTCGAGGTACGAGTCGAGATCGAAAACCTCGTGTGGTGCGTGTGGTGCAGTGACTAGTAGGTTGCGCCCGGGGTTCTAGGTTCAAATCCCGGGACGGACCATAAAATTGTGATTGGGTTTTTCTGTTCAGAATAGGTACTTAGTCGCAGTCCGGAGTCTGGAAAATGGCGGTGTAAGACACCCGCGATCTCTCTTCGGTCGTGTAAATCTGCTGTCCCACCGTGTTATGACAGTGAGGGAATAGGGAGTGCTTCTGTGCTTGCGCACTTACCTACTTATGCACTATAAGATATCCTGTGTAGTTGGTTGATCGTAAGATTGGCCGCTGTAGCCGAAAAGTCGGCAAGGAGGACGTTACTGTATACTCTTTCCACTATGCTAGCGTTCCGGAAGGGGTTAATAACGCGGAACAGTTTGATCGGCCGAGTGCCGTCGACTCGCGGTGATTTAATTAAGTTTCTGAACGCACCGAGATGAGAGCTTCGCGCTGGAATAGACTGCCGTCAACGGGTTGGGTGTACTTCGAACAGAATTTGAATACCTAGATCTCGTTGGAGAAAAAATTGTCAGTCGGGGCTATGCTTAGCTTAGCTATTGCTCTTTATATTAGGTTGATCAGATGGCTACGAGTAGTAAAGTCCAAATACAAGGTCGACAAGTAAAGGATTGTCTTTAAAAATATAGCCGTTAAATGTCACTGTTTTAGATCATAGTTTTAAACCGTTAAATTGTCATAAAGTCACCGTCATAATTAGATTTCTATCTTGTAACTACCTAAAACCAAACATTATTGTGGTTTTGACATTTCAGCAATTTTAATGAGGGTCGTCGATTAGCTGTAAATCTCTTATTTAAAGTTACTAAACTCCATTAATTGTGCAAAACACAGTTACCAAAACGGTTATCATTCCACGTCAACTGATTTCGTACATCATTGTCCGCCGGGTGTCGCCGACAAAGTTGAAACCGCGACGTCGGGAGTTCGGAAACGCTTCCAATGTCGGCAGGCTCCATTTTTATACGAATCCTTTTTATCTTCGGAACTGGGCCACGGAGCCCCAGCCGCTGTATATTTGTAACGATTGCCGCAGGATCGAATGTCGTTTTCTCGCTATTCGCACTACAAAATGCAAGGGCTGAACACATTGGTTAGGACTCAGGCGGATTGGGAATCGTTTTTCTTGAAATAGAAACTTAAGTTAATAAAAATATTTATTTTTTCTTCGTTGTGACACGAATAAATATAATTATTGTTTTAATTAACTTTAAAGTTTTTAGTGGAGAAGAAACGGCACAAGAAAATTCAAAATATTATTTTTAAAAATGGATTTCAGTAATACTTAGGGGCTTAGACAAGATGACATCGCTTCATGGCTGGCGAATTTCGCTAAGTCCAATTTGTATGGATTGTATGGATTTGACAGATGCCATAGAAAAGTCACGTGTTGAAAGTATGGGATTTGACATTCGCTATCGCAAATTGAGCTATAACGAACGTCATAAATGCCGTTTGTCTAGGGGGGCTGATTTCGTAAACTGTATAAAACATATTTTGTTTTTATTTTAATGAATAATTTACCTAATACATTTCAGACCTTGATTTGTTTCCTGCTGATTATGGTTAAGGACAGGACTTTTTCATAGTCCACTTAGCTAACAATACAGTTAAATCACCGCAATCTATTCCGGAAATATATTGGAGCACTTGCAATAAAACGCTAATGGATCAGAAAAGCCTATTGTGTTGTACATTTGGCGACATTTATTAGTAAACTGCACTACCCTGGTTTACTCCTTAGTACAATACGTTCATTTCAAATTCGTCATTGTGACTCCTCTGGTGTTGAAAATGTCTATATGACGACAGTAGTAGATACTTACAATCAGGTCAAACGCATGCTCGTTTGCCCCTTATCTCATAAAATAAACCTAGCTGCATCAAAGAAATCTTCAGATTTCGCGCTCAATTTTTCTCTTGTAAGCTCCAGAAAGTAGAACGCGCCTGTTCACGTTAAATAATCACTTGGAGCAATTGTATTTTAAATTTACAACTGCAACGTCCCGCGGGAGCTGCAGTTGCAGTCCATTCCGTCGTGTGTAATAAAACTTTCGCACTTTATAACGATTTCCCACCGAATGAAACCTCTGATTGGGACTTCATTTTTATAGGACTTCTGTTGGCACGCAGCCCATCTGATGTTGACTGGCTAATCACGTTTTTATTTCATTGAAAGCAGAAAGACCCTTCACATGTGTTCCTAAAAATTAATATGTACATCCGTCCGCTTTCTTCTTTACTACAAGCTTTGATTAGTGAAGGATCAATTAGACTGTCTAATGAACGGCCTTAGCTTAGATAGTAGTGTTTGAAAGCATTTCAGATCAATTTAAATTTTTAATCAGTCATTTGATTACTTTTTATTTTCCCTATCCGTTAGTTACATATTTTTTTCTATTTCATTCTTTAAATGGACAAAGTATATATAAAATGAAGAAAAGCTCCTGCTCAAGCTCAACTTATTACGTCTAGTATACCTACCGCTTAGTATTCTATGGTTACCGCCATTACTCTTGTTTACGAATAACCAGATGCAAATCGATACATCTTATCAAATCACCTCTGCGATATCTTCCTCGAATTATAGAAAATCGATTCTCGAATCGGATGGTAAAACCGATACCGAATGTTCCTTGATAGCTACGAAGCGAGAGGTCGTCAAGGTGTTTCATTTCTTCATCTTTCCCTTATTATGTGGGAATGGAAGAATAAAAAGTAAAAGTCAAATTTTAAACAGTTTTTCGTATTCGAAACCGATGTTTTATTTTATATAATGTGCTTATGTGGTCTGTTGTTTTCTTCATTTACATACGATGATATATTATTATATAATTACAAATAGGTTTCAAGAACTGTTAATTAGCACCAACATACTTAGTTCAACAGTCAATCAGAATGCCAAAAATTGCCATAAACATACCTACTTTTACAAATATTAAAACGCTGTCTAGTTATTAGTTTTATTCTTCTTAAGTACAGAAAAAATGCCGTCTGGCTATGGCGTTCTTAAATACAGATTAACTTATTTCTCGCATCAGTCTTTTCTTTCCAATCTGTTCTAATCTTCCATACTTTCCGCAGCTCAAAGTCCCTCCGGAGCGCGAGCAACATGTTTATCATCAACCTGGCGGTGTTCGACCTGATGATGATGCTGGAGATGCCGCTGCTCATCATGAACTCGTTCCACCAGCGGCTGGTCGGCTACCAGCTCGGCTGCGACATATACGCCGTCCTCGGATCGCTGTCTGGCATCGGAGGAGCGATTACTAACGCTGTTATCGCCTTTGACAGATACAAGTAAGTTCAAATTACTCTGGATCATGGACCTGGCGGTGTTCGACCTGATGATGATGTTGGAGATGCCGCTGTTGCTCAGCTACCAGCTTAATTGCGACATATACGCCGTCCTCGGATCGCTGTCTGGCATCGGAGGAGCGATTACTAATGCTGTCATCGCCTTTGATAGATACAAGTAAGATAGTTTTGTTTCGATGATCTTTATAGTTTTACTTGGCTATGATGGACCCCTAGTCCAAAGTAATAATTATGGACTTGCCAAATCTTGGTGCAATCGTTCCATTAATAGTTGGGAACAAAACGATGAACAAAACGTTCGAAAAAAGAAAAAGCACGGGGTCTTGGGTTTCTCTCGGGTCGAGTAAAACTTTTTTTTGAGATCACCAATCTGCATTCTGCAAGCGTGAAGATTAAACCAGCACCCATTATGGGAACAAGGACTTGATTTTAATGTTGGAAAAAGAATATGTTACAGGATATCTGTTCGACATTTTCTGTTATAATTTTTATGGCATTGAACTGTTTCTAATATATCTCTCTGGATATCATATTATTATCTAAGTGTTAGATATAAATACATTTCCCTTGATAATTACAATTTAATATACTTTTACATTATTATGCATTATACATTGAGAACGCGGTAAATCTATCTGTCAAACTCCCTGTATACTTTAACTGTATGTTTGGCTAGTGCGGGGCACCATACGCGGTGACCATAGCGATGTGTAAATCGATTGAACCAATTATTCGTCTAACACTATAAATTAATATTTTTCGCAGGACTATCTCGTGCCCCCTGGACGGCAGGATAAATAGGGTGCAGGCGAGTCTCCTGATCGCCTTCACGTGGTTCTGGGCGTTGCCGTTTACCATCCTGCCCGCTGCGAGGATCTGGGGGCGATTCGTGCCAGGTTTGTATTGACTAATTATGCACAAAATAAAAAAAAAACATTACTTGTCTTAGCTTACAGCAGCCATATTCTATAACACTGCTTATTTTGAGTATTTTGATATTTAAAGCCTAATTTTCACCGAGGCGCTCGTGGCGCAGCTGTGACAGTGGTTCGTTAGCGATAACGAAAGTCAAGCTACCTACGCCGCGGTCGGTAAATGGATGGGTGACCATTCTGACCATATTTAGTGAAATTAATTTCGAGCGTCTCCGTGCTTCGGAAGGCACGTTAAGCTGTTGGTCCCGGCTGATATTTACTATAATGTAAATATTAGTCGTCAAGCCTAGTCAGAGGCCATTTGACGGCTTGATAACATCTGACATTAAGGTTGGTCACTTGCCTTACGCACCCCTCCACCAACCCGCACTAGGCCAGCGTGGTGGAGTATGGCCCACACTATCTCACAATTGAGATAAGGCCTGTGTCCCAGCAGTGGGAACGTATATAGGCTGATGATGATGATGATGATGAATTTTCACCGTCGTTCTAATGCAATGTTGACAAAAGTTCTTGGAATTAAACTAAGAGAATGCAATAAGTCGTAATTGTTTACAATTATTTATTTTCAGGTGACTTCCAAAAAATACGATTCTTTATCCCCTCGCGTGAAGCTGATAGCGTGATAAAAAGCTTACTGACTCATACTGAGCGGTTACCTATCTATCAAAACAACAAGTGACCCCCATTTGATTTCGAGGCAAACAATATATAAACATCTATGTGTACTAGATTCAAAATAAACAATTCGATTTACGAATAAACAATATAATGCGAAACCATAGTAAACCAGTCTTGTTTGTAAATAGATCCGTATCGTAACTGAGCCCTCGGAACGAGCCAATTTATCACCATGCAGTTTATTTGTTACGCGAATATGTAACGGCCCCAAAACAACGGCGATTTAGGGAAATACAGAAGGGATACTTGGTTTATAATATACTTAAGTAAACCCCTAAAGCTAGTCTCAATTTTAACGTTTAACTATACGATCTGCGTCTGAATGTTTATTTTTATTTGAGTATTCATTTGTGGTATCACATACGTACTTTGGGGTCAGAACAATGTATGTGATGTTTATTCATCCTCATTTCTAGTCTTGATAAAAATAAAATTATTACTAATACTAAGAAAACCTTCATTATAATCAAACTAAGTTTGCAAGGCAGGACCATTTTATCGATTTATCTTTCTTCAAATAACCATTGATAACAGATATAAAACGAGTACAAGCTCCTCTGAGATTTGAAGAGTATTTTTTCGTTTAATAATTTACGCAATGAAATAAAATATGATCTCGCTATTTGTATTCAAAACATCAAAGATAACAAGTTTGAACACGCGTTTTCCTGTTACGTGTAAAAAAAATCTCTCTATATAAATCAAATCGAACAGCAACTTAACTAAATCTTTGATTTTGATTTCTTTTCAAATATTATTATTTCCATTGATAGTGTATTTAAAAAAGAGGATTATTTCAGTATGTAGACTAGTCATGTAAAAAAAGAGACTTGAGTATATCACATAAAATCTTGTTATTACATTTAATAACGTCTAGAAGAAGTCGTTATTTGGACTTTTATGTGTCAAATACTTGAAATAAATGACTCTGAGACTTAAGCAGCAAGTAAGAGAGTGTTCTTTAATAAACATGAATTTATATAATGACGGCGTACCATGGCCTCTTTAGCTTTAGCTAGTATCTTTTATTTAAATTTTGTTTAAACAACTAAAGAATATTTTTAATACTGCTGAAATTGTAGATTTTGTTTTCGGAGGCTTTTCTCGGATCAATTGCATCCATAAAGGCATTAAACTGCAACTCGAGGTATCCTATATGAGTCAAATCAC
Source organism: Mecyna flavalis (assembly GCA_949319885.1). Classification (NCBI taxonomy): domain Eukaryota; kingdom Metazoa; phylum Arthropoda; class Insecta; order Lepidoptera; family Crambidae; genus Mecyna; species Mecyna flavalis. The sequence goes on from OX439439.1 coordinate 5,504,123, forward strand.
CTCATTTACTCTATGGCAACATTTCGTCCGAATGAGCGAGTTAACTGACTGATTAGCTGCTGCAATTGCGCCGCAAATTGCCTGCATCCGCACCGGGATATCTCATTGTCTTCGTGAATAAGCTGGCGAAGATAATTCGATGAGTAATCGACGATTACTGATCGCCGCTGGATTTGTCGGGCGTTACTCTCATGAGTGACGTCACTTGAAATTGGAAATGGCAATCTATGTTGGATGAAATCATCCAATGAATTTTGAAACAATTTGATGTAACAGTCAAAATCAAAAAAAAATTATTTACTTAGGCTACAAAAAGCTTTTAAATCGTCAGGTAATAAAACCGGAAAGCGAATGTCAAAACAATTAGAAACAATTTGGAAGGGACGAAAGACTAAAGTTGATTAATAAGGGTCCTCTTGTTGACCGCTTCCTCAAACGCTTTCCGAATAGCCTAACACTCTTTTAATTACTTATCCAATATCAGTTAGAAGTTTAATTAACAAAAAAACTGTGCTCTATATTCTAGCTCTCTATACTTAATAATCCCGTTTAAGGATAGTTAGTTAGAAGAAACGATTTTACAAGCATTATTCAAATGTATTAGAACTTGATTCTAACACCCGTATTTATAAACGAGCCAATAATATAACTTGAGTCTAAAACATGATTTGAGTTATCGTTTTTGTACAATAAACGATGTTTTTGAATGAAGTAAGACCTGTCAAAAATAACTACGTGGTTGTATATCTACTTGCGGCCGCCCCCCAAGGTTTCACCCGCGCGTAATTTCTTTTTTCAAATAGGTATTCCCCCTTTCCCCTTATATTACCGGGATAAAAAAGTACCCTATGTCACCCGGGGATAGTTTAGCTTTCCAACAGTGAAAGAATTATTCAAATCGGTTCAGTATGTTCGAATCCTATTCAATACAAACAAATAAACAAACAATCAAATCTTTCCTCTTTATAAATCAGTATAGAAAACGGTTATTCTAGTGTCTTATGACTCAAATTATACTTTGACTCGTTTATAAATACGAGGTTAACTATTTATATCTTCGCAGAGGGTTTCCTGACGACGTGCTCTTTCGACTACTTTACTGACGACCAGGATACCAAGGTCTTTGTGGCCTGCATCTTCGTGTGGAGCTACGCTATCCCCATGGCTCTGATCTGCTACTTCTACTCTCAACTCTTCGGCGCTGTGAGTATTCTTTGCATCAGATGATTTTGAGTGCCTTCGTGTAATTTAAGCTGGTAACCTTAGTGGAACCACAATCCAAAATAAGGTAAAGGCGCCTATGGCCGCGGTACGCAAAATCGGCGCCTATTACCGAGGTATTCGATATTTTCGCGTTTTATATTAATAGCAGCAACTTTAGCAAAATCCCGTTTGGGACAAGTTGTAGCTTGTAGTATTTTGCATCGTACCAACGGGTGCCAGTGAGCATGCCTATAAGCAAACGGATAAAAAAAAAACAGTTTGTGTGACGGAAGCGCAGGAGCAGGCGGTTTCCATACAAAAACGGAGCAAATCATGCTAGTGCACTCATATTTTTGTTACGTAATTTTAAATGTTATACACTGCATAACTGACTTCGAGTTTTGTTTACTTGTTTATGTGTTTATCTAAGCGTATTTTCTTATACTTTTCATAGTGAAATCTATATCTAAATACATAATAATATGAATTTTAAAAACCCGCGGTAATAGGAGCCTAAAATTGGGGGTGGCATCTATCACCGAGGGTACCATCGGTAATAGAAAATATTAAGGGTCTAGATATTTGCTTATTAAGTATATTTAAAATCATTATCTTAGTGAAATATGAAATATTTTTCATTCCTCATATTCTCTTAAAATTAAAATTCTATTTCCGATGTATAAAAAGTCCAGTAGAAACCTTTATATTTTTATAAAAACTATCGTATCGAAAGACTACTTTTGTAGCGAGTGTCCAAAATGACGTGAAAAAATTGCAATATTAATTTGTCAAAAAATGGATGATACGGGATATCTAGTGATGTAAAATACTGTTTTCCTTAAAGATTGAAATCTCTTTTTGCGAACTGGCACCAAAAATTTATAAATTTATTAGTTTTTTATGGGTCGGAATTACATTTTAGAACATTCTATTCTTCTCCTATTACCGCGGCATACATCGGTAATAGATTCTATGGGGATCTAATTCCGAGGGTCAATGGCTCGGAATAAGAGTTTCCATATAATCTATTACCGACTGATAACCCAAGTAAAATTATTATTAAGGGTTTCGTTACTGTATAGATAAACATACTTCTTACTAGGTAACTAAAGAACTAATTATGTATACATTCTTTTTTGTTTGCCCTATGGTGCATTTTGTAATGACCCTGACCTATGTGTTAGGGCTCGTGGGTTCGAATCCCACCAAAGACCAACACTCATAATATGATGAACATTATATTTGTGTTTGTTCTGTGTCTGGATGTTTATTAATTGTACTACAGGATACAGGGTGACTTCTGAGTCGTAGACAGAAACCACGTTTTCTGAAGAAGCTACCCAAAGTACCTTAAAACGGAGTACTAATGGTAATCGAAATTAGTCAGCCTCATTAATTAATTAAAACAGAATATTAATGGCAATCCCTACTCATTTTCATCTAATGGTCACCCTACAGACCAGACCACGTGACATGTTTGTGATGTCTCTTCATGTTATGATGACCTATAACTAATTAACGTTATCAGGGATAATCATTATCACCAGTTTTCAGCCAGTAATATGAAGAAGGTTTTATTAGTTACTAGCGAGCGCCCGCGGTTACACCCGCGTGGTTCCCATTCCTGTGGGAATTGATCAAAATCCTTTCTTAGCGGATGGCTACGTCATAACATCTACCTGTATGCCAAATTTCAGCCCGATCCGTCCAGTGGTTTGGGCTGTGCGTTGATATCTATCTATGTCAGTCAGTCACCTTTGAGTTTATATATTAAGATTAATTTAACAACTGATTAAAACCTAGGGTGACCAAAGGTTATGACGGATTTACAAATTTAATAAAATTAAAGTTTAATTTTTTCTCCTACCCTCGGTAATAGGCGCCACCATACCGCGGTAATAGATTCAATACCTCGGTAATAGAAGCCGTAGCAGCCATGACTAAAACAATTAAAATAAATATAACGCTTCAAACTTTATTCATGAAAAGTGCGAAAGTATAGAGTTAAAGGTCTATAAAACGCTACAAAAAATCCCTATTAGACAAGGACAGTTCTTATTCCACAATATTGTACTCTAAAGTCAAACTTCCCCGAAATACCGCGGTAATAGACGCCTTTACCTTATGCGGGTTACCTATGAAACCCGAGGATTTTGAGTTTGACTCACGGATGTGGTCTGGATGGTGGTGGAACTTTTTCGGACTCTGACAGGACTGTTGGCTTAACTGTACTGATTTGCTTCCTGTTCTGATTGTATAGACAATTGCTTGATTTTTACAGATGTTCTACGATAAACTAAATAACTAGCCAAACATTGCTCTTCTCAGTGAAAATCTATGTAACTAGATATTTTGAACAACAACTGGCTAATTCGCTAATTGGAAAATAAGGGAATTGAACTATTTGGAATTGGTCACAGGAAATTGAGTAATTCGTTAACGTTTCTCGAATTGGACAGAATTATCTCTCGACCTTTTGTATCGAAAGTAAAAAATATCTTTCACGATTTCAACATTATTCGTGATCATATAACTTTTCAATCGTCAATATAATTTTTGTGGAGAAATCCTGGGTTGGACCTACCATCCTTCGGACCAGTAGCCCCAAGTATATATTTGTTCAATCCTTAATCAAACCTGATTTCTCCCGACGATTTACTAAGCTGAAGTCAAACAAAACTACGACGCGTCAAACCTTACTTAAACCTTAAAATACACATCACAATTTTACCCTCCATCGGGTGGGTTTCTTTCCCGAGGGACCTTGTGGTCCAGGATTGTTCGAAAGGCATGTTTCCGACCTATTACATCGGGTTCTCTGACCCGATATCGAATGGGACGATGATTAGTGCAATGTTCCATCTCTTTTTCAATTAACCCTCGAAAACAGTTTGCCGCAAATATTTTTTGGGACAACGATAACCCTTGATTTATTTGTTTTGATGAATATGTTCATACATCCATAATAGAATAGAACTAAGTACTTAAAAGTAGGTGTGTAGGTCTTTATGCTATACCTCTAAGAACCCCGTTTTGAAACTACAGTTAACTGTAAAATACAGTCGCTTAGATCAATGTAATATTTCATGTTTGAGTGAGTATACTCATGGAATAAAACATATTATCGAACAATCTCAAAGTTTCTTATTATTAAGCGAAAAACAAAAATTCGGAACTCTAGCAACCTTCTGAACGAAATTTTTACTCGAACTACTATAACTCCGAAGACTCCAGCCTACATTTAAATGCAAACGAACACGAAAACGAATACAGATCACAAACAAACTTTGTCATTAACAGATATAGAACAAAATATAAAAAAGGGAAGTTTCATTGAACAAATCCAACATTTCAGCGATTCGAACTAGGGTTGCCACCCGTACTTTATAATAAAGTATTGTACGTTATTTAAGGTAATTGTACTCTATACTTTATAAGAATAATAAAGTACACGAAAATACTTTATTTTGCAAAATTTGATTTCTATTGAAGTCGTAAGTATTTTTCGTTAAACGAAATTTAATGATAAATGTTGAATAGATGTCGCCACTCGCCAGCGCCACATAAGCATTTCTGAACGCAACTTAACCTCAAATATTGTACTACTAAAAAAAATTGTACTTTATTTTTATACTGTGTACTTTTTTTTTCTTACCTTTAATAACCAATGTACTTTAAATGCAGAAAAAAAAGGTGGCAACCCTAATTCGAACTGTTGCGGAAGGGAATGAAAAGAAAAAAAATGTTCTCAAAGTTGTCGGGACGGGCGAAAATCGCTTTCCAAGTTCGTCACCTCAAATTGTTTCTGGATAAACTCGTAATGGGCGGGGAACGGATGTTGCTTGTAATTATTAATTTTGCACCAACAAGTTGGTAGTTATTAAATTAGCGGACGGCACGGAGCGGGTTAAATTGTTAGACGGCGATTTAGTAAATAAACTTTGCTATGTTAGTATCGGTATTCATTCGGAAAATTCTCACATTACATTTTTATGTCTAGGTACGGTCAACAGCACATCACGGTTAACACTTGCAGTTCGATAATAGCACTTATGCCTCCGACATAAGAGTGGTACAAAGTCCAAAGTGTTACGTCTGACGTGCTTGTGCCGTGTGTACCTATATTCTGTGCGGTGCGGTGCAGTTTTTGTACCGTGTGGGGATCAAACCACGATCTCTGATGTTATTGCAAACTTCAGCAATTACACCAAAACGATACGAACGATCATCAAAACGTTAGATCCAGGGCACGTTCATTAACCTCAAAGTGACTACCAAACAGATAAAAATATTATTATGGAAACGTGAAAATTAGGGACACGTAAATAATTTATAATATTTATTTGAAACCTTTGGAGTTAGACTCCCCTCCTTCAGACTCGAATCTAACAACGTTAACGAGAATGATGGTGATAATTTAACGGTCGATCGCGATTTTTATTCGTTTCCCGGAAAATATTTTCCAATTAAGGCACCGAGGAGGCGTCGTCTATTGTGGAGCCGAGGCGTAAACTAACGCAACTTCAAAAAGGCAAGAATCGAGACCGGTTCTATTTGATAGTAAAATACTTTTTATAAACTTTAGATAGATAGATACGCCAGTCTAAGAGTAATGGTCCACCATTATACATTCAGTGATATTCAACTGAGAAATACAGTTCAACACTTTGACATACTGTCTCAATAAATTCTTTGCCTTGGATCTAGTTAGACCTTACCAGAGGCCATCTGGACATTTATCATAGGTGAAGTCTACATAATTATGTTTAGACAATATTAGTATAGGAGCTACAAAATACGAGTCAAATGAACAACTCGAAAACTAAAGAAGCTCACAGATGGCTGCGTATTATTACTTTCTTCAATGGGATGTGCTGCGGTGGACAAAATTATATGTGGGTATTTTGTAACTTACACTATATTGGCAAACACGAAAACACTTCTTTAATCGAGACCATAATATGATTGATTAGGTAGTAGGTACCATATTCTATTTAAACCTAAAAAAGGAAAAATATAAACTTTGCATCTTATTCGCAGTGGCCATTTGGATAATAAATAATTTAAAACGGATCCCCAAGTTATGTTCCCAAACATCCAAGATCGTAATCGTCTATGGATTGCTACCTTCTGCAATCAACAGTATTCGCCTGAATTATAATATTTATTGACGATTTTTGATTCCGGTCTATCAGTTACGATAATTTTAGACGTTTTGCCAAAATTCATAGTTAGTAGTTAGGTAGTTAGGTATACTTTGTATGTCACAGACATACGTGTAAGTATAGATGGTGTACGTGACCAAAAGTTTGACATAAGTTTCTCTTCAGGCTTTGGTTACAGATTTTAATTCTTTTCGCATCTCTCATTTCGCAATCTTGATGTTCTGGCTCCTATCATTCCAACATTATCAAGCCTAGACGAACAACAATGCAATATTGCAATTAACTGTTCCCTATGTATTCTGTTGTGGTGAACCGAGGAGACGAGAGCAAACAGTCGGCCGTTCGCGGTCAATCGCATGCCTTATTTCGCAATATTGGAACTGTTCAGAACACTCGCGAGAACAAATGTTACGGTAATACCATTTGTAACGTATTCCAGCAATAAAACTTGCAGATCACATATTATATCATGAATAAGTATGTAGCTTTTCTGATATATAAGCTATTCTTATCTTTATAGTCGGAACAGAACAGCTTAAAATTTTTGTTTTTTTCTCAGCTCAATGTTATGGTCCAGCAATGTGCTCTGACTCGTTTTGCTGATCTATGTCAAACAATACAGCAACAACCTGAATAGAAAGATTAGAAAGTTTACCTGCGGTAACAACAGACGTTGAACATAACAGCGCAAAATTAGATTCTCATTTCCTTTTTTTTATTAATACAATAATAAGTAATTTTATAGAAACTGATTTTCCATGGTAAGCAGCCAAAAAAGCACGTAAAGTGAAATGAATAAGCTGTTGCTTGAAAAATTTCAACGAAGTTATAAGACAAACTTAACTAAAGCCCTTGCCCTGGCAATATATAAAAAATATAACGATGTCCTGGACCATGAAGTTGTTTCGATTCTATTAAGAAAAAATACTAAATATTTAATTGTATACCACTAGCACTTGTTTCCACGGCAGTCCGCAATACAAAGAAACCTGGTCGGGAGGGCGGATACAAGGGCGGCCCGCGTTTATAACATTCCCGGGCATTCCGCGATTCCGTGCATCCGAAAAGACGCGAAACTTTTAATGCACTTTCCGAATGGAACGGGGGACGGCTATCAATGAGGATTTTGTGACATTCTTAATATCAGATTTACCTTGTGATGACGAAACTAAGACGCATACCTGGCATCTCATGGTATTGCATGACATTTATCTGGAGATCTCGAAGAATCTTTTTGCCCCAATTTTCGTCTATGCGGACTTAGGAATTTGACCTTTTGTACTTCGAATGATGATCTGTATGTGAAGTACAGTCAGGAGCATAATATACCCTAATGTATTCCCCCAAACTATTTTTAATCAATTAATTGTCAATTGAGACAAATAGACAAAGAAAAAATCGTATGTGTTAAAATACGTTTTATGTGTTGACCATGTAATTAATATTATCATGGTGTTGACTACGTACCCAAATCACAAATTATTAAATAGTTACCCCAAATATAAACTATCAGACCTTATGTCAATTAAGGGTATTTAACTATTTTACAAAATAAATATTTTTTGTTACTACCAAAGTAAATGACAACTTATATCGTAGGCATTTTAATAAAAACTCCAGTATATAATAATTATTTTGTACATTCTGTAAAATACCGTCATAAGAATTCGTTTTGGTGGCAAATTAATTCATTCCGACATCAAAGTTGAAGTAAACTGAAGAGAGAAAGGGGAAAAAATTGGCAATTTGTCATTTCTATAAAGAGAAATTGATACTCTTCGATCGGTATTTTTTCATTATCAATAACCGTTTGAGTTCTCGGGTGTGTTATTATTATTAGCTTATTAGCAACAGTGACAAAACCTTATATAAATACTTTCATTATTGAACATATTATTACATTTTTTGTAAAATGTGCACAAATCACGCAAATTGTTACAGAGCCATCCGTTTCGTGTTTTATTTTGGTAAAATAAGAACTCTAGATGAACTCAAGCACTATACAATCAAGTAGGTATACTTCTCAATCGAAAAATATAGAAAACAATTGTAAAACATTACAAAACAATTTTTAATAAGTACCTAATTTATTAAAAAAAATTAATAGCATCTTTATCTAAAAAAAATTGGTATCAACGATTTCTATTTCATGTCAGTCATCTTCCCAAACACAAAATTAGTTGATGCCCATTATTTTCTATGAAGTTCTTACTGTAATTTTATATTGCCAAAACAGCAACAGCGGACAAAACATATCCAAACAAGTCACTTTTGTTTTTTCTCTTTCACATTTGTACAAAAATAATATATGATGTCCTCACGCTCCATTACCATCTATCTTCTTAGGTCCGCCTCCACGAGCGCATGCTGCAAGAACAAGCCAAGAAGATGAACGTCAAATCTCTGGCCGCCAACAAGGAAGATGCCGGCAGAAGCGTAGAGATCCGCATTGCGAAGGTCGCGTTCACCATCTTCTTCCTCTTCATCTGCGCTTGGACGCCCTACGCATTCGTCGCCATGACTGGTGCTTTTGGAGACAGGTATATTATACACATTTGTTATACACGGCAGTTGAGAGAGAGCTGAGGTCATCATCATCATCCCAGCGTATTCCCGATTGCATCCAGTATGGAGCTCAGGGTCCGCTTCGACTATGATCCTAGATTTGACAAGCCTGTTATTACATTGGAGCGATTGCCATCTGACCTCCGTAACCCTTAAGGGAAACCAGACTTACTTGAAACATAGTCGGGACCAACTGCTTAACGTGCCTTCCGAAGCACGGAATCATCATTCTTTTCAGACATTCAGGTGATTCAAGCCTGCAATGTCCTAACCAAACTGGAAACAATCACACGAAGTGATGTTCCCCATGGGGTTCGAACCAACGACCTCCGGGTATTAGAGCCAAACGCTCTAACCACTGTACCACGGAGGCATTTCAGTTGAGAGAGAGCTGAGGTAGCCCAGAGAAACGTTACTACCTCGAGGCACGACGCGCAACTATGGGTATTTCAATGTGCGTTACCAGTAGCCTGGCGGTGATGGAAAACATCGTGAGCAAACCTGCACCATGATCCAATTGGTATGGTTCCCTGTTTAGGGTCACGGACGTCAGATGGCAGTCGCTCCTATGTAACTGAACTTGCCAAGTCTTGGCGCGTGGAGCAAGCATACCCTGGCTAGTTCGTGATAAAACGCTCGGAGAAAGAAAGAGTTGACAGCTTATAGAGCAACCACTGACTATTTGACCTACTAAATAGTGGCTAACAACCATTGGATAGGTGTCCCCACGATGTTTAAATCCATAATTATGAGCGCTCCGAGATTAGAAACATGGGTCTATTCCACTTTGATCACCTGGGTGATATCACCCAGGTGATCAAAGTGGAATAGACCGAAACATGTACCTCGCACTCGCATGTCAAGCAACACTCATATCTCATATGCTCACTTGAATAGGTATTATATTATTACGCTCCTTGATTTTATGCTTTCGAGTTACTAAAAAAGTTTCTGTTACGTTTGTTTTCTATTTTAATCCTCATTGGTCTAGTCATTAGTGGTTTGACGAGTAGTATAGGTACACCTACCTACTAACCAAGGCATGGCATTTGGCACACATAATAGACCTTTCCGCTTTCTACAGTACAAATCATGTGATATTTGGAGATCCAAATATAATTTTCATTTCACAATCCACTTTGATATGGATACAACTCACGGATAAAATTAACCATTCGAATAATATCGCTCGTCTGGCCGATTGCACATCAAACAGATTTTAATAATTGATGTCATATGGTTAAATATAGAAACGTAAAGCTTACAAAGATACTACGAGTAAACCAGGAAGAGATACATATATTGCCTGACTAAATCATACATTAATATACGATAAGTGGATAAGCAGCTCGGGTTCACCAGGAGGGTCCGGCCGTTTTGCCCCCATTCCGGGTTGCCCCCGGCCGGTATCACAATCACAACCCCCACAACCCGGAATGGGGGTATAACGGCCGGACCCCACCAGGAGGCAGTGGGTTCGATACCGGTCTTTGGTTGGTGGTAGGACTTTTTCTGCCAACTGATAAACCAAAAAAATACTTAATAATAAAAATCTTTCATCAAACACATGTTAACTTTTATCCACAGGAACCTGTTAACCCCTGTAGCTACCATGATCCCTGCTGTGTGCTGCAAGATTGTCTCTTGTATAGACCCCTGGGTATATGCCATCAACCACCCTAGATACAGGTAATAGATAAAGTAGTGACATATTTTCTGGTCATAACTAGATACGAGCTTCTTAGCTCCTGAGTATTACATCTTGAACTTCTATTTTCAAAATTCGCCGTGGCATAATGCTACTCCGATCGTGATCTGTTTGACGAATTGTATTATTTTCGCTTTATTTGGAAAACATACAATATTACCAAGAGACTAAATAGTGAAGTTTCCACAACTTTATGTGAAATGTAATTTTGACTTAGGCCTAAGTACTTACTTAGTTGTAATTTAACTGATAGATATCAATACAACAGAGCAAGCGCCTGTTTCAGAAAAGTTTCTTATAATGTATCTGTCAAATAACTTGAGATGATGCCTCTTTTGTCAATTAAGACCAATAAATTAACCCTTAATTTGAACAGGGTAGAAAAGACCCTATCAAAAATTCTAAACTATTTAACATCGATAACCATTTTGATCTTTTGTTGCCATTACCACGCCCCGTTCGAATTCTTCAAACTTCACTACATTTCATCAACGCTAATACCTGTTCTTTATGTCAGGGCTGAGCTCCAGAAGCGTCTCCCCTGGATGGGTGTCCGCGAGCAGGACCCCGAGAGCGTGTCTACCACCACAAGCGTCGCCACAGCGCAGTCCCAAGCGCCCGCTGCCGAAGCCTAAACCCCCCACTACAGGCTAACTGATGCAATCAAACTTAGCATTTAAGAAAAAAAAATACCTAATTATCCCTTCATGAGGTCTTTAGGCAAAGCTTGGAATCGTACGATTTAATTGTTGGAGAAATATCACCAAAACAAATTTTAATAGGCAGTTTAAACATTTACGTTTTTTTAAGTTATACCTACTTTGGTAATCTGTAAAATACTTTGGAATAACTTTCATTTGATAGTGTAAACCAAACTATCGAATTTAAGTTCTAAATCCTAAATTTTAAAAGGGTAATTAGATAGCATTACAACAACTGTACCTATAGGGATAGATTTTGGTAATCCTTGCATTAAATTCGAAGATTATGTTCTAAACGTACCTAAGATTCCAAATTGATTGTGGAAATGTGACACATTTTTAAAACTATGGAAAGCTGTGATTATGTAATATTTTTTGTTGTTGAATGAAGACATCTTCCAAGCTACACCACTGTGCCTTTCTGAACAAATAAAGTGTCCCTCCCTCATTCCGTCCATAGGATTAAGTCAAATTTAGGCATTTTAGATTAAATTAACTACGAGTACATCGTAAGTTTGATTGCATCAACTCTGTTATCGATCTGAGTTTTCCGACAATACAACTTGGCAAGTTCAACGGTCTACGATGATGTTTCTGTTATATTTTTTTACACAACGAGCAATTATAAAAAAATACAAAAAAAATAACGATGGATACCGACGACAATGGCTAACCTAGTTTATTTTATCGAAGCAAATAAATAAAGTTTTCGATATCGAGTCGTTTCATTTATTTCGATATAAGAAAGTTTCTTAGTATCACGTATAAATCAAGATATTATTTTTTTCTGTTACTAACAATGTAGGTACCTAACATAAAAAATATTAATGTTAGATAAAAAATATTTCGATACATAAAAATGTTTCTTAGTACATATCACGTATAAATCAAGATATTATATTTTTTTCTGTTACTAACAATATACCTAACATAAAAAATATTAATGTTAGATAAAAAATATGTTAACGGTTTTTAGATTTTATCTTAATAACAGAGATAGGTACCACCGACTAACGATAGGAAGGCAATTTAGGTCTCGACTTCTCGAGTAAAGACGAAAACGTCTAAAATTTACACGCCATTAACATAAACGCTATAAGATCAAACTAAACGAGTAAAAATTTACGTCTCACTTTTACCCGATTCATTTTTATGGATTCCGTTCTAATGAACAATAAAGAACACGATAGACATTTTACGGCAAGATCAGCTTTAACTACGACTCAACGCTTCCATGAAACTGTAAACAGTGGTTATTAAATTTTGCTCTTCAGGCAATAGCTGATATTAACAAAAACAATGGCTGACTTTAAACATTAAATTAGAATGAAAACGGAAGCGTCTAAATGTTCAAGAATGTCCAAAATGTGACTAAATATCATGTTCGTATTCTTTTTCAAACAGTAACTGATGTACGTTTTGCTCTTAGGTCTACATAGGTACAGGTGTAGGTATATTACTATCATTAATAATGTGATTGACCACCTTTTCCGAGCGTTTTACCTAGCCTGGGAAAGCTTGCAGCATGATACAAAATTTGGCAAGACATATCAACATTCCGAATTCGGTGGTAGAGTCTATTAATAAGTACATTTTAAAGTCTACATGAATTAAGAATATTTTGATTTTGAACTTATTCTTCGAGTAAGTAGGAACGGACGGCAGCAGATCAACCTACACTAATCCGTCAAAAGTTCACAATTGAAAGAGAACTCTATGTGAAGTGAAAAAAGCTGAAAATTGGTTGTAGAATTATGACAAGCTAGGGTAATCTGATGTGCTGTCGACTGTACCATCGAGGACACCCGTGCGTGATCACTTTTGGAAAAATATACCGTGCACGCGCATCGTGGCTTGTTAGGAGCGGCGCTTGTAAACGTGAAAATACTGCACAGGATTTCAGCCTTTAGGGTGATCACGCGCCGGTGACCGCGATAGTACATAATATCCACAAAGCGCTTTGACATAGACTCGATTTAATTCGCAAAGACAATCAATTAACGACGCCATGGCTGCGAGTCGATCCATCACCTTGGCTTTAATTAAATTTTAACTTTAAACGATCAACAATACCTACGCTATAATGATTGATATACCTAATTATTGATCTTTTTGCGGCTGTTTGCCTGAAGTAGCCATTAAAATTAATGGCTGCGTCAATACAATATTACTGATAAGGCATACCCCATCTAACTACAATACGAGTGGGAGTAAGTAGACCTTACAAATTAAATTTTAATGGTGTTGAATGGGAGGTACCTACTTATAAGTATGCAATAAACATTATCATTGATAGGTAAATTAGGCTAATCATTCTGAAACTATATCTATGTATTTACTTGTAATTTTTCTTGCTTGCGTAGTTGATATAAAACTTACAATTTTCTCTCGTAATTATTGAGCATGTAATGATCATAGATTTCGAATAAACGTCCACTTTTAAGAAAACTTCACTTATAATAATTTTGACCTCTGTAGCTAGTATCTAAAACATGATCGACTGCCAGTTCTTCTCGTTAGATAGCAACATTCTGAATCCGATAGTAAAACACGTGTATAGTACGCGCGCGAGTTCATGGCCATCCTGAAGAATGCGTTAATGCTGTTTTCTTAACCTAATTATACTAATATTGATTTCGATAGGTATTATTACCTATTAGGTCAACCATATCTATCCCATATTTTATGCAACTTTTTAGTAAGTCAACTATTCGTTTCATAAACGCTTTTCTTATTCAGTCCCCGATGGCCATGAACTCGCGCGCCTACTATACCTAACATTGATTTCGGCAATAGTTTCGGCGTTTTGGCTATTCAGTCACGCTGTTGCCCGAGTTCAAAAGAGCGGTACTAGCGATAGTTTCCGTCGCGGCGGCGGTAAGACTTATCTGAGGCAATATTCCTTCAAAACAAATGGGTGCTCTCGAATATAACACGCACTTCGCTGAGAGCTCTGCTATTTACGCAAACAGTACTCATATTATATCTACATACTTAGTTGAAAGCGTCGCGGATTCATATCGCGCGTTTGGTCGTACGTCAAACAAAGTGGGCCTGGTCAAACCGCGGAGGCAGCGGCTTCTATGAGAGCGATTCTTAAGGCTCTGCCTCATTTTAATGACGCCCATGGCGACGTCTACGAAGTACCTACCCAAGCAGTTATTATAGAAATGTATGGGATCTCACTTAGGTCGCCAATTTTGACATTCTCATATTACTTATATGCTTGGATTTATAGCCGGCGACGTCGCCATGGCGTCCGAATGAGGCAGGGCTAACGGTATCCAGTTAACTATGGTAATAACCTTAATCTTGGATACTATACTTAGAAATCATTCAGTTAATTATAAGTCACAGCGCCGTTTTACTCCATATATAAGTACCTACTAACATTTTATCATAAACAAGACTGTTTGTTTTAATTAGAATCGGATCAAACGCAACAAATGTCTAACCAAGGTCTAACCAAAAGTTTTATAACAGAAAAATGCTCAGGCTATACGGGGCTAGGATTAAAAATACCTACTACGAGTACCTATGCTTGTTCTTTACCATCGGCTCCCTCTCATCCCTCCGCTATTATCAAAGATGTAGCCATAGGCTTACGCAAGTGAAGGACTAATGAGTTTGGAAACTTCACGTTTTGTTTGCTACAAGGAGATTATGAGACTTGCTGTTGTTAGGACGTGGTCAGCGTGAGACATAATGGGCCTTTATAAGGGCAGATATTTATAGAGATGTCTTCACTGAAGTAGCTTTAAAAGCTATTTCAGTCATGTACAGTCAGCAGCACAAAAACCTACCCTAGTGTCAAAATCCCACAAACAATTTTAAGCTTAATTACAAATTACAATCGCATATAGGTTGATTTTTATTTCAAATGGAACGTTAAGACTGTTAAAGATAAGTTTGTACTAGTGCCTGTACCTAATGCCCTCATTATCATAAATCCCTATTTGACCAACTCTATTAACGTTTTAGTTTTAATTACGTAATCAGTTTCCCTAGATTTTACCATCTTACGGACGGAGAGACGAGAAAGAGAGGCGGCTGAATTTAGAAGAGCGTCACACCTTCGAAAAGCGTCGTTAGGTATGGCACACCATGGTCAATTTACAGTTGTGACACTCCGCAGTAGGACATTTACGACCAAAAGAAAACGACTGATTAACTTCATACTTGAAATACTGATCTAACACCTGTATGACTGTAAACGAGAGCCAATCGGTAAGTAAAATTAAGAATGTTATGCCTGCTGTTAGCTCTACCATTTTTTCCCCTATTTTGGGGGGAAAATGCAGTTATGGGTTAAAAGTAATGTCCTATTTAATGTCCATCTGCAAGGCAAATGTCTCTATCACTGAAATCAAGTCATCGTCACAATAACTACTGGGTGGACAAAAACGCTTGCCAAAATCAGATAGGTAACCACAAATCCGAGTTGTGTTTGAAAAATTCGACATAAATTTAACCCAGAGCAGATCACGGACCGATACTTAAACCACAGGATCGTCAAGGCGGTAATCAATTAGGATAATTTATAACAAAAAAAAGTAATTTATTGCAAAAATGTTTTATTCAAATCCATAATCAGGCAGCGCTGCATCACTTAAAACCTATTTACAATAATTTCAAAATGCTAAGTACAGAATAGTGTATATGGAATGTAATTGAATTTCCTGAAATATATTGAGTTTAAAGCCCAAGACAAACGTATTCGTTCGCACGACAATACGCAGTTTACAAATCGTTTTTAGTCAACCAGACAAATTAATATAAGTAATCCTGATCAAAAACTTCAAATATACATGTGTCGGTAATTCGCAAGACAATACGACATAAATCGTTTTTTGTCTACCTGACAATTAAATTAAATGAATTAAATAAAAGTAATCCTGAACAAAGAGCAAATATACAACATTAGTACTTGTGTAGTAAATAGAACGCGTGGTAAACGAACTGAGTGGTATTTCAAGCATCTGAGTTTGTAATTCTTCCAACGCATCACATTAAAGGAATGTGCATATGGTATGGATCAATTATACATTCATTAGCGCGACGATTTACCGCTTTTTCACTAAAAGATCACTACGGTTAAAAAAGTAAAACATTTATACTATTGCACGATATAAAAAAAAATATTATTTTTGTGGTAAAAACATAACATAATAATAAAATGGATCAATTAACGCGTTGTCGTCCTTAAATAAAAACCACCTATCAAGGTATTGTCGTGTGAACAATGCGTCGCTTCACTTCAAACATGTTTGGGGGTGTCTAAGTTTAAAAACATTCTGTTATATGAAGTTCTCAGGCTCAATAAAAAACAATCTCAATCTCTAAAAGCATTAAACTGTCACAATTATTAAAACAAGTTATCTAGCTGATCCTAATCCAGTAATTGCTAAACATTCTCTTATGATTTAAATAAAAATAATTCACACTAACTTATTTACAATACCTAGTGATCTCCTACTTTGAATAACTGTTTCCCTACTTCATGTCAACTATTATTATTGCTTCGTGAATTTGTGTTTAGTTTAAAAATAATTTATATAACAATTGTATATGTTAATCATTTGAATAAATGTTAGTTTTATAAATAGGGCACATTTACAAAGCTTTCTTCGATCGCACCAATTCTATAGGAATTCTATTAAAAATTATTATCCCGAAATATTTGAATAGTTTGTATAACAAGTTAATTTTATTGTAGTAGTATATTTCATGCAATGTTTGTATAACAAAAATTCACTATACTTACACTAAAATGACTGTGATTAAAATGAGTTCACATAACGAAGGGAAACAAACGTCAGAAGAGAATAATCAAAATTATTGGTTGTCAATGAGGCAATATTTCATTGCAGTTCTAAATTTCCAGATGAGAGATTGTATCTTTTCTCTCGTAGGCTTAACTTCCATGTCACATTGGTTGATGAAATAAAGACACGTGTCATCAGTGCCACTAGGAAGATGCCTGTGATAATGAGGATGTTTCCACTTAAATAATAATAAATTATTGTGATTTTAAAACATGGAAACATGACTGCAATGATACCTTCTGACCCCTTATTCATATAAATCTTTAAGCACTTCTGATATCAAAAAAATGAGATCTACCACATATTATATCGATGGTTAAAATGTCAAAGGGCTTAAAGGACATTTTGGCGAAAATGACTTTTTGTTACATTTGTATTGAGTTTTTTGAGCTCTTTCTAATGGTATATCAAAGATTCTCCTATCCCTTATAGTTAGCGAGATATTCATGGTTAAAAATTGGCCATTTTTGTATTATTTGCTTAAAGGTCAATGATAATGTATTATGGCATTTAAAGCCTACTCTTGCATATTTTGATTCAGGAGTTTTGGGCTTAAAGGACACTGTGGTTTTATGTCAAATAAATCACATTGATTTCCCTGCCCTTTACGCCAGGAGTCGTGGGTTCGGGATCATTTGTGTTTGTTTTGTGTCTTGATGTTTATTCGTATTTAAGTATACATTTGTGGTACCTTTTTTGTTTCTGACACCTATAACACAAGTCAGATCAATGTATGTGATGTTATCCAATATTTATTAAAGACCAATACAATAGTTATAATTCTGTTAATAAATTGATGAATGAATCTATGGATCTTTACAATCATCATCATCATCATCTGAATATTACAATCCACTGCTGGACATAATCTCCAAATGCTCGCCACACTGATCAATCCTCGGCCGCTCGCATCCTGCTCCTGCCAGCCATCATGCGCAATTCATCACTTTACCTGGCCTGACAGCGTCCTACACTACGTTTACCGAGACGCGTTTTCCACTCTAGAATCCGTTTGTCCCAACGGTTACCGGTTTTACGGCTGATATAGCCAGCCCACTGCCTTTGGTTTTTTGCCGCATCATCTCATTTCGTATACGATCTCGTACGTCTCACTGAGCCACTTTTAACTTGCGGACCAGCCGTGCCGTAAGTGTCCACGTTTGCCTTGCCTTTTACGACACCCAGGAGAGGGAGAGAGTGTGCTGGTCAATAGCAACAAGACTGGCACTGGTTCGTCCCAATCGGGTGTGAAGGAGGAACCGGGGAGGTTTAGTGGGTAGTTGACGCTTTAGCCTCGAGTCCCACACACGGTCGCAGGTCTAGCTAGCCAGAGGTTGTGGTGCATAAACGCATTCTCCTCCGAAAAAAAAAGGAGAGGGAGAGATTGATGTTTTTTGACTCTGTATGCCGACAGCGCTTCTTTTTGTACTATATTGAAAAAGCACAATACAGCTTAACAGGCAAATTCATGTTCGATAGGATAATAATTTTTTTATCGAAATTTTATCTTAAAGGACCAATTCTATTCTAACACCTGTATTAACATGTCCTTTAAGCCAAAGCTAATGATTTATCTCAACAGAAACTTAAGCTTAAAGGACAAAATAATCGAATTTCAATTCTTAAAGGACACCTATCTCGAAAACTATGCTATCTAGAATAAATAAAATGGTTGCATACGGTTCGGCTTGAAAAAATAAATAAAAGTGTCCTTTACAACAAACCGATAGCTTTAAAATCAAAAAAGTTATGCCCAATTTTTTACTTATTTCGTTTTTCTGCTCTCCTGAAAAATCATGATTTGTCCTTTAAGCCCTTTGACATTTTAACCATCGATATGTTCACTGTTCAATTTGATACATGTCCAGTTAAACCAATATTCAAATTGTACAAAGACAGAAACAGATTACAATGGATATTACTGAATGCATTGTGTTGCTCAATACAATAAAATATAGAATATTTTTTTTTAAATGTTTCTCTTGTGTGCCTGGTCATTGACGAAATCTACACACCTGTACTACATTAAACATGTCATTGGCTGTGAACATTAAAGCTTTGATAAGAGGCTTAAGGCATGTATGAATAAGGGGTCTACCTCTACATGTATTGTCAAGTCGGGAACTAAGACCGGTGCTTGTTGCGGTTTATGCTTTGCAGCAAGCGCCGGGCCCACCACTCCTCCAGATTGAACGGCCTGAAGTTGGCGAGCTGACGTGGCTCCATCACCTCGTGGTAGTACTTAGCATCTTCCGAGCCGCGTTCTAGATCCCTTGTCACCTGAAATTGAGTTTTATTCTGTTTGATTTCTCATTCATAAATTGTATTATACAAAGTCATAGATCAGTCTGAAACTAAGCCATCAGTTATAATTTTACAAACACTTTTGTGCTTAAATACACACTGTCCCTATTTATGTAGAAAATTCATAGTAGCATTATTTCATAACTGAACAGTAAATTATTTTCAGTTAAATTGTCATTTAACATTCATGCTTTTATTCTATAAATTTCAAGCTCCATTATTATGTTTTGGCCAATTTAAAACCATTTATTTTAATTTGTTTTGTATCATCAGGCTTCAGGCATAGTAGTTACTTACCAGGTCATGATCTCAAGGATGTGGGTACAAAACATTTATCAAAGAATTGAATAAAACATGGGTTTTTCATTTTGATTTTGGCAAGTGTGGTGATTCAGCCTTCATAATAACAATTTGATTTCTAATTAGAAATCAAATTATAACTGAAAAGACCACTTTTCTGGATCAATTTGTTATAAAATTTTAATATGCATTTCCAATAATTTACCTTATTCCAAGATTCATAAATATAACTGATGAGAATGTCATGCTGATTGGTGTTATTGTTATTGTTGTGGGCGCTGACTTGTGGGGACTGCATCGGTGGACTGAGTCGTGCTCCGTTGTGGCCGTTACTGTTGTGTCCATGTCCATGCCCGTTACTGCTATGACCGTTACCATTATGCCCATTTCCATTGTGTCGTTTGCTTCCACCCATGTGTGGCAATGAGCGAGGGCCACTGTTCACATAGCTTCTGTAATAAAAGAAATATTATTACAAATTTAACAATTTCAAATTTACAATTTTTTAATATCCAATTTGTTGATCTATGACACCAGATCAACAAATTGGATCAAAATTCTTGCTCTGCTCAATTCAAAATTCTTTAACAATTCATAATATTCATATCTATGAATGCCACCTTACAATATTGTTCTAAAGCTATATGAAAACATTTTTGACTGTAACTTTTGAGGCGACCATTTAAGAATTTTCTTATTTAAGTTGTGCTGTTTTTTGAGTTTTTGCATATAATAGGTTTTGGTAGACATATAATTAACTACATAAGTCCTTCAAATGATACCCCGAATAAAGAAGTAAGGAATGAATGAATAGACATTCTTGAAATTGGTGTATTAATTACATTTTACTTTAACAATGAACCTATACATTCTAAAATGTAATCCAATGAATATTCAAGGCCCACAAAGAATTTGCATGAACACAGTAGTCTCAAATTGATCCGTCTACATAACAAAAGATGACCTTTGAGATAAGCCAAATTCAAGGTTGAATGAACCTAGTGACAAAGTAAAAATATCACTCCAACTGTAAATAAAACTGTATTATTACTTCAAGGATGGAAGTCCTTTGTTGTCAATTCAATACAACCAGACAAAAAAACAATGTGCATACACATTGCAAACAATGTTTCATTTTTATTTTTATCAAAACGGAATAAATGTAAGTAGGTATAATAAATAAATGTATGCAAACAGATTTATCGGCGTTGCACGCTCGCGTGTCTAGATAGCACGCGCGATAGTAAGAACTAGACAATGCTCAAAAAGAACGTACACCATGTAAACACCCGAGTAAGTGCTCAAAATAATAGCATTCAACACAAACGAGCGCCAGATTAGATGTCCGCACCACGCTATCACACATAACGGGAACGAATTGGGTTATCATATCAAATAAGAACAAAATATAGCACCATTTCTTGACATGTCTAACGTGTCTAATCTTTTGTTCGCAACATATTTACTGCAAGCCCAATAATGGTCAAGCAAGATGATCGTAAATATTGCGGGCAGATAAGCGCGTGAAAGCGCGAAAGTAGTCGTGCCAGGCGAAAGGAAAAGTAACGTACCTCATATTGTTTCTGTCCATTTTACCACACGTATGCACCTCCCTATACTATAATCGCTTCCCTTTGTTCTATCCTTAAGTGCAACTAACTTAAGCTAAGACTATGCACTACACTAATACATTTCAAAATATGGATCCAGTAAAAAAAACTGTAATTATCAATAAAATTCTAAAGATAAATACGGGACGCCACACAACACGACAGACAATTATTGTGAATTGTCACAAATTGTCATCATTGTCAAACAATCAGCTGCACTTCCGTAATCAATTAAATATTTCTGATTGGTGGATAGAACAGCGGACGCACTTTCTCGACCAATCAAATATAAAAGTTTTTTTTTTGTTAAAGCATTGTGCTGTGCAGTTAAAATTATGAAGCAAAGAAACAATTCTTAAACTTTTCATAAATATATTTAAAAATATATAAATATTCAGAAAAAAAACTCTCATTGACAAAAAAATTTAAAACAATAGGTTAATTTTTTATTAAATTACTTTCATTTATTTATTGATAATGCCACAAGACAAGTGTGCAATTTAGAAAACCGAAACGTATTTTGCCATTAAAAAAGTTAATGTCAAAATAGCGTAGCGTTCTCTTGCTTTTGTGTTTATTTGCAAATAATCCAAAAAAAATTGGTTTATTACTAGGAATGAGATAACAGTTTATTAAAATGTCTGAAAAGTTAGGCTTTGAAGAGCTGAGGGCTAAATATAAGGTACGTAAGAAAAACATAACCTCTTTGTTAAACTACCTCTGTACGTTCTATTTACATTAAACAAATCCCTAATTTCAGGATGTCCTGTCCAAAGCTTTCACTACAAATAATATTGATTTACTCGATTCATTCACAAAGAATACCAATGAGGTCGACAGAAAAGCCGCTATGGATCAAGCATTTCGCGACAAGCTACTGGAACTGTTGGTTGAGGACCCCAGCACGTTAGAAAACTATGTGTGTTTCTGTATAGAATCATGTAGACGGCAGATGGTAACGCCTACGATGCCCGTTGTCCTCCTTGGAGACATATTTGACGCATTAACTTTAAATAAGTGTGAAAAAATGTTTACGTATGTCGAAAATGGAGTCAATATCTGGAAAGAGGAACTATTCTTTGTGGCGTGCAAGAATAATTTGCTCAGAATGTGCAACGATTTGCTTCGACGTTTGTCAAGATCACAGAACACAGTATTTTGTGGTCGGATTCTTCTATTCCTTGCAAAGTTCTTCCCATTCTCAGAGCGCTCTGGGTTGAACATAGTTTCAGAGTTTAATCTCGAAAATGTAACAGAGTTCGGAGGAGACAACTCCAGCACACTCAAAGATTCACTGGATGAAGAAATGGTTGTGGACTGTGAGAAAAGTAAATTGACTATAGATTATAACCTGTATTGTAGATTTTGGAGCTTGCAGGACTTTTTCAGAAATCCTAACACATGTTACAATAAAGTGCAGTGGAAAACATTTGTTGCGGTAAGTTCTACAATGTTATTTGTTTTTATTCTGGTAATTTTTGTTCATTGCATTGATCTCAAAATGTAACCTTTACTTAATGAAAGATATCATTGAATCAATAACAGTTGCATGGGCATCATATGAAATTCATTCTACTGGATTTAAATTTATATCTAGGAAGTTAATAAAACTGATATTCTGAAAATATTGTGTTGCAGCATTCAGGCAGTGTTTTATCAGCTTTCTCATCGTACAAGTTAGAAGCTGTTGAACTACAGAAAGCTAAACTGAACAGACTAAAGTCAGTCTCTGATGTAGAGATGCCAGAAACGAATAAGGAGCAACACTATTTCGCCAAGTTCCTCACCAACCAGAAGTTGCTAGAGCTACAGTTATCTGATTCTAACTTCCGCAGATGTGTCTTAATACAGTTCCTGATATTATTCCAGTATTTAACATCTACTGTTAAGTTTAAAATGTAAGTATTGCTATCGGCAAACTTGTTGAACAACGGTTGACGGAGAGAGGGAAAGTTCGCGCATGTGCACTTGACCAATAACGCGCGCGAATCTCCCGAAAGCCCGCGCGCGCTATTGGCCAGGGGTATGCTTCTAACCAAAAGCTACCCGATATTCAAGAAGTTTGTGGGGGCCTGTAACATTGCCTTTAATTTTAATCCTTACATGAATATATTACTATTGGCACAATCTCAAAGATAAATACAATATTGACTATTAAGAACTAAGTGTGCAAAATCTAAGTTAGTTATTATCATCAAATACTACATGAAACATTTGCATGGTAGAACCTATATTTTTGTTATTACTATGTATGATTGTTATAATTAGCACATGTATTATTCACATTATTTATTAAATAATTGCAACACAGGGAATCACAAGAGCTGAAATCAGACCAAGTGGATTGGGTGAAGGAGACTACAGGTTTAATATATCGCCTGCTGGGTGAGACACCGCCTGACGGCAAACGGTTTGCTGAGTGCGTCAAGCATATCTTGAAGCGAGAGGAGAATTGGAACAGCTGGAAGAATGATGGGTGTCCAGGTGAGTAAGATACTCCCTACATAAGATGTTAACATAAGAGTATGCAGAAGCTGTAGTTTTGTCTGCAAAGTTTTTTACCATTTACCCAATGACGTTCAATATACAACTAGACACCCAATCTCTAAGAAAAATTCCTCAAAAAACGTCCGAGCGGCGTTGACACAGATGACATTAACACATTCGTTCAAATTAACACCTTATCTCGAGGCAGTTAGTGTTTAATGTCAATTGTATACAACTAAACGAAAACTCTGCCCAATAGTCGGGTGGGCAGACTTTTGCTTCGGACAATATTTGAGCGTGATTGGGAGTCTAGTTTTTAATTGAACATCATTGCATTTACCTTATTAAATTAATTGTTATTATTGTCTGAAAATTTAAAAAAAAACAGGCTGAAAAGTTAGGCATTATAAATAACTTTATTTATTTACTTTAATATACTAAATAACCTTTTTCACGTTTTTATTATCAGTTCATGACAGGCATGCACATTTTCCTGTTTCATTGGAGGACACAAACTGAAAGCATCATTTAATCTGCAGCTAAATGTTTCATTTCACTTTTGCCTTTTTTAAAAATAAGGTTAAACATGGAAACTCTGTTCCTTTTGCATCATAATATAAGTATGTTTTGAGTGGATTTTGATTCAAACCTCTTTTTACAGAATTCCAGAAACCAAAACCGCCTGTGCAGTCTGATTCAACAGATGAGGTCAAAAAAGCTAAGAAAAGGCGACGTCCTGTAGGTGACATCATAAAAGAATACGAAGGACAACAAAAATTCTACATGGGAAAGTAAATAATTTTATATTTTAGTTCATATAATATTTTATCTTTGTTTTATAAATGTGTTTTACTAAGGCAGTTGTCCCATCAAGAGCGAGCAAACAACTAACTATCGGCGATTTTCTCGCTCAAGAAACGAACAATAGATATAATATATTCTGTGTAAACAAAAGAGATGCAAATATATATGTATATAAAATCGCTGGCTGTTCATACTGACCGGCGAGGACTCGCTCCACTAGTTCATCGCTGAGCGACAAGAGCTATCAAAGATAGTACTCGCTTAGCGATACTCGCTCAGCAATCAGAGCTCACGCCGAGAGAGAAACCAGCGGTAATTTCTCGTAATCGCTCGTGAGACGACCGATCGCACACTCGCTTACCTATAGCCGAGCTACACAACTATCGGAACTACGCACTCGTTTCTACATTCTAGCTCTATTCGCTACTCGTTATTCGTTACCGATGGGACAACTGCCTAAGTCTAGTAAATTTACATTATTGTGATCTCAGAGAACTAAGTTGATTTGTTATGGTAATAATAATTTATATGTGCTTGTAGGCAGCTACTCGTACATATTCCTTACTTAATTTATGTATTATTTTATTTCTTTTTAGTAATGAATTGACAAAGCTGTGGAATTTATGCCCTGATAACTTGGCTGCTTGTCGGACTAAAGAGAGGGATTTCATGCCATCTCTAGGTAAGTAAGTGCATGCGTAAAAAATTGCCATTACACAAACTGTGCCTATAGAGTTTTCACTTCAGTTATGACAAAAGTAAAAAAGGCAATCTTTTTTTCTTCAATTTAATACAAGTGTGCATAACGCACCTCTTTTTTTAGTAATTATTATCTATTTAAAAATGTTTTCTTTGACGTCGGTCTTGTCAAGTGTGAAAAATTCACCACGTAGACCTTTTATTTAACCAGCGTACAGTCCCTTAATCACAACAAGTATTTTTGTGTCTTTTGTGATAATTTTTTAACCTTTATTTAGTCCCCCAACTCTAAACCTGTGTTCAAAAAATAATTACCAAAGAGGGCGACACTAATGATATAGAGCAGATAATTTAATAATTCACTTTTTATATAACTTTTAAGTTATTGGTGTAATTTAATGCAAATTAAAATTAAAGGGCAATTAAAATGTTGACATACCTACTGGGCCACCATATTTTTTTTTCAAAACATAAATAAATTATTACACCATTTCTGCCTCCGTAGTACAGTGGTAAAGCGTTGGGCTCTAAAACCCGGAAGTCGTGGGTTCGAATCCCGGAGGAACCTCACTTTGTGTGGTTGTTTCCAGTTTGGTTACGACATTGCAGGCTTGAATCATCTGAATGTCTGAAAAGAATGATGATTCCGTGCTTCGAAAGGCACGTTAAGCAGTTGGTCCCGACTATGTTCCAAGTAGGTCTGGTTTCCCTTGTAAGGGTTACGGAGGTCAGATGGCAATCGCTCCATTGTAATAACCAGGTTTGTCAAATCTAGGATCATAGTCGAAGCGGACCCTGAGCTCCATACTGGATGCAATCGGGAATACGCTGGGATGATGATGATGACCATTTTTTTAAAGTTTGAAATGATTATTCGTTTGGTTCCGTGTAGAGTCGTACATGCTGTCCGGCGGGACGGGCGGGTCTGGGGCGTCGCGCACGGCGAGCGGCGGCTGGGGCTGGCGCGCGCTGCGGCTGCTCGCGCGCCGCTCGCCGCACTTCTTCGTGCACACCAACAACCCCATAGGGCGGCTGCCCGACTACCTCGATGATATGGTGAGTGCAAGTTGACTCCCTAGAGACACCCTTTTAGCCAGGCGCGCGTAGATAAATAAATAAATAATAATAATAATATTTATTTATTCTCTCACACAAACAAGCAATGTACAACTAGAGAACAATTTAGTGACAACAATCTGTATAAGACAATGACTTGTTCGTGGAGACTGGTGACCTATGGTTAAGTAAAATAATACTTGTGGTACAGGCCACCAGGTCTCCACCCCCTGGCACTGTCAACGACACGTCATACCACATTCTTTATATTTTTTACCGGCCTTTTCCGACAGAGGCAGAGCACAAGTAACATATTCAAAGTATTTACCGAGACGTGCCGCCGACCCATAGATCCAGAATAGGTCACAAATAGCTATAATAGGTATACAAATAACATAATAATAATAGGTATACAAATAACATAGTTAATAGGTATACAAATACTAATAAATATCTCTGGACATTATTTACACAGCGCCATCTAGACGCAAACTAAGCATTAGCTTGTGCTATGGGTGCCAGACAACGGACGAAACAGATGAAATTTTTCATTGGTTTTCGCCCGTATCACAACTACATAAGGTTCAAATTATGGTGGTCACTATTTCCCACAGCCTGGCTAAGGTTACAAATCTTTCAAATTGCTACAAAAGGGTTAAGCTTTACAAATCTTTCAATTTGCTACAACCAATTTACAGCAGCTGATATTTACTATATGTAGATATTTTTAGTCGTCAAGCCTTGTCAGAGGCCATTTGGCGGCTTCATAACATCTGTCATTAAGGTTGGTCACTTGCCTTACGCACCCCTCCACCAACCCGCACTAGGCCAGCGTGGTGGAGTATGGCCCACACTATCTCACAATTGAGATAAGGCCTGTGTCCCAGCAGTGGGAACGTATATAGGCTGATAATGATGAAAAAAATTTTTATGAATTTACAGCTTAATGTCAATTTCATAGAATTCTACTTCGATTGAGACTTTTTGACAGATAAGTGTAGGTTAATCTGCTGTGGACTGTCCATAGAAAATTAACTACATTGTTTACCTACAGGTGGAGCGAGTCACACGCGAAGTCGCGGCGAATGCTGCAGCTGCTAACACCAATGGAGATGCATCTGGCAACCCTAATGACAAGACTTCGAAACAGGTAATGTTATTTATCTGTACTTATATTTTTTGCCGGCAGTGCATTTATGACTTTTTCGGTGTTGCAGATGTCTGTGGGCTGGCGGTAGTTAATCACGTCCATTAAGTATGCTCGTAATGTCATTAAAAAAAAGGCACACATTTCAAAAATTCTTTTACCATTAGAGTACCTTCTTTGGCGTAGGTAAAGTGCCTTACGCATAAGTCGTGTTCCCTTTACTCAGAGATACCCGAGCTGTATCCGAAAAAACCGACCCAAAGTTAGCTCGAACCGACAATTGAACCCAGGACGCGGAAATCTCGGTCCGGTACTTAATCCACCATACACATCGAAGTTATTTTCAAATAGCAAAAAAATAAAAGTAGTAAAAATGCGTTGTTTTTTTTTAATTCTGCCTTTTTGATCTCAGGAGCCAGCAGAGGAAGAGATCACTGAAGAACAAATGGAAGCAGATCTAATCAAAGAGGGCGACACTAATGATATAGAGCAGGTAATTTGTTCATTATTTTTTCCGTTTTGTTAAAGTTATTGGTGTAATTTAATATGAATTTAAATGAAACGTAATGTACAGATCGTTCACGACAAGAAGTCCTCTAGCCGCTATATTGGTACTATTGTTTTTCAATACTTTCAATCTGTTTTTTGCCAGATTTACAAAGCGTAGGCAATGCTGCCAATATAACGGCTAGGGGACTTATTATCGTGAACGAAGTATAGATTTTGGCCTGCATACTGGTTCGCCTCTTTTTTGTTTTTTTTTAAATAGCTTACACTTATAATGATCTCATAAATTGACCCTTAATTTGAAATTATTTTAAAAAGTTTGACAAACAAAAGTTATTAGACGAAAATCCGTAAGGCGTAAGCCACACTGAGATGGCGAGGGCGTGGCCAGCCATCAGCGCACCTACTCAATCTGTCTTGCTTGATAGACACCATGTCTTTCAAGCAAGACAGATTGAAGAGGTGCACTATGTTAAAGTTATTGCTCGCGCGCGCTACGCGTGTGTAACGCGCGTGTCGAAAATCAAGCGTTGGTAGTGGACGCGTTTTACGCGCGAATTCTTAACTCGTGCAAAAGAATGAAAACAAAAATCTTTATGATATGCTGATGATCATTATTTGTAAACCAGGTCCCAGATTCAACGGACGCCGGCGAGGAGTACGACAAGGGCGGCAGGTCGCGGGTCACGATGATCTCAGCTGCGCAGTTGGACGCGGTGTGTGCCAGCCTTAGCGACTGGAAGAAGCTTGCCGCGAAGCTAGGCTACAAACCTGACGAGATACAGTTCTTCGAGACAGGTCCGTGTCGCATTTGGAAGTCCCTGACGGACGGAAGCAGGGGAGGAGTTTTTTCTGTCAGTTTTCATATTCTATAGGGTTGGACTGAATAATAGCCACAAGGTTGGATACTACTCGTCCCAATCGGGTGGAAAGGGGAAACCGGTGTAGTTTAGTCGGCAGTAGGACGCTTTAGGCTGGTTTCAGAGTAACGCTGGCGGCACGCGCGTATCAGCAAGTACCGCTGTTTTTGTTAGATAGCGACGATTTGAACTGCAAAGAAAACCGGCAGTGTATAACGCTATGCGCGTGCCGCCAGCGTTACTCTGAAACCAGCCTAGTCTGGAGTCTCACACACGGCCGCAAGTCTAGCTAGCTTGCGGTTATGCCTACCATTGCCTAAACGCATTTTCCTCCGGAATAAAATGGTGTTTCAGGGTCGTAAATAACAACAACGGCCCTTGTTTAACCACTCATAATTAAAATTAAATACAGGAGCACTGTGCGTGCGGTTTTCATGAAAGAATGAGAGAGAAAGATGGAAATACATTTTTTAATTACATAATTTATAGCTATCGGCAAACTTGTTGAACATCGATCGACGGAGAGGGGGAAAGTTCGCGCATGTGCACTTGCGCGTGACCAATACCGTGCAAGAATTTACCGAACGCCCGCGCGCTATTGGTCAGTTATGCTTCTGATCAATGGCGCGCAGGCGTGTCAAAATTCGTGTTCTGCGCAATTCCCACCCGATATTCAAGAAATTTGCCGGGGCCTGTACATATCGTACCCTTATTGCAAAAACCAATTATCTGCACCTAAATTTTACCAAAATGTTTTTGAGATATAAGCACTTGAAAGTTTGACGACACAAAAATATATTATAGTAACGTTTATTTTATATATTAATGGTTATTTATAAATAAGCAATTATTCTAGTTTCATTAAGTAGGATAATAATTGAAGAAAACTGACTAGATTTTATAGAAAAATCAGGAAATAACCGGTAAGGAGCTCATTAAGTTGGTTTTGCCTGAATGTAGCGAAACTACCGTATTTCCAAAATCACTATTCTGGTAGCTCTACGGGCAGTTTTAATTAATTCTCTTATATTAAATTATTATAATCTTCAA
The DNA here is from genome assembly GCA_949319885.1 of Mecyna flavalis. Taxonomy (NCBI): domain Eukaryota; kingdom Metazoa; phylum Arthropoda; class Insecta; order Lepidoptera; family Crambidae; genus Mecyna; species Mecyna flavalis. The sequence goes on from OX439439.1 coordinate 5,534,114, forward strand.
AACAAAAACCGATTTAGTACCGCTATTTCCAGTACAGAAATAAAAAGAATATCATTAGTTGGTTTTGCCTGAATATAAATTAAATCTTTATCTATTATCTGCAGGTTTGTTTTCTAATCTGTACAAAATACTGAGTTAAACAGTACTTTTTGTACGTATTAAGTAATATAAACAAAACATTTGATAAAAATCTTTAATAATTAATATAATAAGTGAAGTTAAAATAAAATTAGCACAAGTAACATTAATAATCATTAAAATTAAAAATCATTCTTCTGATGATGTATCGGAGTTGCATCTGGCAATCTATCGACACTGCTAGCTTCAGTAGCCAGAGATTGGAACCAACCATGAAATTCCTCCGTGACCATGAAGGTCCTTTTTTTTTGCTTTTTGCTAAATTTGGGAAGAAGAGAAACAACCTGATGAATGGAATATGGGAGTTATTTGTCCGGCCTTCAAAAAAGGAAGTAGGAAGAAATGCGACAACTACAGAGGGATTGCATTGCTGCCTACCGCATAAAAAGTGCTATCGTATGTGCTCCTGTCTCGGCTAGAACCATACACTGAAAAAATCTTGGGAGATTATCAATGTGGTTTCCGCAAAAACCGAAGCACAGTAGACCAAATCTTTCTGCTTAAGCAAGTTTGGGAAAAGAAGTGGGAGTTCGCGCAAAACGTGCACATCTTGTTCGTGGACTTCACCAAGGCTTATGTTATGATAGTATTACAGAGAGGTACTGTATCGGATACTGAAATCTTTCCGAATCCCCAAGAAACTGCTCAAAATTATTAGGGTCGCTACAGGAGCCAGCAAAATGAGAGTAAGGGTAGGAGAAGAGCTGACACAGGAGTTTGATGTAGTCACCGGTCTCAAACAAGGGGATGCGCTGTCGCCTACACTGTTCAATCTGGCTCTTGAACACATCATCTGAAAACTCCTGTTGATTGACGTGGGAGTTGAGCTGGAGGGATCACAGAAGGTGGTAGAATATGCAGACGACCTTGCATTACTTGGGCGGTGTGAAGCCGACGTGGTGAGACTTGCGGAGGTGCTGGATACAGAGGGCAGAAAGGTTGGTCTCGGAATCAGTCGAGAGAAGACAGAATATCTCCATATGAAACGCTATAAAGACAGCAGAGCGAGAAGGAAAAGTCTCCAGGTAAACGGTGTCACGTACAAGGGCGTCGACAAGTTTAAATACTTGGGATGTACTATCACCGATACTATCCGCAGGGAGGATGAAATAAACGGTCGCGTAGTAAGTGCCCTGAGATGTTCCGCCGCCCTCCGTAATGTGTTAGTGTCTAAGTTACTAAGCAGAGCCACAAAGATTCGCGTCTACAAGACAGTCATTAGGCCGATCTTAATGTACGGGTGTGAAACGTGGACACTGACGCTGAAGGAGAAAGGCAAACCACTGGTGGCGGAACGAAAGATATTCCGCAAGATTCTGGGACCAACCAAAGGAGAAGATGGGTGTTGGAGGCCCAGGTTCAACCAGGAGATTGAAGACCTGATAGCCGAGCCGAATATTATGGGGGAAATAACATCATCCCGACTACGCTGGCTCGGACACGTGGAAAGAATGGGAGAGGATCGAGCTGCCAAAAGAGCTTATCTGGGACGACCAACAGGACGCCGTTCTGTGGGTCGTCCGAGATATCGCTGGAGGGACGAAGTCGTCAAGGACCTCAACGCACTAAACGTGCATGATTGGGCGGAATTGGCATAGGACCGAAAGAAATGGCGAGCTTTGACGTCGGAGGCCAAGACCTATTTCGGATCGCTGAGCCATCGTAGTAAGTAAGTAAGTTTTTTTTTTGCAATCGTTATAGGTAGAGGTCTGCTGTACAGTTGTTGTAGGGGTGGAAAGATAACTCTGGAACTGGTGGGCTGCAGAGATAATTCTGAAACATCTTGAAGTGGTTGTAATGTAAGCAAGTAGGTACGTTCCTTCTTTTGTTGCAGAAGTTGACAATGAAACTTTTTCCAACCCTATCGGTTTTGAATGAGTTAGGTATGCATCATAAGCTTGCGATAGTAAGACGTCATCGTCACACCATAAACCATCAGCTGTAAAAATAAAGCAAACACGTCAGATAATTTGTGAGAATTTTGCATCTAACCTAAAATTTTAATTCATCTGATTTACCTTGGGTTTTCCGGTCATTTTCAAGCTTTCTTTCATCTTCATCATCTTTAGAGACACTCATTTATTTTAATTCTTTTGACGAAACCGGCGCAGGATTTGTAACGATTACCGCGAAAACAAAAACCGACTACTTGGGCTTGCGTCAAATGTTGCGTACTAAAGAGAAGGCTCTATATGGGATAGAAGGTTTTAGCTGAAGCTAATTTAAAACCATCTCTTTCGCAACTATTGGACAAATGAGAGAAAAAAATAACTAAACACAGATAATTGGTTTTAGCTGAAGATGTTTGGAAAGCGTCGTAGCTCAGTTATGCAGTAAAAGTAAAATAAAGTTAAGTAAGTACTTTTACCTGCAATCATTTTAAGGTAATACAGTGTTTAATATTCTGCAAAAAACTACTAAAGCAGTTTAGTTTCTTTTATTGGTAGATACATCAGCAATTTCTGACTTATTCATAAAAGCTAAAACTAGTTACCGTAGGTTATTATTCGGTTGGGGGCCTAAGAATACCACCGAGGTATCCCCTGCCTGTCGTAAGAGGCGACTAAAAGGGGCCCTCGAACCCGGGGGCGGCGTGGGACGTTCCGCGTGCAGCCCCGGCAACGGGTTCGGAGAAGACGGCCACACCATGGCCCGTGTGGTTCGTAATGCGCCGCACATCGGCGGCGCAGGGCGCAGGGCGCGCCCGAGGCGGGCCGCAGCGGCTTGCGCGCGTGGGGGTTCCGTGGCGTTGTCTCCGTATAGAGGTTCTCGGTTCCCCCTCACTGCGCTGAGAGGGTCATCGTCAGGTTTTAGTCGGTAGGGCCGAAGTGCGAGTCCGACACACCGCTCGGGACGAACCTCCGTCCCCGAGTGACCCCCGGCTTTAGCAGGGGGGGTCCGGCGTCTGGTTTATCAGGGACGCCGGGCCGGTGCGTAAAAGCATTTCCTGACGCAAAAAAAAAAAAAAAGGTTATTATGTATTAATAGAATAATCCTAGCGAATTACAAGTTAAGAAACTTCATCTAAAACGTGTTATAATACAAAATATGGTTTTTGTGCTATATGTTTGCAATTTTATAAAGTATTAAATGATTTTACTATTTTTTTTATGGAGATAATTTAATTATACTTGTAGATTAGTTGCTTTTTCCTTTAGCTATCTTTGTAACGAATCGTCGTAGCAGGTAATGGGTTTTACCCGTAGCTTTATCGCGAAGAGACGAATCGATTGGTGTATTTAACTCATTTTTGGTAAAAAAATGCAGATAGTTGGTTTTTGCAATAAGGGTACGATATCATGTCGGTGTGGCCAGCAATAAAATTTTATTTAAAGAAAAAAAAATTAAATAAGTGTTCAATAACATTATTTATTGAACAGAGAACGCGACGGACGCAGCAAGAGCGAAGAACATGCTTCAGTTGTGGTTCGACGACGACGAGGACGCTTCAGTGGAGAATCTGCTGTACACCATGGAGGGGCTGCAGCTGACCGCCGCCTGCGACGCCCTGCGCGCCGCCTGACCGCCGCCTCACCGCCGCAAGCAACTGACCGCGGCTCGTAGCTGAGGAAGAAATAGGTTAAGATATAATAAATCGCTTCTACGTGCATTTAGTTGTTTTATTTCTCTCATTTATTGAATAAAAATCTATATATATAAAACTCAAAGGTGACTGACTGACTGACTGACATAGATATCTATCAACGCACAGTCCAAACCACTGGACGGATCGGGCTGAAATTTGGCATGCAGGTAGATGTTATGACGTAGGCATCCGCTAAGAAAGGATTTTGAGCAATTCCCACGGAAACAGGAACCTCGCGGGTGAAACCGCGGGCGCCCGCTAGTCAAATATAATCATGGCAGTAGTAGGCCATGATTTAAAGTAAGCCCCCAAGGGAGTTTAAAAGGTGTTTAAAATAAAATTTTAAACATTGTCAGGTCTTCTTTATAATGTTTTAGTTTCCACTAAAAAGGGTTTTTGGACATTTCACCCCCCAAGGGGTGTTTGGGATTTAAAAATAAAATTTAAAATTTTGTATACGGGTTCTTTATAATGTGTAAGTTCCGACTCAGAAAGTTAAAAGGTTAAAAACGGGTTAAAATGTTGAACTAAAAATTTTGTTCAGGGGTGTTTATAATGTGTTTCCACTAATAAGGGGTTTATGGAAGTTAAGTACCTCCCAAAGGGGTTTCATAGTGTCTTTAAGGTGTAGTCTACGCGAGCGAAGCCGCGGGCGTAAGTCTAGTTGTAATACATAAATGTAAAAATGACTCAGATGTGTGTAACGAATATTGTGACTACTAAACTTGTGTTTGGACTATTTTAAATAAGTCTTAAACTAAAAGATTCATGTTAAAATTATAAACGGATAAAAGTAAATAAAAAGAAATCTGGTGTTTGAATGTGAAATTAGGGCAGGTTAACGTTCTTCAAAACATCTAAAGCTTGACCTCCTACACGCCCAAATAGATACAGACAGTAGGCAGCTAGCTTTCGATCGCCACTGAAAGATTTATAAAACCATTCAACAATGTTGGCCGCGCCGAAATTACACTCGCACGCATTTCCTCATCCCGGCTGACTCACGACGTGCCCAAAACAGAACTTATTACATACATACTTTAAAACTAATGCAGAACCAGCGATTTTCATTCTTGTTGCCTGACTTTAGAGCATATTAGACACTTCCTTACAAATTTGTAAGACCGCGGAGTGGCCAACTTAACTTGGCCTATCACGCCTCCCTCTCCAGAAGATTCAAAAGGCGATGGTGAAGGAGCCAGTGTTGACTGGCGTGTCAGTTCTCCCTGGACGCGTTACCGCTGCGATGTTTACAGAATCGTGGAATACTGGCTGCACCGAAATTAGTTCGAAACGAATGCGTCAATGGGCAGGCGGAGCGCGGTTAGCGTCGGCGCGCGCGCAACGCTCCTGAAATATTTATATTTTTATGATTCGATGCGCGACTCGATATTTTTATATTAAAAATATAACGGGGTAAGACTTCCTGCCGCTGTGACGTGCGTGCAGGGGTGGCGACGAAATTTGAAGGATTTTTTGTGTTGTGCTGATAATCCCGTAAGTACCCTTTTTTGCCTTATTAGACATAAAAATTCACTTTTCCTTTAATTTAAATAATAAAATAAATTTGCAAATGCTTTTAATTTCATTTAATGGTCTCGAAAGCAGCAATAATTAAATGAACGCGCGTTTATCTGTACGTAAATCATTATAAAGTTTCGCGCTAATTAACTGTTGAAATCTCAGAAAATATGATAGCAAAAATAATATTTTCACAACTCGTTGAAGCTTTCGGTTATTTTTACTCGTTTCAGCACTTTTCAAAGGTATGCCAAGCCGTAAACTTTTATGACGTTATGATCTCACTAAATCACCTAGGCGTGTTTCAGTTGGATACAGAATTCTAGATTTATGATAGGTTTGTTGCACGTTCCACATAAAATATTAGATACAGTTTACAGCACTTCTGGTTGCTTCTACGCATGTCATCTCATTAACTTTAATAGTAACGTAAACCAGACTAGTTTCCAGAAAATGCCTAGGTATCAGATTTACTAATATAATATCCTAGAGAATGCAATTTTTACCTACTTGCCTTAGTAGTCTGGCTTATCATGATTACGATGAAAATATACGAAGAAGGACGCAAGAAATAGGTAGCCTACTTATTTCTATCTGTCGTTTTGCTTTACTTCTGGCGAACTCTATTAAAGTTGCTAATTTTGAAGACCTTTGTAGAATTTAAAATAACCTTGGTTTAATGATCAGTTTCACTAAAAAGTGCCGCACTTCCTTTTCTTCCTCTAAAAAGGACAATTCCAACAGCCATTCCACAGAGCGGCAATAGCAAGATCTTAACGTGGGGGTATGTGTAGATACATATTGTTGAGACAGAAGTATATAAAAATCATGAACTAAGAAAAGCTGTAAATAATTTTGTAAAGCGCTCTATCTATCCCATTTTTATATGGTACCTACTAGCGGCCTCCGTTTCACCCGCACGTTTTTTTAATTAATGTCCCTTCCCTTCCCCCCACATTTCCGGGATAAAAAGTACCCTATGTCGCCCGAGAATAGTTTAGCTTTCCAACAATAAAAGAATTTTTCAAATCGGTTCAGTAGTTTCGATGACCAAATATTTATTCTGTTTCGACTAATAAAATACTAATAATTTAGTACAGTCAACAGCACATCACGGTATACACTTGCAGTTCGATAATAGCGCTTATGCCCCCGACATAAGAGCGGTACAAAGTCCAAAGTGTTACGTCTGACGTGCTTTTGACTGTACATACATACATACCTAGTCGATTATAATTTTTTTGTATCTCATTATCATTCTTTCCAAATAACATGCAACCTTTTTTGGATCATCAAAAACGCTAGCAGCATAATTTCCATTTTGACAGTAATAAAAAGGAAATAATTGTTTCTTTTTCCTTTAAAGGCGTTAAGTTTTTTTCCTGAAGAATCTAGCCAGCATCAAATAAAAAATTTGCATAATAACCTGCTTGGTTTTTTCAATGTAACTGGCATCAGAGTTACGTACGATTAATTTGACAGCAATAAAAAGCAAATCTTTTTTTTAAAAGGAATATCAAAAAGTTTTAAAAAGACGTTGACCTTCTTTATTTTAAAGAGGCACTGGCAACAATGCTTCTAAAATTTTACAGCAATAAAAAGTAAATTAAATATTTTTTTTCTTTAATGGTGTAAGTATAGATTTTTTTCGAATAATTTAGCCAGCATTAAATTTTTAAAAACTTATATTAACCTGCTTGGTCCTTAATTTGATGTTACCTTCGTGGTTATTTTGTTATTTTAAAGAAGCACTGGCAATAGTGCCACAAAAGTTTGACAGTAATAAAAAGTAAATCAAAAGTTTTGTTTTTCTTTTACATAGCGTTTCGAATTTTTCTGAAGGTTTTTTCCTAGCGTTTTCTGTGACACTGCCGGCTAGGTAATATTCTTTGAAAAAGTCGTTGCTATTACGTTTCTTCATTCATCTTGACTATCTATTTACGCCTTAGATTTAAGCAGTCTATACAATAGTTATCAAGTCATTTCTTTTTTCAAATATCCCCTCTTCCCCACTTATTTCCGGGATAAAAAGTACCCCATGTTCACCGGGGATAGTGTAGCTTTCGAACAGTGAAAGAATTATTCAAATCGGTTCAGTATTTTCGGAGCCTATTCAATACAAACAAACAAACAAACAATCAAATCTTTCCTCTTTATAATATTAGTATTGAAGTATAGATATAGGAACTTCACGTTCATAACAACAGAATGAGGTAAATTCAGTCAAACAAATCAAAATTAAGTACAAAACACATACCTATCTATTGCAGCTTAGGAATAGTTAAATAAATATTTTATTTTTTACATTCGCAGACATGAAACATTTAATGTTATCCATACATGAAGCGAGTCGGCGACAATCGTCAACTCTTGGATATAAAATTAACATTGCATCAAATTCAAATTATGTATTATACCTAACCAAACATTCATGCATAACCGCCTTTACCAAATTATTGATATAACTAGTCACCCGATCTGCTGCCACGTGAAACCAATTAGGATTCAAAATAATACCGGGGAATTGGTTTTATGGAGTTAATTGGCCGACTGATATATTCGTTGAGTATGTTACCCGGTCTGCAGCCGAAAACAACGGATACGCAGCGTAGTAATCTCGCAAAACATAGATATACTATACTTGCGCACGCTCAAGACTTTGTTTTTTACTTTTAATTAAGTGTGTCTTTTACCGGGACAAAAATTAATAGTAGGTATTAGTGTTATTTCAAGTTACGATCCGAACCAGGTGTTATTATGATTTTATAATTTATTCATGTGAGTTTTGTCCAGTGTTTCTGGGAAGAACTAAAAAACTACAGTAGTGCCTTCGAGCATTCCGTGTTTGTTGAAGCAACAAGCTATTAAGCATTTATGTCAAACTCGAATAAGAAAAATGGCCGTATGCTCAGACCCTTTTGAGTATGTAGTCTTCTCTCAATTTACTTGGCGGTCGTTTTTTTCTCCCTTCATCTTTATAATCTCCTTATAAAATTCTCTAAATAAGAATTCACTCCAGGATACAAACACATTTCCCGGCACAGGTGTGAAACAACTAAATGGGTACAACGCCCTTATAAGTTAGGTATAGTTCGTATTATAAAAATCCAAGCCATTTACAATTTGTTATTCTGTCTTGAATATTCTTTAAAATAGTCCGAAACGAGTAAAGTATAAAGCTTCCTGGATTGGTTTCCAGTACTCTACAGTGAATTTATTCATCATCATCATCATCAGCCTGTGATAGTCCACTGCTGGACATAGGCCTCTCCAAATGCTCGCCACGCTGATCGATCCTCGGCCACTCGCATCCAGCTCGTGCCAGCCATGTTGCGCAGATCATCGCTCCACCTGGCCTGAGGGCGTCCTACACTACGTTTACGGAGACGCGGTCCCCACTCTAGAACCCGTTTACCCCAAAACGGTTATCGGTTCTACGGCTGATATGACCAGCCCACTACTATGGCGCAATTTATTTTACAAGAACGTTATTTTTTACGTGTCTCACTTCTGCTTCTGTTCTGCGCAGGATTTATGTTCAAATCACGATTTCGCATTAAAACTGTTAGACGACTGTTAACGCATCAGTGACGAAAAACGATAAGATTTTAGTAGGTACCTGCCATTATAAGTAAGTAAAACTATCAGTTTTAAATGTACAAAACTTCTTTTGGCTTACTTAGGTTACGTGCAATGCAATCCAGCGCAGCCCACCTGATAAAATTAGCAGCCACTGCGGCCTGTCACACTGATAAGTTACTTAATCAGGAAACACCTCTCAAAATGCTGCCTCACTGACTTCTGGCCTTGGAGCCTTTCAACTGTACTGGTTCCCCCATTAATATTTCCAAACACAGCCAACGTTATTGACTCCATTAAGGCCACGATTTCACCTGTAGAAATGGTAGATAACCCGTTGAACTCAGAAAAAGTCCTTCCACCTAACCTAACCTAACACTGATGAATGTTTATTAATTTTATTTGTATGTTCGACAAGGATCTCTCATTTAAAGGAACTTTAATTATATTGAAGGCACAAGAATTACGCAGTCATTTCACGGTAGTTACACAACGATATTAAATTCGTTGTAGTTACAGTGTTAGTCTAAAACAACAATAAACCTACATGTTTCACAGCATAGTTAACAAATAAGTTACAAGCTATTAAGGATGCGCTTTAACAACCCTGCAATATTCGACCTGATTCTTATTTTAACGATTTCCTAGTGTTCCATTGCTGTCTTTAATCTTTGAAGTCCTATCTAGGGTGACTTCAACGCTTCAAGCTACGCGGAATCAGGTTTACTGCCAGCACGTTCGTTGTCGAGATTTATTATCCTGGTCGAGGAACTGAAAATGTGTTATAATTATGTATGTATTTTGAAGTATACACTATGTAGAGCTGGTCAATAGCCACCGGCTCGTCCCTCTTCGGGTGTGAAAGGAAAACCGGAGGAGTTTAGTGGGTAGTGGAACGCATTAGTCGCAAGACCCACACACGGCCTCTGGTCACGCTACCCACCGAAAAAAAAGTATAGATAGATACTATTAATTAACAATTTAATGTACATTTTTAGGTCTAAATGTTGACTAGCCACCTTCTATGGTCAGGGAACTTCTGAAGGCAGACCTATAGGTTTTGGATTTGCTGAAAAACGTTACAAAACTGGTCGGATAATTTATTACTTGAATCAGTGAACGTCCCTACAATAATTGCGGCTTTTAATGCTTACCTTATCTTTGTCACATAATATGTCTTGTTTTCATCATTATGAGATTGAGAGGGCCTCGGCACTATCACTGAACGAAAGCGCATCAACAGCTCTAAGCTGATATTTACTACTTATGCGTCATCTTCTGTGAGAGGGTAGGTAGTATTTATTACCCGCACCCCGTTCGCGTCCGACCAGTTCGACCTACAGAACAGACAAGAGGTACCTACCTATGTATGCTCTACCACACCAACTCGAATTTGTTGGCGGTATTGGCTTATTGGTTGGTGAATTAGAGGACAAAACGAATACCCATAAGTTACTAAATCTTCTTAGCTAAATTATAAAATCACAAATGAACCCCGTATTTGCTATTGTTTACTTATGATTTCCGTGTTAAATGTTAATTTAGTCTAATTTATAAACATTTCAAACACACAAACCTTAATTGTAGGCGTGACTGATCAATGCCCATCATTTCTGAGCTTAACCAAACAGAATACGTTCCAAATAAACATATCATAAGGATTCTTCCGATGCAGTGTATTTAGATTGAAGAGTTTGTGTTTATAATCAGTAAGGCTTTCATGTATTTATCCGTAGATAAACCGTGCGTCTAATAAGAGCAGTTATTCCGAAACAGGCGGGTGTCGAAAGAAAGATAAAACGAAGCCAGCACGCACGGTTTCCAGACGAAGAGTTTCGAATAAACACGAAAATAACGTTTCATCACATACTAAAATTATTGAGAATAGCAATAAGGAATCGAGAAGAAATCTAGGGCATATTACGGTCCATACGCAAGCGGCCGTATGTGCATATATTTTTTTATTCCATACACAAACATCCGTCTGCTCAGAACTGTAGACGGAGTTTCAGCAGCCCATTTTTCTTACGAATTTCAAGACGTGTATTTTTGTTAAGTGGAGCATCAGGATTGTAAACATTTCTTAACAGCCCCCCTAGACTAGCGGCATTTATGACGTTCGTTATAGCTCAATTTGCGATAGCGAATGTCAAATCCCATACTTTCAACACGTGACTTTTCTATGGCATCTGTCAAATCCATACAAATTGGACTTAGCGAAATTCGCCAGCTATGAAGCGATGTCATCTTGTCTAAGCCCCCAGGTCTAGCGTCTACGTTTGTGCATAAATCCATAACCATGTCGTTCTCCATTTCAAATGTAAGGATTCAATTTAAAAATAACGGCTCAAATTCGACCGGTTTCTGATGCCTCGCTACTTAAAATTAATTTTAATTGACGTAATATATTACCACGGATATTTTTCATTAGGAGTTATTTCGATCCATTCGATTTTTCTCAGCAAAGGGCTCATCCATCGCTCTCAAGTTTCTTGGGATGCGTTTTCCTTATTCTTATGGAAATGTTTGTTTCTATTTAAAGAATTCATACATCGCGTGTTGAATGGCTTGTATTCAAAGATGGAATGAACCCTTATAATAGTTTCCTTCAAAATACGGCAGATATATTATACTAATAAGTATTTCTCTAATAATTTCTCAGACATTCAGGTGATTCAAGCCTGCAAATGTGCTAACCAACTGGAAACATTCATACAAAGTGCATGATGCTCCCCGCGGGTTATTAGAGCCCAACTACATCTCTCTGTGAGCCCAACGCTCTAACTCCTGTCCACGGAGGCACTAGGCAGTTAATATTGTTCATTACACCAGTGGACTCTACCTTTACCTAAAGAAATATATGAATTGTGAATACTTAGGCACTGCTTTAATGGTATGGACCAATACTGGTGTTTTTTTTCTTATTTGGTGAAATTTATTGCGTCTAACTAATTAATATGGTCTATTTAAATTCATTCCGGCACCTAAATCTTTCATTTTAACTATTTAGACCACCTAAGAAGCGTGGATAACGCCAATTAAGTTCCCCCTATAATTATCCCTTTACAATGTGTCAACGTGAACAATCGCTGCTCATTTCACAATTTCTATAATTAGGTGCACCTACCCGCAAGATTTGTGAGACAAGTCTAAATCCTCTAAGATTAACTGTGACTGTCACTCAAGAGCACGTTTAATGCTCAACTCGTAATTTTAACTTCTAAAAGTCTCAAAACAAACTTCCTGGTGTAATTTATAAGCACTGGCAGTACTGGCACATTCTTCAAGAATTTGTAATGTTGAATTTTGGACATTAGGTATGTAAGTGCTTGTATCTTTTAAGATTTAAAAACCTTACTTAGCGTATTATGGAAAGATACAAAATTTTATAGCGAGACTTAAATAAATTTTGTATTGTGTAAGTACTTAGATATTATGTAAGTCTTCTTAGTATGTACAGTCAAGTCAACAGGACATCAGACTACCCTAATCTGTCATATTTCTACAACCAATTTTCAACTTTATTTACTTCACATAGAGTTCTCATTCAATTGAGAATTTTAGACATATTAGGGTAGGTTGATCTGCTGGCGTCCGTACAAGGCATTATACATACATATTATTATCTGTGGTACAAGCAAGTATTGGTATACTTGATCACACATACAGTGTGGTCACTGCTTGAAGTTTCGATTGTGCCTAATACAACAATCGTGATTACAGTCAATTGAGTGTGCAGGTTTTCTTAGGTTCCCGTCAAGACCTGGTATAATAGGTACGCACATGCGCCAAGATTAGAACCATCCACCTGATGCATATGAGGTGGCGTTGAAAACCACTAGATGTGCCCGTGGTCCACCCAGGTGAACTGAGGTGGACCACGGGCAAGAAAAAGTGCCCGTGGTCCACCCAGGTGAACTGAGGTGGACCACGGGCAAAAAAAAGTGCCCGTGGTCCACCCAGGTGAACTGAGGTGGACCACGGGCAAGAAAAAGTGCCCGTGGTCCACCCAGGTGAACTAAGCAGGTGGACCACGACCCATGCCTGGATAAACAAGAAGGAAGAAAAGAGAGAAAGAAATTGCTTATAGAAGGATATTTTAAAATTTAAAGAAATCTAAACAGTTAAGGGGCCCTTAAAAGGCACGCTCTCAGCAGTATGCCGAAGTATCACAGACAAACCACGACGCAATCCACCATGCCTTATGCATGAGAGCAGAGCACAACTCTCCATCATAGTCAAACCATTTAGATGTGACTGCTGATTATTTATCGCAGAGCATAACATTGAGCGACGCTTCCTAGTAAACTGTTCCTCAATGAAATGGGCCGCAGTGGCTTACCATCAGGTGGTCACTGATGTAGTATAAAAAAATATATGTTTACCTAGCGACTTCAACATTTTTCAACTGATGTTCTCCAAATAGTTTCCGATGTTGGACATCTTCATCGTCATGTGTGGTCCAACGTCACTGGGCTCCAACAATTTGGCGGCCGCCACCTGGCAACTTCACCGCCCATGTATCATGCCCGAAATGACCCGTCTGTCGCTAAATTAGCAAGGTACACATCCCCCAAAAAATCACGATAGTTTATATTTAATTGGCCTATAAATATTTTAAAGTTTTATTGGACCATGTTTTACAATTAATGTCATCAATGTTCTTTCGCTCACGTTAAATCATTTGTGTATAATATCGTATGATGACATTCGTAGAAAGAAGCAAAGTCAGAAGAAGGTGGCTTAAAAATACCATTTTGCCACACCAATTTTTTTAGGTATATAGCCCATTAGAAAAACTCGTATGAATAACCTCTTCAGTTCTAGCGAAACGAATAGTTGTAATCAGTTGTCCTTAGTTTTAGGACTTCAAAATAGGCTTGCTATGAATCTATCTCCCTCACAGGTCACTCAAACTTGCCATCATAATTTCTATGTGTTACAATATGCATGGTACTCTATTTATTATTGAAAATGCTTCCTTGTGCAAGCTCTAGCGGATGATCATTATGATGATTCTCTATCTGCCAACAAAAGCTGGACAAAAATTCTAAAAAAAAACAATAAGTAGGTATTCCGAATGTACAAATTAACCTTCAAAATTCCTGCCTACTGGGTCACAATGTCATTGAGATATTCAAATGACAAGCATCGCTGCATTGCACCCTCGCGTCCTGCCAAAAAGCCGAATCGTAAAAATGAAACATAAATCGCTGTAGAATCAAGACCACTGTCCAGACAAACAAATCGTTTCAAAGTCAAAGCGTGCCGAGAAAAGTTTTCATAATCCGCTGTCCACAACAAAATGAACATCGCGATATCAACAGTTTATAAGCCATTAGTGTCACATTTACGTGTTTATTGTAAAATGGGAACATTTACACTTTTATTATTCACTTTGATTTCATAATCGCGGTTAGCGTGGCGCGATGGCGGCGTGGAGAAAGGAAATTATGAGTAAGATTTTCCGTGGATAACTAGGCAGATTTAGGATTGTACAATGACGCAAAATCATGCGCAAATGACGACAACGACGAAAATGACCAGAACAGCCTAGATCATTTTGGTTCGTGAATTATTAAAATTGTAAACTAAGTAGACCAATCACAGTTCGTGACATTTGGTGTTAGTCAAAATACCTATAGGCCGATCAATCGCCACATGGCGCCTGATGGTCTTTCTTTGGCTGGTAAGGGGAACCTGGGGAGTTTAGTAAGTAGAGGACATTTAATGGGTTCCGTGTACCATACACGGTCGTAGCCTATTTGGCGGAATTTTATTAAAACTTGTCCTGAAGGTTTTTTGGTTTACCTGGAACGCTAAGAATATCATAGAACATATAATTTACCTAATTGTTACACGCCTTTATGATGTCCACCACAAGATAAATATGAAAGGAAACGACATTCGTATTGTGTCGACATCAAAACATTCTTCGACGACAAGTAAAAATTTTTGTTTTTCAAGTGCTTTCCGAAATTTTGAATAGTTTTTATGAGTTCACTGTTCTTTTCCTGTGGCTTTGTTACTGTTATCTTTTTTTTTTTTCTTATATTTATCATTTATTAACATTCTTACCTTTGTCCTTTTATAAAGACAATATTAGATGTTTTACAAACTCAGATAACAGAATGACTACGAGAACCTATTAGTTATTTATTTCATACATTTTACAATATCTGCTTCAAACCATTTTGTTACATTTATTTCAAAATTAGACCATAGGCTAGGCTGTCTGGCTTCAGATTAAAGACGGCAATTCTACTTGTTCTTTGTAGAAGACAGGGCCAACTAAGTAGCTTTCTAAGAGTTTTAATTTATCTATCTGGTATAGATTGGAAAACTGTATACTCAACTCAAACCTCCACAGATTAATCGTCACGTAACGAAAATGGCGCGAAATGCAGAGGAAAATAATGGCGCCGATTGATTGAACGCTTTCGTCGGGAAGTGGGCAGAGCGACTGAAATATTTCTGTTTACCAACGTTGCTCCAAACTTAGACCATAGACCTATTTCGTTAATGTTGTAATGCTCAAAACATTTGGATTTTGGAGCTCCAACTACAGGAAAAGCTATTTGGATTTCTTGAACTTTAGGGTTCGCATAATATACTATTAGTATTATACCAAGAGCCGTATAAAATAAAAATATTAATCAGAATGAGAGCATATTTATGTAAAAAAACAAGAATTCTGAAAAGTAAAACCAACCGACAGTAAATAATTACAAAATCATGGCAAGAGATTATGAGAATTTGATTTAACTTTTCCGTTCCGTTTCACGAAAACAATCTATATCGGTAACGCTTCTTTCGCCGACTCGGATACCACGTTTCAAATGAACAGCCTTGTCACAAGCCTCGTCAACACATCCCCATCACTTAATCGAACCCGATCCGATGACGTCTGCCACCCGATATCCCGAGCGAGTGGAGAATGAAGGGCGTTACCCTGCGTCCTGATTTAGCTCAAGTACAAACCAGAACAGTCCGCGAATAGCCCACCGCTAGCTTCCCTTTACCGTTTATTTTCCCTATCAAACTTTTATCGGGACGTTTCTATATCGTTTTATGTCATTCATGTCTGGTAGCGGTCGACATCCGTTGGTTTCGGATGGTTTGAGTTGTTTAAAGAGGTTTTGAAATATTTCATCGACAGAGTATCTACACTTTTATAATTTCATCGATGAAAATAATAACGTCGAAAGAATTTAAAAATTATTAGGAATTATCCGATTCATATGCTATTAGGATAAATACCTTTTGGATTTGAGCGAAAAGCGAAAAATGACATCAACTGCGCTTGTCCGTAACGTTAGCAACCAATAGCAACCATAGAAAAATTTTACTCACAAGGAGATAGCAACCATGGAATTAATTGATAGCAACGCATTTTACTTATGCGTGTGTGTAAGTCATCCATCAGTATCGCGTCACGCAACGCTAAAATGTCATATCCTAATAGCATTTTAACCAGACAGTACAACAAAAAATAATCATCACCAAGTCATCACCTCAAACTTTTTACACACAGAAGGTTCACAAATGGCCGTCAAGTCATCGTCATAACAATCTGGGTTCTGTTGAATCTTAGGCAATTCTTCCTAAATTGTAAACTGTTTAAAAAATGTTTTATTTTCTTTGAAGTTCACTGTACGAATTCTCGAAAAGGACAATTTAAGTTTATCAATGAAAATATCAGCAGCAAGTAATAGGATTAAGCAATAGTCAACTACATATTTCTCGCACCAGTATTAATCTTTAAGTAAATATTCTTAACCGTGTTCTTAAAATCTCTCACCTGGAAATAAGTCGTCTTAAATCCTTAAAAGCGGTTTAACTACCATCTCATTAGTGCTATACTTTACCTAGTTTTCACATCACTCATAATCGCAACATTTCTTCAACTTTGCAATCTGTTCTTCGCGTCGATAACTCAATAGGGTGCAGATTAGCAGAGCACGAGCTGACACCTGCACCGACCGCAAATGAATGACCACGCCTGACAATAATAAACGCAAGAGGTGTCCGACCCATTAGATGTATTTCGAGAACGAATTTTGAGAACGAGTTTACACATGCGTTCATTCATAGTGTCGTTTGCAACTTGCGTATTCAATGGTGACAGTGTAAAGGTAATTGTTACACTGTTACGTTTCTCAACCGCAACTATTTTATAGCTGGAGTCCTGAATGTAAACGTTCACGTTGGGTTAACAATTTTCCTTTATATGACATTTAGGTACTTCATCATTACCACTGTTTGTGCTTTCCAGATTTAATATCGTAGTCCTTTGATACCTGCATAGACGTCTGGTTTCACCACTTCCATCTTATTTTCTCTATCATCCCGTCTAAATCTAAACTTTCTTGACTAATGGGAAAATCTAACAATTCTTAGAATAGGGATTATAATAAAGTTATACAAAATAGGATTACCAATTCGAAAGCCATTTTTCTAATCCTAATGTTCGGTTCAATTTCATCCTTTAGCACAAAATGTGCTTTTTTTTATAGGTAGAATAAAGAAAAGACTTCGCTATTGAGGTATCCTATTAGATTCAAATAAAACTTCTGTAATAAACGGATCTGAATCAAATGTATTTCGCCTTGAAGTTTACGCATAATGTAAAGCTCATAGAAATGTGCAGGAAAAAAGGCCAAAGCAGTAGGAAAGCTAGTGGCCCTTTTCCATTTAAGATTCTGTAACACATACCGACATCTGAAGATATTCCTTTAGAAAATGCTTGCGGTTCTATTTTCACAAGTGTTTGAAATCTAGTTTATACACGTCATCCGGTCTTTCGCCGCACCCTTGCCAAATCACAACGCATGTAAATGTAACTGGCCGGTCATTAAGTAATTTGTTTCGATAAATTAGTTTAGATGTGATAAATAGCGGCTTCCTGAAACTTTGCCACGTCATAAAACAGATTTCGTGTTTAATGTTAGCTGCTAAAAATATATTTTTGTACTGACCGAATAAACTGATGCCTCTGCTTTCGGCTATGTAAACTATATACGAGTTTACATAACCGAAAGCAGAGGCATCAGTTTATTCAGTACACAGATAGACGCGCCGTATTTCTCTTTTGTCAAGTATTGACTTGACAGAAGATAAATACGGCGCGTCATATACTCATACATACATATAGGTACATACTTGAGGATTGCCTCAATGCAACCCCCTCTTTACCAATATTTGGAGTTTACTGTATTGTCATAAAGTTGTATTCAATTGTCAAATCCAGAAAGTATTTAATGTAAATTTCCCGATACTTCTATCGCATAATATTCTCCTAAGCCACATGAACTGAATTTAATTTTAGTTTGACAGCACTTAATTTAGGGAGCCCTCCCGTGATGGCGTCTAAATCATTGTTTAGTTGACATTCAGTGAGAGTTCTAAAATAGAACAAATCATGAAGCAGAGGTTTAAATAAGTTCATGTCCGGTGTTTTCCATTTTGCTACTTAACAATGATAAAAGCAAATTGGATCTATGAAACGCTTTGGCAGACGATCATATTTTACGTTACGGGGTACTTCTGCTAGAATATGCCCAACTAACAAACTGCATTTAGACTGGATACCCTTTGTACACGAATCTAGGACAATACCACAATAGTTGTGAATTAACGCCGTATTCACCAATCACCGTTCTTTCTAGGGTTCTTCTCCCCTTGTCGCAGTTCACAGATAAACTTATGGTGAAACAACAACATTTTTGGGCTCATCCATGTTCGTAGAACAGTTCTTATTATTCGACACTTACGCATAGGTATATTTTGTACTTCGTAGGAAAAGATTATTATGTAAGTGTTTAATAAAGAAATTCAATTCAATTACGTAATTACTATTTTGAATAAAAATACAGAAACCAACACGCCTAGGCGATTCTAAATGAAAAGAGTGCCTAAACTAAAGTTTGTTGAGGAATGCGTAGGCCCCCGACGCACAGTGTGTCGCCTAGTACAAGCTAGCTGGACAATATTATTTATCGATGTTTTTAGCTTTTGAAGTGTTTGTTATTTATGTTTATTTAAATCTAAGTTGTTTGCAGTGTATAGTTTTAACGAGAAAAAATAAAATCAATTTTTAAAAAAAAAATATTTATTTCTTATCACTAGATACACAAATAAATTTAAATAAATTACAAAAAAGGAAACAATAAATTAACCTACTCATTATCACTCAATTCTTCTTCAGAAGAATCTTCTTCTGTGTAGTCTTTATGAGATACAAGTGATACAACACTTAACGTATCAACTGGATTTAAATTAGTAGTTGTTGGCACTAAAATTAATTCTAAAACCTCAGAAGGAAGAGAACCTGTCTTTTTTTTGGGAATCTCCCTGAGACTGTTAATTACAGGATCAAACGTGATGAGTAACATGTTAAGCAAGTCTGTATTCGTGGCAATACGTGACTGCTTTCGGGTATTGTATTGTCGAAATCTTCTGCAATCTTTATTGCGAGCTTTATTAATTGCTTTAGTCGCCTTCAGGGAATCTTTGATTTTTTCTGGACTCTCACTGACCTCCCTGATCAGACTGGCCACAGTTCTCTTCCCTGAAAGTAATTAACAGAAGTTAAATTTAAAGGTATAAGTAATCAAACATTATAAAGAAATATTTACATATACATATAATATTATGTGTATATACTATATGTGTATATATTACACAATATGTATGTACCTGATAGTCGGGAAAATATCTTTGCAGCAGCGAGCAGTTCTTCAAAACTTCGGGATTGAATGAGATCGTCAACACGTCTACGTTTAGTCTTGTAAGTGGCATCTTGCAAGTCCACTTTCGGTCTTCCAGGGCCAGCCATGGGTTGTTGAGACGATGTGGATGGCTCTGCAGTGTCGTCTTTTAACGTACGAAACGTTATATCACCCTCTAGCCAAGACTTATTCGAAGTCAGAAAGCGATCCCGAGTTCTACGAGAATTTTCCCATTTCTCCGATAATTTCGCAGAAAATCTCGAAATAGCTGCCTTCATATCCTTCAACGACTGCTCCGATATGCTGCCCAGATCATGTTTCGTCGAAATAAAATTGAAAAGCGCAGCATTTCTTTCATCGCTGGAAGTTTTCACCCACTTTTCAAAAAGCTCCATTTTCGAAACAGCACAACTGCCTCCTACAAAAAAATTAATAAAAAAATTAGGGGCAAATTCGGGCAAAAAAAAATATATGCATTTAAAACTACAATGATGAATCTCTCGTTTGATAAAAGAAACAGCCCGGGGAAATGAGGGGATTTTTACTTATCGTCTTTTAAAGTACAAATTTAAGATTTTTTTAGTAATATATTTTAAATCGCACGATTTTTCATGGTAACGCGTTAAACAATATTGAATATAATAATATTAAAAAAAACTACTTACCCTTGGTTATTGAATCCATCACCAATTCACTACTTAACAACAAATGAGAGCACATAAAATATTTTCGTATTAGAAGCTTAAATGCAACTAATTTCATGCATTTTGCCGAGTATCTTATATACTTACCCTCATTGCGAATGTTTTGACACATTTCTTAGAAAACATTACCTGTAATTATGATTAGCAACTCATACTCTAATTACCCTCATTAACAGTTTCCAGAATCGTTAATGTTGTTTTTGTCCAGCTAGCTTGTTCTAGGCGCCACACCGTGCGACGATGGACACACCCAGTCCCATATCTATTATAATCTAAACTACACTGACGTTCGAACACCCCACGAAAACGAAATCATTACGTCAACCACCTACGTCTTCGGATCGTTCAATGACTTTGGAAAATGGGATCGCAGGCACCCACCAAATCTTAAAAAGGGCGACTACTTCTCTACAAACAATAAATATTAACAGTTGGCACATGTACCTATTGTTTACCTACGCTGTCCAAAAAACATGTGAAACAGCAAAACGATCGCGTAAGCGATGCTTGCCAGTTCCCTTAACATTGGATGAACCTGTCATTTGAGGCCTGCAGGGATGGCTTTTTGAACATACTGTCTGCTCAAGGTTTTCAATATAATTTTGGTCTATTCCACTTTGATCACCTGGGTGATATCACCCAGGTGACCATCAGCAACAGTTTGAGTATCCTCTGGTCACCGAAAATGATCACCTAGGTGTGTCGCCAACCATCTTTTGAATCATGACCTACGGTAGGGTAGGCTAGGTGCTGGATGTAGATCCAGCAACTTTCTTTTCGATCCTATGCATCTAGAATTCCAAATGTGTCCAATTGCCAATTGCCATCAATTTTTTTATATAGACGTCATCAATAGCGGTGGCAATTACGACAACTTTTTGTTTATTATATTTATATTCTGTGCTGTAAATAAAACGATTGATACGAATCTGCGCACGAACGTTGTAATTTGTGTTTAAAATTTTTAATTCTTTACACATAGCGTATCAATCCAGACTGAATAAATTCAGAACATTCAAAACCTACGCTTTCCTTCCAAGCAGTTGATTATTTAGAGATCAACCTTGGCTATTTCGATCCCGATCAGGCAGACTGTTTAAAAATACATTGCACTTTTTGAACGTACGTATAAAACTAGAAATTGGTTTAGTGCACACCTGTATCTCAGAGTTTGGGTTACTGCCAGTATGATAACGGGAATTTATCAAAATAACATTTGTTACTATCTAAATATAAGCTGGGGATAGATCAAAAGAGGTAACCGATAGCCGCTTCGAACAACTCTGCTTCTTCTCTATTTGCTGTGAGATATTTCTACAAGACTCCCAAAGAAATAAAATAGATCACGAGAACAACTTTAGAGTGATTTTTGTTTCATACATTTAATTTATTAATGTTTATAAACTTTGCCAAACATATATTTTTAATAATGATGAGGCCTTGTAATATTTTGGATGCGAAAGGATTTTTAATTATCTACAAGGAAACTCTTGAAATATCCGTTGTTTTGGTACAGTCAAAAGCACGTCAGACGTAACACTTTGGACTTTGTACCGCTCTTATGTCGGGGGCATAAGCGCTATTATCGAACTGCAAGTGTATACCGTGATGTGCTGTTGACTGTACATCGGTACCTGAATTATAAAAAAAATATTCAGACAATAATTATATCATATCTCTATAACCTTCTAGCAGATAGAGGTTATCATTTGTCTGATTTTTTTTCTGTGATAAAGATTTAAATAGATACCTCCTGTCTGTTAATGATACATTATTACGGTTTCTAACTAAGTTTGTAAGTTGCGTCGCATAGTTCTAATAGAGCAGCGGAACAAACAGTAGAGTGAGTTATTTGTATGGGAATTCATTATTTTATAGTAAAAAATTCATACGTAGGTACCTACTAATTATTAGATCCGAATGATTTTTCAATTTCGTCCGTGCCAACCCTACACGAGACCAAAAGTCTGACTAAAAGTTCACTTGAGAAAATTACACGATTCGTTGCAGGTTTGTAGGTAGGCACTAAAAATGTCCATCAACAAAACGAGAGCCACGCCCTGACCACAGATAATAGTAGATAATCCTTGAAGCTCGGAAACACATGTCACAGACGTTAACGACATCGTTCGCGGGAGCAAAATGTCGCAAACAAAACGAAAAAACCAGCAGTCTCCCTCTCGATTTCCAGAAGATCTATGACAGCATTAGCCGAATTAAATAGCTCGTGAAAGTCAACGTTAGTCATTGTGAATGCGTTTGGATATCCGTCCATGCTGCTGTGACGCTATTCTAATTCAAACGGCTCGTTAATGTCCGCTGTGGTCCGGAAAACTATATTTTCAAATGTTTCAATTAAATGTCATTTGTCTTGTTTTTGGCACGGTAGCGGGACATTGTCACAGATTATCACTTGGAATTCTCAATTATTGACAGAGCGCTTATTTGATTCCATTATTTATAATAAGCGTCTTTGTAATGAGCGTCATTAAATTGAACATAGCAAAGTGGCCGCTGATGCTCAATGAACCCATGTAAAAATAAGAACTTTGTCACCGAAATGACCGAACGACAAAAAAACAATAAGGAGTTTGAAGTTAAATTATAAATCCGAAAATAAATATCCTGGATCCAATTTTGCCATTCGGCCGCCTCAATGCAAAAAGATATAATGGTAATTCACATAAAATATTAGTGGAAGGATGTACATATTAATGTTTTATGGAAACGACATTTAATAAATGCCAGTCAGATGTGGTGGTAGGTCGCGTGGCACTAAATAACCATATTTCCTACAAATTGCTTCAATCTTATTATTTATAATTTTATAGCACATTATTACAGACAGATAAACGACAGCAAATTTGTATCCCGAAGATAATAAAAAAAACGAGATGCTGTGAGACTATCGGTTGATATGAATTTTAATACGGTATAATATACTCTAACTAGTAGGTAACTATATGTATACAGCTAATTTTTAAGTTGACGCCTCTATGCCGCTACAATGTCAAGTACTTCTCTGAGAATCAATTTTACCATTTTCTACCGTCGTCTTTTCAAATTTAGAGTCATAATATTACCACAGATTATACTGATACGTCAAAGAGGTTTATTTTAAGTTTAACACGAGGCCAATTCCAATATCTACGAGTATTAGGGCATCTTTATGGAATTGCTGATTTTGAGCACTTTCAACCACGGCAGTTACCGGCCTTCGCATTCTGCCCGCTGTATATTTACACAAACCGAATGTTTACATTTTCTTCTCAGTGATATACAAGGCACTTTAAATAGGATACTAGCTACTCAACTGCCAAGTACTGGTTCCCCTAATCTTTGGTATGCATTGCGTTATCTTGAGTCATTTTACATTATAGTGTAGGTACCGGTTTTTTATCTGTTTATTTTTTATCACTTTTTACCCTGCGAAAACATAATGTAATTGATTTCGGTACAAGAAATTACAATGAATAATAACTTCCTCCATCAATCTTAAGTTTTCTCTTATCCAACGAAATGTCAAGCAAAGCTTGATGACAATATGTAATCTAGGAATCCTGTTAACCTGTAAATCAGCAACAGATTTAAAAAGTTTTTTTTTATAATGTATGTATTTTTGTGACCCTGAATTTTAATCTGTGATAAATTTTTACACTTCCTAATGATAAACTATTTGTTTTTCAGTAAGACAAACACGAGGAAGAAGTAAGAAAAAAGAATTCAATAAGGAAGAAAGAAGCGAAAGTTCTCCATAAAATTGTCTTTTTCCGCTTTGCTGCTGATAATAATTATTAGCATGTCAACAGCAAAGTGAAAAGGTCTCCTTTATGAGAACTTGCTCCGAATTGCCTTTGAATCCACTACGAGCCGCAGAAGCACAATGAAGCAAATTAGAAGAAACAATATTGCTAAGAAAGTTTTCTTTAGTATAAGTATAGTCCGAACATTAACAAAACTTCGCCATATTGCGGAAAAATAATGGAACTAATTTCTTCAAGTGGCAACAATCAAATAAAAAACAATAAGATGTCATTCAATATTGCTGTCTGTCAAAGTCTGATGTCAATTGTCAACCGTGCCCTGTTATTTCTTGTAATTTGTGAGTATAACCATAGCAACCAATTGTTGCTATAACCATAGTTAATGTGGCGCCTCCAGAGCAGGTTTTTTATTTTCTTGGTCAGGACTCAGGCTATATATTATTAAAAAAGGTCCACCACAAATGACTTGTCATGATTTTCAATATTAAGTATTGTCTTAGTTTCGGAAAAAATGATGCGAATTACGGAAGAAATCGAAAACCATAAGTAGGTATTCTAGTTCAGTGGTATAATTATCTAGTATTCCTTTAGTTATTAGAAGACGTACTTATGGGACAAAGTTAAAAGGATGGGTTATTTGTTTCAAATTACTACTGTAGGGTAGGACTACGCAAAACTGTCTGTCCTTAATTTCCGGACCAGAAACAAATTCTGGCAGTCTGACAGTGATTTACCAAGACATCGGACTGTTTATCTTGGGTCTTCCTCTTCGACGGCCTCCCACACATTTAATAATAATGACTCTTGAAAGCTCATAAATTGGAAAAACTGCGGGCCGATCTTATTGCCAGATTAACCAACTTCTGCAGTATTTATAGCGCCTCAATGTCGGAAATCATTTACGGAGCAATAATTCATCTTATTCATACGATACAAGCATGATTTAAACAATTTTTTACAGAATTTAATATTATACCGCGTTTTGATCACTTCAACCATGTAAATAACACATGGAAGCCGTTCTACACAGATCCCACGAGTACCTATTCGAAATCGAATATTAATCTCTATGATGATTCGATTTTTTAGAATAATTAGATTATTAGATTTAGATTATTCCAATAATTTTGAATAGCAATTTATAAGTATGTAGATAAATGCAACTTTCGTCTATGAAATGCTATTCTATCATGTATAAAATAAAACCAATTGCAATGGCAACCCTAGCCATGAAAGGTCGTCATTGTCATGGAATTACCTAAATATAATTTTATTTGTGTTGTGTATTTATTTATATTTAAATTTTAAAGCATAAATAAATTGGGTCAAAGTAAATAACCTAAAAAGCTTCTTTTGCGCTTCAACTTTGATCTTATTATTTGAATAAAAGTCGTAAAAGTTTTACTTTCACAATGGATACACATTACTACAAACAAATAGGTAAGTATGTATAAAGTTTATTGCCTTGTAGTTGCCATTTATATAAAATAACAATAATCTTTGTTGTTGTATTATCTTGTTAGAAATTATTTCAAATCAGTAAACATGGGTGTGAAACAGTGAAAGCATTTGGTTTAGTTAATGCAGTTCACATAAATTACTAAAATGTTATGAGTGTGTTTACGATGATCGTAATATTATTTGTATGAAGATATTAGAGATACATGTTAAGTGATCGCCCTCATTATTGTTGTCGATTTATACGACTTTCAGACGTAAAATCTACCACTTGTCTTAAATTAGCGACCGCGCTGTAAATCAAGGGATTTAGGCCAACATTACGCCATAAGAATTCCTCGCGTATTTGTGTAACTACGTGTTATTTTATACATAAATCAGATTGATGATATCGGGTGAAAAAATATTTAAACGCCACACGTCAACACGCGCCCGTTTTGAATGTAGAAAGAGACGATGGACGGACAACACTCTTGATTTTTTTACCTGGCAACTTTTGGAAATGTGGAGCAATACCTAGTATTAATGTCTTTCAGTGTTTCTACACAACTTCGTCTATTATTACCAAATTACAAAAACCTTGTACTAACGATAAGTGACAGAGAATGGGTACCAGCACACGGTACAGTAATTGGTTAACTGTATTCAATAATGTAATAAGGTTCAACTTTGGTGGCCTTTTTTTTGAATACAGCGAGGCTTTGTGTTTAGTTTACCAATTTCTAATTGGCAAGTTGAGCGTAGTGATTATACAATTATTTGACTTGATTTCATTGAAGAACCTCTGCCCTGTAGGACATTAAATAGGCTGATGTTTTTTCTTAATTTTTTATCTGTAAAACATTGGAGAACTATGTTCCCACAATTTTAGAAGTTATATTAAAAATATATCATCGTTTATTTTTAAATCTAGCCCTTCAAGATTCTTTGGCATGAAATATTTGAAGCGACGCGTTTGTGATATATTAAAAAATATATAACTGATTTTACTAAAGATTATGACAGTCATTGGTGTCTGGTATTTTTTTATAGCAAGTGTTAAACATCATCAAAGGATCCACACGCTACTGGTTGGTAACGAACAAAAATAAAGTCATAATTACGCCACAGTTTAACTCACAACTTTTATTACTATCTTTTACAAACATTACTGTCTCCTCACATCATAAATGCACTATAACAAGAATGTTTCACACTTTATCACATCTTAACCGAAGTATAAACGTGGTATGATTTGTTGGATTTGTAAGCTTAGCCAAAATACACATGGCGGCATAATAAAAATAGTGTTAAGATATTTTTAGGGATTTAAAAATATTTTTTCGGTTGAATGCAACGCTTGTGTGCAACTACTCGGAGTTTGGATTTTTTTTGTGTACACGTGATTGTAAAAAAATATTTGGTATGGTATGCTGACAATAACTTCTATTTCATAAACAAGATCGTACGTACAATTGTACTCATTTATTTTTTTACAATCAGTCAACCCCGCTAGTACAATAGCAGACGAACATCTGTTGCAAACCAATGTGTAATTTAGGAAAGATATTTTACATCCATAAACATTTGAAACATTTGAATATGTAATAAGTACTGGGAATACGTAGTTTAACTACTGTGTATTTAACTAGTTAAATTTATAGCTTAACCAGTTACTAAAGTAACAGCCTAGTCGTTCGTTTTCATACAAAACACGCGGTGCGGCAACAGTACGGGTCCGTACCGTCTCCGTATATTCATTATACTCTATGGTCCGTACCGCGAACGCTCGACAGCAAGACGTCAACCGTACTGTTGCCGCACCGCGCGTTTTGTATGAAAACTAACGAGTAACGACCGTCCGTGCGCGGTGCGACAAACGCGCACCTTACGTACCGCAGCCGTCCGACACGAAACGTCTAAATTGAAAGCCCCCTAAGGTCCAGTTTCACCACTAACAGAAAACATCTTCATCATTTATCTGTTAAAAGGCAAATATGCTCCCTCTTTTTTTAAATTAAAAAATAAATAAAAAGAGGCTGCATCTATGTTACCTGTCAGATAAAATATAACGACCGAAACTGGCCCTTAATACGCGCCAAGTGTCATTATGAATACATAATAACTAGATATAGACCGACAAACTTATCTGTTCCGGTGGCCAAAATTGGAACTACGTGAAATGCAATGCAAAAACGATATTTATTGACAGTTCTAAATAGGCAGTAGCGACGCCGCCACCGGAACAGATACGCTTGTCAAACTATACATCATACTCCAGCGTTCGTCAATGACACTCTTTCTTAAAGTAATAGCTTAAAGATCATACTTTAATGTTCGTCCAGGTGGTGGTACACTCGCCTTAATTTCTCTCTCTTGTTTTTATTTGCGTGTTTCTTCTCTTGCTTCCACGGCTTAGTAATTTGAGCGCCGGCTGGCTGCGCGCCGACTACTCTGAAAAAAAAAATACCATATAACCTTACTTTTTATGTCACTTTAGTTGGAAGACACGTAATTTTCCCCTCCATACTTGGAAGGGACGAGCCGGTGCCTGATGTCTTGTGAAGATTGAACACATAAGTAAAGAAACCTTGACTAAGTCTTGTTCCCCGAAGATGAAAAGGATGGAAGCATCATCCTATACTTTTATATCCTACATACTATGTAATTATAATAATATCATAAAGACGATTATTTTAAAGGATTCTTTGAACTACTCGATAGATTTTGATGAAAGCAAACATAAAATAAAGGCTATGTAAGTCTAATATACTTTAATATTATATATACTATATAATATACTTTAATAAAATAATTCTTAAACATAGGGTAGTTTTGATCCCGGAAATGTAGGGGGAACGGGGGGATATTTGAAAAAAGAAATTACGCGCGGGTGAAACCGCGGGCGGAAGGCTAGTATTTTATAAAAGCAACTAGTCCGTAGCTGCGTGCGGAAACCAGTAAAGCAATATTTAACAACTTGACTAAATTAAACCAAATCCATACAGGCCGTACCTACACCTAATTATAATACGGTCTCCGGGCAATTTTCACGATCGTTAACCCTCTGCCGGCTCATAAAGAAGTTGGGACTTTATGAATTAACACTTGGCGTGGCTCCAGGGCGCCCATTCCGTCTTCGCTGCGTTTATTTAGGTTCCCTTTACTCTAATTGATAATATGCGCAGGAGTCTTTCATCCCGGCTCGTTATAAGTGTGATATTTTCGTATGCACTTTTTTCTTGGCGTCTAATGAAACAAAAATGCTACGTATGTTTGTTTGAGTGACGGGATGAGATGGCGGTTACTACTTTATACTCTGTGTTTTCTGGTATTGGAGTGAATAGATGGAAAATATTCACAGTTTCGCAATGACGTTCAATTAAACAACAGGACACCCAATCTCTAAGAAAAATTCCTCAAAAAACGTCCGAGCGGCGTTGACACAGATGACATTAACACATTCGTTTAAAATAACACCTTATCTCGTGGCAGTTAGTGTTTAATGTCAATTGTATATCTACAACTAAATGGAAACTCTGCCCAATAGTCGGGTGGGCAGACTTTTGCTTCGGACAATATTTGAGCGTGAATGGGAGTCTAGTTGTATATTGAACGTCATTGCAGTTTCGCCTAAAAATGTTTTCCCAGATTAGTAACTTCTTTTAGACTCTTAATAGGTATCAGCTAATTTCTAGAGAAAGATCAATTAGTTCAGCTGTTTGAAATATGTACTTTTGTTGTAAGTACCGTACTACTTTTAATATTCATAGTGCAATTGAAGTCAAGGCTCTTATTCTATTATAGAAAGAAAATATAATGTTAAAATTAACACATTGTTTAGGTTATTCCCCCTTTTATTTACCAATGATTAATAAATAAAATTATTCACACACAAAACCAGTATTTAGCTTATACTTTGTCGGAATTTTGGTATTTGGTTAAATGTACACAGTCTTTCATCTCGGCTCATTATAAAATGTATTTTTGTATGCACTTTTTACAGGCGCGCGCAGCTTGTTGTTGTAATTATTTTAAAGCTAATGAGATCGTAAGCCCGTTGAAATGTAATGCATTGACAGGCAAAACAAGTTGTGTGTTTAAAAAAAAGATCACGTAAAATATAATAGCATTAATTTATATTGTAAAAAAGTGCAAAACAATTTATATTTCCAAAAAAAAAACTATGTTTTTTGTTTTCAGAATGAGGTGTTGCTGAGATAATGAGGTATCCCCAAACTTGAATTCAAGTACTGACTGAATTTTTTTTTTGCCAGATAAATTAGTAGCTTTTTGGATATACTTACATAAGTAGACATAATATCTTAAAAAGATATCTGGAACAGATTCTTTTTTAAATATAAAATGAAGATTGTTTGTCTAAAATGCATGATCGTTGATTATTGATATTATTTTTAGGTGAATAATGTTATACATTAAAGTCATTACATTACATTATGCAATTAATGCAATGATGCATTCGTCTATAAAACTAAAATCCATTTAGCCGTTTAGCTATTGAAGAATAGAAACTTACCCCAAAATCGGTTTTCCTTTTACGTGTGCACCGCTCTTTTGCATCGCGAAAAATGTGTTATCAATCTCAGCGGATTTGTTTAGCCAACCCTGAAACAAAGTATAACAATGTAAAAATGTATTTATAAGTAGCCATAACCGAAAAAAAAAAACCTAATTGTTTGGACATTAAACCGTTCATTTAATGAAGATGGTGTGAAGGCTCTGCTCCCTTATTCTTGAGAGGGCGGTGTTGCGGTGGTGTCATGAGAGACGGGTTACCTCATTGATTTGACCCTGAAGTATGTAATAGACTCGCGTGATGAGTATCAGAATCAACAAGGTACAGTCAAAAGCACGTCTGACTATACACTTTGGACCTTGTACGACTCTTATGTCGGGGGCATAAGTGCTATTATCGAACTGCAAGTGTTTACCGTGATGTGCTGTTGACCGTACTATAAATTATAAGCGCGAAAGTTTGCAAGTATGGATGTATGGATGGATGTTTGTTACTCTTTTACGTAAAAACTACTGATTAGATTTTAATGAAACTTTACAATATAGCTTACACATCTGAATAACACATGGGCTACAATTTATAAAGATATTGTGTGGATTCCCGCTGGACTAGGCTAGGATTTACTAAATTACGTATTTAAACATCCAGGACAAAGACAAATGTACACCAAATGAATATTAGTCCTGGGTGAAGTTTAGGCCCACGACCTCTGCCGCATAGAGCAGGGTCACAAGCACAATCAGTCATAAATCTATTTCTATAATCGATTTATCGATATGATTCGCTCACAGTCCCAGGCTAAATCGGATACGATTTCTATTTCGCCATTTCAAAATCAACACAAAGAAGCTATGATTCTGTCAGTCCTTCGTCACCGCCTCCGCTTCTGCCAAACCCCTGGGATCGATGACTAATGACACCCATCCATTCCCGCCTGTTGTTTTACGATACGTGGGCGTTTGATGTCGCTACATCAATTCGCCGGGAAATTATTTACTGCACAATAAACACGAATGACGAGAAAAATACAGAGCAGACGTCTTTTGTTCTCGAGTTGGTGAATAATTTGGTTGGAGAGTCTACGTTATAAATTACATTGTTTAATCAATTTTGTTCATGTCAAGAGAAAGGGAAAACAAATATCTTTTCACAAGAGCGCTAATGGTTGATAACTGGTTCATTTCCTATTTTCTAACATTTTCGCAATTTTTCATTTATTTTAAATATTACAAATACGATTATGTTTCCATGCTTTTCTATGACGCATTCCACGTAACTAAAAGTGATCCTCCGTTGGGAGCGGATCAAGGGTATACACTGTTTCATAAAAAAATAAAGCTTAGCAGAATGGCGGGGTTCGTGCCCCCGCGGCACTCTCCCTCACTAAAACAAGTGCTATAGTAAAGCTTCTCAAACGTCGATCGTATCTGAGAGACTGGTACTTCCCCAGTCGAACTGTCTCGTGACTGGCCATGACTACCACAAAAACCTGTTCTTGCGTATCATAACATTTCCGCGGTTAGTTAGGGTGTTACCAGGCCAATCGATCGATCGTCGATCAACGGCATCGATCGATGGTAGAATGGAATAGTCGACGTCGATCGATAGTTTCTACCAGACCATCGTTCCTTTTGGATTTTAAAAGAAACTGATGGAATATAGCCGGAGTTAATCGATCAACGTCGACCGGTGCCATCGACCGGCAATCGATTAATTGGTTAGTCGAACGGTATCTGTTAATCAATTAAAGTTACCAGATCAACTTCGATCGACGTTAATCGATGCCGTCGATCGACGATCGATCGATTGGTCTGGTAAAACCCTTAATCGATAATCGACATAAGATCCAAAGTAACTTAAAAACAATAAACAATAAGCCGAACACAAACCTCCACCATCCTCGCTTCCCTAGGCGTAGGCTTCCTCTTCTCCGACCTCTTCGCATCAATGAGCTGGTCCAGAGGCTCTGGCTGAGCGCCTGGTGGCAGCTGGGCCCACTTCAAGCGGCCACTTGCAGCGTCCTTTAGCAGAAGGCGGGCGGAACGAGACTGATCTGGTTGGCCGGCCGCAGTCATGAAGCCGCGGTTATCTGGTAGTTAGATAAGGGAAATAAAGATATTGTAAAGAGAGGTGTTGTTATTTTTTCTAAGGATGTGAAAAAGGAACTATGAAAAAAGTGCGATTTAGTTGGTTAACAAGGAAACCAAACCAATTGGGATGACCCAAACTGCTGTGTGCGTAGCCATGAGGCTACGCACACGCAGCCATTCGACTGTGCGTGCAGGTTTCTTCACGTTATTTTCCTTTACCGCCGAGCTAGTGGTTAATATAAATATGCACATACAATACAAAATCAGGATCTTTTAGTACTCCTGTCCACAATATGTACTTTATTCGATATTTATTATTTAACTAGCCTTCCGCCCGCGGCTTCGCCCGCGTGAACTATAGGACGTTATCCCGCGGGAATATCTTGTAAATTGTAGCCTATGTGTTATTCTGATGTATAAGCTATATTATTGTAAAGTTTCATTAAAATCAATTCAGTATTTTTTACGTGAAAGAGTAACAAACGTTCATCCATCATCCATGCGCCCCCCGGCCGGTCGGTACCGCCGCAACCGCTATGTCCCTGCATTTTAAATCTGTAATATCTTCAAAAGTATTCATTTAAATTGCATGCTGTAAAGAGCCATATTGATGTATTTTACATGCACAATTTATTTAAGGTACTTAATTGGATAAGGATTAACACTGTATTGCAAAAAATCGCTTTTTCGTAAATATGCCCTTATTTTCTCATTAGTAAAGGATAAAAATGGTTATTGTGGGTTATCCCTAATAGATAGACATATACCATCGCGGACTTTTTTGTAAACCGTTTTAAGGTGAACAATACCGTAGTACATTATTTTGATCTATCTCGTAGGGTTCAGCCAGCGTTTGCAATGTAAGCGCAAAAAAATGTGTTTATTTACGACCTTAAATTAAAAACCTCTAAAATTATCAGTGTTTCTCTACTATATTATGCATGTATTATACATATAAACCTTCCTCTTGAATCATTCTATCTATTAAAAAAAACCGCATCAAAATCCGTTGCGTAGTTTCAAAGATTTAAGCATACAAAGGGACATAGGGACAGAGAAAGCGACTTTGTTTTATACTATGTAGTGATAAAAAAAAATTCGAGTGTTTTTGCATCAACTGTTAATACTCACATGCATGGGCAGTGAGTATCTGCTTATAGTCAAGTTCGCCCTCGCCAGTCTGCGGGAGCAACAGTCCGTACTTCTGCTCAAACGTGCGTCGGCCCAAGATAGTATGATATAATGTTGTTGTTTTGTTATCCAATAAGGTACACTGGACACTGGTACACTATGCTCTATGAGTCTTCATAAGCTGTCAATACTCACATGCATGGGCAGTGAGTATCTGCTTGTAGTCAAGTTCGCCTTCGCCCGCCTGCGGGAGCAACAGTCCGTACTTCTGCTCGAATGTGTGCCGGCCCACGAGTTGGCATAGGCGAGCCATTGCGGAATCGTGCGATCGCATCTGTAGAAGCAATGTTACGGTAAACAAGTGAATAACTTATTATAAATAACATTAATTGTCTATGTAATGTTCTTGTTATTCTTAGATTAAACCTTTAGGTGTATTGTACCCTTTCTTTTTAGTAATCCTACTAATCCTACTAATATTATAAATGCGAAAGTCTGGATGTTTGGATGTTTAGATGTTTGTTTGGATGTTTGGATGTTTGTTACTCAATCACGCCTAAACGGATTTAGATCAAATTTGGCACACGAATAGTTCATAACCCGGAATAGGACATAGGCTATAAAATTCCTACGGGTAACGTCTCATTCCTGCGGGAATATCAATTTTGAAACTACTGAACCGATTTAAATAATTTTTTCACTGTTGGAAAGCTACACTATCCCCGGTGAACATAGGGTACTTTTGATCCTGGAAATGTGGGGGGAAGGGGGGATATTTGAAAAAAGTGATTACGCGCGGGTGAAACCGCGGGCGGAAGGCTAGTTAAAAATAAAGATAAAGATAGACAAAGATTCAATTTTTTTTTTACTATCACTTAAGATGGGCTGCCACCCGTCCGAGTTTCCTCAGATTTAACCTAGTTTAAAGGGGGCACTGGGCTGCATCGGGACAATATCTTTATTAATAAATACTTGCATATTTTGAACTGTTTTTTATTTTAACTTTTACAAGAAATCTGTTGTTAGGGGTCCAGACACATACAACCAAGATTGAATAAAATAATTCAATCTAAAGCTCATACCTGATCTATGGACAACACGGCAGTCAGCATAAGGTCGGGCGTGACGGCGTACGCAGGCAACACTAAGCCAGGGCAGTCCAGAAGCTCGATGTCCTCATCCAATACTAGCGTTTGAACGTGTCGCGTGTGACCAGGCATAGCGCTTACGCTGACCTGTCAATGTTAATAAATAAAATATATTCTTGTCTTTTATACCTACACTGCTACACTTAAGGTGTTTAACTAGTCTTAAACTAAGCAAATCTGGTACTGTGGATAAATAACTATATTTTGTTGTTTCAAGATTTTCAGAAGCATCATCTAGGTAACCAAAGAAACAAAAAAGATAGGTAATACTTAAAAATACTAATTGTAAATAAATATAACATAACATACATATATAAAACAAAAATCAATACACTCAGACAAATCTTTATAAACAATAAGATTTCTACTGTAAGAGGATACTTTTAAAGAAAGAAAGACATCTGGTTACTATTTACCTTTTTTGTTGCCATCAAAACATTAACAGTACTAGACTTTCCCACATTTGGATAACCAATCATCCCCACAGATAATCTAGGAGGATTTTTTAAAGTGTCTACTTTTTGACTTTTCAACATTGTCAGTAACATATTTCTATCAAATACTTCATAAGAATTAACAAATCCTGATGGCATAGTGGAAGTTTCCTCAACCCTTTCAGATTCCACTTTTTCGTTATTTGGATATGGTTCTACAGGTTTTCCTAGCCTCATGTTTTCTACAACTTTGTCTAAAACTTCTTGTATTCTGTCTAATCTGTCTGCAGTGTTACAGACAGCCTTATCAAGTTCCCCTAATTGTCTTTTAAACAATTCTATGTCTTCCTCTGTGCTCTTCAAGACTTCTTCTTCTAAATCACTTTGTGTGATGTCATCTAAAGAAGTTGCAGACTCAGTATCTGAATCATATTTCTTGCTTTTTTTAGAATCTTTCTCACTGCTTTCAGATATTTTCCGTTCATTTGTGTTTTTTGCTGCAGAAAAGAATACAATAGGAACACTCTGAAAGAATAAATATTAAGTTTAGATTCTGTAGATGATAAATAATTTAGTACATATTATAAAAAGAAAAACCAACCTCTTTAGTGAAATATTCTGCCCAACATTTCCTTTCATATTCATTGGTCAAATCAGCTTTGTTTAATAAAAGTATGCATTTGCATTTTTGTTCTGTGGCATACTTCTCTAAGTCTTCACATCTAAAAATCATCTAAAATTAATTTTGTGACTTTACACAGCAAGTGTTTTGTTTCAACTTTTGCAAATCAAAAATGTTTTTATTCACATAGGCATACACCAAATGCTTTTCGAGCCAAAAATTAACTGGAGTCCTAACTTCTATTCCATTTAGTTACCTGAATAATAATGGATTTCTGGCATCCAAAAGGATGAGTACTATGTCAGCTTTCTCCAATGTTCTCCACAACTGTTTCCAAAACTCCAGATTCCTTTCATAAGGAGTCAATGCAGCTCCCAACTTTGCCTGTAACTCATTCAGATGCCGACGCCAGTCCAGAAAGGAGTCCCTCTCTCTTTCTAGCTGTTCTTCAGCAGATATGCCTGGAGTCCATTGAGGTCTAAAAATAAAGCATATCTTTTGAATTACAATAAGACAGTTTATGTGTTGCATGAAGTCTAGAAAACCAAGAAATTTACTTATTCCACTTGTCTGACATAAATTACTTAACTAAAAATAAATATATAAATATCCCTGGACATTATTCACACAGCGCCATCTAGCCCCAAACTAAGCATTAGCTTGTGCTATGGGTGCTAGACAACGGATAAACAATACTTATATACTTTTTTTTTTGTAAATACATACATATTATACATAGAAACACCCAGATCGATACAAACAGACATGTTCATGCACACAAATGTTTGTACCGTGCAGGGATCGAACCCGAACCGTGACCTCTGGTGTAATAGGCGACTTCTCGACCATTACACCAAATGGCTCGTCTTTTTAGAAAGATATAGGTATAACAATAACAATAATATCATATAAAGAAAAAACTGAAGTCCATAGAAAATAAATTAACTCACAATAAAGTATTTACTTTAGCCATTAAATATTTAATTTGAGCCTGATGTTTTATTACAACTATTTGTATGAGAGTAACATACCAAATAGGAAAATTCCAGTTAGAATTAATTACAAACTGCATTAACCATTAAGGCATGGAATACTTATAAGAGTTAAAAAGTCTAAGATGAGTGTTATGTATTGTATGTCTTACCTCCTTGGCACTGTCAAAGGTTCGTCAAAATTTGGCTGAGATGTGACTGGCTCTACAAGACTCGGGGTATACTTCACATACTTCATGTTCATCTTCTCTGCTGTGAATTCTCGCTGAGCCAATTCTGCTGTGGAGAGAAATTCTTGCAAGGAAGACTCAGCAGTGACTGATTGGAGATTGAGTCGACCCCAGTCAAAGCCATCGTTTACTTCTGTAGTATGAAGCTAGAAATATTAATAAAATATTTAGAACTCATAAGAAATATTCTTTCACCATCACTGCGCAAATTGTAAGGTGCTTACCATGGTATTATCTTCCACATGTTTTCTGTGGCGATTCTTAGAGAACCTGTCTTTGATTAAGGCTCGGCCTAATGAGTCTTTATTTTTCTTACCCATTTCAACATAAATTTTTAACCGAAATAAACCAAAATCAACGTATTCGCGATCAAAAACAAGCCGTCACAATTTCACTCACAAACACATGTTTTTAGCAAACGTCAAAATGACATTGACGGTTATTCACAGTGAAGTCAGTCCGAAATTATTGTAAATAATTTTACAAAAAAAGAATTTCCCAAATATGTATCCTAATGTAAGGAGAAACATTAAAATTTTTATTTAAAAGCCGTTAAAATGGATATATACCTAATAGGTACCGGGATAAAGTATAATTTTGGTCGATAAATAAAAGAAGTGTGTTTCATTTTACGCAATATGTCCAAAATCTG
This sequence comes from Mecyna flavalis, assembly GCA_949319885.1. Classification (NCBI taxonomy): domain Eukaryota; kingdom Metazoa; phylum Arthropoda; class Insecta; order Lepidoptera; family Crambidae; genus Mecyna; species Mecyna flavalis. Next base: position 5,571,409 of record OX439439.1, read on the forward strand.
GCAACTCTCGTTGATGTTTCTCCAAAAATTCATCTGACTGCGAGTAACGAGTCGTTTTTCGTGCCCCAGCAAAACTGGAGTCTTCGATTTTTTTGTGCAGCTCAAAATAATGATTTCGTGATCAAGAAAAATTCAAGAAATTCAAGTTTCATTTAAGTTTATCTTCAAAATTCATACACAGCCAAGTTTTATCTCATTAAATAATGATGTCTGAATACTATGACCATTTCCATCGGTGGGAACCACTTGCCGAATTTCATTTCATCATCAATGATGAAAATGATGATGAATACGATGATAACAATTATTTCTACTGCTTATGCAGTAGAGCTTTTATCAGGTACGTTGATCATGTTCTCATATGAATATTGATTTAAATTATATTTCTGAAATAATTAACATTTCATCCTGGCTATGTTTTTGTTTTGGAAACTTAGGGATGCTGTAAAGACCTACTACTCGGAGAAAGAAGATGCTAGTGAGAGTGAGGTGGAAGTTTTGCGCGAATCCCAGTCACAGGAGTGTGAAGATCAGTCTCATGTACACTTTTCCCTGGACACTTCTTATAAAGTAAAGTGTGAGGTAATTTTTTTTGCAATTATGTTTTAACGTAACGTAACAAACAACACGTGCTGTTGTATGCATGAAATTAGGCTAACTCTTGTGCCTGCTTTCTTGATATTTAGCTTGCATTATGGAAGTTTGTTAACATGAATATGAAATATCTGTTTATTGCCCACAATCCTATCACCATTTTTGTACAACTGGGCAAATCCAAGCGAAATGTTTTTTGACTGTGGCCTGATCTAAAGGACCATACTGTTATAGTCCATAGTTCTATAGGAAAAAGGAAACAATTTTGCCAAAAAAAATAATAAAGCAACTTGACTGTAGCAACTAATAATTATTCCTAAAATATTATATTCTCTAGCTTTTCATTCTAATTTAATTATTTTATTATTTTTCTGCAGAAGGATGAGGGTGCCAGTTGCTACTGCAGTGCGTCACATACTGACAATTACTGCTCTACAGATGAACATGACCCTGCACAAATCCAAGGCACTAACTCCCATGCATTACAACCAAGTGACAGCGGGGCTGACCTGACATATCAAGACTGCCATTCAGACTACACTACAAATGATAAGTTAGAGAAAATGGAACAAGACTCTTCCCCCATCAATAATATTACAGATTGCGATGAAAACTACTTATCTGAGGACACCTGGGAAAAGTTCTGGGCCGTTAACGGAGAACGTCTGATATGGGCATCTTGGATTAAGAAGTATAGTGACTATATTAACCCTGCTTATTTGGATGAAAATAATGATCTAGTCATGGATGATAATAATATACCCAAACAGCATTCAGCTGATCAGATTTACAATAGTGAACAATCTGATTTAAACCAGAAACTTGTGGATGATGATGAAAATTTGAGAGAAAGGAAGTTCTCTTATGACTCAAAAGTTAATCCTTATAAAACAACCCACAAGTCACAAAATCAATCAGGAAAATCTTATGTTGAAAACAAAGATGATACATGGCTACCATTAGCTCGTAAAAGATCATGTTCTGAACATGACAGAATACTGAGCCCTAGAACAATTGCAGGTACAGATTCAATGACCAATGTAACCAAAATCACACTTTCCAGTTATGATGTGACTTCAAGTCATGTGACGTCAGAATCAACACCCACTGATGATTACAGCATGTCATCATCAACTTCAGATGATCAAAACGATCAAACAAGAATTGCTAATGTTGAAGAAAGTCTAGAACAAGCACCATCCGAGGAACTAGATACAGAACAATATTGGCAATTTTTGTGGAAAAAACATTTTGGGGAACAATATGCATTGCATTACGCAAATTATGCCCAAACCAAGCAAGAAAAAGGTAAAGAGGAACAAAAAGATTTACCTACCATAAATATTGTAAATATTGCTGAACAGAAACAAGCAACAGAAGATAAAGCTTTAGAAATAGAATGCGAGAACAGTGAAGGGAATTCACAAGAGATGCCAACAATAATAGAAGTGCAAAATCAAGTTGACAGCATAAAGCTAGATGATAAGGTGACAAAGCCAAAAAAGAGGAATAAAAAGAATAGTAATAGAGTGATTGAAAGTAATAGAGTGATTGGATCTGTTGGTATGTTATTACAAACATTGCTCAAAGAAGAGCAAAAGAAAAGTGAAATGATTGAGAACAATGAAGTAGTTGAAGCTGGAGATGTCAAAACTGAAACAACTGAACCACAAACAATTGATGTTGTTGATGTAACTGTTAATTTAGCAAATGTACAGACACCTGTAAAGGATCCTAAACTTTCCACTTTTAAATATGAGAATGAAGGCGATGAAGACCCACCAGAGGATAAACCAATTTCATTAAAACGAAGGTAACAATAGTTTTAAACAGATATTTTGTTTATATTTTACTTTAAATAACATGTAGTGGACCATTAATTAAGTATGCAGTAGTCAATCAAAAATGTTTAAGTTATCTACATAGATTACAAAATGTTTGTATACTGACATAAACTTGATATACCCCGTAACTTACTTTGCTGGCAGTAAGACAAGTTTCTTTAGATTATAAATGTATTACCTTTTCACCTAGTTTCGCTAACAACTGAGTCCTTCTATATTTTTATGGATAATAAAATTATAATTATTTGATTTCTATTAAAATGTATATATATTCTTCGTTTTCTAGCCATGAAGTTGATGAAGAAGAAGTGGCGTCAGAGAAGATAAGATCAACATTTGAAATAATGGGCTTCAGCATTGATCCAGACAAAATGCCGAAGGGGCTGTTGATGTACCGAAAACGCATCGGCAGATTGCGGCCACCTCGCTACAAAAGGTCTTGGATGTCAAGAAAAACATATTTCGATGATGACGGAAATGCATACCAAGTAAGTTTTAACTTTAATAAACAGCTTTAATATACTGGGTGTACAACCCTTGCACCAATTGAGGAGTGGCCTTCAGATGACGTAAATGAAACCACCAAACGTCTGGTCTGAAGCGAATATATTTCTGAATTGAACAACCCTACTTGCTGGCCTTTATATACGGTCGGCGGATCGAAACGCTAGCGCGTGTTAGAGCCGCCGCCCGTCCGTTATACATTAACTCCATCTATCGTCTCATGGCGAAACTATAACTATGTTATACATGCCGCCCCCTAAGGGCGAATTTATGATTGCCCTTGAATACTGGGCTGATACATAAAAACCAATTAACCTAAAATACAAAACAAAATAAACTTATTCCATGGAATTACATACAACTGATAGAAAACAAACTTTAAAACCAATAAAAAATCCTACTACATTAAATAATACATAATGTTGAACATAAACTCTACCAGCGTAATTCAATCCAAACCAAAATGTTTCTTTGCTGTTTCCCCACCCAATAAATATCCTGACAATTATAATATTTAATGAACTAAAACATATTTTTAAACCCAAATTAAACATAAATATTACTCTGTTACCGGTAAAATACAAATCTTAGAGATTGGACGTTTGATCGTTGAATTCCTAATGTTAATTGTTACTACACGTGTGATTCCATCTGAACCAGGGTGTGTTGCAACAATTTTTCCAAACAGCCAACGACATGGTGGTAGTCCATCCTCTTTAACAATAACTACATCACCTACTTTAGGTTGCGCATTGATACTATTCCATTTGTAGCTGTGACGAAACTTCAGTAAATATTCATGTGACCATTTACGCCAAAACTCTTGTACCATGCGTTGTGTCATTTGCCACCGTCGTAATGAACTGATATTTCCTTTTTCAAAATTCTGGTCAGGAGATGTTACCAGTGCTTCTCCCACCAAAAAATGTCCGGGTGTCAAAACATCAATGTTATTTGGGTCATTATCCAATCTAGATAATGGCCTTGAATTTAAACAAGCTTCTATCTGAACGAGTACTGTGGCTAACTCTTCATACGTAAGCGTTGAACACCCTATTACCCTTGTCAAATGAAATTTGACTGATTTCACGCCTGCTTCCCAAAGCCCCCCAAAGTTCGGGGTATGTGGTGGTATAAAATGCCACTTAGTTCCATTGTTTGCTAACGACTCTGCTATTTCAGTAACCATGCTGTTTTTCTCTATATTAAATAATCTTCTTAGTTCCGTTGAAGCACCAACAAAGTTGGTGCCATTGTCGCTCCATAATTCCTGACAAATCCCTCTTCTTGCTACAAACCTTTTAAACGCTTGCAAGAACCCAGAAGTTGTGAGATCACTTACAACCTCTAAATGTATCGCGCGAGTTACCATACATATAAATAAACATATATACCCTTTATAAGAATGATGTCCTCTTCCTTTAGTTGTACGAATTTGTATTGGACCAGCATAATCCACACCGCTGCATTTGAAAGGTTTATTCGGCAAAGTTCTGACCAAAGGAAGTTGACCCATTAACTGATTCTCAATTTTACCAGTAGCGCGGATACATGTTACACATTCCCGTATACACAATTTAACTAATTGTTTAGCTCGTAAAATGTGATATTTTGAATTCAGATAATTCAACATGAGTTGTGTCCCACCATGCAGAGTCCGAATGTGAGCATCCTTTATAATCAATTTTGTCAAATTTGTTTGATGAGGAATAACTATTGGATGCTTCTTCTCCCATGTTAAATATGACTGACCCAATCTGCCTCCAACACGAAGAATATTTTTATCATCCAAAAATGGATTCAATGATTTCAATGCACTTTTTTTTCCAACCTGTAATTTATTTTGAACCATATTTATCTCGTCGTTGAAAAATTGTTTTTGACATTGTTGAATGCAAACATTTAATGCCATATCTAGCTCATCTGTGCTTAAATACGGAGACGGAAAATTCCGATGTCTGAAGAACCGTTTGCAATATGCTACGACCCTCAGTAGTCGAGACAATGACGAGAATCTATCCCAGAAATTATCTTGTACTGTTGCACAATGATTCCTAATCGCTTCCAACTCAGTGTTCGCTTCTTTAAGCTTCTTGTAATCAATTTTTTCTGACATTAGAAAATGGGGACCATTTTTCCACAAATCATTTTTAATTAGTTCGGTTGGTTTCATACCTCGTGAAGCACAATCTGCTGGATTATTTTCGGTTTCAATATGTGACCATTGGTTAGGGTCCATCGTTGTTAAAATTTCTGATACCCGATTAGCTACGAAAACTTTCCATCGGTTAGGGTGACTATTCAACCATGCGATAACAATCGTAGAATCAGTCCATGCATGTATTTGTGATCTTTCAATGTCCATTACTGTTGCAATTTCCATCATCAATCTTGAGAGCATAACAGCTCCGCATAGCTCTAATCTAGGTATAGATACCTGTTTAATAGGCGCTACTTTAGTTTTGGCTGTAATTAAGTTGACGAAAATCTGGCCATGTTGATCGATAACCCGAAGGTATACCACGGCTGCATACGCGACTTTCGAAGCGTCGCAAAACCCATGCAGTTCAACTGCAACATTATCCTTTTTCCAATGGTTCCATCGAGGAATGCTAAATTCAGCTAACTCCTTCAGTTCTAAACGATAATCAAGCCATTCTTGTAAAAGTTCTTGCGGGACTTCTTCATCCCAGTCTATTCCTTTTATCCATAACTTTTGTATTATTATTTTTGGAATAATAACACTAGGTGCCACCCACCCTAATGGATCATACAACCGCGTAATATCTGATATTATCTTCCTCTTTGTCACAGGTGGCTGTAACGTAGGTAAATTTACCTGGTAATGAAATGCATCAGTACTACGATTCCAAGTCACTCCCAATATTTTTATTATTTCATCCATTTTTATCTTTAATCCTTCTTTAGTTTCTTTATTTTTGTTTTTTTCTTTTATAGTTTCCAACAACTCATTGCAACTGCTGGACCATTTTTGCATTTCAAATCCTCCTCTTCTTAGTAATTCGTTCATGTCATTATATATTTTAAGTCCTTGTTGTATATTCTCACAGCCCGTCATCAGGTCATCCATATAAAAATCTTTGTGCACTTTTTCTACTATATCAGGATATTCATTGCCTTCATCCTGGGCGACTTGTTGAAGTGATTTAACTGCTAAATAAGGAGCGCATGCTGTTCCAAATACCACTCTTAACATTCTGTAATCTTCAATAGGCGTATTTGAACTTCTTTTCCACAATATTCTCTGATAATCCGTGTCACATTTATTAACTTTAATTTGCCTGTACATCTTTACAATGTCAGCAATCATACAAATTGGATGTTTCCTCCAACGCATTAGAATATGTCTCAAATCGTCTTGTAATGACGGCCCTTTCAATAAAATGTCATTTAGCGAAATGTCATTTTTCCCTTTACAGGATGCATCACAGCAGATCCTCACTTTCGTGGTGTCCCGTTCTTCTTTGACCACCGCTAATGTTGGCAAATAAACAGCGTCTCGATTGCCGTGTACTTCTTCTGCAGGAATTTTCTCCATGTGACCCGATGATAAATACTCTTCCATCACTTCATTGTATTTGGTTCTGAAATTTTCATCTTTGATGAACCGTTTTTCCAACCATTTCAATCTTTTCTCAGCTATATCCCTGGAACCTACAACTTTTTTATCATCATCAGCAAAGGGAAGACGAACGATATAACGACCTTCCTCATCACGAACTGTAGTTTTACTATAAAATTCCTCACAACGAATGTCTTCGTCTGTCATCAAACATTTTTTAGTCATTGGAACATCGGATTCTAGCTCCCAAAACTTTTTTAATAAGTCATTGTCTGTAGTTGTGCAAAGCATAACATTGACTTGTGGAGGTTCGTTTGACACTCCTACTACCCCAGACAAAATCCAACCCAATGATGTGAATTGAGCTAACGGTGTTCCAAAAGGCCCTTTTCTCACTCCTTCTAGTATGATTTTGCTATAGACCTCTGCACCTAATAAAATATCAATCTTATTAGGAGTATGATATTCTGGATCGGCTAAATAAATTTCCTGGATATCATCCCATTGCATTGTCTCTATTTTCTTAGCCGGAAGAAGTGCAGTGATAGATCTTAAAACATAAGCCTGCACTGTTAACGTTACCTCAGGATTCATTCTAGATTTAATTTCTACACTGACTATACTTTTAGCTGTTATATTCTTGCTCTCACCTAACCCACAGATTTGACCCACTATTGGTTTTTTCTTTAAACCTAAATATTGCACCGTTGATTCAGTTATAAATGATGTTTGTGACCCTTGATCTAGCAAAGCTCTAATTGTATAGTATTCCCTATTCTTAGACCTAGCTTTTACTAGAGCTGTGGCTAACAGAACCTGACGTGTACAATTTCCTGTTGCGAAACAAGTAACTGGAGGTGAATTATCATCCTTCCCTTCACGTTTATCATTCCCTGAGCGTTGTAAATTCCTTCCAGTACTAGTTCCTGAAAACTCTCCTATTTCTGTATTCTGAGGATGTAAAAGTGTGTGATGGTGACAACCACACGTATGGCATTTACTCCTTACCTTGCATATGTTAGCCAAATGATTAGTACCTAAACAATTGAAACATATCTTGTTGGTTTGAACGAAATTACGCCGTGAGTCTACACCTTCCTTTAAAAATTTTTCACAATTGATCAATTTGTGTTCACCCGCACAGAACTTACATTGTACATTCATGGTAAATAAAGCCTTAAATTTATTGTCATAATTATTGTAATGACTATTTGGTTTAATTGTTGAATTAGAATTATATTTAGTTGTTGAATTAACTGGTCTTGTGTCTATGAACTCTAGTGCTTTGTAGCGATTTGTTAGAAAATCCGTAAAATTTTTATAAGATGGTAAATCATCCGATGAGTTCGAAAAATGAAGTTCCCACTGCCTTTTAGATTCATTATCCAACTTCAGAGTGATTAAATGAATTATAATTATGTCCCATGACGAAACATCAACACCCAAATTTGCTAACCCATTTAAACAATCATCAGTTGTATCGATAAGATCTTTTAATCCGTTGGCAGATTCCATGAATAAATTTTTTTGACTAAGCAATCGCTTTAGAATATAATGAGATAAAAATTTCTTGTTGTTATAACGAGTCTCTAGTATATTCCAACACCTCCCGTAGTTTGCATCAGAAATAGGTATTTGCCTGAGAAGCTGTTCGGCTTCCCCAGTCAGATATCCTTTTAAATAATGAAGCTTTTGAACATTGTCTAAATTATCATTGTTATGAATGAGTGACACGTATAAGTCCCTAAAAGTCACCCATTCTGTATATTTTCCAGAAAAGGATGGTATTATTATTTTAGGTAATTTAATCATAGGTTTGGAAGTAATTTGAGTATCTCTTTCATCAGAGCCTTTCTGCGAAACAATACCCTTCTTGGAAAACGTGGTTAAAATAGTTTTCAACTGAGTCTTGTACTCAATGTAGACTTCTTTGCCTAAATCGTATATATCGCTAGTGACATAGGTAGAAGCATTTAATTCCTCACTATCGAATTCCCGGATCAATTTGTAATCCCCTTTGTTGAAAGTATCCCACAGTTCCTCTAAGGACTCCAACCTAACCTGAATATATGATTCGGTAATTCGATCTTTTGGAGCTTTTTTGAAATTAATTTGATCTTTGCATATCCTTTTATAAATATTTTCCTGATATTTAATTAAATTTTCCATATTTTCCATGATCAAAACTCAAAATTGACAAATAAAATTTGAAGTTGTCAAGTCAAATTTGAAAAATTGAAGTTTCGAAAAAGAATTTTGAAATTTGGAATATTTGAAGGGTTGGCAAAATTTTGAAAATTTTCTAAGTCTTTGACAAATTTGGACTTGTAAAAAATTTGGGCATAGGTTCCCCGTAGTATACAATTTTAGAAAACTATTCTAAGTCCTAAATTAAAACTAAAATGCACTAAGTCCACTGACAGTTCCACCACTTTCTTCTTGAACTGAAGGTTCAAATTCCCATAAAATTTTAAAACTCACGCGAATCCCGTTTGACACCACACTCAAACCTCACTGCAGGCCTCCGTAGACCACCAGCGTAGTCCTCCACGACCTCCAGTAGGGCTCCGCCTCGGAGCCTCCGAGACGCTGACCCTTGACGGCTCCACTCCCGGCTCCGTCTGAAGCTCCTGCAGCCTGCTTCCTCAGCAGCTGCGGACTCCTGATGACCACCTTGGTCGTCAGCTCTCCCCCACCGTGCACCATGCACCACCACCACCACCACTTCCTCTCCAGTAGGCGCTGATTCTCGAAGGACCATGTACAACCCTTGCACCAATTGAGGAGTGGCCTTCAGATGACGTAAATGAAACCACCACTGGGAGACATTTATATTTGAAGGTTACTGAGTAAATTTTTTCGTAATCTATTTCGAGCTTAATATTAGCTAAAACTAGCAAGAAATGCAACACAAGTAAGTGCTTGTAAAGTTTTCAGTATGGCAAATTAAATATTTCACTTGGTCATAATTACTGTGGCACACAGCATCCTTGCCTTTACATGTTTAGAAGATGTGCAGCAATGTATGGCTATAATAACTGACTAAAAACTATGTAGGTATATATTTGTTACCTATCTTAAAGTCATGGAATGTATAGGTATTTAATTATTTATTTTAAATTTAAATTTATTTAAATATTTTAAATTATTTTAAGCCCCAAGAATCAAATGATGAAAGAGAAATGCAGACTGATGATGACTGTGTAGATGTGAAGTCTGACAATGAAAAGTCAGAATTACCAGAGAATAGCCCAGCAGATAATGTAAACGCCAAACTAGAACAAAGTAAGTCCATTGATGCGGATAGTGAAGCATCAAAGGAAGCAAAAGTAGAGGAGACGAAAAATGACATGGATTCGTCCTTTAACACGGAACAAGATGAAGATGAAAAAGCAGTTGAAACCACTGTACTTGAAGGTGAGTCGGTTGGGAACAATCTTTTTGAGGCTCAAGTTGCTCAGTCTTGCAAAAAAGTTTTGTACTAACATCAACACTGTATCTGTTAATCTAAGTGACAATGTCCTATATTTTAAAAAGTAATTGTTATTGCCAATAAAAATGAATTTATTCCCTATTTTTATCATTTTATTCTGTTTCAACTTATTTTCATTTCATACCCATTTGTTAACCAAGAGCATTCTTCAAGTCTGTTAAAGAGCGTCGTTTACGCGAATGCCGTTTAAAGTATCCAGTGAATATGGGTATTTTTAATGTTATACACAAACTTTGAAAGAAATTTCTTGTAATTGTAGCAAATCCAGCGGAGTCCATAAAACGCAGGAGAAGAGCAAAGCGCCACGCGCGCAGTGGCGACGGTGACTACAAATCAGACCTACCCGATGAACTGAAGGACGACCCGAAAATGCTCAAATATTGGAAGAAAAGGCATTCCTTGTTTCACAGGTGAGCCAGTAAAAAACGATAGAAGAAAAATCTTTGAAGCTCTAATAAATATTTATGTGCATTAAAAACTGAACTTCCATCTATGTAAAAAATGAACAAATACACTATTTTATTTTACTCCATAGGTGAACGTAATTGATTTAATAAAGAATAGGGATGTTTTTCAGACCAAACGAAATATATTTGCATTGTAATTTAGTAAAAACGGTGCGTTAAATACAATTTTATCTTGATCTTCTGGGCGTATTTCAATCTGGCAATAACCGGCTCTTGAGTCTCGAAGGGACAGAAATCACAGAAATGAAATAGGCTTCACTTTATGCAAACATCTATAATTTTATTTATATCTCAGAATGAAACAGGTCATCATGCCATGAGTGTAAGAATCAACGAAGATACGAGAACTCTCGCATAATATGACTGCTATTCAAAAACTGTGCATTGTATTTACAAAAAATAGTATTCTATAAGTAATGTTAATCCGTTGTCTGGCACCTACAGTACAAACTATGCTCTCTCTTTCACCGAGCATTTAAGCAGGTTTCCTTATGATGTTTTTCGACACCGCCGAGTTAGTGGTACGCGCGGTAGTGATAAACGCACTTTAATAAATCTATAAGTGTGCGTCGAGGTAGGTTCGAACCATCGATCTCTGATCGTATGAAATAATGTGTTGAATATATTCATGTCATTCAGGTTCGATGAAGGTATAAAGCTGGACCGCGAGAGTTGGTTCAGCGTGACGCCGGAGAGCGTGGCGTGGCACATCGCGAACAAGTTCGCGTACGACGTCATGGTCGACGCCTTCTGCGGCGCCGGCGGGAACACCATACAGTTCGCCCGGACTTGCAGTAAAGGTAGGTTATTTATTCTTTGTCTAGGACTTATTGTACAAGCTAAGCTTGGTTTATTTATACCCATGCACCCAGACTAGATCAACTTCAGAGCAATTGCTTCAAATAATTAGTTCTAGAAATATAAATCATTATTTTTTTATGATTCTCAGCACTTTCAGAAATCAATAAAAATATGAAAATAGTAAATCATCCAACTTGTATTGGTTCTGAGTGATCCTTTAACTTCCGTGTCATATCAACTATTGCTTCAAATGGCTAGCTCTAACTATGTAGATTGGAGTCCAATTTTTGAGTTGGATTTGGAGGATAGTTTAGATTATTTTTACAACACAGTAAATTCTGTATTCAATGATTATGTTCCGCAAAAAAGGCAATTTAAAGAGTCGTCGAAGTCTTCGTATCCGGTTTGGTACACTAGTGGCATTATTCGCGATATTAAAGTAAAAGCAACGCTTCATAAAAGGTACAAATCGAGCGGTTTGGATGTAGACTATCGGGCTTTTTCGGAACATAGGGCTAAAGTAAAAAATATGATAAAGATCGCGCATAGGCAATATTTAAGCCGTGTTCAGAGTCGCTTACTTAAGGAACCTAAAGCATTTTGGAATTATGTTAAAGATAAAAGAGGTAGCAGGAGTCCTCGAAGGATCACGAAAGAAGGGTCAGTATTGAGTGAGGATCAGTGCGCGGTTGAATTTGCGAGGTACTTTCAGTCTGTATATAGCACTGAGAAAGCACAGCTGGATGTGAGTGCGAGCGTGGCGCGGGCGGGCGGCAGCAATGCAGCCGCGCGCGTGCACCTCGACCGCCTGGAGCGGGAAGACGTCGCGAACGCTCTGCGCAGGCTCAAACCGAAGACCTCCTCGGGGCCAGACGGCATACCCCCTTTCGTGTTCAGGGACTGTCGAGCAGTACTAACAGCACCCCTACTTCACATATTTAACTTATGTTTAAGCACGGCGCGGTTTCCCGATAGATGGAAAATGACGCGAGTCGTCCCGGTTCCTAAGGGACGACCGTCAAGTAGTGTAGAGGGGTACAGACCAGTGGCGGTACTATCAACAGCTGCGAAAGTGCTGGAGTCGGCCATACACAAGAGCCTGTATCAGCAGGTGAGCGCGCAACTGGCGGACGAGCAGCACGGGTTCCGCGAGGCGCGCAGCACCACCTCCAACCTGCTCAACTACATGGCGGACGTGGTTCCGGTGGTGGATGGTGGGGCGCAGGTAGACGCAGCTTACTTTGACTTCAAAAAAGCTTTCGACCTAGTCGACAATGACGTCTTGCTTGAAAAGTTAGCGGCCTTAGGTTTTACCTCTCACCTTCTGCAACTGTTCGCTAGTTGTATGGCTGATAGACAGCAGTATGTGGAGTATGCTGGACACGTATCAGAACCGTATTTTACGAGATCTGGAGTGAGCCAGGGTAGTAACCTGGGCCCACTGGAATTTATATGCATGATCAATGATCTGCCATGCGTAGTGAAGGATGCTAGGTGCCTTTTATTTGCGGACGACCTAAAGCTATACCTGCCTATCGAAGGTCCAGAGGACTGCAAGAGGTTGCAAGAAGACATTAACAGAGTCGTGTCTTGGAGTGAGCGCAACCGATTGCAGTTCAACAACGACAAATGCGTAGTTATAACCCTATCTCGCGCGCGTAATGTGATAGAGAATAACTATGAGGTGGGGGGAGTAACTATGCAACGGGTGACAGAGGTAAGAGATCTGGGCGTTCGGCTTACAGCTGGTCTATCGTTTAGTGATCATATTAACAGTATATGTAAAAAAGCATACCGCAATTTAGGGTTTATACTGAGAAGAGCGCAAGGGTTTACCAACATCACTGCGGTTATCTCTTTGTATAACGCCTTGGTCAGGAGTCATCTGGAGTGCAATGCGATTATCTGGGCACCGCATGAAACAAAATATAGGCTCATGTTGGAGAGGATTCAAAATAAGTTTACCAGGTATCTCTACATGAAGCTTTACGGTGTCTATCCTTTTTATCCGTTGCTGTACCCTAATTTATTTGTTTTGGGAATGGTGGGATATAGCGAGCTGAGGGTCAGAAGGGATTTTGCGTTAGTGTGTTATATCCACAAGATATTGAGGGGAAAGGTACACAACGCGGAATTCCTTCGGCATATTAAGTTTAGCGTACCAAACCAGTACGTGGGGCGGCGGCGCGCGCCGGCGCTGCTGGCGCTGCCGCGCGCGCGCACGCGCCTGCTGGCCGAGGCGCCGCTCACGCGCGCGATGCGCACTATTAACGCGGTGGCTGAGCGTATGGACATTTTTTCATGTTCTCTGAGCGAGTTCACAAGAATAGCCATGAATATTATAAGCTATAAATATATAAGTCAGTAGATTAAGTAGTATTAATAAGGTAATAGGATAAGTTATGCTATCGCATTAGGCTAAGACCTGTAATGATAGTATAAGAGATTATAAATAAATAAATAAATGTGTACCATTATTTATTGTTGGCGCTTTCAGAAATCAATTTAATGTATGAAAATAGTGTATCTTCGAACTTGTATAACTTGGTTCAGATCGATCCTACAACTTCCGTGGTATATTAACTATTGCTTCAAATGGCTAGTTTTAACCAAATGTGAAATAATTTTTTGGTGGCCGGTACTTTTAGAAAAAATTACCTCCTATGGTGATATGGATGGTTGTAAATGTCCGCAGTGATAGCAATAGACATAGACCCGAGCAAGATCGAGATGGCTCGCCACAACGCGGGCGTGTACGGCGTGGCGGACCGCGTGGAGTTCATCGTGGGAGACTTCTTCCAGCTGGCGCCGCAGTTGCAGGCCGATATGGTGTTCCTGAGTCCGCCTTGGGGCGGACCTAATTACTCTGAGGTACAAATAACTACACTTATGCTTTCTTTAACACATGTGCGCTGGAACATTTGCCAGAGTTAAAAGGAACTAGCCACGCCCCTCGACCAATCAGATCTTCGAAAATATAAACTGGTGTATAGACAAAAAAAAATGGACGTGGAAAAAAGAGTCTCCTTGCAGAATAAAATTTGATTTCATTTCGTTGGAATTTTCAATTTAATGTTAGGAAGTTAGGAACACATAGTGAAAATTTTATTAGAAACAGACATAGACATATATACAGACATATTTCACACTAAACAGTTGCAGTGTTGAAAAGACCGACAAACTTATCTGTTCCGGTGGCGGCGTCGCTACTGTCTATTTAGAAGAACTGTCATTAAATATCATTTTTGTATTGCATTTCACGTAGTTCCAATTTTGTAGACCTTTTACTGGCAGATATCTTTTAATTTACTATAATATCATATAAGATATATTGATCCATCTCTTTATGTAGTCGATGTCAATTGTCACTATACACATAAATGATTTTAATATTTTAATGACGCATCTTCACCTTGCGCTAGGGCCAAATGAATGGTGTGAATCGTTATCCCTAATTCGCGCCTTTAAATTACGATCAAGACGAAATACATATTTTTACTTACTCTGTAGCGGTCTAAGAACTCCTTCTTTTGTTGAGGATAAGATTAATGTCGATTAATATTTTATTTCAGAATTACGAATACGATCTAGAGACAATGTTGGAGCCTAAGCCTGCGTCGGAGTTGATGGCGGTCGCCAGAACAATATCGCCGAACATCGCTCTGTACCTGCCTAGGAACACCAGATCTGATCAGGTAAACAAAAACAATCTATAAAATATTAACTTGTATGACCACCCATCCAGGTATTGACAGCGCATAATGTGCCTTAACTTCGATAATATGAAGCATAAAATAAATTACTGTTTATCTTGTTACTTGCACTGTTAAAATACTTCTATCTGTGACCATAGGCAGCAGTGAATATTAATCAGGATTTTTTTAAAGTAGATTGATTCCAACTTAAATTTGACAAGTGCGGTAAGTCACAACACTTCATTGTCATGAATAATTATTAGGCTGTTCTTTTTTTTATATTTAAACTAAGCTAGCACTTGACCACAAAGTTGCTTGATGTTAAACAACTATGCGGCCTACGATGGAGCGCGCTTGCTTAGGAGAAGCTCGTTAATTCTGACGTTAAAGAGCCCCAAGCTATAAGATACTGATTTTTTACAGGATTTTTTATAGTGATTTTCTTATGAATGGTATATTTTGTTGTTTCAGCTGTTATCACTGGCCAAAGAAGTGGGAGGATCGGTAGAAGTTGAACAAAGCTACCTAGACAGGCGATTTGTGGCGATCACTGCTTATTTCTATTAAGATAAGTTTAATTTTGGTTACCCTTTTTGCAATTATAACGGGCAAGGGTTCGTTCACCACAAAAGATGTTCTTTTTAATTAATAAAAACTCTTAAAGTGTTGAGGCCAGTAACATGATTGTTGTGCTTAAGAAAATATTCTAATTCAAACCTTTTTTTCAATCAACTCGAACTCAAGGAAATATGCGTAGAGCTGATTTGAATCTCAAAGGAGAAATCTGTCTGCATTTATTTTGTAATACTGCATTTACTAACTTAGTACATTATTAATTGTATTGTATTAATTGAAACATGAACAAAAAGAATACTTCTGTTTATTAATAACCCACAAGCCTTGCCTGTGTCGATTATCTGATTTTTCAATCAAAAAATTACGAAAACTTATTTGTATTAAAATAGAAATAAATGTAAGGTTGGAATGTAAGTTAGTGTTTGAGAGAAATAATATTGGGTATGTTAATAATTAATGATATACATTTATGATATCGATCGTATTTGGTAGCATTTGGCTGTCCCGATTATATTACTTTTCGGGCAAAATAGTACCCTCTTATTCATATGAAAATCTGAAATGTTTACTGATTAGTTTTATTTATATTTACGTGAAATGTTTTATCTATATTAACGACATAGCTTTATTCATAAATAATAACCTCCTAAATATAAAAGAAAATATTGACTAAACTAAATTTTATAACTTATTCCTTGTTTATGCAAACTTTGCATATCAGTATTTATGCCAAGGTATTTTTTTATATCTTCTTGATCTTGTTACTATCCGAATTGAAAAATATACTGCCAAATAAGGAGAATCGATTAAAATTATTCAACTAGCTATACTTTTAATAAGCCACGGGTAATTTTCACTAAAATACCTACATTTTCGCCTATGATGTTTGTTTGGCCACTATGGTGAGACTTTCAAAGTATATTTTTTATACAATTGTCTCTTTGTCATATAACGTAGGCGTACTTAGAAGGAGTTGTATAATATATGAATAAGAGGGTTATAAAAAAAACAGTATAATTATTATTACTGTCTGTTTAACGGTGTGAAATGTGAATGCTATAACTTTGAATCTGATAATTCCATAAGATAATTCATAAGCTGTTTTATATATCTATTGTATTTTGTAAACATTTTCGTTTACTCTACACAGCAATAAAACTTATGTTTAAGAGAAGCTCAAATTATCTATTTTAAGATGGAAATGTATATCAACAACTTAGAAATATTAGTGTAATTATCAGAGATTTTAATTGTATGACCATTATTGCAGAAAAAGTAGTATACTTACGTACATATAGCACTCATTCTACCGCGATATTTTAATCATTAACTTACTATTTTTGTGATTTTATAATTAAATATGATTATGGTTGACCGAACACACGTAAGCTTTATATAGATACTAACATGCCTACGAATATTTATGTGACAAAGCATCTGTTGTATGTTTCTATTTGTTTAAAACTGGTTGCATAAGTTCTGTAATTTTTTTAATGTTCGCTATTTTTTATAGTGTAACGTCAACCTACAGTGGATGTATCGGTCCAATGATTGGAAATGATTACTTCTTTTAGTGTATGCTTTTGTCAGCGCTTACGTGAATCATCGTTTAAGTAGACCGTGGGTGGAACTCTGGAGTTTAAGACCAGGGATGTAACGGAGGTAATATTATCGGAACCGAAGTCGGAATCGGAGTTTTAAAATTTGATTTATCGGAATCGGAACCGGAGTCGGAATCGGAGGTAGAGGCAGAAGTAGTGGCAAGAAAAAGATTTTTCATTTAAGGACAAATAAAAACTCAGTATTCAGTAATTTTTTTTTTCATTTTAATTACAAAACAAATTACAGACAATGAAAAAATCAACATGTTTCTAATGAAACAACAAAATAAATCAAATGCATTGACTCCAAAAGTAGTGTATTGCTATGCTTTGACCTCCGATCAAAACCTCCGATTTAAAAGTTCCGGAACCGAATGTTGTAAAATAATCGGAAGTTCCGACGCGACGTAACGGAATCGGAGCTCCGTAACATCCCTGGTTAAGACATTCGTTCCACTACCCACTATTAAGCTTACCCGGTTTCCCCTTCAAATTCGGAGAAGGTTAGAAGGAAGTCGGTGCTAGCCTTGCGGTGATTTACAGGCTCGCCTACTGATTACTAAAATTTACTTAATCATACTGTGTTTCTCTGTGTTGCTTACCTAAAATATAACTACTTCATTGCCAGTATTCAAATTTTGTTTTAGTCGCCTATGCTATATTATGCACAAATCTCCTTAAATTTATTATTGTTCTATTTTCATAGTAGATTTCTAGATGTTTATAAAAATTTACTATCCATTCTTGTAATATCTTATCGATTTATATGCATATAATATTGAACGAGTATTACTAGGGTGGTTTGTTACAAATTCCGATTCTATTTTTGTTAAGTTTGCTAAAAAATAGCCCTCGGGTTTAAAAGAATACCTACCTATAATCGATTCATAAATAAATAGTTTCGTTCTACGTGAATATCTTTTCTACACTCGTTTTACGCACTTTGTGATAACCCCTAATATGTAATACAATAAGGCTTGTCTGTGTACATTAGTAGCCTTTGATTTTTTTTTATTTTATATTATGAGATTTACTTATAAGTTCCTCATTTCTTCATAACACCCGGTTTAACAATTATTATTGATATTATTGTTCAGTTTAGGTACTTAGTTATTTAAAACCACAAGTTTAAAGCTCAAAAATAAATTATTGTCATCACGCCTTATGAACAGTTTTGACAGTGGAACCTCCTCCGTGGAACAGTGCAAGGGCGTCGCCAGCTTATGGCTAAGGGGGGGGCAAATCCCACCACCACCCATGGCCTTACCAACCTCTCGGTTATACGGGCCTAAGGGGGGGGGGGGGGTTGCAATGGAGCCATAATATTATTTATTTATTTATTTACCAATTATTGCACTTGTAAATTTATAGGTACATAGAGCCTTAAGCTAGCCTAACACTTAGTACTATTCTATAAATATTGCAAGACCCTGTTAGGGTAAGTATAGCAAATCACATTAATAATTATCCATCATCCATCATCATCAGCCTGTAACAGTCCACTACTGGACATAATTATGCCTCTCCAAATGCTCACCACGCTGATCGATCCTCGGCTAGTCACATCCAGCTCCTGCCAGCCATCTTGCGCAGATCATCGCTCCACCTGGCCTCAGGGCGTCCTACACTACGCTTACCGAAACGCGGTCTCCACTCTAGATCCCATTTACCCCAACGGTTATCGGTTCTACGGCTGATATAGCCAGCCCACTGCCACTTCAGCTGGCTGATCCGGCGGGCTATGTCGGTGACTTTGGTTCTCTGCCGAGTTACCTCATTTCGGATGCGATCCCGCAGAAAAACGCCGAGCATGGCTCTTTCCATAGCCCGCTGAGCGGTTTTAAACTTGTGGACTATTCGTGCCGCAAGTGTCCACGTTTCGGCTCCGTATAACATGACGGGTAGGACGCACTGATTGAAGACTTTCATTTTTAGGCATTGTGGGATCGGCGATGAGAAGACTCGACGTAGTTTCCCAAACGCTGCCCATCCCAACTGAATTCTTCTATTCACCTCGTCCTCAAAGTTGTTTCGACCCAACTGCAACGACTGCCCAAGGTACACATATTTTTAAACAACTTCAAGGAATCGTCCTGAATCGCAATCGGTTCCGGTCGAACATGTTCATTGACATGACCTTGGTTTTGTCCAAGTTCATCCGTAGGCCGATGCGTAAACAAGAATCAGCCAGGTCATTCAGCATCTGTTGTAGGTTCTGCAGCGTCTGCGCCGTTATGACGATGTCATCTGCAAATCCCAAGTGCGAGTTGTATTGGCCATTTATGTTGATGCCACGTTCTTTCCAGTTCAGCATCTTAAACATATCCTCCATTGCATTTGTGAACAATTTCGGAGAGATGACGTCCACTTGTCACATTCCTCGATGCAATGGTATAGGATTTGTCTGCTGTTTTTGTACTTGGACAGACATGGTGACTGCTTTGTATAGACATCTCATCACTTGGATATATCTTCAGTCAGTCTACTTGCCAACGTTTCAGGGACTCCAGAACGGACCAGATTTCTACCGAGTCGAAGGCCTTCTCATAGTCCACAAATGCTGGACACAGGGGCTGATTATACTCTTCGGTCTTATGTATAATCTGCCGCATAGTGTGGATGTGGTCTATGGTGCCGTATCCGCTCCGAAACCCAGCCTGTTCCGGTAGTTGGAACTCGTCGAATCTTCGCGCAAGACGGTTCGTGATCACTCTTGAGAATAGCTAATAGACGTGGCTTAGAAGGGAAATGGGTCGATAGTTCTCCAGCAGGCTTTTGTCCCTCTTTTTGAAGAACAGGACGACCACACTCCTACTCCACGCTTTTGGAGTTCTCCCTTCAAACAGGACAGCATCAAGTTTTGGAGCTCCCTCGCTTCTTTCGTTACATTGAACGAACACCTTAGATCCCCGATTTTCTCTATAACTCTATCGAACGAAGGAGTATTACAGCACCGGAGGTCGTAACGCACACGTTTATTTACCTCCCGGTTAAGAGCTCTTTTTCCGAGCGAAATGGCGGGTGCGTCTTCACGTCGTTGCATTGCCTCGGTGCCTCCATTAGCCCTAAAGTCCCTGCGGAAAGTTTCGAGTTCCTGCCTTTGCGCCGTATGTTGTAAAATCTCCTACCTTCCTCCTTGAGGATTCGAACCACATTTTAAAGGTTTCGGTCAACGTCAATTGTGGTTTCCAAGGCAGCAAATTGGTTCTCCAGGTTCGACTGGAATGTTTGCGATCCTATCATGGATTCGAGCAGAGTGGCCGGAGTCAAGACTTCATCAAACGGACGCGTTCAAAAGTCGATATTCAGAGTGCCTCGGACAAGTCTGTGATCGCTGCCGGTATTAAACCTGTTGATCACGGAAACATCTCTAAATATTTGCCGCCTGTCCGCCAAGATGAAGTCGATCTCGTTTTCCTTCATAGTGTCGGGGCTCTGCCACGTCCACTTCCTTTGGGGCTGCTTATTGAATCTGATATAGCCGTGATGAAAATGGCGGCGATTTTAAAAACGGATCTCAAAATCTTAATGTTATTTTGAATATTTCAATATTTTCTACAATATTCCTTGTGAATTCATTTTCGTTTTGTCATGCGATGCGGAATTTATTAATAGGTAAGGAAGTCGCTCGCACTTTGATCGCTTTGCGGCTAGCTACATTGGATCTCTAGGGGGGGGCAGCTGCCCCCCCCTGCCCCCCCCCTGGCGACGCCCTTGGAACAGTGGCTAAGCCGCTCGGGTATAAAAACACGGAGGTCGTGGGTTCGATTCCCACCTTGGGTCTGGTTGGTGGTAGGGCTTTTTCAGAGTCCGACTGGCTAGCTACCCCCACAGGTGCTCTGGCTGTGTTCCGGCAAAATTAATGTGGGGGCCAGTACACTTGAAATCAGAGGCTCGAAGATCAGATGAGTCTAAATTCTGGCAGCACATTGAGCGACGCTTCTAGATGAAGCGTCCCTCAATGGAATAGGCCGCAGTGGCCACTTACCATCAAGTGGGCTAACGTGTCTGTCGGCCAACTGAACTAGTATTAAAAAAAAACTTTTTACGTTGTTGCCCGCACAAATAGCCGCCGACTATAGTGTATCTATAACGATGTACACAGATAAGTTTTCGTATAATATCGCAAAAAATAGAATACTTGGTAGGCCTTGTATTGGTGATGGTATAAATGTTGTGACTGTAAATATCTGTTGATGAAAATATAAGCAATCAGTAACGAAAATTTGTTTTCATTGTTCTCCAAATGCATTGTTCCAGCTTTGTAGATATGTTACTATTAGGCAGGGTAGAGAAGTAAGGCTCTTTTTACCAAATTTCCTGTAAAATTACCAACTATTTCATTGCTGTTGAATATATGGGACTCGGGACTTAGCGTCCTAACTACCCACTAAACTACCTTGTTCCCGATTCACACCCGATAAGGATGAGCTAGTTTCTATCTTTCAGCAACGAACAGGACAATCCCCGGGTAAGTATTATACCGTTCCTCTTAGCCCAAAGGTGGACTGGTAGTGAATGGCATGAGGTCTGTCCCCCTTTACTATCCTGTGTTGTAGAAGTTTGACTGAATAAATAAATATCTCTGGACATTATTCACACAGCGCCATCTAGTCCCAAACTAAGCGTTAGCTTCTTCTAAGGGTGCCAGACAACGGATCAACATTACTTATATATTTTTTTGTGAATACATACATATACATAGAAACACCCAGACCGATAGATACAAACAGACATGTTCATGCACACAAATGTTTGTATCGTGCGGGGAACGAACCCGCGACCTCTGGTGTAATAGCCGACTTCTCGACCATTACACCAAATGGCTCGTCTTATTATTTTATATTATGAGATAAAAGTCTTAATAATAAAAGTCAAGTATGGTGAAAAGGGTATATTTTAGTCGCGCCACACAACGTGAACGTCGTCCGTGCGGAAGCGCTGCGTGATGGTCGCGTCGCTGAAGCTCATGCGCGCGCCGGCCGCGTGCTCCAGCGCGCCTGCGTAAGCAATCATCACGCCATTGTCGATGCAGAACCGCTCGTCCGTCGCGAACACCTAACATACAAATCACATACATACAATAGAAAAATACACAAATCTAAACTGAACTATTGGTCGAAATTCTGAAAAAACGCTTCTATTTTTTTACTATTGCGATTTATACGGGGATCATCGTAAAATATAAAGAAAGATCTTGGCCTATTGATTTGATTTGTGACTCTGTCTCTCTCGTCTTTAAGCAGCTAAGGCCACTTAAGAGTAATACTCAAGTTATCTTCATGCATCACAGACTGATAAAAGTATCAGTCTGTGATGTATGAAGATTAATTATCAAGATGTCAGCAAAAAGGAGATCTTCCTCTAAGCTACAGCAATATGGCGTGAAAATATTTAGTACCTTGCCCCCACGCTCCTGACACATGACGTCCATCATCTCTTGTAAACGCTCGTTACAACCAACGCCGCCGACTATTAGCACCTGAAATCAACATCAAAATTAATACAACCCTTTATGTATATTCCGATTAGTTTGCAAAATGTCAATAA
The DNA here is from genome assembly GCA_949319885.1 of Mecyna flavalis. NCBI lineage: Eukaryota > Metazoa > Arthropoda > Insecta > Lepidoptera > Crambidae > Mecyna > Mecyna flavalis. Next base: position 5,594,117 of record OX439439.1, read on the forward strand.
CAACCAATTACAATATTTTTTAATACTTTTAGTATTGTTAAAATATCGTTAAAAAAATTATAACAAACGTACATAATTATAATAACTGATATTTTATTTAATAAGGGTGTAACTTGGCAACCCTCCCTAAACACTTTTTAACATTCATATCACACCTCTTCAGAACCGCAATGTGCCATTGCTCTTTCCGTAATTTCAACCAACATGGCGAACAGGGTCTCCTGCAAAGAGTAGCACAGATCTTCAGGAGTGTACTTTTTCAACAGGTCTTCTGCATTATCTTCCATGTATGATAAAATTCCTGAGAAGCTGACATCCATACCTTTAACAGAAAGAGTTCTATAAAGACACAAACAGCATGGCTCTAATTTTAGCAATCTCAGATGGGCTAATACATAACATGTATGATTGATTCTGTCTTCTAAAATACCTTTCACACAGTAAGGCAGTTGCAAGTACTTCTTTCCTGATTTTGCTGCTTGTTCAATGTTATATCCTGGACTAGGATCATTTGACAATTTTAAAACTCTGGCAAATCTACAAAAAATAAGCAATTGTGTTAGCAGAATCGTGAAGTTACAAGTTACCACAAATGTCTGTCTAATATCTCTTCTAAGATATGGTAGTAAGTAGTAACCAGAATAGATTTAATTACTAAAATGTTTGACTAAGAAATGTAACAAAATACAAATTATGTAATGAATAAATAAATCCACAAACCTACCTGTCCAAACAGTTGCCCACAGCAATATCAATGGTTTCTCCAAATATCCTGTACCTTTGCCTGGAGTAGGCAATGACTTGTGTGTTTCCTCCACTGACATATAATACAGTTGGATTAGTAGCCTTTGTTATTAGTCTACCCATTTCAATATCTGACCACAATATGTAGGAAATCATATCAGAAATTGATCATACTAAAAATAATATTATAATTTATGTAAGTTTCCAAACAATCATTTAATTAAGGATTTAAGTATTTTTATGATTATTGTCATTAAAAAGGATACGTCCAATACAATGGTTGACACCCAAAATAGGCTTCTTCCACAGCTTCGCACAAGTACGTGCGACGATAGCACCGACCATCAGTGGTGCGCCCATACCCGGCCCTTTCGTATAACAGACCACGTCTATCTCTTGAGGAATTATTCCTGACTGGTCAAGCGCCATCTGAAGGACCTCGTGGACTTTTTGTTGATGATGTTCCGCTGTTTCTCGGGGCAAAAATCCTGTAAAATCATTTATGTTTACAATGTAGTAGGATCATTTTTCGTAGAGAATTAAAGCATAAATTAACTCTGCCTCAATATGCGTCTTTATGATGCTTAGTTCTTTCAATAAAATAAGCATTATAAACGATAAAGGTACTTTATTCTAGAGAAATGTAATAAACCAAACATAACCTTCACCGGGCGGTGTGATGTACGTCTTACGACAGTTGGCGAGTATTTCTCCATCCTTTACAATGCCGATACCAAGCTTATTGGCACTACTTTCAAAACCGATTGCGATAACCATTATTTAATAGAACATTTAAAGTATTTCTTGTTATTATCTCGCACTGCACCACACTGCACAGTGAAACTTTGTTTTGACAATTTGACATATTGAAACATGACTTTTGTTTTATTAAACCTATTTTTAAAATTCAATGTCCGAGATTGGAAAATTACACTAGTTTACATTTTTTTACTTTTTTTATATACCCCTCACAAAATCAATATCAATACTATCTTCTACCTTCCTAATTTCAAAAAGTGTTAACAAAAAATTTCTATCACGTCACATTTTTTTTCTACCCTCAAATCATTTTATTTCAAAATCATACAGAGTTGCTTACGTGTGGCGTTCATTTATTGCTTTTCTTTATGAGATATCTTTAAGTAAACTTAAACAAAATGTCGAAACGATAGTTTCAACAAAGTTCTGATCGTTTTTGTTACGTTTTTGGACAATTTTTTTTAAAAAAAAGAAAAGACCTGTTCTAGAATTGTAAAAAAGTGCATATAATCATTACTTTGGATTTCCTGTGGCTAATCAAGGAAATGGGTTCCTCGTGTGTTTTATGAAAGCTGTAGAATCACTTTACTGCGATGGTCATCCGGCGAAAACGTACACCTTCCATTTGGTGCACCAATGTTGTGGAGAGAACCGAGTAATCACGAAAATGACTGTTACTTTTGTGTTACGAAGACATCGGGTTTTAGTAAGAAAACTAAGTCAGGTATTGTATATGATGATGTTCCATCTGTTACTAAGCATAAGTTGCATTCAAAAGATCTTCCATATCCATCTTGACCCGGTGGTACTAGTAGCGAGAGTAAAATAAGGACTTTAGATGATGACAATGAAAGTGACGTGGAAATGAAATCTAGTGATTCTGAAAAGTTTTCTCTAGAAGGAATATCAACAAACAAATCAATTTCCTGCATTGTCACTTAGATTTTTTCCCGGAAAATTTAGGTAGTATGAGTGACGAGCAAGGCGAACGTTTCCACCAAGATTTAAAGATTTTTGAAGATTGCCATCAAGGATATTAGGATGAAAATATGTTAGGAGACTACTGTTGGTCTATTTTACGAGAAACAAATCAAGACACTTATAAAAAGAAGTCAAAAATTTGTTATTTTTAGTTTACTTCAGTTTTTCATAGTTGTTCTTCCTAATTTTTACTATATTAAATATTTCTTAATCCTGATGTGACAGAATTTTTTTATTATTTTTCCTAGGTTACCCTTACATAGGTACATAACATTCAATAACTTTCAGCTGGGGTATGTATAAAAACCGTGTAAACTAGTGTTATTCAATGTGCGTTACTCTAGTGGAAAGTTCAAAATATTAGCACGTCTAGAGATGAAACTATATAGAATAATTTGTGCATTATATGCTGTAAATGTGCACCAAATATAAAATTTGTGCCTAGTGGGGTTTCTGAGATATTAATGAAAATACGATTCCGCCAGCGTAACGCTTGAAAACGTTATCCTGGCGGAACGATTTTTACCTATTGGTCCTAGGACAATTTTAAGTAGCTTATAAGATAGCTTAAATTTGTGCCCTAAAGTAGCCAAGCAGCGGCATTTGTGCCCCCCGTAGTTTTTGAGTAATTGCAAATGCCGCTGCAGTAACGTTTGGCTTATTTTCCATATCTTCAGAACAGCTGAACGTACAGAAATGATTTTTTGTGAGAAGATGCCTTGTAATTTGTGCAAATTTGTGCCTTCATAGTTATTCCAAAGAAATACATGGTTAATGATTTAAAAAGATTTTCTAAAAAACGAAAACAGCCTCTGCCTTTTGAACTACTTACGATAGGCGCTGAATGTCTCAAGTAGCTGATGCCTATATGATACAAGGTTCTTCTGACAAAATTTTATAACCCTACGTCTGATATTGACGAAATAAATCAACTTTTTGAACTGAAAACTTTTTACTTATTTCAAGCCGCAATAAGGGAGTTTGAATAAACGTAACGATTCCCATTTTTTGTCAAAAATCTGTGCCTTTATTCAAATAGACACACACTAAATTTCAACTCTCTACGTTCTGTAATTAACCGTAAATTAAATAAAATTAACAAGTAAGAACATTTAGATTATTACCCGACCAAGTATGAAAGGTCATAAAAACCGACCGTGCAGTACTTCAAGCCAACATCTTTAAATTTGTAGGATAACTGTCGGTACACTCGTGTAAACAAGTTTTAGTGTGAAATCGAGGTGTTTTTTTTTCAATGCTTCATTTCTAATAACTCGATCATTTATTAACCTATTTTGAAAATTCTTTTTTGTTTGGGAGGGTCCACTTTCCGTTCTGCCCCAATTATCAATTAAACTAACAAGAAAAATATACCTACTCCAAGTGGTGAAAAAATTGGGTGATCTTAATTTGATTATCTATCAGAGAGGTGGTTGTCGAGGGGTGATAATATGAAATAAAAAACTACTCTTCCGCCTTATAGTTTAATAAAAAATATTTATTTTGTTCTTTGTTCGTCTTAGTCTTACATAGTAATAATATTTTTTAGTATTAATACGAAAACGTGTCCCCCGGGTGGCGCTAAACGAGCAACAACCTTTGGCTGCTGTACTTGATGCCTGCATTCTCACAGCAAAGCCCGTCGTTCCAACATAATGATAATACGAAAAGATTAATACTAAGAACATTAAATAAAAAGCAACGTAGGCTCTTAATCGTAATTTGTTTTCACTTTTTCGAAACGACAATAATTAACTTAATTAACCGCTTTTCTACATCACTGTACAAACAAGAGAAAAGTTAGGTATATAAATTAAGAAGGTACGGTAAATGTTCTTAAAGGCAGCTTTTTTATGACCTTTCATACTTGGTCGGGTAATAATCTAAATGTTCTTAGTTGGTTATTTTATTTAATTTACGTTTAATTACAGAACGTAGAGAGTTGAAATTTAGTGTGTGTCTATTTGAATAAAGGCACAGATTTTTGACAAAAAATGGGAATCGTTACGTTATTCAAACTCCCTTATTTGCGACTTGAAATAAGTTAAAAGTTTTCAGTTCAAAAAGTTGATTTATTTCGTCAATATCAGACGTAGGGTTATAAAATTTTGTCAGAAGAACCTTGTATCATATAGGCATCAGCTACTTGAGTCATTCAGCGCCTATCGTAAGTAGTTCAAAAGGCAGAGGCTGTTTTTGTTTTTTAGAAAATCTTTTTAAATCATTAACCATGTATTTCTTTGGAATAACTATGAAGGCACAAATTTGCACAAATTTCAAGGCATCTTCTCACAAAAAATCATTTCTGTACGTTCAGCTGTTCTGAAGATAATTATGGAAAATAAGCCAAACGTTACTGCAGCGGCATTTGCAATTACTCAAAAACTACGGGGGGCACAAATGCCGCTGCTTGGCTACTTTAGGGCACAAATTTAAGCTATCTTTTATGCTACTTAAAATTGTCCTAGGACCAATAGGTAAAAATCGTTCCGCCAGGATAACGTTTTCAAGCGTTACGCTGGCGGAATCGTATTTTCATTAATATCTCAGAAACCCCACTAGGCACAAATTTTATATTTGGTGCACATTTACAGCATATAATGCACAAATTATTCTATATAGTTTCATCTCTAGACGTGCTAATATTTTGAACTTTCCGCTAGAGTAACGCACATAATTATTCACACACTTGTACAGTCGTCATCATCATCATTTCCCATGTGCGTTACTCTAGCGGAAAGTTCAAAATATTAGCACGTTTAGAGATGAAACAATATAAAATAATTTGTGCATTATATGCTGTAAATGTGCACCAAATATAAAATTTGTGCCTAGTGGGGTTTCTGAGATATTAATGAAAATACGATTCCGCCAGCGTAACGCTTGAAAACGTTATCCTGGCGGAACGATTTTTACCTATTGGTCCTAGGACAATTTTAAGTAGCATAAAAGATAGCTTAAAGTGCCTTAAAGTAGCCAAGCAGCGGCATTTGTGCCCCCCGTAGTTTTTGAGTAATTGCAAATGCCGCTGCAGTAACGTTTGGCTTATTTTCCATATCTTCAGAACAGCTGAACGTACAGAAATGATTTTTTGTGAGAAGATGCCTTGTAATTTGTGCAAATTTGTGCCTTCATAGTTATTCCAAAGAAATACATGGTTAATGATTTAAAAAAGATTTTCTAAAAAACGAAAACAGCCTCTGCCTTTTGAACTACTTACGATAGGCGCTGAATGTCTCAAGTAGCTGATGCCTATATGATACAAGGATCTTCTGACAAAATTTTATAACCCTACATCTGATATTGACGAAATAAATCAACTTTTTGAACTGAAAACTGTTTACTTATTTCAAGCCGCAAATAAGGGAGTTTGAATAACGTAACGATTCCCATTTTTTGTCAAAAATCTGTGCCTTTATTCAAATAGACACACACTAAATTTCAACTCTCTACGTTCTGTAATTACCCGTAAATTAAATAAAATTAACAAGTAAGAACATTTAGATTATTACCCGACCAAGTATGAAAGGTCATAAAAAACCGACCGTGCAGTACTTCAAGCCAACATCTTTAAATTTGTAGGATAACTGTCGGTACACTCGTGTAAACAAATTTTAGTGTGAAATCGAGGTGATTTTTTTTCAATGCTTCATTTCTAATAACTCGATCATTTATTAACCTATTTTGAAAATTCTGTTTTGTTTGGGAGGGTCCACTTTCCGTTCTGCCCCAATTATCAATTAAACTAACAAGAAAAATATACCTACTCCAAGTGGTGAAAAAATTGGGTGATCTTAATTTGATTATCTATCAGAGAGGTGGTTGTCGAGGGGTGATAATATGAAATAAAAAACTACTCTTCCGCCTTATGTATAGTTTAATAAAAAATATTTATTTTGTTCTTTGTTCGTCTTAGACTTACATAGTAATAATATTTTTTAGTATTAATACGAAAAGATTAACCTACTAAGAACATTAAATAAAAAGCAACGTAGGCTCTTATTCGTAATTTGTTTTCACTTTTACGAAACGACAATAATTAACTTAATTAACCGCTTTTCTACATCACTGTACAAACAAGAGAAAAGTTAGGTATATAAATTAAGAAGGTACGGTAAATGTTCTTAAAGGCCGCTTTTTTATGACCTTTCATACTTGGTCGGGTAATAATCTATATGTTCTTACTTGGTTATTTTATTTAATTTACGGTTAATTACAGAACGTAGAGAGTTGAAATTTAGTGTGTGTCTATTTGAATAAAGGCACAGATTTTTGACAAAAAATGGGAATCGTTACGTTATTCAAACTCCCTTATTTGCGGCTCGAAATGAGTAAACAGTTTTCAGTTCAAAAAGTTGATTTATTTCGTCAATATCAGACGTAGGGTTATAAAATTTTGTCAGAAGATCCTTGTGTCATAAAGGCATCAGCTACGTGATACATTCAGTGCCTATCGTAAGTAGTTCAAAAGGCAGAGGCTGTTTTCGTTTTTTAGAAAATCTTTTTTAAATCATTAACCATGTATTATTTGAGTCGTATATAATCAAAGCCGGCCATCTGTCATTTTGGGTAAAAAAAAGTTATGACTGTGGCAACACATAGAATTTTGAATACTTTTAACGAATTAATCGCTTTGCTTTCAAAGATGGATAATTTTCATATAAAATCAATGTTAAAATCAGAGTTCATTTTCAAATATAGCTATCTGTAATGGTCGTCCTTGGTCGACCAATCACAAGCGACGGTTTGGAACGCAAAAGTGGCTATCTGTTAATGACTAAGAATCAAAGACGGCTATCTTATATTAACTTAGGTTCAAAAGTGGCTATGTTCATAGTTCAGGTATCAAATCTGGACATCTGCAATAATAAAATGTTATCCGTCTCTAAAATTTCAACTTCTTGTTAGGTTTTGTGTTTATTTCAGGTTCCGTAATACTTTCTATGTCTTAAAAACAAATATTTTTATCTAAATATGAAATACAGCTAAAATAGGGTTATTTTTTTAAATTGTCACAAATCAGTCTTTCCTCAGATAGCCGCTATTGATTCTATACGACTCATTTGTTCCGTCTTCGATATCCGGAATCCATATTGAGTGAAGCCTTCCGTTTTTCTTGTGTTCTTCCGGTCAAGCGAGTCCCTCTCTTACGCTAGTGGCGCCACCTTGCGTCCAATGCGACCGTTTCCGGTCGTAGGTAGCTATAGTTACCTCATGGATCGCGCCACCTCTTTTTGTCATTATAGCGTCGTTTTTCGTAGCGTTCGGACGTCGAAGCGAGCAAATATTTTAGAATATCCCATGATATTTCTAAAATAGTTAAAAATAGTTAAATTTTTCTTTTTTTTAATAATAATAATAATTTTTCGATTTAAATTTTTTTTGAAAAGTTCGTACATTGTACATTGCTTGGAATTAATTTTATTTTAACTCTCTTGCGCAATGGAATATAAAAATATGGAGAAAGTTACGCTGTCGGCAAGTGACGAAGCGGATTATTTTCTTTACTTCGAGTTCCAAAAGGAGAAGAAAAGCTCGGCTAAGGAATCGTATACTGGTACGGATTATAAGTAATGACCTAAGCGGGCAGATCATGTAAGTGATTTATATTTTTTATTTCTACGCAACAAGACGTGTTCTGTTTTAAAAGAGTTAAAGTACCCTAACTCGAAAAACCCAAGCAACAATCCTGCACTTGGGGATCTTTATCATATAAGTCTACAATTTTATTTTATTTTTTTGCATGTTGCAATGGTACACGGTGTTATTGGCGGCGCGCCACAAGTACAGAACAAAATCGACAAACAATTTATTTTCCTACTATATTAAAATACCCTCCTTATTCTTTAGCAAACTTTAAACTGAATTATGAGTTAGGTTTTGAACCTCGTACCTACAAAATGAAGGTATCGTTGTCAAGTCTCTAGTAGTGCTCTTGCAAATGCAATAATTATACAAGTAATAATACTAGTATTAATACTAGTATTAACCTCTATTGAAAATATTAGGTAAATATAATAGTAAGGGTTCTGAAATCTTGACATCGGACGTTGAGTACGATACGATGACACATTGTTAAAAAGCACCGCAAATTACACGTGTAGGGGTGCGGATTTTATTTTCTTTTTTTTACGCAGTGACCTGATCCTTAAGCAATTACTGAATTAAGTAGTTCTGTTTATTTGTTTGAATAAGTATTCCAAGTATCTATCGTAGCAGCTTGGAACAAATGACCAGACACAACCCAGATGCATTCGGTACTGTTATGGGTCGTGCATTTACTACCATGGATTACAAGCTTAAAATCTTTGAGCAGCCATGCAACGACACAAATTTTACGGCAGCTGTTTAAGGTAATTTCAACATACAAGGCATAGTCTGAAAGCCTTGTAAGATATCATATTGCTTTTTTCATCAAACCGTAACTCGTTTATAAAAGCAATAATATTGTTAATAGCAATAATAATAATATTAATTCTACCTTTATTGATACTTAAACCGGATTAGAAAGAGCAATTTTCAAAGGAGCATTTTCACGAATTCTTTGAATGGTCTCGTTGGTCTAGTGCTTGTGGTGCCTGGCCATTGCCTCGGGATCCTGGGTTCGATTCCCGGGTTGAGCTAAAAACTAGTGTCGATTTATAATTTGTCGGGCACGGATTAGTGGTCGCCGCGCCGGTTCGCATTTGGCGGGCGTGGTGATTGAGCCAATATCTGTCATTGTGGCGATTTCCTGGTTTCCGTAGAAGCCTTCGCCCAGCAGTGGGACATTAATTAGCTGATACTATCCTTATTTTGATGGCATATTAATTAATTGTTTAGTCATTCCACTACCCTTTTTGCGGAGGTTGTGTGGACCTTGGCTCCCGTTTGGCCCATTCAGATTGAGAGCTTCAGGAGGAGTGAGACTTGCCAAATGGATGCCATTCCATTTCTAGAATAGATTTCGCTAGATCCCTCAGCCAGGCCCAGTTCCTAACAGGGAGACAGCCTCGTTCGTTGTTCTCTGAGTTAGCCTCCCATAAATATAACAACTTCAGGAGGAGGTAAATTTGTAATTTTGCCTGGGCTAAACAATTAATTTCAGCAGTGGCTCTGGCTCTGGCTCTGACACAATCCCTAGAGTGTAAGGGGTTTACCTGGGACACACAAGTCAATACAAAGTCCCTGTCAGAACCGCAATGCCTATATAATGCTATATTCTGAAACTCTCTGAGCTGTAAAAGAAGGTAAGATTTGCAATCTCTTTAAGGCAGTACCTGAAATAAATATTGAACCACAGCGCTTTGTTCTGGTTCCGAGTTTTGACGTTACCTGGGACACACAAGCCAGTACAAAGTCCCTTTTGGAACCGAAATGACCTAACATTACTCGAAGAATTACTGGAACATACGCAGTGAGTCCCCCAGACAGGCCCTGATCCTAATGGGGAGACTGAGCGTTGTCTCGTTTTGGAACATATGCATTGAGTCCCCCAGACAGGCCCAGATCCAAATGGGGAGACCTAGCGTTGCCTCGTTCGTCATTCCCAGAGTTCATTATTATCAGTCTCAAAGGTACGTAAGGAGAATGTAAGATTTGAAATCTCTTCAATGCAATGTCCGGGAAAATTATTGGACTTTAGCGATCTGTTCTGGTTCCGACCTAAACTCATACCCACTCATTACAAGACATAGTTTGGGAATGTTACCGGGCTTGGCGCTGCGCTTGCGCTTAGGACTGGAACTAACCCAAAGCCCTTGTCGGAACCGAAATGCCACGCTCCGCAGAGCATTTCTAAAACAGATTTCGCTAGGCAGCTAGTCCCCCAGACAGGCCTAGCTCCTAATGGGGAGACGCAGCTTTGCCTCGTTCATCGTTCATAAAAGGGAGGCTACTTGTCGATCAACGCAATATAAAACTCAAGAAATGCCTAGATCCCTGCTCCACCAACAAATCAAAGATCCAAAACTAGTACAAGTCTGAGAAGAGTTGGTTGGTCATGGCTGCACGCAGCTCATTCACGCTACCCGCAGAGCCGCGCACAGCCGACATCACACATGCACACGATCGATGCAACTGATGGAGCACATATAGAAATGGACAGATTTCCAATGGTCCTTGCACATCAACTGCAAGCAAGGACCTGTATGTTGTTCAAGCAGTGATCCATAACGAACGACGGCAGGTAAGAATAATACACATTTTTTCTCCACAGGGGCAATTGCACAGTCGTGGCCTAAGATACATTATTATAAAATAGGCACGAAGTCGTATAAAGTCCTAAAAATATATTTGGCAACGCAGTACGTTCCAGATCTATGTAGCCTGAGGGTAGATGCGCTGTCACACACTAAATAGTTTAGTGACATTCCAGTCAGTAGGGAAAACCAGAACCGGCCTGTTCCCATTTAGAACTGCTCACGCTACTTGTTTATTGGGTATAAGAAGGAACTAACCTCTTACAATGCATTTTTATTTTATTTTTCAAATTTGACTTGCAGATGTCTCATGTCTGTATTGCTTGTTTTCACAACCATAATAGATGCTGTCCCGCCTAAATATAGCTCACAAGTTTTGATCCACCCGAACACAGCCTAGGATCAGTATAATATTGTACTAATTTGCACACTCCGGCCGGGTCTGGGTAGCGTGCTGAACCACCTGTAGATGAGTATTAGACAATTATCAGATCTGCAATTCTAGAATCTAATCTTTTTAAAACGCATCGCTGTCCTAGTGGTTTAAGTACCTGACAGAAATCAAGGATTCCTGGGTCCTGTCCCCGGATCAGGCATTTTGTTTCGGATTTTCTGGCTGTTTCTCTATGATCTCTTATCCGCACCGCTTGTATAAAGCGTGATGATTAGGCCTGTGCCCATGAAGCCTGCAGTGGTACATTAATAGGCTGAAATCGCTTTTGTTCCTTATTTTTCACTCGGCCTTATCTACCTTTCCCAAGATGTAGTGAACATGAAGCTACTAAGTTTTATGACCTATGTATGTCTGTTGCGAAAATTACGGATTGAAACGGAGAACAATACTAAGCACTAAAATGTTTAAGATCTAGAATATTTTTATGATGTTTTGAAACGTGTTGCAATTTTACTTTGATTTCTTCTGGCCGAACACAACCTAAACCTATCAAGTCTCATCAGAAAACTTGATATATAAAGGCAATAATTATTTCACGAGTTTTGGGTTATAGAAATGACTCTACAAATCATAGGAAGTCGGGCTTGTAGAGGAGATAACGCCGGAAAGACATAGATTAGTCTTTTTGATTGTATCGCTGCACTGCAACGTCGCGTCGTGAAGGAGGTACCTGGTAAGATTATTAGTTATTTAGTAAAGTACTGTAAAACCACTACTACGACCGTCATAAGTAGTTGAGTTAAATTAGTACTTCGCGAAGCAGGTACCGTGGCGTCACCTGGATGTTAAGCTGATTCCTCATGAAACTGTTAAAGAGGTATTCTATAGACCAAATACTTTTGGAAACAGACGTATAGTTTTTTGGCATAAGCTTTTCCTTATGTATTAAGTACAGTAATGCCTTAACTCTTACTTTACTTCCTAACTTCATACACATTATAGCATCAATAAGCAGTACCAGGAGATATCAAACACTTCACTCAATATGGATTCCGGATATCGAAGACGGAACAAATAATAGAGAGTTTTAACTAACAATAAAACTTACCTATTATTTTTCCTGAGATATCCGGAATCCAGGTAATTTCTACCTGTTACCAACGACGTATAATGACAAAAAGAGGTGGCGCGATCCATGAGGTAACTATAGCTACCTACGACCGGAAACGGTCGCATTGGACGCAAGGTGGCGCCACTAGCGTAAGAGAGGGACTCGCTTGACCGGAAGAACACAAGAAAAACGGAAGGCTTCACTCAATATGGATTCCGGATATCTCAGGAAAAATAATAGGTAAGTTTTATTGTTAGTTAAAACTCTCTATTTCTTTGGAATAACTATGAAGGCACAAATTTGCACAAATTACAAGGCATCTTCTCACAAAAAATCATTTCTGTACGTTCAGCTGTTCTGAAGATATGGAAAATAAGCCAAACGTTACTGCAGCGGCATTTGCAATTACTCAAAAACTACCGGGGGCACAAATGCCGCTGCTTGGCTACTTTAAGGCACAAATTTAAGCTATCTTTTATGCTACTTGAAATTGTCCTAGGACCAATAGGTAAAAATCGTTCCGCCAGGATAACGTTTTCAAGCGTTACGCTGGCGGAATCGTATTTTCATTAATATCTCAGAAACCCCACTAGGCACAAATTTTATATTTGGTGCACATTTACAGCATATAATGCACAAATTATTCTATATTGTTTCATCTCTAGACGTGCCAATATTTTGAACTTTCCGCTAGAGTAACGCACATTCATTTCCCTGCCTTTATTCCTGGCTAAGTAGGGTTGACTTGTACCACCAGACTAATAAGAGATACTTGTACATTTAAGTTCCCAAACAAATGCACTCACAACTTACAATAAATAAATTATTACATAACAACACCTGTAAGGTTTAATATTTTAAAAATACAAAATAATTTATATACCACAATTAATCACTAGTCAAATGTGTGACTTTAAAAAGAAAAAGGGTGGCAACATTGGAAAAAAGGGTGGGCAACCCTAAAATGGCGAGACGTCATTCAATTTGGGGAACGCGACGCGGGGAATAGGGAAAAATAAGGATTAATGAATAATCGGGTGTTCGTGTTAGAAACATTGTAAATAACTAGAATAGTAATCCATTGTAAACAAGGATAGAATATAATGTTTGAATCGTATGTGGAGTTTAATTGCTAATAAGTCCGAAGTGGAAAGTGCAGCGCCCATGCCGCGCCGGCGTTTTTATTGTAGGTTATATTTTATGTAAATTAATGGCAGAGATTGCCTCTGTGTCTACACTCAATAGACGAAAAGGCGTGGAGGTATTTCAATACATTTAAAAAAAAAAATGAAGAAGAAATCAGGTATGATGACGAATTTATAAATTTGTTCCAAAGTCACTTCTCTCCGAAAACCAACCTCAATGTGATAACTTCTTAACGCACAAACAAGCCGATAATGAATCATTTCATTATAAGACTTTGCCTGTATACTAAAATTAATGTCGTAAAACTGTGACCTTGGATTGGACAGCTACAGGAACGGCTTATAAAAAAATCATGTTCATCTGCAATATGAATATCATACCTAGATAACTACTTAGGAGAAAAATTATTAATGGAAGATCAACTCAATCTAGACAAGAAATGGCAAAAGCTATGGTGGCGTCCAGAAGCCAAACAGATGAACTACAAGGACTTGTAGGAGGACAAAGTTATTAAAATAGAAAATAAGTGATAACAATACACAAAATATCAAGAACAAGTGTTATCAGATCCACAATGCATGGATAAACAACAAATTTTTAACAAAACTGATCGCTGTCTGTCAAACTGGATACATCAACAACGGATTTACTGGGGAGTATATACTTATTTATTTCTTTAAAGTTTATTTATTTATTATTAATTTAAGCTTCATTGCACAAATCAAGTACAAAAGGCGGACTTAATGCCTCATGGCATTCTCTCCCAGTTTATCAATATTGGAATAGAAAATTCAATAAATAGTTTCTATTAAAGTAATTAGTTACATACAGACTTCCCTTGTAGGTTATTTTAATTGCAAGAGTTTGTTTACTTCCACTATAAATTATTTCTCTATTAAATTCTAATACATTTACTTCTAGTAATTATAGCTTATATTCTGAAGAAAAATATCTACCCTCCACAGCCTGGTAAAAAGAGAATAGTTGCTTTAGAGTTCATTTTCTGTTTCTAGCATGAGCACTGGTGCAACATCTTCAAAGATGATGACTAGGAGGGCTACTGCGGCAGACCTAGAATTAAAATTAAGATGTTCCCTCGAAGAACTCAAACAATTAAAAGAGGAGAATAGTCAGTCGAGATCCAAGTCTACAAATACAAGAAAATATGTCAGTGAAGTATGTTCAGTCAAATACAGAGATGCAACAGGTACAGTCAGAACAAAATTAAAATTCAGTCATCTAAGTCAATGTCAAGGTGAGTGGACAATAAATTAATTAATATAAGTAGGTATGGTATAAATAACTTGCAAATAAATTGTATCATTGATACAGGTAGTGATGTCAATATTATGTCAAAAAGTGTTTATGATTCACTTCATATTAAGAATTCATTGTCTAAAACTGATGTTGAAATTTAGTCATACATTGGCAATAGTCTAGATGTCCTAGGTCAGCAAAACTTGGAATGTAAATTTCAGTTTAATTAGTCATTTTATTTATTTTTTTATTTACATTTATGTGAATTCTCCAACTGTACTAGGTAAACTTTCTTGTTCAGAAATTGGTTTAATTAAAAGAGTTTTTTGTGTGAATACTACAAACATGCAAATGTCAGAAAATAATATTAGTCAAAAGGAGTCAAATTCAAGTCAAGTAATGTATCATAAAGCTACAAGGAGTCAGTCACAGTCAAGTCAGTAACAGTCATACCCACATGATGTAACATTACTGCCATGGGAAAAAGTTGGTGTTGATTTTATAGATTATAAATTTATAACACAGTCAAAAGCACGTCAGATGTAACACTTTGACCTCTGTACCACTCTTATGTCGGGGGCATAAGTGCTATTATCGAATTGCAATTGTTTACTGTGATGTGCCGTTGACTGTACAGGATTATTACTCAAATTATATTGAAATTAATGCCAGTGGCAAGTAGTACTTATGCCAAAACAGTAATGGTTTGTCTTAAGAATATATTTAGTAGACATGGCATACCAGTAGAGTTATTCTCAGACAATGGACCGCCATTTAATTAGGCAAAGTTAAAGAATTTTATTTTTGAATGGGGAATACACCTAGAGGAAACTTACTTTCTCCAGCACAATTGTTAATGTTACATTCACTTAGAACACAGCCATCAAGCCAAGAATTGTCAAATTTCAAGAATATATATATATAAAAATAACCAAATACCATGATCTCGCCATAGAGCTGAAACGACAATGGCAGGCACAAATTGTCTACGTTCTCCCAATAGTCATATCGTCAACTGGCATAGTTCCTAAAGTTTTAAATAAAAGCCTGGAAGCCCTCAACATTCCGATTAAAACAGTTAATTTAATACAATTTTAAACACATGCAGAATCACACGAAATTTCCTTTCTTCTGACTCTTCTTCTTCATTCAACGCCGTTATGCTTGGCTAACGCCCGCATACGGTGGTATCGCCCATTTTTATAAATGGAGAAAATAATCTTTGAAAATAATAATAATAAGGAAGAAAATAAGAATATAATAAAATACTACCATAACAGAAAGACTAAATTATTACCAAGACTACAAGAAGATGATAAAGTATATATTAAGAAAATGCCAGATACTCCATGGATTCCAGGTACGAAAAGAAACAAATGTGAACAGCCTAGGCTTTATACAGTTGAAGTGTCAGATGGATTTATAGGAAGGAGGAATAGACAGCATGTTTTAAAGCCGCTACAGTCTCCTCAAACTGTATCACACAAGAGTTCAAATATCGGGATGTCTCCTAGGTCTGATATGGTAGTACCATTTATGGAAGAACATACAGCTCCGGTTAATATGCACACTGGGTGTAGGGAAATTGTAGGACCACCAAGACGGTTGGATTTTTATGAGTGTTTAATGTAATAGACAAATATAAAAGTTAAGTAAACATTTTGGTGGTGACTGACTGTGAGGTATTATAATGTTATGTCGTATGAATGTTGTTATATGACAAAGTTATGTCTAATATATTGTGGGATTTGGGATGATATGTATATAAGAGTTAAAAGTTATATAAAAGATTTTTTTTTTTTTTTGGGTGACTCCTGTCAATGACTGATTAATACATATTAACTGCATGACTGCAAGTCCAGTATGTGGTTTTATTGGTATAAAGTCTTTAAGTCAAGTCTACTATATAGTCTTATTGTTGAATTATTTAAGTTAAGTAGTCCTTGTTGTCAAGAGCTTATGTTAAAAGTCGAGTCGGTTCTAACTGTAAAATTGAAAATAATGTTTATCTAATAGGGGAGATGTGAGCATGTATGGTATGACACAACTCTGATTAAGTGAGGCATCTGTCAATTACTGGCAACACTGTGCACGCTTTGGGATGGCGTCTAAACCTGAACATGTATCTCTGTGTTACTTTTAAGTCTATAAATGAAAGCCAATCATATAACAGCATATAGCCAGCTATAATAAACCAATACACCGGGTGTGCCTTATACTTGAAAATGTTAGAAGTTTAAAAGTATATATTCATATCAATATTTGTTTCTACGAAGCACCTCCTGATAATCCTACTAATATTATAAATGCGAAAGTCTGGATGTTTGGATGTTTAAATGTTTGGATGTTTGTTACTCAATGACGCCTAAACGGCTGAACGGATTTAGATGAAATTTGGCACACGTATAGTTTATAACCCGGAATAGGACATAGCTATAAAATTCCTACGGGAAACGTCTCATTCCGCGGGAATATAAATTTTGAAACTACTGAACCGATTTGAATAATTCTTTCACTGTTGGAAAGCTTCACTATCCCCGGTGAACAAAGGGTACTTTTGATCCTGGAAATTTGGGGGAAAGGGGGGATATTTGAAAGGGGAGATTACGCGCGGGTGAAACCGCGGGCGGAAGGCTAGTTTACAGATAAATACCTTTATATTTTAATTCAAAGACTTCGTTCTAGTAATTTGCAGGAAATATATCATGGATTTATATTCCCATTGGTAACGTTTTATTTAGCAATGAGATTTATGTCGTATGTATTATTTTGAAACCTGAACGACGTTAGGCATTGCGTTGAACATGTTATTACGGTCTGATGAGTTATGGAACTTGGATTATCCTTATTTTTAACTAAGTTAAAACTTGTATTTTAAATGGACAACAGAAGCTCTTACTTAGGTAATTGTCGCGTGTTGTATTGAATATGTACATAGTTGTTTTGTTTCGAGTTTCAGACAAGGTGACTCTCGGTCTCGCGGAGACATCCGGTCGCTTTGAGCCAGGGCGAGGACACCGGGATGAGAGCGGACGCGGTCGTGGCCGCGCCTGCAGCGGTGTTGCTCCCGAGCGTTGGCGGACGCGTCGTGGTGAGCGTCTCCGGTCGTGTTGGGCCAGGGCGAGGACATGGGGATGGAAGCGGACGCGGTCGTGGCCGTACCCGCAGCGGCGCTGCTCCCGAGCGTCGGCGGAGGCGTCGTGGTGAGCGTCTCCGGTCGCGTTGGGCCAGGGCGAGGACATGGGGATGGAAGCGGACGCGGTCGTGGCCGTACCCGCAGCGGCGCTGCTCCCGAGCGTCGGCGGAGGCGTCGTGGTGAGCGTCGCAGTCCTCGCGGGATTCGACGGGCTGCTGGAGTGGAGAGGGGGATGGAGCGAGCGAGCGCGACGGCGAGGCCTTCAGGAGGATGGAAACGAGGCTGCGTTCGGCGCTCCGTGAGTGGACCCCAGAGACGAAGTCAGAGGCGAAGCCAGAGACGAAGTCGAGACCAGGTCAGAGACCAGGTCAGAGACAAGGTCAGAGGCAAGGTCAGAGACAAGGTCAGAGGCAAGGTCAGAGACAAAGTCATCTTTTCTATTTTTTTTACTTATTTATAGTCATTATATCAGTCACAGAACTATCATGTGATTTATATGTCCAAATTGTAATAGATTTGACATGAATAGGTCTGTCATGTGATTCATATGTTCAAATTGATAATAACTTTGATATACATAGGACTTCCATGTGAATGATATGTCCAGATTGTAGTAGGTTTGATATGAATAGGGCGTTTGATATGAATTTGATACGAAATATCATTTGATTGATATGCCCAATGGAGAATAACTATGTTACGATGAAGAATATCGTATGATTGATATTATCATATTATATCTTTATGAAAAATAATTATCCTATGAATAAGACTATCATGTGTTTAAAGATGATAAGTCATAAAGAGAAATGTACATTTATTTTAACCAAATATCAGTGAAAAGATTTGTTTTGTATGTGCATTTTATTTTCCTTTTAGTAATTAATTAAGTAGTGTATTAAAGATTCTTATTATTAGAATGAAATAGAAAATAATTTCGGTATAATTTTATATTAGCTAGTCGGAATATGAAATAATTGAAGATTTAAAGAACACCCGGTTATTACAATACGATATACTATTATAGGTTGTAATCATTTTTTTTTACTGAACCTTAAAATGTTAATTTGTTTATATTTTTAATTATAAATAAATAGGCAGCGCTTCTTGGATGGTTGCTGAGTATGGTGTCGATTGCTTTTACACAACGTTAAGGAAGCGCTGCTCATCCTTAAACCGCAGGGTTCAGGGCAGCCCCAATACCATCTTAGAAATGTTCTCTCGTGGGTTTGACTGTCTGTACGTGAACCATTGTTCTATGGTCCATATACTGACAAATAAACAAATTATCAGAGTAAAACTGCAATGAATTTGATTTGACATTTAAGTTTAAATTGACATCTTTTTGACATTGTTTTATTCGAATTGCAATTTTAATCTGTTTTTAACAATGATGTTGTTTTTATATAATATCATTGGTTTTTAATTTATTCTTATATTAGTTATTGTATATTATTTGTAATTTATTGTGTTATTTTGAATTTTATGTGTTGCTTGTGACATTTTTGTGAGATTCGATTTAATGTGTGATTTTTATAACATTTGAAATTTGTTTGTTTATTTTATATAATTATGATCCTTGATGGTTGAAATAAATGTATTCATTCATAAGGGCGGAACGTTGACATAATTATGAGAATGGATGGGTTCATAATTTTGTCGCATCGCAGCCTTGGTGGCAAGAAT
This sequence comes from Mecyna flavalis, assembly GCA_949319885.1. NCBI lineage: Eukaryota > Metazoa > Arthropoda > Insecta > Lepidoptera > Crambidae > Mecyna > Mecyna flavalis. Next base: position 5,613,511 of record OX439439.1, read on the forward strand.
GGATGGGTTTGTGATCAGGGTTGCGAGGCGGTCCGTTAGAAATGGGCTCCATTTGTAAGAATGGATGGGTTTGCAAATGGAACTTATTCAACTTATGACAATGAAGAAGGGTATAATCTGTCTGTGAGAATGGATGGGTTCACAGAGATTATGTATTTTTATTGTGCATGAGGACATGCACTTAAGGTTAATAAGTACGGAACGTTGACATAATTATGAGAATGGATGGGTTCATAATTTTGTCGCATCGCAGCCTTGGTGGCAAGAATGGATGGGTTTGTGATCAGGGTTGCGAGGCGGTCCGTTAGAAATGGGTCCCATTTGTAAGAATGGATGGGTTTGCAAATGGAACTTATTCAACTTGTGACAATGATGAAGGATATAATCTGTCTGTGAGAAAGGATGGGTTCACAGAGATTATATATTTTTATTGTGCATAAGGACATGCAATTAAGGTTAATTTGTTTACTGTTGTGTAATTATAAATAATAATGATGAAGGATATAATATGTCTGTGAGAAAGGATGGGTTCACAGAGATTATATATTTTTATTGTGCATAAGGACATGCACATAAGGTTAATTTGTTTACTGTTGTGTAATTATGAATAATAAATCAGTTAAAAGTATTGATATTTGTACTTGGGGTTAATAATGCATAATGCACTATTATGGTATATTTTGTAAATAAGTAATTAAGGGAGCATTTAATTAGTGTGAATTATTGTTGTTGAATGTTCATTTCGGAGATTCTTACTAGAACTGGATGGGTTAGTAAGAAATAATACTAAGTACCTTTAGGTTAATTACGGAGATTCATGCTAGAATTGGATGGGTTAGCATGATTTAATATTGCGAGAATTGGATGGGTTCGCAATGTTATCTTGATTTGTCATCTTGTAATAATTGGATGGGTTTACGGTCATGAATGATGTTAAATGATCCTGTAAGAATTGGATGGGTTTACAGGATTATTAACGAAGTTGGTGATCATTATATTTGTTGTTTCATAAGATTATGTTAAGTTGTTCATTGTCGTTACGTATAAAATGTTGTGGTTGACCTCATATACCCATATTAAATGATAATTTATGAATCTTGTTAGTGCCACCCCGCCGAGTGTAAGGTAGATTATCATATTTTATTATAATATCATTGATAATAATCCGTCCTGAAACCGTGTATGGGGACATACACGAAGGTCAGGATGGACGAGTGTAAGGTTTAATATTTTAAAAATACAAAATAATTTATATACCACAATTAATCACTAGTCAAATGTGTGACTTTAAAAAGAAAAAGGGTGGCAACATTGGAAAAAAGGGTGGGCAACCCTAAAATGGCGAGACGTCATTCAATTTGGGGAACGCGACGCGGGGAATAGGGAAAAATAAGGATTAATGAATAATCGGGTGTTCGTGTTAGAAACATTGTAAATAACTAGAATAGTAATCCATTGTAAACAAGGATAGAATATAATGTTTGAATCGTATGTGGAGTTTAATTGCTAATACACCTAAGATTTTTTCCCTTGGAACCTACCAACAATACTCTCGCTCGCCTTTAAAACCCCTTTTATGTTTGATTCTTTGAGTGTGTTCTACTCAAAGGTTTGATTACACTCAGCATCCTCGGCAGTTGAAGTTGGTGGGTAGGGTGTATTATTTAGATCGATACCAAAACCCCAAAGCAACTAAAACTTTACGGTTCCTCCTCCTCATTAATAGGAACGGGAGCACAGGTAGTTTTATTAGTCCCTATGTAAAACTTTGAGTACAGACAACGCAAGAAGAAGAATCACCAACTGTGGTTGACTTTAGACTTTCTTAATTACCTCATTGCTTTGTACAAGACGTATTCTTCAGTTCAGACCTGGGCCAACCCCAGGTAAAAGATAAATAAGACAACCTTGTTATCTTTAAATTATTGAAAACTTTATTAATGAAATCAAATTCTTAAATATTTGTTCAAAACAACTTCATTGCAAACTGAGGAGGCACTTCATCACACAAACTTCAAACAAATAACATTATAAACAAAATACATGACATAATCTTTACATAATGCATTGGTGTCTGTATAAAACAAAATGCTGATTCAACTATAAAAAAATTGGTAAAACTTAACAATATATTCATTTTCTTATAATTTATTGTACTACAGAAATGCAAATACTACCGTATTACCATACCACTTTTTTTTTAAATATATTACTCTTATTTAAAAAATGCCTATGCATATTTTTTTTCATACCATATATTTTACATTACTTCATTGTTCCATTGTTGAGAAAAGACATACAACTAACTCTGAAATATTGCTGCCAAGGTCTTTGCACAATCAGTTGAGCTATGTCCACAATTTCAATAGTAAAAATAGTTTACAAAACTGGGCATGTATCTTTTCACCGATATAGCAAGAGACTAAATCTATACTCTATGACTAAAGATGGGCAGTTCATATTTCAGAGTTTTTTATTATATTGCTTTACATTATATCCCATCATATTAAGATATTAGATGGGTAATAGAATGTTAAAATTGAAGTTTATGATAATAATATGCTAATAGCATAAAAAATGTATAATATAAACAACCAGAGTAATATGTTACAACAGAAAAGAACTAAAATTAGGCATTATCATATTGATGTCTTTTAGAGATATTAAATGTAATTAAAATAAGGTAATATTTTCAGTACCTTTGCTTTTACAGTTTCTACACATTAACCAAACACAGAGCAGCCAAAAATACAATAGGATAAATGGTTTATTTAATACTAAGACCAGCAAGTGAGTAATTAGAATTAACTCTCAAACTAACTATGGATCTGGAGATTTAATGTGTAGGAACCATCAGTTATTTAAAAAGAGATTTGTATTAAATATCCATACAGTAACACATTGCTAGTCCATTAACACACATTATTCGATACACCCATTTGTACTACATCTCTCTTGGCAGTAAGTCTTGGCTTAATATGTCTGTAGCACTATATTTCAATGTTCCTTTGAGCCTCATAAACTATCTGTGTAACCATGTAGACCTGTGTACATGATGATCCATGTTACCTGAAAATGAAAGAGATTTTAATTTTTACATATTTAGAAAAAATGGGTATGAACACAACAAAGAATTTTGATTGTGTTTTACCCTTTAACTAAAAAGTGAAGGTTAGAATCCTAAGATTACCAAACACTATTTTGGGATAACATAGAATAATAATTACTTCTGAGTTATAAATTATTGTGAGCGTCAGAACCGCGGGACCACCTCAAAATTCGTCGTAATTATGAATATTGGACCACTCAAGAAATTAGTACTCAATTAGTACTATTTGGTACTTTCATATTAGAATTAGTACTTATATAGTTTTTTTTTTATCGAAGTTTTAAAGTGGTCCGCCATCCTGACGTCAGGATGGCGGGACCAATTATGGTTTTACCATTTGCCTAAAACGCTAACGACAATTTGAATATGTAAATATTTAGTACTAAATTAGTACTCTAACATATCGCACACCCGGTAAAAAACTGTCATAACATAAAAACAGGCAAATCTGGTAGAGTCATTTTGTTACTTAATAATAATTAACGACATAATCGCACACCCGCTAAAAACCTTTCATAACGTAGAGGCAAGGTTGGTCTCACTTTTTTCAGTAAAATAATATTTTTATAATCTCACTTTTTGCAGTAAAATAATATTTTACTGCAAGGGGTGAGATTTGCCTGTTTTTGTGTTATGACAGTTTTTTACCGGGTGTGCGATATATTAGTTACAAGTTTATACAATTTATAAATTTTAAGTTATTAAGAATTTTAAAACATAACGCCTGAAACTTTTATCCGAGCAATATCTAGGAAAGCTAACTTGTTTGTTGTACTCTAGGCGCTCCGTAATAATGATATTTATTTATTTCTTTTAATTGCTCATTAAAAATTAATGTTCGAATTCTGATTTAATGTAGCATTAGGGATATTATATTGAAGTTACCGGGCTGTGCTTGTAAATATTCTGCTAAAATCGTGCGTGACTGACATTTAAAATTGTCACAGTAAAACAAAGCTGTCAGTGCGATTACTCGGGTACATTACATACAGGCGAACATAGAACCTCCTCCTTTTTTGAAGTCGGTAAAAAATATGAACAGTAACATAAATCCAAAGTATGGACTTTTCTACGGTACAAGAAGAATGTTAACTAATTTTGATTATTAGCACTCCATATTCTTTGTAAAAAATAAAAAATACTAGTGAAAGGATTACTTCGATACACACGTCAATTAGTTTCCGATTTAGAAGTAAAACAAGTTGTAACCGCACGCGCGGTCTGCCACCGCCGGTGACGGTGTGACGTCATCGCACAACACGCTCATCTGGCTCACTCAGTCCGATGAGCGTGTTGTGCGGAGGAGGAGGTTCTATGTTCGCCTGTATGTAATGTACCCGAGTAATCGCACTGACAGCTTTGTTTTACTGTGACAATTTTAAATGTCAGTCACGCACGATTTTAGCAGAATATTTACAAGCACAGCCCGGTAGCTTCAATATAATATCCCTAATGCTACATTAAATCAGAATTCGAACATTAATTTTTAATGACCAATTAAAAGAAATAAATAAATATCATTATTACGGAGCGCCTAGAGTACAACAAACAAGTTAGCTTTCCTAGATATTGCTCGGATAAAAGTTTCAGGCGTTATGTTTTAAAATTTTTAATTATACTTCATTGCTGCATCCTATGAGATTTAATAAACTATGTAGTACGTTTTACGTCGTATTGCATCATCACACGATTTTTAGATTTTATTTTAAAGAAAATAATGTAAAAAAAAGAAATGTTTTGATTCCCGCCGTACCTATGTACTTCTCGCGCCGGGCGAGGGAGGGCGCTGTCGTCATTCGTTTTCCGTGTGTTGCATCATCCGCGTGCGCGCCGTTTAAATTAATGTTTTCTTTTAAATATAGCAAAGTTTGTGTGTTTGTGCATTTGGAAATGGGTAAACGAACAAAGGACAAATCACAGGATGAAATCAGAACAAAAATCAAACGACTGGGAAAGGAATTACTCTCTCGACAAACATTCACGCATACCCGGCGTTTTTGTCAAAATGAAGGTTAGTACTAAACTATTGTCGAAAGTCATGAAGTTATGAAGTCATGAATAACATTTTTTCTAAGTATTTACTTAGGTATTGTTATGAAATTCTGCAAGTATTACATACTAATACATGGGTCTCGACTCTCGACGCCCGGCCGGTACGTAGATACAATACCGACATTATTGATCGCGTTATTCGATCTAGTTTTTTATTTCCTCAGAGGTAGCACGCGATGCTATCCGGAAATAACCTTTTGCTTTTCTAAGAGGTGTCACGCGATGGCATCCGAAAAGTATTCAAAAGTACATGCCAGGAGATAAATCATCAAAATTAAGGGATCAAATAATATAATCAAAAACATTATTTCCTCAGAGGTAGCACGCGATGCTATCCGGAAATAACCTTTTGCTTTTCTAAGAGGTGTCACGTGATGGCATCCGAAAAGTATTCAAAAGTACATGCCAGGAGATAAATCATCAAAATTAAGGGATCAAATAATATAATCAAAAACATTATTTCCTCAGAGGTAGCACGCGATGCTATCCGGAAATAACCTTTTGCTTTTCTAAGAGGTGTCACGTGATGGCATCCGAAAAGTATGCAAAAGTACATTTGCCAACAAGAATCTAACATTGATTCATTTTATAATGGATATTATGGACATTGAGTCATACTATGGCTGCAATGAAGAGCTTGAGGAATGCGCGGGGACGAGGTGAACACTACAAGCGGCGCGTATCCGGAGCCCGACTCGGCGCCGGCGAGCGCGCTCGAGCCGCTCGAGGTGGCTGACGACGCAACAGGCCATGGCCATAAGGTCAAGTCGGTGGTTATTGAACCAGAACCTGCGCAAGAGGAACCAGGTAATAGTAACTTGTTAGAAAAAATTTGGCAGTTTTAGGAGAAGGAAAAAGCTCAGAAGAAACATTTGGAGAAAAAATTCACAGTGAAATCTCTGAACGCTGGGGTAAGATTATAATCGAAGGTCTTGCAAAGGAATTGTGCCTTAGAAATCTTCATTCAGAAAACTTCCAGGTGGCCAAAGCCCCTAAATCCTGAAATGTCTACATTACTCATTGAATCTACAAGAAATAGCATCTAGAAAAAATGCTACCAATTAGACGCAGGTATTGCAGGCATAGCCAATCTCACCGGAGATTTAATCCAAAAGGATTTAAATAAATTAAGTATTATCTAGTTATCAGAAATCAATCAGATATTATTAGATCTGCATCATTAATCGTCGCCGTCTCATTGTTCCATTATTGGATAAAAGTTTCATAAATATGATTCAAGGTGTGAATCATGATAAATATTAATTTAGATAGGAGACAACATCAGAGCAACCGAGTCGATTGAAAAATCTAGCCTGCAGTTACAGAAACTGACTCCTCCACAACCTTCCGCATATCGCAGATCTGTGGCTACAACCTCGCAGGGAAACCCACGAGGACCTCCCCGCCAAGCGAGTGGACCGGGAGCGGCACGCGCGGCCTACTCGTGCGCTCGCCACTACCCGCCGCCACCGCCGCGCTGCCTCCGCCAGCTGCACGCCGAGAGCCGCCTCCGCCGCCTCACCGCCCAGCTCCGCCGCTGCCGTCGCGCCCGCAGGAGCGACGGGGACGCTGCTAGAGGTACCCCATGCTAGCCGCATTCAGTACTAAACTTGTTACCGAACAGGCTTAGTGTAACCTCGGGTCCTCGGGTTTTAGAAATAATTAAAGGCTATAAGTGTGAGTTCATGAATTTAAGTGCATGAACAGCCTAACCCACCTGTCTTAGAGGGTGATTTATGTTTAATGCTGTAGAAAAACTTGAGAAATTAGGAGCAATTATTATGCCATATTCAGAGTCAGTGGGGCAATTTGTATTATCTTTTTTTTTTTCTCTAATTCCAAAAAGTAATGGCTGTTATGGATTTATTTTGAATTTAAAAGCCCTTAATTTTATTTCACATTGATCTGTAAGAGGCATATTTTTTAATATCTGTTCATAAATGTTACAGAAAATATTTATGATTTTGGGTAAACCAATTTTAAGAGTTTACTTGTCTCCATCTGGTCTTTGCTCAGCACCATTTGTTTTTACAAAATTAAATGAATCCAATATTAAGCTGGTCTATGTAAAGATGGGCATAGGTTAGTAGGTTACTTAGATCATAATTGTTTATTGCAAAAATGTGGTACATAAGGTTTTAAATACTATAGTAAATACATAATTTACTATATACATAGATCGCACATAAACCCTGTAAGGGCATAGCAAAAGAATTACTAAATTATATACTATGTTACTTAATTTATAGATAAAAATATACCAAAACTATTTGGCCTCTAGGTATTCTTCTAAGGTGTTAAAACAATTAGTTATTAAATATTTTCTTAACATTTAATACAGTTCTGGTGGCTTTTCTATTTTTCATAACTGATTTGGTAACTTATGATTTATGGTGCACATCTGAAAATCAGGTTTCATGTTCTAATACTGTTACAGTACTTTTTAATACTTTAAATAAGTTGAGTTTCATTATAAATAGGAAAAAGAGTTTTTGTGATTAGTAAAAGTAGTTAATTTTTAAGTTTTAAAACTTAATTAATTGAACATGACTTTAGAATTGCCAACAGATAAACATCGTAAGATTTATGAAATGGTTGCGGATATGTCTTCTAGACACTCAGTAAAACTCAGTTTGTAGGCACTTAAACTGCGGCATGCCCAGCTGTGTCTTATGGCTGGCTTTACACAAAACTTTCTGTGACAGTAAAATATTTATCCTTGCTGCAGAAGCAAAGCTACAAAGCAAATATAAAAAAATTAAGCCATTACTACAGGATGACTTTTTATGGGGAAAAATATAATTGAAACTGTTCATGGATATTGGTCTCTGGAAGAGAAAGACAGACATATTATTTATATCTAATTACTTGCAGCTTTCTAATTACTCTGAGATTAGAAATTCTGAAATTTTGTTAAGGATAAATAACACCGCAGCCATCTACTATATTAACAGGATGGGTTAAATACAATTCCCACTTATAAAAAATATTTATTTATGTGGGATATGGCAGAGGTGTGAACAAACAAATTTTGTATTTGTACCTTACATAAAATCATGTGACAGTACTGAAGCTGACAACCTCGAATTTTTCTAACATCGATACAGAGTGGGAACTACACCAACTTGTTTCCACAAAATATTAAACATATTCGGCCAACCGTTGATAGACTTATTTCACTTATTTGCATTAAGTTTTCATAAAAATAACCATGTTTTGTCTCCTGGAAACAGGACCCGGAGGCATGTGATATTGATGCATTCATGTTAAGTTGAAATAAATATTTTTTCTATGCTTTCTCTCCCTTGTCGCTAATACTTAAATGTATTCGAAAAATATAAATGATGAAGCAACTGGGTTGATTCTGGCACCACAATGGCCAAGCAAGCCTTGGTATCCACTTTTGATTTCACAAATAATTTAGATATGTTTGTTCAAGCTATTCCTGACTTACTTAATTATTTATCTGATCATTTCAAAAAAGGTGCTAAAAATGGCACAATAAATAAATTTAGATCTGCAACATCGTTAATAGAGGCTTGTCTTATTGGATGTGTCAGTTGATTTTGAAAAGGTGTCTTCAGCGCTAGACCGAATCTACCTAAATATAATTATTAACATTTGGGATCCAGAGATTGAACTTCACATATTTGTAAGCTATTCCCTAACGAATCATTAGATCTGGATGTAATTACTAAGAAACTTGTGGCTCTGCTCACGTCGTCAACTGTCCAACGTGTGCAGACGTTAAGTCTTATGAAAATGAACAGCATCGTATTCAATAAAACTGGTGCTAGTATTATTGTAGATGATCTTATTAAAACATCTGCGCCCAATAAGGCGTATCCAATTCAAAAATTGTTGATTCCATGACGTTGATAATTTTGCTTTATGTCCAACGAATGCCCTTTCTGTTTATAATATAAACAAAACAAGTGAATTTCGAAAAGATCGAGCAGTAGATAGGCTAATCCTTACCACAAAAAAGCCGCTTACCATCAGGTAGGCGTGTACACGTCGCACAACATGCGTCACGCATCGACCTCGGACGTTATCAAACGCGCAGCCGGCTGGACTGGCTATTCTCTCTGTTTCGCTAAATTTTACAATTTACCTTTAGATAATTCGGATTAAGATGGATCTTTCGCTAGAGCAGTATTTAACATACATGAATAAGTAATGTTATGTTTTTAATTTCAAAAATATAAATTTTGTTTTATGTTCTTTAATAATCGTATTTGATTCAGAGATACATGAGTCTTTATTGTACTAGTTTCCATTTTTCATTCTGCATTCAAACTCTAAACATCTACATAGTTTATTAAATCTCATAGGATGCAGCAATGAAGTATAATTTATGGTTAATTGAACTTACCTTAAGTGAACTTCAACCAAAATTATACGAGTTGCTGCATCCGTAGAGATTTAAGGTCCCACCCCTCCCGTTGACTCTGTCAAACCCTCCAGAATGAAAATATTATTTAACTCTAAAACGAATGACGACAGCGCCCTCCCTCGCCCGGCGCGAGAAGTACATAGGTACGGCGGGAATCAAAACATTTCTTTTTTTTACATTATTTTCTTTAAAATAAAATCTAAAAATCGTGTGATGATGCAATACGACGTAAAACGTACTACATAGTTTATTAAATCTCTACGGATGCAGCAACTCGTATAATTTTGGTTGAAGTTCACTTAAGGTAAGTTCAATTAACCATAAATAACTTAAAATTTATAAATTGTATAAACTTGTAACTAATATATGTTAGAGTACTAATTTAGTACTAAGTATTTACATATTCAAATTGTCGTTAGCGTTTTAGGCAAATGGTAAAACCATAATTGGTCCCGCCATCCTGACGTCAGGATGGCGGACCACTTTAAAACTTCGATAAATAAAAAACTATATAAGTACTAATTCTAATATGAAAGTACCAAATAGTACTAATTGAGTACTAATTTCTTGAGTGGTCCAATATTCATAATTACGACGAATTTTGAGGTGGTCCCGCGGTTCTGACGCTCACAAATTATTTACCAAAAATCCAGCAAAAGAAGTCATGAACCCTTCCTTGGTGATCTCCCACATTCCACCATATTCCTCCTCATCTATTGTTTGAAAATTATTAACATAGAAGTATATCACTGCTGCATTCACAACTACAAATCTGAAACAGATCAACAAAATATTACTTGTTTTTATTTATAAATAAAAAAAATAAAGAAAAGCTGTGGTACTTATAGTTGATGTACTACAAAGTAACTATTTTAACTTGATAGGACAATGAGAGCCATGTAAAAAGACATTATAACAGTAACAATCTCAGACTCTGTCCGAATATTATCAATTTACAAATAGCTTGAGCTAAATTTTTTGTACTATTATTGCAAGGAGGTGCATACTGCAGAATTTTCCTACTATATGAATAGCACCGATGATTTATAGCAATCCTGACAGCGAATTATGAAATTCCTACAAGAATACTTACAGTAATAAACCTAGAAATCCTTTAAGTGGTAGCAATCCCCAAAACAAGCCCAGGATTATGCCAATAGCTTGTCGCATCCAATATATAACATCAAGAAACTCTTCCTAAAATTAAGAATAGCACAATTTTAGCATCGGATCCAGATCTTTTGAAAATTCCTTCGTCTCGTGATAAGATAAAGTTACCTTGTCTGGCCAATCTGCGTCTGCAGTAAACGCTTTACGCCATACTGTTTCGCTGCATTTACTCTTTATTGAGGTATCAGAAGATTTGCTCTTAACCGACATGTTTAATTACCAAGAAATCACTTAAATTTCATTCAGCGATTACAATTAATCAAATCAATAAAATTCACGGTCGAATCTTTAAAATTTCGTACACGTCATTGTGACATTTTCATGATTTCTTCTTTTTTTAGAAAAAAGAAATCCTAGCATTGCATAAACGGTCTGTGGCAAGGAGCCTAAAACGGAACCACACGTTGAATTAAAAACAGATCATATGTAATAAAAAATAATAAAATATCTTTATTTTTCTCCACAATCTAACTGATGGGATGAGTGAGGATGACCGTTTTTTATGTTTTTGTTCAGCGAATTAGTTCGCTGGTTTTTGTTATATATTTAATAAATTATCGGCGTTAAGAAAAAACAATAGTAAATAATTATTTATTTATTTATTTTCTAAATAAAACAACACATGATTTTACTGTCAAGCTCATGTTTTTATTAAATAATAATAGCATATTTTAATGATAATATTATAAACTTAAGTTTATAGATAATTGGAACATTAAGTATGTCTTTAAGACTTGGCACATCACATTAAATGCAAATGTTACACATAATTAGACTCCAGCCTTGTTTTCTTCGACGGTTTCATCCACAAAGTCAGCTAGCATATCTTCAACTGATATTTCTTTAGTAGCTGTTATTTTTTCATTACTTTCAGTAGTTATATTATTCTCAGCTGCTTTCTCTGGATTTGAGTCACCATTCATTTTGGGTTCTTCATTTTCCTTATTTTCTACTTCATTGCTTTTCTCAATTTCAAGTTCCTGTGAGCTTTTCACGACTTGTCCGCATGTTATTGGAACATCATCAGTATCATTAGTACTGGGAAGATTATCATCTTCAGTTTTTTCTAGTATAATAACTTTTGTTCCGCTTGTGTTTGGAAAGTCGTAAGCCACTTCTACTTCCATTGAACGAGGGCTGCGCGGTTCTTCAACAGATTGTCCTGAAGTACTTGAGTACTGAGGTACTTGAGTTTTAGCCTCGTGAATATTATCAGTATCTTCTGTTGTACTACTTTCTTGGGTTTGTGGCAAATCTTCAACCATACTTTTTTTAGCTGGGGCAGAATCTTGAGAATTGTTCTGTTCGGACGATTCATACGGCGTCGATCCATTTTCTTCTGAACTCTCTTTTAAGGTATTTTCTTTCGAATTAGGCATAGTGCATTGCGAATCGTCTTTTGAAACACTTGCTTGTGAATGGTCTTTTGACACGCTTTCTTGGGAATCGTCTTTTGAGGTATTTTCTTGTGATTCGCCTTCAAATTGTTTATCTTTAGAATCAGCCTTGGATGTAGTTTGACTTGATTCTTCTTTAGAATCTACTTCAATTGTATCTGGCATGGCCTGTTCTTCCTGATTTTCATCTTCAGTCTCTCCAATTACAATTGTTTTTGTTGGGGTTTTTGGTTTGTCGATTTCTCCAGTATCAACTACATCTTCTTCAATGTCACTGTCTTCTTCATTATCATTGTCTACATCGACCGTGGGGACCTCTTCGATGTCATCATCGTCGCTGATTTCGACGGAACCATCACTACTAAGGCTTATTTGATCAGCTACTTGATCGTCAGACTCAACTCTAGGCTTTTTCTTGGAAGGTTCACCTTCTAAATCTATGACAGGTTCTGTTTCTGTATTTTCTCTGGGTACTCTGTGAACAAAGAATGTATTTGTAACGAATAAATCTGACAACTCAATAATTCGATACATTATAGTATTTATAGTCAAACGTAAAATAATGCGTTAATTTATCGATGGTTTACAATCTCGCGCGATATATTTAAATTTGGATTTTGGATTATAAAATATAGAGTATAATTTTATAATAATGTTGTTTTATAAAAATATAAAAGAAAACAAGACAAAACATTTTAGTAGCTCAGTAAAGTGGGTCCATTTAGCCTGATAATAAGCAAAACATTAAATGGTGTTTTTGGTGAATAATTGTATCAAACCGTTAAACATCGTTACCCACCTTTCAGCACCCAACAGGGACTCTAGAGCTGCTCTGTTCCTTGAGGACAGTTTCTTTGGTTGGTCTACTTTCTTCGGCAAGCTCTGCACTTCTATGGCGAAGTTAAGCGATGGCGGCGAACAGTGTAGATGGAGCCTTATGTCCAGCAGTGCTTGAGAGCAGAATTTTGACACCTAGAAAAAAGAAGTTTTTTTAAGAATTTGTGGGTTGTCTAATTAGCCCCTTCCTTGGCTTTAAGACCCCTATTACATCTTGACAGGGATTTTTGCATAAAATGGCCAACTTTGGCGTTATCGATCTCAGAAACAAAAATACATTTACAATAATTACTTATTAAATAGTGTAGAATATCTATTGGAATAGTTCTTAGCGGCCTTGCTTTTTGTAAATTTTGCTTAACTTTTTAATTGAACCCAAAATTGCAGAGAAAGATTTTCATAAAATGCGCGAAGGCACATTTTTAAGCTCATAGATTGAACTACTGTTCTAAGCATATGAAATAAAAAAATTAGAATGTTATCTCTTATATAGTCGTATAGTTCATAGCGGCCTCGGATTTTTAAATATCTTTGGTTTTATATATAAAAAAACATCTAGTTCTAAAGCAAAAATCTTCGAAAATCGCTTTAAGTTAACTGTGAATTTCTCCTTTCTACGACAATACAATTAGGCAAAATATATACCAGAATACTTGTTACATCATGAGTATACATCGTTATCGCGCGGGCAGTTTGGGGGCGACGCATAGATGACCGAAGGGCTGTCACACGTATAAAACGAGTATTAGAATATTTGCATGTTTTTTTATTCTTTAAATTAAAGCCTTTGTGTTTTACCTTTGTGTAAATGTTATGTATATTCCTTATGAGGATAAATAGAATATTATTTCTATTTTGATATTGTATTCAAAATTGGGACAAAGTAATGTAGAAGCGATGTTTAAGTTAGCAACACTTTCTCTGAGGGTTGATTCAGTCCAGTAAGTCAGAAATTGACATCATACAGCTATAAATGAGTAATTAGGATAAAAATAACATTTTCATAAAATTGGTTAAGTTATCGAAACCGAAAAAATCTTAAGGTAACATTGTTGTGTCAGTGGTCGATTTAGGATTACAAATAGATTCAATGCATAATATCGATTTAAAAATCGATATTTTTATTGGTCAAATATAATTTAAAAAAAAGATCCATGCGTGGCAACCCTATTCATCAGTATCCACGCGTCGCCCCGAAACTGCCCGCGCGATAACGATGTATAATCATGAGGAATGAAGATTTTACAATTTTAAACAATTCATTTATTATCCTATTTCGATAATAACAATAAATATAACTGCAAAATTACTACAAAATGCGATGCGCTGGCCGTCCGAACTCAGTCAGTACCGAGCGCGCGCTCTTTGTAATAGGCCTCTTAAGAATATGATCGAAGAATTATTTTCCCTTTATTAAAATTTTATGTGTCCCTCTTCATGACCCACAGAGGCCACAGATACATGTTACTTGTAAAATTATGTTTTCTACAAAAGAGGTAAAGAAGCTCAAGACACTTTTTGTAATACTCAATATTTTTTGTGCCCGCTATGTTACATTAAACCAGCCCGTTTCAATTGACTAGGATATGATTAATGACATGTCTCGCAAACAGCGCATTCCACCAGGCCAAAGCCTCCTGTGAACTTAAGTTGTTTCAAATCATCTACCTACCTCCTGTACCGTCGAGTTGACCAGGTCACTATATAACCGCAGGCAGTACTGCGTGGGAGGCGGCACAACGGGCGGCGTGTTCTTGCGTAAAGCGTCCAGCGTACGGAGAAGGCCTAGGGCTCGGGCGGGACGGTACGCGTCTAGACCGTAGCATTCGCGTACTAGGCGCTCTTGGAAAAGCTGAAAGATTATTACGAGTACATATATTATAGTCGCGGGTTCGATCTTCGCTTACAGGTACCGTACCGACAAACTTCTTCAATATCGGGTGGGGATTTCGTAGAACACGAATTTTGATACGCCTGCGCGCTATTGGTCGAAGCATACCTCTGACCAATAGCGCGCGCGGGGGTTCGGATGATTCGCGCGCGCTATTGGTCACGCGCAAGTGCACATGCGCGATCTTTCCCTCTCTCCGTCGACCGATGTTCAACAAGTTTGCCGGTACCTGTACCAACATTTCTATGCATGAACATGTCTGCTTATATTGACCTGAGTGTTTCTATTTACAATATTTACAAAACAAAGTTTTAGTCTAATGGAGAATGTTACTAGGTATGCCAAATCGCTTGAAATTTTGTCTCAGTAATGCCTGTATGTATACAAATACACTAGTTTTTGTTGTAGTCAAAAATACCTAGTACTTTTGATTCTATAGGCATTCAAAGTTTCGAAAAATATCGAGTCCCGCTAACAGTCACGTGACCGCTTGTGACGTCACATCACAACCCGCCGCGCGGGCCGAGCCCGGCTTAGTACAAGTTGCATAGCTTGCGCTTGGCTTGTGCAGTATTTTGTTGTGTTTTCGTTAATAGACTTAATAGTAAATATTATTCAATTAATAATATGGACGAAAAAGGGCAATCGGATAATATAATCTACCTAAAATAGATGGATTAATGGTTGCGCATTATTTAACAACAAATAGTGATTTCGTTGCCGCCGAAATGCGAGGAATATCAAATAGTAAAAGTATCTACCTACCATTCAATGTTTCTGTTATAGACAACAAATAAATGTAGGTATTATAGTTTTGTAACTATAGGTAAGTAGGTACGTATGTACATATAGGTACCGCTCTTCTTAGTAAATTTAAATAAATACATACCTACATAGGTACATTGATATATATATTGCAAACTAGCTTCCGCCAGCAGCTTCGCCCCCGTTTCCCTCGGGAACTGTACATTTTCCCAGGATTAAAAGTAGCCTACCTACCTATATTATGTTATTCCAGACTTCGTCCAGATCCATTCAGTAGTTTTTGCGTGAAAGATAACAAGTAAACACACACACACTCACAAACTTTCGCGTTTATAATATTAGTAGGAACTAGGATAGTACCTAGGAATAAGAGCGGTAAGGTAACGCACTACAGGGTGGAAAGTTTCAATGGGGCAGCCAAGGGAGGTACCTTAATCGTTGCAGCTACAAGAAATTGGTCTTAGGAGACTATCCATAATTTTTCAAAAAAATTACATTCCCATTCACAGATTTTTAAAAAAATGTACGGTTAGCAAGAAAATTACCATTTTTCACAAAAAAACTTTTTGATGCTAATCGGTCCAATTTTGTACGCTGATCAAAATCTTGTATGGGACCAACTGAGGTTTCAGTACTAGAAAAGTCACAAATCAAAAAAAACTTTTCCCATACATCAGTCAATTAATTTTGTTTCAATTGGAACTTACGTAACCCCGATAGTTTTCTGAAAAAAGATTTAGTTACCTACCTAGTTCAAATTCAAATAAGATTTAAATTTCGAACTTTGTTTTCTTTTTATAATGCGTAGGTACTTCTTTTGCTGCTTATATCAAAATCTGATTGCGTGTGGTGTGCTTTTGCGAGTAGATGCTTTTAGTTATTCTTTTTTTGCAAAAATGAGCTTGATTTCTTTCTGTGGGGCTATTTAAAAAATGAAATTTATGAAAAGAAATATGACAGTGTCGAAGAATTAAAAAACTCGCTCTGTACAATTTTATATGGAATTCATCCAAATAATTATTGGCCGCCACGCGGTCAGTACAAAAACAAATACATTTTATGTATTAATCAAAATGGAGAACATTTTGAGCACCTTATATCATAAAGTAAAATTACTTAATCCTTCCAGCCCCGGATCACCAGACACAATAGAAAATCTATTGTTACGCGGCACCCGAGTGCCGGTTCGGGATTGAGTGGTTAATAAAAATAATTATAATTTTTTAAATAATTTTATTGTTTGATTGCATATGCATCTTCTTAATTAATTTTTTGTAGCTACAACAAAAAGTTACCTCTTCTTATGGCCTCACAAAAAATCTAAGTACTATAAAATGTATGGGAAAAGTTTTTTTTGATTTGTGACTTTTCTAGTACTGAAACCTCAGTTGGTCCCATACAAGATTTTGATCAGCGTACAAAATTGGACCGATTAGCATCAAAAAGTTTTTTTGTGAAAAATGGTAATTTTCTTGCCAACCGTACATTTTTTAAAAATCTGTGAATGGGAATGTAATTTTTTTGAAAAATTATGGATAGTCTCCTAAGACCAATTTCTTGTAGCTGCAACGATTAAGGTACCTCCCTTGGCTGCCCCATTGAAACTTTCCACCCTGTATACGATCCGAATCCGATGCGAATCCAATCCGTCTCCGTGAAATAACGGTCCGGAGTATTTCTAGTGATACGAACTAGATCCGTCATCCGAATGTCTTTGTGATTTTGATTTCACGGAGACGGATCGGATTCGGATCGGACGTAGTGCCTAAGCGCTCTTAGGATGTAAGTAAATATAGTGTTGTATTTTTTTTTACTTACAAAATACGTAAGGCCATTTATTTTTAAAAGAAGCTTATTTCAGTTTAGCAAGAGACAGCTATGGCGATGATGCTATTAGTCATGTTCAAATAAAAAGACCTACCTAGGTGATGTATGTAATGTAGAATCACGCCAGAACACCGCATACGTACCACACCTTATCATTGCATTCTAAACTGATAAGGATCAAGAAGTTTTAAATGTAACCTGCGAAGATTGTGCCGCCAGCAGAGGTGGCTGTAAACATACTAGGATTTTTAATGTGGCTACATCGTCGAAGCGAGGAGCCTCAACGTCCTTTGGAACTATAAAAAATAACTTTTCCTGCGAATTGGTAGTTGTATTTTTACATTTAGGCACACCACATGATTTCCTAGTATTTTGATTGGACATTTTTAAAAGTATTTAGGTTTAATTTCGACGGCACGGGCGCCGAACGCTAGCGGACTGAGTGCGCCAGACTGAGCGAGTTGTACTATGACGTCACACCGGCACCGGCAGCCCGCGCGTGCGGTTACAACTTGTTTTACTTCTAAATCGGAAACTAATTGACGTATCGAAGTAATTCTTTCACTAGTATTTTTTATTTTTTACAAAGAATATGGAGTGCTAATAATCAAAAATAGTTAACATTCAAATTTCGGTATTGTCTTTTCTATTACATAATAATTACTAACACACCTTGTGAGTAGTAGGTTTCATAAAAATACCGCAAACATTGAGGAACGTTTCTGCACAGTCCAAAGCAGCCACAGCAATTTCGTCATTTGACTCTTGAGATCTGAAATAACACATTTATTGAAATACTAGCCTTCCGACCGCGGTTTCACCCGCGTGTAATCTCTTTTTCAAAATATCCCCCCTTCCCCCACATTTCCGGAATCAAAAAAAAAAATAAGTACCCTATGTTCACCGGGGATAGTGTAGCTTTCCAAAAGTGAAAGAATTATTCAAATCGGTTCAGTAGTTTCAAAATTGTTATTTCCGCGGGATTAAGACGTTTCCCGTAGGAATTTTATAGCCTATGTCCTAATCCGGGTTATAAACTATACTTTTGCCAATTTCATCTTTGATTGAGAAACAAAGAAACATCCATTTCGCATTCATAATATTACTCCGGTTAAAAAAAAACACGGTCGACGCCCCCTCTCCCCTAAATTGTCTTTCATAAGAAATGTATATCTCCTATAAATCTATACTAATATTATAAAGAGGAAAGATTTGATTGTTTGTTTGTATGTTTGTTTGTTTGTTTGAATCGAATAGAATCGATCCGAAACTACTGAACAGATTTGAATAATTCTTTCACTGTTGGATAGCTACACTATCTCCGGTGAACATAGGGTACTTTTAATCCCGGAAATGTAGGGGGAAAGGGGGGAATATTTAAAAAAAAGAAGTTTCGCGCGGGTGAAACCGCGGGCGGAAGGCTAGTATATCATAAATTGCTTAAAAATTCAGATTCATAGGTGGTAGTTAACTTACACTGGAACTTTGTTTTTTTCCGCCGACGAGTGCGCGCCAATGCTGCTTTCTTGAAGCATGGTGTTCGCCAGTTTCCTCTTTGCTTTCTTACTCAAGTGTTTGGTTGGTTGGGAACTCATCTACGGAAAAAATATAGTTATAATATACATATTTTATAAATGATCCATAAGCCCGCAAAGAAACTTTGGTTTAAATATTTAGTCGAAATTAAATGAAAATATTTTTCTTCAAATAGGTTTCTAAATCTTCTTTTTAACATACTTAAATATTCATTTTCCCTACCAGATTTATTATGTTACTTCACTTTGCCATGTGCGACTGTATCATATGTTTTGTGTATATGCAAGAGTGGTTTAAATAAGCCCGTGCCACGGTCATGATAATAAAATATCATAAAAGAATAAGCATTCAACAACCATGATCAAGAAGTTCCCATGCTAATCAATATATGGCGTTCGGTGTACTCTGATTAACAGTAATGTTTTGATTTTGTTTAAGTTGTCTTTGTAGGTCCACTGTAAAACCTCAGGGGTCACCAACCTTCGGCCCGCAACTTGATCTTACAAGCTGATCGTCCTTGACAGTAGGCTGATGCAAATGCCAGGGACGTTGCCGACGGCGATGCAGGATCGCAAGAGGGTTTAGACTTTAATGGGTACTCCTGCAAGTCCCTACGGCTCGTCTACCCCAGTAATGGCGCGTAAACTTTCCCCTCTTCAAAAAAAAAAAACTTACAAACTGTTAAGGCCTGTATTCACTTTGATTAGTGCGAGTGCGAGTGATTAGTGCAAGTGATTAGTGATTAGTAGAAAATAAGTGTGGACAGCGACTGATTAGTGCGAGTGATTAGTTGGCTGCGTAGTGAAGTGTTTAGAAGCGTGTTCTATTTTTCTGCGAGTGGACTGCGAGTAGCCACGTCCCGCGCGCCCGCCCATCCCCCTCTCTCGCGGCGTGCCTGCCACTAAACACGTCTGCCTCAACTACTAATCACTCGCACTCGCCAACAATTGGACACTACTTGCACTACGCACCTGCACTAATCACCCTCAGCTACTAATCACTCGCACTCGCACTAATCAAAGTGAATACAGGCCTTTATAGACAGTGAACTTTTGACCGTCTCCGTGGAACACTGCAGTAAGCCACTCGGGTATAAAACCCGGAGGTCGTGGGTTTGATTCCTGCCTAGGGTCTGGTTGGTGGTAGGGCTTTGTCAGAGTCCGTCTCGCCAGCTATCACCCCCACAGGTGAAATCTGCCGCCATAACAGCTCTGGTTGTGTTCCGGCAGTATTATTGTGCAGTGGGAGCCATTACACTTGAAATCAAAGGCTCGAAGATCAGGTGAGCCTACAGTCTGGCAGCACATTGAGCGACGCTTCCAGGTGAAGTGTAGCTCAATGAAATAGGCCGCAGTGGCCGCTTTCCATCAGGTGGGCTGCGTGTCTGTCTGCCAACTAACTTAGTTAATAAAAAGAACTCACAGTAAGCTGCACTACATGTTTAGGCGGTGTGATGTCATCGATGATGTGTTGGGTTAATTCGTCCTCCCAAGCTCGGCCGCGTGGGGAGTCCGCGAGTCGGTACACGTGTTGCGTTCCCAGCCATCGACGAAGCGTGTCGTACGCGCAACGACGGACTTCTCTGTTAAATGAGACGATTTAATTATGTCGGAGTTGTGGTTCAGGGTTACTATTATGGTTAGATTGTCGATTCCGGAGACGGAGAAGGGGGAAGTGTAGGCCAGCAGTGTAGCAGAAAATTACTGGGTATATGAGAGCTAATAACTGTCGTCTCGGTGTAGCGGGCGCAAGGCGGTGTCAGACAGTAACTGCTTAGTTACCTACTGTTTGGCACTGAACTGTCTAAGGGCAGATGTGGCGCTTACCATCAGGTGTACGATCTGCTCGTCTTGTTACACCTTGCAATAAAAAAAAAAGATTGTCGACGTAGAAGGGGAAGAGAGTTTTCGAACGCTTCCTTTTCCATGCCCTCGGTGTAGGCCCGCAGGCCGCAGGTGCGGGGGCACCACCGCTTGCATTGCACAGGGCACCACCTCCGCTGCACAGGAATAGCTTGCTCGGTACTAAGAGGGGGACACGTTGAGCCCGTGTAAGACGGGCAGTTGCCAGAGGTGTCGTGACCGTCCATAGTTTTCGGAGTCCCACGGCATCACCACTTATGGCAGCGAGGGAGTATCGCGGAGGATTTTAGTGGGTAAACCCCGCCAACAGGGTTTGTAATATAAACTTGCAGAAAGCCGTAAACACAACACACCGCAAGCTCAAATAAATATTACCAATCTGTTTTTGAAAATTTGAAAAAGTGTATTTCAACTTTTCCTTACCTTGTTTCCTCATTAACATTTTCAGAGCACCATTTAAGAGTGAGGACTACAAACTTAAAGATGAGCGCCGAATACGGAATTAAGTTTGGTCCTAAGCTAAAAAACGGTAAAAATAAATAAATAATTGCATTGCAAGGAAAACTTCATATAACAGGGCTATCAGGAATATACATTTGTTATGAAAAAAAAATCGTCAGATTTTTAGCCTTTACAAAATTATAGTTCAATTTTAATTTAAAAAAAACTATAGTTCAATTTTAATTTTAACATTTATCAAGGTTTATCAACTTACCAGGCCACCAGGGCATCTAAAGTGCGTAGTGCTTGTATTTTAACTCCAACAGATTTGGTAAGATCTTGAGCCTGCTTTACACCACTGGATATACTCAAAGCTCGAACAATCACTTCTATTATCAGTTGTGGTTGGATTGGTTTTGCAACTGGAAATATTTCTCTGTGGATAAAGCTTAACTTGAGTACTTGTGTCAGGGATATTAGAAAAAGTAAAAGTACCACAAATATATTCATAAGTACCAGTTGAAGACGCGGGCCGAAAGCTAATATTATTGATAAGTAATGAGGCAAACTTACACTAGTGTGGCTTGAATAAATACTAAGATGTTCCTTAGTCTGACACCCAGCAGAGTTTGTTTATTCAAGTGGTGGCTTTGTGTTTTCGGAATAGAGAGTACTTGGGCTATAACTGTGTAAAGTGGTGATGTTGCTGATGATTGTAGCTGATTTTTCTGTAATAAAAATGTAAATACCATTGAAGGTTAGTTTTCCTTTATTGTCGATGGAATCACATTAAGTTGTAGGTCCTATGGTCGAAAGTTGGCTAAATTTTCGATTTTGGGACATACAAGCAAAAATTAAATACAAAACTAAAATTTAATTATTTTAAAATTAATTTTTGGAGATGATGGTAGGTATTAAGAATACAAACTATTTGTATTTATAATTAATAAAAATAAAATATTACTTAAGTTATAAAAATCAGAAACTGTCAGAAACCTTTCTGACTACATGGATTGGTAACTTAAAAGTAACACTTTAGGGGGACTTTTTTTCAAAAACTGTAAAACTGAAATAAATATTACCTGTGTATTGCTACCCTTGTATATATCAATGGTGTTAGGAAACATTGCACCAATAAGTTTGTGTGCTGCATTGCACAATATATTCAGGTGTTCTCTCCAGCAAACTTTGGGTGTAGCTGATTTGTCCTGAGATGGTCGAACCTAAAAGTTAGAAGCTTTTTGTTACAAATCAAACTAAATTTTCTCAACTAATAAAGACTTATATTATACAGAAACTTTTAACTAATAATGAGTATAAATTATCTATTAATATGTGTATTTATTCTTTTTTCAGAAGTTATAACAAAAAATTAAGTTTTTTATTTATTTATTCACTTTAAAGCTGGATCCTCTTCATTTTTTATTTCATTTCAAAATTATTTCCTTTCATTTCAAAAAGTTTCTATAAAAGTAAAACATTGCCAAAAAAACTTCTTACCTGTTGCAAAGCATGGGCACATTTAGCTGCTTCAATAACATTGTAATAGTTGCTTGAATCTATAAATGTGCTTATATAAGTCTCTATTGTGTTTCTATGAGTACCACAATATTTTGGAAAGCTGGAACAATATTAATTACTTATGTCCATTAAACAAATTTCTTTTACACTGTCACATGACAAAAAAAGTGTTAATTTTTTGTTCTGGGAGGGATACAAACTAGAAACCCGCGGCATATAAGACAGGGTAACTACCAAATGTGCCAACTGGCCAGTCTAGTCAATCACTTGCACACCTATTTGTTATCATACCTATATCTTGGTGCAAATGAACTTTATCTTTATGTCTTTTCACCACTTGCTCGGTAACATACACATTTTGATGAAATTAACACCAAATTAAATCAGAGAATAGAGGATATAGAACCAATATCTAATTAACTTGGTGCCGCTCTGTGACTTGATTTTGAAGATTTGATGTTATTCAGATTAAAGTTGATTGATTTAGGTATTAATTATAAGATTCAAATGTTCTTTGAAAAACTGAAATAATTTTCAACAGTTAAAAATAAAGTAAATTTGTATGTAAAGTGAAAATTAAAATTACCTAAATACCACAAGGATATTCAATGAAGTACTATCGAGGTCACCCGCGCGTGATCACCCTTAAGGCTAAAATCCTGTGCAGTATTTTCACGTTTACAAGCGCCGCTCCTAAGAAGTCACGATGCGCGTGCACGGTATATTTTTCCAAAAGTGATCACGCGCGGGAGACCTCGATCGTACACTTTTAACATGAAGATCTTTGTAAAATGACACTAGACAAAGCCACATTTCCTAAAATATATGGGATATATTGTGATAACAGTGATAATATATTATAGGTTACGTTACCGGTCGATTATGTTTTCTAATGCCCGCAACCACCTATTACAATCCACATCCGTATGTTTCGGTAAATTTACAAAAAATGTTGATATAACATCTTTTACTGCGTCACTATTGTTAGGATCTACATCACGAACTTTATTCAAAACTTGACCTGAAAATATAATATGAAATTGCTAAGAAAAATCCACTTATCACCCTTAAAATGGCTAAAGCACAGTTCTAGACATACTCATTTTTAAATGATATTGTAGCTTAATAAGAATTAACTCAATTGGAGTAATTTAATTGTTCTTAATAAAATAAACAAATTGAAACCATGTGAACATTTTCCACATTTTTGCTATAATTTTTTTTTTTGGTCTCCATCTCCATTGACGTATGTCAAGCTTGGCAGATTGAGCTTTTTTATTTTATAACCAAGGCATTGGAATTTTAATTACAGACCGACAAACTTATCTGTTCTGGTGGCCAAAATTGGAACTACGTGAAATGCATGCAAAAACGATATTTAATGACAGTTCTAAATCGACAGTAGCGACGCCGCCACCGGAACAGATAACGGTGATGCCACACGGGCGCGTTGCGCTGCGCTGCGTCGACGGAGCGTCGTCGATGCGTTATATTTCATACAAATTGAACGGCATGCCATGATGCCACACGGTCCGTTGTGGCGACGCGCGTCGCCTCTTTATGATGCATAAAAAAGGCTAAATCATAAACAATATTTATTTTTTTCGTGGTCAAAAGCACTCTTCGAAAAAAGTTAAACGTCAAATATTTTTGTCAATGCGTTTTTATAATTTGGTTGGGCGGCTGTTGTTTTAACTTGATTGATTTATTACTTTGTTTTCTACTGGTTTTTACATTCCTTTCAGCTATAAAACTCAATTACGCACAATCTTAGTTTGAGAGGTTTGTACAGATTTCTCCGGCATAAAGCAATACCATGGCGACATTAGATGATAAAATTTTGGGTGAAAAGCTCCACAACTACTGTAGTAGTAGCGAAGACGAAGGTGGTTCTGATTACGAAGACAGTAGAAGCGGTGACGAAGAAGGCAACCCCCCCGCTCCTCAGCAATGTGCTGAACCACCGCCAGTTAACAGTTGGTCCGGTTCTGCTAGCAATACCGGTCCAAAAGGAGTTTTAGAAGATTGGAGGCGATACAAGCAATTAGAAGCCGAAAGTCGCGTTGAATTGGAAAAGGAGCGTATCGCTTTGGCGAAAAAATTAACTTTGTCAGTTAAGCCAGAGCGAGAAGCCGAGGAAGATAAGAAGAAAGACGAACTGGAAGACGAATTAAATGAGTTGCTAGACGAAGATTTTCTTATGAAATATCAACAGCAGAGAATGCAAGAGCTAATGAATCAGTTGCAAAAAACTCCCAAGTTTGGCAAAGTTGTGACACTGAATACACAGGAAGAATTTTTGAACGCCATTGATAAAGAAGACCAGAAAGTCACTATAATAATCCACATATTCAACAGCAAACAGAAAGCATGTGAGACAATGGATGGTTGCTTGAACGTTTTAGCTTTAGACTATCCCACAACAAAGTTTTGTCGGATTGCAGTAGATGTTACAGGCTTAAGCCGACATTTCCGAGTGGAAGGTGTTCCGGCCCTACTGGTTTATAAAGCTGGGCAGATTATTGGTAACTTTGTTCAACTGGTAACAGAATTGGGCAATGATTTCTTTGCAACAGATGTTGAGCGTTTTCTTATAGAGTATGGTATGCTACCAGAGAAGTAGAATGTACCTATTATTGTATAGCTGTATTCAGTATTAATTAGCTAGTAAGAATTTAATTTGTGCTGTCAGCCAAAAAGTAGGTTTACCATTTTTTACATTATGTGCTAATGGATGTTCAATATGGTAAACAAATTTTTTGGGTGTCAATTGCAAGGTTCTCTGTGTGTTTTTTGTGTGTATTCAATGTGTACTAACTTTTGTTCAATACATTCACAAAATATGCATTACATACTTATTTAAGTTATATCCATAGTTTCCTAATAGGAACATTTTTGATTCATACTTTGAGGTGCAATAATTGACTTCTTTAGCTGTATGTACCTAGTACCTACCTCATTGTTTTTTGTTAAATTCAGACAAAATATTTTGAAATTATTATTTCCATAACTATAAAATGTAATGCATAATAGGTTAATTTATTTTAGAACAATCTTACTTTAGGCATATAAGGTATAACTTTGTTATGATATGATCCCATGTTTCACATAGTTGTGGTTTTCCTTATTATTTATTAATTTTGTGTTTTAATATAATTAATGCTTGCTATAAAGTAGAATTATGCTAATTAAGTTTAGCAGATAATAAAATGTGTCAATGTTGCCTTTAGTTTCTGAGACAGTAAGGTCAGCAAGCGAGCAAGCAGTAGAATGGAAACACTACTGCCTACTAAAATGTGCTTACAATTTTGTAAAATTGTTTCTCTCTATATTTACTGTTTCAATTGCATTTTAAAGTGGTTTTCTGTAATTTATTATAAAAAACTTTAATTATAGGCTTTGGGAGTAATCTCGATTCTATTTGATGCTATAACTCTTGTTACTAATATTTTAATGTAATCGTAGATAAATATGAGGAAGCCTTTTATTGATGTGCTATTCATAAGAAATAATAATAAGTCTATAGATAAGAATAGAATTATTAGTAAGTGATCTATGTGTTCAAATTAAGATTCTTCCTTGAAAAAGGTCCCTTCAAAATTCACTAAGAATTCAATTTGTACTTCACATGAGACAAATTGCAGGGCTTGCAATGTATACTTAGACAGAAGATGTAAAGTGTGTGGGTTAACATGGTTTTGCCACTCACTAGAGTTTTCACAGGTGCAAATTCACTAATGAAAAAATAGGGCACCCAAAGTCAAAAATACAAATACCTAATTAAAATGTCTTAATATTAAGTCTCTAAGTTAATCAGGACAAACGATTTTATTGATCATCACTCATAACTTCAAGGCTGACTGAATACTTATTCAGTTAATTTTACATGTTCTTGGAAGCATTTATTTAGAAATAAGTTGCAAATAAAGAAATATTTTTCCCTCAGAATCTGTTGTTTTATTGTTATCGACTAACAATGATTTTATAATATCATTGCTTACTAATATTTTTTCATCATACTTATTTTAATATAATGAAATTAACTTTATCTATTTAAAACTTAAAAAATCAGAGGTTTGTTAGGAAAAATACGAAATATATTTATCTAAGAATTTATTATATAGACAATGAAACTGTTGTTATAAAATATTTTCATTACACAATATTACGAAAAGTATTGTTCTTTTACATGTACCACTTATTGCTATGACAGGTAAATAATTATTTCTTATCAATATTTAATATGTATGCATCCTTTCCTTTTTTGACCATATTGGTGACTTGCATTTGATATACCTACCAATATTAATAGTAGTTTGTCGGTGTCCAATTATTGGAGTATGAAATAAGTACAATTAGTTATTGTATCAACTATGAGACTGCAAATGTTTGAATCTTCCAATGGCCCACTGTACGAGTATCACTGTTTTTTGTAAGAGTTGCTAGAAAAATAAAATAAGCTAAAAATGATGAGAAGGTACAATTTATGTCTGACCCATATTTTTAGTTTCTTAAGTTTTGATAAAAATAATACTGATTCGAAAAAACAATTTATAATGTCATTTTAATAGGACTAAAAGGAATATCCTGTTTATTGGTTTCTGCAATTTGTTTTTGCTACCTATCAACTAATTAATATATGTAAATGAACCTAAAATATGGATGCTTTATTTCACTTAAGTGCACCATGTACACAACCTGTAACTTATTTGTATTTAACAAAGTTCTACGATCTCATCAGACATTTCAGTGCGCCTGCGCTTCGGCGGCTTGACCGTGGTCTCGTCTTCATCCTCTTCTATAATCTCCATGTCGCTATCGCTGTCTGCCCTGGTTCTGGTCCTAGATGGTCCAGGTTTTGGCTCGTCAGAACCATTGGATCCATTAGCTGGTTTCTCTTCCTCCTTCGGTCCCGGCATCGGGGCATCTGTGTCCGTCACGAGGCGCCATGATTTCTCCTCATCCTCCTGCTGTAGTCTAACCCTGACTTCATAGTTCTGCAAGAAGTCGTCTACTAGCAAAGCACAGCCGTCGTTGAGACCAATATCTTCTAACGTCTTGTCATTGTTGTGGTCTGTTTCTCCTGGCTCAGAGGACAGAACGACTAAGCCTTTACCTTCGACAGTCGCGTCAGGGGCTTGCATGTTCAGACCCTCCTTAAATGCAGTGTTGAGATCTTTGAGTGTTAGTTGTTTGAGATTGCAAGCAAGACCGACTTCAGGTTTGGGGGCGCAAACGTAGCATTTTGGATTTGGTGGTGTCAGAGCTGTGAAAAAGAAATGGAAAAATTATTATTTCATTTAATTGACAGAATTTTTTTATAACGATTTGATAGAGTCAAATTGAACTTCAAATGCATGTTGGTTTACAACTCCAACTTACTCTTTTCTGGTACGAACAGCTGTCCACGATGGTTGACTTTCGGGCGTAGGTAGACGCTGCTGCAAGACTCAATGTCTCCCTTGAGGATACTCTGCGCGCGCAGAACCGCCAGCCCCGCGACTATAGCGTTCGCAGTTGCTATAGCTGGAATTATGTTGCCAGCCATCGCTAGAAGAAAATGCAAATTTTTATTTAAAAAATTATATGCCAGTTAGAATTTATTGACAATAAAATAATGATGGCACATGCAATTTTGATTGACAGTTAATTTGGGATTTAAGAAGTAGGTTACAGGTTGCTGACGAATTTTTTGATGACCTATTTGATGTAATAAATGCTACCTGCACTGGTGAAGGTAGCATTTATTACACCAAGGTAGATTTTTTTTAATGTTTGAAAAAATGGATAAAAGCACTTATCACAGCTATGAATTTACAGCAAAAATACTATT
This sequence comes from Mecyna flavalis, assembly GCA_949319885.1. Classification (NCBI taxonomy): domain Eukaryota; kingdom Metazoa; phylum Arthropoda; class Insecta; order Lepidoptera; family Crambidae; genus Mecyna; species Mecyna flavalis. The sequence continues at coordinate 5,642,148 of OX439439.1, forward strand.
TCGGTATTAAATATACTGTTCTAACGAACATTTGATCTCGAAACGCGACTTCTGTGGAATATTGAAGATGTGCGCGCGTATGTTGGCGCAGGCAGTGACAAAGTCCATGGCGCTCTTCTCGTCCTTGTCCCACACCAAGTGGTCTCCCTCAGGCCTGCTTTTCAGGTCAGCTTGCAAGGCATTACAGCTGGCCCCAAATACCTATAAATGAAAATTAACATACATGTTCATATTCATTCTTAAATTACTATATCTGCTATTTTAAATTTTACTTTATTACATATAAAATCTTATAACAGTTTAATATAACAATAACTATGGATGTATATATTGTTCAGGGGAAATTAACAAATAGAAAATTCTATAATACCTGTGCACATTCATGTACAGTCCAAACACGCTGGTCTGGCAATCCTGAATGTGGTGCTGTTGGTTTATCCTTTCCAGGCAAGTTATCCCAGGTCAAAGGAGTAGGGGGCCTGCGTTTTTTCCACAGGTTTTCCATGGACAGCAAGTAACGAATGTCATCACCAAACAGTTTCGTGAAGAGTTTCTCAGGATCATAGTTTGTTTCCGCAGCCCACTGTCTTGTGCTCTTCCGTTCAATGTTTCCACTAGCATTGCTCTCGCCTGCCAGTGCTGAGTTTCCTGCGTCGCCTGCAGCTTCTGGATCAGCAGTGTCAGGGCTAACATCTTGATCAGGGTCTTCCTCACCAAATAGTTGATTGAACAAATGCTTAGCCCAAACGATGCAGTGGATGGGTTCAGACGGTGTGTTACGGATGGTGCAACCAGGGAATGTCTTTTGTGGTGCTTTTGGCTGGCATTCATAACACTGGGTAAGGCCTTTTTTAATGAGTTCAACCTGTAAAATTATTATCATTAAATAAAAATGATTGTACGGTTCCATACGTAAGTAGGATAATTTCAGTCTAAACATAATATTCCGAACATGATACAAAAAAATTTGAGCTTAAGCACTTTTAGTTTGAAGGACTCCTTTGATTGATCCTAGTTCATAATTTTAAGTGCTATTGAACAACTCCCAAAGGTGGAAGGATCTTGGAACAAGTAGAAGCAAAAAGTTTGATAAAGTAAAACAGTATAGTAAAATAAAGCTAGTTCACCTGTCCAGCATATCCAGCAGTCCCAGTCTCAATGAGAGGCACATTGGCAGCAAGGCACATCCTGTTCACATGATTTCGTGCCACACGGTTGTCAAGCGCATTCATCACAATGTTGAACTGTTTGAAGTAGCTCACTCCATAATCATTACTGAAAACAGATTTACGTGCTATTTAAACAAGGCTTTTATATTGAAACAATAATATAATGTTTTTATTATTTATTGATTGATGATTCTCCATTTTTCTTTCAAAAAGAATAACAAGTGGTAATGTGTACCCATTTCAGTTAATAGAAGATAAAATCAAGTTGGCCTGTTTCTAGCATTAAAAAAGCCTGGTGTACATAATTTTTTTAGTGGATATCATAATCATGGAGTTGTATGTATATTTCAAAATGTACTTTTTGAGGCCATATTATCTAAGTTACTTGCAGTTTTAAACGGCAGACAAGAATTAATAATACAATAAAAAAAACAACCTAAGTGGGTAACCCACTTCCAGTAATAATTTAGTTTCAGTATGTACAGTCAAAAGCACGTCAGACGTAACAGTTTGGACTTTGTACCGCTCTTATGTCGGGGGCATAAGTGCTATTATCGAACTGCAAGTGTTAACCGTGATGTGCTGTTGACCGTATATTGGCCTTAATTTAATATTTTAATTTGATACCAACCTTATCACACTGTCATGGTGTGCCACAATATTAACATTAGGGTTAAAACTGAGAGCCGAATCCTTGGCAACCTGTGCCTTTGATTTGCCAACATGTTCCTTGTGGAATAGGAACTGGCGATTCAAGTTGCTTACATCAATAGTATCCAAGTCAATCTGAAAAATGTAATGTAATGTAATGTAGTAATGTATCAATCAAACACCAAACCTATGGACAGTCTCATTTAAGTAAAAAATTTGTAAAGAGAAATCACAGATTTTATGTTCAGTTTAATGGACATAATTTACTGTTGAAATAGAAATATTTCGTTAAAGATTTTATTGTTGAATTTTTAAGTATCTGTATTTAATCTTTCGAGCCCCGGATTACCAGACACAATAGAAAATCTATTGTTACGCGGCACCCGAGTGCCGGTTCGGGATTGAGTGGTTAATAGTTTGGATTTTACTGAAGGCAAATTCAAACTGTATTGCGGGAATAACATATTCTATTTCAATTACATAGCTTTATCAATTAAAATTAATTTCTTCCTAATTTAAATGATAAATAACAATTTATACAAAAGCATTGTAAGTGTAACATACAATTAATAATTAACGAACACTTCTACAGCACTTGTCTTGATATTAAAATTATATTTTGCCAAGTCTACACACTTGCAAAAAATTATAATGGCAACTTGGATGCTATTACGCGGCATCGACGTCACAATAACGTTCTCAGTGCCGTAATATCGGTGACCAAAGGAACTTAATTCACAATATGCCCTTTTATTATTGATATTATAGAAAAATACAAACTATTTCAATTTGTGGAAAGCCGGTAAGCACGAGATTCTTCAGAATTTCACAACCTATACCGCCGGCACCAACTACCAATATTTTCGAGTTGGCTATCGCCTCTGTTAGTTTTGCATCGAACACACCGGCCACTCGTGCAACCATTTTTATATATTATCACTTAATATTGTTAAAATTATGCAGATCGTTGGGAGATTTAACATTAATCAGAAATTGCAAACGCGAGGAATCCAAAATGTCAAATTAAGCGTCAGTTCCTTTCCTCATTCCGTTCAGAAATCCAAAATTTATAATTTTTAAATCTGACTGAATGTCTGACTGTAGTATTTTTTGTTAAATGTTTTTGTAAATTCGAAACCTATACATAATACTTACTTATCTAAACTTACAATAAACGTTTACTCATATTTATCCCATTTTAAAATTATATTATGGCTAAGACAATGACACGATGATGATGATGATGATGTGGATAATGGATAATAAGAAAAGGCCGGAGCTGATGTAAAAACTTTGCTAATGTCATTTATCTTCTAACTAGTCTGTGCTAATGTCAAACCGACAATTTGACACGTCTGTTCACGTCAGTTGGCTGGCTCAAAAAATCCAGAACTTATTTTGTTGCATAGTTTTGTTGTGTGCAAAAAATTGTGCTAAATCGTATTTATATTCTTACTTTAGATAATTTAAAAGTACCAAAAAGTTCTACATGTTACGTGAATATGTCGTCAACATTCGGAGGGTTTAGTGAAGAAGATTTACTCAGAATAAAGTCAAGTGAAACCGGCCACAGCAATGGTAAGTTTCACTTAAAGTTCGAATTAAATACTTGCAACTACTGGATTGATAGAAAGGCTTATTTAAAATCGTCAATACATTAATACTTATTACCACGAAAAAGTGTAAGTAAATAACCCACTAGAAATCGTTCTGATGCATAAATATAATTATTAGCCATGGAGATGATTGTTTATACCGGAACTCTTCAATGATGATGTATGGGGCCAACACATTCCCATACAGACTTATCCCAATTAACTTATCTGGGCCATCAAACAGATATACATGTTACCTTTAAAAAAAACGAAATGAAACTAATGGTTCAAAGATTCATATCTATTGTGGATGTATTTAAAACATTCGGAAGTAATTGCGGCCAATGCCATGTGTTCATATTGAATGACCTTTACTGTTTGATGATTCCACTCACTTGGTAGAAGATGAATCTTTCTGTATACAAACATTGCTTTGTTTTGCTATGACAATACTATTAATATTTATCAACATCAATGAACAGCAAAATAACTCATTCAGCCTACTTACTTTATTAGTGTTAACTATAAAATATTCAAATGAACTCAAATGTATAAACAAAAATAAAATTACCCAAAATTCTGCAGCCAAGATGAAGCATTTTTTGTTTATTTTTTTTTATTTAAAATATCAACAGTTTTAATCAGAAATGCATTCATTCCAGTTTTATATCTTAGTGTAAATTGAGAATATTTAACCCATAATAATCTTTTTTACTTTTAATTACAACAGTTTTTATGTAACTGATAGGTTCACGCCTTTGCTTATCTCTGTACTATAAATTCATAATATAAATATTCAACACTGAAGTGTTGAATACCGGACATTAATGATAACAGCAGTTGTTGCAATTATTTCTAATTTGCAACTAATTCTTAATAATTGTGACTTGAGTTGCATTTTAAATGTTAAAAATAAGGATAAAACCATACCATAATTCATTTCACTGACTTTCTCCCCATTTTGGTAAGTTTTAAATGTCAAATATTTACCAAATATACCTAAATAAGTGTAATTAATTTTGTTGTTTTTTTTTTGTTTTCTGTGTATGAGTCAATACTGCATAGTTATTTTATTAATCTAAATATTATTTTAGGTAGGTTCATTTATTTTTTTCATGCCAAAGGAAGATTTTAGTCTGTAGAAGATCTATTAGAGGCTTTATTAATTTATGTGCTTTACACACATTGTTTTTACAGGTCCACAAACAAAGGCAATAAACACAAGTAACATTAAGAAATTGGACAAGCTTGGCAGTAATTTGAAAAAGCCAGTAAAACAATATAAATTGACATTACAGAAACAAGGTTCCGATGATGCCATAGACAGTATTGACTTTCAGAACTGTAAACTCAGTATTAGGACACCGACCTCACCAAAACACAATCAATCAACAGAAAATGTGAATGAAAATGGAACAGTTAATAACATCACTGATTCTAATGACAATGTGTCTGATGTTAATATGAACGATAACAAAAATGAGGAGCCAACAAAAGACACAAGTGACATCTTTGATGATATAAATGCAAAACAAGACATGAGAAAGTATAGTACAGACAGTACTCCGGATATTGTTAGAGGAGCAAAGAATTACACTGAAGATGAATTAGCAGCCCATAAAGTGAAGTTAGAGGAACTACAGCTTAAACAAAAGCTGATGGAGGAACAAAATAAGAAAAGGAAAGAAATGCTATCCAAAGCATTAGCAGACAGGTCAGAATAATGTTACGAAATTGTTTGGCTTTCTGATATATTTATTTATTTCCAACTAGCTGACCCGGTGAACTTCGTATCACTTACTTCTTAATACATATAAATCCTATTAACTTTTTCCATATTTTCTCATTGTTAAAACCTTCCCTGGACTTCCGGGAATATTTCAAGACTAAAATTAGTCAAATCGGTTCAGCCGTTCTCGAGTTTAGCGAAACTATCGAACAACAATTAATTTTTATTTATATAGATAGATTTGTAGTTCACTGTTACAGATTCCTTGATTCATTCATGCTTATTTAAAATGTTCATTTGATACATGAATTTTTTGTAGAATTTATAACTAGCAGTCAAGTAGCAGTGTAATGTAAAACCTAATTACATATTATTATAAAAAAATACATTAAAACTAAATTATAACATAAACTATTTTAATAATATTTAGACAATTTACCAATACTTATCCAATTCAATCTTTAGCCATAGTATCTAAAAATAAGATACAGATAAACTCCATTTAGCCAATCTTGTTATCATATCATTGGTGCACAGAGTAGATAGTAGTAAACTAAAAGTGTAGTTTTATTTCAATAAGTTTTTATCATTTATGTGTCAAGAAGCCTGTATTCATTTTGCAGATATTTATTTAAGTTCTACTCAGAGGCATGGTCGATTTTTCGAAGTATAGTAGGTTTTTTAAATTAGTTACTAAACCAATATGGTAGGTGGAAGATGTTGGTGCATTGTAAGATTTTAGTTTATATTTGACTGGTTTCCTTATAAACAGGTTTTTGTGCTGACTTTGCTTGTTGTTTTTGTATCAAAACAAATCTGTATCTTTTATCATATAAAAAGTGTTGTTTAGTTACCTTGATTTACTCAAAATGCCCAGGAACCTCTTGATGTGAACAACCTAAGCATAAAATCAAATATCAAATGGTAGTGAATGTTGAATTGAAAATAAAATAAAAAATGTAAATTAGAAATATTTTAATAGTTACTTAATGAATGTAATTAATTTAAGTTCTATTCTTTCTATTACAGGACTAAACAAACTGAAGAAGAAGTAATGAGACTAGAGAAAATAAAGAAAGAGCTTCAAGTGTTGGATGGCCAGTTTTCACAAGATGTTGCTGTATTGAGGAAGAGGATTGATCAGGCGTGTATTAGCTATGCTGATGCTGAGTGAGTTTACCTATTCATTAAATTATTTAAGAACTAGCAGCCGCCTTGGCGGTTTCACCCGTTCGTATTTTTTTTTTTAAATAGACCCTCCATTTTTACAGGATTAGAAGTACCCTATTAAACTTTCCAACATTGAAAGAATTTTTCAAATTGGTTCAGTAGTTTCCGAGCCTATTCAATACAAACAAACCTCTCCCCTTCACTAACATTTTCTGTATTTATTAATTATAGACTATAGTATATATATTGAAATTTTGATATTACTTAGTACATTTTAATTTATTTTTTCTATATCCATACTTTCTATTGTGTACAGAAAACATTACTTAAAAGTGGAAAAGGAGTTTCTGCAAGCAAAAATAAGTCTTCAAAAAGAAAGAGAGAGGAAAGAGTTACTGACAGAACATTTGTGCGCTCTGATAACACACAACGAAACAAGGAAAGCCCAGAAACTAGAAACATTGATGTTGGAACTTGCGACAGATAAGAAAAAGGAAATTGATGATGTTGTTAAGTCGATGGAAGATATAACAAAGGCAATTGATGATGAGCAGCCAATCATTGTTGACGGTGTTGACCAAAGGACAGGTAAAATTGTTGAACTGCCTACTGAGAGTTGAAAAATTTAGTAAATGTATCCTCGTATGTGTAATATTAATAATTGTAAATCCTCTTATGACCTTAGGTCAGTTTAATATTTATAAAGAAATTATTAACTTCAATTTATTGGACCATGTCTCTTAAAGTAAGGTCGGAAATATTTTTTGCTGTAAGGATAATAATACATTTTATCCTGAAATTATATTAACATAAGAAAGATTTTTGTAAACATAGTATAATACAACTAACTTATATTTTTTTCGTAAAACGAAAACTACTTATATTATGACATGTTATTTGTTTGACATTTATATAAGTAACATTAAAACAACGAATTTCTTTAGTAAATCCCCAAAATTATTGGTGCGTATATTTGATAAAAACTATTGAGATTGAATGAATGTGCCTTATTAACAATTCTTAAAGCATGACTGTTTAAGTATATAATAAGCATTTACTTTTAGTATGAGCTAGTTCTCTTCTATCTAGTTTAAGTCAAACAAAGCATAATTTAGAAGTAAAAAAACTTAAAACTTTAATATTTAACTTAAAATATTACGATAATATTTTATAAGGTTTATACTTTATAAATAAAACAAAGCAATATTATGTTAACAGGAATATTTTCTTTATTCTCCTTAAAAAATATCGACTTACATTACAAGTGGGAAACCAATGAATCTATTTACACAATGAATGCATAAAAATACGGCATTTCTAAATTTGAAGTATAGATTGAAATACTCTTTGAATGCCCCTGCAAGTAAAAGTTGGATGATATTACAGTCAGCGCCAAAATGTCTGGACATTTGACAAAAATCACTCTTAGCACAATACTTTTATAGGTGTAAATGTCGTTTGTTGTCATTTGTTCTCAAACAACAAATGAAAATACACCTTTACGTCTTAAGGTAAGGTTGATTTTTGTCAAATGTTCAGATATTTTTGGTGGTTTTGAACGCCTTAGATCATTTTGACGCTGACTGTACAAACATTGTTTTATATTATAGAAGCACATCTCTCGATACCTAGTTAATTTAAAAATTTCTCAACAGTCATATCACTATTCCCATATATTCTGTTCAATATCATTTACAACATCTGTACAGTGTTCAACATTTTTATTATTTTTTGAATATTTTTACAATTTTATTTTGTGTAATACGTTGGACGATTTACAATTATTTTTTCATCTTGATAATATGTTTGTTGTAAGACTTGTAACTCTTGTAATTATGTAAATGTTTCGAATATCGAGTGTTATTATGATTAAGAATCATGAAGTCTTCAAGAGACTTGAAAATGAAAGACATGCCTATGCACAACCACAAAGTCTGTAAGGCGACACGTCTAAGCTTTGTAACTGGTTTAAATGTTTTTTAAAACGAAAAACATTTTGAATGAACTGTTTAATAGAGTATCTTGAATTCGTCGCAACGTTGAAGTTCTAAGCTCTGCAGAAACAAGAGCAAGGTGATAACAATTATTGCAATCTCACAGAGGGCCGTCATTGCACGAATAGACAAGGAGCCAGTAGTCAGTCAGGTTACGTAACCTTACGATTGTCACGAGATATAGCGTAAAATAGCGTGATAAGTTTATACCAAATGTATCCCTTTCAGACCGATTCCCACGTCTTTAAGTCGCTCGTAACCAGTGGCACATCTATTTTATAAATCAATGCTTACAAACTAATAATATAATCATTTAATTAAGATGACGGCATAACTCATTACGATTTACGCTACAGTTTTGGCTACAGATAACACGTAAACCACAGATTATGAATATCATCTGGCTTCTACATAGTAGGGTGAAGTATTTTATAAAACGATTTGTGCGGCTTATTCTATGGATGTAACAACGTCAACAACTGTTTTTGGGCCCTTTTGTTTGTCATAGGTTTCTGTCTCTTGTATATGTAAATAAGTTTAAAATAAAACCGGTACATATGATATCATCATAATAGGTCTCATGAGGGTAGACTTAGAGTGTTATTAGGATTAGCTGAAAGGTTATATCAATGTTAATTCTAGTTAAGTGGTGAAATATTTTTACCTTTTTTAACTCATAAATTTATAATTTATTAAAATACTGGGAGAATTTACGCGGCACGATTGCGGTGGGGACATGTGGGGACTCTAAGATTTCGGTTGCCCCAACACAACCTCTTAGTTTTCCCGTTCGTCCCACCTGGTGTGACGAAGCTTGGTGGGACGAGCGGGAATAACCCTGATGGGGCACCGGCTGAGGAATTACTCATTTAACTCCTAGGTTACCTTCAGTGGGACACTTACACTCTTCCTCATGAGATAACTAGAGATTACCTGTATCTCATACAAGTAATTAATTTTATAAAAGCCATCATAAACATCTCTATAATTTACCATATTTTTTTTACAAACTATTTTACATAAGTTCCAAAGATAGATTAGCTACGTTAAAACAACAACGGTGTTTCATTTCGTCATGTATCAAATTATGGTTTACTAGCGGGCGCCCGCGGTTTCACCCGCGTGGTTCCCGTTCCCGTGGGAATTGATCAATCAATCAATTCAATTTTTCTCGCCGTAAAAACCATCCTTGAACTCCAAGGAACATTTAAAAAAAAATTGGCCAAATTGGTCCAGGCGTTGTTGAGTAATGCGCTTATACCAACACATTTTGCGATTCATTTTTATATTATAGATGAGACAGAACGTAAGGGCCTTTTATCCTTCTGAATTCACAAATGCAGCGAATATCTCTATAGTTATTGTTTGGAACGAACGCACACACAAACATTTTCACATAAGGTGCTTACATGGATTTAATGCAGTTTAACGGAACGGTAACGTCGGTAACGAATTTAAAATAAACGCATTTTAATTTATTAACTTGTGATCTGCCTCTGAAGTGTCAGACAGGTGCATTTTACTTAGGATTGAAATAAGTGTCGGACTTAAAATTACATAATTATATGTATATTCTGCGGTGTGGGAGATTTTCATACAAAAATACTGTCCATTCTATATTTAACTACTTACCTGATATCTGGGTATTATTTGAATTGACCATTAGTAAACACTTTGTTAATGAAGATAAATAGTTCGTAATTAGTTTTTACGTTGCAAATCGGTACCTACCTACTAGATATTTTTATATAGGTAAGTAGGTATTCTAATATAGTTAGTTACCCATTTTTTAAAAATATTGTGATAAAAATTTTGAAACCGACAAAATCAACTGTCGAACAAACGATTTTGTAAACCCAAGCGATCTTTTCTCGAATACGAAAATAAATTTTCTTCTTTCCCAAATACAAATATTTTATAGTATCCTAAGTAGTGATCATTATATGTATATGTATTATCTACACAGTGCCTCTGGCTACCAGTTCAATGAAACTGCATTTTCCATACAAGCGCCCAAACCCAACAGCGTGTTTAACACGAATCAACAACCTTTGGAATACTGATACTTCGGAGTTTTACAGAAGAATGTTCACCGACACTTCGTGAAGAACATCCTTCTGCCTGTATGCTATCCCCAGTTCCAGTATGAATACTTCTTCTCGTGGTCTTTGAGGATGGCTTTGACGTTGCTGTCGGCGTTTTGGAGTTCTTTTCTTTTCTCTCGTTCCATTCGGATAAGTTCGAGGCCTCGTTTGGCGGCGCAGTGGTACCGTTGGCTGAGGGATGCTTCTGAACCTTTGATGCGAGGGATGTGGCCGGTGTAGCCGGCTATGGGAGGAAATTCCGGGGAGATAGAGTTTTCTGAAACGAAATAAAGCAAACATTATTTTGTTGATTTTTTTTTTGTAGATGTCGATTGGCGATGCTGGGTTGAGAGGAATATTTTTTAAGTTCATTTTGCATGACGATCTTATATTACTTTTCACTGAATTACTCTTATCAATTAAAAAAAAACTCACAGTAACGAGAAGAGGCACTACAATTTTGATTATTCCACAAATCAATATTAAGATCAGTAAGTAAGTTTATGAAAATTACAGATGGCTTCAAGTCCAAGAAGCTTCAGTAAGACGTTTAGAGGCATGGAATCTGTTTTCATGTGAATTGATGTACCTACCTCCAGTAAACCTTACTCTATTATGCTATTGACCACTTGACTGATATGTGTTGGACCCTAAGAAATTTTCAGTTAAGTGTCCCACACAAAGCCGCCATTAACTCAATCTTAATTACATATTTATCTTAGAATTATCTCGCCTTTGTACTTGTTGATTTCTCTGAACCTAGACAGGTCCCGTCGTATCTCGTCTCGCGAGTGCACGGTCTCCATCTTGGGCGCGCTGCGCGAGCGCACGTAGCTCCTATTCAGATCCGCTTTGCGCCGAAGCTCGCGTTGGTTCTCGGCGAAGTCGGCCATGCAATCGTCTGCTGCTTTCCCGTATGATTTACCGTATCTGGATTTAATAAAATATTAGCTTAATGTTCGTTTATTTAAATCACTATACGCATTAAAAATTATTTTTATATTAACTTAAAAATAGCGAAAGAAACTATTTCTAAAGATGAAAGCGTCAGTAGCACATCGTACACCTTTTTTTTTTTTTTTCGGAGCAGAATGCGTTTATGCACCATAACCGCAGGCTAGCTAGACCACGGCCGTGTGTGGGACTCGAGACTAAAAAGCGTCCACTACCCACTAAACTCCCCCGGTTTCCCCTTCACACCCGATTGGGACGAGCCGGTGCCAGCTTTGCTAAGCACATCGTACACCTTGTTGCCCTCCTATCATACTTTGTTTTGGGAACCATTACGTTTAGTTTTTAATACGTTAAAGTTTAGTGCAATTAACATTAATTATCTGTTTATTTATAAATCTAATTTATATTAGTAATAATAACTTCATATGCTGGAATCTGGATTGATTATGCTAACATTAATAAAATAGAGTCGGAATCATTTATAATCCTATCATCCCGTTGGCACTATGCCACGGATCATGGATTCATGGGAATAGGTATTGACGGGATCTGTACTTATGTACAAAGGTACCTATATACATTGTTATATGATACATAATATGCCAATTTAGTTAAGTAGATTTGCTGATGTTACTAAAAAATAATTACCACTATGTATTTAATATAAATTTTAAGTACCTACTGAAGCCCTGAAGCTATAGCAGAATAATTTATTCTTTTTTTTTTATTTGACAAAAGACAACTTTACAGTGGCATTTGTCCATCTATAAATAAAATATTCAACAGCAGCATTTGTTACCTGAAGTGCATTCCAGGCACGTATCCCGTGTAGCCGGTCATGTAGGACGCCTGCCGGTTCTTCAGCCCGTCGTAGACGTCGTGCTGCGGCATGTCTCGCCGGGGGATGTTGTTTAGCTCGTAGTTGTCGCCTGGTCGGTACTCGAGTGGTTTACTGGAATGTATAGTATAATATGGGCTTAGATTTAGAAATAGGTTTTTTTGGCGGAGGAGAAGGATTTTACGCTCGTACTCTCTCTCGAGCTCTACACACGGCCTTGTGTGCGGCTACTAAAGCCCACAGCCCACTACTCACTCAATTCCCCCGGTTTCACCTTACAACTTAAGGCTGGTTTTAGAGTCATGCTGACAGTGACAAGCATGCGAACAGCGCGCGTATCAGCAAGTATCGCTGTTCTTGTAGGATAGCGACGATTTGAACTGCAAAGAAAACCGGCAGTTTATAACGCTACGCGCGTGCCGGCGTTAGGTAGGTACTCTGCTGAAACCAGCCTAAAACTGTATTTTTGGCAATTTGATTTACAATTAAAATCTTTGGGATTCTTTTTTATCCTACTAGCAATTCGACGTGAAATGCCTGTTGAGAAGAAGTGCCGCACAAGTAACTTAACGGTAAGTCTTTTCCAAATAGGTAATATGTAATTTGTACAATGTCATCTCATAGTAAGTTTATATTAAAGTTACAGCGACCAGTAGTTTACGCCTTGGGACCGTACCTAATACACACGCCCGCGCAATCTCAAAAGTTAAGGGTTTCTTAAATACGAATAACCAATATCTGATTTTCTCTTAGACTTCTTACAAAATTTCTTGATTTGGAGGTCCCTTAGGAGCAGAGTTGTGGAAAGGACCGTGCCACTATATAGGCACGGGCCCCTTAGTCCGCTAGTGTTATACCTACCTATTTTTGTAGTCAACATAACTGAATTAATAATAACACGATTGTCGAATGATATTTACGTAATAGTATACGTGATTAGATGTTTTACCTACTCTTATTATTTAAAAACACTATTATTGATAGTGTATTGTAAATCAATCGTTAGGATATTGCTAATGAGTTCAATTAAAATATTTATAAAACAAAAACATGGCATTTAGTAAAAAATTAGAACTAAAACTATAAACATTCTAGTCTTGAGGTGTTACTTGTAGCCAGCATAATTAATAATTATAGAGAAAATATTGAATTAATCAAAACATTAGTTTCCATCAGAGTCGAAATTGGCCGGCTCCTGGGAAAGTACAGTAGGCCGCAAAAGAAGATGAACATTTGACGTATTCAAAATGCGTTATTGTTTAGCAGGAAAGGTGCAACTACTTTTGCGGCCGGTATCTACCATCCCCTACAGAAGACTGACGTGGAGCGCTTCGCCCGTTGAGGGGATGATGCTCGGGGCTCTTACCCCACTTTCCCTCTCTACTTTTCATCCCCCATAGACCAAACCCTAAGGATGGTCATAATTATTATTTTCTCAAAGGCGTGCATTGACAGAGGCGGTTACAGCTGCCAGTGCCCATGGAAGATTGTGATTGCTTACCATCAGGGGTCACACTTGTTCACACGCCTGCCGATTTCATTTAAAAATAAAAAAAATATTCTCATTTCATACTCGCCAAAAAAATGTATCTGTTCTTACTTGAATAATCCTTTATGACGTATTTCTCGTAGTATTTGTCTTGTATTATCCCCGTAGCATTTGCCGAACCGGAATTTGAGCATAGGGCAGTGGCCTGTATATCTGAAACAATAAAGTTTAACAAGATTAGACCTACTATAGTTAATAGTTTTACGAGAAGATAAATTAAGGGACGGTCATTTTTCTATTTGATCTGGTAAGTATTACCTAATTCTCAGATTCCATTATACTTTTATCGCTAAAGTGAGTATCTCAATCAGTACAGCCAGCAAAACAACTAGCTGAGTATTAGAAATTAGGCGTTTTGCTTCATAACATAAAATTGTTTATTTATTTTGCGACCGATTAACTCTACATCCTCACAAGATTGGTGCTTTTTTTTATCCAGAAAATCAATCTACTCGAGTGGAAGACCATGCTTTGAATTTATTAACTTTTCTAACATAGAATATGTTACGTTAAATCGTCTCCTTCTGACTCTACATAATAAACTCACCGGCAATAAAACTTGGCCACTGGGCTTTTTTCATACAAACGTGGTCACTTTAACGTCTCATAGATAGAAAACTGTTTGCAGCTGTGCAACGATTATTACGTCAATAGAGAGGCCAAAGGCCCTATTATCGAATCACAGTTTCAAAAATTGCCAGAAATCGTTTACTATTCTCAAAAAGGAAAAACAATAAACCGAACTCAACGCTCGCTCTATACTACGATGCACAGCTGCAAATAGATTTCTATTTATGAGACGCTAAAGTGACCATGTTTGTATGAAAAAAGCCCAGTGGCCAAGTTTTATTGCCGGTGAGTTTAGTTACACATTTTTTTTAAATGTGATAATAATTTTGAAATCGACAAAATTAATACTGACGAATTGCTGTCGAACAAACGATTTTGTATACTCAAGCGATCTTTTCTCGAATACAAAAATATTTTTTTTCTTTCCTAAATACAAATATTTTATAGTAACCTAAGTTCTGCTTTATGCTGGTGAGTGTATATCCTGTTCCTTTCCTTTTCATATAATTGAGACAGATTTGGCAAAGAGAAAGGTTTGAATCACTTGATGTAGTTAGGCAAAAAATAAAATTGCATCACTATAGGTACCTACCATTGTTTACGATGCTCTTAACCGTTACATGTGATACCCTATTGTAAGAACTCCTCTATTTACTCGTCTATCTTTAATCTTATAATTGTGGGTAGCACAGAACACTACAAAAGGTTCTATTGTATTCACGGATATCTATATTAATTTTTTGACGAAATATTCAATTACTATTCTTCGACACTGAGATTAACTAAAGTACAAAATGAAGCATTGGTTTCACGATGCATATCTAGATTGAATATTCAATTGATACACTTAGCATTCGCTTTACGATGCAGGTATCTAGATTGAATAGTAAATTGATACTTTTATCGCGTTTGTGTTGTACCTTAATTAAACATCATTTAGCGTTTAATAGTTTTATTCAAATTAATTTTTCTGACACTAGAGTTGCTTTATAAACTCAATAAGATCTCTCAACGTTTTGACCCCTGTCTGTGTTAGATATAATAATTAGCTGGGCTGAGCTGACAAAATTCCCTTTGTTAATGAGAACCGAGTTTGTAAGATAAGCCACTTCCACTTAATGTCTCCGTGAAGAGGGGAGCGTTACAAAAGCTGACAAGAGTCAGCTAACGATTTTCTGAGGAGTAAACTGGATTTTATTCCTAGCGGTCGCCTCCGCGGTTTTCACCCATACGTAAGTAGTTTATTTTTTCAAATATCCCCCCCCCTTCCCCCACTTTTGCGGGATTAAAAGTACCTTATGCCAACCAGGGATAGTGTAGCTTTCCAACAGTGAAAGAATTTTCCGTTCAGTACTTTCGGAGCCTATTCAATAGAAACGAACAAATCTTTCCTCTTTAGTATTACCTAAGTATAGATGGGTAGATTAGATACATAATACGTAATTGTACAGGATACTAATCGAGTAATCATGATTAAAGACGATGTATCTACCCATATTCCTTTTTAGTTCACCTGGAAACATGATCAGAAAATCCCCCACGTTTACCTAAATTCAAAGATGTTTTCCTATTACGAGCAGAATTTTCCCGCAAATATCGAATCAGGGATAATTTTCTGCTTGAAGAAATAGCTCGAACGACGCGCGGAGATCTACAAGATTACATGTGTGTACCTAAAAGCGATAAAGCCTATCAAAGATTCATATTTTTTTAACAACAAACACAACAATTTATTTATTTAACAAAGTTAAATATTTATATTATAACAAGGGTTCACAAACTTTTTCTCCTTTATTCGTTGAGTTGTCATCAACATTTTTAGCGATATCTACTTAGGTAATTAGTAAAAAAACGTGATTGTATTTCTTTATTTCTTTATTGTTTGTCCATTAAAACTACTATTTACGTACTATTTATTCCAAAATAACAATCAATCATTATGACAATAACAATTAATAAACGTAGTGGAACAGGAAGACACACACAGGAATCTAAGACAGAAAGGTCTGTTACGTAAATGACAATAATGCAAAATCTAATTTTAATTCGGTTTTATAACATTGTTCCTATTTCTTCCAATTTTTATATGTTTGCAAATACGACTTTCGGTTTATCTTGTCGGGGGAGTGTTCGTAATTTCGGTTCAATTAGGGTCTTGAAATCTTTAAAAAGTTTAAAAAAAAATGCAGCACTGCACGGCGAATCTTTAAGGATTCACTCGGTTATTATGTTTTTGGGACTTGGGACTTCAAGGATGGCATTTGGTAGTACGTTATTAAGGGCAGTCTTCATATAAAAAGCAATATCCAGACGGTAGATGAAGCACGAAGGGGAAGTCGCAATCGCAACGCGCCCAGTCGCAAATAAGACCCATCGATATTGCGACGGGCTCGTCGCAAGTCCGCTGTGATGGCGTTGGCCGGCACTCGCTGTCTAAACGATGCATGTTCTCAGGGCACTCTTCTACACCTGTTGAAATTACCAATTAATCTTTAACTAACAGAATTTTTATGGAGGACAAAATGCGCAAAGCAGCTCCAGTTTAAAAAGAACTTGCTGCAAGAAAAGCGGAAAAAAGATCCGTTTTGGGACACTACAGATGCGTTGGAGGGACGATATTATGTGAATGGTGGGTTCAAACTGGATCAGAGTAGCCTAGAACAAGTCTAAATGGAACGAATTGAAGGAGGCATAATATACCGTTATGATTAGATGATGATATTATGTGTGAATGTTGGATATTAGGGCAAAATTATCAAAGTTTTCCAATAACTGTGGATTAATAATGATTAATATGAGTTAGATAGCCCTACTTTAATTAACCCCATATATTGTGCAGGTTAATTAATAAAGTAGAGAAAGCAGTTCTGGTAACTATTTAGTAATCTGTGGTTCTGGTGTTATAGAAATTCATATTAGTCGTAGAAAAGACTTCACATAAACTCATGTATGGACTACTTCCTTCAATAAGTTACAGTATGTTATTATTATCTTTTAAAAATATTATGTTTACCATCTCCTTTTAAATTAATTCCTGTCAATATCTTTACGATTCCTAATGTATAGATGTGCCGTAATAAATCAAGATGATTTTTTGCCGTACCCAAAATTACCTAATAAATAAATAAATATTGGACAACATCACATACATTGATCTGACCCCAAAGTAAGTAGCGAAAGCACGTGTGTTATGGGTGTTAGAATCAACGAAGGTACCACAAATAAATACTTAAATACAAATAAACATCCAAACACAAATGTTCATCACATAAGTGTTTGTCCTGGGTGGGATTCGAACACACGACCCTGGTGCACAGATGCAATAGATTTAAAAGGCATATATGAGTACTCACAGGTTCCATTAAATGACAGACATCCGGGTTTCCCAACAGTTCCATAATACGCTGCGTAAATAACCCTCATTAATGCAATGAGAATGACTGAAAGACGCATCGCGTCTTCACTTCACTTGAACCTCTTTCAAAGTGTTTCACTTGTTTACTTCAAGCATGTGGCTTTTGTGTGAGGTCGATGTTTTCCTGCCTTTTGTTCTTACGATCAATAATCGTAACTTCTGATGAACTTGGGGCAAGATTGTGAGTTTGGAGAATATGCGATTGTATGTTCAATGTTTGATTACCCTGTGTTATTTCCCGCCTATTATGTTCTGGTTGGTGATCCGTGATAAGACTCTTTTAGAAATCGACTATCACCAAACTATCACTCTTACGTTGAAAATATTGCGTCATAACGACTTTGGATACTTAGCAGCATTATAATCTGGAAGCCACTTTTGTAATAACTCGTCTCACAGTTAGCGTGTTTAGTTTTAAAATATAATAATATTTTTATCTTTAGTTTAAATTGAATGGTTTCTTGATTACCTTGTATGTTTGGGACTATTTGGGACACATCTGGGGTTGTTACCCCGGAAAATTTCTTCGGCACAATCATAGTGTGGTAGCAGTTACAAACCAATTTAGATAAAACCAAATTTATAACCTTTTCTCCTAGTATAAAATCACAACCACCTATGTCATACGCAATCACAGCTCATAAATGCTCCCAAAATACCGGCTGCGACAGCTCATGTATCCATATTTGCCGCACATCCTCTATAAGATACCTCGGTGTGATCATTGACTCTATCTTAAACTGGAAAGAACAAATTGACTTCGCCACTGCTCGCACTAGAAAATTGATTTACGTGTTTAAAAAGTTAAGATGCAGTACCAATCTTAAAACACTGAGAATTGTCTATTTTTCATTGGCTCAGTCAGTTTTCACTTATTGCATCGCGGTGTGGGGAGGTGCTGCGAAAACCCATCTTCTTCGTTTAGAGAGGGCTCAAAGAGCGTTATTAAAGGTCATGCTTCACAAACCATTACTTTTCCCAACCAGAGAACTATATGTCATCTCTGAAGTTCTCTCAATCAGAAAACTCTACGTGCTAAGTGTTGTACTCAGAAAGCATCTACATCTTTCTTTTGACCAAAACCTGTATAAAAAAAAACGTAGGAGCGACAAGGTTTGCAAAATTTTACGCTGCCGATTAAACGTTGTTCGTCGTCAGTTTGATTTCACAAGTGGTGCCCTCTACAATAAAATAAATAAAATTCTTAAAATCTACCCTCTTATCTACAGAGAATGTAAAAACAAGGTCTTAAATTGGATCTTGGCTTTGTCATATGAAGATACAGAAAAAATGCTCAACTAGTGCCTAACCTACACACTTTCACACATACACACACTCAAGCCACTCACACTCCCACACTCACACTCACACACTTACACACGCACACACATTCATACACACACTAAACCTTTGTTAAATATTTTTTTTATGTTATTTATACCTATACTAGATAATTAATATTGTTAAAAAATTGTTAATTGTTAAAAGATTATGTACCGAAGTCCTCAGTCCTGGAGATGAGCGTTAATAGCTGCGACACAGTCTTTTGATTAATGCAGTTATTATCGTTTTGTAATGTATATTAATGTCCTTGAAATGGTGCCTAATAAAGATTATTATTATTATTATTATAAACCTAGCAATGGGACTCAATCGTCGAATCCAGCTTAAAGGCCTGTATTCACTTTGATTAGTGCGAGTGCGAGTGATTAGTAGCTGAGGGTGATTAGTGCAGGTGCGTAGTGCAAGTAGTGTCCAATTGTTGGCGAGTGCGAGTGATTAGTAGTTGAGGGTGTGTGTGTGTGTGGCAGGCACGCCGCGAGAGAGGGGGATGGGCGGGCGCGCGGGACGTGGCTACTCGCAGTCCACTCGCAGAAAAATAGAACACGCTTCTAAACACTTCACTACGCAGCCAACTAATCACTCGCACTAATCAGTCGCTGTCCACACTTATTTTCTACTAATCACTAATCACTTGCACTAATCACTCGCACTCGCACTAATCAAAGTGAATACAGGCCTAAGGCTAGGTATTCCCGCAAAAATAGGTATTTAGCGACGTCCGAATCGCCCGTAATTTTGTTCAGTTTCACACATTCCAGCTAAAATCTAGCACAACTTTAGATATCTTGGCTTCTCAGCTTCCTTATTTTATTTTTATGGGACGGGCTGAGGGCTTCGTCTTATTCCCTACATTTAACATACTACTTAAGATAGCGTGTGCCATAAAAGGCAGTAGGTAATCTTTCATACCCTTTCTCTTTAGAATTGTCGTATGCAAACAGCCATCCTCTTGCTTGATGTCGGTCTAAAGAAGTTTGCTCATACTAAGAATAGATTTAAGTATTCATGACTCGAGGAACGAAGCGATGAACGGATGTCAGATTTCTATCTAAGTGGATCGGCTTTTTTTAGGTTAAACAAAAAAGATACATGCTGAAATTTTTCAACCATTTGCCCCTAGTGTTTTCAGAAAAGCGTGAAGGTATTTGGATAATTTTTTTATATTTATAAAAACTTTATCGACCTTATTACAAATGAGCACAAAAAGTGGACTTAACGCGAAAAGGTCCGGTCACCATTGGGTGGAGTGAGGTCATCCTGACTGCCTCTATAAGTATTCATATATTATTATATAAAAAAAACATTCTTTACCAGTCAACCTTTGGGGAAAACAAAATGCTGAATTTATAATGGAAAAGAAAGGCGTGACGTCTATACCTATATTACTTTGTTCTTCGTAGATTTTTTCCTGTTTATTTATTACTAAGGACTCAGTACAATGACCCCAGCTTATACTGATCGTAAATCTTAATAATAATATGTAAAAGTTTATTATACTTTGATATAGAAACATATTGCCATGACAACAGAGACGTTACTAAGGCGCCGATGGGTGGTTGGGTGGTATTGCCAAATTTTGCCCGCAAGATGCTTCTTCCCACTTCTTAATGAATTCAGTGTTATTTCATCATGCGTTCTTTATGTTTATTATGTAATACTTGATGAATATTTTAACCTGGTCTGGTGACTTCGGATTGCACCTTGAAAACTGATAAAACTGACTCTCAAAGCCAGTTTAGCTGTCAGATAAGATCATAATTTACCTGTTTTAAATACCAGATACCTTATTGTCTATTTTCCAAAAAAGAAGACAGCATTGTTGTCTACCAGATAATTTGTCAGGGACTTATCTGACAGCACTGTCAGATAAGTCCCTGGTAAAATTCCTCACACTCGACACTCGTAAAACTTCCTCATGACTTATCTATTGCTTGGTCTATTTTCGAATAGATTTTTTCTGCCAGTTGGTTCGTCAAAATAAAGAAATAAAAGTAAAGAAATGTTAAAAATCATTTTTATTTCACTTTACAGGGCTTTCGTCATTATCAGGTATGTGGAGCCTCGGCGTTTTCCTTTGCCTGTAGCGGCCGTGTCTCTTGTAGGTGAGGGAGCAGGTCAGGTAGTCCACACAGGTGTACGTCTTCTCGTCTAGAAGGAGTTCGCCGTTGCAGTCGCAGCGAGACCAGCCGCATGTGTAGCCTGGGAGCAGGAGAGACCATAAGGTAGGAGTTTATAAACTTAATTATAGTGGAGTCATTTTAATAGGTCACATTTGACAGTTTATTCAGGCAAAGCCAAGTGCTTCTTCATTTTTTGGGCGGAGAACCTCTCCCCCTCGTTGAAGGCCCTCTTGCGGAGACCGCAGAGGGTCATCGCGACCCGAGCTGTGCGGGCTTACCGCACAGTCTCCCACGGGGCTGCCTGCGTCTTAGCAGGCACAATCCCGTGGGAGTTCGATGCCCTGGTTCTGGCCCAGGTGCATCGAATCCGGGTGGCGGCAAGGATGCGGGGGGAACGACCCAGCTTAGAGGAGGTGACGCTGGGTCGTGTCCAGGCCAGGGAAGAGGCCCTGGCCAAATGGACGGAGGCTCTCCAAGCCCCAAGTGCCGGCCACTGGACGATTGAGGCCATTCGTCCGGTGTTGAGGGAGTGGGTGGAACGCCGGCACGGCTGCCTCACCTACCGGCTGTCGCAGGTTCTGTCCGCACACGGAAGTTTCGGACATTACCTGTACCGTGTCCCCCGTCGGGAAGAGACGCCGCAGTGTCATCACTGCGACGCTCCCGACGACACGGCCGAGCACACACTTATCGAGTGCCCGGCCTGGCGACACGAGCGCCGCGAACTAATCGCGGCGCTAGGCGGTGGACGCCTCTCGTTGGCGACCATGGTTCGTGCGATGGTCGCCAACAGGAGAGCGTGGGAGGCGGCCGCCTCCTTCTGCGAGCAAGTAATGTCGCAGAAGGAGGCAGCGGAGCGGGAGCGCGAGGAGGACCCCCTCGCTGCTCCCCTCCGGCGTAGACGGCCAGGCCGGAGAAGGCGAGCTCACTTAGCACGCTTTCTCCGGCCTGAGGGTTGACCTGCGGGCGGGGGTAGCCCCCCAACGCCCGCATTGCACAGGTCGCTCGAGCCAAGTCTGAGGGTCACCTAGTTTCTCGGGTGGCCCTCCCTAGGCGCCACCCTGACTTGAGGCCTCTCAAGTCGGGGTACCCGGGGATGGGCTGGTCAATAGCCATAAGGCTAGCACCGGCTCGTCCTAATCGGGTGTGAAGGAGAAACCGGGGGAGTTTAGTGGGTAGTGGACGCTTCAGTCTCGAGTCCCACACACGGCCGCGGGTCTAGCTAGCCTGCGGTTATGGTGCATAAACGCATTCTCCTCCGAGAAAAAAAAAAAAAAAAAAAAAAAAGTGCTTCTTCATTTATGTACATCAGGAGAGTAATTTTCTAAATAAATAATTGTATTAAAAAAAACCGATGTTGTTTTCTTGAGTTTTATTCCTTTAGCGTAAGGTGTATTTTTCTTTGCAATATGAACTGTCAAATGTGACCTATTATTAAAAGAGTAACTGTCGAGTTTCTTGCCGGTTCTTCTCGGCAGATGACTGCATTCCGATACCGGTGGTAGAGTCACTCTGTAATTGACGATTCATAAATACTTGATACAAGTTTACATGAATAAAGAATATTTTGATTTTGATTTTGATTTTGATTTATTAAATGACTCCACTATAGGCATTGCCAGTACCTACATTTGAAACAGCTGATACCTAGCTCGGCGGTAGCGGAAAACATTGTGAAGAAATTGCATTAACGGCTGAGCAGCCATGGGCGTTATAGCCATAGGTCGCAGGCCGGGTTCCTTGCAGGTGTTGCGAAGGTTAGATGCAATGGCTGTACACCATCATTATATTAAAGGTCAAGTTTCCTTGTTAAGACGTTGGCAGTCGCTCCAATGTTATAAATAGCCAAATCCTGGGTTATAATATAATGTAACTCTTCCCTGACTATCGGTACATAGCGACCGGAGAAAGAGAAGACAGTTAAATAGCTGGAAAATCAGACAAATTGAGTGACGTTTCCTGGGTGGAGGAAATTGCCTGGTTACTCAATCTTCCGCCATTAATAATATCGGGGGGTAGCGTGCCCGTCTGCTAAGTGATGTAGTTTTGTTTCTTAGTAGCTGTAGCACGCAATTTTATATGTCACCCAGATCAAAAGGTAGCCAATTCGACTGTGTCATCATTAAGCGTACATTTATTAAAGTGTAAAATATCTGTCATTTGTTTATGTTTCAGTGGCCACCACATTGATATTGATAAAAAAAAAACCAGGGATTTACTACAAAGCAAAACAATGCGGATCTGTTTAATTTGTGATGTGCCCTTGCATTATGTTTGGGTTCCTCGACGTTGCCATGGCAGCAACATGACCTGGATCTGAGGGGACACTGATAGTTTGCGGCACCTGACATAATTCTAAACATAAATCTTTGATATACATTTCAAGCGAATTTCCCTACGTAAGCAAGTATGTTCTGGTTAAACATTTTTAGCGAGTACCTATCATGAATAAGTAGGTATAGCAGCGTCTTTCCATTCTATACAAGGCCAGAACGCAGCCATAGGAAACTGCTCGAGTATATATTGTAATGCTGTTTTTAACTCTGTTATTACAATGCATACACGAATTTTGCGTACTGATCGTGTATAGTTTGTATCGTGGATTCTCGCGTCTTTGTTCCAAACTATACTACAAACTTACTTACACTTGACAAGTGTTCAGTCTAGTTTTTTAGTAAAATATGGAATTGTATTTTAACTTTATTAGAGGTAGAAATAAATACAAAACAATTACTTAATCATAATTATTTTGATTGAAAAGTGCTTTTCAACGAGCATTATTAATATTATTAAGTTAAATGCTAGGTCGTGTTTCCTTTTTCCATTTTTTGTCGCGGTGGGTGTTGAAGGCCAGCCTGCTAGTATTCTATTTTTTGTAGCATTTTTTTTTTCAGGTTAAAAAAAAAAATTAACCACGAAGGCCAAGGCGGGAGCTTCGCTTCGCTTCGCTTCGCTTCGCTCTTAGCCTTCTAACCTATATCCATCCGAGTCGCTTTCCGCCTCCGATGTGTTTTTTTTAACTAAATTTCTCTCAGTACGGAATAATACAAATTGCCTGCGCGACATATACACGATTAGTCCGTAAGCGCACTGGCGCTGTAGATTATGGAACAAGAAAAACTTGTTCGTTACTACGAAGTATACGCGATTATTTGCGTACTGCTCGTGTATGGTTTGGAAAAACTTAGTAAAAAAGTTATTTACAATATATACTCGAGCAGTTTCATATGGCTGCGTTCTGGCATTGTATAGAATGGAAAGACGCGGTATAGCAATCCCCTCTGAAATAATTTGATAGTCGGATATACGAGTAGGTAGGTATGTTTTAGTAGGTAAAGTTACTTTGAAATTGGATACGCGAAATCGGTGTTATTTATGGCTGAAAGACACGCATGTCGACTTAAGCATAACTTTTACCCATTATTCTACGGAACCTTCAAAAGTATTTATAATTTTAACATCACATTAAAAACTTCACTGATTTACCCTACAATCTCCTATGTGTGAAGTTCGTATTTTCATCTTATCGTGGTTTTCGACCATGCTTCAAGATTTGCACGTAACACTAAACACACATAGCAACATTTTGATTTTTAGACAGGGTAAAACTCTACGCGGCTATTAAAAAATCTATTTGTGCGTGCTGCAAATCATTTTCATTCCATTAGAAGTACATAAATTCAATAAGGTACATGAATATGTTGCATTTTGAATTTTATTTTATTCTAACTAAAAACAATTATTAAAATCATACTTGTTTTGCAACATCCAACAGTCGAAAAGGCGTCTGTAATGTTCTTTCAAAGTTGCGAGGACAGGTCTATTGCAAAAAAACTCTATCTTTTGTAGAGAGAGAGGCCTAACAACGCACTTCCACAGCTTTTTAATTCTACATTTAATGATCTTACCAAGACTGTAAATGAAAGGCTCTTCGCAGGTGCGTTGCGACATGGTGTCTTCGTCGCATCGCGTGTGGTACGGGTGCATGTTCCTCGGGCAGTGGCTCACACCTGCATTCACGCATACACGGCTGTTTACATAAGCAATTGAGCGGTAATTACGTTTGATATGGAGTAGAGCGAACATGAAATCTGAGCGTGAGTACGTAAATGATCCACCTCTTTGAATTGTTACATGCACCAAGTTCCCTATATCCCAAATTCTTGCATAACAAGTCGCGAAATAGAAATGTCGAAAACGACGTTCCATATCACACTTTTGGTCTATAATCATGTAGAATAAAATGTTGGAGCTTTTGTGAACGGCGATTTCTGCTACAACAGCTTACCTTAACCATCAAGCCTACAACCCAGGCCGTTTAGCTAGATACATACTTGTAAAACTAGGATGGTGCAGCGACTGAATGCGAATCTTGGCCTCTGTTTAAAATCCGAAATGTATAAAAATTTGTACGGGTTTATTTAACTCGGAAACTAGGTCGTCATATTCAAACGAAGGTCCTTGTTCAGAAATAAAAGATGAATGATGTTGCTGATGATACCACAAAATGGAAAGTGATGTATCCAAAAGATCATAATACTCACATGAATTAGCGAATAATATACAATGCTTGTCTTTTCCACTTGTGGAGATAAACGCAGTGAATAAAATTAGAACGGTTACTGTCACCATTGTGCTGTCAACGACAGTCTCTCTCAACGCAACGAGCGGATTGAAATACGCGCGATTTTTGCAGAAAATTGTGCGTCCGGTTGTTTTGTTTTGTAAATACGATGTAAAACAGTATTGTTAGGGATAGGTAAGAAATCCCGTACGTAATAGACGGTGTAAACACCTGATTATGAAGTAGACATACACGTATATAATTTGGTTTCAATTAAGAGCTTCGTTGTCCTTGTTGGTCTATTGGTTCAAGAAGGTACGCTGCTGCAGTCTGTATCTGGCGTTAAATTCCCGCTTGAGGCAAACCTTTAAAATATATGTAATTATTTGAAAAATGGCAGTTGTTTCTACTTACATAAAGTCTAGATGAAGTCTTGTGCCCGCTAAAGGACAAAATTTTCATCTATAACTAGTTTCCTCTATTTTTCTGGCGAATGTAGCTAACGCGACCCCGCCCCTTCACATCCGACACGGGATAAAAGGATACGTTTAGCATCCGTGGTTTAGCAAAGCGCACTTGACTTTCTATTGTATCTAGAAAAGCGGTCAGTATAGTGAGTTCTTTTTGTTTAAGATACGAGCCAATTGCTTTGTGACATTTGATATCACGGAAGAAATCGTGTCTACCGGATTACTCGTAGGTAGGTAGGACTTATATTCTGGTTAAGTCAGAATTAGAATGCACGTCATTTAACATGTATTTTTATCTTTCTTGTCCTTTTGTTTGTGTTCCTTTATATTAAAAAGAGAAAGTTTCTTTATTACGCCTAAACTTTTAAATGTTTCTAAGGTAAAACATTTTTAATATTCTGTAGTAAAATAAGTTTTGTCTGACTTGTTTTGAATTCTGAAAATTATTTGAGTAGGTAAATTGTAAGTTCTGTCTATTAGACAGAATCATTTAAAATTCTTTTCCATGATCATCATCATCATCATCATTTCAGCCGGAAGACGTCCACTGCTGGACATAGGCCTCCCCCAAGGATCTCCAAGCCGATCGGTCCTGCGCCACCCGCATCCAGTGGATTCCGGCGACCTTTACAAGATCATCGGTCCATCTTGTAGGAGGCCTACCACGGCTGCGTTTCCCAATACGTGGCCACCACTCGAGGACCTTTCCGCCCCAACGGCCGTCAGTCCTCCTTGCAATGTGCCCTGCCCACTGCCACTTAAGGCTCGCAATTCTTCGGGCAATGTCGGTGACCTTGGTCCTCCTGCGGATCTCATCATTTCTGATGCGATCGCGCAGGGAGACCCCAAGCATGGCCCTCTCCATTGCCCTCTGCGCGATTTTTAGCCTTCTAATGCGGCACATTGTAAGTGGCCACGTTTCTGTTCCATATGTCATCGCTGGCAACACACACGTATTAAAGACTTTCGTCTTGAGACATTGCGGTAAACGGGCCGAGAATACACTGCGAAGCTTCCCGAACGCTGCCCAGCCGAGTTGGATTCGTCGATCGATCTCTTTCTGGAAGTTGGACTTACCAAGTCGGACTTTTTGTCCCAGGTAAATGTACTCGTCTACAACTTCCAGTGTTGAGTTCCCAACTTTTACAGGAGTGGGTACGACATGGGAGTTCGACATAATTTTCGTCTTTTCCATGTTCATTTTAAGACCCACTTGTTGAGACACTCTACTGAGATCGTTGAGCATTGTGCTTAGGTCTTCCAAGGTCTCAGCCATGACTACGATATCATCGGCGAACCGAAGGTGCGTCATGTACTCACCGTTTATGTTGATGCCAAGTTCTCTCCAGTCCAGAAGCTTAAACACGTCCTCCAACAGAGTAGTGAACAGTTTCGGCGATATAACATCGCCCTGTCTCACACCACGCTGGAGCCGAATGGGTTTTGTCTTCTGGTCCTGGAGGCGAACTGACATGGTGGCGTTTTCGTACAGCGACTGCAACACTTGTATGTATCGGTAGTCTATTTGGCACCTTTGGAGTGATCGAAGCACGGCCCATGTCTCGACAGAATCAAAGGCTTTTTCATAGTCCACAAACGCTAAGCATAATGGCAGATTATATTCTTCGGATTTTTGTATAACCTGCCGCAGCGTGTGTATGTGGTCTATGGTACTAAAGCCTTTGCGGAATCCGGCTTGTTCGGGAGGCTGGAAGTCATCAAACCTACGTACGAGACGGTTCGTTATAACTCTAGAGAACAGCTTGTAAACATGACTCAGTAGCGTGATGGGTCTGTAGTTCTTCAGCTGCGTCCGATCGCCCTTTTTGAAGAACAACTTCACCACGCCCCTGTGCCATGCTGTTGGCGTTTGACCCTCAAGGATGACGGAGTTGAACAGCCTCTGGAGAGCTTTCAGGACCGGTCGGCCTCCTGCCTTTAGAAGCTCCGCTGTTATTCCGTCATCCCCCGGCGCCTTGTTGTTTTTAAGCTGTTTCAGAGCTACACTAATCTCGTAAAGGCTGACCTCCGGGATATCTTCTGTGTAGTGTCGGGTCAATTTGGCTCTACGATCTGTGGCCTCGGTGACAGGTGTTCGTGTCGTTGCGTAGAGCTGCCCATAAAAGTTTTCGATCTCGGCCAAAAGCTCTGGGCGTGACGTGACGATTCTACCATCCTCCGTCTTCAGCTTCGTCAGCAAGCTCTCTCCAAGAGACAGATCTCTGGCAAACACTTTGGAGCCTTTGTTTCGCTCAATGGCCTCTTTAATACATTCCGTATTAAATCGGCGTATGTCGCGGGTAAGGCACTTGGAGATCTGCCTGTTGAGACGCCTGCGTCGTCGAGCATCTTCAGAAGATAGCAGAACCATACCACGTCTCTCCTCCATAAGCTTTAGCGTAGGCTCTGAGATTTTCTTACCTTTTACAGTACGGCTAGGTTTATAGAACTTAGACCCCACCGTAACAACAGCTTCCACGAACCTGTCATTGTAGATGTCCACATCTGTACAGTCCTCCAGGCAATCGAAGCAATTTTTCAATTCGAGCTGGAAGTGTTCGGGGTTCTGGATCTGGGTGGCTGCAGGGCGGAGCGTAGACTTCATCAGTCGATACCTCTCGGATTTAACGTTAAGGTTCAATGTGCCTCTAACCATTCGGTGATCACTCCCCGTCCGAACTGAGTTGATCACTGAGACATCATTGAATATCCGAGTCTTAGTCGACATGATGAAGTCAATCTCATTTCTCGTAACGCCATCCGGACTTTCCCAGGTCCACTTGCGATGCTGCCTCTTTTTGAAGAAGGAGTTCATCATAAAGAGTCCCTCCCTCTCCATGTATTCGGCTAGCATCTGACCACGGTGGTTCCGGTTTCCAGATCCAAATTGCCCCACTTTCCGCTCGTCATCGCCACGTTTGCCCAGCCTTGCGTTGAAGTCTCCCATGACAACGGTGTAGTGAGTCTTGGAAGCATGTATTGCCCGAGAGATATCCTCATACATTGCTTCCACTTCCTCGTCGGGGTGCGTCGAGGTCGGGGCGTATACCTGTATGACCTTCAACGAATACCGATTGGTAATTCTGAGTATAAGGTACGCTACCCTATTCGACACACTTCCGATCTGAACCACGTTGTTCACGAGAGACTTGTGGACAATAAACCCGACACCACCTTGGGACAGCTCTTCGCCCTCCCGGAAATAGAGCAGGTTTCCGGATTTAAGGATAACCGTGTCCTCGCCCTGTCTTCGGACTTCGGATAATCCCACTACGCTCCAGTGAATCCTGCTCAATTCTTCCTCCAATTCCAGCAGCTTTTCCTCGGTCCGCAGTGTACGTGAGTTGTATGTTGCCAGGGCCAAGGTTGTCCGACGGGATGTCCTCGCCGCCCGGGGATTCTTCGCACCCCTGGTTCCGGCGCCTCGCCAACGTCCGTCATCGTAGGCACGGCCTCCGGTACCGCCGGGCACTTGGGGCCTCTTGTTTTGTTGATTTTCCATAGGGGGGGATTTGGGCCTACACCCACCACGCTGGCCCAGTGCGGGTTGGTGGGGGACCGCCAGAGCCTCGTCTGTTAAACAACAGGGTGTACCACGTGAAGGTGAGGTTGGCTTGGGTCCCGTAGGATGTTGTTTGGGACCCCTAACACCCCATTTTCCATGATACAACAGAAAATAAAATTGCTCTAAATCGTTTCAATCGAACGTCGTGCTATCAAGGAATAAAACAACCTTCAGATTATGTGACTTTTCTTGAGCCACAAATTTTATGGACAATATGCGTAAAAACTATTTTGATCGCAGTACCAAATCAAACGGTGGTCTTCTAATCCGTCTCCATTTACCAAAAAGAAACCCCACAGACGAGTACAAAATCGAATAGACATACCTACTTGTACATTAAAATCAGGACTCATCTAAAAGTGTAAAACAGGTGACAACGTGTAAAACCTAAGTCAATTCAATTGCGGCAAAAACTTTACGACGTGTAAAGTTTAATTCACAGTCACAAACGTCAGCTGTTCGCGAATGCAAATGAACGAGCTTTAATCACGAAACACGCGGCCTATTTAGCCGATGAAATATAGGTGAATAGGTGGTGGTTACCTAATTGTGTACGAGCTGCGGGGTTGTTGTGGGGCACAGTGAGATAGCGAGGGAATGTGCCTGGCACCGCGTCGCTCGGCTTCCACCGCGGTACAGATAACAGGGAAATAGCAAACATTCTCCTTGGAACAATTTGTATAAGAACTGTTAACGGTTACATTGAAGGATGGAGTTTACTGTTTCTTTGGACTTTATATGCTGTTAAGGCTTGCTTTTTCCAAATTTCGGTAGGTGTCTGTTTCTTAGCAAAATTGGCGAATTTTGGTAGAGGGTCTATCAGTATTATCGGGTCCTAGGGGATTTGACGTTTCCATAGAAACTATCGTACAATGCTTCCTGATAAATACTTATATCTAGGTTCCTCTCTTTTGACCAATTTTAAGACACACTTTTGTGAGGTTTTAATTTAGCTAATAAGATTTGTTGGTATAAAGGTGTTAGCTTAGCTAAGGAAGTTCCGATTTAAAATCATATGTTTAAAATAGTACTTACGTACGACACACTCACAGTCCGGAGTCTGGAAGTTGGCGAGGTAAGCGCCCGTGGTTTGTAAACACGTAAAGCGGTAAAACCAATGGTCCTGTGTGTGCCTGATCTCTCTTCGGTCTTGTCGAACTGCTGTCCCATCTTGGTATTAGAGTGAGGAAATAGGTTCCTGATGTGTTTGCGAACTCGTGCGCTACTACGTTGATGGTTGATTGTAAAGATTCGCCGTCGTAGCAGAAACTCAAACAGGAGGACATCGTTGTTGCCACGGACTGAACAAACATTATTATTTACAATAAATCGTTATTTACAAAATGACTTGTAACTATACCATTTTCCTAGATAAGGAGATTTGAGTCGTAGGCCGTGGGTCGTGGGAGGAAGTCAGTGTTTGTGAGAAGATCGTTGTAATAAATAACTACTTTGTATAATTAAACGCTGTATCTAGTCTTTGCTTCAAGGCCATTTGCTAGAGGAAGAGTGGAACCAAGTGGAACAGTGACTCCAGGCCAGATTTCCTTTTACTTTTAAATTAGTGCGTTCAGTTGTCGTCGGTTCGAGTCATCTATAGGAAAAATATTTATGTGGTGTCCTATGATACAGTATAATTTTTATCTCGGATAATCTAAATATCTGAAACAATCGCGATAGAGACTTTTCTGACTTTCTGTTTGACTCTCAGTTTAACGCGAGCAAAGGGCAGCCACGGTCAGTTGTATAGTAATGTCAGTGGGTTGTCCCCTCGTAGCTAACAAGGAGGGACACATATTTTTTAATGCATGTGACGAATTTACTTTCAATGTATGGAGAGTTCAAAATGTGACGAATTTACTTTGTGACGAATATACAAACTTATTGCCAATATGTTCGAGGAGACAAAGGACGGTGACAGATTGGAATAGTTCGATTCTTTTGATGACAAACTGGTCATATTGATCGTAGAATTGTTGTCATGACTTCCACCGGGTGAAGGTCACGGATTGAATTGTACAAAATTTAATTGATTACACAATTACTATCCATCGTAATTTCCATAATATCGATACGATTGGTGTAGAGTACGTGACACTATACAGAATAATATTGTGTGCCTTTTTATGTAATCATCGTTATTGATTATATATTTTTTGTACTAAAGTTCATTTTAGTCTCTGGGGTTTGAAAATATGTTTAGTGACTAAAAGTTATATCAGTTTAGCTGTTTTTCGTTTGTTTATTATGCCTTAATAAGCTTTGAGCAAGGTTTATCTTTGAAGGTCTTTCAGTGTAGAACCAAATATTTACTTAGGCTATCAACCTACCAACAAAATACCCTTTAGCATGAGTGCCCATCTAAGTATTTCTTAATGGTACTTGTGTTTTTGTTACCGAAAATTCTTTTAAAAATCATAGTGCGATATATAAGAATCGGTAAGTAAATTGTTATTTTCTTTATTGCATTTATGGACGTGCCTGATGCAAGGTGTTGCTCTATGATGTTCTAGCGATTTTTAAGCCTTCTGTATTGGAAATTGATTAAGTTCATTTAAGTCATTTCATTTGCTCTTATATTTAACGAACAACTCTTTAAATTAGGAACAATTGTTCAAAATTGAAATACTTATTGTGAGGATGGCCAATGTCTTGGACAGATTGCTATTTTTGGCGAATTCCCAACCACAACAAATACTTAATACTAGATTAGCACGCCACATCGTGCATCGGCACCATCGGTTCTATGACACGATTTATTGTCACAAAGTTTGCGACACGAGAGTTGTAACTTGTAAGTGTACTCGTACAACTGACAGTAAAATAATAGTAGGTACGAAACGAACCGTAAATAAATACTTAATGTAATACTTAAAACAAGGTATGAATAAACACAATATTTAGGAGACAACATCGATGAATGAAATCAGTCAGCCTACGGCTTTACCGACAACAATTTAGCGAATGTAAAGATATAAGATTTATTATTACATAATATAGAGTCCATAAATAAAAGTAGCATTGACAATAAAAGATAAATTAAAATATTTTGACTTGACTCATAAAGCGACTCTACTGTACTCTCAACTTTTACATAGCTCCACATTTCAACAACACATTAATTTACTTTGTAAATCTCAGTTGAAACATTTCTAGGAATTGACGTTAATTCTTAAATTGTAGTTTTGCAGCGAATTTTAAGGCACTGGGCGTAATTAAAAAATAATTAAACGTAGATCGATTTCTAATTAAGCTAGTATGAAGGGTAGCGGGAAAATACATAGTTTCAAAGTTGCATGGCAACGTGCCATAAGAATATAGGTAGGGACTGATATTCGATAGTATAGATTGTAACAGTTGTTCTCAACATTTGGTTACTCATACTCATGTTATTTCTTTATTTAAATGATGACCGATTTGGTGATAGAATTGTGCAGGGCCTGATGCACAGGCGTACGAGGACACACACTCGTTTCATGATTCTTTTCATAGTAGCTGCTTCTATAGCAAGACTCTCTGCAGTCTAGCTTGCTTTTACGGCTAAAATTGATTACTTACGATATCTTAAAATTTTATTCAGAAAATCTTACTTGATAGTAATCAAGTCTGCTTTTCGTCTCTCCTTCTCACATACCCTATTATTACCAACACCTGTACTGTGCCTACCTATTATATCAATTTTGTAATTTTTTGTAGTTATTGTAAGTACCTAATCTCCCTCTGATAGGTAAAGGGATATGTCACGTGTTATAGCTGTATCTCATCATTGTGCTAGCACCTGCATAATATTATATAATAAATTACCTATTACGAGAGAACAATATCAATCATTTTTATAGCTTTTACTTTGGGGGAAAGGCAGTCCTATATTTTTTCGTCTTATGTACTCGTTCCTTATTTAATCCATTCTTATTACTCCATATTATATCCGCCACAGTTATTGTACGTTTTGTAAGTATCAACGTGAGAATGTTGGGAAGCGCTGTATGTTAAGCCATAGTAAAAAAAGTATACAGTAAGTAGGCTATCTCCGGCCCAATCGCCTACTATTACTTGCCTTTGTGGGTTGTCAATTTTAGGTATTTTTTTTGTATGTATATATTTTTTTATCCTACGTCAGTTGGCAGACAGACGCGCAGCCCACATGATGGTAAACGGTTACTGCTGCCTATTCTATTGAGGAACACTACAAAATTTGAGTTTAGTGGTGCCGAAAAGCCGTGACGCGTAAGCCTTGTACGTTGTTTGCCCCAACTAGCTGGCTCACTGATAAACGGCTCGGGATTTTGTTTGATTGTGAGTCCGGCGACAGTATGAAAATAACATACTTTCCACTCTCTCTACTTTGTCTAGGCTTATCGGTTCACGGTGCAGACAGTTTCGTGCCTAGTCCAACATTTCTTCGCTTGTGTCACGCGATTTGTGAGACAAGCCGACTGCCCGGCGAGCGGTTGCATTGATTGGTTTTGTATCGCTTCCGTAAACAATTTCACGGTTCTTATAAATTTTAGAGCACTCGAGTTTACAATTAATAACTTATTGATAGCATTCCGCGTTCGGTAAATCGTTAATTGTGAGTATTTATAACATTTATATTTAGGTTAATAAAACAATAAATAAACTAACAAACACCCTAGGACATTATTCACCCGTCTAGCTCCGGAGTCATGTTTACTTTGTCAAAGACCTCAACCAATTTTCAGCATAGTGTCTATCGAATAGAGTTTTATCTATATAGATAGAGACTTTATGACAGATGAGGTTGCTGTGTTGCAGACTGTACCTACTAGCTCGCACATCAATATCCCGGCCATGTCCGTCGGAAATCCACAAATGAAAAGTATATTATTATTCAACGATTACGGTAAATGAAATAAATGTTACCTGTAATGTAACTCAAACTGTAGGCGATTGCGTGCCGCGTGACCATTTTAATGGCTACGATCATGTGCGTTTGTGAAGAAAGAATGTTGAATGAACAAATCGATTGACATGATTTCTTGGCTCAAGGTTAGGCTGTAATATCAGTTTGATTGTCGTCTGTTGTCGAGGAATCAAACTTGGAAGACCTATAAACTTCTGTATCTGTCACGCATTTTCATAAAAAAAAATGTGAAGCGAAGCAACCGTTATTCCAACAGATGTAATCCAGTAGGCAGATACAATCGTTAATCGGTAGCACATCAACCTACCTACCCTAATTTGTCAAATTCTTACAACAATTGTCAAATTGTTTTTGACTAGGCATTGCGTAATCAGATGATACCACTTCAGCAGACAAAATTGTTCCACTAAGTTGTAATCCTACCCTCTCTACTAGCAATTTTCATTAACACTTTCTACCGAGTCCTCACCATTTTCCTTCACTAGAGGTTATGAATTATAGATTATGTAGATACAAGATGCCACAGCACTATCACTTGGTTTCACTGATTTGATTATGCATTCTCTTGTGTTCAATATGTAATCTATGATAGCTAATACTTTTTTGTTAGGTAGTAAGTAAGTCTCTCTATTATTGCAACTAAACGCTCAATAAACATCCTATTTGATCTAACGATTTTTAATTTCTGCTGGTACGCTAAAGGTAATGAGAGCAATTTAATGTTGCAGTTTTGCGTTAGTAGTCAGTAGTGTCATTTTTTATAATATGAAAGTGTAGGCAAATTAACGAAAGTGACACCCGACGGTAAGTGATCATATCGCCAATGAACACATGCAGCTAGGGTCTTAGATGCCAGTTTTGGAAAAAGATTTAGGGGGAAGGAGAAGCGAAAGGGTAGGCTTCCAACCACAGACAATCGATTTCTGTGCTTCCAACATTCTCACTTAACAAACGAAGAGCTCTACGTCATACTCTTCTCTTAGCTGGTGCAACTACGAGTGGTAGAGCCCGCCTATTTCGTCTGACAGGCACGTAGGCAAGCGGTAACTGTGCATGGCTCTACCACTCATCAAATTGGTTGAAGATGGTACTTATGGCGCTACTGGCAAAAATACCAATCATGATACCGACTAAACTAAATACCTACGTAAGATTCGGTGGATCATCGGTTTTCTTATCCCAGCCGACCTTTTGCAGTCAGGCTGGGTTTTCGATGGCAACCCTAGTAGAAAATTTGCAAAGATGAATCTTCAGTTTGTTATAATAAGAGGGCTTTAGAACAAGAGGATAAATTGATTAATGACCCTTATTTTGCCGTATCTTGTAGACAATCATTGTAGTCGTTCCAAGGTTCTTAGATACTTATTCTATTTATAAGATCTGCTAGCTCTTGATGCGTAACCAGGTAATATTATAGTGTAGACTATATTGCAAAGAAAATATATCAACTGGTGAGAATAATAAATGAAATAATAGATATTGGACAACATTACCTACACACACTAAGCACTAGCACTAAAGGGAACATACTAAACATCCAGATAAAACAAGCGCAAATGTTTATGAATTATGACGAAAATGTGTCCTGGGTGAGATTCGATCCAACGACCGACCCCTGTGGTTTTCTCTTTTTCCTGTTCCACAATTACGACCTATTTCCACCAATTTTTCAAATAACCGGACCAAAGCTTTGTAAGCCTGTATTGAATTACACTAACAGTACCTACTTACCTACTTGTTTTTTTTTTTTTTTCGAAATTTATCTCGAATCTTTTGCCAGATGGTAATTGAACCCTATAGCCTACACCATACAGGAAAATGTTACCAGGACTTCTCATTCCCTTCTCGCACACAAACCACAACTTTAAGTCACCAGAAATACGAAAAGTCTCTAACCATGCACGGGAAATTAGTGCAATTTTATTTAAACTTAAATAGCTACATCACGACTGAGGTTCAATTGGGGATTTCACTTTTAACGCGAATCGTTAGGTCATTCTACCTTATCTCGGTGAATAGACTTCGTGTGAACAATCGAACAGTTTCGCTATCAATCGATCTGTTTGTAGCATTGTTTTGCTGCATCTGTCTCGGGATTAACTCGCTTTCACCTCCCATCTCCATTGGTAATAGTAGGGCTATCAAACAGTTGAATGCGTTTACGTAGTACCTTACCTACCTACCTCCTCAAAACAAAAGGCATTTTGGTGCAATAAGAGGTATTTTTGTAGGTCTTGTCACCTAACATAGAGCTAAACATAGTCAGAAGCTGCCTCGTGAAGCGGCCTCAGACAAAGTGTATTAACTTAGCTTCAAATGAGGACTTATAAATCGTAAGTAATTATATAACGTGATTCTACAACCGGCTTCAGAATATTTCTATCACGGAGCTCCTTCAGCCATTTTTAGTTTCCCTGATACCTATAGTAGCCGTCTTCTTTACCATAATTTATGATAACACCTAGCAATGGACATTTTGTAGGTGAAGTCAGAAGTAAACAAAAAAAGTTACGCACATGATTCGCACGATGATTGTGATCTTGAATAATTACCAGATTAAACTCTATTTATCGCGTTGGCACGTTTGTTTTGTCTTTTGATATGGCATGGCTAACAATCACATCAATAATAAATAATAATGAAACCGTTAATAATATTATGTTTTATGTCTTCCTAGACGAGTTTTCGGCTACGAGGGCCAATCTTTACGATCAATCAATTACGCTGGATATATTGTCTTTTCCATTCCCATAATAAGTATTTCCATAATAACTATGTATAATATGTATGTACATATGTATTTACAAAAAAAAAGTATAATAGTAGATATGTTTATCCGTTGTCTGGAACCCATAGCAGCTAATGCTTAGTTTGGGGCTAGATAGCGCTGTGTGAATAATGTCCAGAGATATTTATTTATTTATAATTTATTTATTATAATAACAAACAGTCTGACACGAGCAAAAAGAGATCAGGCGTAGGACTGGACCATTACCTACGTGCTTTCCGAGATAGCATATAAAGATGTTATGATAAAATGAGCCAAGGCCCAAATCTGCAGCTAAACTAGTTATTATGATAAGAGAAAACTGAATAGTTTAAACTTTAATTTAACTCAAAACTAAATTGCTTTTGAATTTTAGGGTAGCAGAACCAATGACGGCACCTACACAAACAATTAAATAGATATTAACGAATATTTAACACATAAATGTTCGTCCTTTTTCAGGTTAACCTTCGACCTTTAGCGCTATCGACAGAGTCAAAATAATTAAGCAATTAATAATAATATTGTACCTACTATACATATTATGATCTTAATATAAAAATAGATCAAGGGCCTGGGTAAGAAGGAGTGTAGTCCGGCAGGAGAGAACAGAATAAAAAAAAAAGTTGATGAGCTCACAAAATAGCTTACTATACTTTTAATAAATGAGTTTGTGCAACACCCACAGATATCGTGCGGGGCTCGAAGCCGCGACGTCTGGTGTAACAGCCGCCTTCTCAACTATTACACAAAAATTTTTAAATAAATAAATATGTCTGGCCTGGCTGGACATTATTTACACAGCGCCATCTAACCCCAAACTAAGCATACGCTTGTGCTATGGGTGCTAGCTAGACCACGGATAAACATTCATTACTTATATAGGCTTTTTTTTGTAAATATTATACATATTATACATAGAAACACCCAGACCGATACAAACAGACATGTTCATGCACACAAATGTTTGTACCGTGCGGGGATCGAACCCGCGACCTCTGGTGTAATAGCCGACTTCTCGACCATTACACCAAATGGCTCGTCTTGGTCATCGATGTAAATTTTTATCAGATTATTTAATACGTTATACGAGCATAATATTTTCCTCGACTTGATAACCCTATCCGAGCGGAAACCACAAAGTTAATAAAATTAAGTTACGAGTTACGTTGTTTTGTTCTCAGGTCACCTTATTCTCATAAACGGGTTCAAAGTTGATATGCAATTCCGGTAAGTAGCGGTACAGTTACAGTAGGCTAAATGCAAATGTTCTGCGAACAACTGTCCAATGAGGTCACATGGATTGTTTTTATAATACTTGACACTTTCTAGGTGTAGAGAGCTAAGTTACGTTGAAAAATTAAATATTAAGAATTTTTATATCGAAATAGCAAATTGTCTATTTGTTTTGGTGGTAGAGCTCTACAATATTAACATCTGACAATTTTATTCATAAGTGCAGCTTATAATTATGACAAAAAAAAAATACTTTGTTCTTGTCATAATTTGTGTAATTAAATTCTGTAATAAAAAAGTGTTATAAGAAATGCGTAAGTAAAGTTGTTGTTTTTTTTCTGTATAGTATCTTGTAAAGCCCGATGTATTCGGGCGGTAACGTAATGCCAATAGTTGTAATGGAGTTAATATGAGTAAGTATTACTGATAGTTTAATTACCTAGTACATACCTTTATATTTCTCTAGAGACTTATACATAACAACGACATTTTATGCTCTAAGTAAATTTTAGAGACTAAAATTTTGTATTTACCTTTTTACATGTTTCTTTTTTATTTTGCGATTAAATTACAAATTCGCTATAAAATGGTGCATTATACGTGCTTATAAGTTATTAATAAATGGATCATGACCAATTTTCTCATCACAAGATAGCATTAAATTGTCTATCCGCCCATCACTTGCCGAGTAATCATTTTGGTGGGCGGAAATGAGCGAGTTAAGGGCAAAGCGCAACCCAGTTTTTCTATGTTGTTAGATAACCGGCACTGTCATATATCATCTTATATCATTCGTAACAATGAGAAAGCTTACACACGGAAGATGCGGAGACTTAAAAAGCGTTACGTAAACCGGGAAGTTAGACCCGGAAAAGTAGGAAATTACAGTTATCCTACATCCTGCGCATATGAGTTTTGGAACGCAGTGACAGATTTTTTAAACTTAGTATTTCTTATATTATTTGAGTAGAAACAACCATGACTCTTATAGGTATACATAAACATTATACATAAATACACGCGCGTTACTTTTTTGCACATGCTACTAAAATTTATTTTGTAGAAGAAGACGTACAATTTTTCTGTGCGAAATTCTGTGCGTCAGAGTGCTTTTTATTTTGGTTTAGATTATCAGGAGCATTGTGATGTTTGGAAGAGTGTTTATTCTATGATTATAATATTATGTACGAGAGTTTAGCCTGGGAAGTTTAGAATGGGGAAAATTGGAAAGTCACCCTTGTCGTGATTTTGCAAGTTTGTTGTCGTGACACTGACACAGTTGCAATATCGTACGTAGGTACCTGCCTATATACAGTATGTTCGTTCAAGGTTCGCGCCCATTGAGGGTGAAATAATGTGTTCAATCATGTGTTCCTGCCCTGGTTTGCCCTTCGTTTGCACAGAAGTCTTGTTTATAAAGTTTGTTCCTTTGGTTTGTTCTCGCAAGTTGACACATTCGATTGATTGACGCTGCCTCGTATGCCCCAAAGATCTTGCATTCGATTGCCTGAACAAATCAACAATCTAAATGTTAATAAAATATTACCTGTAAGCCCCTTCGTACACAAGGCGACGCAAGTCTCCGATACTCGGCGACTTGCGTCGCCTTGCGACTACCGCCATACAAATCCATTGAGGCTCGTACACTAGTCGACGCGACTCGCGTCGCCGACATTCGTCGCGCGACTCGCGTCGCGCCACTCCTACGATACCTGCCTGCCGAAGTCGTCGCTACTTAAGTCGCGGCGATTTTCAAGATGGCGGAGCAGTTATTGAATATTAAATTTGTTTCTGAGGTGGAGAAATATCCTTGTTTATATAACTATATTGAACTAGCTTACCCAGTGAACTTCGTATCACATACCTCTTAATATAAACCATATTTATTTAAACCCTATCTTTTTTTCCATATTTTCTCATCGTTTAAACCTTCCCTGGACTTCCACGAATATTTCAAGACTAAAATTACTCAAATCGGTTCAGCCGTTCTCGAGTTTTAGCGAGACTAAAAAACAGCAATTCATTTATAAATATATAGATAGGCAATTCACGTCGCCGTGTGTACGGACCGTGCGCTACTCGATACTCGCGACTGGATACTAAAGTAGTATACAACATTAGTATCGGAGACTTGCGTAGCGTTGTGTACGAAGGGCCTTTTAGCCCCTTCGTACACAAGGCGACGCAAGTCTCCGATACTCGGCGACTTGCGTCGCCTTGCGACTACCGCCATACAAATCCATTGAGGCTCGTACACTAGTCGACGCGACTCGCGTCGCCGACATTCGTCGCGCGACTCGCGTCGCGCCACTCCTACGATACCTGCCTGCCGAAGTCGTCGCTACTTAAGTCGCGGCGATTTTCAAGATGGCGGAGCAGTTATTGAATATTAAATTTGTTTCTGAGGTGGAGAAATATCCTTGTTTATATAACTATATTGAACTAGCTTACCCAGTGAACTTCGTATCACATACCTCTTAATATAAACCATATTTATTTAAACCCTATCTTTTTTTCCATATTTTCTCATCGTTTAAACCTTCCCTGGACTTCCACGAATATTTCAAGACTAAAATTACTCAAATCGGTTCAGCCGTTCTCGAGTTTTAGCGAGACTAAAAAACAGCAATTCATTTATAAATATATAGATAGGCAATTCACGTCGCCGTGTGTACGGACCGTGCGCTACTCGATACTCGCGACTGGATACTAAAGTAGTATACAACATTAGTATCGGAGACTTGCGTAGCGTTGTGTACGAAGGGCCTTAGTATACTTGATTGATTTTCGTGGCGAAAAATATGAGTGGCCTGTGGCTATCCCTCAGAAATAGGAGTCACTATGTATGAGTATCGTGATCTATTTTATAGAAGGACTTTCTATGAGAGATAATCCCTAGGTAGTGGGTACACGCGTAGGTAATGAGTAGAGCTGTTGGTCGCACCGGTTGGCTTATTATAATATTTGCATTGAGTGTATCACATATTATACGCTTTGCAAAAAACTTTCTCAAGTAAGTGACTTATTAACCAAGAAGACTTGTCTCTGTAGCATTTATTTTAATGTTTAAACGGTTTTGGGATCAAACCCCATTCCACAGAATAGCGCCATGCAAGTCGTTAGCTATAGTCGAGTTACTTAAAATATTGAAATACATACCTTTCTGCCTTTCAATAGAAGCCTTCTGACCTTTGTATGAAATTACCAAGGACGACTTTATTAAAGAAGTATCTTCAAAGGTTTTAAATAGCTAAAGTTCTACCCTCTTATTACAAAAAACAATCGTTAAAACAGGTTTAGATCTGTACTAGTTAGTACAGGTACGAAGTCCGGACTATATTCCATATTACAAAACAAATACCAACATAAGAATAATTTACTGGTACTAACTCGTTCAGTGCGTTTCATTTTACAAGACTTTGTTTTATGACATGTTTTAAAATCTTTAATTAAGATAGTAAAAATAATAATTCTTTAATTCAAAATGTGTTTTAGTAATGTAAGAAAAAGTAACATATATTTTTAATTTTCTGTTCACAAATTAAGTGATTCTTTTCAAAAACTGTCTTTCTATACGTAGAACGGAGCGAAATTTTTAAAGTGTTATCGTTTTGACGTTTGAAAGTTAGTCCATAGTAAAACTAGGGGCATCGGCGGACTTTCTTGGGTCTAACTTTAGTCCTCGAAATGAAGTAAAACTTCATTTTGTAATAGCGTTTGATTTTAGTCAGGAGTTAGTGTAGTACTAAGCTCGGTTTAATTTTTAAACCACGTTCTGTAATAAGAGGGCTAGCGTTTAGCACGCGGCAACCGCGATTGTAGCCATTTATATTTATTATTTATCCTGAAATATTTAATTGGGTTTCATAAAATCAACAAATAATAAGGAAACCTTTGAAATTTGTGGCATTAGAATCGAAGTTCAAGGCCTTTGGTATAACCTTGGTTATTTCTTTACTACAATGAAGCGCTGTATAGCTAACACCCAGACCGATACAAACATATTTTTCACTAGCGGCCGTCCGCGGTTTCACCCGCGTGGTTCCAGTTTCCGTGGGAATTGATCAAAATCCTTTCTTAGCGGATGCCTACGTCATAACATCTACCTGCATGCCAAATTTCAGCCCGATCCGTCCAGTAGTTTGGGCTGTGCGTTGATAGCTATCTATGTCAGTCAGTCAGTCACCTTTGAGTTTTATATATATAGATGCGCAAAAGTTTGTCCGTGCTGGGATCGAACCCGCGATCTGATGTACCCTACATCGGGAAATCCGAGGCGTACTGAACCGACTTTATTGTGGTTATTATTCAGACAGTATTTATGGCACAAAACCTCAATCTTTACAAGGACCCTTAGAGCAATAAAGAAACATTTGATAAAGTAAATAAGTAGATAAAGCTGTAGCAGAATTAATTTAAAAATTTGAACTAGTTAAAATGACTTTCTGTCGTAGAAAATCTTATAGTAGCGTATCTTACGTTAGTGAAACTTCTTTGCCGGTTGAATGTACCGGAGGCGAATTTCTAGTTCTGCCCCTATAGTGGCCAACCAACACGGCCAGAGTCGGCCAGACACATGATTGATTGACCGGAAAACGAACTTACCTACTATGTGCGGCAGTGCAACTCAGTGCTAAACTTACAAACTGCGGCATGTTTCCCGAAACAATTACCTTAAAGGGTACTTACCCGATTGAGGAAAGTCGAGTAGAGTGCAGAATATCCCATAGCCATAAAATTTGGAGTCAGCACTAATTCTTATTTACGTCATTCGTGAACCAGTTGTTTTATTGCTCTACTTTTTTATGGCATTTTCGTCTTTCACCGAGAATGCTATTGTGCTTTAAGAATATAATATAACAACAAACGCAAAAGGATGTGAATTCGTGGTTGCCTAAATAATATTGTATTTGTTTACAAGGAACTTAATAACTAACATTTCAATGATTTAAATTATTTGTAATAATAAAAATGTGATTAAATTTTTATAGTAAATAAAGAAAGTCGTTAATCCTTATGTCGTATCGTATCGTACCCCAGTAGGGGAATTTTTTTCGGTCATTTTCAGGTAGGGTATAACTATCACAAATGGCTCAATGGCTTTCCCGCGACAAATTAAGAAAAATGTTTTTAGAACAAAAGTAAACGTAAGTACAACTTACCCAGGGATGAAAGATCCGTTAGTTTGCGTCATGTAGCCTTGTTTTTCCCGCGCGCTAACATCCAACCACATGTTGTTTATATCGTTACGCTACCCTCGACGGGTAAACAAGCCATGACGGCGATATTCGCGGCGTTTGCTCTTCGAGAGAGCAGTGTCGTGACTAGCGTGCCGAGTCCGTAAGGCAGATGAAAGTACCTTTGGTAGTCAACGAAGGTGGACTTAGAATAATGCGCGCGCAAGAAGAAACGTAACTTGTACAAAATATCGCTTTGTTAATTATTATGGGCCTATGTTAAGGACATATTTCAGGAGCATGTGCAAGTGCATTTGCTACGAACAGCAGATGAGTCACAGACGAATTAGCAATATTCAGGACGTAGGGTAGGTATATATCTATTATTATCTACTTTGCATAGTAATGCAGAGGTCGCAAAGTAGATAGTAGACACTTAATTTGCTTGTCCAAAATAAAATT
Organism: Mecyna flavalis; assembly: GCA_949319885.1. Classification (NCBI taxonomy): domain Eukaryota; kingdom Metazoa; phylum Arthropoda; class Insecta; order Lepidoptera; family Crambidae; genus Mecyna; species Mecyna flavalis. The sequence continues at coordinate 5,686,456 of OX439439.1, forward strand.
ATTCTTCTCCTATTTGGTATATTTTTTCTGCTATGAATGGGCACATTCTAATAAAAAATTAGAGATGCCGAAGAAAAATATTGCCTGCAAACAAACCAATCGTCGTGCAATCAAGCTAAACGCCTATTAATAATTGATGAGCAAAATGATGCGTAATTTATCTTTTGCGCTAAGGCTAAGGGATAGGAAATAAAGATGTTCTAGATAGAAGTGTAGTTGAGTTGGTATTAATTCAGACTTACTATTTGGTATTATTTTAAACTTGATCGTGATTGTTCTTTTAGCCTCTGCTGACAACAAATGTAGACTGACAAGAATGACATAATACGAAATTTAAACCTATGTCATACTTATCTACTGGTGTCTATGGAAACATTGTGACCTTCTTACTTCAAGTCTTCAACACTCCTCCTTTTCCCACAGACACCCGCTCTCGCACAGCCTTTCAACATACACCCATCTCTCTACGGCAAAATTCATGCTTACCTCTCGCTACAGATTTTGTCAAAGCATCAGCAACCATTTGTTTTGTCTCGAGGTATTTGAGCATGATTTCTCCATTTTCAACTGTCTCTCTAATAAACTGGTAGCGAACATCAACGTGTTTGGTACGCTGATGGTGCACCGGATTTTGAGCAATTGCCATAGCAGATTGGCTATCCGTATGTATTATTATGGGTGGCTCCTCCTTTCCCATAATTTCCCTTTGAAACCTCTTTAGAAAAATAGCTTCTTTTGCAGCTTCAGACAGACTCATATATTCGGCTTCAGCTGTAGATAGAGCTATGCTCTTCTGTTTTGTGCTTTGCCACGAAATGGCTCCTTTCGCCAATACAAATACGTTGCCCGAATACGACTTTCGATCAACAATGTTGCCTCCGTGATCAGCGTCAGCAAATCCCTCTATATTATTGTAGGTGTCCTTTATGTATCGTAGACACATACCCTTTGTGCCCTTAAGGTACCTAAGAATTCTCTTCGTCGCAGTCCAGTGAGCTTCTGAGTAACAGTTGCAAAACTGGCTCATAAAGTTAACCGAGTGCGCTATATCTGGTCTCGAGCACACTGCAATATACATGAGGGATCCGATTAGCTCTCTAAACGGTATCTTTGCATCCGCTGTGTATGGTTCTTGCGGTTTCTCGAACCGTTGGCCAGGTACTCCAGGAGTACTCACAGGTTTGCAGTTTTCCATATTGAATCTGCGAAGGACTTTGTCGATGTAATCCTCTTGATCAATTGTTATGGAATTCTGTTCTTGTTTAATTCTTAGTCCAAGAAATAACTCCGCTCTTCCTAAGTCCTTCATCTCAAATTTTGACATTAGTTCGCTTTTCACTTTTGCTACCTCTTTATCATCATTGTGGAATATTAAGATGTCATCCACGTAGATGGCTAAAATTGTGGTATCCTTGTTTGTCCTCCTTATGTACACGCATGGTTCATTTTTGCAACGCTTGAAGTTAAGACTCTCCAGCTCTGTGTGCAACTTCGTGTTCCAAGAACGTGGCGCTTGTTTAAGTCCATATAAAGATTTTTGGATCAAACACACATAATCTTCCTTTCCTTTCTCTTCAAAGTGCGGTGGTTGACGCATGAAAACCTTCTCGTTCAGGTTTCCGTTAAGGAAGGCTGTCTTGACATCCATGTGCTCAATTTTCAAGCCGAGGTTTGCTGCCAAAGCAATGAGTAGTCTCAGCGAACTATGTCGCACTACTGGTGAGAATGTCTCGTCATAATCTATGCCTTTTCTTTGGCTAAAGCCTCGTGCCACCAATCGGGCTTTATAACGAGTCTTATTCCCCGCCTCCTTTTTGATTCGAAATAACCATTTTGAATCAACAACGTTGCTCGCTTGGTCAGGCTTTACTAGGATCCACGTTCCATTCTTCTTCAATGCATCTAGCTCCTCCTGGATAGCAGCTCTCCACTGTTGTGCATCTTTTCTCGCTAGTGCCTCAGGTACTGTAAGTGGATCGTCCTGTTCCGAGATCGCTTGGTACGTTATGAAGTCAGGTAATTGAACCGCTTTTCTCTCTCTACGTGGGTATCGCCGCTCTTCCACTACGGGTTCAGTATGTACCTCTTCAGATCTCTTCTCATCCTCACACAATGTCCAAACTTCGTCTTCAACGTTAGGAGCATCAGTATTCACATCGACATGATCTCCATCATCTGATTCATGATTCTCTTCCTGAACTCTCTGCTCGTGATCTCTATCATTTGATTCAAGGATATCTTCGAGAACTCTCTGTTGATCCTGATTACTCTCTCTTTGCTCTCGCTGTTGCAGTATGATCTCTTCTATCTGCGGCTGAGTCTCTTGTACATCGTGTCCTAGGCTGATTGTCACGTGGTCCTTCTGTTTTTTCGAGTTAGTAGCTCCGTGATACAACTGATCCTCAAAGAAGACTACATCTCGTGCTCTATGAAGTTCACCATTTGACGGGTCAATCAGTCTATATCCTTTTGATTCCTCACAGTATCCGACGAAAATAAGCTCCTTGCTTTTTGGATCCCATTTGGTTCTCTTTTGGTCTGGAATGTGCATGTACGCTTTACATCCGAAGACTTTAAGATGATTCAAATCTGTTTTTCGACCAGTCCATACCTCTTCTGGCGTTTTGTTTCTCACAGCTATGGTAGGGCTCCTGTTTTTCAAGTAGATAGCGGTATTAGTTGCTTCTGCCCAAAATTTAACAGGGAGTCCTGCTTCTTGAAGCATAGCTCGTGCTTTCTCTGCTATTGTACGATTTGCTCTCTCTGCAATACCATTCTGCTCGGGTGTGTACGCAATCGTAAGTTGATGCTTTATGCCATGATCCCTCAGGAACTCATTGACTCTTTTGTTGACAAATTCTCCTCCATTGTCAGTTCTCAATACCTTCAGCTTCTTACCGGTTTGAGTCTCAGCAAAACTCTTGAACTCCTTTATCTTCTCAAAGGTTTCACTCTTTGCTTTAAGAAAATATACAAAAGTTTTACGCGAAAAGTCATCGATAAAAGTAATATAATATCTATGACCTCCCATAGAATTATCGCTCATGGGTCCACTTAGATCTGAGTGCACCAATTCTAAAAGCTCTCTAGCTCTCGTAGCTTTATTGCGTTCAAATGGTTGCCTAGTTTGCTTGCCCTTCAAACAGGCTACGCAATCCAATTTAGAGTTAATAATGTTTGGAAAACTTACTCCAGTTGCCAATTTGTCTCTTAATAGAATGAGGTTACGTATACCCAAGTGTGCCATCCTTTTATGCCATAGCTCCATCTCATTTCTCATCTCTGTCGTAGAAGCTAGTGCTTGTGATGTTGCCTGTGAAGAACATTTCAGTTTATAAATGCCCCTTTCAAGAACACCTGTCACACATGGTTCGCCTTTTATCGTACACTCATCTACATTAAAAATCTCGCAACCTTTTCTGGAAAACACAACAACCTTATCCTTAGTATTTACCATACAGCTTACACTCAATAAGTTTGAAGACAGTCCTGGTACATACATGACATTACCTACACTGATATTAGGTGACTCACTCTCTACAGTACCAAAACCTTCTCCATACACCTTACCTCCATTCGCGCAACTCACTTCTACCTTTTTATCTACTTTCACAAAGTTACTCATCCAGTCTTTTCTGTGACTCATATGCCCTGACGCTCCTGAATCTAAAATCCAATCGTCTTGCTGGTTCTTCTCTTGATTCGCAGTTATCAGTGCCGTCGCCATATGATTCGTCTTTGACTTGCGTGGGTTGTGAGGGCAGTCGCAAGCTTTATGCGGGCCTTCGCAGATGAAACACTTCACAGCTTTCTTCTCTTTATTCCTCTGAACGTGTTTTCTGTGGTACTTAGTAGTAGTTAGCGCAGAACTCGGGGTTGAAGTACTCGAACTCGTACAGGCTCTGGTGTTGTCTAATTGAAGCAGTTTGGTCTTGATATAGTCGGTTGTCAATGCTGTGTTGGCGCTTTCCAATGCCAACCTCATGGGCGCATACTCCTCTGGTAGTCCCTGTAGCATAAGTGCAGCCAATAACTCGTCATCGATCTCTTTCCCTAGATCGGATAGATGATTTGCTGTTTGCATCAGCTCGGTTACGTATTCAGTTATCGAATTAAACATATTAAGCTTCAGGCTCACTAGCCTCGACAGCAGTCTACATCTATTATTAATGCCCTTGTCTTCATAGGCAGTTTTTAGATTTTTCCACGTCTCATACGCAGTAGTTGCTTTGCGTACATGTACCTTACATTGGTTCTCAATAAGCAAGCATATTTTTGTGCGCGCTCTCTGATCGTCACGCTTTGCTGCAGTATCTCCAGCAGCGGGTGTATTCTCTACATATTTCCAAAGGTCATCATGCACTAATATTAACTCAACATCAAATTTCCAGGTGTTGTAGTTGATACTTCCTTGCAGCTTCTCTATAGCCGGAAGTCCCGACCCCGAACTCGACATTATTGTAACTCTCTCTCTATTTACTGTGCTACTCGTAATAGAATTTTGGTTGTTCTCACCGTTTTCCATTACACTCTCTAGTGCTACATATCTGTATTCATCCAATATCAGTTCACTTGGATAGAACCGTGGGGCCCATAACCTGATCGTGATTGTTCTTTTAGCCTCTGCTGACAACAAATGTAGACTGACAAGAATGACATAATACGAAATTTAAACCTATGTCATACTTATCTACTGGTGTCTATGGAAACATTGTGACCTTCTTACTTCAAGTCTTCAACAAAACTAACCAAATAGCATTGTTTTAAACATTTTTTAAGCTATCTTGCTTTTAAACTGTTCTCTAATAACAAAAGCACTGGCTTTTATATTATATGTGTAGTAAATATTTGGTATTAGCATTTAATAGCATTTATCATGAATTGCAGATAGAATTTCAAAATCTGTGTTATTTCTATTTTGTGTTACAATACAATGCGTGCATTATAAGAGAAAATTGCATCAATTTAATAAAATAATAAATAAACAGAAGAGGAGTGGGTTGCCAGTCATAAAATATAAGTAGAAAGTAAGGATCGGACCCAACTTTTTTTTTGCTGGCAATTTACTCTTTAATGTCAGAAATGATGAACGACAAAGTCCAGATTTTTTATTATCTGTGGCAAACTTGTTGTGAGTCAAGCATATCGGTGAATTGCGAATATTTCCTCAATAATCTCGTATTTCGTTAGAAAATTGAGTTAAAAAATAATGTAAGATGGCTATAAACTTGGATAAACACAGAGAAGCTTTAATCGCCGCGTGGAAAGATGTACTTGATGAGAAAACTGATACGGATTGGTACGTATGCTTTCGTTGCACCGACCTACTTGTGGGCGAAATTAAATAAACAGGCGTTCTTGATTAAAACAACTAGATATGCTATAGGCGTGACATTCGAGGTGCTTCCATAAATGCTGTGACAATGCCCTCTAAGCTTCAGCTATTGATAATCGCCCTTTGTTTAAATGCTAATGTCGGTGCAACGCCTTTCGCATTATACGTTTCTCTAAAAAACTGTTATTACATAAAAAATGCAATAAGATTGATGCATTCCTGCATACCTACTAATAGGATTTTCACTTTTGATTTCATTTAACTGTCTGTAGTTTTTCAGGCATTTATAAAAACTTCTATAATTCCAGATTTTGTTCTATATTGCTTCTAGAACATTAGACAGAATCGCATACTTCCCAAAAAATAGAACCATTTTCCCTAAAATAATCACAGACCTATTTTAAACTTACATAATATAATACATTTTCCCAATGTATTCTAAATGCTGCAATAATAACCCATAGTATATTTTAGTCACAGTATTTCGATTTTAAAACAATGACCAGCTACTGGCAATTATGACATAGAATACTTACCTAAGTATTTTTGCTTTCTGAAAAAGAATCATATCCTAGTTTTGCAATAGTCATACCAGTTATGTATTAACTATATTAATATTTAAAAATCTATGAATGCATTCCCATTTGTATAAAGTATCTGAGGATATTTTCAGATCAGTTCTCAAAGAAAAAAGCTGTATACATATCAACTTATTGTTATTAGCTTCCATTCCTAACAAGCAGTAAATCTATTTATTGTATTATTTGAGATGGGTTTTTTCACTGAAAAAGTCAAAATAAAGTTGATTTTTATGGTAACAGTGGCTACACATAATATTTTTCATTATATTTACAGGGCATTGTTTGGCTATGATGGACTATCAAATGACTTGAAATTCATTAGCAAAGGAGATAGTGGGCTTACAGAACTAATAGATGAATTCAACAGTGGAAAAATACAATATGCTTTCCTCAAAGTGGACTTGCCCAATGGAAGCATATCCAAATATGTGCTTATCAACTGGCAGGTATGTTCTCAGATAACAAGATTAAATGGTGGAGGTGTATGCTTTGTTATTGTGTTATCTCAATCCTTAAGAGTTGTGTAGATAAAGCTACATACACTCACCGGCAATGAATCTTGGCAACTGGGCTTTTTTCATACAAACATGGTCACTTTAGCGTCTCATAGATAGTCAACTATTTGCAGCTGTGCCATGTTTATTACGTCAATGGAGAGGCCAAACGCCCAATTTTTGAATCACAGTTTCAAAAATTGCCAAAAACCGCTCAATGTTCTCAAAAAGGAAAAACAATAAACCAAACTCAACACTCCATACATCGTAGTATGGAACTTTGAGTTCGGACTTTAATGTGGCCCATTCCATAAAGGAACATGTAAACATGAAGCAGACTTCCCATGTTTAGGATCTAAGTCATCACATAATAGGTACTTAAATTAAAAAGCCATTCATTAATAGGTTTGTTATTATTTATTATATAGGTTTGTTATTAAAAAGATCTCTTACAAATAACAGGAAAAATTAATTCAATAAGTTTCAAATAAATGTGTAAACAATGTGTAGTTTATACATTGTATATTGACATTTTTAATTGCCAATAATTAAATGTGAGAGGTTAAATAGCTGATAAATAAATTGTTTCCTATTTATAATTGAATATCCTCATAAAAAGATAAACCAAACATAATATATTTTGGTATCCTCATGTGGATTGTATGTTGTTAATTTATAAGCATAGAATGTTATTTATATTCTCTTGAGTGGATGAGATTTGTGAAAGTCAGAGTTTTTTCATATCACCAATATATTTCATATTATGGTACATATTAAAATTTATGATTGCTTAGACTAAATGAATTACATAAGATAGATCACTTTAGAATCATGAAAGTCTAATGCAAATATTAGGCATGAAATTACCCATAGTAGGGCAAGAAGATACACATGCCCCACCCTTAATAACTTGAAGCTAAATATTTGAGAGAATATTTTTTGCCAGAATCCTCACTTGGTAGTATTAGAATATGGCTATTATTAAAAGGCATTTTAAATTCCATTTATTTATGAATGTTTCTTACTTTTGGCTCACCCTTAAATAATATAGTAATTTATTAGTCTGTTGCTTAAAAATAGGTCATAATAGACTGATATTTTTCTTTTTTACTTATAGGGCGAGGGAGCGCCAACAGTTCGTAAAGGCACATGCGCGAACCACATCAAGTATGTTGCCCAGTTCTTCACTGGATTCCATCTCACGATGCACGCGCGAACAGAGGATGATCTCGACGAGAAGGTTATAGTGGACAAACTTGCGAAGGCAGGGTCAGCGTTCAACTTTAAGTCTAGCAGACCAGAGCAGCCACCTAGTGGTCCTGTGGGGACTGTCTACCACAAGGTCAATCCAGGTGAGGCTGAGTTTAATGAGGTCATAAGTTTAATCAAACCATCATAAAACATATTCCTGATTTTGACGTTTTCTGTCGCTCACTAAAGGTTCTTTCTTTTGAAAAAGATTGCGTTTAAGCATCATAACTGCAAGCGAAGCCTGCGTTCTAGTGGGATGACTCTGGACTTAAACACCCACGAAACTCCCCCAGTAATATAAACATTTAAAGCTCTACGGACTTCTTGCAAGAACACCATTTTACAACATCACAAACATTGATCTGACCCTTAAGTTTGCATTAGAGGAGTAATTTTATTTTGGGAAATGAAGTATGAGTGTTTTAATTATGAGCTAATTTGAATGTGAAATGTCCATAACTAACAGGTTAATGCATATTATAGAAGAGTGTTATATAAAATTCCATCAATAATTTTAGCAAGTACAATATTTACAAAACTATAATAACAAAACAACAGTCACATCATCTTGTTTAACCAAACTTTGATGTTTGTAAACAAAATATGCTGATGTCTCCAACATATTAGAGTCATGCGTTCATAGGTGCGGTAGTCTTTTAATGGTATTTTTTTTTATCTGGTGTTAACAATGCCCAGTGATGTCATGTCGCAGAAACGTTACGAAATTGTTGCATCGAAGAAAGTTGCGGAAGAAATTAAAAGGCGCAAAAATAGTTTGAGGCGAGGTGTGTTTAAATAATTTAATAATATCAAATGTTTATCACATTACAAGTAATGACATTTTGTTAATACAATTTTTAACTATTTTAAGCCATGAGTGAAAACCAAACCATTTTTGGTACACTTGTTTACAGACTGTATACATATTTTTAAATTGGTTTTCGATCTACTAAAGTTGCATTATATGAAACGTATTGTTACAGTTCAAGAAATCAATTCGAAAGAAAGAGATCAGTTTTGGCTGAAAGAAGAACAAGAGGAGAAAAAGCGAGTGGAAGCAGAAAGAAAACGAAAAGAGGAGGTTTGTTCCTTGTTATTATATATTTTAAACTAGCTGACCCGGTGAACTTCGTATCATTTACTTTTGTATTTTCCTCACAATTTTTCCATATTTTCTCATCGTTTAAACCATCCCTGGACTTCCATGAATATTTCAAGACTAAAATTAGTCAAATCGGTTCAGCCGTTCTCGAGTTTTAGCGAGACTAACCAACAGCAATTAATTTTTCTTTATATATAGATGTTTGTATAATTATTTTACTGTACCACTTTAAAAAAGGTAAATATTATTTAAAATTACTTTTTTATTAGGAAAAGAGAAAAGCAGAAGAAGAAGTAAGAAGAAGAGACGAGTTAGAAGCTGCAAGAAGAGCCAAAGCTGAACAAGAAAAGTAAGGAAATGATTTATTTTGTACTAAAGAATATTTGGAATACAGAAAGAAAATTTTAAGTAGAACTTACTTTAAGGCAAAATTTTATTATTTAGAAAATTGGCGTTTTAAAAATTTACAGATAGTCTTGAGTTTTGAAATAAACAATTAGACAATTTTTTGTCTTGGAATAATTATGTCAAACCAACTTAACAGATTAGCTCAACAGCTTACCCGAAATCTAGCTAGGGACCATAAGCTGTGGAAATCTATGGCTGCATTGTAAGAAAACCTTAAGGTCCATAATCTGCGTAGATCTACGACGGCGGTGGAGCCGCCAGCAGGCGGCGATGCGTCGGCGGTGCGGCGGCAGCGCTCGCTGGAGGCAAGGCAACTCATAGGGGCTTCCACTGCGGCCGCGCGGGCGCTCTTCCAGCAAAACCTCGCGCAGGGACAACTCGAGTCGCCAAGGTAAGTAAGCCTCAGCATTAATTTGGTGCAAATTGAAAGCAGTTCTTATTACACTTGACTAGGACCAAAGTACGCAATCGGCCTAAATGTCTCTAGTATGATGGGTAGATGGAGAAAATAATGATTGTGCTACAGAGGCAATTTATGAAAGGGGAGAAAAACGAGCATGTTTGACACCTGATGGTATCCCTAGCCCTACCACCCATGGAAAATAGCAACTACGATCGTTGAGTCCGTCATTAAGAAAAAAATATGGAGAGAGTTTCCTCTACCTCCTATCTGCAGAATGGTTCTACCACACCTAATATATTACACAGGACTATACAGACTACTTCATTTTTGTAATTTTTTTTATATTTTGTTTAATTTCAGGTCCAATGTGCCAGAGAAGCCAGTGAGAAGTTCAGTGATAGCACAACGCATAAACACATTCACACAAGCCCAAAACCAACAACCGACGTCACCAGTCAAGTCTCCTATCAAACTGGAGCCCAAAGCGCTACCCGAAGAACCACAGGAACAACCCAAAACAAGTCCGATGAAGAATATAGACAAGATCAAGTTGAGCTTGGAGAGTCCTTCGCAGATCCAGTACGAACCAATCATTGACCCATCAGTTGACTTAAGCCCTAGCACTGAGACAGAGCCAGGATCATTCAGTGCCATTAACTATGCAGAGTTCAAGAAAAACGACAATACGTATAGAGATATAGACCATGACTTGAAGCAAAGCGAACCAATGATCAAGCAGAACATTCTAGAAAATGACATGTTTGATGCTTCGTACTCGAGTTCCAACGAAAATGACGATGATGATAGTGATAATAAGTTCAGTACTATAAAACGGTCTCCGTACAGTAAGAACAATGTAGCGGATCAGAATGAAAGGTCAGAGTTGAGTAGGCAGAACACGGTGATTGAGAATGTGAATTATAAGAAGGAGAATGGTACAACGACGTTGGAGGATGTGTCTCCAGAGGGAATGGAAGAGGAGGGCACGATATATGAGGACTTGGACGATGATCCTGGCCTCACAGCGAGAGCTCTATATGACTACCAAGCAGGTGAGTGTCACATGATAATAACTTTGTTGTAAGTGTTGTGTTCTTGAACTTCGTTATTTACATTACACTGTTGGAGAGTTGATAATTTCAAATTGGTTTTTGAACTTAAGGCTAATTTTGTTTGCCTGATATTTTTTAATTAGGGGGAATGCGAATCTATTTGGCCTTATAATATCTGTACTGTCAATTTTTTTTTTCAATTAACACTTGACCTATTTGTGTTATGGTTGAGTAGTGACCGCTACACCTGAAGTGGCGTGTTCAATCCCCGCACGGTACGGTCAACAGCACATCACGGTAAACACTTGCAGTTCGATAATAGCACTTATGCCCCCGACATAAGAGTGGTACAAAGTCCAAAGTGTATAGTCTGACGTGCTTTTGACTGTACATAACATAACTAATATTTATCTATTGTCTCACATCTATGATACAAGCCACACTTAGTTTCCTGGTAGCTGGTCCTGTGTAAATAATGTCCAAGTATACTCATTATTACGCTCAAGTGTCTCCTGACCCTAACCTATATACGCTCAAGTTAACATTGGGCTTGTATTTAAGCGTACACCAAAAAAGGCTGAACGTACACAAAAAAAGGCTGAAATGTGCACCAAGAAAATTGAATTGCTAACCTAACTCAACCTTTGGTGTGCCTTTGGTTTATTTTGGTGAGCCTTTTTTGGATACGCACTTAAATATTTCCCTTAACATTGTAACATTGTTGTTCCAGCGGACGAGTCCGAGATCACGTTCGACCCCGGCGACATAATCACGCACATCGAGCAGATCGACGCGGGCTGGTGGCAGGGCCTGGGCCCGCACGGCGCCTTCGGCCTCTTCCCCGCCAACTACGTCGAACTACTGCCTGCGCACCCGCACCCGCGCTGACCAACGCGCGCTGCTTCACTGATGCCGCCGGCGGACTGCGTACCTACCCGGCAATGAATACTGTGCAACGGCTTTGGAACGGCACATCGGATAATTAACTTGACGTAAGCAAGCATACTTGAAGCCTTGTATGTAGAGTTGCCCAACTATCGATAAATCTGGCTATCGATAGTTGACCTTGAAAATTAGTAACAATATCGATAGTGCTATCGATAATATCGATACTATCGATAGTATTATAATGTAATACTATCGATAATATTGCTTCCAATCAATAGTATTTGTTAATTTGTAATATCGATATTATCGATAGACTATCGATACTATTGATATGACGTCAACTATCGATAGACTATCAATAGTTTAACGATAGTGGACTATCGATAGGCTACTCTACTTGTATGTAATGGCATGACAGTTGAGTAGCTCTCATTCAAATCAGCTTATGTCCTATCAAGTCCTACGATCGGTTAGAAACAAAAGAATAACAGGACATAATGTAGTTTGCATCTAGAACGTTATTTTATTGAATAATCATCTTACTTATTGGAATATGATACGATTGGGCATTATATAGGGCAGTATAGTATTTTGCTTGTTTTTGAGTGTCGAAAACGGAATCTAACTTAATTTCTACCAAATTGGGACATAATCTGATTTGATTTGAAGTTGTAACTCGTACTAACCTTTTGAAATAATGACTTCTTTAGCAAACACGTAAATGTATCATACATAAAAAAAATTGTGACTGGAGATTATTTATGGTAAAAAAAGGTTGATGCTCTTAAGACTGCACTAATCCTGGTGTACAGTCAACAGCACATCACGGTATACACTTGCAGTTCGATAATAGCGCTTATGCCCCCGACATAAGAGCGGTACAAAGTCCAAAGTGTTACGTCTGACGTGCTTTTGACTGTACTTTATCAAAGTGATAAGGAGATAAATATGGGCCAGTTTCATGAATGTTAGATGAGTTTCTGATAATTATTTTAAACCATAACAATGATGCTATCTACTTTTTGAAAACTGACATAAGACACAGTATAAAAGATATCTTAATGATATAGTTACAGAAACTTATCTAACAGTGTTGAAACACCCTAAATGAGTTATAGTCAGGCATAGCATAGGTAACAATAGCAGAACTAGTTAAAAACTTTTTTATTACCCGTTCTTAGTTAATGCTCCATCTATACTAAGGTTTGAACTCCTGATTGTGCACTTCCAAAGGTCGTTCATACAATATTTATGCCGGATTAAGCACATTTGGGAATACCGTGGCTGCTTCCCTTATTCTTGGATGCACGCCTGAATAAAACAGATGTGGCCTTTTTTGATCCCTTAGAAAGCTTTGCTGTGCCTCGATACGTACCACACTCTTAAATTATCATAATAATACATTTTGGACAGTTTTTTCAATTGTTACTCTTATTCAATATTACTAAAATAATTAGTATTATGTACTTACCTTTTTTGTATTAAGGTAGTCATTATATGAATTTATAATATCGACACAGTAAAGCTTTCTTCTATTTCTTTAGGAAGCGTAATAGAGTAACGATATAGGTAACCAATAGCGAAAGATAATGTCAGTCATACTACAAAAATTACATAATAATATTGACTTTTTATCATTTTTCATAACTAAAACATGAATCAAATACTTCCAAGTGGTTTTAGTTTCATTTTTTTGACGATGACATGACAAAATTTTTGTAGTAAGATTGTTTTCAGGAATTGCAATGTTCAGGTCGAAACAAAGTAGGTATACCCCTTTTGTATGAGATATAACCTAGGGTCTGTTATTTTAATAATATTTATGAGATAATAGTTGTTAGAAATGTTTCTGTGAATACTTTTGATAACTTATATGTCACAATATTTTTCAGTCACAAATAACTACACAGTATTAGTTTTTCTTCATTAAACATACTTATTTGAAATTTAGCGTCATATTTATATTAAAATAAACATTCCAAATGATCTGGAAGGCTGTTTGTGGCCTAATAGTTACGGTCGCACAATAGTTTTTTTTTTGTGGTAGTGTAGGAGAATCTTTAAGAGGATCAGCATGCCACCAAAATTTACCGACTGCCATTATTATATTAGGGTTCACGAGTGTCTTGAGTTACAATAATTCATATTGACATCCACATTTAATTTTACTGACACAATGAATTTTACATACAGTTCTCCTTGCACAATTTTAGACATGTGTTATTGCACATGTTGTGCCAAAGTACGTTCACAGAAACCCTTTCTTAAAGAAATGGAAGGCTTATACTGTGGCACAATGAGAAGTGATTCACCACAATATTATTATGTAAATGATTTTAGAATGTATACGTTTCTAAAACTAATTTTACTGGTGATACTTGCTTTAGAAAGTTTTCAAATTATAATTTGAGGGTTGCGTGCGTTTAATATTTATTTATACTGCTTGACAGTGATACTAATATTGTAAGAATTATGTTGGATGAAATTATTTACTTGTAATTTTATTTAGGTTTTAAGTTAATGTATTCTTTAATTTATAATATTAATTGCAAAGTGTTGTGAAATTGTGATTTGGGGAAATATTAAATAGGGTTGAATTTTGATATCACATGTTGCGCTTGGCATTATTTTACGACTTTTGTACTTTTTACCTCTGCGGTCTAAAACCAATGACATATATATTACGCCCAATTGTTGACTGGTAAAGAATGCCAGGAATTAATCTGTCAATTTCTTTTTGGTGGAATATGCAATGACATGAATAATATCGATATCTTCGATATAATTACACTAATAGATAGTGGTGTCTATCCAGTTAGCTGGTGTGACTAATTGGGATGTAAATTGTTTATGGATCGATATTAATTTCTTTAAATTTTTATTTAAAAAGTCGACCTGTCTGGATTATTTTTTGGTTGAAGGCTCTGGAGATTTTTTTATGAAGTTGTGAAAGAACCTGAATTAATGATTTAAGTAAATTCATGAACTTGCTCATTTGCTTGTCTAGATAGTTGAAAGACTGTGCTAAGACCTAGAATCATTTTATCTGACTGCTTTAATTGTAGTTGTAACTTTTACTGCCTTTAATGCTTTTAGTAGTACTTAGTTTTAATTATAAACTTTGTTAGTCAAATGTTTTTTGTTTAATAATTCTAATACAATAAGTATATTTAATTTATTCTTCATAATATATAACACTTTTTACTTGAACAAGGGTGTTGCAGGACTCGTTTGTCTTTTTGTATAGAAAGAAAGAGTAAAACACAATTTCCATAATAAAGCGCAAGTATTTCAGTAGCATTTTTAAACCTTTTCAACGTGAATAGGTATAAATTTTCTATGTGGATTTGTCCCCAATATATGTGTAATTAGCTTTGATCTTCATTTGGTTAACATAAGGGTAACCGCCTTAGAGCTACATTTCGTTATAAGTATGGGCGCTCACCTACAGCGACTTTTTGTAGCGATAATGTCGCGTGTCTGCATCGATATTGTCGCAAAGCGGTCGCCAGCTGTGTGGCCTCGCCGATGGGGCGCTCGGATTCAGTCGCGATGCAAACGCGACACTGTCGCGCTTCTATCACGATGCAAGCGCGATTCAGTAACGGCACAAAAATACCTCACCCTCCCTCCGTTTCCTTCCCGATGTCGTCCGACACGGTAGCGTTTGCATCGATTCAATCGCGATGCAGTAGCGCGTTGGTACTTTGGTAGTGCGTTGGCATCGCTTCTGTTGCTCGTTGCAAATGCGACTAACACGCGTTGCATCGCTACAAAAAGTCGCCGCCGTGGGCGAGCCCCCTAATGACTTATTGCATTTACATTTTTGTAGAAAAATCTACAACTATTTATGGTCGTTTACTAGTCCTTTAGGTTTAAAAATTGCAATTCTATGACGAGTTACAACATGAATTTATATCCGTCAAAACCGTCACTATAGTTTGAAATTATTATCTGAGCATCCGTTTTTATTAATTCTGTTGATTGTGCAATAGTAAACGTTAATTATTAATTATGCTTCAAAATATTACATGTTAACGTTTGTACAGTAATTTCACTGAATTTCTTATACTCATATCCTATGAATTATACTCCATTTTCTGTAAGCCTTTTATTTTTTGCCTAGGCCATTGTTTAGATACGTTTAATTCTGCTACACTTTTTATATTGTAATCTATTTATACCTCTAGTTATCTCTTATGTAATGTATAACCGTTTTGTCACAACTTGTGACTCACAAGTGTCAACAAATTCGTAGAACACAAAGAATTTATTTATTAAGGTTTTATAGCCTGTGTTACTACTATTTTTATTCTATGTGACCGTTTGTAATAAAAATTCTTTTAAACTACAATGCCCTGATTAAATTTATCATGGAACTAGTGTCAACGAACCGCAATTTCACGTCAATGAGCAGTAGAACCATATGCAATGCATTAACTACATGTATTTTAACTGTATACATTTCCATATGTAGTAACTTTCAAATAGTGGAGCAGGTGACAGTTTCCTAAGTAAATCTTTCCATTAGAACAGTCACTTGTACTAAATACATACTATTTGTAAAAATGTATAAGTTGTGCCCCAATTTTAGAGTAAAATAAGACTAAGCTTTGCCTTTGACCCTTCTATACATAATAGTCCTAAGCCATGTAAGTGAGATGTATTTTTTGTATTTAGTTGAAACATGTACGTTTTGTAACTATAGTGTATGATTGCAATATAATTTTTGTGTATGGTGCTCCATTGTAATATAGGTTTACATTTGTATCCTATTTTCGAAATAAACAATTCCTAGACCCCGGAATACCTGTTTTATTGCTTTTTAAACCCTGTACATAACGTTTTTATATATTTTACATAACAGCCTATGATTAATTTAGGTACTTGATTAAAAAAAACAAGTTGGTATACAAAATTAATTTTACTTTAAAATAAGGAACACATAATACATAATAATCATCTTAATTATAAACAAGCCCTATCCCTGCACAGTGTTTCCCCGCAGAATATCTGAAAACACGCCATGCCTCGGCATACTTATCTTATTCACTACATCAGGTACAACCTAAAACAAAAATATTCATAAATGTTAGATGCAATCAAAACTAAATATAAAGATCAACTTGAAAAGTGTATATTTCGAAAACAAGTCTTTACGAAATAAAAATAATATTTATGCTCAATAGTCCACTTTATGGCCGGCTATGATTTATCTGTTAGCTATGGTAAACCCGGAGCTCGTGAGTTCGATTCCTGCAATGGGTCTGGTTGGTGGTAGGACTTGAAGAGTCCGACTGGCTAGCTGCTACCCTCACAAGTGGAATCTGCCGCCATAACGGCTATGGCTGTGTTCCAGCAATATTAATGTAGGAGCCAGTACACCTGAAATTAAAAGCTCGAAGATCAGATGAGCCTACAGTCTTGCAGCACATTGAGCGACGTTTCCTGATGAAGTGTCCCTCAATGGAATAGGCCGCAGGGACCGCTTCCTATCAGGTGCGCTGCGTGTCTATCTGCCAACTGATGTGGTATAAAACAAATACAGCACCATTCTGACAAATAAAACGAACAAGAACTTATTTGTCAGAGGTGAAAGTTAAAAAATAACAATCCTTGTATAACGCCAGCGCGCGTAGTTCCGCCGTTATGTATGACATCGAATTTTAAGAGGGCATAGAGAACCAAACTCGTGTTGGTTCACCAACAGTACAATCATAAAACCATAATATTTCATTACCTTGACTCGTATCTCCCTCGGCATATACTCGTTGAAGAACTGATAGAACTCGAAGTGAGTCTTGACGACGTCGAGTCGCGCCATCTCTTGTTTGAGCATGTCCACCGAATTGCTTGGCGCAACGTCGTGACGACGCAGGTCTTTCGCGAAGTGGTATATTGTCTCCACTAGCTTCTCAGCGCGGACGCGTGCTTTATAGTCATATCTGTTTGAGAATAAAGCCAGTATTGTTATATTGCAACATTGACGAGCCATTTGGTGTAATGGTCGAGAAGTCGGCTATTACACCAGAGGTCGCGGGTTCGATTCCCGCACGGTACAAACATTTGTGTGCATGAACATGTCTGTTTGTATCGGTCTGGGTGTTTCTATGTATAATATGTATGTATTTACAAAAAAAAAGTATATAAGTAATGTTTATCCGTTGTCTGGCACCCATAGCACAAGCTAATGCTTAGTTTGGGGCTAGATGGCGCTGTGTGAATAATGTCCAGAGATATTTATTTTATTTATTTATTGTATTGTAACAAGAAATTGTATATCACGGAAAAATTACACAAATATAACATCATTGTCTCAAAGTCTAGACATTCAAGACGTTTTAAGATGCAGTCATAGCCATCATACAACTATTTGCTCCGTATAATAAGTTTATAGAAAATTATAGGAAGTTTCTGATAACATGAGTAATTCCAAGTTTAATCTTGAAATAAATAGAAAAAAGTAAAGTAAAAATTTATCCGTTGTCTCCAATGACGTTCAATATACAACTAGACACCCAATCTCTAAGAAAAATTCCTCAAAAAACGTCCGAGTGGCTTTGACACTGATGACATTAACACATTCGTTCAAATTAACACCTTATCTCGTGGCATTTAGTGTTTAATGTCAATTGTATACAACTAAACGAATACTCTGCCCAATAGTCGGGTGGGCAGACTTTTGCTTCGGACAATATTTGAGAGTGATTGTGAGTCTAGTTTTTTAATTGAACGTCATTGGTTGTCTCATTACAAACAAATGACAGAAATAATACATTCTTGTCAGTGTTGCCAGCGAGGTCTTGTCAAAAGTCACCTGAGATGTACAAAAAAGTAACCTTTTTGTAGGAAAAGTAACCTTTCCACCAATTATTTTGGTGAGCAAAAAAAATCTTGTAACTACAGATTATATTAGAAGAAGGCTTATTGGTACTTACTTTGATTCTAATTTGCCCTCCAGGAACTTATACAGCCTTTTTGTAATCCATGAAGCGTTGCTTGGTTGGAACCTCTTAGGCGGTTTATACTTCATGTCTTCTATTACTTCTTGTGGTAGATCATCGAGGGGAATCATCGACTTAACTTGCTTCTTGGGTTTACTTTGCACTGGTTTTATGCTAGATTTCTTTAAAGCGAACATTGGTTTTGAAGGCACTTTGAAAAGATTCAAGGAATCTCTTACTGGCGCCTTGAGTGAATTTCTTACTGCTTCTTCCTGTAAGAGCAGAAAAATATAAATTATTGGATCATACTGTCATTTTAAAAGCTTTTATTTTAGGCACTGTTTTAAAGAATGTTGATGCAGTACTGGCATTTTTTGCAAAACTGTAAAACTAAGCATAATTCTGTTCAGATGGAAGACACAGTGTACCGGCATTAACTAGGCCGGCGGTGAGATATGGCAACGTTGGTATATTGTATAAAATAAAAACTTGTAGATGCGGGAAAGTCAACAATATAATTAATTTAAATATACAAAACCACACGGCGCTTCCCGCTGATTTTACTTTTTAAAAATAGTTTGAATGCGAGGAGGTTTTACTCCTCGACACACAGTTTGGGCCTTTGGAAATGGATGTTATAGTAAGAGACAAGACCAAAAGTTGAGCCCACAACAGAAGTAAGAAGAATAAGAAGAAATTACCAGCTTACCATCTTCATCTTTTTCTCTAAGTTCTGATTTTTAATTCTCTGTAAATACATTTCTAATGTAGTCTGTCTTGTACGCTTGGAAACTTCATGATTTGAAACTTCCTCAATCTCTTCATACTCTGGAACCATTGAAGACTCTGGGAGTTCAGTCGAGTTTGCTTGAGGGAATTTAGTAGTGACTGATGTTAGATCATTAACAGCAGTTTGGCGTTTTGCTGATTTCTCCATAACTAGCGCGCGCAATGATTTTCTGGGAGTGAAATCTTTTCCAAAAGTTTGGCGTAACGTTTTTCTTGTGGTTCTATGGGAGTCCCAACCAGAACCTTCTACACTAGAATTCCGAGTCCCATCAGACATGCCTGTGCTTTCTCTAGGTGGAGCGAGACTTGGTCTAATATTGAGGTTCTTTAGCATGGTAGTTTTCCTTATGCTAGTATTACGTCCTTGGGCCATAAATGAATCAATCTGGTTACTTTTGTCATGTAATATTGCTTCAGGCGAGTTAAGTTTAGTTTCATTTTTCTTTCTATTGCGTCCTGTGGTGTCGTGAGATACATTGGGCACCTCTGCTTCAGAAAGTTGAACTTCGTCATTGTCGTTGGAGTCTTGGATTTCGTTATCACTTTCATTTTGAGCATCACCACGACTTTCATTCTGCGCATCTTCCGTTTCACTTGGCTCTTCCTCTGATTGATCATATTGGAGTTCTTCACTTTCATTTTGTGCTTCTTCTTCACTATCTTGATCTTCTACTTTGCTTTCCTCATGTATTTCTTCATCTTCTTGTTCACTTACTTCAGCTTCTACATTACTTGTATCACGTTCTACCTCATCGTCCTCTTGATTTTCGTCATTTTCTTCAAGTTGTTCCGGTTCACTTCCTTCAGCTTCTATGTTACTTTCATCAGGTTCTTCCTCATTTTCATCAAGTTGACTGTTCTCTTGTACTTCCATTTCACTTTCATTTTGAGCTTCGACATCACTTGCATGATAGTCTTCGATTTCACTTTTATTTTGAGCTTCAACTTCACTAACATTTTCCACTTCTCCTTCACTTTCGATATGAGCTTCATCATTATCCTCCTGTCTATCATCCTCCTCTTCTATATTACTATGTCCTTCGTCATATATTTGCTCTTCAATATTAGCTTGCTCTTCATTGTCTTCAATTTCTTCTTGTTCATTTCTAACGTATTTATCTTCCTTATTTTCATCATTTACATCCATTCCTTCATCGTTTTCTGGTTCATGCTCACTTCCAAGTTTTGACTGTTCTTCATCTTGGTTTTCATTGGGTACTTCCATTTCATTTTCATGTTGAATTTCTGCTTCGCTCTCTATATGGGTGTCTTGATTTTCTTCTTCCACCTCACTTTGTTCTTCATCATCATTATCATTTTCTTCTTCTTGGTCACTTTCTTCTTGCTCTATTTGTTCACTTCCTTCCTGTTCCTCTTCTTTATCACTCTCTTCTTGCATGTCTACATCACTTTGAACTTGTGATTGTTCTACACTATTTTCATGCTGTGATTCTTCTTGTTTATCTGTAGCCTGTTCACAGTTAATACTTTTGGTTGCATTTTTGGAATCCATTTGATTGTTAGAGTTTCCTTGTTCTTTTTCTTCCATGATATCCCTTTCTTTTGCTGACAGGTTTTTATCAACTACAAAGTCATCAACATCATTTTTCGCTTTTTCCATAGGTTGTGTTTCATTAGAATCAGTAATCGACTTTTCCATTATATGTACTTTACTTTTTTCATCACTTTCTGCTTTGTTCTGTATTGTGTCTGGCTGTGTATCTTGAATTTCGGCCATTGATTCGATTTTGCTTGTGTTGTGGATCTCACTTTGACTCATGATATATGTTTTTCTTTTACTATTATTTTGTGTCTTTTGAGTTTTATTTTGATTATCAACTTCATCTACTGCTGTTTTGTTATGGCTTAGATTCCTTGTTTTGTTACTACTTGTATTCACGCCTTTACTTTGATTTAAGGTCCTGTTTTTTCCTTTACTTATATCTTGTACATTACATTTGTTTTTCTTTTCTTTTTGAGCCAGCTCTTCAGTAATGATTTCGATATTATCTTGGTGACTTTTATTGTTTATAAAATGATTGTTTTCATGTTGCATTTGATCATTTTCTGTTTGTTCAATTTCATCAGGGTTATCATTCTGAACTATATGCTTGTGTCGTTTTTCACTATTATTGTCACTTTGAACATCATCATCATCATATTTTAGCTCCTGTTCTTCTTCAGATTCTTTTTCGTTCTCTCCTGAAACAAATAAGTAATTTTTTTGTTATTTATATGAGAATTCGCTATCACAATAATATTCATTGGTAATTATTCTTTATTATAAGTATAAACATACCCTCAGCTCTTATTTGGGACTCTTTTATTTCTACAAGTTTGCTAAGTTTAGCTCTTTTTACAGGTGTTCCTGCGGCCAACATATCTTCTAATTGATTATCCACCATGGTGGAGGACGGCAAATGCTGCCATTCATCCATCTCAATATCAGTAGTGATGCTAGAAGTCGGCGAATGCTCCCGTTTTCCTTGTGAATCTCTTCTTTGTTCAACCTTTTTTTGAAAACCAAATACTTTGGGCTGAATATCAGATATTTCATCTTCACTTTCAGACACAATGAAATCAGCAAACATATTCTTCCGTTTAGTGCCACCTCTATTTCCAAAAAGATTACGAACTTGTCCTTTCACCTCCGCTGCCATTTCTTTAGTTTTATTTGCTGTTTTATTAGGAGATACATTCAAAAGAGCAGCAGGAAATACAGGCTTATTTCTAGGTCTGTTGTTATGGCTGAATAAATTTTTTGGTGCTACATTGACTGATTTATCAGAAATGTTTGACTTATGAAGCTTGGCTAGAGTCTCTCGGGTACCAATGAGTTTCTGATATTTGTTTTGTGTCTGTAAGTCTTTCTGAGTAAACAGCTTTCGTTGAGGGAGTACTATGCTGTTTATTGACTCACTATCACTGCTATCTGGAATATCCACAGTGTAATTCTTCTTTTCTTGACTAAAATAAAATAAAACAAACAATATGAGACAACTGTCGATTCAAATGTGATAAATGAAATTAGTAGTTGTTTAGTAACACTTTTATATTCTCAAAGACGAATTCCCATGTTGAGTAAAATTTCTAAGACTATTTTTAAACATTGCTAGTCCTATGGGATCACCAAAATGCACTACAATTGTTACAATCAGTGTAACAACTAACAATGACTTTATTTCAATGATGCAGGTTTTTCTGTGTTGTGGGACATTAACAGGTTGATAATATTTTTATCACCAGATAATATGTATTTATTTCTAGTTCTTTGCTTACCTAAGTACCTCAATGTCAATATATTCTTCGACTGCTTCATTTGACTCCAAAATCTTATTATCATTTAAAACCTCCATAACGTCTCTAGAGTTATCTCCAAGTTTTGTCCACCAACTTCTCCCTGTAAAAGCAAAATATAAGTTATTAGAAAGAAAAAAAGGTTTATTATGAGTGAGCCTGCCATCTGCAAATTACCCATGGATTTTACAATGTAATCCTACCTATGTGATATTCCAGCTACCTAACTATTAATCCTTCTAGCCCCGGATTACTAGACACAATAGAAAATCTATTGTTATGCGGCACCCGAGTGCCGGTTCGGCGTTGAGTGGTTAAATATTTAATACTATTCTCTTTTAAGATTATAGGCATTTATTAAGACCTATATAATTGACCATCATAGAATTAGTTCCTTATACTCTAATGTTATTACTAGTGTAACAAAGTGGGGGCTGGGGCCACTGGGGCTTAATGACACATTCCACCTTTGCTGTATAAAACATACATCACATTTTAGGCTCAACTGTACTATAAATACCCACCACTTCGGTTTTCAAACTTTTATAGCAGATAGATCTCAAAATTACATTAACATTGCAAAAAACAGCAAGTTGTGCAAAAATTTTTTATTGAAAATCCGATATTTGTTACGTTTGTTAGCAAAATCAAGAACAAGCTTACTCAAAATGGGTTGCGCGAATTTGTTCTCATTTTTTTCTTCTGTTTGTTAGTTTTTCTTTTTAAAACACTTAATTTATGATGAAACATCACTCACTTAGTAATTCATTAAGTTTAATTAATTATTTTTGTAGCTTCAAATTTTCAGTCACTCTTTCAAATAACTACCTATTTTTTATTTCTCTTTTCAAAAAGGGGGAGTATCTGACTATCTGAGGGTTGGAAAAGGTATAGGGCGAGACTGTCACCCCGCTTCACATCCCTCCCCAAATTCTAGTGTTTTTGTATAATAGCTATCTAACCTAACCCAACCCATCCCTTAAATCGTGGGTATTTATTCTACAGTACTTCCACATTTTCTTTTTTAAAGTAGGTAATTGGATCTAATCATTTGGGAACAGAAATCAAAAATTTTAAATAGTGGTTAATTATTTACCTTCATAATAACAGATAAGTATAATTATTAAGTACAAAGCTATTGCAGGTTTGTCACTGTTTTGAAAATTGTATTTGTGACGGTTTACTGTGTAATTAGTGAGTGAAATTAATAAAGTATTCAAAATCCTCTTTTCGCTCAGTTTTAACTTTGTTAATGTTTGCTAGGAACTTTAAGAAAACTAATGCTCTAAATTAAAGTTATACATAGTGACTTTCTACTGTTCCGGCAATAATAATGTGGGAGCCAGTACACTTGAAATCTAAGGATCAAAGTAAGATGAGCCTACAGTCTGGCAGCACATTGAGCGACGCTTCCTGGTAAAGTGACCCTTAATGGAATAGGCAGCAGTGACCATATACCATCAGATCTGCCAACTAATGTTGTATAAAAAAAAGTATGTACTTACTTCTAGGTTCTTCTATGTACGTGTCGTCATTCAACACTGAGCGTCGGCTGGGAGCAGGAGAAAGGGCAAAGGAGTCCTTATTGTTTTCTTTGAACTGGATAATTGCAGACAGCCTACCGGAGGTGGTAGATCGGGCTGGAGAACCTACACTACGTGTTCTCCGAGGCTTGTAACGCCTAGGCGTTACCGGAGCCCCAAGGGACCGCGCAGGAGATGGAATCCTTGAGTGCGACATTTGGAAACATCAACACTGAACTCGAAATATTCAACATACACTTCAAAAGCACACTCGTCTTAATTAAGTTTTCCGAGAGAGTTCCTCAATAATTAGTGAAAGCGAAATAAACATTTATTATTTAGACAAAACAAAACCAAACTGATCGCAAATAAATAAATTAAATAAACCGTTGGCGGTTGGCACAAGCTGTCAAATCATTTTAAAAAGTGCGTTTCGTTCGTTCGTTAAAATACTGTTTGATAGAGGTCAGCCGTCAGTGGTTTCGTTTTATTCCTTCGTAACCTCCGTTTTACTCTCAGAAGAAGAAGTTCTTCTTCTGAGGTTTTACTGATTCATATTGATGAGGGTACTTATTATGATATTGATAGTAACAATAAAAATTACAGTAGAGACCTACAAATAGAGATGGGCAAATGCCCGGCATTTAAGGCAGATTGGGAAGATTCCCAAATAGATGCCCGTAAATTCCTTCCCTTGGGCATTTATCTGGGCATCTATTTTTATTTTTTTATAAAATCGATATTCGTTTGGAATTATGTATTACAGGTAAGAATTGACTGTTTGGGTAATCTTTTAATGACCTTACTTTTTTTCTTTACGATAAATTCAAAAAACCATAATATTTGCTGCTAATAACGGCGAAGTGCAATGTGAGTCAGGCACGGTCATGCACGTACGCACTCATGCTATACCGCGCGCGGGAGGGGATCTTCGCCGGCGCCGTTGCCGCCATTTTGCTACCCCTAGAGAGAAGCTATGACAGCTATCCCCTTAGCACCCCCCCCCCCAGTTAATAAATGCGTTTATGCCCCATAACCGCAGTCTAGCTAGACCTGCGGCCCTGTGTGGGACTGGAGACTAAATCGTCCACTACCCGCTAAACTGCCCCGGTTTCCCCTTCATACCCGATTGAAGACGAGCCAGCTGTATCAGCCTTGTGGCTATTGACCAGGCCATTCCCGGGTAGTGCCGGGTGGCGCCTAGGGAGGACCACCCGAGAAACTAGGTGTCCCTTTAGACTTGCAATGCGGACGTTGGGGAGCTACTAGAGTTTTAAGAAAGAAACTCAAGTCTTTTAGTCTTTATTTTGAGACTCGAGTCTTTTTTCAAGACTAGGACTCGTTAGTCACATAAGTTCCGAGTCTTTTGAGTCTTCAGAGTCCTTTCGAGTCTAAAGTTCTTTGAACAAGACTGAGTCATGAGTCTTGACTTGGTGTATTACATTATCCAATTGGTACATAATAGGTGATTTTATATCGTCAACAGGTGTTTATTGGGTAGTAGCCTTAGGAGGTGTTCAGGGTACCAACATTAGGGGGTGTTTCTTGGGTATTCATCAGGGGATGTTCTCCGGGTAACATTACCAGGGGGTGTTTTCAGGGTATAAACATAAAGGGTGTTCTTCAGGAAGTATCATCAAAGGGTGTTCACCGGGTCTTGCATCGGGGGAGTTTTCAGGGTAGTCACATCAGGGGTGTCTACCGGGTTGTTGCATCGGGGGTGTTTACAGGGTAGTAACATCAGCGGGCGTTCTTCGGGTAGTATTACCAGGGGGTGTTTTTAGGGTATTAACATAATGAATGGGTGTTCTCCAGGAGGTATCATCAAAGGGGTGTTCACCGGGTTGTTGCATTGGGGGTTGTTTTCAGCGTAGTCACATTAGGAGGTGTTCTCCGGGTTGTATTACCAGGAGGTGTTTTCAAGGTATTAACATTATGGGTGTTCTCCAGGAAGTATCATCAAAGGGTGTTCACCGGGTTCTTGCATCGGGGGTGTTATCAGGGTAGTCACATCAGGGGTGTTTACCGGGTTGTTGCATCGGGGGTGTTTTCAGGGTAGTCACATCAGCGGGTGTTCTTCGGGTAGTATTACCAGGGGGTGTTTTCAGAGTATTAACATAATGGGTGTTCTACAGGAAGTATCATCAAAGGGGTGTTCACCGGGTTGTTGCATTGCGGGTAGTTTTCAGGGTAGTCAAATTAGGGGGTGTTCTCCGGGAAGTATTACCAGGGGGTGTTTTCAGGGTATTAACATTATGGGTGTTCTCCAGGAACTATCATCAAAGGGTGTTCACCGGGTTGTTGCATCGGGGGGTGTTTTTAGAGTAGTCTCATCAGGGGGTGTTCTCCGGGTACTATCATCATGCGGCTTTGAGTCTTTTACAACACTAGGAGCTTCCCCCGCCCGGAGTTCAACCCTCGGGCCGGAGGAGGCGTGCTATGTGAGCTCGCCTTTCCACGGCCGCCCGCATCCCACACACTCCTGCTCGCGACCATGGCAATTTTGACCAGGAAACCTCTAGAATACATAAGTTCCCACCAAAAACAGTTTTATTTAAAATTCGGGTTTAAAACGAAGCAGTTTTTGGAAATTCACCCCTCAAGAGGTTAAAAAGGGGGTTGGAAGAGTGTATGAAACTCCGTCATTTTAAAAGTTGTAGTCATGGAGTTCGGGAAGTAGATTTTAGGTTAAGTGTCAGTTTCAAATAAAAATAGGTTTTTTGGTAATTCATTCCCCACAAGGGGATCTTTCACTTTTAAGGAAGCATTAGATCTTCTATAGTGGCGACCCCGACGTGATAAAAGTATATTCAAGATCTTCCTCCAAGCTGGATCGACTGATCAACTGAACCCCTTTGGGGGTTGAAAATGTTGAAATATTCAAAAACCCGTTCTTAGTGGGAACTTACAGGTTATTTAGAAACCCTATAAATTTTTTTAAACCCTAATCATTCACCTACTAAGGTGGTGAAATATCTAAAAACTCTTTTATGTGGGAACTTACACAGCATAAAGAACCCCAGCACAAAATTTTAATATTTAATTTTCAACCCCTTTTTTACCCCTTTGGGGGTAATTTTCTAAAACACCCTTTTTATAAGAAACTGACACTAACCCAAATAATCTACTTCCCGAATTTCAAGACTGTAAATTTTAAAATGATAGAGTTTCATACAAACTTCAAACCCCCTTTTTACACCATTAAGGGGTGAATTTCCAACAACCCCTTCTTAGTGGGAACTTACAAATTATAAAGAATCCCTGTACAAAATTTCAAGTTCTTAGGTCTTGTAGTTTGGGCTGGGCGTTGATTGTCAGTTAGTCAGTCCCCTCTTTTATTTATAATATAGATATGAGAGCCTGTATTTATATGTATGGGTGCCTAAAATGACTAATATGATTTTTCAAACAATCATTTCTACCAGGTCGTAACCCTATTGAATGACTACCAACTGTTATTCATCGATATTTATAAATGCCCAGTGATTGGACATTTATTTGGGCAAATAAGGAAGATTCCCAAAATGCCGGGAATCTTCCCAATCTTACCTGCCGGGCAGAAACACTTTGCCCATCTCTACCTACAAACTTATCTGTTCCGGTGGCCAAAATTGGAACTACGTGAAATGCAATGCAAAAACTATATTTAATGACAGTAGCGACGCCGCCACCGGAACAGATAAGTTTGTAGGTCGTTATGTGTTTTATGTTCAATTTCGTAATTTTTTTATGTTTAAAAATAATGGTGTCCATTATTTTTTCTAAATCTGCATATTTTTTTTTGTCTTGTTACTAACTTCGGAGTATTGTCTGTGGTACCTCTATGGCTGCTTGCGGGACTCGCGCAGCCAATCGCAGGAAGTCATCTTTTTGGCGGAAAAACTTTGGGATTTTGATTTTCTTTTCGAATTCGAAAAATCGAATCATCATCATCTCAAAGAATTAATAAAATTGCATTCCAGTGTTCCAGGTACATACCTATTTATTATTATTTTTTGAGTATTTTTGTACATACATATAAGAATTAATTTATAATAATAAATATCTCTGGACATTATTATTATAGCGCCATCTAGCCCCAAACTAAGCATTAGGTTGTGCTAGGTGCTAGACTCAGAAAAATATGTTTCCTTTTTCTGAGGTGCTAGACAACGGATAAACATTACTTATATACTTTTTTTTTATAAATACATACATATTACAAATAGAAACACCCAGACCGATACAAACAGCATGTTCAAGCACACAAATGTTTGTACCGTGCGGGGATCGAACCCGCGACCTCTGGTGTAATTCTTGACCATTACACCAAATGGCTCGTCAATTATCTATCTTATTTATAAGTATAAATAAAAATGAATTGATGTTCGTTAGTCTCGATAAAACTTGAGAACGACTGAACCGATTTAGAATAGAATAGAATAATAGATTTGACTAATTTCAGTCTTAAAATATTCGTGGAAGTCCAGGGAAGGCTTAAACGATCAGAAAATATGGAAAAAATAGGGTTTAAATTAATATGGTTTATATTAAGAGGTAGTGATACGAAGTTCACCGGGTCTAGTTATTACTATTATTTTATTACATTATGTATGTACATACATCATATCATAGTATTATACTTATTTTGGACCCAGTTGGGCATTGCGATTGGGAGGGAAAGGTGATGATTTTAAATTGTCACTAAACTGTATAATAGATTGCAGGCCATTTATTAATAGGTACTGAACAATATTTATTAATACTTTATAATTTTTGAAAATAATGTTAGCGCTTTTACAATTTAAGTACTTAAGCTGACATTACCATTTTAATTTAAGTCAGTTTTTGCAGGAACAGTGTAATGCTTTTTATGCAAATTTCCTAGAACGCCGCGGCTTCACACGAAATGCTAAAAACATTCGTCGGGAAACTTTAAATTGGAACTGTTTGTCCTTATGAAATTCATTGGTGGATTTTAACTTTGAAAATTGGTAAATTCGATTTATACCAATTGAATTTGGATCATTCAATGCGGATACACTGACGATATCGACTATTTTTAAAATTTAAAAAAATTGTTTCCTGGTTTTAACAGCCATTTTTGCTATTACATTCGCTATAATACTACTAAAGATTAAATAAACTCTATTAAGATCTTTTGACAGGTTTTTCTTCTTGTGGAGCCAAGAGGACTCGGGCGACTCGAACCTTCAGGGTTACTGGACAAGTTTGACCGTTTTGTGGAGGCGGCTGAAAGGTGTAAAAGCTATAAAAAAAATCATACATTGGAGCCTGATAAAAAAATTACCGCCTCAAATAAAATTTCAATATCTTCTGAGTGGAGGAAGGCTGTGCCCGAGGATATAAGACGTCAGAGGCAATATCCCGGACGTTAGGGATCAGAATTAAACTCGTGCTCGTTTCACCGAGAGCATTCAGTCGCATTATAATATTATAGTACGAGCAAAATTGCGCTTGGGTCGGAAGCGTACGATATACTTACGAATCAGATGTGGGTGGCCGTGCATTCGTGCATACTCAAAGGTTGGACTTATCCATTATGCCTCGAAATTGAGATGTTTCGTGTTCTTGTTTAATTGATTCCATTAATAAGCAAAGATGATGAGCTTAGTATATTATTATAGGAAAAGACAACTGATGGTAATTCTGCAATTCTATGTGTATTATTATTTTGTTTGAGTGGACCATCAAACCTTTTCACAGAGGGACAGAAGTTTTGATTATTAGCCTTCATGTAACCTCTAAGTTATGTCAAACTGTACGACAGAATAAATTTAATGATCTTGTTTTTTAGGACGCCGCGCGTATTATAATTGACCTCAGTGTTTTTAGGTCACACACACACACACTCACACACACGAACACTTGCCCACACACATTTACTTACTTTTCTTATTGAATTCTCTGTTTTTCCATTATTTTGATATTTCGTGCCAAAATATTGTAATTTTTAAGTAACTGTAATTTTATTGGCTGCTGCTATACAAGCAAGATTTGCTTAGTGCAGAGTCGCTAGATTTAAGCGTAAAATGTTTAACATGTACGATTGAAATAAAAATCGCCCTAAATAATGCTGACCTGACGACTAAATTCATATTATGAAAATCCCGAGGATGAACTCAATTTAGACTCCCATACCTAATGACACCCTTTTAAGTCGTTCCAATGTTATAAGAAAATGTTTGTTTGAAACTTTGTTTGTATTGAACCCTCCCACCATTAAAAACTCTTGGATTATTAGATAATTATATTTTGTTTAGAAGTATCTACATATAGTTGGAATTTAATTTCATATGATAAGAATATAATGTTCCGCTACGGCTGTTTTAATATTCTGCTTGTAATATTTATACCTACATAAAACAAGTGCTCAAGCTGTGCATTTTGGGATCAGACCAGGGTAGGTATATTATTCAATACAGGAGGAAAAAAAAAAATCAAATTGGTATTACATTTCTTAATAAATATAATTTATTTATTGATTTATTCGCATCATGTTTTAACATTACACTATAAATAGCTGTAATTTTATAATAGACGAGCTTTCTTCACTAACTTATTTCCAAATCTTCATTTATTTTAAACTTAAAAAATATTTTAAGTATTGTAACATAATCGAAATAAATATCACTCGAAGTCTTCCCATTTTCATTACGAAAATACGCACAATGGCTAATGATCTAAACAGTCTTCTGCCTGCTTCACTTGCAGGTACAGAACTTCACTATTGCTTCTGCGGTCTTTTCTGTGGACATCCTCTACGTGCCCAAACTGGTACCCTCGAGACAGGTAGTGGAACACGGCTATCGTCACGAACATAAGACACGTGTAGAAGAAGAATTGGGTGTCCTGCAAGGGTTAATAATTTCACCGATCGCTTAATTACATAAACTTAGAGATATTTTACTAACAGGTCAGAGGCCTCTATTGCACGACCTGATCTGAGTCATAATTACAATAATTTTAAACTGGATTATTCACCAAGCTAGACGAATGAGCTTCAGAGGTCATCTGAGCTTTGCTTATTTTGCAAAGACGATAATAATAATTATTTACTCAATCCTTGACTCCAAGGTGATGGTCAGTAGCATAAGTCATCAGACTATGGAGGTGTTAAATTATGGCACGGATATCATGGATCTAACTACTCTGAATCCATTTGCTAAAATCTTGACCGACCCTCTGCTGTAGATAACTTTGTCAAGTCGCCTTGTCAAAGTTCGACATCGAGTGACCGCATGTCAAATATGCTCGTAGTTTCACTGGGACTGGACAGGAAACATATTGGCTCATGTGGGATTTTATACTGAATACAAACTTTTTTGTCATAACATACGAGCCTAGCTCGCACGACTTTTATAAATTATAACAAAAATTGAATAAAAATTTCATAGTTACAATGTTTATCTACTGTTTTTTATATTCTGTGAGAACAGCTATATAAAAGTTGTAACTGTTCAGTTGGATCAGTAGTTGATGAAACAACATTTCTAATATGCATTACCTGTCGGTACCCCGCCATTAGCCGGGTAGTGGTGATGATAATGACATTTCCGACGGCATCGGTCAGCATCCAAACAGCTGACATAACAGCTTTCATACTGTCAGGCGCTTCTTTGAATGCAAATTCGTTGCCAGTCACAGCGAACAGTACCTGACAATAAAAACCACTTTAAGCTTTAATTATGTTTTTTACAATACAACGTTCCATTCATTCCTTTATTTTCGGCCGTCCTCTGCTTTTATTTGAACTAAGTAACTCTAACATTTAAATATAATTAAAATACCTACTACTAGTAATAAACTTAAAAAGTTTTACATGTTTTTGATAATGTATGTTTTTGGTCGAAATTGCAAGTTAATGTTCCCCTAGTTAATGTGTCCCTACGCCCACGTTTCGGAATTGATGTTTGCAAAAATAATAAATCGCGCTTCTCGATTCTCGAATACATCGTGAGTTAGCCAACACCAATATGTTTATACCATGTTCGGAGAATGTGAAAATTACACTTACAATTGCAAAATGTGTGTTTGTTAATCCTATAAACTTTTTCTGCGCGACACGTCGCTGGGGACGACATTTCCAGAAGTTTAGTAATTGTGTTTAATTTGTTCGAATTCTTACAATCAAGGCGAAGTTTTGAAGTGTTTACAAACGTTAAGATGTAATATAATTATGCTTTTTGAATATTTTTTCTCCAGGTGAAATTATTTTGTTTGAATATGAATTAAAAACATATTAGTTTCATATTTATATCTATATAAATAACATAGTCTTCATACCTATTCCCGAGGGAGAGTAACACCGACTTTTCCAAGCACTATGAACTTATTTCGATAAAATGATTTTGATGAAGTAGACTTATATATTTAAACTCACCTCAGCTGTGGACATGATAAGAAATTGTGGCAGGAGGAGAGCCATTGTCACCGAGTTCGCTTCTGTCAGTACCAGCAGGTTAGATTTCTGTAACAAATATGTTATTTGATCAACTTCTGTTTTATTATACAAAGTGTTGTCATCTTATAAGTTATAACACCGGTAGGTATGGTAGCTGCCAAAACGACACTTATGTTGTCGGCGATATTGATGGCTTTTTCTATCATTTTAGCACAATGTAATTTTACAACATTAATTCATCAGTTTAATTACTAGAATACAAAACTCGAGAAACCAAGAACAAAAAAGAATTTGATCACAAATGGAAATATAGGTTATCATTGTTACTCCATTTTTGATTTGCTCAGCACTAGATTGCATTATTTCATCTTAAAATACCTACATGAAAGCATTGAGAATTAACATTTCTTGCTCGTGTTATCTGTTATATTTACTTACAAGCGCATTTTTACATTTATTATATGCCTCTCAAGTAACTTGACAAACTTGTTCAATTTCGTTGTGGATAGGTTTGTTGACTTTAGTGCTGGCGGTAATCAACGAATTTTATTGCTAGCTCTTGTTAGGTTTTGTCGAGTTTTAAGTCTTCATTTATGTTGGTAGAAGGCGAGGCCAGGCTTTCATGCTATCTTTACGACAAATAATAGAAATTTCATATACGTCTATTTTAGGGTTAGAGCTTCCGCAAAGAATAAAAAAAGAAAGATGAAATCAGTGTCTTGCTAACATGATTATTAAATCTGTCGCGGCTAAGTATGTTAATAGAGGAGGAAAGACATATAACATACCCTGCTGAAAAGAGAAGTGAACTGGGGCTTCATAAACGTTTAAGGAATCAAGACAAAGACATGGAGAGATCAAGTGAGGAATTAGCTACTTTACGTGTATTATACGCATGGGGATGTTAAATTTAACATGCACGCTCCCCCCCACTCAGCATCTCAAAGTCACCCACCATGAACTCATTCTGAGCGAAGAGATCGTAGCGGCCCGCGAATACTTCGTGACGTAAACTTAATTCACCCGAGTTAATTCTGTGACGTTAACGCAACACTAATAATGTGCGCTTTAACAACTCTACCTTTGGTTTATCCTCAGGTTGGAGTACTTTCCAAAATGATAGCATAACTTTGACCGCCTCCGTAGAACAGTGCCTAAGCCATAACCTCGGGTATAAAAAAACGGAGGTCGTGGGTTAGATTCCCACCTTTGGTCTGGTTGGTGGTAGGGCTTTTTCAGAGTCCGACTACCACCCCCACAGGTGAAATCTGCCGCCATGACAGCTGTGTTCCGGCAAAATTAATGTGGGAGCCAGTACACTTGAAATCAAAGGCTCCAAGATCAGATGAGCCTACGGTCTGGCGGCACATTAAGCGATGCTTCCAGGTAAAGCGTCCCTCAAGGGAATAGGCCGCAGCGGCCGCTTACCATCAGGAGGGCTGCGTGCCTGTCTGCTTACTGACCTAGTATAAAAAAAAATAACTCACGTATTCTTCTCCATCGCCGTCAATGATCAGCGTGTAAACTCCCCCACTCAGCATCTCGACGTCGCCCGCCATGAACTCATTCTGAGCGAAGAGGTCGTAGCGGCCCGTGAACACTTCCGTCTGAGGCGATATCGCACCATTAATGTGCGCTTCGACGACGCTCCCTTTGATAAGGGTTACGTTTTGCTGGGTTCGACTCGTTACCAAGAATCTGTAAATGGAAGGGTTGATTTTTTATTGTTTTTCGATTACATTTCTTATCTTTTACTTTATGTCGTTTACAGTGATATTTTCAATGAGTAATATCAATAGCGCTGACTTGATAAAGGAGGCGGTTCTGAATCGTATTTTCTTAACGTGAAAGGGTAAAAACAAAATTATTGACAAACAAGGAGTACGAAGATTATTTGTAATAATTGTAGAATTTCATAATAATTTATAATTTATAGTATAACTGCATACTAAAAGAAAGAAATATTCATTTATGTGAAATAATAATCCTTATTTTGATGACAAAAATGTAAAATAGACAGCTTAAATACAAAGAATATAAAAATCCGACAAAAAGACACAAATAGTAGAATGGAATCCACGAGCGTAACTTATTTTAACGCGGATTAAACCTAAATCCAATCTGTCGGACATTGCGTCGCTCCCGAACGACCGTTTCCGCTTTCTGTCACGCTCAGGGCTGTCACAAACGTCTTCCTAATCCATTAAAAAGGCTCTGGACCATGATCTGGGTGATTATTTCCCAGTCCAGGTAATAAATTCAACCTTTCGAGCTTTGTTGATGTTCGTGGTTCCTAATCCACGTTTAGTAGGTGATCTAATTAGTAACAATTATCTATGTAAATAATTTTTGACATAACCTAGAGTTTATAAGTTGTTTATTGTGTGAAACAGTGTAATATCGTATTTAAACCATATAACAAAAACTCAAGGATCATGACTTAAAAACGGAACTAGGGTATTTGATTTGTAAACTTTTATGTATAGTATTATTGTTCAATTTCTTCATGCTGTACATTTCGGTTACTATAGAAGCTAACTGCTGTGTTGATAATTGCGATTTTGATGAAATCTTTTTTCGGAACCGTACATTTCCGCTTTTTGCTCCGTTGGGTTTATTGGAGAGGGTCAAAAGCGCAACACGAAATTGATTGAAGCTTGACTGGATAAATGGACAATTTTCAGAAATAGTTTCTCAATATCCTTGACTGTTTCCATGGAAGAATAGTTCGAGAACAAATTATCTGAAAACAGTAAGTCCTCATGACACACTTGGGTCTGGTAATGGTGCCCATTTTTTTAACTGATTAATATGTTTAAGTAAAAATTCCCTGATAGAAATTCGCAGTAATACCAAATACCACTCACATATAAAAAAGCTCTTTGACTGTCTGCCCACTAAAGTTGTTTAAAGAAATGGCTCATAATTTTCGTAAATGAATTATTGTAAAGGAGTTTTAGCAAAACATATATTTTAAAAGCCTTTGCAACCATGCCTTTTAATCTGCTAAATGGAGTTTGAACTTTGATGAAAGTCTAGAGTTATTTTGACTTATATTATGTAAAATTTCCTTTGAATGTGATCTAAATTCAACATCACAAGCAGCTGTTTAGTTTTGTTTTAGATTAGTACCAAAGAAAGTTAGAAAGCTTTAAATTATACAGGACTCAGTTAGCAACCCTACATTAAAGATGGCTGTTTTTCTTGAAAATGTTTGTTCTCAAAATCCAAGTTTATCTCTTTGTAATAAGAGAATATATAATAAGGCGGCGATAGAAACATCAGCGAAAGAATATTAAAAAACGTTTTGTGTAACTAAATTGAATGGAAAAGAAAACACCACGATTTTTCATGATAAATAAAAGCTAGCGATTGTTAGATGATTTAATGATGATAAGAGTAATGAATTTAATATATCCTTTATTTTAATTTATTTTGATAACTGCTCAACCGAATTGCAAAGTGAAGTTAGTAATTAACAAAGACACACCGATGTAGTTTGTAAGAGATATTGTATAGGTGACATTTTTAGGTGTAAAGAAGCAACTTTCCGGAAAATCGACAAACGTGCTTGGCAAAAGTATTATTAAGAATTTTTCTTTGCTAATACTGAATTTTAATACCGATAAAATAAGTCTTGAAGTATCACCAATCTTACGCACAATTGGAATCTCCATAAAGATTTTATCGATCTCCATATGAGAATCGACAAACATGCTTGCCAAAAGTATTATTAAGAATTTAGAAAATAATATTTTCTTCAATCGTTCGGGTTTGTTGGTATGGTGTGTATTCTACTTGAGATTAACTTTTTTTTTATTAAAAATGGGAGGTAAACCAGCATGTGCTAAATAATCACTACCACCCATGGACATCTGCAATTAGGGTCTCAGAAGTGTTGTCTTACTTATTGATAATATCTTTCAAAACTTAATCCGTATTGAGATTGAAAATGGTTATTAACTTACCTAACCACAGGCAAACCAGATCTGCTTTTATCCACATTATCTTTGAACCTATGTACTCTTTCTCCGTCCAAGAAGAAGCTTATAGCGCTGTGCTCTTCTAGCAGAAACTTTTCGGTCCTCTTTGTCACACATAAGCCCTCCACATCCATCGCTACAGATTCGTACTGGTCCACTTTAATATCTTTCTTGGTGAATACAGAGAGAGGGGGCAGGGTGTATGTGATGTTGTGTTTTGTATTGTGGAGGAACAGAGAGCAATTGTGGCCATTATAGATGCGTAGTTGGGACATTCCTGGTTGAGGCAGATTGGGGTATGTTGTCTGAAAGAGAGGCTTAATTAGATTAGAAGACTTTGATTCGGGTTAAAATGGCTTTAGTATTTTATCCACCTGAAATTTTATTCATAAGTTAGTTTTATTGAGTTAGAAAATTCAGTAATATTTTAGTAATCCTTTTGAGAAAAAAATTAATGATCGATATCTAGTAGGTACGTTACGAACCTATCAGAGTCAATAAGTATAGAGTTCTACTGTAAATATTGTAATAGGTAGGTATGCTTTATTAGGTAAGTATATCAAATTATTATAACATACACGAATCTCAAGTGGAGTTGCTTGTACCTATACAAAATTAATGTGTCTACGAATTCTAATCAACTAATTAATATATTACTAATAACTCTTCAAAGTGACGAGTTATTAGTACAAACAGTGCTTGCAAATGAAATAGATCTGTGCTAATACTGAATTTTAATACCTTTAAACAATCTTACGCACAATTGGAATCTCCATAAAGATTTTATCGGCAATAATCACGAGTGAGTCAGAGCACTTGGAATTATCCAATGCACTCATGCACTCTGGTTAAGTGTGCCTCAGTGGAATAGGCCGCATTTGCCGCTCACCACTGTCTATGGGTCTGTCTGCCAAATAATATAGCAAACAAAGACAAAATCCAAGACTTACTTGTAGGTAAATCTCGACAACCGCAGCCGCGATGAAAGACAATCCTGCAAGCACTCCACCCAGTGTTAACTTGTGTAGAGGGTTCTTTAGGATGTTACGTTTTTCCAGGAATGGGTAGATAACCTGTAACAAATTATATCTGATTACATGGGCTAACTCTGAACCGGATTTTACTAGATAGCAAAGAGGTTAAAAAATGATTCAAGGACACTATCAATGCAATTTTGAAACACCGAACTCACACATCATTCACTAGATAAAAGATGAAATAAATAAATAAATGAACCCACAATTTACAGATCTATGCAAAAAATTGTGCTGTTTAAACAGCTACCATTTCCGTAAATATATCCCTTTTTGTAATATCAATAATTCGGGCAGTATTTTGTTGCAATATCGATAGTTGTTTACTGCAAAAATGCCCTTATTATTTATTTTTTTATGTTACCAAAAATTGAGTTACTATCGGAAAAACAAAGTTAAAGTGGATGTGTATTGAAACCACATTGAAACAATTTTCATTTTCGCTGCGGATAGGCGGGTCGGAGATCGGAATGTTTTTTTACCTACATGGGATCGGTAACGGTATAAGCTGCTTACAGCACAACGTACGTGCTACAACAAACAACGCACAGCTTTGTCCAAGCCACGTTTAGATTTTACCATGCGAGTTCCCCTTGACGACAATAGAGGTTTTATAAAATCTGTTGATAGACAGGTGAGCACACTACTCTATTTGATCCTGACGGCCGCTACAGTTTTATTGAGAGGAAGTTATTCGATGCCGTAGAGTGCAATGTGTTGTTATGCTTTGTTTGCATGCAAACAACATGTACATTATTTTGAATCAGTTTTGTTTAACTGTCTCTGTAACCAATAAAACACTATTCTTTGTAATTGTATTGTTTGTATTAACCTAATCATTGTCATTATTAGGTTTGTTACGGCACGTCTTCTTAGCAGGCCATGTATGTCAAATACTATCGGTCGGGTC
Organism: Mecyna flavalis; assembly: GCA_949319885.1. NCBI lineage: Eukaryota > Metazoa > Arthropoda > Insecta > Lepidoptera > Crambidae > Mecyna > Mecyna flavalis. The sequence continues at coordinate 5,724,854 of OX439439.1, forward strand.
GCCCTCGCAGTTTCACGCGCGTAATTTCCTTTTTCAACTATCCCCCCCTTCCCCCATATTTCCGGGATACAAAGTATCCTATGTCCGTCTCCTGCTTCTAAGCTACCTCTACACCGTTGTAACCGTTTTTGAGTTACCTATAAATAGTGTACGAACACCACTTTCTTTTAATAAGATTTCCGGATCCGGGTAACAACCTTTCACGGATATTATGGAAAGGATTAAACTAAGATTGGTTTTAAATTTCTCCTACGTTCCTTTTACCACATAAATGAATGTTAAAATTACCTTTTGCGCTAGAGGAATGGTGATGAGAATGATGATAGGGTTGAGCACCTGCATTTGGTCAGGCTTGATGGTGATGGGACCTAGACGGCCGTCCATCTTGGTTGCTTGTAGGGTCCATCGTGAACCCTAAAATTAACAGTGTTAATAATTAGTGACATTGTCTGTAAGAATTCTATAAGAGACCAAAGCAATTTTATTATCTTAGAATCTAATAATTTGAAAAGTTGTATATAAAAAATAATTCAATTACCATTTGATCAAGCAAGGCCCAGAAAACTGGCAAGACCGAGAAAAGAGTCAGGATGGAAAGAGTTCTTCTGATGTCCCGTACAAACCGTTTGTCGTAGTGGCTCTCGGTGGTGCTCAGCCAATGACTGTCCTTTTCTCTCTTCACGCTGCCAAACATAGCGTTTCTCACGCCTAGCTGAATTAAGAACACCGATTATACCATAACATATTATAATATCAATAAAAGTAACAGTTATTATTGAGTTTTTGGCTTCAGCAGTTACTCTTTGACAATTGGTCAACTACAAAGAATATAAATAATAGTGAGTACGCAACTTTAGGCGCATTTCCTATTTGATTCTTCTGCCGTGTCAAATTGTAACAGCCCGGCGGGATATTAATCTGGCATGACATGAGGGGAGAATGATTTGATGGAGCAACAATCTGTACAACAGTTAAGTTAACGGTAAAGAATTCCGTAAAGGTTTATATGCCTTGAACACTACATAAAAATTATAACCACAAGTCCTTTAAGCATCATTTAATGCTCATCAGATATCAGAAGAAGCAAAAGCATAAAAAGTCAACCAACTGTTAATGCAAAGAATTTATACCTGAGGTCAAATGATCATCAAGTTTGATTAGTTTGCAGTGACCAAAAGCCTAAAATCGATTCTAAGCCTAAAATCGTAGAATAATTATTCTAAGCCTAAAATACAAGTAAGTACCTACTACGGAGTCATTGATCTCCATATATAGAAGTGTTTTTTATATGAAGTTAATATAAATGTACCTATTATTGATGAAAGTATGTGTACCCACTTACGGAAACACATTTTATGAAATCCAATATGACGTTTCCTTCTGGTTTTTTCATCACGTATCGGCTCTTTGCACTGACGAAAATAACTGAAAAGCAATAAAATAATTTTAATTAAGAAGAGCAAGAATATTTCAAGTTACGAGTATAAAAGTTTACCTTTAAATACACTTAAGCATAACGGAATACAGACATAAGATAATAGTATCTTATGATGAGAAGAAAGATTTATATTTACCATTCATGACATTATGTCTATTTTAGGTATCAATATTAAATAATTGTCTAATAAAATACTCATAACGGAAATTATCTGGGAACATAAATGTTTGTTTAACATTGAAAGGAAAATAACACATTTGAATAGTAAAACAAACACAGTCAACAATCCTAAAAGTAGATATTTCACCTTAGATTGGTAAACAAGTAAGATAGCGGGCGGAAATGAAAGGCTAAAATTGGAACAAAATGTTTAAGTTGTTCTCGCAGCAGCTGTTTGAAATGATAAGGATCGTTTCGAATTAAATGGCATCAAAATATAATATGAAGGATTGTTTAATAACAGTGACTGAAAATGGTGCGTTAAAGTGTCCACCTCAACAACTTGTCTTGCAAGGCTGACGTATTTTGTGAAAAAACGTTATTCTTGCAATTTAAATAAGTAAGTATGAAATCAATATTTTATTAGAGGTAAATAACGTATCTTTTTGAAAACTGCAGTTAGTTAGGTCATTATATACATCATTCACTGATTTCACTGATTGTTAAATAAATGGGGAAACACGTAATAGGACTTCCAAGAAAGCTCCTTCCAGCAAAATGACGAGCGTACCAGAACTACAACGGTCTATTTAATTATAGTCCTACAATGCATCACATTAAAGTTGTGATTCTAAATTCTAAATTCAAAATAATAATAGTGAACTCGTTAGATCATAACATTATGACAGCACATGATACACATTGTTCTATGTGAAATGTCCGTCAATTGATTGTCAGTAAGTCGCCGCTTACCATCACTGTCTGCCCGTTGCCCGTAGTCAGTAACTTACCAACAGATATGAGTACTACAATCCCTGGTGCTCCGAAGGCGAGGGAATAACAGTCTTTCTCTCCGAAGCAGTGGACTTCAGACCTCAAGATAGGCGAGATTGTCTTTGCTATCAAGCTGCCGGTGCACATGTTGAAGTAAAGTATGCTGAAGAGAAAATGGTAGAGTTAAATATTTATTGATAACAAGAAACTGAATGAGCAAGGAAAAATACTGAAATTAAAAGGTAACATATAAATTGCCTTGAATTTGGAAATGCAGTGTCAATAATGCGTTTCCGTATAACATTGTTATTAAAATATAAAGGCTAAATTTTAGAAACAGTGGGGCTAGCAAGACTAACTATCGAATAATAAAAACTAATTGACAATTTTATCTCATCTATATTATTATTATAGAGAGGAAAGATTTGTTTGTTTGTTTGTTATTGAATAGGCTCTGAAACTACTAAACCTATTCGGAAATTCTTTCAGTGTTGGAAAGCTACACTATCACCGAGTGACATAGGGTATATTTGATCCGGGAAATGAGGAGGGAAGGGGGAAATAATTAAAAGAAAGAAATTAAAAGAAAAAATGCATTGCATTAAAAGTGATTAATTCTGTAGAGTTTTGATATAATTCCGGTCAATATAGTTTAGAAATTGTCCTTACTCATTTGAAAACCAGGTGGTAACAAATTTATTAGGAATAATAAAAAATCACAGAGTTTTGCGTTCAATTCTTATTGCTATTTCTTGCTTTCATGTTTATTGAAGCACTTCTCTTGGAATGAATACTTACAAAATAGACCCAAGAGCTTCCCTTTGATTTCATTTCTAACCGATCAATCGATTCCTAAACGAGAATGTCGGTTTGAATTCGTCGCTGTATTCTTTACACATCGTTTTAGGGTTCTAATTTATTTTTCTTTGAATATATACATATATATTCCAGACCCAAAGCTGTTTGACTGAAAGAACCACCAGCCTTTTAATTACTTTATAGGCGCAAAGCTAAGTCTGGGACGTCATTATATTTGAGTATATTTGAGTATCTTAAAAACTTACTTAGCTGTACCTAATAATTCTACGGAATTAAGTACTACAAATATATTCACAATTGAGTTAAATCACAAATATACCTACTCGTATATGTGGTAGTCCTATGTGTTATTGAAATGTGACGCAAAGAAAGGTACAAACAAAGTGTCCTATCAATGTCTGTTTGTTTATTCAAAAACAGATATTTGTACAGGTAAAACTCTCGTCTCTAAACCGGTTTATTACGTAATTAATTTTCTTGTATAAGAATCGAACTCTTAATTTCTGGCGTATAAGCTTATGGTAAATACGTACATAGGAAAATCCATAATTGTGCGACGGGATTTTAACCATCGAGAACGACTCGGATATGAATGCTTTTAATCTACATATATTTGCAGTATTATAAGAAATACAAACCTTTTTTTTCGAAGGAGAATGCGTTTTTGGCACTTTAACCACAGACCAGCTAGACCTTTTTGTATCACATCAGTTGGCAGACGCAGCCCACCTGATGATAAGCGGTCACTGCTGCCTATTTCATTGAAGGACACTTCATCAGGAAGCGTCGCTTAATGTGCTGCCAGACTGTAAGCTCATCTGATCTTCGAGCCTTTAATTTCAAGTGTACTGGCTCCCACATTAATATTGCCGGAACACAGCCAGAGCCGTTACGGGCAGATTTCACCTGTGGGGTTGGTAGCTAGCCAGTCGGACTCTGAAAAAGTCCTAGGAATCGAGCCCACGACCTCCGGGGTTTTATACCCGAGCGGCTTAGCCACTGTTCTACGGAGGCGGTCACCTGCGGGCATCTGTGGGCTTTTAGACTAAAGCGTCCCACTACACACTTAAGTCTCCGAGTTTTCCCTTTCTGCCCGATTGGGACGAGCTGTTTCCAGCCTTGTGGCTGTTAACCAGCCCATCCACGGCTTAAGAAATACAAACCTGAAGTATACAGCGAGGTAGTGCTCTTGTTGTGGCAGCTTAAACTGGTCTCCTCCGAAGGCCGTGACGCAGGGTTTGATTCCTCCAGTTCCGATTGTGATCATCAGTAGGCCAAGCAGTGTACATAGTCTGAAATATGATAGCAAATATGATAGGGACAGTATGTTCACTATTAGTTAACCGAGCTTGTTACCGCCTTAGAAATTTGCTGACATACGGACAGTACCATCTACCGGGTAAATATATCATTCAAAACCAAAAGAAATAATATTTTGATTTTGATTGATACATTTTCCGGTTCTATTAATGTAGATTTTAAAGATGCATTATAAATAGTCAATTATACAGGGTGGCTCTACCATTAACGTCGGAATGTTCTTATACTTATCGAGAAGAACCGGTAAGAAATTCGGTAGATAATCTTTTCAATCGTCAAATATATTTCCAAACTGTCCAGAAACCCATTGAATTTTACATGCAAGTTTTAGCCAAAGCTTTAGCCGTTTAGGAGTGACAATCACACGCACAAAATAATTAACGCAAATTATTGACGAGCCATTTGGTGTAACGGTCGAGAATTCGGCTGTTACACCAGAGGTCGCGGGTTCGATCCCCGCATGGTACAAACATATTTTGTGTGCATGAAGTTGAACATGTTTGTTTGTATTGGTCTGGGTGTTTCTATGTATAATATGTATGTATTTACAAAAAAAAGTATATAAGTAATGTTTATCCGTTGTCTAGCACCCATAGCAAAAGCTAATGCCTAGTTTGGGGCTAGATAGCGCTGTGTGAATAATGTCCAGAGATATTTATTATTTATTTATTTATTATTATTAAATAAATATCTCTGGACATTATTCACACAGCGCCATCTAGCCCCAAACTAAGCATTAGCTTGTGCTATGGGTGCCAGACAACGGATAAACGTTACTTATATACTTTTTTTTTTGTAAATACATACATATTATACATAGACACACCCAGACCGATACAAACAGACATGTTCATGCACACAAATGTTTGTACCGTGCGGGGATCGAACCCGCGACCTTTGGTGTACTCGTAATAGCCGACTTCTCGACCATTACACCAAATGGCTCGTCTATTATTAATTAGGTATTGTATTAAGATATTATGACTTAAAGCAGTAAAGCATGGCACTGAAATGATTAAAACTATTTTCCAAGTATTGTTACACTTGTGCAATACGTTACCTAGGGGGCAGTCCTACGTCAGGTATGGCGGTGACAGCTACCAGGATATTTCCTGCCGCGTACACAAACATCATGTACAGAATTGTTCTGAAAGTAAACAGAAGTGAATTTTATTTGTTTATAGAAGATGAGAAAAGGTATAGATATGACTTCATTATATTTGTTTTGCATTCCGATTTATTAAAATTCTTTTCGTAACTTTACAGGATTATATTACAGGATTTCTGATCTTCGTGACGAATAAATTCTGTAATAATAAATTACATTTAATGTTATGATCAACCAACTACGCAGGATAGGTGACAGATGCACTCCATATTCCCTTACTCTCTTAACAGGGTGGGATGAGACAACTAAACAGAGATCGGGCCCCGATATTTCGCTTTTACATCGCTATTTCCAGACTACGAACTGACTTGTTTTGATTGAGTGTTTTCCGAACAGAAAAACTCACAATATGCGGTATATGACCCGAGACCCCGTATGAGCTACTGTACTATGAAGGTAGTCAACATTAAGACGAATAACTAAATAAAGTAAGAAAAAGCAACCACATTGCGTTGAATGGGGTAATCAAGATTAACAGTGTAATGAAGAAATTGTTGTATCATAGTTGTATAGATACATCAAGATGCTTACCTGTATTTTCCCAAATAGTTGTCAGCAACTATGCCCCCTAAAATAGGAAACACGTAGACCAAACAGCTAAAGACGTGGTAAGTTTCCGTTGCCCCATCATCTGTATACCCTAGTTTGCTTCGTAGGTACAACGTCAGGAAAGCTAGAAGAAAGTGATATTTATGTTAGTTACGGTACAGACTACCTACACTTTGGAACTCTTCGTGCAATCGTGTTTCCAAACAAATACGACTGGGGTGCCTTCGAGAAGCGAGAACATTTTTTTTAAAAGCAAGCAACGCTTAATACTTAATCCATATCGATATACACAGTTGGAGTTCCTCTTTTGTAGACAAAAAACTACGGTATCTATCTGCATACTCTACATTTTTAAGATGTTTTCAGAAATTGGATTGCTAACAGGTAGAACCTACTGCTATTTTAGCTCTAACTCTGTCTCATCAATGTTTGTATTATGCTGACAAACACTTGAAATATTGTTTGAGGCCATTGCAAATGATTATTTTTGAGAACGCCTTCTTGGGAAATGGGTGGAAATCAATGGCTTTACTATAATTAGATTTTTTGGAGTTACACTGAGTAAATTAGTTTAGCATTCATGCAATTTATGCAATCGGCCTAAAATTATGTCGGGGAATTTAATAATTTTGAATTATGCGGGTTGCATACCCGTAAAGTCGGGCTTAAAGCAGATTTTATTATAAACATTTATTTTATTTTACTTTACCTCTCATGCCTGAATAAGAAAACCGTTCGCAGAATTCTGCTAACATTATGAAAGCAACAACAGCTGGAAAACCATTCTTTTTCTGAAAGAAAATAGAGCAAAGATAATAAACAAGTAAAAATCAAGGTGTATGACAATTATATTAAAAAATATTTTTTAAATAACTTTGAGTCACCCGTTTCCTAGGCAAGAAATTATTAGAACTGTGGAGTAGAAAGCATTGACGCTATTTAGCTGCAGACTAAATAGCGACGCTCCGTCTGTGGAGCTCAGAGCTAACGATGTCACAAAAGCCTTTGTGTTTTCTTATCGTTTTAAGAAACAATATTTCTGTCGTTACAGAAATAAAAAGCAATTTATAAAAAAATTTGGACTTACACCAAATAATTTTAGCAAAATTAGGAAAAAATACATACGCCAAGAAAAATCACAAAAAGTATGTAGAAAGATTACGTCGTTACGGGTACTTTTACTGTGACGTTGTTTATTTTTTTTCTCTACAGGTACAGTGTACACAAACCATTATGTAACACTACGTAAAGTATCTAAATATTTACCCCAATTAGCTAAATGAATACCCACCGTTTTCTTTTCACCCGTATCAATCACTTCTTTATTTTTCCCACCCATTTTCGCACTACGATGAAAACGTAAACAAAATGACGAATGGCACTTGTTATCAATAGGAACCTCCTTTATATCATTTATTGTTTGAGCTGACACGTGGCAGACAAACAGCCAGGTCACGACGTGGCTTAAATAGTCACCCTTTGGATTAAAATAAGAATAGTGCAAATATATGTCGTTTACTACATATCTTGACGTAATGTAAGTAAATGTTTCCACGCGAGGTTGCACTTGTTAATTCTAATATACTTAGTATGAGATATTATACTATACATTTTTATTAAAGTCTTCGAAAATTATCTTTTGAAAGTGGTTTTCAAAGGGGATATTGTGTAATGATTTTGTGTAATGGGTGAGAAGGCTTACACCCGCACGCGCGGATACAATCTCCGCACGATACTGTGTGTGCATGAACATGACTGTTTGTACTAGTCTGGGTGTTTCATTTGGATAATATGTATTTATTTATAAAAACAAAGTATATAACTAATGTTTATCCATTGAGAGCTAGGCGGCGCTGCACGCTGTGTGAATAATGTCCAGACTCGAGTTTTTTTTCAAAATTTTCATGAAGATATTTGATTTGGCCATTTGATGAGTATGAGCTGTACATACTTGTTTAAGCTTTTAATTTAAGTCAAAATACATGAACAAACAAACTGGCCCTCCATACAACATATGCGTAGTACAGTGGAGTAACTAAGAATTCTGGGACATTAATGCGCCAATAATTATGTACTTTCTTCGAATGTAAAAAAAATAAATTTATAGACAAGTAGACAAGCATTCTCTTTTGTATTACGTTATATCATCTAAGTAGTTGTATCATACTATCTACCTACTCCCGTTATCGCAGTGTATAAACATCAACATTAATGATATAAATGTAACTGCTATCTATTTCTAATAATAATATAACCTGCTACGGAAAAAGGTTATTTTATTAAGGAAACCTTTTCATCACGAGTTGATGGCCTTTTCGATTCAATTGAACATTCGTATTTAAAAAACACCGTTACAATACGATACAATTTAGTAGGCTCGCATTGTCAAATTCGAATAACTGACTAGTCAAACGTAGAGCTACTTATTTGCCCCAAAGATCATAATTATTAGTTTTTGTTGGGTTATCAGATAGACGTATGTGATTCCAATAAATTATTAAAGATACGAGTAAATTCTAGTACTGAGGTATGTACCAGATCAATATTATGATAATAATTTTTAGGATCTTTATACGACGATATTGCACAATAAAAATAAAAGTGTGAATGTGATTATGACGCTGATACAAACTTCATAATAACCGTCACATTATTTTTCATAATATTTTCCTTACAGTAGGTAAGTTTTCTAGCATCCGCATTTCGATTTCCGCTACACTTGTTTTATCTCCAACAAAGATCGGTCAGAGTGGAAACATCTTGAACAAATATTTAGACAAGTAACAATTCTCAAAGCGAAGTGTCAGGCGATTGCATTTCCCGCCTCGCGGTGAAACATGATCCTCAACGGAGCTAAATCATTTGGTCTGGGTGGCTCGTTTGAAATTGCTTTATTTTCCTTCGCATCTGAAACTTTTGCGGCGGGATTTATTTTTGTTGACGTATCTTGTATCGGTAGCTTTGTGTTGAACATCAATTTATTGCACATGAAGCTGGGTTTATTGGTGCTAATACTACATTACTCCAGTAGACAGCTAACATCAGAGGGGTAAGCTCAATCCTTTTAATAGCTCTGTTTTTCGTTTTTGGCAAAGGAGTCTTTCAAGCACCATAACCGTAGGCCAGTGAGACCTGCGACCTGCGGCAGTCGGTGCTAAAGAAGATTACTAATCATTAAACTCTTCCGGTGTACCCTTCACACCCAAAAAGGAAACTGGTACCCGCCTTGGTGATTGACAGGCCCGATTCAATTCTGTATTTTGTAGTATTATCTGTTCTAATGGTAAATGACCTTTTATCAGTTGGTTGGTTCTCATTTTGGTGAGCCTGAGTTTTTGACAGCTAATCAGTTTTTGGTTTCCTAAGATGAAATGTAACTTTGTTTCTTTTAATACTAGATAAGTTGGTGGACAGGCACGCAGCCCACCTGATGATAAGCGGCCACTGCAGCCTATTCCATGGAGGGACTTTGTTCTGAGTAGAACATAAACATACGTTATTGATACAATTTGTGTATTGTTTAAACACTGCTCAGCTATTATAACAGGAAAAATGAGTGTTGTTACTACGCAAAGATGTTTAAAATAAACAATAGAATGAAATGGAAGCCAGAAAAACAACATTACAATAGCTTTGTACCCGATTTCGCACAACGGATCGCCCAGCAACAAAAGTTTGAGTTGTGTAATTTTATGTTTATTTTTATTGTGCAATCGACTGAAGATTTTTTTGTCATAATTGGTATGGTAAATTCCTCACTACGTGCATTGGGCTTTTGCCTGATCAATAAAGTAGAGCAAAATGAAGCTGTGAATTATTTATTATCAACCGATAGCCTAAATTCCCTGTTACTGCAAGCAATCAAATCAATAAATTTTTTGTCTAATCTTGTGAATATCAGGTTTATAGGAAGAGAAAAAAATTTATTTAAACGGTTGCATGCTTAATCAATAGGATGATTAATTTGTTAAAACCTTACTCACGTATGCCTAAAGTACATACAAAGTTGCATTTCTACATTGAGTTACAAGTACAAGTAATTGTAGTTCATAGAGTAATAAAAACGCCTGTAGTTCAATGCATTTCTATACATTTTGCCACATAATGGCACGGCGGCCAAAAGAATTACCTCCTGGATGATTAAGCTTGTTTATATTATTTTACACGACAATGTTTCCCTCCGGGGTACCAGGCCATTGTAATTGCTTCTCTAAAAAGGTTCTCAATTAAAAATACTTTCCTTTACAGCCAGAGCTGTTATGGCGGCAGATTGCACCTGTGGGGTGGTAGCTAGCCAGTCGGACTCAGAAAAAGTCATACCACCAACCAGACCCAAGGCGGGAATCGAACCCACGACCTCTGGGTTTTTATACCCGAGCGGCTTAGCCACTGTTTCATAGAGGCGGTCACTTCAAAATAAAAATGAACTACATGACTACTTCTCTCTCTATTTCTCCGAGGGCGCTTTGTCCTGATATAATCAGGGCACGCTTGCACCGTGACCCAAGATTGGGTAAGACCAGGACCAGCAATAACATTGGAGCACTCTTCTTCTTACTTACTCCGCTGTAATACGCAGTACTCATAATAATTATACACACTATGGTAGGGTTCATGATTTCTCGAGCTTTTTAATCCCGCGTCGCCACGCAACACAACAAACGGCGATTTAATTTCTATATAAGTACATGATTTCTCGAGTTCTCGAATTTTCTCAGCTTAATTTCCCGGGAACAAAGCCCAACGATTTCCCGGGAATTCTCGAGCCGAGAACCCTACTCCGCTGGCTCAGCGACCCGAATCTGGATGGATCTTGTTCTCCAACACGAAATTACTCCACTGCTCCCTGATGACTCTTCTTCTGATGAAGGATAATTACGATTTCTGAAACTTTCTATAAATATTCTTAGTGCATACAGAGCGGTCACGTGGCAGCAGCACGTTCATTTCTACGTAATAGCGTTAGCTTCTAACGTGCTCGCAAACTGCTTGGGAAGCAGTTAAAGTGACGCTGTGTGAAGTATTTCATTATTGCGGGCTTTCTATTCATAAGTTTTATGGTGAACTCTAATATTAATATAATATACAATTTATTGAGAAATCCCATGTGGCTTCGTGCTTAAGGACTATTTTGTATGTACATTGTTAATAGAGGAAATAAGTTTAAAAGTAAAGTATCAGCCTCCTGCGGCGACTCTGGTTGTCAGGGTCTATCCTACTAATACTACTGGCTTAATCTTCACAATTGCCAAATACGAATTGGTGATTGATAGTGGAATTTAACTAAAGTTGTAAAGGCACATAGAGCTCTCATTGAATAAAACTTTATATCTACTACTGGGTTCAATTCCCGGGTCGAGCTAACTTTGTGTCGGTTTTTTCGGACACAGCTCGGGTTTCTGATCACCAACCCGCATTTGGCAAGCGTGGTGATTAAGCCAATACCCATCATTGTAGCGATAACTTGATTTCAAGGAAAACTTTATTTAATAGGATATAATAATAAAGATCAAAGAATCCTTGGTTGCAATTGTAACAAGGAGTATTAAGGTAAGGTACGAGTTTTTTTAAATAGTATAATAATAATAGGGGAAAGCGAATTTCACTTGGAAACCTTAACATCTTCTTTAAAATTAAAGGCTCGAAAATCAGAGGATGCTCATATTGCTCATACAATATGGCAGTACTTTGAGCGATATCAAGTGGGTCAAGTATTTAATTTCATCTGAACTGTATAAATACATTATTTCATTTGGTCAATGTTAATAATTTGCGGTTCGTACGTTAGGCCCCAAACAATACCGTGGCCAGTCATCGGGAAGTATTAATATTAATAATAAATAATCCTACATTCACTTTAATTAGCCATTTAATAATTCGTATGTTAAAGCAATATGATTAAGTTGCATGTGAACATTTTCATTAGGGCAAGCTTAATTAAGTAATTAATACTTATTAATGCATGTGACTTCGTAAGCTAATGAAGTCAATAGCGGCCGCCCGCGGTTTCACCCGCGTGGTTCCCGTTCCCGTGGGAATTGATCAAAATCCTTTCTTAGCGGATGCCTACGTCATAACATCTACCTGCATGCCAAATTACAGCCCGATCCGTCCAGTGGTTTGGGCTGTGCGTTGATAGCTATCTATGTCAGTCAGTCAGTCAGTCACCTTTGAGTTTTATATATATAGATTACTTTTTTTAATATAAACGGTTTATATTCGTATCAGAGTTTCTACTCAGTGGTTTCACCGGCGCGTAATTTCTTTTGTCAATTATCCCCCCTTTCCCCCACATTTTTGGGATCAAAAGTTCCCTATGTCACCCGGGGATATTGAAGCTTTCCAACAGTTAAAGAATTTTTCAAAACGGTTCAGTAGTTCCGGAGCCTATTCAAAACAAACAAACAATCAAATCTTTCCTTTTTATAATATTAGTATACATAACTTTTAACTGATCGCCACACAGTGGTTAACCCGCTCGGATACAAAACCTCTCAGGCTTGGTTGTAAGTAGGACTTCTTCAAAGTGCGGCTTTTCCGTCATATTAGTTTTAGCTTTGGGAGTGCTTTAGCAATATTTATGCGTCAGTAAACTTGAAGGTTTCACTTGAAGACCAGAGGAGCCTACAGAGTGGCAGTACATTAAGCAATGCTACCTATCACTTAGGCCTCGGGCTCGAATTTCGCGGCAGTGGCAGCGGCGAGAGGTTTTGTATGGAATTCCATAGACCCGTTCTCGAACACAGCAGGGCGGCAGGCAGCGGGAGCGGCGGCCCCGCTGTGTTCGAGAAACGCAGGCGCACTGCGGTTCACCGCTTGACAGCAATCGTACCGCTCTTGACGGCCCGCGTCAAGCGGTGACCGCAGGGCGCCTGCGTGCACCGCCGCTCTTGCAGCCGCGAAATTCGAGGCCGAGCCCTTAATGGAATAGGCCACGTTGGCTGCTTAGCGTCAGGTGGGCTGTCTGCCAACTGAAATTGTCATAATTATATTTTCTTCAACTTTAAAATTAAATTGTTATTCTGCCTACCTTTAGCCAGGAGGCCGCAGTGGCCGCTTACCATCAGGTGCGCTGTATGTTTGCCTGATCTAGCATAAAAAAAAACAGTATTATCTTTAAAGGCTAAGTTGACGGAAGTGACGTACTTAAACGGACAGAAAAAAATAATAATAATTGGCCACTACCAATTTTTTAAAGTAATTACAAATTGCGTCACGGTGTCGCGCAAACCGTTACACAATTTCCACTCCCTGGTTTGACAGGATTGTCTACAAAAAAATCGATTAAGGAGGTATTTTCTCTGAGGACTTTCTAGCAACTGCGTACACAGAAGCCGCAGCCTATTTACGTTAACCCTAGCTCAGTTTCTCAGGAAGTCTATAATAGGCGCTCCTTAGCGGTAATGGCATTAACTGCCCGCTCTAACGTGCCCGGGAATGCTATTAGGAAGCACTGAGCAGTTAGCGTAAGTGACGCTGTGTGAACGACAACATTCAATTATTGCCTCGCATACCGTGTCGATAACTTGTAGCCTGTATTTGCTCTGTTCTATGCGATACTCGGTATAAACTAGAAAGGGCTAACAAAGAAAATTATCTTTAAAAAGCTAACACACCCTAGCAACTTTCTCGGACACACGTAACGTTCATACACAAACACACACACACACACACAAACACATATACCCTTAAACTGTACAAAGACAAACACACATACTTATATTCCCTGTAAGGTAAACATAGCCTATATAACCTGCTTGCATATTTTGATTTGTAAAATATTTTTTGTTTATTAATTTTTTTTAGTACAAAACTATTTTTGCTTAGTTTAGAACTAGTAATACTATTTGAATGATGTTCAAGGATATTTACAAAAAATTCTCAGTTTGCTGAGTTCGAGGTGACTCGTTGTGAGTTAGGATTATTAGTAGCCAGGTACTTTCAGAGCACAAATTAATAAGAAAAGAAATCATGTAAAGTGCAGAAACACTCATATAGCAGATACTAGAAGTAAGTAAATGAATGAAAAGACCCTTAGGTAAGTAACGGTCACGAAATAAACACTTATCAGCATGACAAGCGTACATTCCATCCAATATATTACCTCACAGCGCACTCCGCCGAATCTATTACACAGAATCATCTCTCTTTCACCCTCGGACTTGTACATTAGGATTCAGTCATGGGATTTCAAGCTTTATTTTGTAAGAAATAAGTGCGATGTTCATTGAGGTCGGTTGTTGGTGGTCTCGTGTTCTGGTAAGGATTGTGCCTGTGACAAATAACTGTCTTCCGCTTATCGACGCGGCTTGAGATGGACGATTTATCACGAGGTCTATCAGAGCGTGCTGAGGCCATGGAAATTACTAAGATTATTTTGATATTTCAGCATGGAATTGCATGGGGTCTGTTCTAGAGAATGCTCAGTTTAATTCAAGAATTATGGTCGTAGTAGTAGCTGAGTAATGAAGGGCTTCCAAAATGTAAAAAGGCTGTCTAGACGTATTTAAAAAACCTACTTCAGTGCATATTTAGGGTCAGTTTTTACCTGTTTAGTCTTATGTGTGTTATAGCGATTGTGTTTACGAATACCATTATACGAAATAACATTCATGACGAACGCTTCTAGCTTCTGAAGTTTTGTTACATTTGTAATTTTCAAAGTCCAATTGGGTGTCGATCGCGCTGAAAATTGTTTAACTTTTACGGCCAATGCAACTTCACAAAACCAAACTTTGCAAATGCATGTGGAAAATGCAGTAGGTACTCACATACCCCAAATTGTAAAATATTACTAGTAAAAACTCGGTCTAATGTTGCTGTAATGAGGGATTTCTTCTCTGGTTGTGAAGGCGAGTCATCGCGCCGTCTGTTGATTGATGATCAATATCAATAGCCGCCGGGTCGCTATCGCGTCAGCCCGCGGCGCCTGTCTGGATTACGTGAGATGGCTTGATTGGGGGATTGAGTTAATCTATTACAGACAAATTAACTGCTTCCGTAAAATATTAGGTGTGCTTGGCAGAAGGACTTTCTCCGTTTCTTTTGTTATGTGAAATTCTCTTATTTAGTCTGGCGACAGAGTTTTCAGACATCCAGACTCACCACCGACAGATGAACCAAATTTTATCCAAAGCCATATGTTTTTATTCTTGTGAATAAAAGAATAACAAACATCAGCTTACAAAATAATATATATGCTCGTTTGTCATGGGTAGGCTTATATAAAACTTACAGCTCCAGTTTCTTATGCAGGATAGCTACTAATTTAAAGGCTTCAGTTTGTATGAACTTTTCAATGTGTATATAACTTACTAACCATACGTTCATATTAACTTTCTTGGAACCCAATAAACGACTTTCACTTTCATGGTGTAGTTTCTCATTTTCTTAACTACAACTGGAGAAATAGCGACCAAACAATAATAAAATGAACAAAATAAAAAGTCTTAAGGCCAGTAATAGTCGTTATGTGGCACTACCGTTGATTAAAACATCATAATTATGATAGCAAAATGTACGTAGCATTTGTGATGAGAATGATTTCGATGAAGCAATAGACGATTTTAAATACAACAATAAAAGTAAAACATTTTAAGCGTTTTTGTAATAAACCTATCTATCTAATCAGCCCGTATCCACCGACTTGTGAGTATAGATAGGCCTCGTCTTTGTCACGTCAAGCGTTTCGGTCCGGCGCAAGATTCATCCAGTTGACACCGACAAACCTGACTATATCATGTATCTGCATCGCGATCGTCATGTACCCCTTGGCCACTACTCTGTTGTTTCCTTTGTCCACCTTGGTACATGCCGTCTTGCCTACCTTATTCAGACAAAAACAGGAGTCACTTTAAGAACTTTATATTAATTGCTACGAGTGATATTAATTTTTTATTAAATGTGGGCTCTACTTGGCCATATACGTGTCTTAATATGAAATCAATGTCGTCATACGAGACCTTAATAAAGTGTTCGAGTCTGAAGTGCAATATCGCCTTATTTGATACACGTTTAAATGCTTTGAGTGTGGCGTTTAATGTCGAGTTTCCTCTTAGAGTGGACTTAACGGCGCGCGGACTTAAGAGAGCTCACTGCCGCTTTATGATTCAAATTTGCTTTTCCACAGACCACTTTTAAATTCACTGGATAATTTCACCAAAGTGCTATGAGTTGTATTTTCGAAGTTTCTTTTTATGCTAGCAGTGCATGACCGTTGGACTGGAAGTGCACGAGAAAATATGAAGTAAGAAATACAAAATATATTTAATATTTTTAACAAGGGACTTAAAATTAATATCTCTGGACATAAAATATCTCTGGACATTATTCACACAGCGCCATCTAGCCCCAAACTAAGCATTAGCTTGTGCTATGGGTGCCAGACAACGAATAAACATTACTTATATGCTTTTCTTTTTTAAATACATACATATTATACATAGAAACACCCAGACCGATACAAACAGACATGTTCATGCACACAAATGTTTGTACCGAGCGGGGATCGAACCCGCGACCTCTGGTGTAATAGCCGACTTCTCAAACATTACACCAAATGGCTCGTCAACCTTCACTTCCAAGAAGGCTAAAACAAAATATTCTCGCTATTACAAACCATTTCTGCATGAATCGCCATCCCAATCGCATCCCAGGCGGTAACAACAAACAAACAACTCATCGGAACGTTTAACACAAACTTATATTCGATTTGTATATATTGTACACAACAAAATATTCGATTTGTATACAAGGATGAATAGATGTATGTGTGGCAGAGTGATGCTGCAAACCGTGCCTATCTTTTAGTCGAATAGTCCGGGAAAATACCACGATATCACAGAAGATCAATGTACCTACGTGTCGTAGTTTTGAAATCGCACTTCGTGAGGTGAGAGAGAAGGTGTGCAGGAGTGATAAAAACAGAACTAGTTAAAAATGGCTGCTATTTGTTCCCAATAAATTCAGCCACTCTAGTGGAACCTAAAATACAAATATGAATAATTCCACAATTTTAGTACAGTTGTAAATTCCGCTATAAGCATGTAAAGGAAAATGGGGTGAGAATTTGCATTTCCAAGATGCATCTTTCTTTAACGCCACTTCAGTCTTATTTCAACAACAAATTGTTTTAATCACCGTGTGACAAGCTGTTTTGAATTACAAAGTGGCTCTACGGTCGCTTGCTATGCATTTATTCCGAGCTAAGATAGAAATTTTCATTTTGCTTATTTATGAACTATCGGTTTTCAATTTCGTCGGTCAACAGCGATGCTGTAAGTTTGTGTAAAACGTTCCGATGAGTTGTTTGTTTGTTGTTATCGCCTGGGATGCGATTGGGAAGGCGATTCATGCAGAAATGGTTTGTAATAGCGAGAATAGTTGTTTTAGCCTTCTTGGAAGTGAAGGAATTATTGCAGTTATTATACTAATGTTCGTTAATTTGTTCTTTCATTAGGGATGATGTAGAGATCCCTCTTTTTTAAAGATGCTTAAAAATTTCTCAGACTTAATTCTCGGGGTCACCTGCATTTGAAGGTCCCCTTCCTACGCAGCGCATTGCACAGGTGAACAGGTCACAAGGCTGATTTTCATATTGAACTGAAACATCCCAATTCTCTGCTCAGTATAAAGTTGTGTATAATCCAACAGAATTAATTTAAATCCAAAACAAACGGGGTCTGGTTTAAAACCAATTTTCCGTTAAGCGACAAAGGCACGAAGTAAAATTGGCACAGATTAACACTCCTAGGGCTGTTGGTTAAAACTTTGTTTAATTTCCAAAGTTTATTTACGAGGGATTAGGGCCCGATACTTTTTTGAAGACTCTGTTTTTAGTTTACTACGCCTTCGATAGATGGCGTTGCAAGTACTGTATAACACTAATTTCAATAAATGTTTTTGCACAGTGTTTGGGGTTCTATTTCTGCACTCTACTTTTGGGATTTAAAAATATTACCCAGGAGCTAAGAGATAATTTTATTGTGTTCGATAACAACGTGCGGTAATTCTTTGTTCAGTTTAATTTTGACAAGTATACTAGTAACCCATTTCAGATTTTTACCATAAACAATTTAAAATATGATGTAACATGAAGCATTTTCTCAAATATTTAAATATTCAGATTTTTCTAGAACTATTTGCGTTGACTAATTTGGGATATGATTGATCAATGCTCTTGCGTTTGCAACGTCTGTCCACAAATCGAACGACAGTCGCTTTAATATAATAAATGGATCTGACAAATTTCGTATCATTGTTTAAGAGCACTTTGACTGGGGAAATGGAAATACATAGTGTACCTACAAAAGATTTCAAGGTATGTTTAAAACTTTTAGTTGCAGCTTTTAGACAGCCCTGCTGCGGTGAATATCGTTGTGATTCGTTAGTATCCATTTAATGAATATGAGCTGTTACTAAAGTGGAAATATAAAGCTAATTATAGTCCATTCAATCCGGTGTGTGGTAGCAAACTTTTTGTGGATTTATCTATTTTTGACACTTCAGTTAGTAGTTATGCACGCAAACCAGCTCATTGTAAACGGTCACTGTTAGTTGTAAACGAAGCTCTAGTGCGAGCACAATCATTGTAAACGGTCACTGTTAGTTGTAAACGAAGCTCTAGTGCGAGCACAATCATTGTAAATAGAAATGTTGATTTGCGAACTCTTTCTGTCTTTCCGGTCACTTCATAATCATCATCATCATCATTTCAGCCAAACGACGCACAGTAGTCGGCAAGCGGAAAAAAGTCGAAAGTTGGAAGGTTCTAATTCATTAAAATTATCATAGTAGCCTTATTATAGTATAGTTATGGGATCATAATCAGAAAAAAAAATTATCAATTTAATGTTGGTTAAAAGGAAATATGCCTCGTAAGATGATCAAACACGAGTATATTATTTTTGCGTAGTTTCTATGCTTGGATGTCTACGAATATATTTCTTGAGATATTGATGATATTGACAAAATTTCTTTTTAATTGTCATTTATGAAGCTTTGTGTATTTACATAAACAATATTATAGTGAAAAAATGCTGTCGTCATTTCCTACTTGACCTTTATAAAAGACACGCATTTATATTCGAAATTACTGTTTTTCTTGGATCGTAACTTTTTTGCCTTCACGATCCCACTGCAGATTTATGTTTCAAAAGATTCCTTAGTCTTTCTAGTAATTAGCCTATTATATATTAGCTGCTAATATCTGCTACCCTTGACATACAATTCATTTCTCTAATGAGGGTTAGTGTTCGGATATGAATTGAAATTATTGATAAATGACTTAAACTAGGGTACTTTGATAAAAACAATTTTGTTGTTAATTCGAAATAGCTCACTTATCGAATTGGAATCATCAGTTTGCTTTTTTGCGTCCCTTGTCACAAAATTTTAACATGCCTGTTTTTAAAATATAAAAAAAGTGATCTAGTCGAGATTGTGTTATTAAGTGACCGTGAAGTACACAAGTGTGTCAAGAAACTTGATTACGCTGAAAAATTTAATTATTTCCGCACTCCCATACAAAGCCGACCACTGTGCGACGTCCACTGCTGGACATAGGCCTCCCCCAAGGATCTCCAAACCGATCGGTCCTGCGCCACCCGCATCCAGTGGATTCCGGCGATCTTTATGAGATCATCGGTCCACCTTGTGGGAGGCCTACC
This sequence comes from Mecyna flavalis, assembly GCA_949319885.1. NCBI lineage: Eukaryota > Metazoa > Arthropoda > Insecta > Lepidoptera > Crambidae > Mecyna > Mecyna flavalis. Next base: position 5,744,748 of record OX439439.1, read on the forward strand.
ACTTCATAATACTACCTAGTATTTTATTCGTTATTTTACCATCTCACTCGTATATATTTTTCATATCTCGCAGTTCTCTAAAATGTTCAAAGTTAGGAAATAAACTCTAGTACAAAAATAAACATTTGCAGACCAAAGTCTGGGACTCTCGTCTGAGAAAATTCTTATAAAAAAAAAACCGATTGCTATTGGCTTTTCTATTTTTTTTTGGACGCTTAACCAGCTGTTTATTCAGCTCCTCTACCTTAAATTGAGCCTTTGATTTAAAATTAATTAATTAATATAATAAGGTTTACTTATAATTGTTACACTAATGATGGTTATTGTCTTTTAAAAACCTTAATAACATTAGCCATAATTTTGTGCATTGTATAATAATTAAGTTTCCAGCCGAATTTGTGATTGTGATATAAGAATCAAACAAATCTTTTTCTATAATCCCCTATCAAATGCGACACTGAGCTAGTCAATTGTGGACAGTGGACAATGTGTTTACACTTTTGTAGTATTTTATACCTCTGGGCTGGTCAATAGCCACAAGGCTGGCACCGGCTCGTCTCGAGTTTAGTAGGTAGTGGACGCTTTAGTCTCGAGTCCCACACACGGCCGCAGGTCTAGCTAGTCTGCGGTTATGGTGCATAAAAGCATTCTCCTACGAAAAAAAAGTTTTTTATACCTCGCATCAGAGTACTAAGCAATATTCTAAAGCCCCCAACCACAGCCCAAAGTTCGCAAAAGTTTTATGTTGTTTGCGGGGGCTACTTGTGGTTTAATTATGATAATATTTTTGATAAAATATTATTTTTGCGTTTAGAAAAGGTTTGCTAAAGGCGATAAAACTTTATCTAGCCGTGAAATTAAATTGAATAATTGACGACGAATTAACAATTAAAGAGGTCATTGCCCTGCAACTTGACGTGAGGTAAATACGAGTATAATATTGAAACTTTATATAACATGATTTTTACATAAAAAAATAATAAAACTTCAAAAATATTAACTTTAAAAAATGAAAGTAACGTACTTACAATAACGAGATCAAACAATGACACTTTAAAGCTCACTTAACTTGGGCGGTCAGGAATCGACAGTGTTGGAAGTGTTCCAAAACCTCTCTACTGCTGGCGGACGTTCCGATACCCGTGACATAGTAAAAAGAAAGAGTACAGAGTACGTTATTTTCATACAAACGCACCGCTATGGTAATATGTGTGGCATTATAGTGTCTATGCACGCACACTCAAATAAAATATCTTTGTTTTTACGGAGAACCGTTTGGAGATTTTCTTTATATGTGCGTGCAATGACGAATGGTACAGGCACCGGCAAACTTCTGTATATTGGGTGGGGATTGCGCAGAGCATGAATTTTTACACGCCTGCGCGCTATAAGTCAGAAGCATACCTCTGACCCATAGCGCGCGCGGGCGTTCGGGAGATTCGCGCGCGCTATTGGTCACGCGCAAGTGCACATGCGCGTACTTTCCCCCTCTCCGTCAACCGATGTTCAACAAGTTTGCTGGTACCTGTATCTACTTAAACGTACACCTACGAGGCACGCACGGTGCAGTGTACTATTAAGATAGCGTACTGTGTACTTTTTTTTACTATGCCCGTATTGCCCGTGATCTCTCTGCCTTCCGCTAACACCGTGTCTTGTGAAGATTTATGATACTCTGAGAAGGAAGTTTAAAATGAAATCGGATTATCTGGATTATATAAAAGGTTTTACATTTAAAAGTCTAGGTTTGTGGCCGGTTAGAATTCTGCAGAGCCGGCTGATTTGATTGTAACATTACTAATTCAGCGCTGGTTGGTTTAAAAGTGGTGTGAAATAACGAGACATTTTATCTAATGGTTATTGCCATAAATATATTTTTTTTATCAAATGTTACAACAACTTTCGTTATTACAACTGTCCTAATGTGTTTGATCCTCTGATCACAATCGGATGGAAATGGCGCATGGAATTGGATTACCAAAATTCGAAAAACTCAAGGTTCAAGCAACTAATCATATTATATTTTATCATTCTTAAAGCTTGTTTGGAGACCACAACAACGATAGTATAACGTGCAACAAGTGTTTGAGTATTTCTTAATTTCCACTTTATTGCCATTTATTTTTGTTTTATCGCCCATAAAGGAGGATAAACGACGGCGAATAAGCTTTGACCCTTTTCACATGACAGCTATATATCGGTCTCGGAAGTACTCTCACATGGGTACCACTATAAAAATCAATCTATTTAAAAAAATACTGGTGTACAAAGAGTGGTACTTTTAGATCAGGTTTAAAAAACAAGCAATTAATATAGGTTACCAATTCTGCACAGCAAATTGTTTAGCGGTTGGACAGTCGGTTAGAGCATAAAATTTGCTTGCTTGTAATTTAAGTAATAAATAAATAGTAATAAATATAGGGCCACATCTCATTTATTGATCTCGTTTCTGTTTCTACTTATAACATGACTCAAAGAATAATGGAGATACAAACACTTAAACACAAATAAACGATCTCTAGTCTATAAAAGCCGATGGATCGTCAATAGGCAATCATTCCAATTTCGACCGCTTGTCAAAGCCAAAACCCATACATCCTGACTCCCTAGATTTACTAGTATCTATACCTAGTGGAGCGGTAACCAGGATGAGTAAGGAACAACAGCCAGTACAGAGGTCTGGTCATTTGTCGAGAAATTAATGTGCCGCGATTAATACGGGTTCGATTCGAGCGTAGTACACGTAGTAACCGTGGTGAATTAGAACTGCCATTGTTACAAACAATATACCGCTTGTATAAGAAAATAAAGAAGATACTAACAAATCATAAATAAATACGAACATCTAAACACAAAACAAAAGCAGTGTTAGTATAAGTAGGATTCAGGGATTTTACATGGGATAAGGTCACCTCTGATTTATCGAACGAAACAATGCGATAAAAAATTACAAGAGCAAAACTAAATAAAATAAACTTCCACAGTTATTTTCATTTTACCTACGCTGTTTTCAGCAAGGTGCGGCAAATTGAAAAAAAAAAGAAAAGAGGTCATTATGAATTTCTGGATCAAACAAATAAAATTATCAGTTTCCACAAATAAATAGTAGTAACAGAGGTAGTTTTTTGATCCGTATTATTTCCTTATATTGTTGTATCTTTTTCCTTGTGAAGTTTATGTGTGTCGTGCCCTTTTGATGCAATACGATCCACTTTTGTTCATTGGAAAATAAGAATAAATATACAGCTTTTATTTTTCTTTCTAGGTAGGTATACTTATTTCCCCAATCATAAGGATATAAGAATTTTTTAATCTGTATTTCAATTAGGTCGTTTTATCTAATATAGATTGGGCAACCCAATCGTACACTAATATTAATAAATTTTTAAGGAAAAAATAATCTTCACTTACTAGTTTTATTTAAAACTGCAGGGTAATGGAGGTACCATTATTGACATTATAGCATCGTTATAGAGTTGACGAATAGCCAGCCTAATACAATAACTTCGTCGTATTTTTAGTAACTAAATATGGTTTCGTTGGATTTATTTGTTTATACCCTTAGCAAAAAATTTGATAGGGGATGTCGAACAACCTATTTCTTCTCGTACTTACGTTTAATTTAAATTCTCTAGGCAGACAACCTCAATTGGACTAACTTGGCTTCGCTCCAAAAATAGAACATGTAAGTGCTTCTATGTATTTATAGACTTAAGTGAAAAGTAACTAAGAAATACGGTTTACTGGACTAGCCTTCCGATCGCGGTTTCACCGGCGCGTAATTTCTTTTTTCAGATACTCCCCCCTTCACCCCATATTTCCGGGATCAAAACTACCCTATGTTCATCTCGCCTCTTTATAATATTAGTATAGATAAGTAAGTTGGCAGACAGGCACGCAGCCGGGCCACAGCGGCCCATTCCGTTATGGGAATCTTAACCAGGATTTTAAGGCGATTGGTGCTATCATTGAATATAAAATCAAATCGTTTATATTAATACAAAGATTGAGATATCCTATGTTGGTAACAGAAATCTGTTTCAGTGTTACAAAGGATCTGACAAAGCTAGTTCCTTCGTCGAATTCTAGAAATTCTAGGAAACGTTCATACAAATGGTACATATTCGTCTCAATTCAGGGCAACTGTTACGCCCGTTTTGCAATTGAAATGGTCATTTATAAAACCTCATAAGTCATATAACTATAATTTATAGGAATTCATAAATTATTTAGAGACAAATGAGTTAATTTGCATAGTTTTTGCCAACAACACGCATCTGTTTTTAAGAAAGTGTTGTGACCGATGATATTTTAAACAATTTATATTTTATGGTATAATAATTTGGATCAAAATTTGCGTCGAAAGCGAAAGATACGGACACGCAATAGAAAAAGATAGGTAATTAAAATGATTGGTCAAACTTCGACTTGAATATGGAGAGACATTGCATAAGCTGCTAATTTTTATATTTTTGAATTTAAAATAGGCACATTGATGACATATCTTTTAGAAAATATCATTAATTGTGAACAAAAATCTTTGTAAAAGTGACTTATGTGGTTTTTGGAGTGACCGATTCAATTGTACCTTTGACACGGTACGAGATGTTCGTTCTCGGAATTGACTATTCAGTCTGTGAGACGTGAAGATATATCGCCGAGTTTATTACTGTCTGCGCCGGGGGACATAACTCTGTGACCAGGCATATAAGTGATACCGTTAGAAGGTAACACTGTCGCGAGAAGTTACGGTGATTGGTAATGAGAAAGGTTGATTGATGATTTCATTATCGTGGAAACAAAAATGCAGGAACATAATATATGTATTTGGTCAAAACTTTTTTATACTACATCAGTTGGCAGACAGACACGCAGCCCACCTGATGGTAAGCGGTCACTGTGGCCTATTCTATGAGGGGCAATCCACTTGCGTCACTCAATGTGCTGTTATGGCGGCAGCTTAGATCTCACCTGTGGGGGCGGTAGCTAGCTAGTCAGACTCTGAAAAAGGTCTACATTAACATTGGCTACAGTGGTAGTGTTTTACCTACATCTGTGGATTAGATCACGTTTACAGGAACAGTCAGCGTCACATAATCTACCCAATCTGGTAGGACGTCTCAGTTAAAATTTAAATCTATGTGAATGGTATTAAGGTGAAAACATGGAAATAATAATATTGTCTATGTGCTGAAAATGGGTTTTTGACAGATATCGGTGGTTTGACGTACCGCTGATTATACATTTAAAACCTCCTTATTTCAAGCTAGATCTTCTCTGCTAGCGGGCGACGATGACTTTGCTTGCGCGATACAGAATTGCACACTTATTCCATGCAGTCAACGACTCCTGTTATAAGTTCGTAGAACTATTTGTGGTTAGCGGGTATTTGATGTTTACATACATTCATAGCATACATATAGCATCTCGGAGTCTTGTCGCGTGCAAAACTGTTTGTAAAATCGAGGTACAATTTTGACTTCACTAAATCTGTTCAATCATGCTTCATGACATAAAACTTATTTTAGTACAATACTTCATGGCTGGATTCACATACTTCATGAAAGACTGACACGAGTGTACGTATGTAAGTGTAAACATAACGTGATGGAAGTAATTTATTTGCATAATAAGATTCCTCACGCCAGTACAGGACGGCTCGAGGAGGCAGGATATTGGAATTGCTCAGTGCGTCATTATGTGGCTGTCTACAGCACCCTGTTCTTGAGATGTTCTACCATGCGAGTTCTGTCCTACTTGTTTATGTAATTACATTAGAACACCAACCAATAGCAAGATGTGCATGATTCATACTATTGCTAATTTTCGGTCTTTTTTTTTATTGCAATGTGTAACAAGACGAGCAGATAGAACACCTGATGGTAAGCGCCACGTCTGCCCTTAGACAGTTCAGTGCCAAACAGTAACTAAGCAGTTACTGTCTGGCACTGCCCTGCGCCCGCTACACCGAGACGACAGTTATTAAATCTCATATACCCAGTAATTTCACTAGCTTCAATGCTCTTCCCCCGAAACACAGAAGTGCTTGACACACTTCTTTTTCACGGGAAAATATCTGGCACTGCGGTGGTACCCACCTAGACGGCCCAGTACAGGAACCTACCATCTGGTGACTAGTTATAAATCAGTTAAGAGAACTACGCCAAAGTTAGTTAGTCTTAGGACAGAGTACTTCGACTCCTCCTTCACACATCATGCTTTTCAATACTGAGGGTCGAAGTCCTAGGTAGGAAGCCACTTTTTCCCGATAATGTCTCTCTGTCTGTTCTTGTCTTTGGCAATGTAGAGTGCGTCATGCAGTTTTGTATTGAGTGTTATGCGGACCTGGTCAGACCATCTCGTTTGGCTACAACCTCTAGGCCGTTTCCGATTTACCTTGCCGGTAGCCATAAGTTGGTCCAGATTATGTGAGTCTTAGCAAGGAAACTTTTACCAATTATAAATTGCTTTATTTTAAAAAAAAAAGCTACGCTTTCGACTTAACTTCCGAGAGTAAAATTGTTGTTTAACAAGATAAATGTAAAGTCTTTTTAAAAAATAATTTACGATAATGTTAACAAAACCCTTGCAAAGTTTCAACATATTTTAAATGGGGTCTCAATTTTCCCCAAACCAAGAGAGCGTCCTTAATTAATTGTAAAGTCCTCACTTGATTTTTACGAAGAGATGAGATCATTTCTTAAGCCCATTATGAAATTTGGAAAATTGCAAAATGGACAGTATCTACGACAATTTGTGAAATTGGTGGATAGAAGCGTCAATCACTCTTGTCTGTTAGCTCGGGCGCTAGGTTGATTGAGTGTTAAAAAATATTGGGTTAGCACATATCACTTTTAGTTTGATAGTCTTTGAAAATATTGTTGTTATACTATAACATTTATTATTTTCCAAAGTAGGTATAACTAAACAAATATAATTCTAGCCTCTATGACCTGGCCAACTTCTTTTGTTATATTATTTGCTGACATATCAACGGCACCAAATACCTGGTTAAATTAGATTTTTGAACATTCAGGAACCGATTAAAATAAATATACAAATATACCACGGTCAAACCTTAAGTAGGTAACAATTATACATTTGGAAGAATTATAAACATAAAGGCGGAAAGCAACAGCGTTAAGTAAAGTTTTTCCAACCTTAAGTTCCAAGTGAGTCACACACGCATTCCATTGGCCGGCAAAGGAAATAATAAATTAGTGCAGTTATCTGTGGGTCGCACGCCGCATACCGCTGAGGGCAGAACGATAAATTCACGGGGCTTACTGCAACGCCAGTCCGACACATGCCTTCGTTTGTATCTCTCAAGTAAATTTCCAAGGCTCCACTGTGACTAATGTATTCGGAAAACATTTGAATATCTTTCTGATGAAAAAAGATGTTTATAAAAGCATAGTTACATGCGTAGTGCATAACTGTGTAGATTCCTGCGATCAAAAAGCGGTGCGGGAGAGATGACATGTGACTTGACAGTTTTGTCATCACACGTGTTACTTTAAAATATAACCGTCTAAAATACGGTGGCATGTGACGTAGCAAAAAAAGTAAAAAAAATTCTATCCTACTAAAATTTCGCGAGAACTGTTATGTGGGATGACGGGAGGCGTATAAAACAATTAGTGTTCGTGCGCACTGTAGGTTTAATAAAAGTTACAATTTGTAATAACGCTTATACCCATACTAAAATCGGATAGCGGTGACACATTACTACAGAACCTACTCAGTTAAGCGCTATGCTTGTAGGACTACCTTATGTACAAACATAGGAGACAAAAAATCCATTACCAAACTAAAGTAATTGGGTACTTCCCTAAAAAGCGTTGTGTTTTATGCAGTGTTCAAATCGATTAAATGGTTTTTTTTTATAAAAAATATTCAAACCTAGCAGAGCCGAAAAACGGACTTAACATCACTGAAGTAAAAACATTTCGCATAATTTAGAGAGGTCTCAAACTAGGCCAAGCCCGTATCTTGGGAAATCACAGTTGAGATAAATAACTTATTTACTTAACGTCTCTGCATTAGTAAACAGCAAAAAAGGAAATGTTTGTACAAACACATTTGTTTGTAGTACATAACATAACATAAATATACTTTATTGCACACAAAACAAATAAAATATAACAATAAAAAGAACAAAAATGTGAACAATATAGGCGGTCTTATCGCTTGAAGCGATCTCTACCAGACAACCCCCAAGTAAAGGACTACCGAAGGAATGTACGTGTAAAGAATAGTACGTGTGCTTATGGAGAACAATTGTGTATTCAAATAACTAAATGTTTTTTTTATTTAGCCTATAGTATAGCCCACTCCCTAGGCCTCCCCTATACTTTTTCGTTTAGCTCTCTCAAAATCAAGACATTGCTAATTAGATTGCTAGACTTACAAACAGACATGTTCTTTGGTACAAATATTTGTATTGTGCGTGACCTCTGGTGTGATTGCCGACTTTATAACCATTACACTATATCTGCCGTCAAAAATTTATTGTTTTTGAAATCGAATGATTCAAAAATAAAATAGCTTTAAAATTCATTTGTGGCGTGATGTCGCTACCCTTTTCCAAACAAGAGGCACTTAACAGAGAAGTATCACATCAACATACTGTAGGGTCCTCTGATTTCCAAGCCTTTTGTATCAATATTTTGCCTTATTGCAATTTCAGACGACATTAATGATTGAGAATTATAATATTGTATGTAGGTATTTCTCAATAATTCATAATCCCACTTTTGGGAAAAATAACGTCAGTTTTTTTTACCGACATTTACGTAAAATATAGTAAATAATAAATAAATAATAAATATCTCTGGACATTATTCACACAGCGCCATCTAGCCCCAAACTAAGCATTAGCTTGTGCTATGGGTGCCAGACAACGGATAAACATTACTTATATACTTTTTTTTTTGTAAATACATACATATCATACATAGAAACACCCAGACCGATACAAACAGACATGTTCATGCACACAAATGTTTGTACCGTGCGGGGATCGAACCCGCGACCTTTGGTGTAATAGCCGACTTCTCGACCATTACACCAAATGGCAAATAATGAATGTAGGAATTTTTATTCTCTTTTACGTGAATGTTGGATATTGTTGTACCTAAAAGATCCTTTTTTAGCGTGTCTTTTTATCTCAAGTTTGATTTATTGTCGGTTCATTAGTGTTTGTCCCAAAATTAATGAACAACATAGGCCCATATTTTACTACATCCGACAACCAAATTTTTGTAAATATCTTATGAAACACATACTACATAATATATAGTTACCTATAAGTGTAAATTATTAAAAAAAGTATCTCGCAGCAGGGCAAATGTCTCCATCACTACGCTAGGTAAATTCGGATGTTTTAGATTGCTGTTTGAAATGAAAAATGTTTGGGGATTAATTTTTCTGAAAATTTGCAGCGCCGACTAGCTCCATACCAAACATAGTACTTACTATTAGGTTCTAGGCAATGAAAAAACATCGCACATAGTTTTTTTTGTAATTACATGTTTTGTACTGTGATACTGGTGATACAGAGAAGCACCCAGACATGCACGTACATGTTTGTGACTTCTAGTAATAACCGAATTGTTAACAATTATAACAAACCGATTGTTAAAATATAACGATAAGAGGATATTTAACTACTATAAATAGGAGCGTCCCTACGAAGTAAAGCGATTAAAATACTAGCTGGAATAAATGACCGTAATTATTGTAAAGATACGGTTAAGTGCAAAAAGTTTTATTGGAGTGAAAATAAAACTCCGGTCTGCATTTAAAACTTGCCAAACGACCACTCATTCAAGAAGTCGAATAAAAAAGTGAACCAAAACAAGTTGACGAACTAGCGACGGAAGACGCAGTGAGCTGCATGAGAGAAATGGATACTAGTGTTGTACGTAACTTAATATGAAATATTTCGATAAATTATATTAAGATAATTAAACAGTCCACGTATGCTAGACGGGAGTACGTGCAGCAGCTAAGAGAAAATGTCATGGGGCTTAAAGTGCTGGCAGAGTCGAGAGAGCAGTGGAAGTTGCTTCACCAACAAGAGCGTAGCAAAACGAATGAAGTTTGCTAGACATAAATAACAATGACTTTGATGATTTCAGAAAATACCAATTATTATAAACTAAGGACCTATATCATTAATCTAAAGGGCTGTCCAAAAGTCACTCTGTAACTTTGATAATTGATGATTCATAAGTGTATTTCTGAAGCCTACATGAAGAAAGAATATTTTAATTTTGATTTAATATTATGTAGAAAATAATCAGATTACAATCGATAAGTGTAAGCATAGACTGACTCGAAAGATGGGAAATTGAGCAATTTCGATGATAGAATAAATCCATAAACCGCCACAATCTTTTTTTTAGACAAGCAAACCCCCACTGTATACCAATTTCACTTTTTTTCACAAGACTAAGATGTACCTATAATAAAAAGATGTTATTTTCTTCTTTGTTTTCGTCTAGTGTATTTTTCACTGTATTAGGAAAGTAAGAGATGTGTGGAAACTAAGTGGTTTTTTGACTTAAGGGTTTCGACTTTCTGGGCGGACTTTCTCAGAGGTCTTTACCGATACTATTTTTTCTAAAATGAACGACACTGATCACAATCCAGGCCCTTGTAAACAAGTGCAAAGTCCACTGTTTGATCGCTATGGAAGCTATCGTGTCATAAAAATGACTGCGTAACTTTGCTGCGAACTGCTCTTTGAAGAGAAACTCTGCAGAGAAAATGGTTTTAAAATTTCTTTTCATAAGAAAGTGCCTCCAGTTTGATGTTTCGGGGATATATTAATTCCGTGTCTTTATTTGAAGAGTTTAATCGTCAGATATTTAATTTTGGGAAATATTTATGTAATTAATAAATACGACATTTGGTACTGTTCAATCAGGAAATAATAATTGGTTAGTGATTGAACAAGTGTTTATTGTAACAATTCAGGTCCCCGAAGTCCTTTATCTGTATCGGTGCGTTTGGTCCATGAATGTATTATAAAAAAGCCTTTGTGTAGGTAGAGTACATTTAAACATTGATTTTGATTACGACTAAGCTCGAGCCTTTGCTAAGACACAATCTTAGCAATAAGTAAATACTCTTGGTAATGCAATTCGAGACATTTATAATGAACATTTGAACGCAAATATTTTTATGAATAAAAAACTAAAAGTAGACATACTCATTCATACTAGTATACGAGTTGATCAAAAACAGAGTATATATAACGTGCAATTACTCTGGCTAATTACGACGAAGATATTATGTTTGAACTGTGCTTCGTTATTAAAATGACGATAACATTTTAATAAGAAGAATCTGTGCCATGTATTCTACTCGGGCTTCATTTGGTCTTTTAATGAACAATAACTTAATCAAGAGCATTGGAACTACATACTGCGAAATATAATCCTAGAATTAGGAACCAAAGCAGACCAATGGAACTATTGTGTTAGAATACTACATCCAGTACAATAGATCGGGCAATACACACTGATGGTGGATTATTGAACCAGTGTATTGACACGATGTCGGGCAGAGATTAAACAAGATGGCGTCCGCGGTGTCCTATCTCCTGCGGGCGTTTGCGACACTCGGGTACATTGCATGCTGCAATCTATGGGGATCGTCTGTGGACCACCAATAAATACTGTCTTTGAATAACCGTTTCATCTTTGTTTTGTGATAGTCTAAATTGTAGCACAAGACAAACATGAATTGGTTTTGATTTGTGGTCGTATCCGTATTTGAATCTTGTAATGTTATACTTGTAACAAACGAACAAAAAATCAAATATTTTTTCTCTTTATAAATTAGTATAGATATAGAAGTATAGATTAGAGAAACAATTAATATCAGCTGCTCCAGTTTATTTGCAATTGATGGGATGTGATGGTTGAGACGTTGGTTATTACAACATTGGCTGAGTTAACCTAATTGCTGGTATCCTTTATATTTCGCTGCAATATAAAATAACGATAATGTGAAACTGTAGCGAACGCGGCAAGAATTGACCCCTTTACTCGGGAACTTTAGGGTCTAAATTTTAATGTTAATTTATTATGGTTAAAACTTTTAAGAAATTCCGGAGAAGTTAATATTCTATAAAAATTAAAGATGAAAATAAAAGGATGGATTTATGGCGTTTGTAAATGCATAAAGTAATAAAAAGGCTTTCACGTCGTTACGCAAGGGTTTGACATGATTTTGGTGGAGGACTCTCATGTGCGGAATGACTTTATACAGTCCACGTGGGCGAAGCAACAAAGGTTGACTCCTTTCAGGGGCCAAGTTGCTTATTGTCTGCATTCCGTAAATAGTCTTAACAATCGTAAAAAAATATATCTCATTGTCTCGTTTCGGTTTTTGGCGTATTTTAAAATCAAGACGGGAGCGTATCGTCGAAAAATATTATGTTTTTAAAATAGCCAATCTTTGCTACTAGACTAAAAGTTGACCTTACATATTTTATTTCTGACAACTTTACAGCACTAATGAAAGACCTCTTCAAAATAGACAAACATTAAGTTTTACAAAACATACTACAGAGTATTTTAAGTGCAAAACAATAGTCCATTGTGGATATCACTTTCTTGTTTCGTGGTGAAAAAGCAACAATTTCAGGACGGACTCAGCGCTTCCATTAGACGGCTATTGTTTCAGTTTCACTGTCAGAAGCCTGAAAAATAAAATTTCTAGCTTCATTTGCGAAGTATTTATTTTCATGTCACTCATTTTAATGATACTTCAAACATGAAATGTGGAAAAGCTAAAAATATTTTCTCACAAATTGAATTTTATTTTTAAAACTGTGAAATGTGGAAAAGCTAAAAATATTTTCTCACAAATTGAGTTTAATTTTTACACACTATTAGCAGATGATTCCTGAAAGAATGTCGTAAAAACTAAATTAGGCGCAGAGAGAGAGAGAAACAATGAACAGAATACTTAAATTTTGGTAGTACAGCTACGGGCTGGTCATATAATTAAGAACGCTGGATAATGTATCTTTTTAATATTATTTAAATTTATTAAATCTATTATAATCTGTTTTGGCAGTATTTATTGCTAAAATTAATAAAAAAACTAAATTTCTAAATTTTTTCTTACCTTAAAAACAACTACAGTTAACGGTCTTTTTGTTGTACTAATTTGGAATAATAGCTAATTAATGACCATATTTTCCACGCTCATCTCAGCCAAGGCCAGAACTTCAATTTGCTCATATATAATTTGTTCACAAGCACTTAAACTTTAGATATTAACACCCATCACTATTAGACGACAAATCTAATAAGAAACGAAACTATTTTGCTTCGTATACTTGACCTTAAAACCGATTACAATAGCATCATCATCATCCCAGTATGGAGCTCAGGTTTCGCTTCGACTATGATCCTAGATTTGACAAGCCTGGTTATTACAATGGAGCGATTGCCATCTGACCTTCGTAACCTTTACAAGGGAAACTAGACCTACTTTGGTACATACTAATGGCTTTTTTTCAGACATTCAGGTGATTCAAGTCTGCAAACTGGAAACAATCACACAAAGTGATGCTCCCCGTGGGAATCGAACCCACGAACTCCGGGTTTTAGAGCCCAACGCTCTAACCAATGTACCACAGAGGCAGTATACCAATTTCAATAGCAATTTCCATTAAAATAATCAGGAACGAACCCTTAAAACTATGTACAACGTGACTAAATTAAAAGAGCTTTCATCATGACTTTTGACCTCTAAATCTAATTTTACGGCTAATTTGGAGAATGTTATTTTCCGGGAAAAATTTCGACAGGAAAGTGATCGACTGTGATTTGACGTCATAAACAATATTTTATAAAAAAAAGTGTGTTAATAGTGTTTTGTTAACTTTTTTTAAGAATAAAATTTAGAGCTGCGGTAGTCATGTTTAAAATTTTAAGCGTCGCTTCATTATATTATGTACGTGAAGTCAATGCTTCAAATGTAAAGATTTGCACATTTCAAGATTCACACACATCAGGTTACAATGTTGTTCGTCTGTCGCCTCTTTCATAAAAATACAAATGAAATGGATTGAAATAATTTATTCAGCAATTTGATTTACATACTCGTAGTAAATTCTTTTGCACGTCAGATTTTTTTACCCTACCAGCGCCTCAACGTGACAAAAAAAAAAAACAAAGAAAAATGTATGTAGTTAAATTAAGAAGGCTAGACAGCAAAATTACCACTAGGGAAGCTGGAAGCCAGGCAATCTGCATACGCGGATTAAACTCATTTGCATGGCTTGTGCGTCTCTACTGCAAATGTGAGTGGGGGAAAGATTTCATTAAATATTTAGTATGCAGCAAGAAGTAAAATTATATTCAAGAAAAGTGCGTTGACTGGGTTTCTTGCATACGTCCAGTCTGGGATTTGTTATTAAAAATATAATATGATGTATGATCTAATATAATGTAAGTGATGTCGTCCAATATTTATTTATTATTTAATATTATGTTATTGCAATTGGCTTATTTATTATATACATACGAGTATTACCATGACACATGAAGCTTAATTGTAAATGTTCCAAAGGAAGACCAATAAAATGTAGTTAAAGCTAAAACCTTCTCAATTAGAAATACTTCTTAAAGTCTCGAGGGTTCTACAAAATCTCGGTTAGGAGGACATTATTGAATGACCTAAAATCTATATTTATTTCTCCGGACAATTACTGCCAGTTATAAAACGCAAATTGATTTCAATTAGAACAACCTTACTCAAAGTTTGAACGTCACTAATTGTAAGAGTTGCCGCCGAAAGTAAGAGACGATAGTATACCCATTTACGTAGGACCAATAGGTCCCGATTGTCAATAAACTAAAATGACAATGTCTACATTTCAATTTCCATTAATTTAAATGACGAATGGAACGATCTGCGACATTCGAAATGAGGACGTCAAAGCGTAGCGGAGACGAGGGTATTGTATTTAACGCTAGTCAAGTTCCACAGTTTGCTTGGAAACTCCTCTTGTTAATGAAGCAATTATTGTTCTAAAACTATTTATTACTCGCTGTCCGCCTCGGCTTCGCACGGGTGGTGTACCTAATATATTTACATATAAACATTGCCATGATTTAACAAACACAACTATAAAAAGAATGACCAGCAAAAACTATTGTGGCAGCAGATTTTACTTGTTGGACTGGAAGCTAGAAAGTAGCCCGAAACTAAAAAAGTACTCCCACTAACCAGACCTAAGGTGGGAATCGAACCCGTGAACAGTGTTCTACGGCGGCGGTTTGCCTGTATTGCAATATTAGTAGTGCGATACCTCACGTGTGATTATAAGATTAAAGGCTCTTTCTTTGTTACTTATACCCACAAACTTGGTTGATTGGTTTATCTTCCTTCATTCAACAACCCCACCCTGCCAGTCAGGCCTCGTTCTATCTACTATTCTACTATTTAACATCCAACTAAGAATAAAATATATTTATCAAAATCAATTTATAAGGTAAACACTAGTTAAACTTACGAGGTGTTCTCCAGGGCTTTTTCATTTAAAAACTTTTCGACTTTTCATTTCCCAATATTCCTGTTAATTACTAAATTAGATTGGCTAAATTTTCTCTATAAATAAAATAGATGATCAGAAGCAACCGTTATTCTAATTGGAATATCAAAACCTTCGAAATACCCTCGTCTCATTTGATAGGTTTTGCGAATTGGCTTTCTATATAAATGTACAATTAGTTGGGTCCATGATAGAGGTTTAGCCGCTAGACAGGGTTAGGTAATCAAGGCTTAATATTGCCATGGTGTATTAGTTTGCGGATGTAGTCGCTTTGGCGCGTGATCTGAATAAAATGCCATTTTGGGATGAGAAATGCTCGCGTTAGATATAACAGTTTTCCCTTCTCCGCCATTCTGCCACGGACCCACTCGTTTCTGTCAACAATGTCATCACTTATCCGTGAAAAATATTATATTTCTATTCAAGTATTGTACTACCTTCTAACTTCGCCCAAATGGACTATATGACGTTATTATATATTTTTTTTTTATGTAATAGGGGGGCAAACGAGCAAGTGGGTCACCTGATGGTAAGTGATCACCGCCGCCCATAAGCACCCGGGCCCCCTTAGGGTCACAGGCGCGTTGCCCGCCTTTAAGGGTGGAATATGCTCGCTTTTTGAAGGTATTTATGTCGTATTGGCTTGGAAACACCGCTGCGGGAAGCTGGTTCCATAGAGCAGTCGTGCGCGGCAGAAAATGTCTGCAGAAACGTACGGTAGTTGAACGCCACTCGTCCAAGTGGTTTGGATGAAACTGCATTTTGTGGCGGGTTGTACGGTGGTGGTTATCCCGCTATCATGTTTTTTTTTTATGATAAAAAGAGCCCCATGCAAAAAATTAAGTTGCAATGTGCAATGTGAAAAAGAACAAACAAAACACATAAGCATTGAACTACAATTACTGGCGTACTTGTATCTCAATGCACATAACTTTGTTATTTTGGAACTGTGTGAATGTCCATGGACAATTTCGGTTTGTTCACTCACTAAGATATAACAATGTTCACTAATGGACTGTGTAGGATTAATTTCATAACACCAGTCCATCACCTCTTATAAGTATCCCGCTAAAGGCAAGCGATACATGAATCATCCTCATTGTTGACAAATTTGCTGTAAGTAGGTACTCTTCTGCGTGGTCGAGTAAATCTATAAATTTTCTTGTTCTATGGTAGTAATCATCGGAATCGTCAATCTCACTTAAACAAATAATAATAATAAGCAATATACACCGACATATAGACTACCGACATGGGCTTCGGAAATAGTTACAAAAAATATTGTCGAACGAATGTGAAAGGGCATAAGAGTAAAGCCGTAGACAATATGCTAGTGACGAAAAACAATAGTTTATATGTATTTTCTCCTTTGCTTAACTTTTGCTTTCACTTCACACTCGCTCAAATAATAGATAAACTTCGATAATACACTATAACCCCTAATCAGAGTGCATTAGCCGTCTAAATTGGCGGCTTTTATTAATTAAACACGATGGTTATGTTATTATGAATTGCGGTATAAATCCGGGGTCGACCATTTTACGATACCGCTTCGATAATATAGTCCTTGTTTTAAACATGACTGAGAATATGAATGCTAATGAGCATGGATTCATTAATTCTGTGCTATTATTTTATTTAATCTGATCGCTTCTGTGGTTCAGTGGCTCGGTTATATTGGGTTGAATTGGCATTTTGAACGACGTTTCCTAGTGAAATGTTCCTCAATGGAATAAGCCGCAGTGGCTGATTACCATGAGCTGCGCTGCGGACTCGTCTTAGGACACCAGTTTTGAGTATGAAGGGGGACTTTAATGGCTAGTGAGATTAAATAGGGCAAGGTTTTTGTAGCTAGCCAATCGGAAAAAAGCGAGAAAATAATAAATATTGGGCTGGTCAATAGGGCTGGCTAAACAATAAAACAATTTTTTTACTGGAGAACAAAAGACGCACGAGTCTTGAAAAAGGAACGCACGCGGTTCTCGTTAATTTTTACTCTTAAAAAGAGTTAATTAAAATAAAACAACTTTAAACGGATGAAAACTCGCGTATATTCTACTTTCGACTACTTTTCAGTAGCCGTGATCACGGTATGACTCAGGTGTTATGCGTCAAAGAGTTAATTGTTCGGAGGTTTTATTCTTCGACAATAACAATAGTAAAAATGTTTTATTCTGGAATTTGAGGATCAACTAAGTAAAATTGCTAACTTTCATTTAATACGGAACCAAATATTCTATCTTTCAATAAAATCTACCACAAGCACCAAACCATATTATCTGACCAATGGAAACAAAAATATGGAAATTTCACGTAGAAGCGAATTTTATCGGAAAACGTGACACGGTCACCAATCACGTGCCAATTTGATGACCCAGGTACATTTATAAGGGCTGCTGAACCTTTTTACCTTACCACGAAGTTTATTGGTAGTTGTGGTAAGAGAATTTCTATGTCGATTTTACGTAAAGGTTGACAGAGGAATTTTCTAACATCTACATTCCTTTTTTTCTTAGCGATGGTCCAAGTCGCATTCCAGGGTAGGAACACGTTGCTTTTCTTTTTAGTTCGGTCTCTCTTGCCTTGTCGGTGTAAGTATTTTTAGGGTTAGTTCTAAGCTAAGATGTAAGAAAATTTTATATCTTATATCTTAGCTTAGATGTCTAAGTATGTCTAAGCGAAAAAGGCTGAAATGTAACATTTTTCTACGTTCCACTTTATAAAATTCCGGAACACAGAGCTATTCGATGATTTTATCGCCTCATGAAATAGTTATCTTTTACTTTATAATACGATCTAACTACGATCTTACTATGCAACAAAAAAGCTTACATTGAAAATCAACGATTTGCCGCGCACAATACCTCATGCATTCAAAAGCAATATCGTGATAGGGAAATAGTTTGTCGCGATTTCCGCGCCGTTTCCGCGGCGGCGACGAGACACAATGGACCACGAACAAAGCGGTCGCGGGCAAGCGATTGTCGAAAATGTAAGTGATAAATGACGCCGGGAATTTCGGAAAAACCTAGCAAATTGTGAGGGAAGGAAAGTGTGACGTTATTTTGAAGAGAAAAAATAAATTCGGAGAGTAATTGTGATTTTTTCGTCGTTCGTTACTTTCTGAAGTGCTATCAATTTTCTTATTTGGATTTGTTTGTGATCGCCTGTATTGATATGTTAGCTGTAGCGTCAGTAATATTATAAACATGTTACTATGAGATTGAAGATTCGACTAGGGACTTTTAAAACGAGTAACTTTGATAGCGATTAACTTCAAACAAAAAATACACATGTTATATTAGAAATAATAAAAATATAACATGTCTCATCTTTTTCTGAGTCCACATGACCTTTAATGTAAATTCTAAATCCACATAACCTATGAATTAAAAAGAAAAATATGAAGAATATAGATGAAAACCTTATATTTTTTCTAAGTTGGCAATTTTTCGTAAATGCCCGTATGCAGAGCACAATATTGTTAAAACTTTCTTTTCTTTCCAAGCTCGCAAATCGCAAATTTACTATGATACGAGTATATTACCCCGTTAAAAATAACTATGCGAATACAAATTTTGAAACAAAGTGAGCGTATTCACTTCGTTAAATCATTGACCAAATATATTAATAAAATTTAATTCGAATAAAACACGCGTTTTCCACGTGGCGAAACGCATTGCAACGAATGCATTTGTTGTATCTATAATTATATAAAAACTCAAAGGTGACTGACTGACTGACATAAATAGATATGAACGCACAGCCCAAACCACAGGACGGATCGGGCTGAAATTTGGCATGCAGGTAGATGTTATGACGTAGGCATCCGCTAAGAAAGGGATTTGATCAGTGTTGATCAATTCCTACGGGAACGGGAACCACCGCGGGTGAAACCGCGGGCTGCCGCTAGTCATGTATATTTTTGATTCAATTCCATCTATGGAATTATACGAATTCGACATAATTACTAATACGGTAATACGATTCTCATGTTTAAATTTCTAATGCTACCACTTATGCGAATTAATTATCGATAATTAATTAAGGAGATAAACACATGAATCAGTTTTCAGTCTTCAGTTATGTAATTGATGTGTGTGAATTATATTACAACTAGCGCATACCCTGACTTTGTTGGCGTTGACTTGATACTTTGAGTTTTGACCGCTTCTGACAAACAATGGTTAGAATACTCGGTGAAAAAAACGGTAGTGGGTTCAATCCCGTCTTGGCTCGGTTAGCTAGCATCCTGTGAAATCTGTGGCAGTATACATGTGGGCCAGAGCTTACGTGTAAAGAAATACATGTGTGTACATATTTTTAGGTACACGAGCGATTACGTGCAGCAATTAAAAGAAAAAGCTAATGTCATGACGTATAAGGAGTTTAAGGTGCTGGCAGAGTCCAGAGAGAAGTGGAAGGTGCTCCACCGACCAGAGCGTAGCTCTTAGATAGTGAATGAATGAATAAGGTACACCTTATAAGGGTTCCAAACGTCGTTGCACACGAGTGACGTCAGTGTTTACAATTTGGACGCGCTTACAGTTTTTTTCTATTTCTTCTGCGACAGAAATCATTGTTAGGAAACTAAGACAGCCGAATGACTAAGATCCAATAAGTCTTATTCCCCAGTTAAGGGTTACGGTGGTCGAGTCATTCTAATGTAATGACTGGACTTCTCGTATCGAATCATGGTGTAAGCTTGCCTTGACTATATCGGGACAAAACGCTCGGAATGGGGATGGCGGTTAATAAATAAATAAATATCTCTGGACATTAGTCACACAGCGCCATCTAGCCCCAAACTAAGCATTAGCTTGTGCTACGGGTGCCAGACAATGAATAAACATTACATAAATATATTTTTTTGTAAATACATACATATTATAATATAGAAACACCCAGACCGATACAAACAGACATGTTAATGCACAGAAAATATGTTTGTACCGTGCGAGGATCGAATCCGCGACCTGTGGTGGCTGACTTTGCGACCATTACACCAAATGACTCGTCAAAACTTTAAAAAAAGTAAAGTGCTTTGAAAAATGTCACTCCCACGTCAATCAAGGGTAACAAATTATATCTGACGGACAAAATGTCGTTTATTCGAGATGCAGCTTAATGAGACAATGCGCTTCTGGGACAGATAATAAATGGTATATCGACCTTGTAGAGCAATTTTCGAACGTTGATTGATGGTTCGAATGCAATTTGGAAATTTCATTTGGTGCTTAATGGATAAATAAGTCTTATAGAGCAGTAGGGCTGCATATTCCCTGTTGTATAGTGAATTTATATTGTAAAACAACAGCAGTTTTTTAAATATTCTAACTTTCTGTCTACCACTCTCACTAGTGGATCAGTATACCAGCCATACCAGCTGTATATAGGATATTACATTTCTCACAATGTGGTTATGTAAGACTTAGAAATTCACCATTGTAATTCTACTAACCCTTTTTCTAATGACGACAATGCGATAGCAGCTCAACAACCATTTCAATGATTTATGGCACGAAATTGACAACACCAAAAATGTTTTACGTGACTCATCTGATGTATATTGGAACCTTTTTAACGAAACTCCATCCCCGTCCGAATTTGTAAACCCCACAGTCATGATTACCTACCTGTCAAAAGTTCCCCTTTGACGCGACTGGAACGGACCAAGCCCTAAAAATTTCCGATATGAGGCGGTGAGACGGAAATTTCACAGAGATAATTGCCTCGCTGGTATCCACGGATCCCACCGCGCATGTGCGGGCTCACACCGCGCATGTCTCCGTGCGACTACACCTCGCGAGACAGCCGAAAACAAATATCATTTTCAAATGTGTTCCTTTTTCAAAATTTGAATTACACACTTTTATTTTCTTAAAACCAACCAGCCAGTGCCAGAAAAACGCGCGAATATCATCTCACAGGTACGTTTAACCTTTTCCATCACCCCCAACATAACCTCAAAATTCGGTAGATAATAACTGTAATTGATTTTGTTGTAATTTGATATGCTTGTACAGGACTGGTTCTATTTCGCAGTTTATCTCTCTAATTAGTTATTTTCTGTCATCATTTGCTTGTTAAGGGCCATAAAATAACAAGTTTAGTATCTACACGTGTCAAGGTTTTGTAGTGTGTATCATTAATAACCAGGTACGGACAGCAGAAAAATGTATAAATAGACATAACAGTTACCGTAAAAAAAAAAATAGGTGCGGAGTCTTTCCACGATGAAATATCTTTTCTTTTTAGTTTCGTTGGTAGGGACGAACGAGGTTATTGTTTACATTCCGAAGTAGGTGATACATATTTTTATGATTCATAATAATGAAATGTAATTGTATTTTCGATTATGATAGGCCATAACGTTGTGAGAACAATGAAGTTGTGTTTACATTTTGCGGAGGAGAAGTAATATAAGTTTTTTAGTGTTGTTTTGAGTATCTCGTTAGCATACCAATAAATGTGTCATATTGTTGCGGTTCTGAAATCAAACGTAATACTTTTGAATATTATGCAACTTTGTGACGTGGGAATGTTTTGAACTTTCATGAAGTCTTCTTTTTTCTTTTGACTAACTACTAAGATTCATTTTTTAAATTACAAACAAGTTGTGATAACTATGTCAAAATAAATATGGCTCTAAAATTATTTATCTACATAGATTTATAGATAAATAATATTGTAATATACTTTATTAAATTATGCGATTTTACCGACGATGAAATCTTATAAACAATAAGTCAGTATTGTGGAATGGAAATTAATAATTAGCATTTAAGCCCGAACAAAGGCTTAAAGGTAAAGCAATTCTTGTTTTGATGTCTTTGGAATAGGAAACAAATTAGGAACGAGTCTCTGTTCAAGCATTCATTAGGCGAATCGAATGTTTAGCGGAGTACCTGAACACAATTGTTAGTTTGCTCGTCAAAGTAATGAATATTACTTCATTGTGAAGTTCACAAAAGCCGCTTTATTTTGAAGTTTCTATGCGTTCAACATGACAAACTTAATTAGTTTTAGAAAGTCGGCTATTACTCTCAGGGTCACGGTTTCATGATCTGTTTTTATTGGTTTGGATGTCGCCATTATGAAATGTTTGTTTTTACAACAAAGTATAATATTAATGTTTGTTCGTTGTCTGTCACAATTATACTACATTATGTTTGGATTGGCGGAGTATGAATAATGTTCAAGGATATATATAAGGATATATAAGAAATTACCAATAATCGTGATGGCAACATAAAAAAATCTGTAGTAGTAAGTAAGTAATTTAACTGTTATATTTATTATGAGCAAGATTTGATTTAGGCCATTACGTAGCAAGTTACTACGGTGAGTGCTACGTTATTCGTAGCGCTTGACTACAGAAACAGCTACGACTTTCGTAGTCGTATACGAGTGGTAAACTTGTAACAGCGACTATGTTCTTCAATTTCAATTTTATTATTGGCAACATTGTCTCATACGTCGTCCTTTATGTACTATTTAACAAATCGAAAAAAAAATAAAGTAACAAACTCATTTATTACGTCTTTTGTATGTAATTTAATGAGCAACTAATGTTATTTGCGGAGTCGGTGCCAGTATCGAATACGACGGTACGGTGGGTAGGCTGACACGGACTCTATATAATTACCAAATTATTAAAAAAAATACGTTTCAATTTACACGTCTTGTTTATATTTTGTCCCAATAATAATATAAAAAAAACATAAATATTAACTTCACTTAAACTATAAATTGCCTTGAGAAACGTTATATAGAAATAGTGATAGTACCTGTTATGGTTAGTTAACTGCGGGTAAGACTAATAGCGACCGTAATAATCAAATTGTGGATGAACTCGAGTTAGGATAGATATTGCAACCATAATCCACTCTGAGCCGAGCGAACTAAGCGAGCAAAGCGAGCTTCCCACCGCAACGGCCGGCGGAGTTACAATACCAGTTTAAACCGAGACATTCCTCCTTTTCCATGAAGCGAGCTTGAATTCACGCTTCGAATTATTAGCGTATTTATTTAATTTGTGCCCCCTTCCCTTTATTTTGTTACCACAGATTAAAACTGCCGCCAATTTCTCAAAATGTTTTTGACTATCTAGACCCAAGGTCTGAAATTGTGAATTGAATCTGCAACCTCTGACGTATTAGAAACCCGAGTGGCGTTATGATGGTCCCACAGAAGCGGTCAAAAGTAACACAACACATATCGTTGGCAGCAAAAAAAGATTTTTCCTGTGATTGATAACGGAGTGTTGACATCATGCCCTCCTCATTAAGCACCTGAGACCTTAATCACCGACAGAAACAGCACAACAGCCGAATTAAAACACAAACAAAAAGCAATTTTTAGATAATTTCAAAGTGTTCTACATTTCCATGCCTGTCACTCACCCAGTCGGCTGATCGAATCCACCAAATTATCGTACACTTAAAGCAATTCGCTTCACACGCCTCCAATCGCCACGAATCAAAAATCCTTTTATTCAAGCCAAGACTCGGTGTAAATTCAATTTCATTCCGTTCACTCCGCTCCTTCGTTCGCCGATATGTCAGAGGTTATGGAAAGTCGGGTTCAGATTCGATTGATAAATTTAGAACAGTATTAATGCCACTAGTCTGTGTGCTTGATTGGAAATTTTAACGAAAAAGGATGATTTATACGTCCCATTTTAAATTAGATTGCTTCTTTTGATTAGCATGTGGAAGATTTTAAGGTTAAACTGGATAGTTACCACGTGCAAGGGCCAAATTTGCTCCTATACCGTTAGCTAACTTCAAATGTAATCTAGAGCATTTGGGTTCACAAATTAGCTAGCATACTATAAAACTTTACATGAATTTCACAATATTATTTATATTTTCCCATTATTTTTAATTCCATGCTCATCTTGTTTCATTATCTATACTAATATTGAAGAAGGATTTGATTGTTTGTTTGTATTGAACCGATTTGAATAATTTTTTCACTGTTGGAAAGCTACACTATCCCCTGGTGACATATTAATTTGATCATAGAAATGTGGGGGGGGGGGAATTTGAAAAAAGAAATTACTCTTGTGTGAAACCGCGGGCGGAAGGCTAGTTTACGATAAATGAACTATTAATTGGTTTTAGATTAAGTAATACGTCTTATAAGTGTCCAATAATTAAGATATGAACGTCGCAAAAATGTACCCTTGCTCTTCCAATTTCTCCGTTATTACAGGAATGTCAGAGGTTAAACGGTATGGGTCGGAGGCACTCATCCGCCCTTAAGCCAATTCCGTTGATTTCAAACTCTAAAAATAGACAGCATCATAAGAACTCTTCGAGGACCAAAATATATTCATCACTTAGTACAATTACTGTGTAACCGTCACGTTATTTTCGTTTTGTCCCCACTTTGACACAATTTCTCTTTCATCTTAGAATAATTAACAGTAATGAGGAGTAATTGTGTAAATATTAAGCTCGCAGAAATATTATGCCTTGTTTTATCGTCTTCTCAAATTATCATTCAGACACTTTCACAGTTTCAAATATTTACACGGTGAAACTTTTCTGCGTATACATTTTGTGTTTTTAATACTTCGACTACTTTGAAGTGAATTATTGTCTGTTGAAAAGAGATGCCGTAAAAATTCTCAGCAACAAAATAAAAATTGTCATTTATGTTATCAACAAACAAGTAAATATTTGCAAAATCAAATAAATATGATTTCATGTTCCATGAAATAGTCACTTATTTTATAACATCCGCTGTGTGTAGTATTTGCAATAGTACGTTTTAAGACTTCATAAAACTTTAGTCATTATATTGTTACCACTCCACACACACGTTGTTGAATTAAATTTTTTACAATATATAATTGTATTAAAATATGACATTTACATTTTGTCTGCACACCGTACTGGATAGAATAATGAGACAAAGTTCCAGCACTCTTTTGTCTGTCCCGTGTTTAATTTTCCGGCGGTCACCACACCCTTTTAATCAAAGCCATTGGTAACCCCAATTTCTTTTTGTATTCTGAGAAACCTATGTTGTGTTAATAAAACAAGAAAAAAGGGTGTATAAAATAAAATAATATACGCATCGATATCTTTAGAGAAGATCTGGGAAATGCAAAACTTATTTAGGATCTAGTGACAGAACCCAACAGAAAATTAAGTCGATCTTTTGAATATCGCAGTGCTTATGCGTAAAATGACCTTTTTGATGATATTTAAATATAACTGATTTCTCTTCGACTCTTTTTACCTGCTACGACCGAAAATTAGACATCGTCCTGTTCATGGACTTTGGTATCTTGGTGTGATATACTTTGACTTTGCTTTAAAAGAGAGGTCGATGGTTGTTAGGAATCGTGGTTAAGTAGGTAAAGAGTCTTTGGCAGCGTTAGTAAGAGTTCTTTTTGCTTTGTAAGGTAAACTCTTGTAAGATACCCCTTTTGTATTTACCTAACTTCCTTCACGAGATAGTTAAACAACGACAAAGGACATACCACATAACCCCATCCCAAAGCGGAGTAAATCTAAAAAATGTTTATCCTGAGAATTCCTTCGTAAAAAAGAAAGAATGCATTGATGCCTCCGCTTTTGTTATCCGATAGTGTAGTTTTTACTAAAGGACAGGAAATAATTTGGGGCAAATGGTGTCACCCTGTCGTACGCCTCTTTTGTAGTCACACAAATTGTACTTGTTGGCCTTTTTAGTATGCGGCGTACTGCTCGGCGACATAGTACGTCGATAAATATGATGGAAAAGCTGATTAATCAATTTAACGAAGCGCCAGTGGCGGCGGACACTCGTAAAACACTTAGTGAGAAGCACGACTTAATGCGGAGCAGGTAATGGAAATTGAAATCACATCAGCGATGGCGGTGTATTTTTATCTGGACTTCTTGTTCAAGTTTTCGTACCGCTGAGCGATATCGTGATCCAAGTATTTTAATCCTCGTTTTAAAAAAGATTACATACTATAAAATCTTATATAAATCAAAGCCAGTATATTAAAACAAAGACATAATCATTGTCAAGTAATATTATATGATATAATTCAGATATAAACTGTTCATGTTACCGTGAATTTTTATTTAACGCATAAGTCTTCTCGCTTGTATTCAATAGCGCTAGAAAGGGTTAACTCTACGTTCAACGTTTCGTATCATGCAAGGTTGTCAGTAGCGAGGTTCATATAATTTGTAACGGTTCATTAGGAATTTAGTTAACGTTGCGTTGCTTCTGCGGTTCTACTCTGGGGCATAATTTAGCCACTCAGTGAACCTTTAGCCCCATCAAGAATTAATTGAATTTAATGAGAAATGCGATGTTGACAATATAAAATATTTTATGATGGTGACATTGCGTAAATTTTTTTACGTAACCATTTTAGTCTACACGTTGGTATCTTTGAAACATTTGCAAGCTATGAATTTCCTTACTGAACTGGAGAATTTTATTTTTCAAAAACTTTTATTTTTGTTACCTCTATGTTTACCCGCTTGCTTTGGCTGTGAACTTGTTTTTTTTTTAAAGATTTTATACCAGACAAAAAATACTAGCTAAAGTAACCAGCACTAAATGTCAGCTTTGACTTAAATAAAAAAAATCAAAAGAAACTGTTATATTTTTTAAACAAAAGTAATTATGCTAATAACTACCACTACAATTTTAAATAAAATTAATATCACTCCACACACAAACCATAATAAAACACTAGACAACTAAAAATATGTATAAAAATTTAGCCAAAGTAACCCGGTATTTTTAAACAATTGGCGCCATAAAAGATCCCTGCGATGCTCCTGAAAAAGGCAAAGTAATCAAGGAAAATACGTTTAACTTAAAGCACGCGCGCACGTGGCGCCCGTGTGGCTATCGGGTTCTGATTAGTCTGGGCTGGAAGACCGCCAATTTGAATTTCGATGGAATAGTACTTTAGAAAAGATCGTGCAGGTTTATTTCTCTTTTTGCAACAGTTTTTCTTTGAAATGTATAATTGTTCCTCTAATTAAAAACAGGTGATTTGTTTCATTTATAATAATGGAATGATAGACTAAAAATATTTATTACCTCATGAATTTTGTTAGTTTAATAATAACAACAGTTTTAAACAGCTAATGGACATTTCAGAACATAACACACACACACACACACACATTAAATTTTAGAACTAAGCAGCGTTTACGATTACTATGTGTGTCATACAACAGATAAACATTGCTTATGTACTGTTTTAGTAAATATATACAAATTACTCAAAGATACACCCCTGCCGTTAATACAATAGGGCAGATTAAAGCTTGTGACTTTGTTCAATATAAATATTCGGTACTGTAGTTGAGAATTGAAAAGTCGGGTGAGCATGCATGGAGGAAGGGAATAGATTTTATGCGATTTTAAGTTTATAATTACCTGTCAGATTTTTTACGACTTCATATATTAAAAAAAGTACTTTGGCAATCTGCTTTAAACTAAAGTCGTCGATCTATTTGTAGTGAGAAGATCTTGTCATAGTTATGGAAGGTTTTAGGTTACCATCTAAAACGGGTACTTGTGGTGCACCTATGTTAAGAAAATCTTGTTTCATAGAAGGTTACGCTTAACTTGAAATGTCTGTATACTTGGCGCCCGCATCGCAATCAGAGTTGATTGGTCCGCGTACGAAATACGCCAATTGGAATTTCGATGGAATTACACTTTCATGCGAAGCGTCGACTTTTTCAATCCATTTTGCTTTGCTTTCGCGAAAATGTTTTTGCTTGGATCTTTCAGTTTGTTTCTTAATTTAGTTTTGAACACTTGTAACGGTACGACATATTATT
Source organism: Mecyna flavalis (assembly GCA_949319885.1). Classification (NCBI taxonomy): domain Eukaryota; kingdom Metazoa; phylum Arthropoda; class Insecta; order Lepidoptera; family Crambidae; genus Mecyna; species Mecyna flavalis. The sequence continues at coordinate 5,773,152 of OX439439.1, forward strand.
TCTGTATAAATGTTTTCTATTGCTTTTTACTCTGCATGCTAAAGCGCAGTGTGTATCTAACAGTTCACAAGTGTATTTATTAATATCTTATCTATGTATAAACAAGTAATTAGTTAAAACGCGACCTGTTCCGAATATTTTTTTCGCCGGAAATATTTTGACAAAAATAAAATGATAGCAACTGTTTATGGAGGAAAATTTGACATTTTAAATGAGGTCATTAGAATACAATGTTCTTGTAATATTTCGCCTTCTTCTGCTTAAGTGAATTCTTGGGGAGGTTTAATCTTGTCGCGGTCTTTAAATGATTTGAGTATCATTTATGAATACTTGTTATGTTAATGCATTTCATTGCATTCTCTATCATGTTTGAGGATCTAAGGAATGGCATATCGTTGTAGTGCCTTCTGGAAGAAAAGGAATGGCAAAGAAACACACTTTTTCATTTAAATTATAGGTATGGATATGGTTAGCAAGTATCGTCCAAATATAATCATCTATATATATAAAACTCAAAGGTGACTGACTGACTGACTGACTGACATAGATATCTATCAACGCACAGCCCAAACCACTGGACGGATCGGGCTGAAATTTGAAAGAAAGGATTTTGATCAATTCCCACGGGAACGGGAACCACGCGGGTGAAACTGCGGGCGCCTGCTAGTTATAAAATAAAACCTTCTTCTACTGACATAAACCCTACATAAAAGTAGGCATCATGAACACTTGGACACAAACATCCATTTCTAATAACACTAGGAAACGGGAAAAGTGAATATGGCTCATAAATTTTATGATATTTCATTTTACTGCTGCTAAAACCAATAATTTAAATAAACGACCTGTGAAGCTTCCCTTTATATGTTCTTGGGTAAATATTATTGAATAAAATTTTGTCTTTCCTGTCACGTAATCGTATATTATGTTTAAAAATACACGTATTCAGTAATTGATAACCTTCAGGTGTCCGATATACGGACTTAGTTATAAAAATTTTCGAACTCGAAGATCAAATGAGTCTACAGTCTGGCAGCACAATTGAGGGTCAGTTCTAGGTGACCTAGTATATAAAAAAAGAAACTTAAAAATCTGGGGGCCGTTTCATTCCCTTCACTGTGCGTTGGGGACGGAGAGTGGTGTGGCTTCCGTAGTCCTAAAAAGGGCACTCAAGATTTGATCCCTTGGACTCATCGTACAGTAACTGCACTGCTACGCCAGTACACCAGCCCAACCGATCGGCCCAAAAAGAGCAAGGTTAACCCACTCAACCCGTGTATGCGTGTGTGTGTGTGTATGTGCATTCGTCAATGCGGATACTGTCTTATAGGTTCTCCTTTGTGACACAAATAATAGGATATAGAAATATTCTAGATTTTTTTATAAATAACATGAACGGGTTAAAAACCTTTTCCTGAAATAACAAACAAAAAAATAATTACTTAATTTGGTGAGGGACTCGTAGTTCTGAAATTATTATGCTTTTTTATTATTTTATAAATTTTCTAATATCAAATAATACATTCGTAAACTACACACATCAACACTGTCTAGGGATATTTTGTATAAACTCAATTAACTTAAAATTTATTAAAAATAACATACAACATATATATATTTTTATAAAGCTTACTTATTAGGCTATACTTTAGAATAAAAAAATACTGTTTTCTTTGGCATAAAAAAATTCTTCAAATAAAGAAAAAATGCGAAATAATGGTAAACTAACAATGAATGTTTTTCTCAAGGAAAAGTGAAAAATAAGAAAAAAATATTCTGTTTTTAGCAGTAATGTGAAAAATCAGTAGTCAGTAAAACCACCCATGACGTTAATAACGGTCCTGCAACGGTTTTTCATGCTTTGGATTAAGTTATCAAAGTCTTGCTGCAGAATATTGTCCGATCTGGCTAAGATGCGTAAAAAGTTGCTCTTCCGTCGCAATGTTTGCAGGAAAATTCCTCAAAGCCCTTCTTTGGAGCATGTCCCACGCGTGTTTTATGGGGTTTAGATCAGGCGATTGAGCGGGCCAGCCTAAGACCGATTGGTCGTGCTCCTGCACCCAGCTCGTCACCACTCTCGCTGTGTGAGGACGGTCGTTATCGTCCATGAGCGCGAATTCTTGGCCCATCTGTAGTCGATGGGGGTAGATTATTGGTACTAGCACCTCTTTACGGCATTTTTCACCCGTCATGGTGTTTCTGATTCAAACGTGGTCTGTTCTCCCATCAACATGAATTCCTGCCCAAACCATAATTGTCCCGCCGTAGTGTGGATGGACTTCCTGAGGGTGTTGAGGGCGGCTCTCACGACCAGGAATTCGCCAAACACGTACTCTATGTGTATCGGGATGGAAACCGAACCGAGACTCATCGGTAAACAGCACCACAGACCACTGGTTATCTTCCCAGAGCAAATGTTCACGAGCCCACTCTAGTCGTCGTCCACGATTTTTTTTGCGTAGGGCTGGAGTACGAAACGGTCTGCGAGCATGAAGATTAGCTTCATGCAACCTCTTTCTTTCAGTTTGGTCACCCACAAGCAACTGGTGCTCTGACTGGAGCCTCTGAACCAATTGCATGGCCGTAACATTTGGTTGTCTTCTCGCGGCAACTTGTAAAAAAATTAGTCTTTTCGTTGAGTGGTTATGCGCTTTCCGCCTGGGTATCTTTCAGCCACTTCACCAGTAACACGATAACGTGACCATGACCTTGATATCACCTTTTGCCTTGTGTCAATCTCCTCAACAATGCTCTGTTGAGCAGCCCCAGCTTGGAGCATTACTACTGCCATTAAAATCTCCTCTCTCGATAAATGGCGCCACTACATGATGCAAACAATAACATTAATTCAAAATTAATCAATAACTTGTTAAAAAACTAAAATTTGCCACAAAAAAATTGCCAAAAACTATGTCGGTAAATTAAACCTACGGACTTCGCTACCATTATTCCGCGTAAATCGTTTGTTTTTAATTTATTTTTTCGAATTCAAATTTAGAATCGTTCAAAATGGCTGACGAAATAAGCTTTCTTCACAAGATTTTAAAACTGACCAATATTTTTTGATTTAAAGAACTTTATACAAAATATCCCTAGACAGTGTTGATGTGTGTATAAATTGTTTAAACAATTAATTGTGCTTCATTATTTTTTTCTTATTATTTACGGGAGGTACACAGTAAAAATAATAAGGTATAAAGTCTAAATACGTGTGAGTGAGGATTTAATCCGATTTAATGAAAAGCATCACACGTGCAAAAGCTTTACTCATATTTTTTCTCCTTTTTCCTTTGTGTATTTGTTTTCTTTCTTATTTTCAGTTAAGTACTATTTTATGGTTAACAAAATATGTTTCTAATAAACAAAGTATTCTGTGTTGTTCCCAATTAATACAATGAAAGAGAGTAGATTAAAATTTGATTCGATAAATCAATTATTGCGGAAAATACGATAATATTGTTAGATTCCAATATCTGTTCAACGATAGATGTTATCATAAATTTCCAATGCAATACAAATACTGAACTGAACTACACGATAATGTTTAGTCTGAACTCAATTCAAAATATAGTGAAAATTTTTCGGACTACATAATTCCAAAACATTGTTTCTGTTTACGATTCTAAATAAACTGCTATATCAACCAAAACTAGAACGTTTACGATAAAATACAAATGTTAACATTGAAACGTCTCTTTTGTTACAGGACCCGCCAACGATAAATTTCATCGGCGAACATCGTAAAACTGTCATTTTAAAGCCAAGAATAAATTGTTATCTGCTTTTTACATCGGAACAAACCACCTGAATAGAAAGCAATGAACGAAACAGCTCTGAATTACACAATCCTTAGCAATATCTCAGAGAAATTCCACAACGGGACGCCAGACAGTCTGCCCTCTCCGCAAACAACGGGATACGAAAACATCATCGACAACAAAATTGTTCAAGCCTTGTTTTGCGTTATTTATACCATTATTTTCGTCCTAGGGTTGCTAGGCAACCTACTAGTATGTTTTGTTGTGATCAGAAACAAAGCGATGCAAACAGTGACGAATTTATTCATTAGTAACCTAGCACTGTCAGACATTCTATTATGTATTTTCGCAGTTCCTTTTACCCCGCTATACTCATTCCGAGGTTCATGGAGTTGGGGTTCGCTATTATGTCACATAATGCCTTTCGCCCAAGGGTGCAGTGTATACATATCCACGTTAACTCTTATGTCTATAGCTATCGATAGATTCTTTGTAATAATTTATCCCTTTAGGCCGCGTATGAAGATTGAAACGTGTATTACAGTCATTATAATGATATGGACTTTTTCCGTGACAGTGACTATGCCGTACGCTATTTTCATGACTTATTATGATTTAGATATCGGAAGATTCTGTGAGGAGACTTGGCCCACAGAAAAACTGCGTCGCATTTTTGGATCAGTTACTTCGATATTACAATTCGTCTTGCCTTTTATTGTGATAGCATTTTGTTATACTTGTGTCAGTTTTAAATTAAATGATAGAGCTAAAGCGAAAGCTGCTAGCAAAAATACTAGAAAGGAAGAACTGGATAAAAACAGAAAACGTCGGACGAATCAAATGCTGATCGCAATGGTCACAATTTTTGGCCTCTCTTGGTTGCCTTTGAATGTGATCAACTTATGCAATGATTACTACATTTATGCCATCCACTTGAAGTACTATTTCCTAGTTTTCTTTATTGGTCACGTGATTGCAATGTCATCGACATGCTACAATCCATTTATTTATGCTTGGATGAATGAGAACTTTCGGAAAGAATTTAAACAGTTGATACCTTGCATAGATACGTCGGCACAGTTAAGAGGGAATATACAGTTGGAGCAATTAGGAGCTGGACAGGAGAAGACTTTTAATGGAAACACAACGACTGACAGTTACCTTTCTAGTTCTCACAGAGGTACCTCGTTCAGACATAAGAGGAAGCCGAGTGCAGCAGCAGATGTTGAGAAGAGTGGAGTGGAGTTGAATGAGGATTTGCTAACAGTTGATGTGAAGCATTGTCATATATCAACAAGTTACAATTTGAGGAGGGAGTCCGTGAAATTGAGGCTGATTAATGAAGAATCATTCGATGGGACACCGACGCAAAGTCAATTCTAACAGTTGATGTCATGGGTAAGCAACATTTTGGCTTGATTGCTTACTAAGCTAGTCATAAAGGGCTTTACTATACTTGTAGATAGATTAACGGTATTTAAAGGTATTTTCTTTAAACTCTCTAATAAATACGAGTATTAAAAACATAAATTTTACGCGTTACATTATCATAAATACAGAACTGTTTTCTTTTAAATATTCCTAAAAAGTTAGGGAAAGGAATTTTCCTCTTAATATTAATCTGGTAATTAATATTTAAAAGGCAAAAAATATTTAACTCTTTGTTAAAATTGTTCGCAGGCACGGCGATGGAGACGTTCCCAACTTTGAAATGAATTATAAATAGTTTAAGAGTATCCCGTATTTTTGGAGAGTATTTATTTTGTACTGACATACTTCTTTACTAATAATGCACAATTGACTACTGACTAAATGACGCTTATAAAAATTACTAACCCTTAGATGATAATTATAATCTCGATGATTCTTATGTCCGATAACCTTGTGATTTATATAAAGCACAATCGTTCTAGACATCCAAGCAGACCACTGCCACACCTTGTCCTTAGAGATAGGAAAATCAAGATAGGATTTAAATTGTTAAAATCTGTCAGTAAAATCATAGCAGAAAGAGTACACAGTAGAGATAAATAAAGAAAAAAGATATAAAAAAAACTCGACCGCGTCTCGGTGCAGTGCAAATAGATTTTATTTGAGTGTGCGTGCGGCAACGCATAGATACTATGGCACGCAAAAACCGCGCGTAGCGCGTGGCCGCGTGAGCATGAATAACGTACTGCGAACTTTTTCTACTATGGTAACATGATATTACTATAAAGATTTGCACTGATTGCAGTTAAGCTTTGAGGAATTTGTTGCACGATTGTTTGCATTTAGCCTCGTCTGTTCCTTTTGATGAACTGTTAGTAAAGTTCTACTTCCATTGACCAAATCAAAATTCCTAAGAGTTTGCACGCAATCTACTTACGTAGAGTATTGATACTAAGTACAATTTAATGTGAGTGAATATGTGTACAGATTTGTAAAGAGAACTTCAACGGACTATAAAACTATAAAATTTTGTCATTTCAATACAACTTTTTGTCTCAAGACATAATATATTGTATGAAATTTTATAGTTTTTTCTGTGCGAAACAACTTAAAAGTCACATCGGTTTGTTTAAATCAGATATTTTTAAAAAATGCCAATTACAAAATTACGAATATTGTAGTTCATAATAGAGGTCAAAATATATTTACGTTAAGGTATAAGGAAGAACCAATTCCTACAGTAATCTACCATTCAAAGATGTAGTAGTTTTTAAGTTGTGCCGGATATTTTTTATTGAATTATAATACTTCAAATAAACATTCTGTCCAGATATTAACCCATTGGACAAAGCACTATTCCTATTAACATTGTATTTTTATTCTTATGATCTTATCTGGTCTTTTTATGAATTTTATAATTAATTTTTATATGAATGGGGTATTTAATTCAATTTTAGATTATCAATTCATTTAATCTTATGAATTTTCTCTTATTATATATTTTTTGAATAAACTTTTAGAAATAGTGTTTTAAAACTAATTTAGGTTATTTTAAAAATAAATAATTATAAAAGTATCGAAGATAAACTTATGAACATCATGTAGTGATTTAGTGGAGTTAAAGGTATGACATTAAATTGATTTTTCTTATTGTTTAGATAAATAAAATTAACATTATTATTATTGTGATCTTTTGTTAATTAAGAGAGTTAGTCAATCAAGGAAACAGGGACTTACGAATAGTAATGTTAATTTGGTGAGATGGGTAGGAAAAATTTAAAAGCACGAAGTTTGACTATAATAATATAGGCACTATATTAATAATTTCAATTTTAAAATAATGTTAAAGTAGTGTACGTAAATTAAAAAATGTCGAGTGTATACTAAAACCTTATTTTATTTTATTTTCTATTTAATTGAAAATATTTGCACAGGCAAAAAATTACTATTTTTTAGTTCGAAGTGTTAAAGGACAATGCAAAAGACTGGGCCCGAAAAAATGGACATAGACTACGAAGAAGATCCAATAAACACCTTCAACTTTTTTAATATGGTGTCGACAGAATTGGTCGTAGTGAAAAAAAAAAATGTTTTTTATGCCAATTATTTATGTTCATATAAAAATAATAAATTATTATGAACGATAACTTTTTCCCCCTGGGCCCGATTATGGTGTCATCATATGGTGTATCAGGTTTGGTCTTTCACCTAGAACACATAACTGAAATTTTTTGGGCCCAAGTACAATGGCAAGTTTTGCATCCTCCTTTAAATACATTCCATATTATGTACAAAGTGTCAAATTTAATGTGAGTCAATGTTAAGCAATACATTTACAGGAGTGGTAGATATTGTTAGAGTTTTAGATGGATGATATTTTTTAACGATTATTTTCTCTCATATCTATAAGATTTGATGAGTATTGAGGGACGTATACAAAGTGAAGGCCATGATCAGCAATATTAAGGAAAATGTACATCATTCCAATTTTAATCGATCCAAAGAGTTAGTCAATCAAAGTTAGTTAATAAAATACAAACTAGAGTTGGGCTTGTAGAACAACTCTATATTTGCTTTATGGATGTGGTTCTAATAAACAAGCAATGTTCTTGGATTGAAGACCTTCAGATTTAGGTATTTGATGATTAAATCAATAATTTTGCTGGCTTTGGAGTTTTTTTTGTGTTGGCTTTTACAACGTGAATGTTATTTTGCTGGAGACAATTTATTATTTTTATTCGCGGAAAAAGCATCTTATGATCATTCAATACCTGTCTATATTAAGTACTAGCGGGCGCCCGCGTGGTTCCCGTTCCCGTGGGAAATGATCAATCAATCAATTCAATTTTTCTCGCCGTAAAAACCATCCTTAAACTCCAACGAACATTTAAAAAAAAATTGGCCAAATTGGTCCAGGCGTTGTTGAGTTATGCGCTTACCAACACATTTTGCGATTCATTTTTATATTATAGATAAGGAAAGATAAGTTGTTGCATTTATATTTGATTAAACTCATGGCTAATACTTTCCGAAAAAGACTACATATTTTGTTAATTATGAATTTATATACCGGGTATTCCTATCTCAAAGGGAATCCTCGACACTTTAAGTGCCACAAAAAACCATCATGTTTGCGAGATAAAAAATATTTATTGCTCCAAAGTGCGTAAATAAGAGTGATTTATATATAGAGCGTCCGTTCACATTTCACAGGGCGCCACGCAAAATATCTATTTGAATTGCCAGCTTTCGTAACTGTTTTGATACTAACTAAACTTAGCTCTTTGTTAAAGATCAAAGTTATCCATAAATCTCATTCATTTTGTCTAAGATCGAAGTTAAATTACTACAAGAAAAAGATTTATTTATTCTCTTCTCGATAACGACATGGAATTAACACATAATAGCGATTTTGCTACTTTCAAAATTACGTAGTGAGTGTTGCGGTTATTTTTTAGCCTTTTCTTGGGCTACAATTTGTCTACATACTTTTTTTGTGGATGCAACGATTTTAGGTAAGCGTTGTGATCGCATATGAGAAATCGACGAGATATTGTGGGACTTAGACTTACACCTTTATAGTTTTTTTACTGTCTTGGAATCAGAACAATTGAACCAAACGGAAATATCTTCTTTAATGCATCTTTTATGCCCTAACACACGCTTTTCCACTATATTAATCTCTTTAATCTCTCTAATAATCTTGTTACAATCTAATAAAAATGTTTAATTTTTGTGAATGAGTTGACAAAGAAGTCATATGAATGTGATAACTAATAACAATTATTGTAAGAATGATAGTTGATCAAAATAAGTCTTGTAGATTGTAGATATTCATGTAGTATTTACGAGTATATGCCCGTAGGTAAATACATGCATTTTATCATATTATTATGTCTTTGCTTTGGATAGGTAGTCAGTCAAATGAATGAATTCATTTGATATATAATTTATTCAGTGTTTAAATAGTGTAGGAATTTGTTTTTAATCAATTACAAACATATTAAAATTTTACATTTTGTTGAATAGTATGTATTCATTTTTTAATTAAATGTTGTTCATAGACTTTCTTGATCATTGGTTTTAAATGTTTGCCTGGAAAATTTCGAGTTGAGTCGGTTTAAGAAAATGTTAGGAAACAGTATGTATGAGCGGCGCGTTTGTGGTTTTGGTAAGTTGTTTTGTACTCTATCTAGTAGCCTATGTTTTTAGATACAATACAATAACATACACACCAATTTTACAGAACTAAACTATAAAATTGCTGTTTGTTTTAAATAGTTAATTATGTGTTATTATTGCACTGTCATCTTTTCAAACCATGATCAATAATTTTTCCTAATTAAAAATGGCGATGGGTCAGTTGTACCATTGACTAGTACCATTGAAAGTGCATTAAATATGTTGGTAATATTCTTAAAAAAATATTTGATTATTGTAGAGGTATAGCCCTCGTCCTGAAAGGCTCGTGGTATAAAACGGAATTAAAATGTGTTTTAAAGCAAATAGTACTAAGAATTAATGTAATGTTGTTGTAAATGGTGTACTACTGGTGTAATGGTGTGATAACGGCTTCATTAGATCTAAAGTTTGCATACCGAATGCCAGCCAAAGAATAAACTTAGTTAATTTGTATGTGCATAAACATGTCTGTTTGTATTGGACTGTCTATTTTATATGTGTGTCGTGCATGTATTTACAAAAAAAAGTTCATTCAAAAGCACGTCAGACTATACACTTTGGACTTTGTACCACTCTTACGTCGAGAGCATAAGTGTCATTATCGAACTGCAAGTGTTCACCGTGATGTGCTGTTGACCGTACGTTTATCCGTTGGCTGGCTCCTGGTACACAAGTTTTGCTTGTTTTTGGGCTAGATGGCGCCGCACTGTGTGGATAAGTTCCCAGTATATTTATTGAGTTAAAATATTAAATATGTTAAACTCACGATCGTTACCTGTATGTATGACTTAGCACGCAATTAAAAGTTCCAATGTCTTTGTGTTTAGACCGAGTGAATTTTGCTTAAGTTAGATTAAAAAAGTTAAGCCACTAAACTAGATCGGAAGTGAGTCTTAGAAAATGTTAACATTTTCCGCATGAGATCGGATATTTTGATCAAAGTTGAAAATAATATCTCTACTTGTTAAACATTGTTTCCATAAACAAGCTGTGAACTCGATCGCCTGTTAAGTATCGTATTTGTATACTCTCTTTGTCTAAACTTAGATCTTGGACCAAGTCCCGATTACGTCATAAGTAACTAAGTGCTAAAGAAAAAGAGTTTATGAATTAGCCTATCCCATTGATATGGCTAATTCATAAACTCGTTTTTTTTAGCACTTAGTTCTGACATGACATGTAATGGGACATTTCCCACACTCGGGAAATTAGAATCACGTCATGTTCACATTGCAATTACCGATTAAGTTGATTCAATACTAAAATAAACATCGAAATAATACAAAATGTACACAAATACAGATGAGAATCCTATTCGATTTAATAATCAAAGGTTACGGCTACGGTAGGCTTACGGCTTCAACCTTTGTAGATTATTATATTCATCCTGTTTATTTTAATATTAATAATAATGATTCGTTATGAAGTTCTTATTCAAGATAATGACAGGTTGTTTGACCATTTTTTCGTCTGCATATTGGTATATTATTAACCACACTGTAATACCCATGTTTATGAACTAATAAATGAAATGAAAAATATATTAAAGATGAAGAATAATTACTGCAAAAATATTTTGGCTTTTCTACATCAGCATGTTTTCAATTTTGTTTAAAAACAGTGCTCCGTTTTACCTATTACAATATCCACTACCTCAGCAGCGTTGCCTTTTTAAGAGATTGTTTAGAAAAGAAATTAATAAAATATAACATTATTATACCATCACATCTTTGTAAGACAGATGATAGTATAGATTTGTTTGAATTAATGTTTTAATTCTAAAATAAATTAATATGTGTTATGTACAAAATGTCTTATACATATGTATATCTATAAACATAAAACAGTGAAATATGTGTTATGCACAAAATGTCATACATATTATATCTATAAACATATCTTTGCCGTTATAAATGTAGAACAACTCATGAATATTCAATGATTTTTTAAACAATACAGTTTTAAAGCAAATATCAACAATAAGTTAATCGAAGTTTTGTACAAAAGTATGCAATAAATGAATAAAATATAACGAAACAAGAGTTCACAATTATGTACATAAAAGTATTTTTCCTATTATTATGCTAAATGATCTAACTAAACAAAAACTGAAAATAGTAAATGATTTAATTAAACAATACATGTCTTAACAGTGCCTCATCTTAAAAAAAACAATGTTTTAAAAACAACTTACTAAACAAAGCAATAAATGAATAAAAATAGTTAAGTTTATCCAGATAATATGTATAAAACAGCTTAGAAAATATTGAACTGTTATTTTATATTTTACTGTTAACACACCTTTGTATATTATAATAATATTTATATTGTAGTTTCGGTTGATTGTTCGAGTCGGGCCACGTTCGAGCCATGATTCAGGATTAGCAAGTCCAGTTATAAGGGTCTCTGCCGTTATTCGTTTATTGGCCTCCTATAACTTACCCTCCATCCTTGAAATCAAGTTATCGTTACAATACAATAACTTGGCTTCCATCCTTGAAATCAAGTTATCGTTACAAAGAAAGATACTGGCTTAATCACCACACTTGCCAAATGAGGGTTGGTGATCACAAACCCGAGCTGTGTCCGAAAAAACCGACACAAAGTTAGTTTGACCCGGGAATTGAACCCAAGCCCCGAGATCTCGGCCGGTACTTAAACCACTAGACCGTCGAGGCGTTATACCTCTCTCTTTATCTTTATATCTCTTCCGTCAGATCTCCGTAAAACTTGGGCGCTGCGCAGGCGACACTTTTGTTTCTCGTGTCGAATGCTTATACCAGTTAATATGAAACCAGCCCTTCCTTTATTAAAATTATTATAAATTTTTGGGTCCACTAAGTCACATACAATGTTAGAAAGGTGTGCCGTGTCGGCAATAAGAAGCGAACAATGGTTATGCAGCTAACTCTCTCCACATCTGACTGCGCAGGTTTCCCCACATTGATACCCTTTCCAATATGTATTTCAATTTCAAATGTAAAATTTAATGACGTTTTAAAATTGACTTAAAATAGACGCATACAGATGTTAAGTGTTGTGTCATGTATTTTAACATTTCAACTACATTACATATTGTGGGTTTATATTCTGGACAAATACCGAGTATAAGAGTAAAGGAAAATTGAGATTGATTCTGACGGATTGTGGTTTTGTTTGTGCGAGGCAAATGTCACAGAAAATGAACATCACTGACGGTACTGCTTATTTATTCATGAAAGCTATGATAAGCGGGAATATGAACCTAGTTTTTTAGGAACGAGATGTCACGTTAACTGTGGTAATATTTCCTCGAGCGCTTTGTCCTGGTAGTCTAGTTTGTAGTTTTTGTAGACGTTTGTACGATCCAGGATTTATAGTCAAGTCATTATAATAGGCCACATTTTACAGTTCATTTATGCAAAAAATAATGCTACTCCTACATCAGGAGTAGAGTCAATAAATATGTTGTTTTCTTGAGTTTTATTCCTTTAGCGTAAGGCATATTTTTCTTTGCTTAAATGAACTGTCAAATGTGGCCTATTAAAATGACTCGACTATAGCAAGTCATATTACATGGCAGCGACTGCCATCTGATCAATTCTAAAAAGAAAGGATGTTTGTAATTACCCAAATATAAAATTGCCTACATAAAGTCAGAATTACAAAAAAAAAAACTTGATTTCTGTGGCACGAACATTTTGCATATTTTAAAAACCGAAGACTTAGGTGCAGTTGACAATTTGACAATTTGCGCCTAAACGCATTTTTAATAGTAGTAATTTTGAGGTCATGTACTAGATGTAATTTTCAGGAAAATAGAAAAGGTATATTTTTTTCAATGCAAAAGTAAGTCTTGGAATGAATTTAAGTACCTTTAGCAATATTTCCGATACGATACGACCTAGCATAGCAACTTTCAAGAAAAAAACGTTTATTCCTTAAGGCCTTCCTCTGGTATTACAAATATCTATTGATGACAGCAAACAACTGCCATTAGGTAGGTTTGCTCGTTTGCTCTAAAAAAAATCCGCCATGGCTGATTAATGTAGTCCTTAAAGGCCACTGAAGATGTTAAAAATATCCTTAAAGGTATTAGCAGTAAGCACGTATTGATGTTTTGTGGTACCGATCAAATAATAATCATCATTAACATCACGAAACCGTTTATTCGCGGCACAGACCTCTATCTGTCGACCCTTTTCGACCTTTTAAACGGCGAAGTACATTGTAGTGGTATCCGAATGCGTTAACAGACCTTTATAACCGCAGACATTTACTCGTACATGTGTGGATTAAAGTTAGCATTTTCTATTTTATTTATTTTTGTGCAAACTAAAGGAGTATAATTTACATGGTACAAAGTTGCCACAATATATAACCTAGAGTGGCCATAACACTCAATCTTCTTTCTTCGAGCATTTGTTCCGATCTACAACTTAAGGAACGCTTGCTTGGACCTATAATATCCTTAATTTGGCAAGTTCTTTTGGAGTAGCTATAATCAAATCCGAATGATGGCAAGTTCTTTTTGATCATAGTATTCTAGTATTCCTTAAGGGTCACGGAAGTTAGATGGGATCCCTTTTTTTCGCCTAACTTTTATTGTCCTAATTTAGTCACCTGAGAAAGAGCTTTACGCAATGTACCAGGTGCGTCTCCCGAGATTCGGTCCGTATGCCGGAAGGCGGGAAGGACCATGGGCAGGTGGCGGGATATGTCCTAATTTAGTTTGGCATAACGAGTGTGGCATTTTTTTCCTCAATAATATTTTGTCAAAATTGTTCTTCGGCATACTGTTTTAGTAAGCATAAATATAGTTTAGACTATTGTTTTTTGCCCTAATTTTGATTCGCATAAAGTTGTTAGACATATAGTTTATTCGTCTAAAAGTTATTATAATAAAGCAGTAGGTTAGGGTCCTAATCCGCCAACATATTTTTTTTATATAGGAAAAGTATTTCAGAAACTTACCTTCCCTGAGTGCATTAGGCTTTAGAATATCATGCTTATAGTAGGTTTGCCTAAAAAAATTTTGCCTATAAAGTTACGCCAAAATAATATTATGCGTAACTTTTATAAGGATAAATGAAAGTATGAAAAAACTTATGCGAAAAAAAGGGAACCATTCAGATCGTAATCGTTTCAATAGTACAAAGACATTGCCAAATCTTGAATCAAGGTGCGAGCGTACACTGACTCGTAGATTATGATATAAAAAAAATAATGTAACTGGTTTTAACAACTCTCACACTTGTATAGCTATAGACGAGTCTAAGTAATTACCTGAGTATTAAGGTTTCAGTTTTTATACAATGAACGAGAATTAGATTGAAGTAAGAACTGTTAAAAGTGAGAACAATTTGGGCAAGAAGCAGACTTGGTAGTCTAATGGTCTTGTATTGACGGCAATTTTTGGTACATTAAAACACAATAACATAGGTTATTCAGGATTAAGAGGTTTATTTATCTCTGTAATAATGATAGTCTCGTTTCATTAAAGGCAAGTATTGTTTAAAATTCGCCGTCTTGTGGCTACAAATATACAAATCAATTCTAATTTAGACCTTATTACAGCCGCATAAGACCTCTTGTGTCTTTTTTGTTACGTGACTTATGTGATAACACTTGCTACATAACTTAGATCTAGTTTTACCACTGAGAAATAACTTCGTGATAATTTATCGGGCAAATAACTAACATGCAGACAACTTTTGCCTATTTTATATAAAAGAAGACATGACCATTATTATTTGACGAAGAAATTATTACGAACCTGTCAGTGGAGTAGATTATTACAAGTAATAAAACTATTTTTATAAAACCAAACATAAATTACATACACCCATAGTATGGACGGCAGCAGATCAACCTACCCTAATCCGTCAAAAGTTCTCAATTGAAAGAGAACTTTATGTAAAGTGAATAAAGCTGAAAATTGGTTGTACAAATATGACAGATAAGGGTAGTCTGATGTGCTGTCGACTGTACAAGTTTTGTTCTATAGAATAAATGGCACTATAATGCAGATGGTATTTATTTCTGTGTACCTACCTGCCTATTGTTTTATTTCAATATTGATTTAAGGTATTCCAGTATTAGAATTATCTGAAGAATGCGTATTGAATCATGTTGACAGTGCATTTAAATCTGTGTCTTGATTAAAATATATGAATAAATTCAAATTGATATAAAATTATTATTATGATTATTAGTATCTACGGTAAAATATAAGTAGGTAGTTTACCCATCCTTTGTACAAAGAGTATTAAATAAATGAATTTATGTCTTTGTTCCGTTTAATTGATGCTTACCATTTTCAGAGTAATTTATACTGTATAGTGAGTACACATGATAGACGAACACATTGAAATCACATACATTACAAAAAGAAATCAAAGCTTATTTGTACCTTGATTGAAAAATAAGGAAACTGGAAACTATGTTAAATAAATAAATGTTGTACAACATAGATTGGTCTGACCCCAAAGTAAGTGGTGTAAGCACTTGTGTCATAATTATGGGTGTCAAAAACAACGAAGGTACCACAAATATATACTTGAATACAAATAAACATCCAGACACAGAACAAACACAATTAATGTTCATCACTGTCACAGTGTTTGTGGGTGGGATTTCTAACCCACGACCCCTGGCGCATAGGGCAGCGCCACTACCAAATGCGCCATTGGGCCAGTCAATTCAATACGAGTTTGCTTTTTAATTGAACTAAATTCACATGTGAAGGTCTATTAAAAAATGGAAGTTATTGGAAATTATACTTTGAAATATTACAAAATGTTTAACAAGTGCCTTAGAACATCATACCCATTGTAGTTTGTCAAGCTTTCCACATAATTGGCAGCAGAGTCACTATCTATTCATAGTCCACTTTAATTTGTTTTTTTTTTTAATGAAGATCGTAGAAATCTATTGTTTCTTTTCAATCTCTGGCGCAGATTGAAAGTTGAAGATGAGTTATTGGATGTTTCGCTAACGAACATGTCATGACTATAGTGAAACGAAATAATAAATGTCCGTTTGAAAAAGTCGATGCAAGTAGGCCATTTCATTCGGGGCTTGTTCCAAACTTCAAAGGTTTTTGTGAGATTTTTCGACGTGGGCTGACGTCTGTGATTTCGAAAACAGTGTACGACGTTTGATGAGGTTTTCCGTGCTAGCAATTTGTATAATTTTTTTTATGTGAAGTATTTGAGGGAAACCAGTTAGCATGGACCGTTTATTATCGAATGATGTATTGACGATCGGGCATAGACAAATCAGCCATTGATTACACTACAGATGAAAAGAGGAATTATAATAAACATTATATTATCATATTATCAATGCCCTTATTTTGAAGACTAAAAAATTGATTCAATGCCCGCAAAATGCCCGGCTTGGTTCTGATTGGTGGAAAAACTTTTTCCGTCCGATTGGCAAGTGAAGTTTGTCGCCATAATAGTTTTAGCTGTGTTCCGGTAATATAAATGAGCAAGCCAGTAAAGGGTTGAACATTTAAAAGGAGCCTACAGTGTGGCAGCATATTAAGTGATGTTTCCGACGATGATGATGATGATGATGATGATTAAGTGATGATGTTCCGTTTACCGTAACCGTACTAGTGGGCTGCGTGCATATTTTCAAACTGAAGTTACATAAAAAAACTTGTTTCACATTTACCACAATATCTATAAATAAAAGTTTATGATTAAAGCGAATACACTAATTTCCCATAAACAGCTTCTGAATTATGTCAAACTAAATTTATTGATGTGTGGCTATTTAACGATTGAAGAATTGGCTGTAAATCAAGTTTCTCTTAATATAACATTCAACGCCATAATCAAATATTAAACAAACGTCTTATCCTCAACTAAGTAATTTTGCAAATTATTGCATTAAAACGACGCGGCTAACGATCTTTTGAATATTCACCAAAGGTAATTTTCCCGACGAGGTTCTGAAATAGAAAAGTAATTTCAATATTGATTTATTTCTCTAAGTGAGATTGGAAATTAATTAATTTATTTGAAACTCGCTTTCGGTATAATCGACTTTGGGCAGATCTTTTGAGACTCAATTGATGTAAAAATAGCAATAAATCTAGGTATAAATGTAAATAAAAACAACTCATGCAATTTTTGGACCGCAAAGTTTTGGGTATCAGAAACAGTGAAGGTACAAAAAATATACAAGATAATACCTAAATACAATTATGATCATCCACAAACATGACATGAGAAAAACACAAAAATGATCATCACATAAACTCTTTCAACTTATGTTTATCTTGAATGGGATTTGAATTTACGACTCTTGCCGCAACAGAGCTCTTCCAAATGTGTCGTCCAGCCAGCCTGAAAATTAGTCTGTGATTGGATCACAAAGAATTCATGTACTGTCCAAGCCTACTACTACTACTTTACTAGCCTGACCAAGAAAATAAAAAACCTGCTCTGGAGGCGCCACATCAGCTATGGTTATAGCAACACTTGGTGGTTATGGTTATACTCACAAATAACTCACTTTTTTTTTAATAAAATTATGGACTCTATCCTGCGCTTGTTTGCTGCGCAGTGATTCCGCCAGTGTCGAGTGTTTAAAGAGACACGTAAAAACTTAAAATTAAAAATAACTCACAATATCCAATAATAACACGGTTGACAAATTTGACAATTGACATCACACTTTGACAGACAGCAATAATGAATGACATCATATTGTTTTATTTATTTGATTGTTAAAATGAAATAATAAAATGAAAAAATGAAATGAAATGAAATAATTTATTCTGCAAATAGATTTAAAAAAGATACTTTTCCACGTCAATCTTTTTTTTCTTACCAGCTAAGCTAGCACTTGACCACAAAGTTGCCTGATGTTAAACAACTATGCGGTCTACGATGGAGCGCGCTTGCTTAGGAAAAGCCCGTTAATTTTCTGTTTTCCTTGTTGTTTGTTGCGGATAACTAAGTTAAGTTGCGACTTTGAACTGATCTTTTAAAGGTAGAACGTAAAGTTTATTAAAAAATCGTGAGTGTTATTGTAGGTATTTAGTATTTAAAACATATTAATGTGCCCTTAATAAAGTCAAAAATCCACCTCCAATTTCAAAGTTATTGGCCAACCGTTCCATACTACGAAATGCACCGTGCGACGCATATGTACTAGCGGCATGCTATGATGGCCTTTTTGACATATTATAATACATGGTTTTACAGTATGATAAAGCCCAAAATAACGGTTTAAGAAATGGCTCTAAAATATTAAAAACAGCACAATAACAGCATAGTTAATATAAAAAGTGCCGCTAGTATAATAGCGCATACATACAAGCTGCGTGCGGTGCGTTTGTTTGTAGATAACGTACTGTGTATTCTTTCTACTATGGTTGTACTGAAATGTAGAAGTTTCCACTCTGTCGCGGACATTTTTGTAAACAGTTTTACGTTTCAATACGCTGGCCGGCGCGCTCACGTTAAACTTTTTGATAAGTTAATTGCAAAATTTTCTTCGTTCACGTGGTTTTTTTGTGAACGTCGAAACCGTTTCTATTTCGGACTATACTTGTTTGCTCCACCCCTGTATAAATATAAGTTAATTGCTCCCTTTGACCCTCGATTCTTTAATTTTATGTTCTTTTTTATTACTTTATCAGTTGGCGGAAAGTCACGTAGCCCACCTAACCACGGTAAGTGGCCATTGCGTCCTATCCCTCAATAAGCTGCCGCACTGTAGGATCCTCTGACCTGCGAACCTTTGATTTCAAGTGTACTGACGGTCATTCTTTATTATGAAAAAAGATTTTACATAAGTAGGCCAAAACACAAAGCAAGCCATTCATTGAGAAGAAAAGAAGAATGAGTAAAGATTATGGCTCGTGGTCATTCTATACAAAACCAGGCACAGAATATTAATACCAGAGGTATTAACATAATAGAGATGTACATAGATACTTGGTTCAACGCCATCTAGTGAAGATTTTTGAAGCCTTTTTTTTAAATGGCCCGTCAGAAAATCGCCTATTTGACACTGTAATGTCCTAACATCAACTACATTCAAAGAGGTTTTCTCTTACGACGTTTGAACCTTCGTGACCGACCGATTGTTTCATGGAGTTGATAGTTGATATGAAAATTGGGCGGCGAAAGTACTAGTATTCACAACTCTTTTTTGCCTTTATTTTGTTGGTATAACCTTATGGTCTAAGATCCCACTGCTCAATTCTGCAGGTATCTGTTTTTTTGATACAACTAATTTCAAATGAATGTTAAGGAAGTATGTAATGGATTAGGGATAGATTGCGTATAAAAAATGAGCCGCAAGTAAAAAATTTTTTTTTTTGGTATTATTAATTCGCTAGTATAATAGGCAACCATATGTTTTTTTAATGAATTTTACGACATTTGAAAGGTAATCACAAAAGTCACAAATTGAAAAAAATAAAACAGGTGAGTGTAAACTGTTTTTTTTTATACTAACTCAGTTGGCAGACAGGCACGCAGCCCTCCTGATGGTAAGCGGACACTGCGGCCTATTCCATTGAGAGAGGCTTCACCTGGAAGCGTCGCTCAATGTGCTGCCAGACTGTAGGCTCATCTGATCTTTGAGCCTCTGATTTCAAGTGTACTGGCTCCCACATTAATTTTGCCGGAACACAGCCAGAGCTATTATGGCGGCAGATTTCACCTGTGGGGGTGGTAGCTAGCCAGTCGGACTCTGAAAAAGCCCTACCACCAACCAGACCCAAGGTGGGAATCGAACCCACGACCTCCGTGTTTTTATACTCGAGCGGCTTAGCCACTGTTCCACGGAGGCGGTCCAAAATATAACTGTTAACAGCTGGCAACCCTACGTTGCGGCTGACTGAGAGCTGGCAAACATATTTTTTTCAATTTGTGTCATCATTACCTTTCAAATGTCGTAAAATTCATTAAAAAAACATATAGTTACAAGTAATAAATTAGCGAATTAATAATATAAAATTTTTTTTTTTACTTGCCGCTAATTTTTTATAGGCAACCTATCCCTAATTCATTGCATACTTCCTTATCATTCATTTAAAATAAGTTGCATCGAAAAAACAGATACCTGCAGAATCATGTGTCCCACCGTGTAACGAAAGTGAGGGAATAGGGGAGTACACCTGGCTGTGCTTGCGCACTCATTTGTGCCCTATAATATATCCTGCGTAGTTGGTTGATCGTACTTAATACAAACAAACTGTTCGTATAAGAAGCTATAAACTATTGTTCCAATCACAAATAAGCCAGATGTTTTTGTAAGAAGAAGTTAAATAAGTAATGTATAACGCAGTAAAAGTTTCAGCTATTGTTGAACTAACGAGAATTTCCACATTTTGTATTCATTTGGACCACAACTCACATCATTAAAAGTTCCCCAAATTAGTCTGAATAGGTCTTCGTGGATTTTACACTTGAATAAAGTAATTTAGCGTTACAAGTTAATTTCATTGTTGTCATTATCACTTTGAATTATTAGCATTAATATAAGTTATTAGGTACAAACTTTAAAAACACCTTAGCGTAAAACTAAAACAAACATACATAATGTATAAATATGGTTTTATTTATCAACGAATCACAGTCATGGATGAAGTTGAAGCTATTGGAAAGCGGTCACTACCTACAGTTTGTTTCATTGAGTGATATATAGGAAGCAACGCTCAATGTGCTTCCCCACTATTCCAGGCGTCTACAACTTCTGTGGATAATCAACTGGTTGTCATAATATTATTCCGGATCACAGTCAAAGTTATTATGACGGCAGTTAAAACAACAGTCTTATTTTAATTCAGATAGTATTTTTACCTCGCACCCGCGCTTCGCAGACGAAGGACGGGGCGAAGGAGGCGGGCTTTCGACCGACTCCTGCCGCCCCTCCAAGATGGAGCCCAGCAGGTCATGGGTGTGGGGGCACCCTAGCCTGCATTTAACGGCTCCACCCTCGATGGGCGGGAGTGCCTCAGTACTCCGGGGCACTTACGCAGTTCCGCAAGAGGAACAGGAGGAGCTCGCAAAGGAGAGCGTTCGCTGGGGGGGCCGCGGAGCAAGGGCTCTGCTGATACCCGTGGCCCCTTCATGTTAAGGCGATGAGGAAGTACCGCGGGGCTTAGTGGGTAAACCCCTGGGCCACTTCCATCTTCGGCCCAGGAACTATGCCCCTCTTTAGGGCATCGGGAGTCCCACACACGGCCCTGTCCCTCCCCCAGGACGGGGTTAAGGTGCGTAACGCATACCCCGCAAAAAAAAAGGTAAACGTTTACTTGACTGGCCCGATGGATGGCACATTTGGTAGTGACCCTTATGCGCCAGGGGTCGTGGGTTCGAATCCCACCCAGGACAAACACATGTGATGAACATTTGAATTTGTTCTGTGCCTAGATGTTTATCTGTATTTATGTATTTGTTTGTGGTACCTTCGTTGTTTCTGATACACATAACACAAGTGCTTACGCTACTTACTTTGGGTTCAGATCAATGTATGTGATGTTGTCCAATGTTTATTTATTTATAATTAATTTACCTATATGAATAGTTTTTGAAATAATTTCTAGAAAATTAAAGCTCGATGGTAATATTGTATTTGTGTGAAATAAGAACATTACAGGAAATATAATGAAACGCTTTGCAGAATTTTGTATAAATTGTTTGTTGTTTTATCCCCTGAAAGGTTCGACGAGCTAAATTTACATAAATTATAGACCTTGTTTTTCTTTCCCAGTTAATTATTTTTATATGCAGCCGACCTTTTGTTTTTATATATTAAAGTCACGTACAAAGCCACTCAGAAACCAGAAAAACATTCCCTGAAATCCCGTCTTTTTGGTAATTACATACCCACCTGCCAAAAGAAGTTTTTTTATGCCAGGCACGTAAAGTTTTAATGAAAATCTGATGGAGACATATTTCCGATAGTACCTCCACCGAAAAGAAGCCTCTATTTAAAGATGTAAAGTTAAACGAAATTTGAAGTAATTTCATTTGCGACACATTAAAAGTTATTTTTGATGTTCGAACTGGGACAATATTTTCTTCATCGGCGGCTTATCAGCAGTGGCGAAGCGTGGGTGTCAGCCGCCCGGGGCGGAAAGACAATTCTGCCGCCCCTTTCTATTTTTGGCTCCTCCAGTTGGCAAAGCAGCCCACGGGTAGGAAGACGATTCTGCCGCCCTTTTTAACATTCTTTTTTTTCTTTTTTTTTGCTCCTTCAGGAAATTTTGCCGCCCCCTAAAAAGTTCCCCCGCCCCCCATCACTACGCTACTGCTTATCAGGAGGAATATTTAGATTTAGCGGGGTACTTTATTTTTTTATGACACTTCAGTTGGCAGTTGACAGGCTTGTAGCCATAGACGTAATAATATTAATTCCATGCTTGTAGCTCACTGGATAGTAAACGTCAACTGTTTCCACTTTACTTTATGCCCCTGATGTCAACCGGTTTTTTATTTCATATAGGTATTTCCAGAAACATAGCACAACAGTTATTTTATTGCTACTCCACAGTGCACAGTGGTTTTCTGTAAGGTGGAAGTTTTATACCACAAAGTTGGCGGTCAAGCCTACGTCTCTGCTGTAAACTATTGAGAAAACTACACACTAAATCTGCCGCCATAACAGCTCTGGCTGTGTTCCGGCAAAATTAATGTGGGAGACAGTACACTTGAAATCAGAGGCATGAAGATCAGATGAGCCTACAGTCTGGCAGCACATTGAGGGACTCTTTCAGGTGAAGTGTCCCTCAATGGAATAGGCCGCAGTGGACGCTTACCATTAGGTGAGCTGCGTGCCTGTCTGCAAACTGACCTAGTATATATATAATATAATTTGAATTTTCTTAGTCTTAGAAAAAAAACTTTTTTAAAGTTTTGTTATCATTCGGGATTCAAGAAGTATGAATCCATTTCAATAAACTCTAATTTGCAAAAATACTTTATGGTTATGATTTTAATGTCTTGTGATAGTTATAATAAGCAGTGGTTATGATTTTAATGTCTTATGATAGTTTATAATAGGATAGTTATAATATATTGTCTGTACTTACATTAAGTAATCCGTCATACATACTACGTTATATTTTATGCAAGTTGATATAACTTGCGAGGTGGTGTGAATTATATTAGTAGCTCTCAGCATAACTCAGGTTGAAATAACAGAGAAAATAATAACGCATCCTCATGCATTGTGCACACAATGAGAACTTAGCGGGTGGTACTATTTATGGTAAGGAAGGTGAAAGTCTTAAACAAACTAAAAGACTGAATTTTTAAAAGTAGCTAAATGTTCAAGTATTTTTTTTTGTTAAACGTAGTAGACTGGCTTGGCAACATTTTTTTTTTTAAATCCAGATCATGATAATTGTAACTAAAGTAAGATCATAAATTCATGACCCACTGTGTATTAGTTTGGTTACAAATAAAATTAAATTGGCGTCGAAAGCCAATCATTCAAAATGAAACACGGAATAAACACGGATGAATTGCAAGAATTTCGTCAGTTATTTTTCCATTGGCTAACATTGGCCGTTAATGACAGTTATTTGGAACATTCGGCAAGGCGCCTTGCCATCCGGACTGGCTGGCGTCACTTGTTAACTATTACATTATGTTGGGAGACTCATGAAAATTATGAGGTATTCATGCAAATAGTCTTACATCGCAAGGGAATATATCTTCATATTCAGAGAAAAAAAGTGAGTAGGTAGGTAATATTGCCTTTCAATTATGTATTCCATCTATTTTGTTACAGTTGTTGTAAAATCAGAAGTTTCTAGTGCTTTGAGAATACAAAAGCACCACACAACTCGCAATGGCATATCCCGCGGGGTGGCTTATCATCAGGTAGGTGGTATTCCTGTCTGCCAAATGCAATAGCGTAACATTTTAAAAATTTAAACATTAAACTAAGTTTCAAACTGGTTTCTCATTGAAAAATTGAAAAAAACTAAAATTTGCTCCAAGCTGGTCTTACCCAGGCATAATAAAAAGACAAAAACAAAGAATAATAAGAACATACTCGTATTACGGATCCCATTACTATATGTAGTCATCAAGTCAAATTATGCGCACATCCGTTATATACACATTGTAATCAGCGCTAAACAGAATGATTCTCGCATATGTGACTTGCGTGCTCTATACGTTTAATGAGAAGAGACGCGAGAGAAATAATAAGCAGACGGTAGTTCTACGAACCTTGGTGTAGACGTGATATGGACTAAGTGATTACAAAAGATCATAACTGCTCCCAGAATTCTTGTTAATTCAAGTCACAGACGTTTCGGTAAATTAATCAAACTGCTATTATAAGTGTGTAAGTTTGTTTTTCATTAGATGAAATAATTGGAAGGAGTATTCTTCTAGCATATTTGTTTTTCTCAATTCAGTAAGATTTTCTCAATTATAACGAAACGTCCCTTTCTGTTTACCGAATAAGTGTTAATGGAATTTTTTAAACCCTATTCGTATATATAACACTTTTATCTTTCAATCTAACCATGTTATTGGATATACGCATGAAAAAGACACATTTTATTTTGGTCCCGCGGTATAAATGATCAGTAATTTATTTAGTTCAGGCAGGATCTCCAAAAATGAGTAAACCATTTTAACTTTCTGGTAATACGGGATATATTTCACCTATACGAATAAATTTTATCTGGTTTTAACTGCACACGCAATATATGGAAATAAATTACATTCGCCTTGTAGTTATATGTGAATAATGCCCAAAGTTTCAGCTACAAATTCATTAGCTCACTTGTACGCTTAAATGCAGTAAACACTGCCATTTATAAATGGGTATTATTTTACATTTCAGAGCTCTGCTTTTCTAGGATGCCATGGCGGCGTCGCCGGCTACCGTATCCAAGCAATTAATGAAATCTATTAAACCTAACTCACCAATTGTGACATTTCCATTCTATCTTAGTCTTCGGCCTCGAATTTCGCGGCAACAGGGCAGTAGTGACTGCGGGCACAGCAGCGGCAAGATGTTTTGTATGGCATCCCATAGACCCGTTCTCGAACACAGCGGGAGCGGCAGCGCACGCAGGCGCACTGCGGATCACCGCTTGACAGCATCGTACCGCTCTTGATGGCCCGCATCGAGCGGTGACCGCAGTGCGCCTGCGTGCGCCGCCGCTCCCGCTGCCGCCCCGCTCTGCCGCGAAATTCGAGGCCGAGTTGATTAATGTGTGAACTAGTCCACTTAAAAGTAACAGCATTAAGTGATGCTTGGTTTACTATCCCTCTATAGTCCACAGTTGCCACTTTCCATAAAAGGGAGTGCCTGCCTGGTAGCCTGCTCAAGAAACAAAAACAATGTGTTTTTTTATTCGTATAGGTTTGAATTACTTTCTTCTCGAAATCACAGTCTTACTTCCTTATGTGCCATACGATCCCTTTTCTCTTTCTAATAAGATAAACAAGATTAACGAACGAAATATGAGCAAAGTAATATAATAATAGCTTATTTTCTCATTAGATTACAGAGTCTTGTTACTATGGAGCTTCGACAAAGAAGATTATGTTGTGTGTACGATCAACATAAATTTCTGGAGTAATTGGAATCAATTACCGCGTCAAACGAAAACAACTATGGAATCAAAGAGGTGAAAGTGGTTTCGGTAACGAGAATCTATTGTTATAATTATAGCCTATACATAATAGTCTGTTTTTCATCGATTTCAAAAAAGGAGGAGTTTATTAATTCGTCTGTGAGTTTTTTTATTATGCCGACTAGCCTTTCGTAATTTCTTTTTTTAAATATCACCCCCTTACCCCCACATTTCCGGCATCAAAAGTGCCCTATGTCACCCGGGGTTAGTATAGCTTTCCAACAGTGAGAGAATTGTTCAAATCTGTTCTGTTCAGTAGTTAGTAGTTTCGGATCCTATTCAATACAAGCAAACAATCAAATCTTTCCTCTATATAATATTAGTATTAATAGATATAGATAACTCTTTACTAAGTTTTGTTATTTTAAGTTGAAAGTAAAACAATATTTGCCGTGTGATCTGTTTTTTTTAATGTGGGGGCATATTGGCCGGGAGCAACCCGGAATGGGGGCATAACGGCCAGACCCGTAGAGATGTAGAGATGAGTCCGGCCGTTATGCCCCTATTCCGGGTTGCCCGCGGCCGGTATGCCCCCACGGTTTAACCACGGGCATACCTTCCGGGAGCAACCCGGATTGGGGGCATAACGGCCGGCCCCGTAGAGATATGCTGTAGATAATTCCTGTAAATTAGTCAACCTTTTCACAGCTGAAGTTCCACGTATGAGTAGTACTACTCACATACCAGTCCAGCTGAGAGGTAACAAAGGTACCTTTGTTATTGCGCTTTGTTTGGTGAGTGAGGATGCTAAACTCCTTCCATTCCCTATTTTTGCCCTTCCTTTTTCCTCCTTCTATATTATTTTCGTGATTACTTACCATCAGATGTCACATTAGCGCGTTTGGCTCTAGCTTTCATAAAAATACATTAAGTATATTATTTTCTGTGTGGAGCTCTGTAGCGTACATCAATATATTTTATCAGTTATCTTGATAGAATATTGCTTTCCACAACCACTGGTGGGTCGATCCTATATTATTAATAACTTATTTATTGTCAGTCTGAAGATATAACTTGTTATAACATTGAAGGGATTACGCCAAACTTCCATTTATCATCAAAATAAAATGATACAGAAAAAAGAAAATAAATTACATTATTATATTTTCAATAAAATGGAACGCGCATATCTTTCCAGACGTTCTTAACATTTTTATGCATCATTAGGTTTTTGGTAGCGACCGTTATATGTGATGTGAGTTTCCAATCGATTAATCGTTCGAATATGTTTATAACTTTTTCATACATATACAGGGAAGCTTACAGGCACGCGTAATAAAAAGTAGGTACCTACCTACATAAGCGTGATGATTTTTGCGTTTAAATGTTCATGTTTCAATGAGTTTTCGTAAAAAATTTTGTCCGTACCTACATACCATTATACTGGTACAGTCTGTCTTGAAGATGAAAATGATTGTGTTTTTTTTCTAACCATTACTATTTATCTAATTTTGATATAGTTAATTATGCTTTTATACATTTTATAATATATTACATAACGAAATGTCGTACTCTTAATTACTTATTTTAAACTCCATTACAAACGTAGTAAAATTTAGATTATAACTACACTGACTAAATTGTAATATTATTTTAAATTATAACTATACTGATTAAACTAGTTTTTTTTTATATTGTGTGGACTGCATTCATTTCAGAATTGAACCCTGTTCCTTCGCCAAAGATTGTTTTTTGCTTTATAAATGTGGCGAAAATATCCTCATTTGTTTTTAACGATTTCATATTTCACATCTGTTGTGTAATGTATTTTACCAAATTAGGCTTACATCAGAGACTAATAACATCATCTTACTTGTTACTAGCATTCAGTGTACGGCCTAATGCCTCAATTACGAGCTAATGTGTACCCAACAGTTGTCTGTGTAAATAAGTAACTAGTGTCTTCTGAACTTGGATTTTAACAAGAGTCCCTAAAGTCAAATAAAGCTGTTCGTACTTTGTGCTACAAAGCAAAAACCTACTTAGGCAGTAAATCTAACTTGACTAGCAAGTTAGGGCGGGGAAGGTAACAAGTATACTTAATTACGTGGAAAAACATTAATATAATGGTTTCTGATATTTACGCTATTACTACTCAATATACGGAGCGCGTATAAGTAGGTATGTACTATTTTATGATCTACTCTTTTAAAATCCAATGTTACTTATCTTAGTCACTCGGTGATTGAGCATTTTGAAAATATGCCCGGTGAAAACAGTATATCGTGACAATAATATAAAAAACGTTTGTCCTAATACCTAAAAACTCCCTCAATTTTCCTTCCACCCGAGGAGGACGATCTCTTATGTCTACTTTAAACTTGCAGATCAGTCGACGATAATTGTTAGGATATAAAATTTTTTTAGGATAAAACATGAAAGTACCAAATATAGACAATGTAGTGACAAAGTAGCATGTAGTATTTGGAGCAGATATTCCTACGTAGGAATGAGTGACAAGAATATTCGCTCTTCCCTAATAAAAACGTGGAGCTAGAATTTAAACTTCACTATAAACTTTGCGCTAAGTATACTCGTGAGGTTAAACATTTTACCGTTTTCCACTTTGGAGGCTAGACAAGCCACTTTACAGAAAATATTTTTTAAAATATACTTTTTTCGTAAAGTTTGAACTGTACAGAAAAAAATATAGCATTTGAAGTTAGTTTATTGTGTGTATTTTCAATTGTATTACTTGGTAAAGATGTTATATACTTAGAAGAACCAGGTAGAACACTTTTTACATCATGCAAGAGTTTCCGCATAATTGAATACGCAACGTGGTGTGAAGTAAGGTACGGACTGTGGAAAACATTTCTTTCAAACTACCGGACTTCCTTTGCATAAATTGTGCTGTAAGGTACATTAAGTAATTTAACATGCGTGGTTTATTCTTAAAGAAAACAAAGCAATCTGCTTTCAAAGTTTTTCATAGTACGTTACGTGTATTTATGAGAGTGAAGGATTAGGCAGAATCTGCATTGTTGGTCAATCCAGATTAGTACAAATTCAATTCAATTTGACTCTTAAATAAAGAGCATATTTCTTCTATCATCAGACACGATATAAACTAGCAAAATTAAAATAAAAAGCATATTTCTTTTATATATTACAATACATGTATTGTTAGCAAAATTAAAATAAAAAGCATATTTCTTTTATATATTACAATACATGTATTGTAATATATAAAAGAAATATGCTTTTTATTTTAATTTTGCTAGTTTATATCGTGTCTGATGTTAATGTATGTATGACATGTTACTTGATCAGGGAACATCAAGTACCTGCCTGCCACAAGCAGTTTTAATATGGTATAGATATTGCACCGCGCAAGCAGAGAATTTGTCGCCTGCTAGTATTATACAGGGTGTCCAGGAAATAGTACGACATACTGCTGGGGGTGATAGCTGGCATCAATACCTACCAAAATAACTCAATATATGTTCAGCGAAATCTTACGGTTTTAAAGTTATACAAAATTTTCCGAAATATTGAAAAATCTCTGCCTTCAAACAGATTTTTCAGCACATCTCAAGGAAAAACTACTTTTTCAGTAATTATTTTACATCAAATTATTTGTGAATAGTTACTCTACTAATTGGTGTGTCTTTTTTGTACCAAAAATAAGAACAGTTTCAAGAAAAAAATTTACGCAAAATGCCGAAAACCCCGTGACTCTAGACCAAATAATGGCGGAGATATGGAATTTTGAAAATTTTTCTAAATTTGCCAAATATTTACGTAATTTGAAAATGCACTTCCCCAATTTTGACGCTAATTTTTTGAAATTTTGCACCCTTGTTAATCTTGCCCCAAAACCACTTTTAGCGGTGAGAGCTTTGCGATAGCCCCCTTAATGCGGATTTTACAGCCGATCTAAATTTACGAAAAAATAATTTTTAAAATACAAAATATAAGAAACTAAATAATCAAAAAATCTAAAAACCTAACTATATTATGCCTAGGGGTGCAAAGTAAATGTTTACACCCTTTAAAACAATTTTTTGCCCTTTTTTGTATTTTTTTACGAGAAAACCAGGTTTTTTGCTGAAAAACTACTGAAAAATTTTTCCGTTTGTCCTTTTTGTGCGGCTGAAACTGCAAAAAATGCCGGGACACTATTTTTAACCTATCTACTCTTTTTCCCGATTTTTAACTATGATAGTCCCCCTTTTATTTGCAATAAGCCCAACAAAAAGTTTTTCCGAAATTTGCACCCTTACACAGTCAAACCTTTATAACTACTGCGGGTTTCAATGCGCGTGGGTTTTGCAACCTGGGTCTTATTGCGCACTAAATGGCGCGTCTTACGTACTAAATTACAGGATTTTTATTCAACCCCTAGTATTGATTTTCCGCTGTAAAAGGGCGGAAACGGGGCAACGTACACAAAAAATACACAATAAAAAACACAATATAAATCCTAAAATTATTCTAAAATAATCTAAACACTAAAATTGGGTTTATTGACCCTCCCTAATTTTCCGTGATTTTTTGGGGGTGTTTTTCACCCCTTTCCAAATTTAGGCCGATTTTGAAGTTGAAATAACTCAAAATTTACTCAGCGAAAAAATCCGAAATTTTTAGGGGGTGTCAAGGGGGTCCTAAACTAATTTTTACAAATCTAGAAAGTCTAGGTTATAGATCTGAATCTAGATCTATAACTGCTTAAAGTTTTTTCACTTTTTGAGTGTCTATAACTCCGTCCCCACTTAACTTTTTGGAAGTCTGGAAAAAGCTCCCGGCTCCTCCCTGCGGGCTCCCGGCTGCACTGTCGTCAGATTTCCGGAAAAGACCGGATATCCGGAACCACGTTACACGTGGTTTCGCAGAAAAAGTAGCGTAATGTTGATATTTTCCCAAAATTATTTTCTTATCACTTATCTTTAACATACAGTGGTGAAAAAAAATGTATGTGACAGTTTTGTACAACATGCTTAAAAAATAGCTTGGTTCATGGTGATTTTGGGAAGATACAATACTAGTGCATTTTTGTTAAAAAATACGTAAAAAATGCCATTCTAGTCCCATAGAAGCTGATTTCGTTAAAAATTAAACTAACGTAGTTTTGAGAAAAAACATAACGAGAATAAGTAATAGCTGCTTTATTTACGCAAATTATTATAAAACAAGTTAGGACAAGTAATATGCGACAGTACGATGCAAGAAGGGTGTGTAATTTAAACCTCAAGGGACATGGTGATAGTAAAAAAGAGACGGACTTAACATTTATAAAATTTACTCAAACTAAAAAAAATTACAACAGATGCTCAAATTGCTTCCCTTGTACCCGAACACACGCTCGGCATCTTTTGAGGAACGAGCTTTTTAATCTTCTTAGACTTATTTGGGTAATTTCTCTAGCTGCAATGGTAACCCTTGCTCTTAATTCTCGGTCATTCTGAATAGGTTTTTCGTAAATTACTTAGAGTTTTTAAGAGACACCCTACCTACGCTCCTTGAAAATATCTCAAGTGAGCTGAGAGAAGAGATGTGGCTGCAGAACGATGGGTGCCCTGCTCATTATGGCCGGCAAGTGAGAGCCTACTTGGACGAGGTTTACCCTGGCAGATGGATTGGGCGACTGGGACCAATATTGTGGCCACCTATGTCTCCAGACCTAAATCCCCTGGATTTTTTTTATTGGGGCTGTATCAAAGACAAAATTTACGAAAAACCTATTCAGAATGACCGAGAATTGAGAGCAAGGGTTACCACTGCAGCTAGAGAAATTACCCAAATAAGTCTAAGAAGATTAAAAAGCTCGTTCCTCAAAAGATGCCGAGCGTGTGTTCGGGTACAAGGGAAGCAATTTGAGCATCTGTTATAATTTTTTTTAGTTTGAGTAAATTTTATAAATGTTAAGTCCGTCTCTTTTTTTACTATCACCATGTCCCTTGAGGTTTAAATTACACACCCTTCTTGCATCGTACTGTCGCATATTACTTGTCCTAACTTGTTTTATAATAATTTGCGTAAATAAAGCAGCTATTACTTATTCTCGTTATGTTTTTTCTCAAAACTACGTTAGTTTAATTTTTAACGAAATCAGCTTCTATGGGACTAGAATGGCATTTTTTACGTATTTTTTAACGAAAATGCACTAGTATTGTATCTTCCCAAAATCACCATGAACCAAGCTATTTTTTAAGCATGTTGTATAAAACTGTCACATACATTTTTTTTTCACCACTGTATGTTAAAGATAAGTGATAAGAAAATAATTTTGGGAAAATATCAACAAAACAATTTTTTTCTTGAAACTGTTCTTATTTTTGGTACAAAAAAGACACACCAATTAGTAGAGTAACTATTCACAAATAATTTGATGTAAAATAATTACTGAAAAAGTAGTTTTTCCTTGAGATGTGCTGAAAAATCTGTTTGAAGGCAGAGATTTTTCAATATTTCGGAAAATTTTGTATAACTTTAAAACCGTAAGATTTCGCTGAACATATATTGAGTTATTTTGGTAGGTATTGATGCCAGCTATCACCCCCAGCAGTATGTCGTACTATTTCCTGGACACCCTGTATACTCGTATATACGAGCACAGATCCTAGCTCGGAGAAAGATCCATAACTTTTAAGAAAATATAAGTAATCTAAATAATTAACTTTATAACATTCGCAATGCTACGTAGACTACGTTAGTAATTTCAAAACCATGTAACTCAGTTATTTAACCAAACTGCAGCGAAAATCCAATTCACAACCGTTGTTATCAAGTCGGCAGCGAGCGTTCACGAAGTTGTATCCGACTCAAGCGCTAAAGTTAGGTTATCTATTACTCTGAATGGAACCTCTACTCATTAGGGTAACATTCGTTGGTTCTGAGAACCTACTAATTTTCAGCTGTTTGTTGTTAGTCGTCAAGCCTAGTCAGAGGCCATTTGGCGCCTTGATAACATCTGACATTAAGGTTGGTCACTTGCCTTACGCACCTCTCCACCAACCCACACTAGGCCAGCGCGGTGGAGTGTGGCCCACAATATCTCACAATTGAGATAAGGCATGTGTTCCAGCAGTGGGGGTATAGGCTGATGATGATGATGATGAAAAGTAAACGTTGACTGTACTTACCCTTGAAACTTATGGATCGAAGGACGTGAAAGTTAGCAAGCAAGCGTGAAAGGTGATTCAAGCCTGCAATGTCCAAACCATAAACTATAGAGTAATATCTATAATTATAGTCTTGCCGTCCCACAGTATGTAGTTCTACATCTAATGAATACGCCCCTATTGAAATGCTTTCCGTATTGTTTGCTCGAGATGCCCTCCTTTGTACTAAAAATTAAAGCATACTGCGGGGAAAATATAATAGGTCGATTCCCGCAGAATTTTCTCCGAGCACGTTTAATTAATATATTTCATTCGTATGTTTTATAAAATGAATTTCATTCATATTAAGTTAAAAGGATTACAAATACATTATTTAAAATAAAAAATGAGAATTTTCGGTAAATGATTTGACGGTAGGTATTGCAAATATTGACGTAGGACCTGTTAAAAAAAGTAATGTTATACTAATTACAAAATAGGGTAAAATAATTTATTTTGTAAATTATTGCTAAATAAATTAATCCACCTGTAAATTAATGCTAAATTAATGAATGCTAAAAAATCTTTTAATCGTTCACAATTTCACATATTTGTTTATACAATACACGAATTTATTACACTGCACAAACCTGCGCTCTGGTCGAAAAACACACAACTAAAAAAATATCTGCGACAAAACAAATGATAAATTTTAATATACAAAAGATTATTTTAAGTCCCAGCATTTACTTCTAAAATATCTCAACCACCTATACAATCAACTTGATATTGATGTGGGCCATAAGACGCTTTTTCCCGCTTGAAGAATATTACCTATTATTTTCTCTTTGCTATAAACTGTGGAGTAAAATAAAGGAAGTAATACTGGAAACTCCTTTTCAAATTTACACCGGCGGGGAAATAAAATAGGTTCAAAATATAGTTACACCGTAGAATGGCACCCTCCACCAGGTGTGTTCGACGTTAATTCAAGAAAACGTGCTTTGGTTTTGCTGCTACTGTTTTCCTTAATGTATATTAACACTTTCTTTTTTTTGTAGTTTATCATCTTAGACAAGTTCTACGACTTTTCCTGTTTTACTACCCAGGTTTATGATTCATTATATTAGATATGCAACTCTTTTAAATAAATCGGATATTCTTTTATGATAATGTCATCATAATTCTTTGTTGATGAACTATCGCTAGTTTTGCTTCTGATGGTTGACCTTGAAAATAGATGATAACGTGAATAGTCCTATGAAAAATCTCGAGATATTATACAGCAATAGTGTACAGACACTATCTATCTATCTAAGATCTGTAGAACAGACTACAGATAGTATCCGTAGTGAAAAAGGAGCCCAAATACACAGTGATTATTAATTACCTACTTAAGTCTCATATCTAGAAAAAAAATTATACTTTCCAATCGCAAACTTACTTAGTTATTCTCCCGTATTTCTGGAAGAATCGTTCAGAATAAAATAATGCTAGAGCTAGAACAGACTTCATAAGGTTATTCCACTTGAATGCCTACAGAAAGTCTGGCGGCTTAACAATAATTTGATTAGGATTATCTAGGATGACTGCCTTGGAAAGATAATTTCAACGGTCGAAATTAAATATACAATTCGGATATTTTTTTGGTTTTCTTTTCTGAACAGCCCATCCCTAGGTACCCTGACTTGAGAGGCCTCAAGGTAGTGTTCTTGGTACCTTACCACTATGCTAACATATAGACTCTGAGCAAGAAATGCCTGTTATATAAATATTATGTTTTTTTTACTAGACAAGGATGGCCTTTACAATCAAGTCAGTGCTATATAATTTTAAACAGCAGAATAGGAAATTATTAGACAGGTATCTAAAATTTTATTTTATTCTCTTCATTCATAAATACGCATTTGTAGTATCACGAAATAACAAGTTTTCGGATATTTTAAAATCATAATTTTAACTTGTTCGAAAAGCGTATCCTTGGTAATTTTATTTCTCAATTCTCTCTGAAATAAACCTGAGCTCAAGTTTTGCATTTGAAATGGAGCAAAATCAATATCGCGACTTTATAAAACTATTCTACCGTTCTAAGCTAGTTTATTTTCCATTCTCTCGGAATTCAAGTTAATCGAGAAAATGTTAAGTCAACTTTGATATTTACTGGAACTTGTTTGCAATGGTTTTGGCGGCCAAAGGCAACTTCTGAGTGGAAAGGTTCCTGCTTAAATAGCTTCAGGTAAGAAGTATAATATGCTTACTTAGAATTTAGCAAAAGCGAAAACTGAATGGTGGCTTCTCCCTAGACGCAATGTGTTTCCTTAAAGAGAGAAAAGGTTAATTTTATAATAACCTGGGAGATATCCTCCGTAGAACAGCGCCTAAACCACTTAGGTATAAAATTCAGAGGTCATCTTTACGTACTAGTACGTAGTATTTACATAGGTAAATAATTATAATCACAAAGTACATACAGATAAAAGTAAGAAGTAAGTATTTATAGATAGATACAGATACTTTTTTAATTTTTTTATCTCGACGTACCAATAACGTTACAGACGAAAATGTTCTAAATTTCAGCTATTGAAATAAAGGTATTTTTGGCTGTGCAATGGTCGTTAGGACAAAATAAGATTATTAACCCTTTGTCACTTTGCCCTTCCCAGTTTTCAGAGAAAAAGCAAAATGAAGTCTCGGTTTTATTATTAGATAATGCCCGTATGCGGCAGTTGACCCCTACAACTCAATCCAATTGAGATCTAAGCTAACCAAGGCTAACACGTTGATACAAATTGAATTTATAAAACTCTTGCTTGCTAACGTTTGTGAGTAAAACTTTGTTATTTTGTAAATTAAATGTCAAACTTAATCTAATCAATGTAACCGTGATTCTTACTTAGCCCAATTTCCGTTATAGACACTCCACACATCGATCTAAATTTTATAACTAAGTAAAGGAAGGCTTAGGAAGTTGTGAAAATGAAAACTTGTCAAAAATTGTATATATTCGAAAATGCAAAAGTTTGTGAATTTATCAGTCACGTACTCGTAAGAAAACTGATTTTATTTTAATTTAGCATGCTTATAACCTAACAACCTGGAGAATGTTTTCTCGATAAAAGGCTTCATTAAAAATCCTTTTTTTTTTTCGGAGGAGAATGCGTTTATGTACCATAACCGCAGCTACACCTGCGGCCGTATGTGGGACTCGAAAATAAATCGTAATTCGTATGTGGGACTCGAAAATAAATAAACGAGAATATTTATTTTACTATCAGTAGGACTCATAGTCAACATCGTCTTTCGCAGGCTTATTTCCCAAGGTGCTCGAAAATATGCAGTCTGGTGCAGCTAAATTTTAAAGAGGCGCGTTTGATGTTATATTTTATCTAGTGATGACGGTTAGTGCTATGCTATGAGGGTATGAATTAAAAACAAAATGATCTTTTTTCATCTACAAGTCTATTATCAAGAAAACAGACTCAACAACCGGTTTCGGAATGATGTTACATTATAATAATAATTTATATCAATACAATCTCCATTAGCGATTTTACATCATACAGTTTTCTGCACAAAACAAAAAAAAAAGAGAAATACCAAAGGTCCTGTCAGGAAATATGCAGTGAAGATTTTTCGCACAAACGTTACATCGCACTAACAAATCATCGATGTAATAAAACATCGTACTACTGAATTATCGACACAGCGTGTTCGATATAATGAAAATCGAAATATCAACTTTCGCACTCATATAGGGGACCCGTGCAATTGTGCTTGCGCACTCTCTTGTGCCCAGGGATATACCACATATTCTGTTTAGGTTGATTGTAAGGATTGGCTGTAGCCGAAACTCGGTCAGGAGGACAACTTGATTATCCTGCTTTGACTAGGAGAGTCTACGTCTTTTACAAGCTTATTTCCCAAGGTGCTCAGGAATATGCAGTGTTATGGCAACGTGTGGGATGTCATATTTAAGAGGACTCCGAAATTGCTTTGTTCGCTCTGATGTTTTTTATTGAATTATCATTTTGTAGAACAACATGTAAAATACGGAACGAGTTTTATGTTTTTGCATAAGTAAGATTGGATAAAACTTAATTACTGATGAGATAAGGGCATCAAAGAGAAATGGGTGAAGTTGTTTAAAAGTAGGAAACCTTATCGGTTTCTAATAGCCCATTTTGCAGAGATGAATATGTTTACCTATTTTTTTATATTATTATAGATTATATCTTTTCTTTGTTTTTTAGATTGTGTCGGATATTATGGGATATTTTATCGTTACATTGGTTGGATTTTTTGTTATAATACAAACCTATATTATTAAGAGCTTTTCTGAATGTACAAATACTTATATTTGCACATTCAGAAAAGCTCCTAACTATCTTTTCAAGCTAGTTACCCTGATCAAATAAACTGATAAGTTAAATATTTGAAAGTTGAAGTTTAAGTGTTCATTAAATTAACATAAGCATTGGTCATGGTCAATTCATATTTTAAAAATTTAGTAAATCTAAGATATTCAATGTTATGAGCGTGTAAAAAATATAAAGATATTTTTGATTTTAATCATCTTGTCTCACATTCGATGTTCAATAAGAAACAGGAAATTATGTAATATCAACGACCGGATCCAATCACAGTTACTATCTTGTTATTTCCCAAGGTGCATAGAAATGTTCAGCGTTGTGCAGCAAAATTTGAGGCAGGCACGGTCCGATATTGGTTCTGGTGGATTACAAACGCGTCCGCCGGGACACGGAACAATGTGACATTGTCCCATCTCTGATAATAACTAGGGTACATTTTCCCTAGTTATTATCAGAGATGGGACAAATATCTGAAGACTTTTGGTGTATTGGTTGAGTAGTCAGCTAGTCGCGGGTTAAAACCAACGTTAAAAACATTTGTGTGTATGAACATGTCTGTTTTTATGTAAAATGTGTTTACAAAAAAGAACATAGATATATAATATAATTATGTAAAATAAATGCTTTTGTTTAGCACCTATAGGGCAAGATATATATATGCTTAGTTTGGGGCTGGACGGTGCTGTGTGAATAGTGTCCACGAATATTAATTAATTTATTAACTAATTAATATGGCGCTTACTGATAGTGTAAAGTCGAGTAGTAATACTACCTCTGGGTGACGAGTAATATCACATACATTGATGAGAGAGACCCCAATTTAAGTAGCTTATGCACTTGTGTTATGGGTGTCAGAAACAACGAAGGTACCACAAATATTATACTTAAATACAAATAAACATCCAGACACAGAATAAACACAAATGTTCATCACATAAGTGTTTGTCCTGGGTGGGATTCGAACCCACGACCCCTGGCGCAAAAGGCAGGGTCACTACCAAATGTGCCATCGAGCCAGTCAAATAAATAATTGAGTGTTGATAAACACCTGTTAAAAATAGCAAACATCTTAAAATAACTATCAGATCTCATAAAACATCATTAATTTTCAGTTATCCTAATACTGATTCGGGAGTTCATTTGAGTGTTACGATACGACGACAATATTAATTAACCTTCGTTTTGTCATTGAAATGTCAGAAATATTAATTAAGTAGATCACGTGACACGTGACAGAGCATTGTTTTGGATTAGACAATGATGAGAGGCGATGAGTTATGTTTTCGAATTTGCATTGCTAATAATATGCCCGTGACGAATTGTATGGAGCTCGAAATGAACGCTTCGAAATGGTATAAAATGATTTATTGTTTGTCTGACTGGCTCTCATCGTACGGATCCTATGTATTAAAGATGAGATGTTTGATTTTGAGTTACATACATTTTAATCTCACCAAAAACAATTATTAATATAGATATTATTTGCAAAATTCACAATTTCCAATAGTCACAAAATGGGGAAACAATAGCCCAAACAAAAGTCGGGTGGCCTATACATTTTGAAACTCTGAAATTCATTAAAAAGTTTAGCGTAGTGGCCTTAACTGATCATGATTCCATTACTCCAATGAGCTGCATCTTGCCCTCAACGAGAGAAGACAATCAAAGAATATTGTTTTTAAAACGACGAACAAGATGTCTGGTTTGCTGTAAAAGTTGTATTCTCAAATCCATGCAATATATGGGTTCAGACAGCTGTTAGCCTCATCGAACAACCACCACGGGAGTCGTGCCATTTACCCTCTTCCAAACTTGAAAAACTTACAAGTCACTCGGGGTTAAGAAGTCTGACGTCAATTCAAAGTACTATCAACCTTAACCTAGCAAAATAAGGTCTTATTTCAAATAGCGGATGTGAGGCCAGTTAGTTGCAACAAACCGGCAATGTTTGTTCTGTAGTTAAATGGCTCTCTTAAAAGTGCAACTAAGAGACAACGGCCGAAGAACGAATGGAGAAAAGTTCTAACAGAATTCTTAACAGTGATTGAATGTACTGTTTCGATACAACACTTGGTTTCGATTTTACGACTGCCTCCGTGGTATAGACCGCTGGGCTCTAAAACCCGGAGGTCGTGGGTTCGAATCCCGTGGGGAGCATCACTTTGTGTGATTGTTTCCAGTTTGGTTAGGACATTGCAGGCTTAAATCATCTGAATGTCTGAAAATAATGATGATTCTGTGCTTCGCTATATGTAGGTATAGTATAAGTATTGTTATTTGTCTGGCGCTCATAGTGTTTGAGTTACGGGCTATCATTATTTGCCAATTAGATACCAAATTTAATGAATATTTGTATTACTACCAATGTTACTGCTTTGTGTCGTACTAAATTTTTTTCATCCCACCATCTCGGAAAGAGTATTAGTGGAAAAGCCGTTTTTATTCTCTATAGGATAAAGTAAATTGAATTTAGAACATCGTGTGCACTAAGTTTGTGAATTAAAAAAAACATTAAACCTATTTACTGCTACCTCTATGGTGCCGAATATATCATACAACTTTTTTTTTTATTTGTTAAAAACTCAGACTCGGAACCTTCTTGGTGTTCTTTTTTCAATTTGCTTTTTTTTGCATTTAGTCATTTCCTCGCTGAGGTGGAATGAAAAGTTACGTGTTGCACTCGAGTGCAAAGATTTTTCACCTCGTGCTCTTTTGATTCCCTCGCTAATGCTCAGGATTCTAATTTTGAATCACTCGCTGCGCTCGTGATTCAATTTTAGAATCCTTCGCTTGCTCGGTCATCAAAATTGAACACGCGGTTAAAAAGCAACTTTGCACTCTTGTATAACAAATAACTATTACCACTTTTTCTGTTGGTAGTAGTATGCAAGAATATTTTATTCACGACAAATGGTTCCAAACGGGATTACATAAACGCAAATCTGGACTATATGGATGTGAACTGGAGAAATTGAGCGACGCTCAACTCTGCCATACTGCGTACCTCTGATATTTGAGTCTTAAATTCAAGGGACTAATTTAGTAATTATCCTCTATTCTGAGCAAGGTTAACGGACAATGGACTGTTAAGATTGAAACTTAAGGTAGGTACCCTTAGAGGTAATTATGAAATCTAATTTCGACGGTCTTAAAATAGAATAATGTATGAGATAAATTAATAAATATACCTGGACAACCAAACCCAAACTAAGCATAGCTTGTACTATGAGTGCTAGCCAATATATAAACATTACTTATATCCTTTTTTTTGTAAGTATGTATTTACATAGAAACACCCAGACCGATGCAAACAGACATGTTCATGCACACAAATGCTTGTACCGTGCGGGAATCGAACCCGCGACCTCTTGGTGTAATAGCCGACTTCTCAACCATTACGCCAAATAGCTCGTCAAATAAAATATAATATAAAAATTGCCAGGTTATGGCAATTCAATAAATCCTTAGTAAAATACATTTAAAGGCAAAGATTTAATCTTTGTTTAAAGGTGAATTGTTTCGAGAAAATCGTTTTCTGACGAGCTTATCCAAATTCGATAACTAAATCTGGAACACACGATGATGTGAAAATATCATGAAAGCTGCTTAATATGTGTTTATTTATCTTTGATTCGATGGCGAGTCTATGGACATTTTCTACATAGCGCTATCTAGCCCAAAACTAAGCGTTGCTTGTACCTACTATAGGTGCTAAGCAATGGATTAACATTACGTCTTGCTTGCATACTTTTTAAGACAGATAAGTTTATGCGCACAAATAATAATAATAAATAAACAAATATAGTATTTTTTTTGTAAATACATACATACATATTATACAAAGAAACACCCAGACCGATACAAATAGACATGTTTATGCACACAAATGTTGTGCGGGGATCGAACCTGTGACCTCTAGTGTAATAGCCGACTTCTCGTCCAAATGGCTCGTCAAAAGTATAATACGTATCTAGACACTCTGTAGAACAAACTCAGAAATTTTCAGTGAAACAGTTTCGTTGGCTTATTTGACTAATGAAAATGTCAGGAATATTCATCTTGCACCACTTTTACTTTATACGAATATTCGCCAGCTGGTAGTAAAATATAATTTACGAGTACACGGAATATACGCTAAATGTCCGACTGCGTAGGTACGATAAAACTGTACATAGACTACTTAATCAACAGACATCACATACCAAGTGTTTAGTATTATGGTAATACTAAATCTTTCTACCTTTATCTAGCTCTCGTCCGTTTCGGTCAGCGTCACGTCTCTCGCACATAATTTAAGAAATTAAATAGTTCAAGCTTACTTAGAGCAACAAAAGTGTAACAGTGAATAATTTATGTGTGAAGTGACATTAAAGTGCATATAAAACAGTCAGCGGTTCCATTAAATATACACCAAAGGTGTCTCTTGGTGTCTCTTTTCAAATTAGTGGAAATTGTACTCTCGATTTTGCGGAAAGCGGTATTTCCGGTAGCGGTATATGTTGGAACAATAATAGTTTATGTTCATCATCTTTCCATAGATTTATCATTAGTAGCTAAGCTGCGGAAGTATTATAAGCGTAAATGAATAAG
Source organism: Mecyna flavalis (assembly GCA_949319885.1). Lineage (NCBI taxonomy): Eukaryota > Metazoa > Arthropoda > Insecta > Lepidoptera > Crambidae > Mecyna > Mecyna flavalis. Next base: position 5,815,147 of record OX439439.1, read on the forward strand.
TCACCTTTACAATGTAATTACGTATAAGTAAATAGGATAGGATAGGAGGATGTTAGGATATTGGTGCGGTGGCATAATAAAATTTTGCTTTTAGTATTAAAACAGAGAGCTTCGCTCATAAAAAAATACTCATGCATACATTATTCTATGGAACGCGAGATAAAAAACAAAAAGATTTTTTAATCTGATTCATTTTATTACAAAGTCCAAGTCAAAATTATCAAGATTTAGTTGTAATTATGTGTAGTTATTATCATAATATTATTATAGCAAAGCTTGTTTAAGCATCTTTCCTTGAAGATATTAAATCTTAAAAAAAAAATATTACATCCCAGCGGGGCAAACACATGAAGACAATGTAAAATATAAAAGTGAAATAAAGTATCAGCCTATTAATGTCCCACTGCAGGGCAAAGGCCTCCATCCTTGAAATCAAGTTATCGCTACAATGTTGGGTATTGGCTTAATCACCACGCTTGCCAAATGCGGATTGGTGATTACAAACCCGAGCTGTGTCCGAAAAAACCGACACAATAGTTATAGTTGGCTCGACCCGGGAATGTAACCCAGGACCCCGAGATCTTGGCCTGGTACTTAAACCACTAGACAATTGAGGCGTTAATAAAAAAATATATAAAATAATTTCATTAAGTACTATTCACTTTGAATAACTTCAAAGTTGACAGTGGCGAGTCCATTTGGATAAGTACTCTATCGACGAAGCTCATAATATACTACCGGTGGCCGCATTGGAACTAAAATTCAGACTAATCAAATGGGACTAGCACTGCTCGCTTCAACCCGTTTGCACACTGAATAATAATTTATGTTTAACCAAAATGTATAGCTATATCTTTTCCGTAAAAAAATTAAAATTATACCTATTTATATCGATGTAGTAGTACCATTGAACAGTCTAAGGGAGATCAACTTACGTGCCACATTAACTATTGCTTCAAATAGGTAGTTCTAAAAATGTGTACAATAATTTTTTGTTGGCCGGCACTTCCAGCAATCAATAAAATCTTATGAAAATAGCGATTCTTTGAACATTTTCAAGAGTTTTTTTTTTACGGTTTACCTCGTTTGTTTTGCCAGCATAGCAGCTTTGACACTATTGGTAAAATTAATAAAAAAAATAATTCTTTACACATATACATGGATGGAACCCAATTAATCATAGGAATATTGTGTACTTAGCAACTTGCTAGTCTTCTAGCGGTCAATAAGATGTACATTAAATAATTAAGAGTTACAAAAAATACAGCCGCCACAGAAGTCCTACCACCAAAAAGACCCATGGTGGGAATCGAACCCATTACTTCCGGGTTTTATACCCGAGCGGCTTAGCCACTGTTCCACGGAGGCGGTAAAAGTAAAAATCTGTTTTCTCATTTCTAATTTCTTTGATTACAAAACGAGTAAACCCTTTGGTGTTCGAATTTGGGTCATCGTTTGGACTTGTCTTATCTTTATGAATATTTAATTTAATAGGGCGTCAATTAATTTGTTCTACAGTGACTTTAAGCAAAATGAAATATATTGCATTCCTGCTACTATGATATTGCCTGGTCTATGAAATTGTTGCTTTGATATAGATACAGTTACAAATTAATACTCTGCGAGTCTTTATCAAAGGATGACATAATTTGTAATAAATATTAAGGTTTCAATTGCTAATATATTACATTAACGTTGAAAGGCTCGATCCTTTCGCAAGATTGTTATAAAACGCATTTTCGTACAGTCGCCAGCACATTAGACTACCCCAATCTGTCAAATTTCTACAACCAATTTTTAGCTTTATTTACTTCACATAGTTCTTTTTCAATTGAGAATTTTTGACAGATTGCGGTAGGTTGATCTGCTGCCGTTTGTACATAACTAATAAATATCTCTGGACATTATTCACACAACGCCATCCAGCCCCAAACTAAGCATTAGCTTGTGCTATGGGTGTCGAACACAGCGGGGCGGCAGCGGGAGCGGCGGCGCACGCAGGCGCACTGCGGTTACCGCTTGACGCGGGCCGTCAAGAGCGGTACGATGCCGTCAAGCGGTGAACCGCGGTGCGCCTGCGTGCGCCGCCGCTCCCGCTATGTTTGAGAACGGGTCTATAGGATTCCATACAATACATATCGCCGCGGCCGCTCCCGCTGCCGATGCCGCCCCGCTGCCCGCGAAATTCGAGGCAGAGGCCAGATTTTAACACTTTCATATTAAAAATCACAATATTGATTTACAAGCGAATAGGACTGAATAATACGAATTAAACTCGTACATGCTTGTCTGTTTATCCAAGTACTCAACCTACACAGAGGGCGCTTCAGAGATGGGAGAGGTTTTGTTCTTTCCACTTCAGTCATACTTGAGTCTCTCACTCAGCAAATATTCAAGAATCGAGAGTATTTGCGTTTTATCTAATCAGACGTACCACGGACAAAATTTTTATTGATGAAGAAAGACATTATTATTATTAAAACGCTCCTTAAGTAGAGCTAAGCTTGGTAACAGTCACTAATAGTTATACAAACTTCCACTCTAAGTAAGGGGCTAAGCCACTAGGGTATACATCTTGAAGGTGTGGGTTCGATTCCGGCCTTGTGTCTGTCTAGTGGTAGAACTTTTTCTGAAGTCTGAATAGCTAACTACTGCTCCTGTAGGTTAAACCTGCCGGCCGGAAAACCGACAGAGCTGTTGTTTTCTCTGTCGATTTCATATCCACCTATATAAATAGTTAGAAAGAAGTCAATCTAGATCCGAATTTAAAATTTCTAGACTCTTTTGTGTGCGTTTATTTTGACATATCGCTCTGAACACGGAGTCACCAAATTTTATATTTTACTAGCTGACCCAGTGAACTTTGTATCACTTACTTTAGTATTTTGCTCGCAATTTTTTTATATTTTCTCATCGTTAAACATTCCCTGGACTTCCACGAATATTCCAAGACTAAAATTAGTCAAATCGGTTCAGCCGTTCTCGAGTTTTAGCGAGACTAACGAACAGCAATTCAGTTTTATTCATAGTTAGACAAGATTTGCAGCAATCATTATCTTCACAAGAGCTTTGCTCTTGACAGCAATAAACATTAGAAAATGTCGCGGCATTTTATGTATGTATTAATCTCGTTACCACACGTGTCTATTTGCTGGAACTCTTGACCTACGTCGAGAGCTCTCCATGTCCAACTGAGAGGCCATTGTTCTTTTTCTTTCCGTTATTCTAGAGCACAAGCCCTCTTCACTCACCAATATGGCAGATATCAGTCTCTATGGCATATTAATAAGGGTCAATAATTAGGAACGATATTAGCAGTATTACACCTCTTTAATAATTAGTCATTAATTAACGTGGACTTGCTAATATTGAAAAGGAATTACAGGTGCAAGATTCGAAAGATCAATCTCGTATGGCAAATTTTATTGGACATAACCTGTCGATGTCCCACTGCAGGAAAAAGGCGTCCAATTTCCTTGAATAATGCCAAATGCGGATTGGTGATCACAAACCCCAGGCTGTGTCCGAAGAAACCGACAAAAAGTTAGCTCGATCTGGGAATTGAACCTAGAACTCCGAGATCTAGCCTAAACCACTAGACCATCGAGGCGTTATCGTACGTAAATATCGGAAGTAATCAAATGAAAAATACAAACATTTTAATATCCATTTCGCGTGTCAAATGAATGTAGCCCAAACGACAAACAACGAGGGATTCGTTACCGACAGCAATGGCATGTTATAATCGAAAATACCTCTATTAATTCGTGTTATTGGCTCCATTGTAATTTAATGTGCGTTTGACATGTATTTGGGTATTTGTTTGATGTTTGGCCAATGTCATGTTTTTGCGCCAATATTTGGGATAGGTGAATTATAAATGAAACTGGAAGATAACTGAATGGCGGACAATATTGAGTGATGAAAGTTTTTTTATAGTTAAATCAAAAGTTTATTATTATGATAGACGAAACTCGAACCAATACTTAGTACTAGTTTCGTCGCGGACGGTCACCGGACGGGGTCATTGCCCTTTGCGTTTATCAAAAAAATTATAATTTAATAACATTTAGTTTCCATTTTCCAATCAAACTTTGAAAAAAAGTAAAAAAAAAATTCAAAAAAAAATTTAAAAAAAATTACTTGCAGAAATCTATAGTATTACTGAAGGGAAAACACCGACTAAAAAAACACGCAGTATAAATATTTAGTAGTTTTTATAATCAGCTAGTAAAGGAATGTAAACAGGGGATCACCTTGTAACTTGGATTAGGCACTTTGTTGCAAAATCTTCATTGTGCTTGTTATGTACCAGTTCATTTAAATTAGTATGCATTTCTCCTTTATTATGCAGATAAGCACTTCTACCCTTTTAAGCATGTAGCTTATGAGATTTGACCGACTAATAAAGGCAAGTCAAATTTGCCGGAAGGGAATGGTTATTTTGTGACATTGTATTACATATATCCTTGTCACAATTATTAACCTGTAAGCGACTTGGACTTGCTCTGTAAGCTTAGTTGTATAAATAAATAATATAAATAAATGGATAGCTACATTTCCGTAGAGTTTTGGTTTTATTACAACAATAATTTGTTAAGCTGTCATATTGTGTTGTTTAATTTAATCTGCCTTTTCTCGTATGTCTTACCGTTATAGCCTAAACAAAGATTATATTTTTTGTAAATATTTGTCAAGAATCATAGTTATTCATGTTTTTTAACGATTTTGGTTTATAGAACACTGGCAGGGCTCGTGGCTCTTTTAAAATAATATTCATTTTATAGAATGTTCTTATCTCTATTCCATGGGACCTAAATTATTTTTGAAAAAATAATCTTAAATACCTTTCATAGAATTTAAAAAAAAAATACCACACTTTATATTTATATATCATTAACATAGTTAATGATATATTAATTTATGATAATTTTTACGAAAAAGATTAATTGTCATTATAATTAATCGTGATAGCTTTTCTCAACGTAATTTCAGCGCCTTCTAAGTCCAAAGTTTAATTCCCGGCCCATAATATTGCTGTCCCAATATAAACAGAAAGTAGACAGCGCTTATAATAATTCAAATTATACCCGCCGCTACGTGTCGGGTTGTTAAAAGGGACGAACTTTGGCACTTCGGAAACATTTTGTTTTTGTAAACTGACAAATTGGCTGAATTACATTGCTTATTTCCTGAGTTGTTGCCTTTGGCGGATAATATTTTTTAAATTTGATTCGTAAGTAACCTGTAGCAGGATTATGAAAGTTGGGCCAGTAAATATATAATTTTTATGGGAGCTAGTCGTGACTGTGGGGTTTGGTTTTACTGAATTAACACTGTTATGGAATATTTTCGAACGTTTCGATGGTGAGGTTACTTTTTTACATTTACATACTTTGGCAACTTTGAGGATTATTTTTACTAGCTTTCCGGCCGCGGTTTCACCCGCGCGTCATTTCTTTTTTCAAATATCCCGCGGGAATGAGACGTTTCCCGTAGGAATTTTATAGCCTATGTCCTAATCCGGATTATGAACAATACGTGTGCCAAATTTCATCTAAATCCGATCAGCCGTTTAGGCGTGATTCAGTAACAAACAAACATCCGAACATCCAGACCATAGTGATTACTTGCTCAGTGATCCAGACTTTCGCATTTATAAATGTTTTGTTAATTGACATGAATCCCATGGCGCGGCCTATTATAAAAACATGTTTCTTTTTCGTTTCTGGCAGCTCCCCTCAACGAGTTACCAACTTACCAGTATTTAAAATATCATACTGCAAACTGCAACCGCCATTTTTAGGTTAACTTTTTCGAACTTTAAAACACTTTAGGTAAAATTTTTTACTCATTTCACGATACACTCCGTTGAATTGGCCGGAAAATTAACTGAAAAACGAGTTGGAATTTTTAATATTACGTTAGTGAGAATTTTAATTTGCTAGCGGAAAAGGCTGCATTGTATGTCTGACAGATTTCTACTGAATTAGCCTTTAAAATTGTTATGGCAATGGAATAGCGGCTAGTTTTTAATACTGCAGTTCGCAGAGGGGCAAACGCAGTCGATAGGTAAAATCTACCATTGCTATTTTATCTGTGTACTTGCAATATAATTAAAGGGCAGTATCACTTACAATTAAACGGGAATGGCCCTTTCACGTCCCCAAAAGAAGCGCAATGGGAAATATTCTACTCATATTCATAAGTTGGTTTTCTTTTGGAGAGTGTACTTCCCCGGTCAAGTTAGCATTTCAGGTGATGGACAAAAACTGTCTGTAGCATGATGATGTATGGAATCATCATCGTCATCGGCATGTCTCAGTCCACTGCTGGACTTAGGTCTCTTGCAATGCCCGGCACTTATTTCGATTATTCCCTACATAAACCCTGCGTTATACATAAACTATATACCAACTAAAATCACATTAAAACTTAAATTAGGGATTAGAAAATTAATAATATTTCCCAAAATTGTTGCAATCTCCTGGAATATTTTATTTAGCCAATACCTTTTATCTTTATCACTAGCGTTGGCACTTGATCGTTCAAGCTGAATATAATAAGCCTTTAATTGACTTCGCCCTGAACAGTTTTAATTTACTCGTGAATATTCACCGCCGCAAATTAACCTGTCTTCCTTTGCAGTCAGGAAAAATTATTAACCAGATTATGGAATCAATTTCTTTATTCATAAAGAGGTCGTGATTTGGTTTGAGTGGTTTATCCATACTTGTATTATTTATGCGAAAGTAACTCTGTTGGTCTGTCTGTTACGTGTTGACACCTAAACCACTAAATTGGTTTTTATAAAATTTGGTACAAACATAGACGTCTTGATTTTTATCTTCTACTAATTTTAGTCTTGAAATATTCGTGTAAGTCCAGGAAAGGTTTAAGCGATGAGAAAATATGGAAAAATTGCGACAAAGATACTAAAAACTACAATTTTATTTTCCCATACAAACTGTTCTTACCTGTAAAACGTTGAAATTAATATGGTTACGTGATACGAAGTTCACCGGGTCAGCTAGTACCGAGATAAGGTTCAGTCCTTATGGATGGAATAATAGACAAACAAGAGTTTGTTGTTTGTTCATCTTTCACGTTGCAACGGAGCAACGGATCGCGCGATTTATTATATGGGGATATTTGAAAAGCTGGAGAGTTAAACTTTTTATATCGGAAAAATATCACTTTCTTGCAGGATATCGTCATACAATCTATGTATGTGGGCGAAGCAACGAGTGGAAGGCTAGTTTCTGAAATAATTTAGCCGGGGGCATTGAGTATTCAAAGCTGGGAGTCCATTGGATGCGGGTGGCGCAACATCGATTGTTTTTTTTTAATACTAGGTCACTTGGCAGGCTTTCTTGATTGTAAAAAACCGTAACCGTAAAAGAGTAAGAAACGTTCATCAATTAATAATACATTATGCACATCTGAAGGCATCTGTATGTAAAGATGATACTAATTTAAGTCACATAAAATGTATCTCTAATGAAAGTTTTGGAAAACCATAACGGTTTGTTAATCTCTTCTTCTGAAGAAAATTGCGAAGTAATTGGCCTTCTTGTTGAATCCTGCGATAGAAATCTAATTTTATTGATGTAATAAAAATTCGTCTGTCGCCTAGTAGGTTGGCCATGGTTCATGTTAGTGATATATTGTCCTCCCCCTGCTTCGCCTGAGTGAAAATTATCGATTACTAACAAGGGCAGCAAAGAAATTAAGATCTTATATGTTTTTGGTTATAAAACAAACATACGTTGTTTTGTCTTTTTAATTTGACTTAACACAAAGTAGTTTTACCATTAGTCTTTCTGCAAGCAATTTTAATAGATTCTATTGATTTCCAAAATAAAAGAAAAAACTAAAAGTTCCGTAGTATATCCGTTATTTTGACAGGATTTGTTGTGTATATATTATTGTAGATTCCACCATTTTCATAAAGTCAGTTAATCGATCATGATTTACAGTAAGACAGTTACTCGTCTTGGCGGGGCCACTACCGTGCCCACAGAGGATTGTAACCACAGAATTGCAAATAACCTTTCATTTGAAACAGACATAATTATGTGACGATGATGATGATTCCTAGCCGAGTAGGTATTTGGCTACGGTGGCACGTGGCTACGGCACGGTAATAATTTTCAATCTCTGGGGGAACAATGTGTTTAGAATGAAGCTAATCATGCGTTGCTGTCCAAACTAAACACATTTTCGGCTCCGTCGGTCAGGAATAACACGATTCGATTCAATTGCGACACATATTAACAGACAATAACGCCACGCTTCATTATTTTCTGGTGTAAATATAATATTCTGATCCTGAGTTTAATTACCCTGGTTAGCAACATTTACAACATCAGCATGGACTATGGAACTAATGGATATATCTGTTACCAGCCAAACCCGATTTCAGGACAAACTAGTTTGGCCTAGGCCAAACTAGTTTGTACTAAGAGTGAAATCGGATGGATATAGGTTAGAAGGCTAAGGCGGGAGCTCCGCTACGCATCGCTCGCCTGTTTGTTTTCACTATAATAATATATTCTATGTTGATTTAAATCAGTTTAGCCATAATATTATTGGAATAAATTATTATAGTGAAAAAAAAAAGGTTTTCAGGGTTTAAATAAAACCACTTCTAACCTATATCCATCCGAGTCGGTTTCCCCCTACCAGTTTATCCTAGAGTGTGCGTATCAGAATCAACTAGTTTGGCCTACCCTAAACTGGTTTATCCTATCGCGTATCCTATTACAAACTAGTTAAGCCTAGGCCAAACTAGTTTGTCCTAAAATCGGGTTTGGCCTGTAACAGATATATCCATTTAAAATTCTTAGGGTCAGAGAGGTCCAATTAAATTGTCACGTATGATAAAATTAGTCGTGGCGTCATTAAAAAGGGTCGATCTTACTCCGTGTTAGGTGTCTATGCTCAGAGACCGCAGTCTAATTTGTCTAGATGCTTTGTATATAATACTATGCTATGGAAGACAATTACTGTGCTAGCGTAAATCAGGATCGCATATATTGGCTGTCTCATGCAGTGGCGAGCGCGTGACAAGTCTTCAAGACGATGTTAATATGCACTTTACGCTTGCAATCTTGCGTTGTTTTTGCCAGTCTATCGTAGGTATAACGCATAGCTGCTACAGAAAAATAATTTCATTTTCAAATTGCACACACATTTTGTAAGTGCCAGAGGCCCACATCCGCCCTTAAAAGGCCGGCAACGCATCAGCGATCCCTCTGGTGTTGCAGATGTCCACTGGCGGCGGTGATTGCTTACCCAGGCGACCCGCTGGCTCGTTTGCCGCCTCTGACATAAAAATCACACGTAGGAGCTTGATTTAAGTGGCTTTGGCCCACCAATGATTGACAGAGGATTTGCTGAAAACTGTGGAACGGATCCATTTGTGTACTTGGATAGTTCAAGAATCATCTTCCCTTACCTACTAACAAGACAAGTGATATAATAAAAACGTTTTTCTATTCATTCCACCTGTCGGGTCTCACAATTAAAACATATTTTGGTCATCCTACAATCTTACAAAAAGGAAAAGAGCGTATTCACAGTGCAAGGTAAAGCAATTTTGCTGAGAGCTTTAATAAAGATGGATTAGTTGATGATTGACAGAGGATTTGCTGAAAACTGTGGAACGGATCCATTTGTGTACTTGCTTTGTGCCGTTTAATCTGCTTATTTCGTATAGACAGCCCTTTGTGAGATAGGAAAGTATCTGCTAATATTGTCACCACTCAAATCAACGACACAGTACAAAGAAAGACAGTAGAGTTATTAAATGAAGATTTTTCGAGGAAAATGGGAAGATAGCTGGGGCTCAAGAAGCTTTATGAAGAGTTTAGGGAACTCAATATTTGAAATGGCTGCTTTTTGTATTACTAGCTGCCACATTTTATAGAAATAAAACATATTTCAAGTCTATTCCTAACAACCAAATTTACTAAATAACTAACAAACAGATAAAACTAATTTGTACTGTAAGCCTCCTGGCATTATGCGTGCACATTAAAGAATACATTTACTTTTTCTTAATAGATAGATATCGTCTCGTTTCCTTAATCTATTTGTGTTAAGTACGATACAATGTACGTACATACCATAGCACAATTGTGCACGAGTACAATGCACTTCTCATAATGTAATGTTCGTTTCGTTCGTTTTATATCGTTATATGTCGCATCATATCGTATCGTATATCTTTTTATATCGTTTTGTCCTTTTCAGAACAAAGAGAACGAAAGGAAGTATTGTGTGTATTGAATAGAAAATACAATATTTTTATCTCCCGAGATCGCAATAAAGATTTTCTGTGAAAAATCAAATTCCACACGAGGCCAGTCGAGTATTCTTTATTTTTCTCCTGTTTCTCCTGGCGTAAGTGATCCTAAGATGAAATTATTTAACCTTATGTATGTTATGTGACTGTTTTCTAAAGGCAGTGCTATAGACTTATTATACCTATACCGGGCGAAAAAAATGCTTTTCGGAATATTTTCAGTTACGTTAAAGCTAAATAATATGAATACCGGAAATAAAAAAGGGTGTAAGTGCCAAAATATTCAAAACGTATTTTATCCCAGAAATGTAGGGGAGGGAGGGGGAATAGCGCTCACTGGGTAATGGCGCTCACCTCTATAACTCTGTCAAAATGGAACGTAGCAACAAACCACGTCGCGTGAAGCGCGAGGGGATGGGACCTCTAACAGACAGCGATGCAAACGGGCAATCAGCTCGCGTCATGTGACCGTGAAGTGCGTTTCTTCGTTTGCGGCCGCGCTGATCTAATTTTTGGTTACGTGTTTTTGCCGGTAAGTCCAATACCTTAATGTTTATTTGATTATTAATTTTACTTTTCTGATAGTAAAACTATTATATTTTGTGATAATGCAATAAATACTCAACAATTACTGTGTATGACTTTTTTTAAATCTCAAATTAATTACAAAAAGACTGCCTGGGGTTATACCGCTCATCTGAGCGCCATCCTCTTGCTTGGTGACTTATTTTCTTATTGTTGTAGATATGCCAAGAAATCTTCAAAGGATCTCCGCTAAAGCGGCTTGGAGTGAAGAATTTGGAAAAAATAACGAGTTGGTGGTATTGCTGCACCATCTTATTGTTAAATTGAAAAAGGATAATCTTACATACAAATGGCGATAATTTTTTACTTAATTGTGATTGTAGACTTTACTTTTATCGGATAAGGTTGATCTCAATAATATTTCTATGATTAAAATGTATCTTATTTGTAAAAACATGTTTGAGCGGCATTACCCAACGTCAGGGGCAATGCCGCTCAAACGTGTTTTTTTTTAAATGTTTTCCTACTACTAGTAGGTCAAAGATATATGCTTTTGTAGTTGAAATGTTGATTACTCTATAATTAAAGACTTTGTTACTTTTTTTAATTTTGATTTATAATAAATAATTAAAAAAATATACCATGTTTTCCTTAAGTGAACGCCATTCCCCCGCCTTACCCTATTCTATGTGCCATCGTCGCCAATAACTTAGAATAAGCATTAAGTGACTAGCGTAGTATTTTGCTCGGTACTTAGATACATCTATAATCACTATCGTGATTTAGTTATTTCTTACATGAACACGTGACAATTTTAGTTATAAGTCTGTGCCTTAATTGAATAAATTAATTCGTTTCTTCATTGTTGACCTTAAAATGGACGGAACTGAATAATAGAATGGCCGCCCCCGTCGAAACGTATCGTTGGTATCGTTGATAATTATGTATATTATTATATAATCATTAGATTTAACACTTCTTACTACTTATGAACACCTCATTTGCTTAAGAGGACACACTAGGGCGGTTTTTCCATACAAACGTATTCCCCTGTTTCCTCCCTGGATAATGCCAGAAGAGGAATTTTTTTTTTCAAAAATCTATGACCCGTATTTGCATGTCCCTATGTTTTCCTTTTTTTCATAAATAAATAATTAAAAGAGTTATGAACCTTCAAAAACCTACAAAAATGACCAGATTTTCCGCTGTGTTCAAACATCCAGAAAACAAATTTAACTAGATTAAATAAAAAAAGGAAAACATAGGAACACGGCCAAAGCCTTTCTTTAATTTTTGATGAAAAAAGTAGTTAAATCGGTCAAGTTTTGGAGAAGAAATCAGGGGACTACGAAACGTTGATTTTAAGTATTTTTAATAGGTATTTTCGGTCCAAGCTGTTGTTATCTCTATCGCGCTCTGCGGGGGGATGCGCGACAGCAATAGATTTTACAAATACCTATTTTTCAATTCTCTCGCCCTTAGTATTTCCTCTTAACAACAAACAGTTATACCTGCATTTGGGTAAACATTACGATGCGTCAGGCCCAATGTCGCGATCGACGTTGAAGCGGCGAACAATTCCTGACTGTTACGAGCACACAATGGGCCTCGGCTGTCACTCGCAGAGCCCTTGTGGATTCAAATAATACTTCGGTTAAGGCAACCGATTGTGACATTTAAATGTGGATTACTCAAATTCATGATGTCATAATACGACTATAAAAACTTTGTTTAGCAGTGGGATTTATTGGTAATTTTTTCCATTATACGTTGTAAATAAAGTAGGTCAATCAATTTGACTGTTTGATTTTAAATGGCTCACAACTTTGCAAAGGCCATCATTAAAATCAAGTCATAGTTACAATACTTTCAATGATGGGTATTGGCTTAATTGCCACGCTTTCTAAATGCGTATTGGTGGTCACAAAACCGAGTTGTGTTAGAAAAAAACCATATGAAGTTAGCCTGACCCGGTAATTGAACCCAGAACCTCGAGATCATGGCCAAGTTGTCAAACCACTTAGGTCTGTAAAAAGCTTATGTCCTTCTATTCGGTAATGTGGAAACAAAACCCAAATATTTTGTGTATTATTTGAGACGGTCTACGGTTTCAAATAACCCAGTCGCTCCCCCGGGCATCTAATAAGCGAATTATAACTCAGTATTATGACTACAGCAATTTACAATATAAATTGGTTTGATAACATGTCATTGATGTTCAAATTAAAGGTATACTATTTCAGGGTTTCAAACTATAATGGTCGTTGATTCCACAATACGGCTCGCAACAAAACAGATAGAATTTAGCTAAATAGTTAATAGGCTACTCCAATCCATGTCTCATTTGTATTCAATGTTTTGTTAATGATAAATGTGTTTGCATAAAAAATGGAATTAAGTTCATTTTGAACTTCTGTTTTAATTTTAACAGACACGTGTATAATGAGTCTCAAAAATATGAACACTAATCCGTAAAGGATCAAACATTTGGAGTAAAGAATTTATGTAAAATTAAGTCAGTTTCAGTCAGTCAAAATGACAATTGCGACTTGGTTAAGATGCGTTGCCCGCTTTTGAAAGGTTATGGAAGGAGGGGGAAGTTTAAGGAGTGTGGGGACAGGGAAAAGAAAGTGAGAGTCGGATGGTGTGGTGCATTTCGAATGACATATAGGAACTCTCTGCAGACTCTACTACATTACATAATGTCTCCAGCATCGTTGTTTGATTGTTTAGATTAAATTGTCTACTGTATCTAGGGAACAAAAGTATAGTTTCCGAGAAATTATAATATTTAGTACAATGTATAATCATAGTTATATAGCCTGACCAAAAAATAAAATCCTGCTCTAGAGGCGCCACATTAGCTATGATTATAGCGACACTTGGTTGCTATGGTTATACTCACAAATAACTTAAAATATCCAATAGTAATAAGGCATGGTTGACAATTGACATCACACTTTGAAAGACAGCAATAAATAATGACATCTTATTGTGTTTTATTTGATTCTTGCCACTTGAAGAAATTAGTTGCAATATGGCGAGGTTTTAATTTTAATGCTCGGGCTATACAACTTACGACACGTTATGAAATGCGATTGCATCAAACACATAAGAAATGAAATGCACATACAAAAGATATTGAACAGTATCTAATTCGAGAGATAAGAACGCGAGCAACAATAATCTGAAACGATATTTTCCTTTGTTATTATCATTTGGCTCAATGTAAAGTTTGTGTTACTGCTACACTTGCATATTTCATTAACTTTTCAATTAACATATTCTTCGTATCGGGCATTTTACTGATTCTGATATTCCAATTTTAACGCATTCAAAGAAAAAAATTTTTTTTCCAGAGAATCGTTTACTTGATAGGTACTCTGTATCAAATGCTATTAGGATAGGACCTTTCGGTCTCGAATTTCGCGGAAGCGGGGCTTGTGCGGGAGCGGAAACGCACGCTTGCGCACTGCAGTCACCACTTGATGCGGGCTGTCACGACTCGAGCAGTGCAATGCTGTCAAGCGGTGACCGCAGTGCGAATGCGCACTGGCCCGCTCCCGCTTGGCCGCTCCCTGTTTTCAAGAACGGTTCTATGGGATTCCATACGAAACATCTCGCCGCTCCCTCTTCTATGAAATTCGAGGCAGAGGCTTAGGCCTCTCCTTCTCTCTCTCTCTTATAATAATATCTGGGTGTGTGTTAGCACACGCCCAGATATTATTATAGCGTTGCTAACGTTACGGACAGTGTAATAGTATTTGAACTGAGTAATTATGTACTAATTGAATGTCTGAAGATCAGAAATAATTTTTTTTTTTTTCATTACAAACAACGGCCTATTGCATTGAAATACATGTTACTAGTAAACAATGTCGAGCCCTTAAGTTCAAGTGTACTGGTTTCTCAAATTAATGTTGCTGGAATGTAAGTGTGGCTCGTAGATTTCAACAGCCACACCACCAAACCACACCAGCGGAGTAAATTCTTTCAGACAATCCTTTCATTTCCTTTCTGATTTCCCTTTACAAACCCAATTTTAGTCCTTTTTTTAAATTGTCTGCCGTTGAATATTTTCGTTTATTTAAACGTCAAAGAAGAAAACGAATCTTTTGTTAACCGCCAAACAACCTTGGCTAATACCTGTCTCAACAATCGGTCGATTTGTCGCACAAAAGGGCAATTGCCCAAAGTTGGCCTATTAGCGAATTCCTTAACAAAAACCGGAGCAGTAAAATGAGTCTTGACGGTCCAATGAAACGATTTTACACTCAGTTTACTTCAATAAGTGAAAGCGGTCTGTTATTAGGGACGAAAAAAATAGGCTTTGGTCGGAATAATACAAAATAAGAAGCACTTCGTTTCCATGAAACTTTTTTTCTTTTAAATATCTCAAAGCTGAAAGTACGCTTCTGCGGCTAATCTAAACGTTAAATTAACTCAAGGCGTATTTAAGGCCAACAAGATTGTTAAAAATTGAGCGACGCTTCCTGGTGAAGTGTCCCTCAATGGAATAGGCCGCAGTGGCCGCTTACCATCAGGTGGGCTGCGTGTCTGTCTGCCAACTGACATAGTATAAAAAAAAAATCAAAATCAAATCAAATCAAAATCGAAATATACTTTATTTACGTAGGCTTCAAAGAAGCACTTATAAAGTCTGTCGAGAAGAACTGGCAAAATTTGACAGTTACTCTTTTCAATCGCTAAAACAAAAATAATTCTTTTGAATACTATCTATAATATAAAAATGAATCGCAAAATGTGTTGGTAAGCGCATAACTCAACAACGCCTGGACCAATTCGGCCAAATTTTTTTTAAAAATGTTCGTTGGAGTTCAAGGATGGTTTTTACGGCGAGAAAAATTGAATTGATTGATTGATCAATTCCCACGGGAACGGGAACCACGCGGGTGAAACCGCGGGCGCCCGCTAGTTACTAATATAATTCGTTTGAATACTATTACAAAGTCATACAGTTTTGTGTTAGGTTAAAGTAAATATTAATTAGAAGAACATACTAGGTCCCAGCCGACCAGTTCCCCAAGGTGGCACCTGTTCCCAAGTTTGACGTATGTGCAAGCCATCATTTCACTCAACCATATTAGAGGGAATGTAATGAGCCGACACATAGCGCCACCACAGTCGCATGGCCCGTGGGGCACAACCCTTGATTAGTAAGTGAGTAAGCTCCGCCCTTTCTAGATCTTGAGAATCTCACATATCACCTCCCGCCCCCAAATCAAAATGACGGCGGTGTAATGTAGGTATTTCGCAGGTTAAAAAATAGCCACGCTCACAGCTCCGAGGCGTGTGAATCAATCCACAACGTCGCAAATATTTGCACCTCCGCGCGGAGGGCTTGGCGACAGCCTGTGTCATAGACCGATAGCCGTTTTACCGGGAATTTTGTACCCGCACAAATGATACCCGCATTGTCTACTGAAATGTAGAATTGAATCTGGATCATTTATCAAGTAAGTTTGAAGGATGTTTGAAAAAGCTTTTATTGAGTGCGACTGTCTAGATTAATGATGTAAGTTTTTTGTGCCGCTTTTTTTAAGAAAACAAAATATTGATATAGTATGTAAAGCTTTTATCTTTTATAGACAGATAATTTATAAATAAATTATCTGTCTATAAAAACTCATAAAAATAAAAAATTTACAAGTGATCAAAGGCAAGTTATAATCATCCCTATTTTCCGAGCGTTTGTCCCGATCCAATCAAGGTACGCTTTGACCGTGTTCCAACGATTGACAATCTGCTCTCTCTCCACAGTAATAGAGTAGCTGTTTTTAAATCTCGGTGATCATTAACAGGCGAACCAAACCACTTGGGTAATGGTTCCAATGTTATCTATTTGTACCCATTTTTTTTAGGTTTTATAAATAATTAGTACCTTTTTTGTAAACTCTCTCGCCTAGATGTATCTTCGCAGGTGTGCCCAGACGCGCTCACAGCGCCGAATAACGTGTGAATCAATCCTTCGCGCCAGATCTCTGTACTACATACATTAACTGAATAATGAATGGATCTTGTGTAATTTGTCTGTGCAGGTTTCCTTTTTGCAAGTTTTATAGAAAAATTTAACACTTTTTACAAGATAAATGGGTCGATCTTCAGAAAAGTGCTCTCCGCGTAATTTCCACGGCATTTTTGAAATCGCTAAATTATGGTGAATTGCACAAATATTCCGAATGCTTGTGCAAATTTAAGCAACATATCAAAATTCGCCACGTACGGGATCTATACTTTTGCTAAAAAAAAATGGAGAAAATTGGCGGCCCATGGAAATTACAATAAAGGCCATGGAAATTACCCAGCAGATTAAATTTAGCTAAACATCATGTCAAATATGAAATTAAGCTGTCATATTAGTTAGTTAGGGTAGCATAAAGATCTACATTGTATCAAAACAATATCTAGGAAAAATAGTAGCTTAATTTCAAAAATAACTTATGATACTCAAAGTAGGAACATGAAAGTGATAAAACTGTTATCAATTAACTTTCTTATACATTAAAATTGTTCCCATAACATTATACTTATGGATAAACATAATAGTAAACATAAAAAATAACAAATTCAATTTTTATAAAAATAAGTCTTTTCATCAATCAGTTTAAGTCTTCAATTTAATTGTTGAAATTCTTTAAAAGCGTTGCTTAGCTTGAACTATGAGAAAGTCTTTGATTCAATCGAGACTTAGGCAGTGCTGCAGTCTCTAAAAAGGTGCCAAGTGGACTACATGTTTATCGACGTATTGCGGTACTTATACCAAAACGCTGCATATCGGTTCGATTGCACAACCAGAGCTCAAATCCTATCCAACTAGAGCGAGGTGACAGGGAGATGTAATTTCTGAACTGTTCACTGCTGTGCTGGAGGATATTTTCAAGCCTCTGGATTGGCAAGGATTCTGTATTAACATCAATGGCGAGTACCTTACACAGCTACGCTTTGCCGATGATGTAGTTCTCATGACCGAGACCATGGTGGATCTGAAGACAATGCTCGAAGATCTTAGTAACGTTTCCATAAGAGTTGGTCTTAAAATGAATATGGACATGACGAAAATTATGTCGAACGTCCATGTTGCACCCGCTCCAGTTAGCATTGGAAACGTTACGCTTGAAGTTGTTGACCATTATGTTTACCTGGACAGGCAGTTCAGTAAGGTAAGTCCAACTTCGAAAAAGAGATCCCTTGACGAATCCAGCTCGGATGAGCAGCGTTCGGGAAGCTACGGAACATATTCGCATCCAACATACCTCAGTGCCTCAAGACGAAAGTCTTTGAACAGTGTGTGTTGCCAGCGATAACATATGGAAGCGAAACGTGGTCATTCACTATGGGTCTCATAAGAAGCCTCAAGGTCACACATTGGGCAATGGAGAGAGTTATGCTTGGTGTTTCTTTGTGCGATAGAGTCAAAAATGAGGAGATTCGCAAAAGAATGTAGGTAACCGACATAGCTCGAAGAGTTGCTCAGTTAAAGTGATAGTAGGCGGGACACATATCCCGCAGAACCGGTGGCCGTTGGGGTGGAAAGGTTTTGCAATGGTGTCTTTCAGTTCGACCGCGCACTGGAAGACTTTCAGTGGGAAGGCCCTTTACTAGCTGGACTGACGACTTTGCCAAGGCCGCCGGAAACTGCGGGATGTGCGTGGCGCAAGGACCGATCAGTGTGGAGATCCTTGGGGGATGCCTATACCCAGCAGTGGGCGTCGTATGGCTGATGATGATGAACTTAAAAGAAACAAGGTAATTTCCATGGGTCTAACGTAATTTCCATGGTGTTTTATCCATGGAAATTACACCATGGAAATTACAAAACAACATATATTTTGAAATAACTTTTCATTGAAAAGATATAACCAGCTAGTTTTTTACTGTCCATCTACATTAAGGAGCTAGGTATTTCACCTTAAAACCCATTTTCTAAAAGTAGTACAATTACATTGAAAAAATGTGACACGGGAATGCCGGAAAACTGGGAACCAAAATTTTTTAAATTGAAGAACGTACTCCAGCATCCAAAGCGCGGGAACCAGCGTCATGGCCACCTCACCTGCTAGCTGCGGGATAACTGACGATTCTAATATACCTATCAGGGTTCGCCTACGCCTGGTCAGCTCTGAGCAGTGCCCCTCGAAAGGCGCGTCGCGAAAATCTTGCTAAGCGTGTGACATATATACTTATGACCATAAAATCAAAAGTTTCCTTCCAATTAATTTAAAATTTGACCAGTATGTAAACCGATTTATCTATTTTAAATGTGTGTAGAAAACTGGTTAAAAACGTGGGTGGTTTTAAAAATATGTGCGATTGTTCAGACGTCGGCGCTCGTGTGACACGTAAAAAACGTGCAAAATTCACCGGATTTGAGGTGTTGATGGTGAATTACTCAGATCTTCGTAGTTTTTAATCAAAGAAATCTATATGACCTGATGCTTAATGAAATGAAGAAACGTTGTAATAATAGTTTTTCTCGTAATAATTTATTTTAATAGGAGATATGAGTCTGTGACACTCTGAAAATGCTTTTCCAAGAAGTAGCCAAATATTGCACGTGCCCAGAATTCCAGACGAATAACGTGTGAATCAATCCTCGAGCCACAGATGTACGGGTCGTTTGCACCGCGCGCCGGGCGACCTCGCGACAGCGGGTGGCGGAGACCGATAGGTTGAAGCGGGCTTTTTGTACCCACTAAATGATACCAATATCATTTGAAATACAATGGAATTGAATCTAAACCATTTGTCAAGTAAGTTTGACGGATGTTAGAAAAAGCATTGTTGAAATGCAGCAATTTATCTTGATTAATATAGTACGGCTTAAATGGTCTGTTTGAAATTTGCTATTTTCACAGTGGAGTAACTGCTGTCAGATATCTGTGGTAATTTATTAATGCACAGAACCATTATTCGATTAATCTGGATAATGGTTCCAGTTTTATACTCTGATTGTGCGGCTTCTCTTGACGATTCTATTAGACGTTGAATAAAAAACAAGCTAAATCTCTGCAGGTGTGCTCAGCCGCGATCCCAGTGGTAGTGTGAATCAATCAGCGATAGGGGGCCATTTGCACCACCGCGGGGGCTTCATTTTTTTTTAAATTATAGTAAATAAATTAATAAATAAATATTGGACAACATCACATGCATTGATCAGACCCCAAAGTTAGTAGCGTAAACACTTGTGTTATGGGTGTCAAAAACAACGAAGGTACCACAAAAATATACTTAAATACTGTAAGTTTGAAGGTTCCAGACACAAAACAAACACAGATGTTCATCGCATAAGTGTTTGTCCTGACTGGGATTCGAACCTACGCACACTGGGGCGCGCTATATGGGAGGGATGCGAAAAACTAATATTTTTAAATGAGGGTTATAACAAAAAATAACGCTTGTTTATAAAATTAGAGGGTATTTGACATATTGTGTCGTGAGATTGGCGGTTACCTTGGCTATTATTCAGTAGCTATTGACTCTTGAAGTGCAAGTGTTTAGTCATCCGCGCAGTTCAGTAAAAATTTTGTTGATCTTTGAAAATTCCTAATTCGAATTGTTGTGAGATTTTTCAAATTATTGATCATGTCTTATATGGACCAAGGTATGTACTCGATGTAACACTTAAGACAATGTAGTTTTTTTGATTAGCTGAACAGATAACCGTGTTTTCTTAATTTTGTTAGTGCAAACACTTTGATTCGCGATATTTTGATTTTGCGCAAAGTTCTTTTTAAATGAATAACGTTATAAATAAGTTCGACCCTTCGGTATCATAAAACCAAAGTCCAAAGTGAAAGCCTGTTGCGCAAAATCAAAATATCGCGAATCAAAGTGTTTGCACTAACAAAATTAAGAAAACACGGTTATCTGTTCAGTTAATCAAAAAAACTACATTGTCTTAAGTGTTACATCGAGTACATACCTTGGTCCATATAAGACATGATCAATAATTTGAAAAATCTCACAACAATTCGAATTAGGAATTTTCAAAGATCAACAAAATTTTTACTGAACTGCGCGGATGACTAAACACTTGCACTTCAAGAGTCAATAGCTACTGATTAATAGCCAAGGTAACCGCCAATCTCACGACACAATATGTCAAATACCCTCTAATTTTATAAACAAGCGTTATTTTTTGTTATTACCCTCATTTAAAAATATCAGTTTTTCGCATCCGTCCCATATAGCGCGCCCCAGTGTGCTACGACCCCTGGCGTATAGTGCAGGGTCACTACCAAATGCGCCATTCGGGCCATACGTCAAATACATACTATGGGCGTTAAATAAAAGGAAATTATTACACCTACAAGATGAGGTTGAAAACCAGCGTGGCCCGGGGGCACCTGCACCTGCGGCAGCAATTGCTGAACCTCTGCCTTTTGCCTTTAATGTGTGTTATTTAACCTTATTATTAGTAAGATGATATTTGTATGTATTGTAATTGTTTAAAAGGCAATAAACTATTTTTCTTTCTTTCTTTCTTTCTTATGAATCTCTGCAGATGTGCACAGCCGCGCTCCCAGGTGCTAGTGAGAAACGAATGAATCAATTTGCGATACGGGTTCATTTGCACCCGCGCGTGGGCGAGCGCAGCCCAGACCGGGTGCCGATTTAGCGGGTTTTTGTGCGGGAAGCACCTTGTGAAGATGAAATTGAATGTGGAACATTTATCAAGATGTAGGTAGTAAATACTATACATTTGTGAGTGTGACAGTTTCAATTGTTTTTCAATAATTTTAAACAATATAAAAGTGTCGAGCTTAAAGCTGACATACATCTTTCGCTGATGAGCAAAACGAAAGTTACGATACACCACCGCAAAATAGGCAAAAATGGCTGTAATTTATATGACTGGCCAAAAGATGCATAAAGGTATAATTTCTAGAAAATAGGCGTTTTGATGATGTTATCAAAGCGCTTATGATTGAGTATTTGTTGTTAAAATTTTTGTTATATAACCTCATTTGGCAGAAAGACACTAAAATATTCATCGAGGTAAGCGGCTACAAGTTTGATCCCTCCATTTACTTCACGAAATATCGAGATTAAAAAATATCTTTTTTACGCGCGAAACATTTTAAGAGGAATATTACTTTTATTTTAAGTTATTTCATTTATTGATTTCGGACTTCAAAGCTATCGATCGATCGATCTTGTAACGAAAAAATATAATAAATTCTTATCGAAATACTCCTTTATTGGTTTCTATATAAAATCATATAAAAATAAAAATATTACTACGTATTATGTATATATGCAAATAGTGTAATATTTTGTAAAAGGTTTATACTTAAATAGAATTCTAAACTCTCGAGAAATTTTATACAGGAGAATTTTCATAACTATTTTAATAAGCAAACTCGGCGGAGAGGCTCCATAAAAGCTACTAAAAAGTAAATTTACGGCAAAACTAAGTCCATTTAATTAAAACGGCATGTCATTTATAGTACAGTCACGTGTGTAAATATGTTTAAAACTGCATACAATGTTGACTTTTACTGCTTGGACGCTTGCACTTGCATTTAGGAGAGTTTCTATTTAATTTCATTCTGGAAACGGTTGTTTGAATGAGTGTGACTGGGATTAATTTTTCCAAAAATAAATTGTTTCAAAATTTTAATAGATTTACTTTTAGATTTCTTCGTCTAGTGAATGGTTAAATTCCCACCACCAATTCTTAACTTGTCGGTTCGATCCATGATTCGAAGCCAAAAATCCTGGCACGGTCTTCATTCAAAAGTGGGATTTTGCACCACGGGCTTGAATATTATGCAGTTACATTGAAAAACAACAAAAGGTGAAAGCAACAAATGGAATGAATAAAAAGGGACCAATTTCTTTCATTCCTTTTTTCAGGTAATTTTAGTTGGCTTAATAATTTAAAAAGCATTATTCAGTACTTTCATTTAAATTAATTCTCGAAAAAAGGGAATTTATTTTAGCTTTAAATGTTTAAGGTAAAAAATTATACTTCAAATAAAAAACGTCGTAGTTCTTTGAATGATTGCTTTACAATTTTGCTTCTATCTTAAGACTTTTACTTGCTAAATCGCTTTTTGCCGTTTTCATGTTCATATAAAAATAAAATTGTCTGCCTTTGAGTTTTTTATTTTGACAATTTAAGATAAAATATTGTTTGAAGACTAGTTGAATAAATACTTTTTATTATCGTATGGGATGGGAATAGGGCGGGCACCGACTCTTCCCATTCAGGTGTGGCGGGAAAACCGGGGTAGTATAGAGGGTAGTGGGACAAACGTCTTTAAAAGTTTTTTGTTTGCTCTTTGCCGCATGCAAAAATTTCGTTTTTTTTTCCTAAAGGTTGACTGGCAGAGAATGCTTTTGTGTAAGTCTGCCTTTTGTACCTAACTTGTGTGGTCAGTAAATTTTTATAATTAAATAAACGTCTTTAGTCCCACATACGGTAACGGCGTTTAAAAGCTTTCGCTTCTACGAAAACAAAGTTCCCTATGCAATGAATTTCAAATCGTTGACTTCACGTGAAGTGACATTTGAATTCACTCACATATAAAGCTCTCTATATTAGCCAATGCTTTATTGAAAAGTTTACTGCATTTTTCCGACAACTCGCGTGAATTATTAAAAGCATCGGTGTGTTTGACAAAGATTCCAAGTATCCCAGGAAGAGAAAACTTAATTTTGTTGCACGGCTATACGCCCACCCGAACGACTGGAAAGTACCTACTAAATTATGCAATATTACGCTTCGTAATACCTGCGTCATGAAAGCTGTATTGAACTTGAAAACAGTTATAGTAATAGCGACTATTTGTCTGTTTTGTTTGATCATCACACTACTTGTTTTAGTCCGACTGGCTAGCTGCACCCTCACAGGTGAAATCTGCCGACATAATAGCTCTGGCTGTGTTTCGGCAGTATTAATGTGGGAGCCAGTAGGTACACTTGAAATCAAAGGCTCGAAGATCAGATGAATCTACAGTCTGACAGCACATTGAGCGACGCTTGCTGGTGAAGTGTCCCTCAATGGAATAGGCCGCAATGGCCGCTTACCATCAGGTGGGCTGCGTGTCTGTCTGCTAACTACTGACATAGTATAAAAAAACAACTCTGGTAGTTTATTTGAGTACCAGCTGTGATTTGGGGTAATTTATCCGACAGGATGTATCAGCCAATTTATGTCTCACTGCAGTACAAAAGCCTCCATCCTTGAAATCAAGTTATCGCTATAATGACGGGTAGTGGCTTAATCACAAACCCGGGCTGTGTCTGAAAAACCCGACACAAAGTTAGCTCGATCCGGGAATTTAACCCAGGACCCCGAGATCTTGGCCCGGTACTTAAACTACAGACCATCGATGCGTTGTTCATCCGACAGGCTACCCACTAAACCAACACTAGATTCTTCGTAGTCGTGGATTACCAGGGTACTCTTTTCGGATTCTGCCAACAATTTTTTTTTAATATCTAGGTTCTGTTTGTGATTACCAGCTCGAACACTCGACCGGTTAATTAAATTATCATAGTGATTTGAATAATGGAGACCTTCGCAAGTCATTTATACGTTGTTTACATGAATCTGAGATATTGAAGTACTGAACAATCATTACATTTTCACTAAATGTAAACAAAGCTACTAAAAGACATCGCCAAATGAGACAAAGTACACACCATATTTTACGAGCGTATTTCAAATCAACCTCCTATTTTACTTACATATTTGCTGGTAAATGGGAAATTCCGCCAACGAATGGCGTGGACGTTTAAACTCGCAGTACGGATCTGTTGAATGAGTAATTGTGTTGGAACGGTTATTTAACAATTTCTTTGTCATCTCGGAGCTATTCAGAAGTTTCATTGCAGTCTATTGTCTCATCTCCCAAATTAGGTTTGCAACTGGTAATGTACATTTCACTGATAGCACTACTATTTATATCTAATATTAAATAGCCAGTGCTCTGAAGAGTCGCCCCACAACATTATTATGGTATTCCATATCGCAAAACTATTGACACAACCATTTTACTTCTAGAGCAGCTTCTTTGGATTTAAACATAAATAATAATTGATTCACTTAATAAAATGTATATCGCCGGTCTTTTATTTTTGTTAACCTTCAAATTGATTAACACTCTTTAAAGTGACTATGACATTGCTCCCACTTAGTACAACTATTTTTTTGACGCAGGTGAAATGCCGCTGGCCTGTAGTGTAAAGAGGCAACATCAACACGGCTTTTGTAGAGCCCTCAATCTGAAATGCTGTTTCAAGAAAGAAACTATTTACAGGCTATCCACGAGGAATGCGGTGAGCTTGACGAAGTCTTCTAAGTCTTCTTCTTCTTAGCGTGTCGATGGCTAATTATTTTTCTAAGTAGGTAGTCAGTCGCGACTATTAGTACTATACTTTCTGTAAACTAACTTCCTGAATCTTAACCCACTTTGTGACGTGTACGTTCATTCAAATAAAACACTATCCCATAAACAATTCGATATTTTCAATACATTTATTTTACTAACTTTATTCCTGTCCAAAACAAATTGTGGTTGCAGCTCCTATGCCAACATCTAACTTAACTCGACTTCAAATGAACCCGAAGTTTGTTAATTAAGGAGTGACGACTCGATTTGGTTACTTGCACACTTTTTGTCACTTAAATTGAGCCATCAATAAGGTGACTGCTATTTGGAACGACATGTTGATCGTCGTGTACATACGGCAATGTGGGGAAAAGGGAGGCTAGTGAATAATGGCTAGGTATAAACTTGTCCTGCGTAATTGATAATAGGTTTAGTTATATAAGTACTAACACTATAACTTGCTTATTTATTTATACTTTGAAACTACTAAAACGCTTTGGTGTAAATATTCCTACCAGTCCAATCAGTGTTCAATATTGTGGACATCCGCACAAACTCTCGATCACAATCATATTGGTTTTCTGTGGCTATTTAGAATTTCAAATATCCGCTGCCTACGCTTAATTACAAGTCGTGAGTTTCTATGAACAGGTAGATAGTTCAACGTTTGTTGCGTGGTTTTAGGCCGTTTTGTAAATAACAGAGGATAAATTACGCAGTTGCTACTATACTTATTTACTATTAGGAATTTGAGTATTTTATTATGGAAGACCTTTTACTATTATTATGTTTTTATGTGTGGTAGACGAGTGATTTCAAAAGTTATATTTTTTTATGTCAGAGGCGGCATACTAGCCAGCGGGTCGCCTGATGGTAAGCAATCACCGCCGCCCATGGACATCTGCAACACCAGAGGGATCGCTGATGCGTTGCCGGCTTATGGGGGTGAAGTCCTCCGGCACTCTCACAAACCAGACGAAACACAATAGTAGCCACTATTATTTCATGCTGGTGTTATGTGAGAGGGTGGTACTTTTCCCGAACGAGCCAGCCCTATACTGTAAAACAGAATGGCTCTACAACTACAAAAACAACACAAAAATTACATGTGTGAGGTCGAAGGTTTGAATCTCGATACGCACAAATAATGGACTTATAGAACAAACAGCAATATTTTCAAATTCATTCGTCAATGTCAACGTCAAAATGATTTATTTCGAAATCAACTTTGAGATAACACAACAACACACAATTCACGGTAAATTTTCTTTTAGTTATTTATTAGTTTTTACTTTATTTATTAAGAATTTATTTTACGTTGTTAAAAGTTGTCAGTCAGATCGACAGGCAATTTAAACCCAATATGTCCCTTAAGTAGAAGTTGTCAAGTGCCACGATGATTAATTACAAAATTAAAAACATAAATCTCTTTCAGTGTTCTGTAAATATATATAATGGAATGTCGTTGGCATGTTTTATGGAGCTTCCTTGTAATTACATTTTTGGGTGACACTATGAGTTCATTGAGTTTAATTGTTGTCTTACTGATTGAGGTTCTTTATGTCCCAACGTTAATTGCATTGGTAATTTTTTGGTGCTTTTTTATTTTCTGTAGTGTAATTTTGTTTAATTATTGCAATAATTTACCATTTTACGGTTAAATGTCTTCTTGCATTTAATTTTCTTATATGTTGGTAGAAAAGCTCGTAACCTTACCAGCAACTGTCGCCTTTCCACTAAGGGATATTTTATCACGTTAGCTACCGCTCCTATGGTTAAATCTGCTTTGGCTGTATAACGGCAATATTGATGAGGCAGCCATATTGCCAAAAAAGCATAGCACAGTATACTTGGCTGCATACTGTGCTATGCTTTCTTGTCAACTATCTCAGTGGCCGCTTACCATCAGGGTAAGCTATCAATATAACAATTATCTGTAAAAAAATCCTTGATGTTTTTTAAATATTTGTTCGTGAAACAATCGCTCTCCTAACACAAAAGATGCAATTAATATACCCTTATTACATCTGCTAGTCGCGCGTCGAATATCGAATAAACAGGCAATTTACGGCTATATCGTGTTTACCCGCCAAACGTCCCGTGAGGGTTGGCGAACTATACGCGCCAATCTTCGTTAACCGTCGGTCTTGTTTGGTTTTTCGTACATCATGAAATGGCGTTCGGTGGACTGAGAGAATGGGCTGAAAGCGTTGGACGAAGAATGACGGCCTGTCGATGGTCGAGCGAGTACAATAGGTCAGCCATGAGTTTGAGAGCATGTAAAGGAAAGTGTGTAAGGTAAATGATGCTGTTTACGGATCAAGTTTGAGTTTCAGCAAAAATCTGACTGCGAGAAAAATTATGAAGGTGTTAAACACCTTTTTGTTTTCATTTTAATCAGTCATTTGGTTTATTATTGGCAACAACAGATGTCGTATTAGTTAAAATTTGAGTTGCAGTTATACATCACCGCATTTACTATACGGACGCAGCTTCGCAAGTACAAAGGATTTTTTCTCCCTAAACTATTTTACTTGTCTGTCAAATTACGAAATATAAGCCCAGAGGGTCTATCTACGAGAAAAAATTTTTATCACCGCGATCACAGATTTCTCATTTACAATTTTAACCAACACGCCTGATGTTGCAAAGAATAAACAAAATGAGAGATTTAAATAAATTAAAAAAGTTTGATAAAAAAAATAGTAATTTATAGTAGCAATGTTCTTAGCTTGATAAGACTCTAAGATGGATCTCTCGTCCACAGGTCCTTGATATTATGAAATTTTGGGATACGCGTAACTTATGGTCATCCTACCGGTAGTTGTGTAAATTGGGTATATTCTGGGTTGACCCCATGAGTGTTTAACAAAACCATAATTGTTATTGTTATTCGTTGCCTCCGCAGGCAATCCCGACAATGGTTTAAGGCTCTCCGGTCCTTTGACAGTTTAAGGCTACACTCAGATTCACCCTTTGAGATATTTGGTTATGTAAACTTCGGAAATTGCTTCACCGACATGAGTGAAACTCAAGAACATGATGATGATATTTTGCGGGCCGCCATTCTCGCCGTTGATTTGTTTATGAAAGGCATTTCCACATAAAAATTGAATTAAATACCTACTTCTATTTTATAATTCTACGTTAAAAGAAACAAATAAGACTGGACCAAAATTTTTTTTTTCTGGTGACTTATTGTTCCAATAGAATCGTGAACCGTGTTGATTTTAATTATGTCTGAACTAGGCTTAATCTTGCAATTATATTTTACTTTAGTAATTCTTATTGTTATTTTGCGTCTGAATAATAGAAATAGAATTTTTTCTCAGCTTCTAATTTTTATAAGGCTTCCATTGTTCGTTTCAAGGTAAGAAGCCCTATAAAGGGCCACTGGAACAGTATTTCCAGCTTTTCTTCAATTATAATCAGTACGTCAGAAATATTCCAAGTTATGTGCTGGTTTCTTTGAGAATTTCCAGAAATATAACCGCATGGCCTTGCTCTCCATTCCCGATAGAGGGAAAGTTGCGAAAGCAAAACACCATATTAATAATAGAATGCTGTTTCGTCTTTCTTATTTCTTATAACTTTTTTTTTCTTAAACATACTAATTCATACTAGTTCGGAGTTTCGAAATTGAAGGTGTAAAACACCCTCGTGTCTAAAACAGATTGGCCGTTGTAGCCAAAAACGGATGGGAGGACATTATTTATTATATTATTATATGTATGCTGCTACAAACTGATATGGACTAAACTTCAAAAAGCAGAATAAATACTGAAAATTTACAATGACGTTAGAAAGACAAATAAAACGTCGGTAAAGAGCCTTCTCAGTTGTACAAACGGCTCGTAAAGTCTTGAGAGTTCTACAGAATCCAGCCGGAAGCCCCTAGTCTTTCAGTATTTTACTCTAGTGAGAAAGAATTGTTTTAAAAATGCAGTTCAACGAGGATTTGTAATTTGTGTGACTCTTACAGAAAATGTTTACTATCCCATGTGACTAGTAAAACTATCCTATATCATTCCCAGTTTTGTGAGAGTTTAAATCATCTATATTGACGTGAAAACGGAAACGATGTTCTCTAAGGACCACATCCATCTACCCTAAACTGTCTAACAGGGCCATTTGAAACACAAAATGTACGCGATGGAATCTAAGCCTTAAATTGCCTGTGGGAATATGACAGATTAGGTTTAATGTGATGCTTGCTAAACATACTTTTTGAGCAAATCTCTACAAATTTACACTTTGCTAATGCATAAACATCCAGAACAAACACAAGTATTATTAAAATGCTACTATATGCTAAAAATTGCATACTGGTATTCAATTTAAGCAATGAATTCAAGTCCTTATAACCCCAACCAGTGTATAACAAAAAGGGCACGCGTGCTATAATCTCAACACTGGGCGACAGTAAACTGGAAGTCGTAACAAAAATCCAATTTTCGGCAGCACTTGTTAACCCCCTACCATCGGTTTTTAGAAATTATTAATACAATTCGACTGAGTAATCACGTATCTAGTTTTTGAGTGTGGTATAGCGATGCTGCTAGCAGGTCTTTATATACATTATCAGTCGAAATGGACACTATTAAATCGTAAGCAATGTAGGAATTGAAAAAAAGGAAGGGGCAGGAATCGTGTATAAAAATATCATAGCTTATGTGGCTCCATTTTTGTATTGCAAAGTTGGCTGACACACACACGTTGTTCTTTTTATTTGAAGCCTAGAAAACAAAATTATTAGTGTCTAATATAACAATTTTAAATAGCACGTTGCCGACCCGTTATACTAGCTTCATATTTATGTGCTATGCCGTAATTATTATGCTTGTATATATTGAGCCAGTTACTTGCCACAAGGGTGGCACGGGCTGGTCACTTTCGGACGTTACGGGAAAATTGTGGGAATTTGGTAGGTAGTAGGATACTTTAATTCCGACTACTACAGCCGCAGGTCACACCAGCGGTTCATTCCCGTTCGTCCCACCAAGCTTCTTCCCACCAGTGGGACGATGTAACAAATGCTCCTGCCTACTCTGATTTTTTTTTTATTGTTAGGCCAATAAATACTCGTCTATAACCTACGTTGTTATTTGACGTAGTAGTAACTCAAGTTCTATAAGGTTGTGATAGAGATTTATGAAAATCGTGGAGAGTCTACAATTTCAAGGTTCTTTCATATTCCTTCCTATATCCTGAAATCTTATAGATACAAGACAATTCTATTGATAAGTACTTACACCTACCTATAGTGTATTAGAGAATACTATATTCGATCGATTTGCTCGTCATTATGGGGCGTTTTATCTTAATAAATAGAAAAGTGAGACAACCGCATTTATCTCTACTAAAGTAAAGATCAAAGGATAAGAAAATCCTTATCCATAGGCAAAATGACCGAATCCTACCAATGGTATGTGCTAATTTATTCTAGATTGACAATACTATCGATTAATTCGATTATAATAAATTATATTGGATAAAGTAGGAATCGATATTATCGATTACATAGACGTCGTTTACACTCTCGATTATCATAACGATTGTCATTATTTGAGCTCCATTTGCATCATCGATTAATAATCGATGCACAATTAATTTTACGGCAACACTAGTAGGTAGTCTGATGATAAACATTGGAACTATTTATCTATTTATAAAAGATTTAAGAATCTACTTTATTTTCTTAGTAAATGAAAATATCCGTGATGAACAATAAAACCATTTTTTACTTGTTTGTAAACAAAATAGGCCCTTTGTCTCAGTTTATTTATCTATCTGTATGTATGTTAGACTGTAATATTTTTATTATTATGGTCATTAGTTTCTTAAATTTGTGTTACTTGAGGTAAACCGGTTATTATTATTATTGTTAATTCTCAGTCTATTCGACATCATAGGTAATGTATTTTCATATTTATAACCAATGACATGTATGTACACTAATTTTAGATTTTTTTGTGCTAAGTCGAGAGATACCAATAACAAAATTACTCTATAATTGTCTATGGATCCTCCCCGTCTATACTTCTTAAGTGTTTATTTTATCAAATACATTATTTACTAAATTATTCAGGCCTTTTTTATGAATAAATTTAATTTATTTACAAGTGATCTTGGTAACACTATTATTTTATCTATGGCATCATCGATTGTTAGTCTTTGCTTTATACGATGCTCCAAAATTATAAAAAGTAATGTCAAATGTCAATGTGACACTTTGAAAGGTATTCTATTTTATTTACAACAACAACTTTCTTTGAAAATAAATTTGTTTGAAGTGAAACCCAATGATTCGAAGGCATTAGGATGTACTACCAATTTCCCAAGGATATCTACAAGGAATATGGACAACTCAAAGGTAATCGCAACAATCTTAACTAGTCTCCGTGCCCTATCTTTTTGTTTCGTCTATTATCACATCGTAATCAAGTACAAATTAATTATAACGATTGAATCATTTGTTCCAATGAGGTTGATCTGTTACAATTCACCCCCAAAATTGCTGTGATTCCTGAAGAACAGTAATTTTCCTTACATTTAAATCAATCATTTTTCACTGCGCATTTCATTGTCTTAAGAATTTCCCTACCTAACTGGGTAAACGGCCACCCTTCACTCCCCACCGGAGATGAATGCCGCTCGGTCATTTCTATTCTCCGGGCCGCCCCCTGTCCTCCCATTTAATTGTTAAATAATTTATCTATTGACTCGAAAACATATTTCTTTACAGGAAATTAACGACTACCAGATGTTACTTTTCACTATCCAAATCACATAATTGATCAAGTTCTAAGTAATCTATGTCGAATTTAGGACTAAATTCAACTATAATAGCCTTTAATACAATTCGCTTTTCGGAATAAACGGAGCGGTTCTCAGGTCTGTATACTATATTTTTACTATGAAAACACAAGCTTCAGTGATAGTAGTAAATTAATTTTATTAAAACGAGTTATGCAAGAGAAAACTTCCTTGGAAGTTCAATCTTTTTACATCGCTCGTTCTAATTTCACAGTCTAATATTTTGACAACCATCAAACACATACCTCAATTATTAGTATTTCTTGTAAGGAGTAGGTATACAAGCCCAAGAAAAAGTTTAGATATGAGTAAATTCCTTCCGAATTGCATTAAACATGATTATTCAAATTCCACGCATTGACTTTACATACAACCTTATTATGCAAATTGGATAGCATTTGTTTAATATTATAACTCACGTAGTAATAGAATGCTATTTGTTCATAAGCGCCATCTAAAGGGTCGCGGTTGAACTACCAAACTACGTTTTAAATGTCGCGTTAGCGCCATCTAGAGTTTTGTGGTTGAACTACCAAACTACATTGATTTCCCTGTCAATGTGTGTGTCAAATTGATGGTCGAGTTCGGCCGACTGTTCATAGAGGGCAGCGCAGTAACATAAACAAATTTCTTGTAATGATTTCAGGTTCGGTACCCTAATGACCATTCGATTCAAACATTCTACCTGTCCTTGACTGAAGGATAAACAATTATTTACTAAAGGGATACTACAACCATAATAAGGAAATGCAATCCGTTTAACACTTCAACTGTGGTGGTCTTATTTCGCAAAAAAAATGACACGTCTGTGAAAATACTTAAGAGTTCACCTTCACTTCTACTTCCGCAATTAATTAAAATCATGATATTTCGAATTTAAGTGTATATGAAACGTATGTCGTTGGAATCTCTAATAATTAATAAATTAACCCATTATTGTTAAGGTTTTTCATTTCTTTAACATATTTATTCATTAATGTACTTAACTTATTTCTAATGATTAATTCCTTATTTACTTTTAGCTATAAATTTTATAAAAGGTATAATATCTATCTAAATTTTGTAACATATTTTATTAGTTAAGTACATCAATTTATTAGGCTTCATCTTGTATGTTTAAGTAGTTTTACATATTAAATATGATTTTTAAAATTTATGGGTGTTTTACTTATGGAATGCAATCTCTGTACATTACTTTAAAATGGTTTTATTTCAAGATCTAAGTATATAATATACTATATTCATAGATAAACTATGTAAATTAGAACTTTCCTAAGTTAAAAAATATCACTTAACTCAATCAATGTGCACGCAAACATCTAAATTTTCACACAGCAATCACCTTCCACTCTACTTTATAAAATCAATTAATAATTTAACAAATAGATTAAGTTATTAAAGTTACAAAAGGGAAGGATCCTAGTTTCCTAGAAATATTTGTGCGGGACGGCCATAGTGATAATAAAACACAATGGTATATATTTTATAGGTGTAGGTAGCTTTGCCATTTCTGTTAATTTTGTTATTTAACCATACCGTTCATTTTCCCATAACTCTAAAATATTTACCTTCATAGAAAGCTTGGGTACTTAAGATAATAATACAACATCTGGTCTGCAGGAAAGCGTTATGGATCTCCTGCGCATAGGGTTGCCAACTTTTTGTTTTACAAGAAATTACGTACTTCTATCGACGAGCCCTTTTAGAGTAATGGTCGAGAACCAGAGGTCGCGGCTTCGATTCCCGCCCGGTACAAACATTTGTGTGCATGAACATGTCTGCTTGTATATGTCGGGGTGTTTCTAGTTTCAATGTTTAATAATTAATATGTATTTATTTAAAAAAATATGTAAGTAATTTTTATCTATTGTCTAGCACTCATAGCACAAGTTAATGCTTAGTTTGGGGCTAGGTGGCGCTGTGTAAATAATGTCCAGATATATTTATTTATCCTCCCGCCACTTAGCATTCATTATGTACTGAAAAACTCGAATATTCGACAATGACAGATTCGTTTAGAAACTCAAAATTATTTGTTTGTGGTTGCGCTACACTGAGCAGTGAGCGCGTTTTGACTAAATAAAACTTATGTGAGCGTCTAATAACACACAATGTGTTACTAGCATTTTGATACTGAAAACAGTATTTTGGTAAATTTTATTTTTGTTCAACAGTAAAAGTATAATTTAGTGAAAAACCGTATTATACTGTTAAAAAAAAAACATAGTTGACAACCCTACACGTGTTCCGCAATTCAACACCAGAGTCGTCCTTTGAAAAACAAAAGACTGAATTCGAACAGCCCCTTTCTCATTTAGCGCAAAAAAAACCACTACCTAACGGTCCTACCTACAAAATAACACGTGGGGTCAACTCATAGACGACCGATTTTTTCCTAAAGCTTTGACTAATAATATACTCAGCTTATAGGTTATCAGTCAATCAATCCCTCATCCAATTTACATTCATACCAGGAAATCGTTCTGACCTAGTCTAAATCTATAAGTTATAACCTGAAATCCTTAACCTACAAAATATTTTTCTATAATTTATTCATTGATTCCTTACTATAACTACGTTGTGTCGGTAGTTTAGTTACCCAATGCTTACATGAGGTGATGATCAATATATGGTTCCCTAACTGTATTAATTACTACTCTTTTACTTTGTTTACGAACAACTTTCTATTCCCACTCCCTTTGTTAAACCACAACAAAGTTTTTCTTAAGATAATTTTTTTTTTATTTAAATCCACTAAAACCCTATAATAATACTTATTCCTTGGTCACGTAATTTAATCATTGCATAAATCGTTATCATACTTTATGCCGGTTTCTAACAATCAGAAAACATTAATTACTTATCAATCATCTTTCAAGCCTAACCTAATGATCCGTAATCTATCATTCGCAATCTCGAAACAACGATTATTTTCCCGATTGATAAAAGTCGATTAAGAGAGAAAAAAAAACACAATAGTGCACATTCAAATCCAACCACAGATGACATAAAACAAAATTAATTTATTATGATTCTGAACTGTATTAACAGCCGAAATTAAACGCAACCGGTACAATTGAAAGTACATACTAACATACTAAAGCACCCGAATCAGTTAAATAATTTCAAGAAAGGTATCAGAGTAGATACACATAATTATTTTATGTCATCTCAGCATTAAACAATAAGACACTGACCTTTATACGCCCGAGGTGAATCTCCTATGATGTTGTTTAGTCATGATGAAGAGCAGACTTCCTGTTCTGTTTCCTTGTTTCACAACACATCACAACTCAATGAGATTACACATCATTGTCACAACTACTTAGTTCCCGTCGCGCGCGTCGGTTGGGAACCTAAATCATACTAACTAACCTAAGACGCACCCCTTACAATTGATTTAAAGAAAAAAGATCGCCACATACATTATCGCATCATCGTAAATAACAACTCTCAAATTTGCCCGTCTAGTTTTCTTATCGGTCCGGCGACACATTGAGTGGATTGATCCTTAAAAAGTCGTTCATTTTAAAATTTGACATTGTAAGAACGTCAAGTAGCTGATATGTTTTTACACCTACTAAAAAACTAAAGACTTCGAGACATTCCTACGAACCGCATGAAATGCAATACATCACGGCGTTTTTTTTTTTTTTTTTTTTTTTTACATCACTTGTTATAGGTAATTGCCTCTCTATATCCAAGCTAATTCGTGGGATCGAAATATGGCAAAATCTTAAAATAGCGGCCGTATTTACATAACGACATCAACAGTAATATTCAACCCACACACGCACGCCTACACAATCCGTTGTGTGTGTCCTATTATCACTAATTTATGCTGTCTCAACATGGAAAAAAAAAACGCTATAAACCACTGACCTTGAATTATGATCTTTGTCACTCACCATAGACAATGGACACATTGGTAGCTTTACCTTTCGATAGAACTGCCTTTACCTACTTTCTTTAAAGAACTCTCCCTGTTTACACTATGTACACAGTTAAAATTAAATCAACATTATCAACATCTACTATGGATCAAAACGTCAATCATTCTTCACTTGCAAATACTGAATTAGGCACGCGCACACCCTCTCTCAATGAATACGTGAAAGTTAGTCGTCCCCGGAATTCAACCGACCCTTCTGCCATTTAGGGATGGCGATCTGAGATCGATTAATCGAAGAATCGATTTTTTTTTTTTTTTGAGCCAAAAAGATCGATTTCTTTAAATCGATATGTAGTACTGAATCTATTCAGTGAATCGATATTTCACCCTTGAAAATCGACATTCGATTATTTTTTTTTTTTTTTTTTTTTTTTAGGTTTTGGTATAAACCAAAAAAGTACAACCGACTTCAAGAAGGATTTCTCATTTGTGAATTCGTATGATAAAAATCTTTTGAAAATTGAAGAAAAATATGAGGCCATCTTTATTTCTGTTATAAAAAATTTAATTTGTCAAATTCAACACCCCCAAATTTTTTTTTTTTATACAAAAGTGCTTTCCATGTTAAGACAATACCTCAATTTGAGGTAAATATCGGTTTCGTATAATTCGGTCTCGATTCTTTGTGGATCGATTCATTAGGTCACGATTCGAATCGATTCAAAAAAAATCGATTTTTTTTTTCGGAAAGAATCGCCATCCCTACTGCCATTTTTAAAAGGCCAGCGGGGCACCATAAAAAGTGTCCACGCCCACAAGCTGCTGCCACTAAACGCATTATCAAAAATTCAAAGCGTTGTCGACTTTACCTAAAATACCTATTTTTTACACCCCCAAATTCTTAATCTCATCACATTTCAACCTTATTCCATTTACACGATCAACAAATTGTGACCAAACCATTGTTTCAGTCACTGTTTTTTTTTTTCTTCAAAAACCAGAATATGACAATCCTGGTCACGGCACCAAATTGTAACAAATGCTCCTGCCTACTCTGATTTTTTTTTTATTGTTAGGCCAATAAATACTCGTCTATAACCTACGTTGTTATTTGACGTAGTAGTAACTCAAGTTCTATAAGGTTGTGATAGAGATTTATGAAAATCGTGGAGAGTCTACAATTTCAAGGTTCTTTCATATTCCTTCCTATATCCTGAAATCTTATAGATACAAGACAATTCTATTGATAAGTACTTACACCTACCTATAGTGTATTAGAGAATACTATATTCGATCGATTTGCTCGTCATTATGGGGCGTTTTATCTTAATAAATAGAAAAGTGAGACAACCGCATTTATCTCTACTAAAGTAAAGATCAAAGGATAAGAAAATCCTTATCCATAGGCAAAATGACCGAATCCTACCAATGGTATGTGCTAATTTATTCTAGATTGACAATACTATCGATTAATTCGATTATAATAAATTATATTGGATAAAGTAGGAATCGATATTATCGATTACATAGACGTCGTTTACACTCTCGATTATCATAACGATTGTCATTATTTGAGCTCCATTTGCATCATCGATTAATAATCGATGCACAATTAATTTTACGGCAACACTAGTAGGTAGTCTGATGATAAACATTGGAACTATTTATCTATTTATAAAAGATTTAAGAATCTACTTTATTTTCTTAGTAAATGAAAATATCCGTGATGAACAATAAAACCATTTTTTACTTGTTTGTAAACAAAATAGGCCCTTTGTCTCAGTTTATTTATCTATCTGTATGTATGTTAGACTGTAATATTTTTATTATTATGGTCATTAGTTTCTTAAATTTGTGTTACTTGAGGTAAACCGGTTATTATTATTATTGTTAATTCTCAGTCTATTCGACATCATAGGTAATGTATTTTCATATTTATAACCAATGACATGTATGTACACTAATTTTAGATTTTTTTGTGCTAAGTCGAGAGATACCAATAACAAAATTACTCTATAATTGTCTATGGATCCTCCCCGTCTATACTTCTTAAGTGTTTATTTTATCAAATACATTATTTACTAAATTATTCAGGCCTTTTTTATGAATAAATTTAATTTATTTACAAGTGATCTTGGTAACACTATTATTTTATCTATGGCATCATCGATTGTTAGTCTTTGCTTTATACGATGCTCCAAAATTATAAAAAGTAATGTCAAATGTCAATGTGACACTTTGAAAGGTATTCTATTTTATTTACAACAACAACTTTCTTTGAAAATAAATTTGTTTGAAGTGAAACCCAATGATTCGAAGGCATTAGGATGTACTACCAATTTCCCAAGGATATCTACAAGGAATATGGACAACTCAAAGGTAATCGCAACAATCTTAACTAGTCTCCGTGCCCTATCTTTTTGTTTCGTCTATTATCACATCGTAATCAAGTACAAATTAATTATAACGATTGAATCATTTGTTCCAATGAGGTTGATCTGTTACAATTCACCCCCAAAATTGCTGTGATTCCTGAAGAACAGTAATTTTCCTTACATTTAAATCAATCATTTTTCACTGCGCATTTCATTGTCTTAAGAATTTCCCTACCTAACTGGGTAAACGGCCACCCTTCACTCCCCACCGGAGATGAATGCCGCTCGGTCATTTCTATTCTCCGGGCCGCCCCCTGTCCTCCCATTTAATTGTTAAATAATTTATCTATTGACTCGAAAACATATTTCTTTACAGGAAATTAACGACTACCAGATGTTACTTTTCACTATCCAAATCACATAATTGATCAAGTTCTAAGTAATCTATGTCGAATTTAGGACTAAATTCAACTATAATAGCCTTTAATACAATTCGCTTTTCGGAATAAACGGAGCGGTTCTCAGGTCTGTATACTATATTTTTACTATGAAAACACAAGCTTCAGTGATAGTAGTAAATTAATTTTATTAAAACGAGTTATGCAAGAGAAAACTTCCTTGGAAGTTCAATCTTTTTACATCGCTCGTTCTAATTTCACAGTCTAATATTTTGACAACCATCAAACACATACCTCAATTATTAGTATTTCTTGTAAGGAGTAGGTATACAAGCCCAAGAAAAAGTTTAGATATGAGTAAATTCCTTCCGAATTGCATTAAACATGATTATTCAAATTCCACGCATTGACTTTACATACAACCTTATTATGCAAATTGGATAGCATTTGTTTAATATTATAACTCACGTAGTAATAGAATGCTATTTGTTCATAAGCGCCATCTAAAGGGTCGCGGTTGAACTACCAAACTACGTTTTAAATGTCGCGTTAGCGCCATCTAGAGTTTTGTGGTTGAACTACCAAACTACATTGATTTCCCTGTCAATGTGTGTGTCAAATTGATGGTCGAGTTCGGCCGACTGTTCATAGAGGGCAGCGCAGTAACATAAACAAATTTCTTGTAATGATTTCAGGTTCGGTACCCTAATGACCATTCGATTCAAACATTCTACCTGTCCTTGACTGAAGGATAAACAATTATTTACTAAAGGGATACTACAACCATAATAAGGAAATGCAATCCGTTTAACACTTCAACTGTGGTGGTCTTATTTCGCAAAAAAAATGACACGTCTGTGAAAATACTTAAGAGTTCACCTTCACTTCTACTTCCGCAATTAATTAAAATCATGATATTTCGAATTTAAGTGTATATGAAACGTATGTCGTTGGAATCTCTAATAATTAATAAATTAACCCATTATTGTTAAGGTTTTTCATTTCTTTAACATATTTATTCATTAATGTACTTAACTTATTTCTAATGATTAATTCCTTATTTACTTTTAGCTATAAATTTTATAAAAGGTATAATATCTATCTAAATTTTGTAACATATTTTATTAGTTAAGTACATCAATTTATTAGGCTTCATCTTGTATGTTTAAGTAGTTTTACATATTAAATATGATTTTTAAAATTTATGGGTGTTTTACTTATGGAATGCAATCTCTGTACATTACTTTAAAATGGTTTTATTTCAAGATCTAAGTATATAATATACTATATTCATAGATAAACTATGTAAATTAGAACTTTCCTAAGTTAAAAAATATCACTTAACTCAATCAATGTGCACGCAAACATCTAAATTTTCACACAGCAATCACCTTCCACTCTACTTTATAAAATCAATTAATAATTTAACAAATAGATTAAGTTATTAAAGTTACAAAAGGGAAGGATCCTAGTTTCCTAGAAATATTTGTGCGGGACGGCCATAGTGATAATAAAACACAATGGTATATATTTTATAGGTGTAGGTAGCTTTGCCATTTCTGTTAATTTTGTTATTTAACCATACCGTTCATTTTCCCATAACTCTAAAATATTTACCTTCATAGAAAGCTTGGGTACTTAAGATAATAATACAACATCTGGTCTGCAGGAAAGCGTTATGGATCTCCTGCGCATAGGGTTGCCAACTTTTTGTTTTACAAGAAATTACGTACTTCTATCGACGAGCCCTTTTAGAGTAATGGTCGAGAACCAGAGGTCGCGGCTTCGATTCCCGCCCGGTACAAACATTTGTGTGCATGAACATGTCTGCTTGTATATGTCGGGGTGTTTCTAGTTTCAATGTTTAATAATTAATATGTATTTATTTAAAAAAATATGTAAGTAATTTTTATCTATTGTCTAGCACTCATAGCACAAGTTAATGCTTAGTTTGGGGCTAGGTGGCGCTGTGTAAATAATGTCCAGATATATTTATTTATCCTCCCGCCACTTAGCATTCATTATGTACTGAAAAACTCGAATATTCGACAATGACAGATTCGTTTAGAAACTCAAAATTATTTGTTTGTGGTTGCGCTACACTGAGCAGTGAGCGCGTTTTGACTAAATAAAACTTATGTGAGCGTCTAATAACACACAATGTGTTACTAGCATTTTGATACTGAAAACAGTATTTTGGTAAATTTTATTTTTGTTCAACAGTAAAAGTATAATTTAGTGAAAAACCGTATTATACTGTTAAAAAAAAAACATAGTTGACAACCCTACACGTGTTCCGCAATTCAACACCAGAGTCGTCCTTTGAAAAACAAAAGACTGAATTCGAACAGCCCCTTTCTCATTTAGCGCAAAAAAAACCACTACCTAACGGTCCTACCTACAAAATAACACGTGGGGTCAACTCATAGACGACCGATTTTTTCCTAAAGCTTTGACTAATAATATACTCAGCTTATAGGTTATCAGTCAATCAATCCCTCATCCAATTTACATTCATACCAGGAAATCGTTCTGACCTAGTCTAAATCTATAAGTTATAACCTGAAATCCTTAACCTACAAAATATTTTTCTATAATTTATTCATTGATTCCTTACTATAACTACGTTGTGTCGGTAGTTTAGTTACCCAATGCTTACATGAGGTGATGATCAATATATGGTTCCCTAACTGTATTAATTACTACTCTTTTACTTTGTTTACGAACAACTTTCTATTCCCACTCCCTTTGTTAAACCACAACAAAGTTTTTCTTAAGATAATTTTTTTTTTATTTAAATCCACTAAAACCCTATAATAATACTTATTC
This sequence comes from Mecyna flavalis, assembly GCA_949319885.1. Taxonomy (NCBI): domain Eukaryota; kingdom Metazoa; phylum Arthropoda; class Insecta; order Lepidoptera; family Crambidae; genus Mecyna; species Mecyna flavalis. The sequence continues at coordinate 5,856,654 of OX439439.1, forward strand.
CTTGGTCACGTAATTTAATCATTGCATAAATCGTTATCATACTTTATGCCGGTTTCTAACAATCAGAAAACATTAATTACTTATCAATCATCTTTCAAGCCTAACCTAATGATCCGTAATCTATCATTCGCAATCTCGAAACAACGATTATTTTCCCGATTGATAAAAGTCGATTAAGAGAGAAAAAAAAACACAATAGTGCACATTCAAATCCAACCACAGATGACATAAAACAAAATTAATTTATTATGATTCTGAACTGTATTAACAGCCGAAATTAAACGCAACCGGTACAATTGAAAGTACATACTAACATACTAAAGCACCCGAATCAGTTAAATAATTTCAAGAAAGGTATCAGAGTAGATACACATAATTATTTTATGTCATCTCAGCATTAAACAATAAGACACTGACCTTTATACGCCCGAGGTGAATCTCCTATGATGTTGTTTAGTCATGATGAAGAGCAGACTTCCTGTTCTGTTTCCTTGTTTCACAACACATCACAACTCAATGAGATTACACATCATTGTCACAACTACTTAGTTCCCGTCGCGCGCGTCGGTTGGGAACCTAAATCATACTAACTAACCTAAGACGCACCCCTTACAATTGATTTAAAGAAAAAAGATCGCCACATACATTATCGCATCATCGTAAATAACAACTCTCAAATTTGCCCGTCTAGTTTTCTTATCGGTCCGGCGACACATTGAGTGGATTGATCCTTAAAAAGTCGTTCATTTTAAAATTTGACATTGTAAGAACGTCAAGTAGCTGATATGTTTTTACACCTACTAAAAAACTAAAGACTTCGAGACATTCCTACGAACCGCATGAAATGCAATACATCACGGCGTTTTTTTTTTTTTTTTTTTTTTTTACATCACTTGTTATAGGTAATTGCCTCTCTATATCCAAGCTAATTCGTGGGATCGAAATATGGCAAAATCTTAAAATAGCGGCCGTATTTACATAACGACATCAACAGTAATATTCAACCCACACACGCACGCCTACACAATCCGTTGTGTGTGTCCTATTATCACTAATTTATGCTGTCTCAACATGGAAAAAAAAAACGCTATAAACCACTGACCTTGAATTATGATCTTTGTCACTCACCATAGACAATGGACACATTGGTAGCTTTACCTTTCGATAGAACTGCCTTTACCTACTTTCTTTAAAGAACTCTCCCTGTTTACACTATGTACACAGTTAAAATTAAATCAACATTATCAACATCTACTATGGATCAAAACGTCAATCATTCTTCACTTGCAAATACTGAATTAGGCACGCGCACACCCTCTCTCAATGAATACGTGAAAGTTAGTCGTCCCCGGAATTCAACCGACCCTTCTGCCATTTAGGGATGGCGATCTGAGATCGATTAATCGAAGAATCGATTTTTTTTTTTTTTTGAGCCAAAAAGATCGATTTCTTTAAATCGATATGTAGTACTGAATCTATTCAGTGAATCGATATTTCACCCTTGAAAATCGACATTCGATTATTTTTTTTTTTTTTTTTTTTTTTTAGGTTTTGGTATAAACCAAAAAAGTACAACCGACTTCAAGAAGGATTTCTCATTTGTGAATTCGTATGATAAAAATCTTTTGAAAATTGAAGAAAAATATGAGGCCATCTTTATTTCTGTTATAAAAAATTTAATTTGTCAAATTCAACACCCCCAAATTTTTTTTTTTTATACAAAAGTGCTTTCCATGTTAAGACAATACCTCAATTTGAGGTAAATATCGGTTTCGTATAATTCGGTCTCGATTCTTTGTGGATCGATTCATTAGGTCACGATTCGAATCGATTCAAAAAAAATCGATTTTTTTTTTCGGAAAGAATCGCCATCCCTACTGCCATTTTTAAAAGGCCAGCGGGGCACCATAAAAAGTGTCCACGCCCACAAGCTGCTGCCACTAAACGCATTATCAAAAATTCAAAGCGTTGTCGACTTTACCTAAAATACCTATTTTTTACACCCCCAAATTCTTAATCTCATCACATTTCAACCTTATTCCATTTACACGATCAACAAATTGTGACCAAACCATTGTTTCAGTCACTGTTTTTTTTTTTCTTCAAAAACCAGAATATGACAATCCTGGTCACGGCACCAAATTGTAACAAATGCTCCTGCCTACTCTGATTTTTTTTTTATTGTTAGGCCAATAAATACTCGTCTATAACCTACGTTGTTATTTGACGTAGTAGTAACTCAAGTTCTATAAGGTTGTGATAGAGATTTATGAAAATCGTGGAGAGTCTACAATTTCAAGGTTCTTTCATATTCCTTCCTATATCCTGAAATCTTATAGATACAAGACAATTCTATTGATAAGTACTTACACCTACCTATAGTGTATTAGAGAATACTATATTCGATCGATTTGCTCGTCATTATGGGGCGTTTTATCTTAATAAATAGAAAAGTGAGACAACCGCATTTATCTCTACTAAAGTAAAGATCAAAGGATAAGAAAATCCTTATCCATAGGCAAAATGACCGAATCCTACCAATGGTATGTGCTAATTTATTCTAGATTGACAATACTATCGATTAATTCGATTATAATAAATTATATTGGATAAAGTAGGAATCGATATTATCGATTACATAGACGTCGTTTACACTCTCGATTATCATAACGATTGTCATTATTTGAGCTCCATTTGCATCATCGATTAATAATCGATGCACAATTAATTTTACGGCAACACTAGTAGGTAGTCTGATGATAAACATTGGAACTATTTATCTATTTATAAAAGATTTAAGAATCTACTTTATTTTCTTAGTAAATGAAAATATCCGTGATGAACAATAAAACCATTTTTTACTTGTTTGTAAACAAAATAGGCCCTTTGTCTCAGTTTATTTATCTATCTGTATGTATGTTAGACTGTAATATTTTTATTATTATGGTCATTAGTTTCTTAAATTTGTGTTACTTGAGGTAAACCGGTTATTATTATTATTGTTAATTCTCAGTCTATTCGACATCATAGGTAATGTATTTTCATATTTATAACCAATGACATGTATGTACACTAATTTTAGATTTTTTTGTGCTAAGTCGAGAGATACCAATAACAAAATTACTCTATAATTGTCTATGGATCCTCCCCGTCTATACTTCTTAAGTGTTTATTTTATCAAATACATTATTTACTAAATTATTCAGGCCTTTTTTATGAATAAATTTAATTTATTTACAAGTGATCTTGGTAACACTATTATTTTATCTATGGCATCATCGATTGTTAGTCTTTGCTTTATACGATGCTCCAAAATTATAAAAAGTAATGTCAAATGTCAATGTGACACTTTGAAAGGTATTCTATTTTATTTACAACAACAACTTTCTTTGAAAATAAATTTGTTTGAAGTGAAACCCAATGATTCGAAGGCATTAGGATGTACTACCAATTTCCCAAGGATATCTACAAGGAATATGGACAACTCAAAGGTAATCGCAACAATCTTAACTAGTCTCCGTGCCCTATCTTTTTGTTTCGTCTATTATCACATCGTAATCAAGTACAAATTAATTATAACGATTGAATCATTTGTTCCAATGAGGTTGATCTGTTACAACGAACAGCAAATCTTATTTTCACTTCCCGTTCGTCCCACTGAACTTGGTGGTGGTGAACACGCTAGCCTACATATAGTGCTTAAACACATCTCCGGAAAAAATACAACCAGTAATATTTTTATTTTATCGTTCGAGAATATAGAGTATGGCCCTGCAGTTGATATTAAACCGTGCGAGATAAAACGAAAGGTTCAGCTTGTATTGTTTCCGCTACGTACATGTCGAATTGTTGCGACGACACAGGAATCCAGTCAGATATTTTACGACTAACTATATCAATCTTATTCTCTCTCCATTGCGTTGAACGTTTGATAGTGAATGAATCAGCAAGTTTTTGATTTGATGGAGTCGAAAACGGGTCGCTTTGAACGGCCTCAGAAATGAAGGATATCGTAATTTCTTATTGTTATTGATGTTCTTGGACATTTGTTACATAGCTATCTCGCATTTCTTCTGAACAAAGTCTGGGTCGGCAATATCACTCGGATTTGGTCATCAGTTTTCACCGCATCAGTCTAACATGTAGGTTACGCCAATTTCACCTATTTTTTAAAGTAGAATTTTACAATTGTTGACATTTTGGTATTAATTGGTTGTCGCTACTGGAAGAAATTAGTTCTAATATTTTTCCGCAATATAACAATGTTTTTTATTTCAATGGTCGGGCTATAAAATACCAGTTTTGACAGATCCCAGTGTTTTTGAAACTTGCCCTTTAATTCAATAGAAATAAGATTCATGCCTGACAGAACACTTAAGCTTACCTTGTCATTGTCATTGAATAAAGTTTAATTTCCAACATGGAATTAATATTATCTTATGATTTCCAATGACACAGCGATGTTAAAACAAGGCAAGTACAGAGAGAGCGAGCGTATCCTTGATGGATGTTGTACCTACAACAAATCCTTAAAGACACCTAAATCATTTATCAAAATGTAATTTTCTCCATTAATCAAGATTTTATTGGGTTCATATAGAGTCACATCATACCTAACAATGTATTTACGAAACACTTTCGAATGAAAGTTTGTAATATAAACACTAACTTAGCAATTTGAAGGTAAGTTTAAGATTTCTTGATATTAAAATGGCTCTGCATATTTTATGAACTAAGAAAGTTATTGTCTTGAGTGGATTAATAACTGGATAAGTTTTGATTAAACAAGAACACTTTAAGTGCTTAGGATCTCGCAGGGAACGTAAAATCTATTTATTAGAGTGACTTGGAATTGTCAAAGTGTAAGCTTGCTTACTTTACCACTTTCCATGACTAATACAAAATGTTTCGTAAGTGTGACAAAGGTAAGTGAAGCGGTTCCCAGTTATAATCAGTGCACATATATTATTCACGGAGAATATTATAGTTCTTTTTAAAACTAATAAATAAATAAGTACCTTACACTTACATGAAAATGTAGGAGTGAGAAACAGAAACTGATTTTTATTTAAAGAACAGATTTTGAAAGACTAATTTACCATGCAAGAAGTCGAAGTGACGGGAGCGGTGACTTTTTCCGCTGCCAAGTAAAAGAAAAAACTGCAGCAGAAATCCCGTAAAAATCTCTCTTAAATTTACAGCCATTTTTCTCCGTGAATAGAATCACCAATCGATTTCCGATAACCTGCCAACGCTTCTGGTCGCGATGGTTTTTACAACCTATATCTCAAATGAAAAGTGAGCTAGCTTTAGTGAAGTCGCAATCATTCTCGACCTAATTTAGAAAGAACAAAGTAAAAACTTGTTTTCATTTTCCTGCACAGTTATATGTAATTCATCTACACATATCATAAGACTGAAAATCTTTTTAGAAAAATTCTATACGAGACCCGTTTATTCTGGACAATGTTTTTTGTTACTCTTTCTCTCCAAAATAACAATGGATTCAGAAGAATGAACTTTACGGTAATATAGCTTTATATGTGTAGAAATAACCTATGGGTTACGGACGAAGCGGGTGTCCTCTAAAATGTGTAAGTTGGATTTGGAGTTTTACCTCTGTCACCTTATCTAAGTGTCCAAAAATTTCTTTGTCACAGGCCGGAGTCTAAAAGTTGGTGATGCAAAACACCCGTGTCTCGGTCCTGCGCCTGATCTTTTTTCGGTGTTATTCGTCGTTCGTCTTGTGCTTGATCTCTCTTGGTCGTTTCAGACTGCTGTCCTACTGTTTTCTGAGAGTGAAAAAATAGAAAGTGCACTTGTGCACTATATTATGTATGTACCTATATCCTGCGTAGAAGGTTGATCATTTAATTCCATGGACATTATTTATATATTACATTCAAGGCTTAAATTACTGAAAACGCAAGATATTTTTAAGACAAAGGCGTTCATGCTGACGTTATACGTAGACAGTTCCGAAAACAAAACGTTATATATAGAACAATAGACAACAGAGACCACTTTGTACTGAATGGTTGTACTTAATGAACCCCAATTTCCAAGGGTGCAAATCATGTGGTTAAATGGAAGTTTATTTATAAAAGACACAGCTTTGTTTATCCTCTATGAGGAAGTATATAATATTGTGAATGTCTTAAGAGCCATTGCAGCACACACTAGTGACGCCAATTTAAGAAACAAGCACTTTAAATTCAAGATTCATATAGACAAAAAAAAGAGACCTGTCGTCTTTTTATGAATACGGATTAGGTATAGAGCTATATTTAAACGAAAACAATTTGTTAGACATATTTTTTTTAAAATCAAAATCAAAATATTCTTTATTCATGTAAACTTGTATCAAGTATTCATGAATCGTCAATTACAGAGTGACTCTACCACCGGCTTCGGAATGCAGTCATCTGCCGAGAAGTTTTAGTATTTTTACTATTAATAGTTTTTGTATTTTTATTATATTTTATACGAGTTATGATTTTTTTTCAACTGGCGGCGCTAGTGTACTTGAAATGGATCATAACGAAGGATTGCCACGTGCAAGTGCTTGAGATTTCGTTAAATATTTACTCACGTACATTAAAAGGTAAATTATTTTCCTTATTTGGGTGTGAATGTGACATTTGAGGAAAATGGAGGTAAATATTGTTATAAAATTGGCAACAGGCTTGCCCAAAATAAGAATTCCGTACAAGTGTTATGATTCTGTGGCGTTTCGCCAATATTTATTTATTTCCTTCTTTAAATAAATTATCGTTAGGTATACACTTCATTGTCAGGCTTGTTAAAAATAAGGATCGATGACAAACTAAACTTGCTTTCTAATTTTTTTTAAATCTTATAAAGCAAGCTTTTTTCATTATCAGACACGAATAATAATAGAATTTTTCCTTTTTTTCAGTTATCCATGCTTTTCACTTTAATTATTGTTATGTCATTTTGATGGGTAGATTGAAATTATTTATCTAAGTACTCCATATTTTTTGTAACTTCTACAATCGTTTAGGATGATGGTGAAGTCAGTTGCCCTATGCTCCCCTTCGGAACAGGAACGTTTCCACATCTCCTGCGCATCGAGCGTAAATCCGTGACGTTTCATGTGTTATCTCCTGTATTGTGTATTGCTGTGTATAGTGTTGTGTTAGTGTGATCTTTTTCTTACCAGTAGCCATCTATAGAATACTGTCAATCTTATATCTAAGTGACCAATTTTATACTCAAGTGTCAGTGCTACGTAGCTAGCTGCTGCTGTTATATGCTGATTCCTGGGAGTTGGTGAAAGGTTAGTGAAGCTGTACCTATTTACTAGTTATTGATGAGGATTGACATACTTTCTCATTTTTTCTCTCTTTTTCTCTGAGCGTTTTTACCCGAACTAGTTAGGGGGCAGTACAGCTTGTACCACGATCTAGGATTTTGCAAGTCCAGTTTCTCAAATACAGCCCACTATACATTGAAAATAGTTTCGATGTAGGTACCTATAGTGGGATGGCCAAGGGGTTGTGTAAATATAGCACAAAAGAATTAAATATTTAATTTGCTGTCACTTCCGATGAGATGAACCTACAGTCTGGTAGCACATTAAGCGACGCTTCCTGATAAAGTGTCCCTGAATAGAATAGGCCGCAGTGACCGCTTACCATCAGGTGGGCTGCGTGTCTGTCTGCCACCTGATGTGGTATACAATTTTTTTTCCGGCGATTCGTTTTTATTATAAAGAAGATATCCAAGCGATTTCTTACAACAGAAATACAACCAGAACTTTTATACTTACTTATAAGGTTACCTTTATTAAATAAAAGTTTCCAAAGCAAATATAAAATGCTGCAAACAGAATTAGTTAATTTTTCTCCATTATTAGACCTCATATGTGTAGCTAACTTATGTGTAGCTAACTGGAGGCTAACAATATTTACTCGTCAGGTTTGAAAAATGCCTTGAACACCCGGTGTATTGTAGAGTATTGTTATTTGTGGAACCCTATTTAGGCACAGTACTAACAATGACAGTATGGTAGTTCCAATTTGAATATTGAAATAGTTTTTGTATTGAAATTGTATTAACCTATGAAATGAATTTATTCTCGCTGGTCATTTCTATTTTTTTTTATTTTAAACTGTCATAAGCGCAGCGCATTTGTTGGTGCTACGCAGTGGCTAGTGGGCAGCACTTCAAATTCTCGGAATCATATTTACAGTTATAATCTTGAGTCTGGTGGTTGATGTTTGACTACCCATAAAAAAAAGAAAATTAGGTTAGCCTTTGCTTACACACTTACCTAACCTATTTTTAAATTCATCCGCTAAACATTTTTCAGCTAGGAGTTATAAACGTTTACCTGAATTATGAGCTTTACAATTACACATCTTTACTGTTTTTCTATTTACTGTGGCTCAATGTTTAGACTCACGTTTTCTGACTGCGCAAGGATATACCATGATAAATGGTGGCTATTTATTTATTTCGGAACAAGATCCGCGTGTATGACGAATCACCTAGAACACACTACAAATTTCTTGAAGGCGGAATTTGAAAGGAAGAATGGAATTCGCTGCGAATTCAAGTACCTATTGCAGCTTTTTACTGCTACTTCTACGAATATCTGACAAAAAAGATGGGTTATTCCCAGTTCCCGCCTCAGGCATCGCCCTTTCAGGGGGCAACTGGGAATTCGTAAAAAATAATGTCCCAGTTGCCCCCGTGCCTCCTTTGACCCTTCCAACTTATACTCACTTACTTTTAGCAACATATGGAAAAAAATATTTAGTTATACTTTTCGGCGACTCAAGTAGGGCAGACGTTTCAAAATTTAAAAATTATACTCCCAGTTGCCCCTTCAAAGGAGGCACGGGGGCAACTGGGTTAATTTTTTTACGAATTCCCAGTTGCCCCCTGAGGGGGCGATGCCTGAGGTGAGGGGGCAACTGGGAATAACCCAAAAAGATAGCTCCCTAAATACGACTTATATCATTGACAAGTTTGTTTCTCCGTTGTCTGGCATAGCAACGTACAAGTGTTTATGTTGTATAGTTGGTGGGTATTATTTATGGCACTGTGTAAATGGTTCAAACCAGACGCGTCGGTCAGAAATAAAGACGTTCTTCTCCCACTATTCTCCCACGGTTTGTTTTTCACAGAAGGCAGCTGGTAAGTACTCGATTTGTGGCAATAAACAGAGGTTGTTCTAAAAGTATTTCGGATGTTGTTTGGATGTACATTCAGAACTTAAGTACGTCTATATTATTTTTAAAACATTTTTTCTTTTTATCCTTAACAAGTGCATAAGATGATAAGATGTAAGTATCTCACGTGGACCGAATAAAAGTTGTTCAAACTACTTGAAGCAGTGCTTTCCTCCGAATACAGTGGGTTTGCACGGAGTTTTAGTTTTCTATTGATGTTTAAAGTTTCTAAACTCTTGAAACCAGCGTCCTATGGTTACAAAGTTTGGAGAGGACAGGAAAAGACAGATGTTTTCAGATAGTACCTACTGCTGCAATTTAAACGTTCGATGTGAAGTTGGTTTATTTTCTTATGAATCTCAGTATAATATAAGATGACATGGACAGTTTTAAATACCAATTTGATTATAGTGTGAACACCGTAAACAACTTTTCTCGCCATAATTTTTGTATGAATATTGAATTACTTTATTCTATTTTCAAAATCAACAGTAGCAGGAAATCAGTCTAGTATAGGCGGTCAAATTAAAGGAAGGTGCCTTTAAAAGCTTTTTTTTGTTTCTGACAAGCTATTTCCAATAATTAAGGCCCATGGAGTTTTAAATAAAAGGTAATCTCTTAACTAAGAAAACTTCAAAGGACTTTCCACGGCCACAGAATTGCTTTCCATCGTCCATAAACAACAGACCAAATAAAAGTAGAAATGCCGTGTCATTGCATCTCAATGATTGATTGCGCTCTGACGTCATGGCCGCTACAGAGATGCGTTTCAATAAATTATATTTTTTTATAGTTTTCACCATCGTTTGCGAAATACCGTGACGTTCCCTGCTCGATTCTTGATTGTGTACAACTGCATACATCTCCTAATAATGTTTGCCACGTACAAAGAAACTTTGAATCAATAAATATCTTCAGCAGTATTTCCGATAAGATACGACGATAAAATGCAATGTGACCAATAATAATAATATTAGCCTTCCGGTCGCGGTTTTACCCGCGCGTAGTTTATTTTTTCAAACATCCCCCCCCCCTCCCCTACATTTTTGGGATCAAAAGTACCCTATGTTCACCGGGGATAGTGTAGCTCTCCAACAGTGAAAGAATTATTCAAAACGGTTCAGTAGTTTCGGAGCTTATTCAATACAAATAATCTATAATATTAGTATAGATAAAAATGATTTATTAGCTGGCTTGCCTCCTTTTTATCATTAATAAAATGCAACACATTGTTAAATACCTAAGGCAACCAATTTCATTTGACAGTTGCAGCTTATTTATGAAACAATAAACCGATCAATTAAATACATTTCCGCATTTTCCGCTAAATCCTGCCATATCAAAGAGGCTCTAATTTCCTGTCTCAGTCCGGATGAGCACTGAATCCGGCGTCAAAGATACTTTGACACGGGGATTTATATAATTATTAGTAAGTAGTAATATAGATAATTATGCGGGGACTCCGTTCAAAAGAAACGTTCGCGATTAGAATTTGTAGGTATTTCTTTGTATCTATGATTAAATTGATTATTAATTACTTGTATTATAAGATAAAAAGAGTAACTGTCGAGTGTCGAGTTTCTTGCCGGTTCTTCTCGACAGATGACTGCATTCCGAAGCCGGTGGTAGAGTCACTCTGTAATTGACGATTCATAAATACTTAATACAAGTTTACATGAATAAAGAATATTTTGATTTTGATTTTGAGATAATGTTAATATTTTATTCTTATAATCCGTTTCATTTTGGACCCAGTAACCCTATGCGTCACTTCGATTCGAAATTTACCTAGGATGTGACAAGATAGGCAGTGGACGTTGATCATTGTTGTTTGTGCTGCGTCTGGATGTTTTTATGTATTAATGGTTATTATTGTGGTATCTTGGTTGATCTTGATACCTATACACTTAATAATTTTTATTTTTATTATGTAAAAAATTTCGGAGTTTTTGAACACAGATCGAGTGTGTGACCCATTCGCATTTGGCAAGGGTGGTGATTAGGCCAGTAGCCATTATTGTGATGATGACTTCATTCTAATGAGGGATGAGGCCTTTATCTCGCAGTGGGATATTAAATAAATAAATAAATATCCCCGGACATTCTCAACATAGCGCCGTCTAACCCCAAACTAAGCATAGCTTGTACTATGGGTGCTAGACAACGGATAAACAATACATATATACTTTTTTTTTGTAAATACATACATATTATACATAGAAACACCCAGACCGATACAAACAGACATGTTCATGCACACAAAATGTTTGTACCGTGCGGGGATCGAACCCGCGACCTCTGGTGTAATATCCGACTTCTCGACCATTACACCAAATGGCTCGTCAAAATAGGCTGATACTTAACGCATCTCTGTGTCGTGAGTTGTGTGACTTTTCAGAAACAATATTTGATTTGATGTACTCTCGTGTCGATTGTTTCCCGTTGGTATTGAACACTCACTGTATGAACTCAGCGTTTACACGATATTAATAAACTAGTCTTCCACCTGCGGCTTCGCCCGCGTAGACTATTCGGCATGTGACAAGCTTGGCAAAAAATCAGTTCTTTTTGTTATAAAGAAGATTGGTTGACCAACAGGCACACAGTCTCCCTGAGGGACTGTAGGCTCATATTCTGATCTTCATGCCTTTGGTTTCAAGTTTACTCGCTCCCACATTCATATTGCCAAAACACAGCTAGATGTGATATGAAAAAAAAAACTCCGGCGATTCGTTTTTTTTATACGAAGATATCCAAGCGATTTCTTACAACAACAGAAATACAACCAGAACTTTTATACTTACTTATAAGGTTACCTTTATTAAATAAAAGTTTCCAAAGCAAATATAAAATGCTGCAAACAGAGTTAGTTAATTTTTCTCCATTATTAGACCTCATAATTATGTGTAGCTAACTTATGTGTAGCTAAATGGAGGCTAACAATATTTACTCGTCAGGTTTGAAAAATGCCTTGAACACCCGGTGTATTGTAGAGTATTGTTATTTGTGGAACCCTATTTAGGCACAGTACTAACAATGACAGTATGGTAATTCCAATTCAAATATCGAAATAGATTTTGAAATTTGAAAATGATTGAAATTGTATTAACCTATGAAATGAATTTATTCTCGCTGGTCATTTCTATTTTTTTTTATTTTAAACCGTCATAAGCGCAGCGCATTTGTTGGCGCTACGCAGTGGCTATTGGGCAGCACTTCAAATTCTCGGAATCATATTTACAGTTATAATCTGGAGTCTGGTGGTTGGTGTTTGACTACCCATAAAAAAAAGAAAATTAGGTTAGCCTTTGCTTACACACTTACCTAACCTCTTTTTAAATACATCCGCTATACATTTTTCAGCTAGGAGTTATAAACGTTTACCTGAATTATGAGCTTTACAATTACACATCTTTACTGTTTTTCTATTTACTGTGGCTCAATGTTTAGACTCACGTTTTCTGACTGCGCAAGGATATACCATGAAAAATGGCGGCGATTTATTTATTTCGGAACAAGATCCGCGTGTGTGACGAATCACCTAGAACACACTACAAATTTCTTGAAGGCTGAATTTGAAAAGAAGAATGGAATTCGCTGCGAATTCAAGTACCTATTGCAGCTTTTTACTGCTACTTCAACGAATATCTGACGAAAAAGATAGCTCCTAAATACTACTTATAGCATTGACGAGTTTGTTTGTCCGTTGTCTGGCATAGCAACGTACAAGTGTTTGTAGTTGGTGGGTATTATGGCACTGTGTAAATGGTTCAAACTGGACGCGTCGGTAAGAAATAAAGACGTTCGTTCCACTACCCACTATTCTCCCACGGTTTGTTTTTCACAGAAAGGAGCTGGTACTCGATTTGTGGCAATAAACGGAGGTTGTTCTAAAAGTATTTCGGTTGTTGTTTGGATGTACATTCAGAACTTAAGTACGTCTATATTATTTTTAAAACATTTTTTCTTTTTATCCATAACAAGTGTTTAAGATGATAAGATGTAAGTATCTCACGTGGACCGAATAAAAGTTGTTCAAACTACTTGAAGCAGTGCTTTCCTCCGAATACAGTGGGTTTGCACGGAGTTTTAGTTTTCTATTGATGTTTAAAGTTTCTAAACTCTTGAAACCAGCGTCCTATGGTTACAAAGTTTGGAGAGGACAGGAAAAGACAGATGTTTTCAGATAGTACCTACTGCTGCAATTTAAACGTTCGATGTGAAGTTGGTTTATTTTCTTATGAATCTCAGTATAATATAAGATGACATGGACAGTTTTAAATACCAATTTGATTATAGTGTGAACACCGTAAACAACTTTTCTCGCCATAATTTTTGTATGAATATTGAATTACTTTATTCTATTTTCAAAATCAACAGTAGCAGGAAATCAGTCTAGTATAGGCGGTCAAATTAAAGGAAGGTGCCTTTAAAAGCTTTTTTTTGTTTCTGACAAGCTATTTCCAATAATTAAGGCCCATGGAGTTTTAAATAAAAGGTAATCTCTTAACTAAGAAAACTTCAAAGGACTTTCCACGGCCACAGAATTGCTTTCCATCGTCCATAAACAACAGACCAAATAAAAGTAGAAATGCCGTGTCATTGCATCTCAATGATTGATTGCGCTCTGACGTCATGGCCGCTACAGAGATGCGTTTCAATAAATTATATTTTTTTATAGTTTTCACCATCGTTTGCGAAATACCGTGACGTTCCCTGCTCGATTCTTGATTGTGTACAACTGCATACATCTCCTAATAATGTTTGCCACGTACAAAGAAACTTTGAATCAATAAATATCTTCAGCAGTATTTCCGATAAGATACGACGATAAAATGCAATGTGACCAATAATAATAATATTAGCCTTCCGGTCGCGGTTTTACCCGCGCGTAGTTTATTTTTTCAAACATCCCCCCCCCTCCCCTACATTTTTGGGATCAAAAGTACCCTATGTTCACCGGGGATAGTGTAGCTCTCCAACAGTGAAAGAATTATTCAAAACGGTTCAGTAGTTTCGGAGCTTATTCAATACAAATAATCTATAATATTAGTATAGATAAAAATGATTTATTAGCTGGCTTGCCTCCTTTTTATCATTAATAAAATGCAACACATTGTTAAATACCTAAGGCAACCAATTTCATTTGACAGTTGCAGCTTATTTATGAAACCATAAACCGATCAATTAAATACATTTCCGCATTTTCCGCTAAATCCTGCCATATCAAAGAGGCTCTAATTTCCTGTCTCAGTCCGGATGAGCACTGAATCCGGCGTCAAAGATACTTTGACACGGGGATTTATATAATTATTAGTAAGTAGTAATATAGATAATTATGCGGGGACTCCGTTCAAAAGAAACGTTCGCGATTAGAATTTGTAGGTATTTCTTTGTATCTATGATTAAATTGATTATTAATTACTTGTATTATAAGATAAAAAGAGTAACTGTCGAGTGTCGAGTTTCTTGCCGGTTCTTCTCGACAGATGACTGCATTCCGAAGCCGGTGGTAGAGTCACTCTGTAATTGACGATTCATAAATACTTAATACAAGTTTACATGAATAAAGAATATTTTGATTTTGATTTTGAGATAATGTTAATATTTTATTCTTATAATCCGTTTCATTTTGGACCCAGTAACCCTATGCGTCACTTCGATTCGAAATTTACCTAGGATGTGACAAGATAGGCAGTAGACGTTGATCATTGTTGTTTGTGCTGCGTCTGGATGTTTTTATGTATTAATGGTTATTATTGTGGTATCTTGGTTGATCTTGATACCTATACACTTAATAATTTTTATTTTTATTATGTAAAAAATTTCGGAGTTTTTGAACACAGATCGAGTGTGTGACCCATTCGCATTTGGCAAGGGTGGTGATTAGGCCAGTAGCCATTATTGTGATGATGACTTCATTCTAATGAGGGATGAGGCCTTTATCTCGCAGTGGGATATTAAATAAATAAATAAATATCCCCGGACATTCTCAACATAGCGCCGTCTAACCCCAAACTAAGCATAGCTTGTACTATGGGTGCTAGACAACGGATAAACAATACATATATACTTTTTTTTTGTAAATACATACATATTATACATAGAAACACCCAGACCGATACAAACAGACATGTTCATGCACACAAAATGTTTGTACCGTGCGGGGATCGAACCCGCGACCTCTGGTGTAATATCCGACTTCTCGACCATTACACCAAATGGCTCGTCAAAATAGGCTGATACTTAACGCATCTCTGTGTCGTGAGTTGTGTGACTTTTCAGAAACAATATTTGATTTGATGTACTCTCTTTTCGATTGTTTCCCGTTGGTATTGAACACTCACTGTATGAACTCAGCGTTTACACGATATTAATAAACTAGTCTTCCACCTGCGGCTTCGCCCGCGTAGAAGATTCGGCATTTGACAAGCTTGGCAAAAAATCAGTTCTTTTTGTTAAAAAGAAGATTGGTTGACTAACAGGCACACAGTCTCCCTGAGGGACTGTAGGCTCATATTCTGATCTTCATGCCTTTGGTTTCAAGTTTACTCGCTCCCACATTCATATTGCCAAAACACAGCCAGACCCGTAATAGCGGCAGAATTCTCCTGTGGGGGTAGCTAGCCAGCCGGACTCGAAAAAGCTAATCAGCAACTAGATCCGAGGAGGGGATCGATCCCGCGACCTCCGAGTTTTATACCCGAGCGGCTTAGCCACTTGCGGCGTTCCATGGAGGTGGTCAAAAACTTGTCATTCTTATTATTTTTTCATTCAGTAGTACGAAAAACCCGCAGTATCACCGTCATGACGGCACTTGCCTGGCTTCGTTACTCTTTACTCTTGAGAGAGGGTGAGAGTCAAGAGCCGTGACCCCAAGGGTTCAATTTCCGGGTCAGGCAAAATAAACTGTTTTATCGAAAGTGGTTTGAGTTCGTGTAACAGAGAGGTACTTTAGCCAATTTTATTGTTAATACCTTATCAATATAAGTATTGCAAAAGTACTCTAACTTCCCTTCCAAGGTTCCCGTTCCCGTGGGAATTGATCAAAATCCTTTCTTAGCGGATGCCATATTTCAGCCCGATCCGTCCAGTGGTTTGGGCTGTGCGTTGATAGATCACTATGTCAGTCAGTCAGTCAGTCAACTCAGTCACTTCATGATAGTTTGAGACCCGCTGATCTTACTCAGGAAACATTGCTCAATATGCTGTCATATTATCATATAATTATGGACAAGCTATTTGGTGTAATGATCAAGAAGTCGGCTATTACACTAGAGGTCGCGGGTTCGATCCCCGCACGGTACAAACATTTGTGTGCATGAACATGTCTGTTTGTACCGGTCTGGGTGTTTCTATGTATAATATGTATGTATTTACAAAAAAAAGTATATAAGAATGTTTATCCCTTGTCTGACACACATAGGACAAGCTAAAGCTTAGTTTTGGGCAAGATGGCGCTGTGTGAATAATGTCCAGAGATATTTATTTATTTATTATATTGTAGGAACCTGATCTGAGCTTTTAATTGAAAGTGTTTTGTCTCCTAGGATAATATTATTACCGGAACACTGAAAAACTTTGTGTGAGTTTTATTTTTACATAAAAAATTAGCTTTCTTTCTCACAAGGTATGGTTGGTATCTTAAACTTCAATCATCAAAACATCAATTAAGCTAAACGCGCCTGCGATGAATGCAGCAAAATAGCAACGCGGCAAATCCTAACGAGCGGTGCAGTTCAGTGCAGCTAAAAATTAGCGAGCCTGAGCTGTATTGGTTTTGCTTTTGGATTGCAATCAACCAAGCTGAATATAAATTTGTGTTCTTGTTTTATTAGTTTTGTAAACACAGTTTGTACAATTTTTCTATAGATTCTAGAATTTCAAGCTGCTTAAAAACTGTTACGAAAGGTAAAGGATATTGATTTTTTTGTGCTTCCTATCAATGAAATTATAATTTATTTATTATTTATGTAAAAGATGTGAACAGGTAGCTACGCACTTTTTTTTATGGTATAGCGGGCAGAGGAGCATACGGCAGACCTGATGGAAAGTGACTAGTACGGCTTGTAATTAAGCGTACACCAAAAAAGGCTGAACGTAAACCAAAAAAGGCTAAAACGTGCTCCAAAAAAATTTAATTTCTAACCTAACCTAACCTTTGGTGTGCTTTTGATTTATTTTGGAGCCGTTTACGTTTCAGCCTTTTTTTAAACGTACGAACGTACCAAATACCTCTAAAATCAATAACTTTTTATGTTATTGTTATTACAATAAATACACTATGCAATACGCTATGTAACAAAGCAGCCAAGTGTAAATGATCGTTAATTTAATGCCCCAGTGCTGAAGCAGCGCTCGTTAAAACTTTCACCCGCTGAGACGCACGCCAAGCTCTACAAAGGCTTGATTGCACTTGCTTGCTCTTTATTTCTTTATGTGTACAAATATTATGAACTACCGGCTATATAAATACGGGAGTCAGTGCACTTAAAATCAAAGGTTCGAAAATCAGATGAGCCTTTTTGATAACCACATGCGAGACTTGCGACCGTTTGTAGGACTTGGGGCCAGAGACGTTCGTCCCACTACCCTACCCTAGTTTCCCCTTGACAACCAAAGGGGACAACCTGGTGCCTGTGGAAATTGATCAGATGAGCCTAAAGTGGCAGCACATTATTTGTTTATTTATTTTTATTTATAGTTCCTGGACACTATTCACACAGCGCCGTCTAGCCCCAAACTAAATAGTTTTTTCTGTGGGCGCCAGACAACGGATATAGTTTTTTTTTTTAATACATACATATTATACATAGAAATACCCAAACCGACAAACAGACATGTTCGTGCACACAAATGTTGGTACCGTGCGGGGATCGAACCCGCGACCTCTGGTGTAATAGCTGACTTCTTGACCTTTACACCAAATGCAAAAATATAAATAAGGTAATCGGAATACATTGTGTATCGACATTTATCGTCCACGTAAATGGTCACCATTAAGATTGTAAATCGTCTCTCAATCTTTCGGAATGAGTAAGTTACCCTCCTTAAAAACATACATAAAAACCATGTGAACATGCCATATTCGGCTGTAAACCAGGAGTTAAAACGTCGTTACCGTTTGTCGGCACATTACGCAGGAATTAGCAATTTCCTTGCGCTCATACAAACGTTCAGTGTATCAGACGTGGGCGTGATTTGTGTAAAAACACTTTTTATATTGGTTTTGTAGGAGCGTTACTTCTACATACGGTAAGTGAAGATGTATTGACAGTGGCACATTTCGAAAAATCCGGCATTGAGCTAATATTAATTATAAAGTTCGGAATTAATTATGACGGAATGCAAAATCTCGAAATGTATTAAAGTGTTTACGTTTGTTAATATTAGTTGGCATTAAACACGGATCTTATTTGAAAATAATATGATAGATATTTTTGGCAGTGGTTTAAAAATCAATCATAAGTCGTAATATAAACTACATACCTATTTGTCTTTGCAGGATATTAAAAAAGTTTTTATTCAGATATGAACTACAATACGGATTCTTCACTGAGATTCGCAGTTAACAACTAGAAAACGACTAATTTAACGCACTATTAATAAAAAACTAACCATTACCTTGCGATAAAGCTAGCCAAGCCTGACTCGATTATGTGAACTAAGGGTTCTTTAGAAAATACGTAGGCACTAAATTTAAAAAAAGGTTTTTATTGAATTTCAATAAAAGTGCTTGAAATAAATACTTGAAATTACTTTTTCGTGTTTTGGAGTTATTTTTAGTAAGCCCTTTCATTTTATACTTGTAACTATTGTAGGAACATCTAGGCCAAAAATTGGAGTCTGAATAATGGGTAAGAATTGCGACTCTTTGGTCACTTCAGATTGATCTAAATACTTTGTAAGGGTGTAGTAAAATAATTTTTATAATTTATTATAACTATGAAAATGGTGTTGATGATAAACCTATTTCCTTACTGTCTTATCGATAGAAACACCTGACTAAAGAAATCTGTTGCGTTAAACTCAACTACGGAACACTACAAAACTGGATGGATGGCTAGTAAAAACCATCCGCTCAACCATTAAGCTGTTAAAATGAAACAGCCTCCGAGATGGAGTTCGTAAAAACGCCTCTCGGTACTAAACCAGCACATTGGTTCCGCATCCGAAATGTGTAGGTAATCGATTTGTACCAGAACAGGGAAATTATGACAAAATCGTGAATGCGCATAATTTACGTTTAGCTAAATCTACAGCGCTTGGATTTTATAGGCTTGTTACTTGTAACGATGAAAAACCGATTGTGTGTGAATCGGGTTCTTTTTATGTATACGTGTATAACGATGCTTATTTATATAAGAGCTGAGTAAAACTTATATAGCAGTGATATATTAGATAAAAAGGCTTGGTAAGTAATAAAGCACTTTAGTGTGAAGGCTGAGTTTAAATTCTTATCACTGGGTTTGCGCGTTCAATAAATGTTCCTCCTGGTAACACATTTTGATTAACGAATATAATATAAGAAATTATGTAAGAGAACATTGTATTTGTAACCATTAAATATTACATACCCAAATTTTTAATAGTATAAAATCATATCATTTCTTTGATATTTGGATCCTTGTTCCATTGTGAATTTAAAGATTTCGTTAACAGTTTGGTTTTAATCATAAAACTTTGCAGCCAAGTAAATTAAAGCGATCATATTTAATGTCAGTTATGCTATTGGTTTTGACATGTAATTTTTCACTAAAATGCGGCTCTAGAAATTAATATGAAAATATTTTTAGGGATCAACCAAAATTGATGTTGAATTTAAAGTTATCTATTAAGTTTCAATACATTTTTAAAACAAATTACGTGCAAAATCCAAAAAAAATGTATTTTAGAGTAAATTTTTAAGAAAACTTTTTAAATTGATTTGGTTTATAATGGATGAAGATCTCTTCATTCAGATGGAAAAGGAAAAATTAAAGTCACATAGCAGTCAGCACTATGAAAACGGAACAATGATCATCTCAGTTTGTTTTACGCTTTCGTATACAGTTGTAGTTTTAAGTTGTTCATGTAGCTACATGTAGTTACGAGTATCATAGTCATAAGTCTCGAAGCAGCCGTAAATAGCCTATTATTCTATTATTCTGTTTTCCGTTTATCTGCAATCTTAGGTTTCTCCGAAACAAATATTTCTTGAATTGATGAGCATCTTAGGTTTAATTTGAGCAATATTTTAGGTATCTGAACTATTGTTACTTGGGACTAAAACCGACCCACGGGAAAGCCACAAATGACATGGAAAGGCGACATCAAACAAAAACAAAACAAAACAAACAAAACAGGGAAAAATGAAGGAGGCCTACATCAGATTATTGATAGACGAAGGCTAAGAAGAAGAGAAACTATTGTTAAACACTATATTTGGGACTCTTCGAGCAAAGCTTGGTTTGTGATAACTTGCACTTGGCAATCGTGACAGCCAAGCTTACTTATCATATCACCGCACCGCAAGATTGTCGGTCACCGTAATCTTCAATTTAGCTGGAAGCATCTAAACCTCAGAATGCGATTATGTGATAAACACAAAGCCAAACATAATCAATCTGATGCATTGTAATTAGATATCCAATCAATGAGGTTTATTATTGGATCAGTCACTCACTTGGTTTCTTAGAATTCAAAGGCTCGTGTTGCACGGCTGTCAAATATGTTCCTTGTAATTATCTCTTAGATAACAATGATGTTGTCCCTTTTGTAATTTTTAAAAAAGTTATTTAAAAACGACCTATAACTATAACTACAAGTATGCGGTCTCCACTTCAGAACCCTCCAGAACTGTTGTCAGTTCTACGGCTAAATGGCCGGAGCTTTGTCGATCACTTCGGTTCTCTTTCGGATCACCTCATTTCAACTTCACCTTTTTTTTACCCAGGGAATACCTTACGTACCGTTAGCATTCGCGGGACCAGAGGGTGTTTCTCCTAACGTAGTGGTAGGACCGGACAAGCCTTGAAGTCCATAACAGCACTAGCAACATTGGCTAACCCCAAATAAGAAGTTTGTGAGATATCAGATAGCAACAAAGGTACCAAAAGTAGGTATATACCTACTACCTTGATAAAAATATGGTATACTCAAATACAAATAAACAGCCTAACGCAGAAAAAACACAAATGTTTGTCACATACTATATTCAGGCTGGGATTCGAACCCACGCACGCTATTAATATCCTCATTGTCAACCCGACCTTTCAATTACCTGTAGCGCACTCATTCCGTACGGCTTATTCCGTGATCACGATTGCAAAAGTAAGCAGATTATCGAATTAAAAATACTTGAATTAATCCTATTAAATTTTAAAAAGGTCAGCCTATTAATATCTCACTGCAGACAAATATACAGATATCATTGGTGATGGCTCATAAGGAGTGTTACGGACAGACGCGACGATTCCAGCAGAGTATCGATACGAGTAGAGATCTCTAGACACGACGCAATATTTCCGTCCTTGGGACCGACACCAGCGAGACGAGCGATATTGCCGTCCTTGTCTAACGGCTACCTGCGCCAAGGGATCGCCTACCTGCGCGGGTATATAAACGCGGCCTGCGTGGCCGTCGTAAGTCAGTTGTAGTATCAAGTTGTGAATTCAGCGATCGGACCTGACAGCGACTTGGGAACGACTACCACAGAATAACAGGAAGCTACTGGGAACGTACAGGGATTTCGGATCGTGGAAATTTCTGTCAGTATCTTCGAGCCCAGAACGACCGAAGATTCTGGAAGGATAATCCATCGAGCCCAGAACGACCGAAGATTCTGGAAGATCGGATACTGGAAGATTCTGGAAAGTCCATCGAGCCCAGAACGACCGAAGATTCTGGAAGATCGGATCTAGTATTTTCCAATTGTGTAATTTGTTTAAATAAACGCCGGCTATCGCCAAATAAACAGAACGGGTTTTATTTGTAGTCGATAGCTTCGCTGGTCCTTCGAGCCGGATCGAAGACTGAGGATTGGAAGACTCCACAGCTTCACTGGTCTACCAAGAAGCCGGAAACTTCGAGAAGCCGGAAAGTTACTTCGAGGAGTGATTAGTTCTAATTAGAATATTCGAGAATTCTAATTGGAATCTTCGAGATCGTCGAGATAGAACACTTGCGAATTCTGATTGGAATTTTCGGGAACGTCGAGTCAACAACACTCGCGAAGTCCAATTGGAATCTTCGAGAATTTACGTGGAATATTCGGGAAAATGCCAATGACTAGGAGCGCCGCTAGGAAGGGGGATCTGAACGATGATCCCATGGAACGCGCACGTCGGGAGTTGCCGCCAGCGTCACCCTCCGTGGTCGAAGGAGCACCGACCACCCAAGAGGAGGGGGGAAACTTACCCTTCAGCGGGATAAGGGAAGGGGAAAGCCCAGATCAGACGATGGCTGCGGATGAAGACCCCATGTTGCCGCAGGAAAGGCGACGCACCGTGTCACGGCCTGGATCGGTTCGATCGACCGCCAGTGTCGAGGCGCGACTTAGGCAAGCCGAATATGAAGCGGAGAAACGCTTCCTTGAGATCAGGCGTAGGGAGCTTCAAATGGAAGCGGAATTAGTTAAAAAGAAGCTCGCCTGGGAGACCGCTGTTATTCAAGAGTCGGAGAACGAGAGCCTGGCAAATGCCGACGAGCGAATGCAGGCCTGGCTCGATCAAAGCCCTTCGGCGGTACCGACGGCTGTTGAGCGGGAATCAGCGGCAGAAAAGAAGGGGGGAGACGTCTTGCCCCGTGACGAGGTTCACTCACGGGGGGAGCGCGACGACCGTGAGCGTACAAGGGACTCACGCGAATGCGACAGACGAAGACGCTCACCTACCCCGGCGAGACATCGAGGAATCGAGCAACTGGCGGACGCATTGCAAGATATGGTGCGTGCACGTCCGCCCCCGAGACAGGCTACTGAACTGCCAATCTTCACGGGCGCTGCGTCAGAGTGGTTACCGTTCAAAGCGGCTATGAAAGAGACGACGCAGCTGTACAAGTTTACGCCCACGGAGAACGTAGCACGACTGCGTAATTGCCTCAGAGGGGAGGCAAGGGAAGCCGTGTCAGCGCTGCTAGCCACCACCACCGATCCGAACATTATCATGAAGACCCTCGAGCAGTGTTTTGGCCGACCGGAGATTATCGTGGACCAGGCCCTGGAACAGATCCGACGACTGCCCAAGCCAGGCCCTGCCGCCACTGATCTGAACAACCTGGCGGTCAAGCTACAGAACATCGTCTGCGTACTGCGACAGTTGGACAGGCGTGGGTACTTAAACAACCCTATGCTCACAAGGGAAGTGGTAGCTAAGTTGAGCCCACACATCGCTGCTCGCTGGTGTGATTACGCCGAGGAACATGGCTCATACTCGGAGCCCGAAGTAGTCACTCTCTCAAAGTTTTTAATGCAGGAAGCAGACAGGGCTCTTCGACACGCCTATGCACCTCCAGCACCGTGCACCTATCCAAGGAGTGAGGAACGCAAGCCTGTCACGATTCCATCACGTCGAGTTGCAGTACATAACGTCGCAGAAGTTAAAGAGTCGGCGAGATGTTGCTGCTGCAAAAAGGAACACGAGCTACCGCAGTGCTCGCGCTTTGCTGCCATGAGTTTGAACGATCGATGGCAGCTAGTGAAAAATGAGAAGATGTGCTTCAAGTGTATCAGAAGCAAACACCGGAGAGCTGCGTGCAGAGCCAAGCCGTGTGGCAAGAACGAGTGCCGCCGGCCGCACCATCCGTTGCTGCATACGGATGCTGCTTCTCCGACGCCGGTCTCAGAAGAAGACGTCAACCACGGTGTGGAGGTAGACATCGAGACAGTTGCTTCTACCGCCGCCGCCATGACAACGAGAGGCCGGCAAGTGCTACTGAAAGTGTGCCCGGTCGTAGTTAAAGGCCCGGCAGGCGAAATCAAGACCTACGCTCTGCTGGATGAAGGGTCCACCATCTCTTTGATCGACAGAGATGTGGCGAACCGCCTAAGAGCAGATGGACCATCAGAGAGCATCGACTTGCATGGTGTCAACACACTCAAGAAAGAGGAAGGTAGCAAGCAAGTAAGGCTTCAAGTACGAGGTGTGAACACAGGCTACTTCGACCTTGAAGCAAGAACGATCGCTTCGATGAACGTAAGAGGTCAAGGAGTCCCGGAGGGCATTTTGGACTATCCCCACCTGCGGGATATGGATCCTAAAGAAGTCTGCTACAATATGGTGAAGCCAACGATTCTGATCGGAGCAGATCATTGGCATCTGATTGTGACCCGCCAGGTGCGCGCTGGGAAAAGATCGGAACCAGTTGCGGCAAGAACGAGCCTGGGATGGGTGATACTAGGGAACGCGCCGAAGATCACCGCGAACAAGGATAGTGACGTCGTAGGCTACCTGAGTATGCAGGAGGATATGGATCACTGCATCTCTCAGAGCGAGCGTATGAAGGATCACTGCAACACCTCTAAGAGCGAGCGTCTGGATGATCTCAGAGCGCGCGAGATTGGCTCGCTCAGGAAGAAGACGAAGCCGGGAGATGCTTGCACCGTGGACACCAGCAAGAAGATGACACGCCGCTTATGTCAGAGGAACAAGGTTGACCTACCCGTGCGCCGAGATGTGTCCATGCTACCAAGGCGTAGGAAAGAAGTGGATCAAGATCGTGTTGTCGACGCCGTGAACCGCAGGCAGATCGACGAAGTCGAAGAGAAGGCTACCAGAAGTAGAAGTAGTGTAGCCAAGAACCGGTCACAAGGAAAAGAGGCTACCAGGAATATAAGTAGTGTAGCCGAGAACAACCCACGAGTGAAAAAGGCTGCCAGAAGGACAAAGAGCGTAGCCAAAGCTCACTGTGTGGGGGAAGTTTCCACACCAAGGCAGTGGAGGTCGAAACCCGCTGACCTGAACGTGGCAGTCCATGCCACAAGAATAAAGAACAAGAACTCCGTTCCAGAGATAAGGCTGACGAGTCCAGAATTCCTGCAAGGACCAAAAGAACGACTGCCGACACCAGGGAACGTCGGCATTCCAGAACGGGGGGAGGAAGAAATGGTGGCCTACGTAGATGCGACCGTGGCCCACAGCGCTTCGAACGTCATGCCAGAAGCGGCCCGGATAGCGAAGTATGACAGCCTTATCCGTGCCACCGCGTTTGTACTTCTGGCTGTGGATAAGTGGCGTCACAGAAGCACGGAGCTGGAGTTGCGTCACCTGCAACGTGCGGAGGAGGTGTGGCTTCGCCGAGCTCAGGAAGAGAGCTTCAGCGAGGAACTGATGCTGATGCGGAAAGGCAAGCCCATCCCCAAATCGAGTCGTCTCCACAAGTTGGATCCTGAACTTGTAGATGGCTTACTACGCGTCCGGAGAAGGATCGACGCGGCTACTGCAACAGCGGATACGAAGAGACCAATTATCCTGGATGGAAAACACCATTTCGCGCGGCTGCTCATCGCCAAGGAACACTGTGCGGCGGGGCATGCAAACAACGAGCGAGTGGTGAACGAGATCCTCCAGCGATATTGGATTCTGCGATTAAGGCCCACTGTGAGGACTATTACTCGCTCCTGCAAGACCTGCAGGTTCATTAAGGCCAAGCCTACAGGGGCCGATAAGGAGCTTCGAGCGGCAGCAGAAGATCAGGTGCCTCACAACCAGGAGTATCAGCTGGGACGTCGAGTGCAGTGGCGATTTACACCACCAGTGCCGAGGGGTGAACTCGGGAAGAAAGAATCTCTAAAGCCTGGGAACTTGGTCATTGTGGCGGACCCGAACCTCCCGCAAACCATATGGCCACAAGGAGGCGTCGAGAGGATTTATCCTGGCCCCGACGGAGAAGTTAGAAGCGCTGACGTCAGGACAAGAGGAGGGATTATTCCGACGACCAACCAGGAAGCTCGTCGTATTGACCGTCGACGAGGAATAGAGAATCAAGAAGCCCGCAACGAACTGTGAACAGGATCGCCGCGCTGTCCAACCCAGGAGGATAGGCTTCGAAGAGTCTACGCCGGGGGGAGTATTGTTACGGACAGACGCGACGATTCCAGCAGAGTATCGATACGAGTAGAGATCTCTAGACACGACGCAATATTTCCGTCCTTGGGACCGACACCAGCGAGACGAGCGATATTGCCGTCCTTGTCTAACGGCTACCTGCGCCAAGGGATCGCCTACCTGCGCGGGTATATAAACGCGGCCTGCGTGGCCGTCGTAAGTCAGTTGTAGTATCAAGTTGTGAATTCAGCGATCGGACCTGACAGCGACTTGGGAACGACTACCACAGAATAACAGGAAGCTACTGGGAACGTACAGGGATTTCGGATCGTGGAAATTTCTGTCAGTATCTTCGAGCCCAGAACGACCGAAGATTCTGGAAGGATAATCCATCGAGCCCAGAACGACCGAAGATTCTGGAAGATCGGATACTGGAAGATTCTGGAAAGTCCATCGAGCCCAGAACGACCGAAGATTCTGGAAGATCGGATCTAGTATTTTCCAATTGTGTAATTTGTTTAAATAAACGCCGGCTATCGCCAAATAAACAGAACGGGTTTTATTTGTCGTCGATAAGGAGGAATTTACTATTATTATCTGGCAGCACAAAATCGCGGAGGTCAGAGGTGAAGAGACGGGTCGTCAATAATTCCGCACCGTACTCTTGTGTGTGACACTGTTTTTTTCGCTGTGGTGGGTAATAGTTTTGAGTATTAGAAAGAGATAGAAGCATAAAAATTATGGCGTACACTTTTTTGCGCTTCTTTTGTTTAGTTTGAGTGCACATGTACCTGGAGAAGACGTGTCCCAGTCTCCCAGCAGGCAGAAGAGGGGCCGTGTGCAATGCCAGGGCGTAATCACCGCTCTATAAACGGGCCGGCCTCTTTTTTGAAGAAACGTCTGGTCTGTTAGCTTATCCACCTCGTTCTATTCAACCTTTATTCTACAATATTCATTAATACAATTCTGAAAAACAAAAACGACACTTCTCATTTTAACCCACTTAATAATTAAACAACAAAAATTAGGTCATCAGTTGATTTGTACGCAACCAAACCTCAGAGATTTTAATTAAAATTAACGCAACCTATGCATAATTAACGCGACTTTTCGCCATCCTATTTTCTCTACCGGTTTAAATGAGATAGGCCTTTGATCATTATGTTTCAACACTTTGTTTATTTGCTGTGATGTGGCAGAGGCGAGTGCTTAATGTATTTAAATGAAGCCTTCGATATTAAGATAAAAGGTACAATTAAATATGTCATTGAACGATTGTTTTTAATTACTCTTCTAAATATTTTTTTACAATATCACTGAATTTTATTTTATTTGGAAAGAACTGAGGTTGGTTTGAAGCAGCTTAGTCTTTTAGCTTTAGTTGTGGCCGCTGCCGTTATTTTGCAGAAGAAAATGCGATAAAAAAATTCGATGATTCCTTTATCTGTCGAAACATAAAGAAGTGGAACTCTTTGCCGGCTCATGTGTTTCCCCCTTCCTATAACATGGGTTCCTTTAAACGAAGCGTGAAGAAGCACCTTGCGGGCCAGTACTGCGATGCCAACGGATAGAACGCCACGGTGTTGCGTCCGTTGTCATGGTAATTTGGGTTCCCCTTTTGCTTACCATCAGGCTAAGTGGAGACAGTGTACTGAGCTACTATAAAAAAAAGATTAAGCACCAAAACCGCAGATAAACAAAGTCCCCCGGCTACCGGCTAGTCCCCCTTCAGGTGTGGCATTAGCCTGCGGTTATAGTGCCTAAATGTCCACCGTCCGTGTGACTTAGAGTAAGATGTACAACTACCCACTAAGCTCCCTTCCATAAAATTCGAAGAGGGACAAGCCGAGCAAGACAGTTTACGATCCAAAGCTGATGACCATTATGTTAGTTCGTATTATAGGAATACTTTAAGGTTTAAATCTCGAAGTCATTCGACAAAATCCACACAATATAATTCTGAACGACAAAATATAAGAAATTGTACGTAACCGAATCTCTACAAACACATTTTGGTGTAATCTAATGTGCTCGAATCTGAAGCCGCCTGTCGCCTCGGCATCGCTCAGGCATTCGCCGCAAACATTCGATACCCACGAATATGCGAGCTCCGTGCATTGAACACACGTGTTTGTTCTGTGTTTGGTTGTGAACACCTGTTTCATATTCTGCGACGATAACAAATAGTTTATAACCGGTAAGAAACTCACTAGTTACTATTTTAAATCGCCAAAGTTTTGCAATCATTATATCAAAAGGTACAATAGTTTGTAAATATACCGTATTATATGTGTGAAGTATCATCGTTTTATTGATCCTTTTTTCTAGTACATCGTTTGGCAGACAGACATGCAGCCCACCTGGTGTTAAGTTGCGACTGCGGCCTATTCCATTGAGGGACATTTCACCAGGAAGCGTTGCTCAATGTGCTGCCAGACTGTACGCTCCTCTGATCTTCAAGCCTATTTTTTATTATGATTATGGTAAAAGACAATGACTTTTCTTCTAGAATATCACCGAATCAATAAGTCATCGAATTATTGCATTCCTCGGAATTCTAATTTACTGCCCCGCTTTTAAGCAAAAAGCGAATGAATCTAGGTTGACGTGATTCGAAGTAATAGTGCTATTAAAATCGAGATTCAGATTTTAAACTGGTACTGGTTCGATTCGAAATTCCAAGCATAGAAAGTGCGATCCATTTCGTAAAAAATCTGAGCATTCCGTAGTTCGAGATAAAAAATGCTATAACATAAGTGTATATGACGGAGTATATTGACAAAGCCGTGATAATAAATATAGGTAATCTACCTGTTCCAAATAACAGACACGCAGCCAACTTGATAGTGAGGCCTCGGCCTCGAAATTCGCGGTAGCGGAGCGGCAACGGGAGCGGCGGCGCACGCAGGCGCACTGCGGTAAGCGCTTGACGCGGGCCGTGAAGAGCGGTACGATGCTGTCAAGCGGTGGACCGCAGTGCGCCTGCTTGCACCGCCGCTCTCGCTGCGCCGCCCCGCTGTGTTCGAGGACGGGTCTATAGGATCCCATAAAAACATCTCACCGATGCCGCTCCCCTGCCGCTGCCGCCCCGCTACCCGCGATATTTCAGGCCGAGGCCTAACCGGCTACACCTACTCATTGAGAAAACCGTTATCGTAAAGCAGTAATATATTATGATTAAAACTGGCTATCTTCTGTAATATTTGATCTTCCAGATTTATTTCATGACGCCTAACAGAGTAATTAATGCCACAAAAAAGTAAGTGAAATTGTGAGGACTATAAAAAGAACAATCAAATAATTACTTAGTATACGTAGTCACTAAATTAAGATCGTCTTATAAAAGTGCAGTTACAACGATAACAACTTCCTTTCAAAATAAACTAGTAAGTGCACAAAATATACAAGATACGAACTGTACAGCTGAGTAAACAGCTTTAAACGCAAGTTAAAATGTAAGCAGAAGAACTGGACGCGCGCCAAATGCTTTGCACGAACCCGACTCGTAAAGATGGCGGACTTAACGCGACGGACGCGGCCGCGACATTCTGCATACATTCCCGCACTATCAACTTAACAACTATATCTACTAACCAACTGTAAATGTTACTAACTTAGTATGGACCAATGTAATTAACGAAAATAACATTAACACTTAAGGACTGGCTGATGGGTCACATGGACCCAAACCTTCATATTTTGTTCAATAACTTTAATATTTTACCGTACTTAAACGACGTTTTTCCACACAGCAAATGAAAATTATAATTATAATTAATAATCCCACTGCTCGTTTAGGACGTACAAACAATATGTATATTTTAAAATTATTGCTTTCAAAGATTAAGTTAAGACTAGCATTAAAATAAAATTTATAACGTTTTTTTCTTCTATTAGACTAGAATGCTTGATGTTACATAACTATTTCGTCTGTAAAGGTATAGTCACATAAGTAGATTTTGTGAAGTTGAGTTGGGAATCAAAACAGGTATTGTTTTCGTTATCACAAACCTCAAGCCAGTTAGGGAGATCGTTGAGACTGTTTGAACATCGAAGTTTGTTTATAAACTACATTATACCTAGATATATTATAACGTCGAAGCCGGTTCAAAGTATTTAACTTGGTTGATAACCTGCGACACACTTCACGGCTTTAATTAATTAAATAAACTCTCAGGTGCGTGTAGGGTTGTCAAACTACACTTCATGTTTGTATTTAATAATAAATAAAATAAAAACGATCTTAAACATAATCAACGCGCATTTTTTTTATTGTACTTAATTTGGAAAAATGAATGATGCAAACGGCAATAAGGTATAATCGAGGTGATGTTTGTATGTAAACTAGTAAAACTTAGAGCTGAGCAGAAAGGTTATAGTTATTTCATAATAAACAAAGAACACAAAATAAAAGAAACAATATAATAAATAGTATAAGTATAAGTATTATATAATCTACTAGACTTAGTAACTACTGAATAATTTTATAAAATAAATATTAATGAATAATTAACATGAAAAAAGATTCTGGTGTATATAACAGTGTGGTGTGAAAATCTGTTACGAGCTTACATTGAAATGTTCATTCTGATGTGTAGAGCAAAAGATGCGAAATATCACGCTGAATACGCGCTGTATGGATAGCAGTTGTCAGAACTTCTCTTTTGTGCAACAGTCCTTTACTATCATTTACTATAAAGAGTTAGAATACAAAGCATTTTTTAAATAACCAAAGACAGCCCTAGAGTCAAGAGATATGAAGCCTAGAGACAAGCCACTGAGAGCAACTAAGAGTGATTCGTCAAACTTTATAATTTCCGAGATCTTGGATTGAGATTAAGGCTTAAAGTTTTGCTACCAGAATTAATTTGCCTGTTCATGTAATATTTTTGCTTTCGCTTTTTTTTCTATTACGAAGATAATTGAAAACCCTGTACAAGTAGTGTCCAGTAGTGTATCCACAGTAATCTATTACCAGTTTTCGAGTAAAAAGTGAAAAAACTTTTTTTTGATCCAGAAAAAAATTTTGTTCGGGAATTGAACTCTGGACTCCAAGATCATGGCTAGGTTTAACCTGTATAACACAACAAAAAATTTTTTACGTAATAAACTAAACAGAAATTCCTGTACTCGTAATAATATTTTACTCAAGTCCAGTCATCGAATTAATAATGAATAGCTTGATAATTATTGTGTAAAAGTTGCCTCCAGTTTCTTTTTTTGAGCACCACTTCGTTTAAAATACAAGCGAAAAGTGCAAAAACACTTTGTCTGTTAATAAAACTGAACATTTCTTTGAAACGCACCTTTTTGCGCTGGAATGAAAATGCAAAACGCTGAAACTGATATTTTTTGAATGTAATAAAAATACTCTAGTAGGGATCAAAATGTATATCGAATAAATACTGGCACTTTTTTTATTCATGCGGTGAAAGTTTTTCTATGATACCGTTTCTATATCTATTTTTTTTGTTTGTACGAGTATATCTCTACGTCGCTTTTGATTATACGAATAAAATATGTTTTTTGTTTTGAGATAATGATATTCTTGGACATTACATACACAGCGCAATCTAGCCCTAAAACTAAACATAGATTGTACTGTGGGTGCCAGAAAACAGATAAACATTACTTATTTACCTTTATAACCTAGCGGTGATCAAACGCATGACCTCTGCTGTGTCATCTATTATCATCAATTTCATAAAATTTGTCGTCAAAAGAGTGAGTTAACATGAAAGAGCTGAGTTTTCAAAGGTGACTGTAAAAGCTAGACTTATTTATTTAAACCTGATATCTAGTAATGAACGAAATGAACTATGCTTACTTTGATTTATATTTCATCATTCGGGCATTTTACAGAAAGAATTCAATATTGGTTCGCACTAAAAGATATTGGTGTAAGTTACACGAAATAGTGTCAAGAGCATACGATCACTATCGACAATGGAAACCTCAGGTGCACTTTTGAGAAAATAATAATAAGGGTAAAGGTATGCCCTCTGGCCTTCTCACTTCCTAAACGCAGCATGGCTCTACCACACTTACACCATATCATATACTGTTTGCGCTCATTAAATTACTATTTACGTCATAGTTATTGTTAAACATTATTTTGCTTCATAAAGGATTTGATATTAATGAAAAAAAATAAAATAAAAACCTGTGAAACACAGTAAATAATACTCACACACATTTACTTTAATTAAGACCAGGCTTAAACTACTGCAACAAAATATTTTGGCGCCCAACGTGGGGCTAACGACACATGTCTCTTAGGACCGATTCTAACTCATGACTTGAACCAGCCGCATTATACGCGCCACAGAAGCTTCGACGCTCCACACCAAAATAACTTTATGTGCAATAAAAATCCTTTTACTCTCTCGCGTAAAATCTGCCGTACAATCCGAGCGTTGCTTCACAATTATTGAAATACTCTTCTTTTTTAATTCGATTTTCACTCTTCATTACGCATTCGTAATAAAATACTTTAGCGCGAATCGGTTAAACAATCTCAGGCTCAGGTCATCGAGACTGTTTTTAATCAAAACATTGTCTAAACACTAAACATTTTACACGTTGATGTGGTGGCTTTAGTAACCTTATAGATTTGAATTAAATGAAGAAAATGCTATACAACATCGTACAGAACATATTTTGTACAGAAAATAAATCACCCCGTCTAACCATAACGCCGTCAAGAGGATGAAAAAATACAACACCTGTGGTTGCTATGGTAGCACTATATGGCGCCACAATAATCATCCTATACAAACATCGTAAAACCGTTTTTAGCTTAAGTATTGATCCAGTTTAAAAGCAATATGTTTGCCTAATCCCTTCTAAAATTTGGAAGTTTTTGCTGTCAGGCAGGTAGTATATTGCTGTCCCATTGGACAATGTGTGGGTGAGAGAATAGAAAGTGCAAAAATGCTCTTGTACTTATACATACATTCTTGCTCACAATGAACAATATTTTAAAGTACATAAATGGTTCTACATTTTCGGCGGGAACTTGTCAGATGGTCTTTGCGTCGCTTCAATGTAATAGCTAAACTTGCTGCCAATAATTGTGTCGTAACACAATGTTTGCAGGTAGAACTACATTACCTGTAGGCAAACTTATTATAATCTATTTATTAGTTTTCATAAGCCTCAGGGTTTGGATATAGTTAGCATCAAGTGGAATAAGCTTAATCAACGATATGTTTTATTATAAGCTCGTTCATTAGTACGGCCTCGAAGGAATAACAAGCTAATCACTAGTTCTATAAATACGGCTATTAATGATTGCTTAGGAAGCCACTAATTTAGGGTTATGATGTTTTAGATATAAAAAATAAATATGTATCTTTGTACGATGGTCTAGATACTGAGCCATGATCGTAATCCTTGATGGGTCCAAAATTTGTGTAAAAATTTTGCACATAGCGCGGATTTATGTCCAATCCACATTGGCCAAGAGTGATTAATTAAGCCAGTACCTATCATTGCAACGATGACATAAGAGAAATATTACACGAAAACGTCATTTTTGTTCTCTTATAGCCCGACCATTAAAATAAAAATCCTCGGAATAATATTGGAACTAATTTCTTCAAGTGGCAACAATTAAATAAAAAACAATAAAATGTCATTTATTATTGCTGTCTGTCAAAGTGTGATGTCAATTGTCAACCGTGCCTTATTATTATTGGATATTGTGAGTTATTTGTGAGTATAACCACAGCAACCAAGTGTTGCTATAACCAATAGATAATGTAGCGCCTCCAGAGCAGATTTTTATTTTCTAGGCTTTGGGGGCTTTCAGGCTTTAAACTATTCAATAAAAACATGTAGTTTCTACAGTTCTAAAGCTACACAAATATATTCGTACAAATACCGAAAGTAAATCTCGCATTAACAATATTACCACGTCTATAATACTACAAGTACATCGCCACGAGTGAGCTGATTCTCGTCCAATCACCAAAAATAAACGCCAAATACATCCCGTTTTGTTAGCAAATAACAGATACTGTTTGTGCGATCAATCAGTTCCGCCATCAGTCACCCAATATGTTTGTCTTGCCCGGTTTGTCTGCTTATTTGCAAATTAATGGAACAACAAGGAAATGTGCGAGGTCATTAGAACAGTGGGACATCGCCGGGCAAATTGCATAATTGATTGTGTTACTAAAAGTAATGAGGTTTGATCTGTCTGGAAAAGCACGGGAACTCATTTTTTTTGTCTCTTTTTATAGGCGGCAAACAAGCCAGCGGGTCGCCTGATGGTAAGCAGTCACCGCCGCCCATGGACATCTGCAACAACACAGGGATCGCTGATGCATTGCCTGCCTTTTAAGAGGGGGGGGGGGGGTCAATATTCACCTTTGTCTTCTCTCACTGAGGTGATGCTCGAGTCTATAATGTCTCGTATAATTTTATTATTACAATATTCTGAAATCTCAGTGTTTTCAGATTATTGGGATAATAAAATTACAAAGGATAAAATAAATTATGATTTAATAATAATTATTGAGGACGGTAATATTTCGAAAACGATATTTACTGTTACTCTGAAACTGTTTAATGGTTTCGTGGTAGTGAAAAATTAATTGTTAATATGAATTTATACATTGATGTTGTTGTAGAGTGTTTGGAAGAGCTTTAAGGTCCTTGAATTTAAAACGAACGTATCAAATTATCGCTAATGGACCTAATGTGCTTCGGAAAATATCTAAAATAATCGTAAAACACTTTAATAAAAACATAATTTTAACAATAGCAAACAAATAAAAATATCAATGTCATTTCCTTGTTTGCGATGCAGTTAGAATTATTATTATAGTGTTTTAGGATTATTTCATTGCGCAAAAGCAATAAAAAGATTACATTGTACACAAATATTATTTGACAATTTTTAAGCACGTACAGAAAGGCCTCTGCCTGGAATTTCGCGGCAGCGGGAGCGGAAGCACTGTACGCAGGCGCACGGGGACGTGTCACGAGCGGTGCGATTCTTTCAAGCGGATACCGCTATGCGCCTGTGATTTAGCCCGCTCCCGCTTCCGCTCCCACATCCGCTCCCGTTTCCGTGAAATTCGAGGCAGAGGCCTTCCTTTTTGTAATTTTGTCAAATCTGTGATATGTCCTTTACTTTTCACATGTCACTGTAAGTACGATGACACAGTAAAACCGCCATTGTGCACTGCGCTGTGTTCCGTATAAGTCGCCATTCATTTCACCCCGATCCGAGCTGATGATTTATATAGCGTCGCGTCAGTCCCGACCATTTATATGAAGGATGTGGAGTGCCCCGCAAACATGTTGATGGTGCCCAGATTATAGAAATACAGAGGGTCCACAGAACTTACTCAGACGCTGGTAAAGAAATTAAGTAAAGTAAAGGATTAGCGTAATAATGTATCAATCCAGAGATATGGCAACCATTTTTAAAATTAAGTTATACAACAAGGGGTACTGGCCACATCCCCACGCTTGCCGAGCTAGAAATATATTTCTTTTAATTTTAATTTTAATGACAATGTCATTGGCTTACCCGAAAATTATTTTCTTACTATGTGTATATTGCCTCTGTGAAATCTTCAACAAAATATTTAGAAACAGTTATGAATAAACCGCACCTATCTTTGAATTTGAGGTAACAGTAATATTGAATTGTAAATATTTTTATATTCCATGGAAATTACGTTTTGTGGTGATTTGCAAGATTATCTCAGTTGATATTTAAAAAAAATCTACCTCTTTTTATAATATTATAAAATCGAAAGTTTTAGGGATGGCTGGATGTTTGTTACTCTTTCACGCAACTTCTAAACATTTCGATAAAACTTTAAAATTTCACAGTTCGACGACTGATTTTCTTTTCTAAAGCAATTGACTGTTAGATATTCGGAACATCAACTGCTGTACGTACTGCCTTCTGTAATTTAGTATTCTCTGAGGAAGCTTCATAACCACTCATACGTCCACTGTAACCACAGTTACAGAGACCATATACCTCAGGACAGTCCGTGTAACTACAGTTACATTTTTAAGAATTCGCGCCCGCCGATTGTTTTTTTCTTTTTCTTATCGCTGTGGATGTTTATAGTCTGTAGTGTTGCTGGTTTTTGACGCTCTATGATATGTACCACACCTTATTTCAAGTGGAACATAACTTCGGCTCATGGCTACAAAAAAAAATAATTGTCAAGTTACTTGTTGTTTTTGTGGATCAGTGCGCGAGTGACTCCAGCTATTTTATTCGAGAAATCATGCCGTAAGTAATAAAATATTATTGTTTTGTATATCAAAATATTTATAATCTTACATATTTTCATATTTTATAACATTATGTGCGATTCCAGTCAGTTTTTAAGTAAAAATTTGGATTAAAAATAGGTCGGTGACTCTGTGTTTTTATTAGTGAATAATTGGAAGATCTAAAAAAGTTCTTATATTATATCGTAATTAAATGTTTTAATATGAAAACTTATTAATATTATAGCCTAGTTATCACCATACTTTCTTGAAATATTCCATATTTCATTCTGGATTAGACAATTTACCATACGTGAACTTCGATTTCACAGATCATGTAGCTTTAGTTTTTATTTTATTTGTAATATTTTTAAGATGATTTATAATGGGATTATGGTTTCAAATGAAAGGCCATTAAATTACCTAAAACCCAAAATTGTTTTAATATTGTAAACGTCAAAAATATCTAATAAAAAAAATATTTAAATTGAAAACTAGGACAAAATTAGCATTTCTTAAAGTTCACTGTAAGATCATTAATAGAATATAATGTTAAAATCAAACATAACTATTGCCTAAAAATTGTCAACTAATGAGCCTTTCATTAGTATTTTTCATTTTGCGATATTTGAGTTATTTACTGAGTAATAAGCATTTATTTAGCATACGTCTCCTATCGATTTTATTTTGCGCGTATCACGTGACTCGCGGACTGTCCTGACAACCTAGCGAAACGCGCACGGACGTTTGAGTGGCTAAGGATTATTGTATGAACTTCCTTTATTGAACGCAAGAGTATCTAATATTAGTTTTGTGTCCGTTATAATAACAAAGAACTGATACAAACAATGAACTGTTTGTTCTGTATACAACTTCATCAATTTAATGTGGTTTTAAACCTCCTTGGTTTTGAATTGAGACGAAACCTGTCTTGGTGTATTTATTCTTTCATCAGATAATCTTTTTTAGCGACGCTTTCTTAAGAAAATTAAATAGTAGTGTTGTTATGGAGAAAAAATCAGGTTACTTGATGTCTTATATTTGATTAAGCATCAAAAAAACTCTATTAATAATAAAATCCATACTAATATTATAAATGCAAAAGTTAATCTGTTTGTCTGTCTGTCCGTCTATCTGTCTGTTAAGCTTTTAGTAAACCACTGAACCTAAGTAATTTAATTTCGTAAAGAGAAAGACTAGCCCTTGGCAACGGACATTGGCATTTTTTTATCCAGAAGTAGGTAATATTTAATTTTCTTGGGATATAGAAAACATTCGATTACTCGTGTCTGTCAAATAGAAAATATAGCGAATTCGTATCCTTAGATTTTTATCCTTAGGCTGCGTCCCCAGTAGGCAAACTTTAGCGGCAGACTGAGTTTGCGGCTTATCGATTTAGTACGCCTTTCCATATAATATTACAAATGGAGTGTCCACAGTTTGCTAGTTTTGCGCTCACTGTACGCAGTTTGCGGCGTTACGCGCGCCGACTGTCTCAGTGAGCGGCCGACTCCCAGCAAAACCGATTGCGTCGTTCAAAAATTAAATTTTAGTTCGCCACTTTGCGGCTCACTTAGTCTGCCGCAAACAGTTTGCCTACTGGGGACGCAGCCTTATAGTTCTCGGAATCAAATCTTTCATCACAAATATTTACACTATTATTATCTCCACGTTAAGCTGTCGTATGGATAAACTGAAGAAAGTACGATTCTCGTAATTCAGTCACGTTTCAGACAGGATCAAATAGTTGCATTTTCTTCTTGAGATAATATTTTAGTCAGTAAAATTAATGGCTATAGCTTTGATGTAAAAAGTTTGGCTCTAAAAACACATTTCAGATTAGTTTTTAGAAATCGATATTGGTGTATTTTCCACACCTGTTATACCACATCTGTTGGCAGACAGACACGCAGCCCACCTGATAGTAAGCGGTAACTGCGGTCTATTCTATTGAGGGACACTTCATGAGGAAGCGTCGCTCAATGTGCTGCCAGACTATTGGCTCATCTGCTCTTTGAGCCTTTAATTTCAAGTGTACTGGCTACCACATTAATATTGCCGCGGAACACAGCCAGAGCTATTATGGCGGCAGATTTCATCTCTCGTGGTGGTAGCTAGTCAGTCGGACTCTAAAAAAGTCCTACCACCAACCAGACCCTTGGCGGTAATCGAACCCACGACCTCTGGGTTTCATATCCGAGCGCCTCAGCCATTGTTCCACGGAGGCAATCAAAAACCCCATTTCTTTTTCAACTCCATTAAATAACTGTGAAGAAAATTATAAACAACCTCAAAATACCACTGACAAAGATATTTGTATTTGTATTCAATGGTCTTACCCGCTTCTATTTTAACGTAATCAATCATGGCAGCCATTAATATTTAATACTTTAAGTAATAAACTGTGTAAGTAAATGTCTTCACAGTTTGTGGTTACACCATTAATCAACAGTTGAGTTGAGAGTTTGTCAGGAATTAAGTTATTCGCTTAATAATTAATTATTTTGTAGTTTTAAAAGACGGATACGAACATATTTGTTTAGTGTCTGCAATAGATTGTTTTGCAATAGTAGTATTAAACCAAGTATTGTTAAAAATACATCGTCAATCATCTGCATAACACTCTCCACTGTTGGACATAGGCCTCCCCAAATGCTCACTTCTATCCGCGGCCACTCGCATCCAGCTCCTGCCTGCCGTTTTGCGCAAATTGTCACTCCAACTTGTTTGCGTAACACCTCGGCCTCAAATTACGTGGGCAGCGGGGCGGCCAGCGGCAGCGATAGCGGTGCGATGTTTTGTATGGAATCCCATAGACCCGTTCTCGAACACAGCGGGGCGGGAGCGGCGGCGCACGCAGGCGCACTGTGGTTCACCGCTTGACAGCTGCCATCGTACCGCTCTTAACGGCTCGCGTGAAGCGGTGACCGCAGTGCGCCTGCGTGCGCCGCCGCTCCCGCTGCCACCTCGCTGCCGTGAAATTCGAGGCCGAGGCCTTTAAAGCGCGTCGCCAAACCCCATTATTTACTTCTACTTGTAGCCTGTATATAAATAAAAGAACTCAAAGTCAGAGTCAAACTCTGACTTTGAAAGAATCTCAATGAGGGGATAGTTGGCTGCGTAAGTGAACTAAGTCTCAATAGTTTATTAGTTTTAGTTTCAAAGAGATTTTTCAAAGGAGCGATCGGTTGCAGGCCGCATTTATTATGTGTTCGCGTGCTTAGAATTATTTCGCTTCAGGTTTTGCAATTTTTTTACAATTACGATATTCTTTAATTTTACCGCATGGATATAATCTCGTTACAAAGCAAGCTCGTTACAGTATCTTAGGTTTCTAACTCTAGAGTTGCCTATCGATAGTTTATCGAAAATTTACGTCATTTAATAGTATCGATAGTATTGGTTCTATTAGTATCGATAGTATGATGATTCAAAGTATCGATAGCTTAAACCAATAGTATCGATAGTATTATGATTCAATAGTGTCGATACTATCGATAGAACACATAAACAGTTTTGACTATCGATACTATTGGAGCCGTAAGTGAAAACTCGACTAGAAGGACTTTATTATTACTCGTAGCATCGCGTAGTCTACTACGAGCCGTAGACTGCTACGAAGTGGTATATAAATTCTTGAGTTGAAGTCTGGTTATTGAATTGATGATGCCCTAATAAGAGCGTCGCTCCTGGGCCGAAGAAGTGACCCAGGGATTTACCCACTAAACTCCGCGGTACTCCTTCATCGCTTTACCCTTGGCCACGGGTAATTATAGCTTGACCAACACCTCTGTATCGCTGTGATCGCATACCTACCTAAGGGTGCCTGTCCATCGGAGCGAAGCGAAGAAACTGAAAATTATTAACCGATAGCACAAAATCTCCGCTGAGACAGGGAGTTGCAATCCTATCGGTTAATATTTCTCCTCTGCCTCGCTACGCCTCGGAGGACAGGCAGACTAAGGTGTACAGCGGTGTTACTACCTTCCCGACTACTACCTTAGCTGTGTAGGTCGAGCTTCACCCTCGGCCTCGAATTTCGCGAGCAGCGGGGCGGGACTGCTTGACAACATCGTACCGCTCTCGACGACCCGCGGCAAGCGGTGACTGTAGGGCCTTGTGCGCCGCCACTCCCGCTGACGCGAGTTCGAGGCCGAGGCTTTACCGCTATGTAGCTCGCCATAATTATGCTAACATGGGATACAGCGGTGTTGGTCAAGGCATAGCGAAGCCATCCAGAAGTCCAACACTAGATATGCAATATTCTTTTATCAATTTATTCGAGGTAAGATCCGAAGCAGGTAATTGTTACTTACGAGTCGAAGTTTGTCTCATTACGCGTCTACAGTACGTGACTGGCATCTCCGTCGTGAACGTGTGTGACGCAAATATATGGCCAAATGATTGCTTGTACCTCTACGTAAGCAAATATCCTACGTTTAAATTAGATTTCTGTACTAGCAATAAAAGACTCAAAGATGCGATAGCAGTATATTAAGCGATGGTTGTTGGTTGAGTGTCCTAGAATGGCATAAACTAGTGGCAGGTTACGATTACTAGGACTTTGTGCTTATAAGTATACCAACATAAATAGCATAAAATATTACCTTTTATGATTTTTTGATTATTTTAAATAAATTATTAAATAAATATTAAATACGACATACACAGAAATGGATTTTTTGTATGAAAGAGGGAGACAAACAATTAATTGACCCTGGATGGTAAGTGATCAGTACCGTCCAAGGATGCTTGCGACTCTTAGATGTGCTCGTAGTTGAGAAAAGACTATGAAGGGAGAGGAAAAAGACGTTTATGGGAGTGAGAAGTTCATACTTCACCGATTTAGTCTCATCATCATTATCAACATTTCAGCCAAACGACGTCCACTGCTGGACATAGGCCTCCTTCAAGGATCTCCAAACCGATAGGTCCTGCACTACCCGCATCCAGTAGATTCCGGCGATCTTGATAAATTTCACTTAGCTAGATCCAAGATTCGAACTACGAATAAAAATATCACTTTCCAGTTAAATTATTTCTCTAAGAAATTATGTTTTCCAAAGTTCTGTGAATAACTTTAGTTAAAAGGAATGAAAGTATTTATATAAAAGGGATAGAAAAAATAATAATATAAAAAACAGCCAGACTCATTTATTTTCTTCAGATGTTAATGTTAACAGTTAACAACAGCTAAACACAATGCGATACTTCATAAAACTACGTTTAAGCGATGTTATTCCTAAAATGTTTCAGTAAACTGTATTTTTTATTTACAAAAAATGATTTCGCTAGTTTGTACAATTTTTTAACTTTGAATTTACGTATCTATTTATTTAAATTTGATTAGAGTTCCCGAAGAATTCTAAATATCAAACTTGATTATATCTTTAAACACGTAGCTTTGTAAAAATTAATTATACTGAAACAATTGAATACACTACAGATAAATATATACAAACACCTCGGATAGTAAGCCATCAAGCTACGCATATAAAAATTGTTTCAGTAAAAGGAAAACCAAAATTTAGGAAAACGTAAACCAAGTTTGAATTCGGGCTCAAAAATTGTTCAAGAACTCTAATCACTTCCTATTCATATATTGATATAAATGCATTTTTTTTAATCAAACCCTACGCTAATCTTATTCGATTAAATCGAAATACTTATACATAGGCCATGCTGGATACTTGCATTTTTTTTTACAACATTTATACACATTGATGTAATATATGTATTTATTTACATAAAATTGGCAGAAATGTACAAATTAACTGCATAACAAAATACATTTTTAAGTAACACAATCATCACAGTAAGCGAATAAATACTTTCCTATATTAGCCTAAGTCTAAAAATGTAAATAATTTTGTTAAAATTACTTTAACATCAATCATAAGACATTTACCTAAAAATGTCAGACAAAACAAACAAATGACAGGACTATTCTATTCACTAAATACTTTCGTATGTTATACAGAATAACTTTGTGCTATGTGTTGAGGTATAATTATTAAGAAAGTTACTCATAACCCTATGTTACTATGTAGCACTTAATAATTGTTTTTTAAATATAATCGTTCGGCATCGTTGTTGTGGCTGCTTCTCTGTAACAAAAAAAAGAAAACTGTTATTTTATGATCAACTAGCTAATGCCCGCGATTTTGTTCGCGCCAATTTTCAAACATCCGTCAGTTTTATTCTTTATCCAAGTAACGAAATTACATTTTTTATCGATTTTGTTGAGGAGCTGACGGAATTTTATACAAAAGTTCCCTTTTAATTTTTAAACTGTTACCATGGCAGCCTTTAATCTTTATCTTTAAGCATTTCAACACTTTCAAATAGAAATAAGATACTATCCGTTGTTAGAGACTAGCGAAACAGGTCAGGAAATTGCTTCGGAAAACAAAATTAAACTTAAACTTCAAAGTTTAAAAACTCTATTAGCTGTCTTGAAACTTTTAGAGCAAAAGTTCCGAAAATTCCTTAGTGAAATTAGAGTAACTGTTAAATAAATATATAGCTTTAAAGCCAACAAGCTAGACCCAGTGGTATTGAATTTATAACATTTTATTATTTTCAAAACTAAAAGTAAATGATAGTTCATCGTGTCGATAGTCGATAGTAGATCGTTCATTCGTGTGTCCCAATTTCTAGTGGTGTGGTAGTTCACAACACTAGAAATTGGGACACACAAACAATTTTAATATCGTTAATATCGTTATTGTGTTCTTTTCTTGTCATCATAATTTATCAGTAAAAT
Organism: Mecyna flavalis; assembly: GCA_949319885.1. NCBI lineage: Eukaryota > Metazoa > Arthropoda > Insecta > Lepidoptera > Crambidae > Mecyna > Mecyna flavalis. The sequence goes on from OX439439.1 coordinate 5,899,892, forward strand.
GTTGAAGTTTTCAAACGACACACAAAAATCTATATAATATATGTATATAAAACTCAAAGGTGACTGACTGACATAGATAGATATCAACGCACAACCCAAACCACTAAACGGATCGGGCTGAAATTTGGCATGCAGGTAGATGTTATGACGTAGGCATCCGCTAAGAAAGGATTTTTATCAATTCCCACGGGAACGGGAACCACGCGGATGAAACCGCGGGCGGCCGCTAGTTTAATATAAACTTGAATTAGTAGACACCTCGATAAGGAAACTGTAAAACCTTTCCTCATTACATCAAAATACTTAATTAAATACGAACGACAACGGCGTTTATTAATATTTATTAAGCTTCTTATAACTTATAAAAATAAAATTAGACCTTAAAAAGGGAAAAGGATGGGAAATGAACAGGTATTTTCGTTTTGTAATTAACACTTTAGGTGGGGTAGAAAGCCTAGTTAATTAACCTTTTTAATTTAACCTTTTTTATAACAACCAATGTCGTGGTGTAGTGGCTAAAGTCGCACGTCAAAGTAATAGTTATACAAGGGATACCGGGTTTGTTTTCCGGGTCGCAAATGAACATTATAATTATTTTTTATCAATAATATTCAGTTACAGTGAAAATAGACAGTGCCAAATACACACATGCCTCGAATATAATTTTACACAGTTAGTGAAGGGTCTATTTTGAGTCTTTTCAGATGGCTGTCCAACAAACTATGAGAGTTAAGGAATATAAAGTGAACAGTAAGTGCAACCCTAATCGATCAAAATTTAGCCCACAGCCAATTTAATTTCCATTGCAAAGAATCGTCTATTGCAATTGGGACAAGTTGACTGATTAGTTTAGGATTATGATTGGAACTTACTGCACGTAATAGTACATATATGCTCACACTCATAATAAAAAGGCTACCTACTTTATACCGACACGTATCAAAATTGTGTCACAATATTTCAGTGAAGGACCATCATTGTTCCGTTAACAACAGTAATAATATTGAGATTTCACTCGCTGTCAACCCTCTTTGTCAGTAAGCCGCAATGTTTGTAACAACAGCGCAATAGTTTGTTGTGTATGTGTATGTTACCTGCAATGTGTATAATTCAGGTATTATATAAAATGCCTAGGCAATGTATAAAATACCTGGTACCTTTGGGCAAAGTATGAAATATTATGAAGATTGTTCATTACATACTTTTCCTAGGTAAATATTGACCGACACCCTCAGTCAATAACCTTATTGACTGATTTTACCGGTCAATAAGGATATTGACTGGTTAAGGGTTTTGACTGTAACATATACATACTCATCAGTGTAATCTTATATACAAATAAATTATAAAAACAGCTAAACATCTTATAAATAAAGAATTTGGGCATATTCATTATCATTACATTTCAATTACCACCCTTCAAAGTTTTTAAGTTATTCAGACTTTAAGGCTAGGTGTCAACTTAGAGTTCTACTTGCTCCTAACTTTGACATATTTCACTTAATAAAAATAGGGAAATATCGTTAAGTTACACAATAACTTTGATCTGATGACACCCTTCAGCCTGTCAACCACACTACCGTTAACGGAATGTAAGAATCGGATTCGTCGCGAATACTTGACGTCTCTTCAAAATTCAAAGTACATTTGCCTGTGTACATTCCGCGCCAAAATAATCTGAGCGTGCAAACCTATTAAAAATATCTGAACATTTGACAAAAATCACTGTTAGCACAATACTTTTAGGTGTAAATATCGCTTGTTTTCATTTGTTATAAAACAACAAACAAAAATGCATCTTTACGTCTTAAGTTAAGGTTGATTTTTGTCAAATGTTCAGATATTTTTGGTGGTTTTGAACGCTTAGATCATTTTGACGTTGACTGTACGTATCTTCATACCGAGCAATGAAGAAGTTCTAGGTCGAATCCCTTATTATTAAGGGTCATGAGATATGGGAAATCGGACAGATGTTACGACTTTGTTCTCAGTTTTACACAAAGTAACTGTTGAGCAGATAACTTTATTTTATTTACAAAACGTGTGTGGAAACTAGGGATTATAATCATTGTCTCTTAGATACGTATTATTTTCAGTCGCGCCGATGTCCTTCTAGCCAAGTTTTTGGCTATGGCGGCCAATTTATATGATCATTGGTTGATCTTTAATCTAATCTAATGAAATTATTATAGTGTACTAGAGAGTTCGCAAGAACAGAGGCACTCTCTTTTCCCTCACTCTCAAAATACAGTGGGACAGCAGTCTCAAACACAATAAAAAAGAAGAAATCAGACACTAACGCCTTCACGTGCTTTTCGGCGGAGTTTTACATCTCTAACTCCCGAACTATTGTCAGGATTATTTTCTGAACAGATAAAACCCAATCAAACTTGGTCTTGTCTTATTATTTATTTATTTATTCTGTAACCGATGACTTAGTAATGAAACGCTGAAGTGCGCAATATTTGAACCATACTAATGTAGCAGCATTAAAACCTTGGTTAAAGCTAATCAATATATCTGTCATATTTATAAGCGGGGTTGTATAATATCATACTTTCCATTTAATCAAACTAATGTTATTCTACTAAATGGTGGTGTTTGCAGTTCGCAGCTTAATCGTAGGACAACTAATCAAGTGAAACTGAGTAATTAATCTACATACAGATTGGACGTTGGGTGAACAGGGAAAACAATTACGTAGTGATAAGTTACTACGGTAGTTAGCCCCAGTTTGTTCACACGCGAATACCAACAATGTGGGACAAAGATTTTTCATGGATGTGTTTTATATTTTAATGAATAGTGGTGAACTTTTCTAAGTGTACAGATTAAGTAAGAAAAAAAATAAAAAATAACTATCTCTGGACATTATTCACACAGCGCCATCTAGCCCCTAACTGCTGCTGCTGTTGTTTTTAAGCCGTTCTGTTCTTCAAGTGTTTTAGATAAATAAATTTAAAAAAATCTACGTGAGTGCCTTTGTTTACTGCTCAAACTTTGGCGAGTAGAACACAACATAAATATTTTATTATAATTCAACAGCAATTTCTAAGAACATACGGAGAATTTCAACCTTCCCTGCGTGAAACATCTTTAATCCTTCTAGCCCCGGATTACTAGACACAATAGAAAATCTATTGTTATGCGGCACCCGAGTGCCGGTTCGGCGTTGAGTGGTTAAACCCAATTTCTATGCAACATTTACAAACTTCGGCCTAGCATTACAACCGTATCATTACTGCAAAAGGTTTTTCTAACTGGCGACAAAATGTTATTCCTATAACCGAAATTCTACTAGGAAACTTTAGCGATTATTTTAATCCTTTGCCTTTTATTGGAAGCTTGCAATATCATGATAAGATAGTGCTATGTTAATTTACGCAATTACTTTTTTTGCATTTTTGTACTGATTTTTTATTAATGTCAGAGGCGGCAAACGAGCCAGTCGGTAGACCGGATGGTAAGCAATCACCTTCGCCTATGGACATCTGCAACACAAGAGGGATCGCTGATGCGTTGACGGCCTATGGGGGTATGGGTGGTGTGGGCTTCGAATTTCGCGGCAGCGGGACGGGAGCAGCAGCGGCGAGATGTTTTGTATGAAATCCCATAGATCCGTTCTCGAACACAGCGGGGCGGGAGCAGGAGCCGCAAAGCACGCCGGCGCACTGTGGATCACCGCTTGACAGCATCGTACCGCTCTTGACGGCCCGCGTCAAGCGGTGACCGCAGTGCGCCGCCACCGCTCCCGCTGCCGCGAAATTCGAGGCAGAGGCCTTACTGTCCACGTGCCAAAATTCACGTCGATCTGTTGCTCCGTTGCAACTTGTAAGAAGGACAAACTAACACAGTACTATTTCTTTTATCCCGAAGGAACTAAGTATTACCTCAAAATTAAAAGTAGCCTATGATCATTTCCGATGTGCATGTCTGTACCAAATAACATAACATTAAAGGTTCTGCAGTAGTTTAAGCGAAAACGTGTACTGACACAGTGGCTATTGCACTTACAATATCTATTACTTCTATACTAATATTATAAAGAGGAAAGATTTGATTGTTTGTTTGTTTGTTCGAATTGAATAGGCTCCGAAACTACTGAACCGATTTTAATAATTCTGGATAGCTACACTATCCCCGGTGAACATAGGGTACTTTTGATCCCGGAAATGTGGGGGGAAGGGGGGGATATTTGAAAAAAGAAATAACGCGCGGGTGAAACCGCGGGCGGAAGGCTAGTATATTATAAAGAGGAAAGATTTGATTGTTTGTTTGTTTGTTTGTATTGAATAGGCTCCTAAAATAGTGAACTGATTTGAATAATTCTTTCACTGTTCGAAAGCTACACTATCCCCGGTGAACATAGGGTACTTTTTATCCCGGAAATGTGTGGTTGAGAGGGGACATTTGAAAAAAGAAATAACTTGATAACTATAGGTATAGACTGCGTAAATAGATAGTCAAGATGAATGAAGAAACGTGTTAATAAATTATCAAAATAACCACGAAGGTTACATCAAATTAATAACCAAGCAGGTTAATATAAGTTTTTAAAAATTTTATGCTGGCTAAATTATTCAGTTATAGTATAAAATCTTTACGCCATTAAAGAAAAAAATATTTAATTTACTTTTTATTGCTGTCAAATTTCAGTAGCATTGTTGCCAGTGCCTCTTTAAAATAAAGAAGGTCAACGTCTTTTCAAAACTTTTTTATATTCCTTTTAAAAAAAAGATTTGCTTTTTATTGCTGTCAATTTAATCGTAACTCTGATGCCAGTTACATTGAAAACACCAAGCAGGTTATTATGCATATTGGCATTTGATGTTGGCTAGATTCTTCAGAAAAAAAATCTAAACGCCTTTAAAGGAAAAAGAAACAATTATTTTCTTTTTATTACTGTCAAAATAGAAATTATGATGCTAGTGTTTTTGATGATACAAAAAAGGTTGCATGTTATTTGAAAATAATGATAATGAAATACAAAAAAATTATAATCGACTACTAAAATATTACATTTTTAATACATAGTCGAAACGGAATAAATATTTGGCCATCGAAACTACTAAACCAATTAGAAAAAATCTTTCATTGTTGGAAAGCTTAACTTTTCTCGGGCGACGGTACTTTTTATCCCGGAAATGTGGGGGGAAGGGAAGGGAAATTTGAAAAAAGAAATTACGCGCGCGGGTGAAACCGCGGAGGCGGCCGCTAGTTAGTATTTATTATACAGCTTATAAAATACGAAAAAACAAAATGAAGGTACTTATTCAATCTCGCATAAAGTAACATCTACCTTTTAGCCTAATGTAGGTTGCGAGTGTAATAATCTTTTAGCAGGTATAAGCTTTACACTATAATCTTTTTATCCTATTGTGATGTTCGTTCTATTTATGTTCGTAGCTCCATAAAAAGCAGAGTAGAATTAAAGTTCCGCAGCAGTATAAAAGTTTGCCACTGTTATGTTTTATTTTATTTGTACATCGTATTACTTTTGTGGTCCAAAGTAGGTACCTAATATAAAATATCATTAGCCAATTGAATGTTAACGATTTTTCAACTAATAATACTAGGTAATATTTAATTATCGTATTGACAACTGCTAAAATTTGAAACGTTATTTTCCCAATTTTAGGAAACGAGAATTAAGCGTTGGAATTTAATCACGCCCGATTGTAGAATTATTGAACTAATAATAAGTAACTTAATTATATAGAAAACCAGCCTTCCGCCCGCGGTTTCACCAGCGCGTAATTTCTTTTTTCAAATATCCCCCTTCCCTCCACATTTCCGGGACCAAAAGTACCTTATGTCAACCGAGGATAGTGTAGCTTTCCAACAGTGAAAGAATTATGCAAATCGGTTCAGTAGTTTCGGAGCCTATTCATTACAATCAAACAAATCTTTCCTCTTTATAATATTAGTATAGATTATTTAGTTATACGTAAAAGCAAAATTAGGTTGCGGTATGAAACCAAACAAACGTAGTGATTGAGCTAGTATATGGAAACTTAGCTACCACGCCATTTTTTGGTTTTTTGATTTTGGTCATAATTACGAAGTTCGTATTACATTCACAACAGTTTCGGAGATATACAGCGTCTACCATTTTCGCATTATTTTTAAAGAAGTAATCATTTTATTATTCAAATATTCCTAAAATTATACGTTTGTGAAATCAAATGCATGAGGCACAAAATTTGAATCTTAAAGCGTACATTTACAGATATTTCCGCCAGCTTGGCAATGAGGAAAACACCACACGAAAACCTGCACAATCAGATAAAAAGTGACGGGTTGGTTTTCTTATCAAGGGTCGAAGTGGTATATTAGAACTAGCTTCAATATAATCTGGACAAGTTAAATCTTGAATCATTGCTCAAGCGTATCACGATAAAACGAGGAAAAAATGCCTTTTTGCGGAGAAAAATGCGTTAAACCACCGTGAGCTGTGAGAAGTAGATAAATTAATACTTTCTACATAGGCATATAAACACCAAGATCGATATGTAGCAATGTTCATGCATACAATTTTATTGTGCCGTGAAGGGATCGAACCCGCGACCAACAGATGTGATAGCCAACTTTCTCAATAGTCAACAAAAGAAATTAAAATGTAAAAGTTAAATTAATTATTAATTTTTATACTTACATTAAGTTTATAGAGGCGGTTCTTTGATTTCTTTTGGTTCACTTAACTGGGACTCTTCATCGATCAGTTGCAAACTAATATTTTCACTCTTCGTGTGAAATGTCGCTGAGATTGTTTTATCCTCCAACAATATATTTTCTACTTCTACACAATCTTTCTTCTCATTTCCATCTAAAATTCTTTGCTTTATAGATGGCCCACGGTTGAAAGAGGAAGCCAATAAAGTTTCCTGGATTGTCTCATTTCCATTGCATATTTTATCAGATTTATGCGTTGGCATTCGGCCTGAATGGTAGCTGGTTCTTACACCTCCAGTCGACTCAAAAAACGGTAAAACCTGTTTAAACTCTTTTCTAAAATTTTCATTCAACCATGCATATAGGAATGGATTGTAACATGTCGATGCCATCGCCATTGAATGAGCGAGGAAGAATGACACGTAATAGTAGTTCCATTCAGTCATTTGAGCATAGAAGTCGTTGAATATATTAATTAAATTTATAGGAAGCCATGATATACCAAATATGGCGACCATAGAAATAAGCATTCTATTTGTTCTCTTTTTTCTATCTCTATCAGCTTCTTCTCTCCTCGTATTCTTAGCACCAGGTTTTGACCTCGCTCGGTCATTTAATCTTATACTTACACATGTATAACATATGGCTATTACTAAAAATGGAATAAGGAATTGCAACACAGTTGTAAATACTCCGAAAATTCTCCTTGACCTATCTGAAGGCCAACTCTCTTCACAATAAGTTTTGTTCTTTGTTATCAACAATCCCATAAACAGGCCATATGGACAGGTTACTACTAATGAGAACAGCCATATAAAAACGATTATAAATATGCAAGTGTTTAGCTTCATCCTTGGATGGAAAGGGTATATGATGACAAAGAATCTGTCTATGGCTATCGAAGTAAGTGTTAATGTAGATATGTAGACGCTGGTCCCTTGTGCGTATGGCATCAGATGGCAGAGTATTCTTCCAAAGACCCATCTTCCCAAGAAAGTATACATTGGCGTCAGAGGAACTGCGAAAAGGCAAAGTAATATGTCTGATAATGCCAAGTTTGTGATGAAGAGGTTGGTGACGGTTTGCATGGCTCTGTTTCTGAAGACGACGTAGCAAACGAGAACATTTCCGAAAACGCCTAAGACGAATATGACGGTGTAGAGGATGCAGAAGGCGATCTGGACGATGTTGACATCGATGATGTCCGTTGTTTTGTTTGTTCTGGGTTCATCGATGACGTCCATGCTCTCTCCGGCGAGAGTCTTGGTGAGGATGAAAACGCCTTTGCCGAAGTAGGAGCCGTTGAAATACATGCTGGGGTCGTATTTTCCGGCCAATGCAGCCACGTCATGGTGGCTGCCGTTGAAAGCTGATGACATTTTGTCTTCACCTCGGCATCGTCGTGATGTAAGGTCCGTTGTGCTGCCAATCCATCTGTGAACAATGAATATTTTATAAGTTAATTTAAATTGTTTCACATTTTAGCTGTAAAATGTTATGTACTTGATGGTTTCTAAAAAAGTACATATCGACGGTTAAAAGGAAATAGGGGATAAGCGACAAAAGATGAAATGTTCAGGAGAGCCGTTCAAAGTTTTAAATTTTAGAAAAACTGAAGTATTTTTGTCATTTATTAAGATATTGTGAAAAGTGAAACAGATATAAAATCAGATAGACATGGTACAGTTACTGGTATTCTTAGTTTAAGTGATTTGACGTTATTTAAAGTAGTTTTTGTCGCTTATGACCACAGCTGACCACAGCTTTTAATTTTTGAGTGAGGAAATATGGCATAAGATACAAATGACAAAATCAAATAATAAAGGATAAGAAGCATATGCGACATTCTAACTTATCATTTCACAAGGTAAAAGGGTATAAGCGACTAGACCGTTCAATCAATATTATAGGAAAAGAAGGATAAGGTACTTTTCATAGTGGTTGTATAAAAGATAATAGGGCACAAGAAACAGTCGGCATTCAAAACAATACTAGGATATAAGACATAAGTTACACACAATGTCGCTAATGAAGTAGCGCAACCAACACAATCCTTCATGAAAATATCTAAAACGGATATTACACGATACCGTAATTGAGTCTCTAACTTCTAAAGTAGGGTGAAATTGCTTGGGAGTAAAATTTCACAGAAACATACTAAGGATCTATCTTAATAAGAGGCCTATTACAGTATACCCTGCTATAATTTTACACTAAATGGTAGATTTAAAAGATAATAGCTCGTCATTTCATAGGTATTTACTAACGAGCAGATAGTACGATTTTTATTGAAATAAAAAAGGAGTTTTTGTTACCTACTACTTTTTAATCAAGAAAATCAAAATTAACCCCCTTACTAATAAAAACACGAATCGCATGTTTCCTGAAGCGTTGTTGTTTTACAAAGATACCATGTTTTGTTTACGGTGCCTTTTAATTTTAAGTTGCGAAGCTATCTTTATTTTTGTATAATGTTTATTACTTTTTTAAATGTTTACACTTTCTGTCAAATGTTGACAGCGTTATGAAAGAAAGAGACAAAACAGTGTTTTAGCTAAAATAGGTCTTTTGTTCCCACAAAGGACTATAAAAAAACATTGTTTTCTCTTACAACTAAGAACGCTTACTATCTATTAAGGCATCGAAACTCGGTTCAATTTTGAAAACCCGGGTTTTTGGGTAGAGTAATCAAAACCCGGGTAGGCCGGTTTTTTCGAGCATTTCGAGCTTTTATTGTAATTATTTAAAATACACTAATCTTCGTTTATATATCGATATCCTGCAATGAGTACAAAATGTAAAGGATGAGGAAGAATTTAAATAAATTAAACAGTCTTTACAAATTACAAATACAGTTTTAATGTTTAAAAAAGTGATGAAGATTTATTTTTTCTTCAGAATATCTTAAAACTTAGTAAGTACTTAATCTAGTGTTTTTTAAATTACAGGCTTGCAGAGATTAGTTTTAACATTAAATGAATTATTTTGGTAACATTCTCTTCTATCTATCTGTCTAATCAGCCCGTATACACCCACTGTTGAGTATAGGCCTCCTCTTTGTCACGCCAAGCATTCCGGTCTTGTGCAAGATTCATCCAGTTGACACCGACGAACCTGACTATATCATCCGACCAAACGGTTTGGTTTTTCCGTTCACTTATTGTATTTAAAAAGCTAATAAAAATAATATCTTTCAAAGACATTTTTGTATTATCACAATCTGTGGGATCAGTTCCGAAATCTTGGAAACTTGCTAACGTGCAGCCTTTGCTCAAAAAAGGCAGCCGTACAGCTGTCCCTCAAATTACTGATCAATAGCCATAAACTCCATTCTCTGTAAGGTAATGGAGCGTACAATCAATAACCGCTTGCTTGCGTATTTAGAAGGTAACGATCTCCTCAGTGATTCACAATTCGGGCTTCGAAGAGGTAGGTCCACTGGGGACCTTCTTATATACGCAACGCATTTATGGAGTGAGGCTATTGAAAACCATGGTGAGGCCATTGCTGTGTCCTTGGACTTGGTCTTTGACAAGGTCTGCCACGATGCTCTTATTGGCAAGCTTCTCTCCTATGGGATCCCCGCTGCAGTTTGTGCTTGGATAAAAGATTTTCTGACTGGACGTCGCATTAGAGTAGTTGTTGATGGGTTCTCCTCCGGCTTGCGAAAAATAAATGCTGGCGTCCCTCAGGGATCTGTACTCTCGGCTACACTCTTTCTGCTGCACATTAATGATATTTTGGCTACTCCCGGAATTCAGGGGTATGCTGACGATAGGGCGGTAGTCGAGAGATACTTGTCGTATGTACATACAGGTAGCGGTGAAACTGAGGCCTTAAGATCAGACATGGTGAACAAGTTGAATCAGTCTCTCCAAGTTGTCTCAGACTGGGGAGATGCCAATTTGATCAGTTTGAACCCCACCAAAACGCAGGCGTGTCTTTTTTTCACCAAAAAAAGCGCATTTGAGATGGCTCCCTCTTTTCGTGGCGTATCTGTCCCTCGATCTGACCGACTCTCTCTGATATTTGGTATTGAATTATCTTCCAGCCTAAAGTTTGGGAGCTACATAGAGTCTGTAGCAGCATCTTCCTTAAAAAGCTCGGAATCCTTTCCAGAGACAGGCGCTAATTCACTGCGGAACAGCTCCTAAACCTCTAAAGAGCTCAAGTTCGTTCCTGCATGGAATATTGCTGCCATCTTTGGGATGGTTCTGCTCGATACCAGCTGGCTGCTTTGGACTCTATTGAGCGGCGTGCGAAGAGGCTTATCAGTGGCGATACTTTGGTCGAGAGCTTGAAGAGCCTCGATCATCGTAAGAAGATTGCTTGCGAGAGGCAAGAGAGGCGTATTTTACAGATTCCACATTGGTACTCTCCAAAGTGGAGTCTGTAAAATACGGAGATATCACACTCGTGCTGCTCAGCTGCACGATTTGGTTCGACCAGCTCCGTTCCATCATCGAACTACTAAACTAAGCGATTTGCTTTATCTTTCTTGATACGGAGTGCGCGGGAAAGGAATTCTCTGCCGGGATCTATCTTTCCTACACATTACAACTTGGGACCCTTCAAGGCCAGAATTAACGGGCTTTTTCTAAGCAAGCGCGCTCCATCGTAGACCGCATACCAATCCTGTGGGTCCCGATATTATTAAATATAGGAGCGCACGAGTCACGCTTGTTCACGCTGTCACAGCGCGCGGCTGAGTGTTGCGGGGGGACAAGCGACGCGTTTAAAACTGGTTTTTGTGGTATCCAATAGCATAAGCCCCGACTCGTTATTAAATCCTTATTTGGTATTGCGGTATAAGCGACGTATACGTATGATTGTAGAACGTGGAAATATGTTATAATCAACACCATGATACCAAATCTAATTTTAGTAATATGAAATTAGCGACAATCGTTTTTATATTAGTAAACGGAAGTAAGGTATAACCACCAGTGTCATTTGAAAATCAATTTAGGTAATAGGGCATAACCGACTTGGCTGTCATTAAGAACTGAATGGAAATAGGGGATAACCGCCAGAGTAATATAAGTACGCAGTGTGTATATAGGGCACAAGCGCCATAGCTTCTTGGCACCCTTGTGAAGTAAAAAGGTATTACCGACAACAAACCCAAATTAAATCATTTTTGTAGGGGTACAATCACCTTTATAGCAAAAATGACCAGAATTTTCGTCGGTTAGCAAAAATAACACCATGAAAATGTATTTTTTTGCTTGGGCATAAACGCCAAAAAAGTCATCGTAGAGCCATGGGAGTAAGCGCATTCGAAAGAGCAGAAAATTTTAAGTCCAATGGCATATATAACTCATTTTTGACCAAAATGTCGCTTATGCCCTATTTCCTTTTAACCGTCGATATTACAGCACAGAATTTGAGTGGTTAGAAATTGAAAAAGGTAGGTAAAAATTACGAAATATGTTTTCCCATACTTCTTTCAGTATATTCCTCTGTAGTTATGATAACTTCCGTTTGCTTTTCGCTTGTAAAATAAAAACGGGATGTAGACCGATAACCATAAACGGTTGCCATGGCAACTGATACGGTTGCTATAAACCTAAGAACACATTAACACAGATGCCTTCAATTATTACTTTCGACACGTGTGGGAGATGGCAAAACATAATATATCTCCAAATGACATTTTTTCCCTACTGAAGAAAATGTTGTGTAAATGAAAAATGATTGTGAATGGTTACTGGTTATTCTAAATACGACATAAATTATATTATTTGGTCGTAAATTCTATAGTTGGTGAGATCTAAGATTTCCAGGTAGGTAAGTCATTACTACATACATGTTTTACTTCAAAAACGAATATTTTTGTAAAAAGTATTAAAATATTTTCCGATTTGTTTATTTTGTGCCTCATTTAAAATCATTCTATTCCAAATACTGAAATACTAAAAAGAAGAAACAAGATAATATATATAAGAAATTCTTTATGGATTACATTGATTATTATAATATAAAAAAAAGATTTATGCTTTTAATTTAAAATGTATAAAAAAAGACATGATGTAAACTATACACAGAGAGACGAAAGTACTTAAATAAAACTGTAGCTGAGTATTCAAATTAATTTGTTGGTAACAAACTTTTCGCTTGGTTTGTTTAGTACTCAACATGTTCTAACTAAAACCACTATGAGAGGTAGGGTATGAAAATACCCAGTCACAGTCCAAAGTCTGAAAGTTGGCATTGCAAATCACTTTTGTGCCTCAAAAAGCAAAGCCGTTGGTCCTGCGGCTGATCTCTCTTATCTGTTGCTCCTATAGAAGGACAAACCAAAACCCTTCTTTTTATATTATCCCATGAGAACTGAGCATTACCCTAGGATAAAAAGTTGCCTTTGTAAGGACATAGAAGTAAGGAAATATCTTCATCCAAATCGGTTCAGTGGTTTAGACGAGAGCAATCTAACAGAGCATTTTTCGTATGTATAATAGACCCATCTTACGAAATGCAAGAACAAATAGGCTAAATGTGTAAATAAGCACGTATTTTTTTCGTGCGAATCGACTACTAACCCGTTCCGGCGCGGCAGCGGCATAGACAGTAAAGGTAGACTTCATAATTATAATGGCAGTACAGGTACCGCCGTTTTCACGAAAATAAATTTAAAAATCGCTACGGCAGCAGCTGTCCAATTTACATTAGAGTTTCATAGAAAGCAGTCTTACTCTCATTCATCATTCATACAAATGCACAAATTGACAGTACGGTGTTGGCCGTTGGGTTTGTATGAACGTTACTAGGACGCGCGAGTCAGTGACGTTATAGAGGGACAAAAAAAAATGTATGAAGATATTACTGTCATAGTGGAGTGGAGCACCGCGCCGGAACGTGTTAGATAATATCAATATCCGCTAAAATCTCACAGCTTATACCGATATCTCGCGGTGGATACCTAAACAATGTAATCGCTACACGAAAACATTTGGAGTCGTTAAAACAGAATTAATGCCGGCGCAAATTAAGGGAGTGCTTCACAATCCTACAGAGAATTCAATTAAGCGATTACGTCTTCAAGGACGGAATTCAATTTGTAATGTTTAGAGGCAATGTCTTCACGTGCGATTACTTTGGGTTTAACTTTGCCACAGATGTCATTATTTATAAACGTGTTTACATAACCTAGATAAAAGGAGGTCAGAATTTGGAACCGTTACCTTTTTGATATGAAAACTTATATACTTATATTTTTATTTTTGCTCAAGTGTTTGATTTATAGAACAAATAAAATTAAAATTAATCGTTTCATGGTTTTTGAACTTGAACTAAACTAGTCCCCCATATTATACTCCTGTATATGGCCGCAAACTGGCGAACTTACCCTACAAGTTTTTCTAGACGGCTAGATAGCACTGTATAAAAATGTCCAAGGATGTAAAAGCTTTAATTTTATGAATTCCTAAGTAAATAACAAGAATGTGTATAATGGTTGGTCATACAAGTATCTCAGAACCTTGCGGTATTTAAGGTTGGCAGATTCCGAAGTGGCACAGATAGTAGGAAAATACCTCCGTATTTGCGGATAGAACAGGCTGGCAGGTATTTCAGTAATATCTTCGTTAGTTATTTTTTGTTTTGTTCTTTACATACATATTATGATATAAGGGTTTTTTTTTCATTTGATAGATTTTAGGTGGGATTCTTTTTTTACAAAATATTTAAAATAATTGTTAGTATATTTTGGTATATGTTTTCCATAGCTTCAGAGCAACAAGTAGTCAGCTACTTGTCAAAAGTGATTTTATAAAATAAACGCCAACTCTGTAAATGATTCTTGTCAAGTTTGTAGAAAAGTCTAAATAAAGGGTAAAAGTTTGTCAATGAAAAAGTATTAATCTAATTTTAGCTAAAAGAAGCCATTTATTCCGGTATTTTTATGAGGGTCTTTTATAAACGAGAAAATCTTGTAGAACAGCCATAAAATTAAGAATTCAATGCCCAAGCCTCTCAAAGTTACAACATAAGACGTAGAGTAATTATTTATTACTTTTAACGAAAAGTAATCCACATAATTTATTACTTAGTCTATTTTAGATTTTCGTATAAAATCCAAGGCTAAGCCACTAGCCACCGTATTAGTAATCTGAAACAACAAGAAAAGAAGTGCTGAAGGTACCTAATTCGGGTTAATTTTTTTTTTTTAATAAATTAAGATAATCAGTATTACATTATTATTTTAATGTTATAACGCCAGATATATTACAAAATGGAACAGTTTTTTCGGATTTATACTTTGGTAAAACCTATATACATTTGATTTTATATTGTAAATAAAATAAACTTCTGCTATTACATTAAATTTTGAATTTAAGATCTATAAGCTGTCGCGTTACCGAAGGTAACGGAGCAAAAGAACTTGAAATAAAAGAAGAGGATAGAATTGAAAGCCAGAAGTTTAATACAGCACGTCCTATACTACAGACTAAGACTAAGTCCTATATTACAGACTAAGTTAGGTTAGGGTGTAGGACGCAGGCAGACGACACGCAGGGGAGGGCAGACGCTTCTAGCGACGTAGGCAGACACGCAGGGCACACGCCCCGAAACGGCGCAGGCGGCGGCGTAGGGCACACGGAGGACTCGCAGATGCGCCCCGGTGGTGAGCAGTGGCGTCGCACGGAGGGCTCGCACCGATGAGCTCGGGGTGCGCGCCGGCGCGGCGGAGTTCGCGGCGGAGTTAAGGGCTCGAGGGATCTAGCCCTAGGAGGAGCCCCTCTAGGTTGAGCAGCCGCACGGCGATGGGGAGGCTCGTGGCGGGTAGGCGGAGGCTGACGACCGTGCCTCTGAGTCGGGTAGGCGGAGGCTGAGGACCGTGCCTCTGAGTAAAGACTCTGTAGTAGGGCTGAGGACCGTGCCTCTGAGTAAGCTCTTCAGACTTCAGGCTCCAGACGTTAGACTGACGGTAGACTGACAGTAGACTCACTGATTTTCGCTCCTGCCCCTGCTTTTATTGTCTATTTTATTTTTAATATTTAAATGTACAAAAGGAATGTCAAACTACAGTAGTGTACAAAGGTTTGTATTCCATAGCTACGAGTTGTGACATAGAGTTTAAAAAATTAACGCGTAGCTATGGCGACTATAATGTCAGACTTTGTTTACAAACAAATTATTTTTTCACAATAAAATTAAAATATGATCTAATTCACAAAACTAATCGATAAACAAATAAAGTGGAGGCTAAAAACCTTAAACGTATAATTTTGGAGGCGGAAGTATCCGCCCATGAGGACATAATACGTATAGCATGTATCCCTAAGGTTCGTATACTTTTATTTACATTATTTATAGCTTTAGAACTACAGTTTTCTTATGATTCCCTTTATTTTACATTCTTTGGAACGTATAGAAACGTCCCATAAAGGTAGATAACATTACAAAGCGAAGGCAACATTCAATAAAATGGGTCCCCTATACAAACGAATTATGCCTGAAATCCTTATTTCTGTTCAGTAAGTTGAAGAATTAATCTATTAGAACATCGTGATGCGATTAAAAAGACTTCGAATACTTTCGACATTTTGTCTGCCTTAAAGAAATTAAAAGTAAACGGAAACTTTGAATAATGAAATTTCTCCGTAATTGTTCTTAGATAAAACTGCAATGGCGTGAAAATGTGTAGCAAGCGTATCTACATTTAAAAATCGATAAGAGAAAAACTCGGACTGTAATAAGATTCAGATCTTTGGGCTATCTTTTATTCACATAGAAATACTTACCTATCTAACGATATAAGAACCATTTCGGAATTTAAAAGTTGTTCATCAAATATATATTTATTCACTTAAATACTAGTGCCGCAATTGAAAATATAATTATGCATCGTAGAATCAAATTATGCAATCTGTGCTAAATAAAGTATTTTTTACACATTCCACAGTCAATATTTATACTGATGTTGTTCATAAACCATATTTAGTCATCTAAATGAAATCTATCATTCATATCTATCTAAATATTTAATTTGTGACGATGTGTTATATAAACACTTTACTTCCTTTTATGGGATAGGTATAAGTTTTTTTTGGATTTACCAGTTAGGTACGATTTCTTTTCAAATGTAGCGCTTGTATGTGTTGAGATGACTGTCTATATTAATACTTCTAATTTATAAAGAGGAAAGATTTGCTTGTTTGTTTGTTTGTATTGAATATGCTTCGAAACTACTGAACCGATTTGTAAAATTCTTTCACTGTTAGAAACCGACACTATTCCCGGGTGACATAGACACTTTTGATCTCGGAAATGTGGGGGGAAAGAGGGGGATAATTGACAAAAAAGCGGGTGAAACCGCGGAGACGACCGCTAGTTAGTAATAATAATGTAGATATTAAAGTATCCTAACTAGCCAAGTTAAGATTTATAGGGTGTTGTGAATTGTTTTTCCAATATCCGTACTGTAAGTTAATCTCATCGAACAACTTAATAAAAATCTATGGGCACGGAAAGGCGCTTGCCAAGCCTTTGGAAGCAATCTTCGCGCCATTTTCATCCATAATCGCTCTCAAAGCTTCGTAGTTTGCTTCTTTAGTAACGTTTCTATATTTTTTACCATTATAATCAGCTTCATAATTTTCATTATTTTCAACAACTCACGTTATTTTTTTATTACTTTAGATCATTTTGGTAAATAGAGTTTTGGCAGATTTTGTACAGCGAGGAAATATCATTCATTTTATCAACAACATAAGGCTGTCGCAGTCTACTGCTGGACATAGGCCTCTCCCTATGCTGGGCTGGTCAATCGCCACAAGGCTGGCACCGGCTCGTCCTAATCGGGTGTGAAGGGGAAACCGAGGGAGTTTAGTGGGTAGTGGACGCTTTAGTCTCGAGTCCCACACACGGCCGCAGAGACCTGCGGCTGTTGACTAGACAGCGAAGCTGCGGTTATGGTGCAAAAACGCATTCTCCTCCGAAATAAAGTAGGTCACATGGCAATCGCTCCATTGTAATAACTAGGTTTGTCAAGTTTAGGATCATAGTCGAAGGGGACCCTGAGCTCTATACTGGATGCAATCTGTAATATGCTGGGATGATGATGACGACTTTCATACTGTTTACATAAAACACTGAGATACAAACAGACGATTTACTGTAGTCAAAACTTTTAGCTGAATGGGGATTGGGGACCTCTGTTGTAATAAATGACTTCTCTCTCAACACTCACAAAATTGATCATATATCAAGCTAATAAAGTTCACCTCTATGTCAATATTATTACTACTACAACAATTGAACGTCATTGTGCTACAATGAATAAAAACTTGAAGTGTTTCGAAGGTCCTTGAACTGACGAACAAAAGCAATATCAATAACGTTTGATAACTGTGCGATGAAGGAGCAAACTTTGCTTTATTATTTTATACGGCACTTATTAAAACATGTAGGTACTACAGATTTAATAAAACGTTTATATAATAAATAAAGACTTATATTGTAACTTGAGTGACTATTGCAAGTGTTTAGTACATAGATGATAAAATATCCTATGGACATTGTTCACACCATATAATAGGTTATGTATAAAACTAAGCAATGACCATAGCTTGTACTATGGGCGCCAGAAAATGGATAAACATTACTCACATAACTTTTTTTAAATATACACAAATAAAACATTAAACAAACACCCAGACCGATACAAACATATACATATGTTTATGCACATAAATGTTAGTACCGTGCGGGGATCGAACACGGTACTTCTTGGTGTAATAGCCAACTTTTTAGCTATAAGCCCTCGGCCTCTAATTTCGCGGCAGCGGCCGCTTGACGCGGGCCGTCAAGAGCGGTACGACGCTGTCAAACGGTGAACAGTGCGCCGCCACTCCCGCTTCCGCCCCGCTGTGTTCGAGAACGGGTCTATGGGATTCCATACAAAACATCTCGCCGCTGCCGCGCTGCCACTCCCGCCCGGCTGCCGCGAAATTCGAAGCCAGGCCTTGCATCAAATCGGTTGCCAACGTATTGTCCTTGTGTTTCGGAAGGCACCATAAGCTGAGCTGGGTAAACATCTCAAGGCGGGGAGGAGTTTTGAGGATAGTGGGACGGATGAATTTTAGTGCCATGTCCCATTTGCAGACATTGCATCCCTCACAAGCTGGTATTACGGTGTGGTTATGATGCATTTATGTATTTTCCTCTGGTCAAATATAGTCGTGGGCATTATCTAGCTAGTTATATTTTATTCAAAATAGCAAGCTTAGCGAGATTACAATATCTGAATCCCCGCGTATACCTCCCATTCGCACAGAAAAGGGCAAAAACATTAATGATTTGGGAGCTTTAACAAGTTCTTATCATGTATGCAAAATGCCATTAGTTTTATCGATGGATACTGGTAATGTTTATCTTAGATAGTGACCACATTACGTCAATATGTCAATGAATATTTGGTTTCCTGTCTGCTTGTTAATATCATGGCATGTATTTTGGGTTCCTCATTGAATCTAATCTCTTATTAATTGGTGATCGCTTTTGTAACATAGAAAGTAAATTGTTACGTATTTTCATGATGAGATTTAGATATTATATGAAGATACAATAGGGTTTGATTTCAGAAACCTAAGGCTTCTTTGTTAAAATCTGTAATGGCACTGAAGCAAGATTTCAAGTAAATGAAAAATAGCATATGAAAATTGGCCACAAGTGGGTACAAGACAAATTACGCAAACATCATAGACACAGCCAATTTAAAATAAATAAGGTTGATTTACACTATGGTATTATTAATTGTGTTCTGTGCTAGTACATAAATGAAATTTAAGTTACGCTGCATTTCTAAATCAAAGATTTATGTCATGGAGGACGAAATTCTTTTACAAAATATTATTTTCTCAACCAAAATACATCGTTGTGTGGCATATATTGGATTCTCTTATCGCAGCGTCAGATAAAATTTGATATTTGCCGCAATCAAAAATCCTTGTTTGCTTTTCACTTACACAATACATAAATTTATCACATACGAGCTTATCTTTCTGGAAGCCTTGGCAAGGGGTGTTGAGATTTATGATATTATTGGAAAAATCATGAATCAGGAAATTTCACGACACTAAATTTGTAAATAAATGTTTGAATAACTTGTATGTAAAAGAATCTGAGACAATGCCAGTTATTGCAACTAAAGCTTTGGGCGGTTCAATCGGCATATTGTTGCCCGCTAAACCCCACAAATCTTGTCACCCACGGACAATGGTAGGCATAATGCACTGTCCATGATAAAAATCCATGATTTAGAACTACGCACTTGCCAACTATGTTAAAGTCCTCGGCCTCGAATTTTGCGGCAGGGCGTCAGTGGGAGCGGGTGGCGCTCGCAGGCGCACTGCGGTCACCACTTTACGCGGGCCGTCAAGAGCGGTACGATGCTGTCAAGCGGTGAACCGCAGTGCGCCTGCGTGCGCCGCCGCTCCCGCCTCGCTGTGTTCGAGAACGGGCCTATGGGATACCATTTAAAACATCTTGCCGCTGTCGCTGCCGCTCCCGCTGTCGCCCTGCTACCGCGAAATTCGAGGCTGACGCCATAAGGGTAAAGGTTGCTCCCCCAACATTAATAGCTCTGATTTTGTACCAGCAGAATTAATGACAGAGAAAGTACACAAGACAAAGTACATGTTGCGCCGACCCTTCTTACAGCCCTTTCACACGGCATCCAGTTTTGCAGGACCGGCTTTTTACTGTATCCTGCAAAACTGGACGGTGTGTTCACACGGCAGTTCAGTTTTGCGGGATCCAGTAAAATTCGAAATTCAAAATTCAAAATTCAAAGTAAAAAGCCGGTCCTGCAAAACTGGACTGCCGTGTGAACACTGCTATATAAATATTAGTGCCACTAAACAGGATCCCGCTTTTTACTGGACGACGGATCCAGTTTCTAGTGACAAAGCCGAATGCCGGATCGGGTTTTTGCAGTATCCCGCATGCGGGATGCTCGTGTGAACGCTATCATATAAACACATTCGCCATCAAACGGGATCCTGCAAAAAACGGGATCCTGCAAAAAACTGGACTGCCCGTGTGAAAGCGCTGTTAGCGTGGGACAAGGGCAAGAAAATGATGATGATATTCAATGTAAGTAGGCAGAATTGACCTCCTTTTCAGTTTCATTCAATGTATATTGTTAATGAAACATTTTATGAAACCACTAAGCAAAGTTCCACTTGAGCCGAAGTTATGATAAAAGCCTACGGGGGCCCATGGCGTATGCGGAGTCAAACAAAACACTCAAAGCATCCTGCAAGTTTTCTCATAAGCTGTTGTTTGTGTACTTTATATAGCGGAGCGTTCGCGTGGAGATCAATCTCGAAGGGTTTTGTTACCAAAGTGGAAACAGAGAATTCTTCTCATATTAAAAAAATTGTTTTGTACCTTACGTACAACAGAACGATCTGAAAATGAGGTCATTTTTGTTTTTTAAGCCTGGCCAGCGTGGAAACACAACAGTGTGCAGTGTGTGGATGTATATTTAAGTGTTAATGGCAACCTCTTCAGTTTATAACCACAGTACTTAATTAATCAACTGACTGTGCACTCCTTTAATCTCTCATCACCAAATATCTAGACAAATAAAAATAAGTTGCCATGTAATTTTAAAATTTAAGTAAGCAATGTACTTTTTACTTCATTAATAATGTAGTTCACACACTGAAAATGATTTTAATCAACTCCGTGAATACGCATGTGTGAATTGCTTCGTAGAAATACTCTCGCAGATTTCAACTGCATTTATGCTTCCTAAAATCCGCATTGCAGAAAAACGCCCAGTCCAAATTAAACGAGATTTAAAATGCTCAAAAATAAAATCCACAACAGATTACTGCAATCATAAAGCTGCTTTTTATTAGATTATTTAAACAGAATAATTTTATCCTCATTGTCCAAAGAAAGCTTATTAAGAAAAGAACTGAGTATTATACAAACGGTAAACATCCACTCAGAATAGAAAAAACGATTATTTTTTTCTTAGAGACTTTCTGGTTAATAGCAAGCTAGCTACCCACGGGTGAAATAATGGCCATAATTTATGGCTTGCTACGTTCGGGCAATATTAATGATTCCATACATTTATTTAGAAATTAAAGGTAATTTTAAAGTAAAGGCTTTGAATTAAGAATTGAATATAATGGTTTTTCCGGACATTTAACAATACATTCACGAGAGGTCCTCATTGGAATGGAGAAGTGTTTGCAGGTAGAATATGGTTATCATAAAACTTGTATTGTACTTGTAGGTTCTGGCAGCTTATACAACGAATGATACGATTTACTGCGCAAAACTTTAAAGAAATTACGCATTTTGAGCCATTTTCTTTTAATCACCCAGGTAGACCACATACACATGCTGCCAGATGAAGTAGTAATATATTAATGCACATGAGGTTTTTAAATAATACGTAATATGTGCTACGTAATGCACAAACGATGTCGTTCTTTTGTACTTAAAGTGTTCTCAAAATAAGTACACAAGTTTTCTTTATCAAAGGTATAATGTTCATTTAGCCAAAATCTTTGAATTTATCATAAACTGTTGTATTCATCAAGCTCATTAATGACACATTTCTCTGCGAAATGACATGAAATGAATATAAAGAAAATAGCACTTTCAAGGCGAATTTCTTTTTGCGTAGCCGAAATTGAGTTGCTTACGGCTAGGTGGAGCAACAGGGTGCCAAATAATGAGGAAATGGATTGAATGTCACTGTAGCGTGCTAGCAATTTAGCAATATTTCACGTATTTTATGTCTTTAAAGCGTTTTTTGGTTCATTATTTTGCAGACAAGCGAGCCATATACTGTTGGCTATTAAATTAAAATCTACTTGACTAAGAAGCGTCACTTAAAGTGATACCATAATGTAGGTTTCTAGAACTATTTGTGCTTATCTCTGCCGCTGCATTCTGTCGCCTACCATTTTGTCAAAAAAAAAAAAAAAACATTTTCACCATGTTGATGCATGGCAGTCCTCAACTGTACGATTTTCTCGCAATATTCTGCCAAGCACGACCAAAATATTGAACAATGTCTTCAGCAGTGATTCCGAACCGATACGACTTGCAAATCTTTAATGCCTCGGACTTGAATTTCGCAGCGGGGTGGGAGCGGCAGCGACAGCGGCGAGATGTTTTGTATGGATCTCATATAGACCCGTTCTCAAACACAGCGGGGCGGCAGTGCAAATACTAGCGGTTCACCGCTTGACAGCATCGTACCGCTCTTGACGGTCCGCGTCAAGCGTTGACCGCAGTGCGCTTGCGTGCGCCGCCGCCGCTCCCGCTGTCGCAAAATTCGAGGCCGAGGCCTAAAAAAAGGGCGCATTCCTTTATTATAGGAAGGCAGCGCATTTGTGATTCCTCCATTGTTGCAGACGACTATGGGTAGCGATAGTCGCTTACCATCAGGTATGCCGCAAACTCGTCTGCCCACTATCTTATAAAAAAGAAAGATATTCAAGAATAATTTAGACGCAATTATGACGCATGTCTCACGCCATATTGTGGCTTACACCTCGGACTAATATCATCTTAATGAGATGAATATCATCCCGATAATCGAGTTATATTTTATTTTATTTCGTACGATTGCCCAAGGGAATAAAGGTTCATTAGAATAATCCCTTGTGATCCCACAAGCCCCCTTGAGGCTCGACCTTTCTAAAATACAGAATGCAGAAAATAAAAAAGAGATTTAATTTTTTTATTATTTCCTTACATAGTTGACTTATCCTACTAATATTATAAATGCGAAAGTCTGGATGTTTGGATGTTTAGATGTTTGGATGTTTGTTACTTAATCACGCCTAAACGGCTGAACGGATTTAGATGAAATTTGGCACATATATAGATTATAACCTGGAATAGGACATAGGCTATAAAATTCCTACGGGAAACGCTTCCTTCCCGCGGGAATATCAATTTTGAAACTACTGAACCGATTTGAATAATTCTTTCACTGTTGGAAAGCTACACTACCCCGGTGAACATAGGGTACTTTTGATCCTGGAAATGTGGGGGGAAGGGGGGATATTTAAAAAAAAGAGATTACGCGCGGGTGAAACCGCGGGCGGAAGGCTAGTCTACAATAAAAGTCAATATTGATTGTACAACCAGTAGTTACTTAAAAGTTCATGAAATATAAGTAAATTGTTGTTTGACAACTACGGATAAATCTAATGGTAATGACACAATTGGTACTACAAATAACAAATAACTTTATTTTCATAAATTTTGTACACAGTACACCACCATATAGCCTAAATACACAATATTTTAAAGTCCTAGGTACGGTCAGCATCACATTATGCCAAAACAAGAACAACAAATTATATATGTGCTTATGACCGAAACATTACACAAATAAATTACAAGCTTTATTCTTAGAGACAAACTGATGGTATACAGACTTAACTCTTTACCTCCCGTGCTAGTCAAAGACTGTGTTACGGCAAGGTATAGGGTTTCCGCCATGGTAGTACCAACTTTATTTTAATCTTAATTTGAGCGGTACAAAGACTATTTATGAATATTCTTGTATGTATTTTATAGGTTAATTATATTATAAGCAATGACGTTCAATATAAAACTAGACACCCAATCTCTAAGAAAATTCCTCAAAAAACGTCCGAGTGGCTTTGACACTGATGACATTAACACATTCGTTCAAATTAACACCTTATCTTGTGGCATTTAGTGTTTAATGTCAATTGTATACAACTAAACGAAAACTCTGCCCAATAGTCGGGTGGGCAGACTTTTGCTTCGGACAATATTTGAGCGTGATTGTGAGTCTGGTTTTTTAATTGAACGTCATTGATTATAAGTGTATAATATTTAAATAAACATAGGTACCTACATTCTAATAACTAGCATATATTTTTAAAAATTTTATGGTTTGTAACATTTGTAATAGATAACAGGTAAATAATAATTCAGTATATTGTAGATATTTAGTTAAGTATATATGTATAAGTATATTATATAATATATATGTGTATATTTTTATATATTTATTTTTAACAGCATTTCAGTTTTATCATAGTCAAATCCTTTAAAATACTCACGAAGTGACTTCTTACATAGGAATTTAGTTTTATTGTGTAGTTCTATATGTTTATTAATTTGATTGTACAGGAATGGTCTTAGAAATAATGCAAAACAATGAGCAAAAGAAGTCCTGCATGCCGGAACTTTATACACTGTATGAGGTCTACGGTCTGACTCATAATTACGACAGACTGAGTGCTGTTTTAGAATGGCCTCCTTAATAAAAAGTTGTCTTACCGTAAGGGTTTCAAATTCTTTGTATAACTCGATTGTGGGATATCTAAGTCGCTTAAATAGTATTACTTTAATTATGGTTCTTTGAGCTCTTTCTAATTTAATTTGCGTAGTTTTGCACACACCACCCCATGCTATAATACCATAACACAGTAGCGACTGACATAAGCTGTGATAAACAATCTTATTGGTGTGGCTATCTCTCAGATGCCGAACTTTTTTAAAGATTGGTATGAGTTTGCGTATGCGGTTTTTCAGATTGTTTACGTGCTCCTTCCAATTTAAATTCTTATCTATGATAATTCCCAAATACTTTACGGTAGAGGCCTCAGAGAGTGTGAAACAGTTGCAATTTGTGTCATTTTTACAAGTGTGTGCTTTCAATATAAAGTCTGTTGTGAGTTGAGGGTCTCTTAAAGAGAAATTAATATACTTTGTCTTCGTTAAATTGAGTGTCAGTAAATTGTTGTTTAATAAGTCCATCATCTGTTTCATGCCTTTTTCGGCCTTTAGTCTCACAGTATTCCATGTTTTTGCAGTGAACAGCAAAACTGTATCATCTGCGTAGGAAGTAATTTTACAGTTTGGAAGGTTTACGTTACAGATATTATTTATATATATCAGAAACAAGGTAGGGCCAATGTTTGTTTTATAATGGAAGATAATTACGAGTATAGTCGTTTTCCACTGTGCTTCATTTGAATGATGGAAAGATCGTTTGGCAAACATTTTAAAGAATGTGTTGGTAAAAGAGTATTATGTTTTTATCCGCTATCCAGATTCCAAAGCAGATCCAGCTGGTGCTGTGTAAATATACTGGACTTAACCACTCAATCCCGAAGCGGCACTCGCGTGCCGCTTAACAATAGATTTTCTATTGTGTCTGGTGTTCCGGGGCTAGAAGGATTAAAAACATATTGTTGGAATTATAAAATTACTACTATAAAAAATCTCGATCGAATCGATCCCAGGTTTAAACTTTGTTCCACTTATTTAGGTCCAGTCATTATACCTTCATCATCTAAATTTTAACAAAGTACACACTAACGCGCTCATAAGAGCCTCGGTGCAAACAAAGGACGGTAAATTGTTTGGCAAACATTTGGCACCGTGTTGACACTAGGTGGAGCATCTGCAGCGAGACTGAAGAGGGTCTTCGAGTCTCGTGAGTACTTTTCCGATGAGCGCACATAATATTAAACTAGGAAAATTAATAAACGAGTATAATGTTTTCACGTTCAACAAACGCTACGGAATTGGTACTGAATCCTCTATCGTGTAAGCAAAGTAATTGTCACACCAAAGATAGTTTTTAAAGTCTGTATTACTGGCAGTCTACACCAAATCGGGCGTCAAACAAAACAGTGTGTCGTTCTTGTAACGACAACTTACTTTTAATGATTTTAATGAGATTTCGTTCGTAAAATATTCTCTTAATTAGAGGCAAAGCACTTGTCGAGGGGCTTATCGAGTTCAATGAAGCTATTAACATTGGATTGCATTTCATCCAGACTTTAACGAGCAAACTCTTCTAATTGGCCGTAAACCTATTTTCGAATGGCTCATTCTAGTTAGTGATAGGTAAATCCATTGACTTTTTTCTTTGCAGACTAAAGAAGTAAAATATTCATACAGCATTTCTATTATGTAACAATTCACCTGAAAGATTAGTGTAGTAACAAATTTCAATAGTGGTTAATGGTTTTGATTTTTTTTTTATGCCAGAGGCGCAAACGAGCCACCGGCCGGACAATTGCAACACCAGAGGGATCGCTGATGCGTTGCCGGCCTTTTAAAAGAGAGTACGCTTCTTCTTGAAGGTCTTTTAAGTCGCCGTTATTAAAAAATATTACATTTATAGTTTGTATCAAAATCTGTTTCTTGACATGTTTCACTGATAAGTAGAGCGAAGGCAACGATAAATATCAGATAAAGGTCATATTGAGTATAGAATGAGTCTCTAGTTTACATGTTTGTGATAAAATATCACTGCCTAGAAATCGAGGAATGAACCCGAATGGTAGTGCTAGTCTGTTTCACGAAGAGGGCGGTTCTTCAATGCCTACAATGAAAATGCCTTGTATAGCTAAGCTCTCAATTTCCATATCCAAAAAAATGTGAGATATGATAAACAAATATGAAAATAAGCAAAAGAAACGGTTATATAATTCTGGCTGTCGTGCACATGTTTGTTAAAGATTTCGCGTATTTGCAAATAGATATTGTCCTCATTCGCTGTAAAATGGAAATTCGTTATACTTTTTATAGGCCTTCGGAATGGCTTGCTTGATATATATTTTTTGTTACAAATAGAGAAAAGTTTTCTCACCATTGTGCTACATAAATAAGTCATTCCGATCTTTGTATGAAATCGACAGTTTTGCGGCGAGCCCGGAACAAAAGAAGCTCTGAAGTTAACGTGGATTCTGCAGGTGTCACAAGTTTAAACAGGCACGTTAAGCCACTGATTGGTCGGTGGGATAAAAGTATTCAAAATTATACTTATTAATACAAAATAATATATAATTTGGTCTCGCAATTCTCGCGTGTTGCGGATACAAATCAATATATCAATCAATATTAATCGTCAATAACAATGTCACAAAAAGACTCTTCGGAAAAGATAGGCATCGGAATTTTGAGAACAGCCGGCAAGAATTGTAACCTATTTTAAAAAAACATTTTAGAAATAAATTGTGTCCGACAATGGTGTTATTATAAATATAAAAGAATAATATAGCTAACTCATCGCTTATAAAATTTCAAAAGTCAATTATAACGTATCCCTTTCAGAACAATGTAACAAAGAGATATCAGATCTAATGGCTGATAAATACAGTGTAGTTATTCCTTATAACAAAGGGTTAATAGTTATGTGTTCAAAGTTCGGATGGCAATTATAACAGGGACGAACTCGTAGATTAGTTCTCTTTAGTCAAACACAAAGGTTTCCGAACATGTGTTGGATAGGGTCCAGGTTAATTGATTCGGGCTATGGAATCCGGGACTTATAGGGATCGAGAGGGCTCGACGTATCCGCCTAGGGAATATGCTTTAACAGTGTAACGGATAGTTTAATAATATGAGAATCCGGAAGTAAGATGGCTCTATTTTGGTAGACAGTTTTGAGTCAATGTTTATAAGATCAATTAACTTGCGCTAGCAATCACTTTTCGACCATTTCAATGTTATTCATCCCATTTTTTTTATCCGTTATTCGCATAAGCTTCGTTCGTTAGCAAGTAAGAAACTATTTTTTTCTGGTATAACAAACCATCAAGCTTTCCGTGTCAGACCGTACCGAAGGACGAGAGTGCAGTTCCTAAATTTCTTAAAAAAAATTTTAACCGTTCGTTTGTACACACTGAACACTTCGATACTACGCCATGTTTCATATTTCGCGCCCGCGCTTGTCACCGCGCCCGCGCGTTCACGTGAAAAAGCACTTATTGTTAAAAGGGAAATATTTAAGTGTACATCAAAAAGAAAAAATACTGAAATGAACATCAAAATAGCTGATTGCACACCAAAGGCTAGGTTAAGAAAGCAATTCAGTATTTTTTTGATGATCAATCAGTATTTTTTGATGTGCAGTTATATAACTGCACATCAAAAAATACTATTTAGTTGTATATACAACCCTAGTTAAAAGATGTTTCTTCTTAATCGGTACCCCAATGCTGAGGATCGTGACTCCGATTGATTCTGCCAAATGGTCTGCCTCCAACCCTCCCGTCCATCGCCTGATGTAAAGCGTCGCAAACCGGTATCTCTAGATGTTCAGAGATTTTATCTGCCCATCGTTTTGGGCTTCTTCCTCTTGGCCTCTTTCTCTCTACTTTTCCCGTTACCATCAATCGATCTAAGTTGTTAGCGCCTCTCCTGGCGATGTGACCAAAGTATCTGATTATGCGCTGCATACAGGTCAGAGAGGCGTTGCGCTAATATCATTGCGTTGCGCCTTCTGGATTTTGAGCTCTTTTAAGACCGAGACATTTGTACGGTAAGCTTTCCAAGGAATCTTTAGTAGTTAAAAGAAGTAGACTTAAGTTAATGAAACGAAACAAGTGAATGACTTCTCATTTGCTATGCAAAATGCCTAAGCCAGACCAAAAACCACTTCAAATGGATCACAAAGTGTTATCAAAATAGGTAGTTGAAAAACCTCCACTTGATCTTTATAAAACCTTAACGACCTTTCCATTTCCTGCGACGATTCATTTTTGCAGCGAATTTTAAGGTTATTTAAATTCTGCCCGGATTTCCCTAAGCCTTGAGGTCTGTTTGAGCTTAATTTAATCATTCCAAAAGGTTTTTATTTTGAAAAAAGTAACGTTGGATGGTACTTTTGGCACGGTGGCTGTTGTTTGACCTTTTAAATTTTCTATGTATATAATTGAGGCGTTCGTGGCGCAGCCGTGACAGACGTTAGGAAATAACGCAAGTCAAGCTACCCACGCCGCGGTCGGTTAATGGATGGGTGACCATTCTGACCGAATTGAAAACCATTCTTATGACTGAAATAAATGTCACTGAATGTTCAGTGACATTTATTTCGAGCGACAGAAATATCATAATTGTTTAAGGGGTGAAAAACATGAGGTAGTTTGCAATGTGTGTAAAAGAAACATGTGGCCGAGGATATTCTAAGTGAGGGACACAGGACACGAGAGTTTTGTAGACATTATGTGAAAGTGGGGTCACTAATCACCTATTCGGAGGGTAGGTTTTTACCTGACACCCAAATTTAATACTTTACCCACATATTTTAGGCCTCATGTAGACTGACGGTGTATTTAGAGGTGGCAGGTACGCTAAATGTCCCTATTTTTGATCGCCTCGGTGGAACACAAACCCCTGGAGGTCATGGATATGGTACTACTTCTTCACAGTTCAACTGACTATAACTCCCTTTGGCTATTCATGTGTATCTTGAAATGACAAGCACTATGACAAGATCGAAAATCACAAGAGTCGTACAGTACATTGATAGATGATTCCTATAAAACCACGTGAAATAGGCCATAGTGGCCGCAAGCCATTTATATTTCCTTTTTATACTGATTAGGACAAATAAAAATGTTGACATAGTTAAATTTCACTATACATGAAGCTATATTTACCAACCAGATAATCAAGTTTTGAACTTACTACATAAGTGATTAAGTGATTGGGTCGATCAACCAAGGACATGTTACTAATATTGCATGTGAAGGTAATTAATTCAGCAACAAGGATAGAGGATGTGCGTCTCAAGAGAAACTAGTTGTTGCTGTTTGCTTAACGTCTGGACGTATGTATTTGCTTTCAACCCGCCCAAGAATCGTGTTCCCGGAGGACACAGATGGCAGAAACTTTGGTCATACCGCCTCTGCATACTTGATTCATTGAGTTATTTCATCCAAGTTCGCTAAGAATTTCAATCTGAGAATTTCAAGGCATGAACAACGTTTAATTGCCATGAATTTCTCAGCGTGTCTACTACGCTGTCTAGGTATTTACTATTTGCCTTTATGGTCTCAATGGGCTGTAAATTGTATATATAATTTTATTGTTAATATTAATACTACGTGTTGTGCTCGTAAATATCAAATAAAGCGTATTTTGAAAATTAGCTGACCTCTGTTAGACCCGAATGTCTTAAATAAAAAGTAAATAAAAACAATTTTTCATACATCTCACACCACGGCGTTGTACAAATTCATATTATATTTTTCTTTAATTTAAAATTTCCCAAAAGCTTCTATAAAAACTTGATATTATTCAT
This sequence comes from Mecyna flavalis, assembly GCA_949319885.1. Taxonomy (NCBI): domain Eukaryota; kingdom Metazoa; phylum Arthropoda; class Insecta; order Lepidoptera; family Crambidae; genus Mecyna; species Mecyna flavalis. Next base: position 5,930,631 of record OX439439.1, read on the forward strand.
AATACATGTTGAGATTGAGACTACATTTTGTATCAAATAGCATGGGCTTATATCCTAGCTCAAATTGTCATAATAACTTCACGTTTAAATTGCATCAATATAACTTTGTGGGAACAGCTCACCAGAGGCAAAAAAAAACTATGCTCTTGTTTGATACACAGGCACAATATACTTAAGCTTTAGACCCCGTGTGAAAATTTCCTTAGGTTATTCATAATTTATGAACCCGTCAATCCACTTGTTGGAACAATATTTCAAGTTCATAACTTTTTATTTAGATTTATGGTTGTATTTTTAAGACTTTTCCCATAAGTCAGGAAAAAATGTCAGTTATTTTTGTTTTACATTAAATTAAAAATATTGAAAAGGCATGCTTTTTGTATAATTTCGCAGACTTAAGTTTAATTCTATGAAGGAGCGAGGCAAATGACTTTTCAATATTTAAAACTTTAACTTTGGCATTGACTTGCTTTATGAAACAAGAAAAAGAACTTAAACTTCGACTTAGGCCTATTGTCCACGTAAACCGCACGTCATGCGCACGCTTTCGTCAATTGACGATTATAGTCCAGTCAACGAAGCCTTAACTTTGCCATTTTAGAGGAAAAGCTGAAACCGGTGCCAAAATTTTTCTTAATGACCCCGTAATAACATACAAAAAATGCAGGGTCGTGAGTCACCGGGGTCATACGAAAAAAAAATGGAAAAGGGTGAAAAAATGACTTTTTCCCAAAAATCTCGATAACTAAAAGAGATACGAGAAAAAGTTTTAGACAAAAGTTGTAGAGAATTACTTTGTCTACAGAAAAGATTATTATCAATTACGCGTATCGCGCACCGTTTGCTAGAAAATCGAGTACAAAGTGCACATATTGATGTAGAACCAAATTAATAAAAATAAGACGGAAATCTCTTTGGGGATATCGTAGAATGCATAAAAATAATTTTTAATTAAAAAAATTGTAAAAATTCTATAAAAACGAAAAACATTGTTTGTGCGAATTTTCGCACTTTGTTCCCGATTTCCTAGGAAACGGTGCGCGATACGCGCAAATTGATAAGAACATTTTTTGTAGACAAAGTAATTTTCTACGACTTTTGTCTGAAACATTTTCTCATTTTTCTGTTAGTTTTCGAGATTTTTAGGAAAAATACATTTTTTCACCCTTTCCCATTTTTTTTTCGTATGACCCCGGTGACTCCTGACCCTGCATTTTTTGTATGTTATTACAGAGTCACTAACGAAAATTTTGGCACCGGTTTCAGCTTTTCCTCTAAAATGGCAAAGTTAAGGCTTCGTTGACTGGACATGCTTGCATTTTGCGAAGAAACCTTTAAAACTGTGTCCACGTCGCGTCATGCGTTCGTCATGCGGTGCGGCGCGGCAGCGTGGACACAGTATTGAAGGTTTCTACGCAAAATGCAAGCATTCGTTTTGTAATCGTCAATTGACGAAAGCGTGCGCATGACGTGCGGTTTACGTGGACAATAGGCCCTTAATATATTTTCAATGACTTTCAAAATGTACAAACTTATTGGAACATAAAACAAAAACCGAAGTACCGATTTTTTACTTTTAAAATAAAGTGGCCAGTTAATATGCGGCCAGGAAAATTTTTCCTATAAGGTTTTAATTTTTTATTTAAATAGGTTCTTTTTCACATTAACACAATTTAGCTGAGATATTGATTTGAGTAATCTACGATGGAGCGCGCTTGCTCTACAAAACCCAGTTCTCAACAACAATAATCGAGATTAACACGAATACTTTTAAATGAACGGACAGCTGCGACTTTACATCGTGTATCGGAGATAATGCATGTCAGTCAGAGCAACACACAATATGCAGACCAGTGATACACGAGAGCTCACAATCATATTACTGCGGGCTTTGTGCAATTCAGAATGAATGCATTTGACTTTAGTTTGCGGGAAATGCACTTTAGATGTGGTCTGCGTGTCATATGCGCTTTGCAATTTGGTTTCAAGTGAGTATACAGTTAACCACTCAAAGCCGAACCGGCACTCGCGTGCCGCTTAACAATAGATTTTCTATTGTGTCTGGTTTTCCGGGGCTAGAAGGATTAATATTATGTACATACGAGCCCTTTAGCCGCAGCTACATTTGTCTGAAAAATTATTTCATAGAAATATGATATTTTTAGGGATAAAAAGCAGCCTATATCACTCACCTCATATTCATTCACTGGTTGACATTTAATATTAAAAGAAAGTAATTTACTGTCCCTTCCTTAGTTATTCACAAAATAAATATTATAATGTTTGCTTTAATCATAACTATTACAAAAATCACTTGTATTACCCAAATACCCACATAATAATATTATGTATAATCAAGGACCTTCTCTAATAATAAATTTTTAATTTAAATTAAAAAAGAATTACATACCGGTTTAAATATCTATTCAATAAATAAATAAATAAATAATATACTATAATTATATTCCAATGAAATATAATAGCTCTTGCCTCTGTTTTATGTGCTTCTACCGCAAGTCAGGGCATACAAACTCGATTACAAAGCTAGCAACACGATGCGAATCTCGTAATTGGAAGATTTGTCTTTGGAAACCAAGCTGATAGGTTTAGAGTGTGGTTTGGATGTCGGGATTTTGATCGTGTTACGTCTTCAGAGTTCCACAATGGAAGTATTATTATATTTATGTTTCGAATTGGGATCGGCTTATCTATAATAATAAATAATAATAAATTTTTATTTTCTCTTTAACACTTGAAAAGTATTTAACAAAAACGTTTAATTCTCTAATTCTATCTCTTATAGCCCATGGCAAAAGCCCTCAAATTTAAAAGTTCTGCATGCACCAACTATATAATAATAAAAGTTACACGCTCTTTGACATATGCACACGTAGGTACCGTGTTATTACAAAACATTCATAAGGCAAGATTTTTACTTTAAAAAAGTTAAACTAGAGTTAAAATTTGTAATAATATTCCTAAATAGACTCTTTTGGGAAAAAGTCATTTTTTCACCCTTTTCCATTTTTTTTTCGTATGACCCCGGTGACTCACGACCCTGCATTTTTTGTATGTTATTACGGGGTCATTAAGAAAAATTTTGGCACCGGTTTCAGCTTTTCCTCTAAAATGGCAAAGTTAAGGCTTCGTTGACTGGACTATAATCGTCAATTGACGAAAGCGTGCGCATGACGTGCGGTTTACGTGGACAATAGGCCCTTAATATATTTTCAATGACTTTCAAAATGTACAAACTTATTGGAACATAAAACAAAAACCGAAGTACCGATTTTTTACTTTTAAAATAAAGTGGCCAGTTAATATGCGGCCAGGAAAATTTTTCCTATAAGGTTTTAATTTTTTATTTAAATAGGTTCTTTTTCACATTAACACAATTTAGCTGAGATATTGATTTGAGTAATCTACGATGGAGCGCGCTTGCTCTATGAATAGGACTTTTACTTCGACATTAACTTGATTTTGATAAATGAAAAACAAAACTTAGACTTTGACTTGAATTATATATTTTTGTAAAAATTATCAATTAACTTCATTGCATTCTTTTTCTTTGACATGTGTCAAGCAACATACTTTTTCTTCTTTTTATATAATGGCGTCACACATATTCAGATAAACGAAAAAGGTTTTACTTATTTAAAATTGAGCCATATTTTACACTAACATGCCGCCCACCAAGGACATATTAACGAAATGTCCTTCAACTAGATTCTATAATAACAATATTACATGACAAAACTTTAGAGAACAGAATTGAAACTACAATCTAAGTATTTATTTACAAACAAAAACTTAATAGGTAAACTTAATCTAGCGTTCTAATACAGCATAATAATAACTAATATTCATATTGCTCATACTTCAGAGAGGCATTTTACCAAAAGCTTACATTTTTTTAAATTATTTAAGAACAATATTCATTTACGGTTTACGATACTTGCACAGATCCAGAAATTATCCACCCTAATGATGTTAATTGAGCTGTTAAATTTCCTTCGGAACTTCTTTTTATACCATTTTGTATAATTTTGCTGTAAATATCAGCTCCTAGTAACATATTTACTTTTTCCGGAATACAATAATTAGAGTCCGCTAAAGCAACTTTGCCCCAGTCATCTGAAGGCACTTCTATTGTAGGCATTAACGTTGTAATAGATTTCACTACGTAAGCTGTCACCGGTATTACAACTTTGGGGTTAACCCTTGATCTTATGCTTAACTTTACTGTAGATCGGGACGTTAAAGTCTTGTCACAACCAACAAACATCATAGTTTTATTTGAGGCAATCTTCCTCAATCTTAGCTCTTGTACCATGTCTTCAGTGATCAGTGACACCTGCGATCCTTGATCCAATAATGACCTCACTGTGCGATGGCTTCCATCTCTTGATTCAACATCAACTAACGCAGTTGGCAGAAGTATCGCATCATTTTCATGACTGTTTTTACATGGATTATTGATTTTATTTTGCATTTGAGTACTTATTTTTCTATATGATGTCTTATTGCGAGATGATGTATATTTATGAACCAATGAATGATGTCGTTTCCTACAGATTCGGCATCTGCTAAGACTATGACAGTTTTTTGCTAAATGATTCTTACCAAGACAATTGAAACAGCTCTGATTTCGTTGAACGAAACTGTATCGAGAATCGCAATCTTGAGCTAAAAATCCTTTACAATATGTTATTTTGTGATCGCCAGAACAGAATTGACATAGGATTTCTCTTTTGTTATAACAGGTCATGTGAAATGTTTGTGACTCCTTCATACATGGTTTATTGAATTTAATATCTAAGTTTTCAAGCGCTCTAAAACGATTTGTTAAAAAACATTTAAATTCCGTTAGGGTAGGGAAACTCTCTGGTGGCTTCTTAGAAACTTCAGACTCCCACTGTTTCCTGCTTTCTGAATCTAACTTCAAGCTTATTATATAAATGACAATCATGTCCCATTGACTTACATTAATTCCCATATTGTTAAGTGCGCTTAAACATTCGGTTGTCGTATCTAGTAATTGCTTAATTTGGGTTGAAGATTCTGAAGACACATTTTTTTGACTAACTAATCTTTTTAAAATATGGTTAGTAAGAAATCGTTTATTGTCATAGCGTCTATTTAATAGATCCCAACAAACGGCGTAGTTGTCATCTGATACAGAAATATGTCGTAATAACTGTTCTGCTTCCCCTAAAAGATGCCCCTTTAAATATTGTAACTTTTGAACATTACTTAGTGAAACATTATCATGAATAAGCGAGACGAACAGGCCTTTAAAACTACTCCATTCTGTATATTGACCAGAAAACTGTGGAATCGTTATTTTAGGTAATTTCACATTGAGTGAACTTTTACTTGACATACATCTGTTAGCATCACTATTACTAATATTCAACTTTTCTTTTAATTCGGTCTTGAAATCTAAAAATACTTCCTCTGTCCTGTCATAACAATCATTAACATAGTAATTCGATTTTTTATACTCGTCTTTTTTTGCTTTGCTTATAATATCATTGTGTGTTTGATTGTACAAATTCCACTGTCTTTCTAAGTTATCTAATCGAGTTTCTAGAAATGCTATAGTCAATCTTTCATGAGGTGTTTTCTTAAAATTAATCCTGTTTTTGCAAATTTTGACAAATATTTCCTCTTGTATTTCATATAAAGAATCCATAATTATTTTATATTTTTTAAACAAAATAAACAAGTAACATGTCAGAGGAATACCGGTACACAATAACTCTCTAGTTATATACAACAGATTATATCTTAGAACTATATACACAAACCTTTTTACAGTGAAAATATGTGAAAATATTTGTCATATTTATACATTAGTCTTATATTTACAATAAAACAAAACTAGCTGTCTTTTAGTATTTGAAACACCACCACTAGAGATCTTCGGAATAACATAAACTGATAAAACTTACAAATATTATACAGTTCTCTTGTTTACATAGAGGACGGTAACGTTTCTCTCCGCTTCTACTCCCGGGCCGCGTCGCGCCCTCGCCGCTGTTATTTCCAAGTTCTTTCTGCTCGGCTGTCTCTATTTCTTCGCCGTCACTGTACGCCTAGACAAACTTCAACTTACTTGTTCTTGACACCAGGAACCCCGTCTTTTGGTCACTACTCAAAGTTGACCTTTATCTTGGCGATATTCCATCAATAGAAGATATCGAATAGCGAGTTGTTCAGCAGTAAGTTACCTTTCGATATAATGCCAAGACAGAAAGATCCGACGAACGAAGGACCAATGAATAGGACTTTTACTTCGACATTAACTTGATTTTGATAAATGAAAAACAAAACTTAGACTTTGACTTGAATTATATATTTTTGTAAAAATTATCAATTAACTTCATTGCATTCTTTTTCTTTGACATGTGTCAAGCAACATACTTTTTCTTCTTTTTATATAATGGCGTCACACATATTCAGATAAACGAAAAAGGTTTTACTTATTTAAAATTGAGCCATATTTTACAAAACCCAGTTCTCAACAACAATAATCGAAATTAACACGAATACTTTTAAATGAACGGACAGCTGCGACTTTACATCGTGTATCGGAGATAATGCATGTCAGTCAGAGCAACACACAATATGCAGACCAGTGATACACGAGAGCTCACAATCATATTACTGCGGGCTTTGTGCAATTCAGAATGAATGCATTTGACTTTAGTTTGCGGGAAATGCACTTTAGATGTGGTCTGCGTGTCATATGCGCTTTGCAATTTGGTTTCAAGTGAGTATACAGTTAACCACTCAAAGCCGAACCGGCACTCGCGTGCCGCTTAACAATAGATTTTCTATTGTGTCTGGTTTTCCGGGGCTAGAAGGATTAAAATATTATGTACATACGAGCCCTTTAGCCGCAGCTACATTTGTCTGAAAAATTATTTCATAGAAATATGATATTTTTAGGGATAAAAAGCAGCCTATATCACTCACCTCATATTCATTCACTGGTTGACATTTAATATTAAAAGAAAGTAATTTACTGTCCCTTCCTTAGTTATTCACAAAATAAATATTATAATGTTTGCTTTAATCATAACTATTACAAAAATCACTTGTATTACCCAAATACCCACATAATAATATTATGTATAATCAAGGACCTTCTCTAATAATAAATTTTTAATTTAAATTAAAAAAGAATTACATACCGGTTTAAATATCTATTCAATAAATAAATAAATAAATAATATACTATAATTATATTCCAATGAAATATAATAGTTCTTGCCTCTGTTTTATGTGCTTCTACCGCAAGTCAGGGCATACAAACTCGATTACAAAGCTAGCAACACGATGCGAATCTCGTAATTGGAAGATTTGTCTTTGGAAACCAAGCTGATAGGTTTAGAGTGTGGTTTGGATGTCGGGATTTTGATCGTGTTACGTCTTCAGAGTTCCACAATGGAAGTATTATTATATTTATGTTTCGAATTGGGATCGGCTTATCTATAATAATAAATAATAATAAATTTTTATTTTCTCTTTAACACTTGAAAAGTATTTAACAAAAACGTTTAATTCTCTAATTCTATCTCTTATAGCCCATGGCAAAAGCCCTCAAATTTAAAAGTTCTGCATGCACCAACTATATAATAATAAAAGTTACACGCTCTTTGACATATGCACACGTAGGTACCGTGTTATTACAAAACATTCATAAGGCAAGATTTTTACTTTAAAAAAGTTAAACTAGAGTTAAAATTTGTAATAATATTCCTAAATAGACTCTGTTCACTGTGGCATTTCGTATACCAATCTTATGCGTATCTTCTGGGAAGACAGTTTTAGTATTGCTAAGATGCGGAAATCAATTTGAAAGCACTCTAAATTAGTGCGGTTGAGTTACGAAAGGGAAATTTTGGTCAGAGATCGTCTTAGAGATGTTTGTTTCATGATGTTTGTGTAGTGTGTAGCGACCTCATTCTAGGGTATAAAAAAGTTATATGTAAATCACTTATAATAAATATAAATCTACACTCACGGAAATACATCTTTTAATTGACGACTCCAATATCCCACACTGCTGCTTTTCAAAATTTTATACATTTTTAGAACAATCAGCTGTAAAAAAAAAACTGTATTGTAAAGAATTGGCGTTATAAATAGAATCTTCAATGCATTGCATGCATTAGAGGATTTAATGGACTTCAAAAGGAAGGGGGTCATCAATTCGACTGTATTTTGTTACTTGTCTTAATCAAACAAAATAGAGCTATGTTCTGACTACCAATAACAGGTTATGTAAACCCATGTTCTTACGTTTATTTGTGCCCGGCCTACACGGACGTGCAAATAGGTCGCAGTGAGTTGTCATGGCGGAAGCTTGCTGGTCCGGCCGTGTGTGTGTAGGCAGACTGATTGCACGAAATCGCCCTTCGGATATTTGTTTTACTTACTAGAAATAAATGGAACGTATGAGGTCAGAGGTATATTATAACGCCCGTCACATGCTTGAGGAATATTTTGATTCTTTGCGTAGACCTATAAGCTAATTTTTTTATGTCAGAGGCTGCCGCCTCTACGAGCCAGCGGGTCGCCTGATAGTAAGCAATCACCGCCGTCCATGGACATCTGCAACACTAGAGGGATCGCTGATGCGTTGCCAAACTTTTCAGGGGGGTGTGGGCATCCGGCACTCTCACAAACAAAACGAAACACAATATTAGTCACTATTTCACGCTGGTGTTATGTAAGAGGGTGGTACTTCCCCGTACGAGCCGGCCCATTTGTACTGTAAAACAGCATGGCTCCACCACTACTACTTTACATTTACTCTTGCTTAAGAATGAACCGGACGGTAAAGGGAGAAACTAGATGTTCCCCAGTTATGGCATAAGAAATCGAGTTCTGGTAAAATATAAAATGTTAGCCTACTTAAGTATTAATGTAATCAAAAATCTAATATTACGTAACCGAATGATAACTTAAAAGTATTCACGTTAAGAAAGAACCTCTTTTTCAACACAGACATAGTAGGTATGCACGTGACTTAACTTAAGCCATTTAAATTTAAAAATGCTCTGGAATTTGAACCTTACAGCGTAGAAATAAGGTCATAGCTGTCGTTCAGCAAATGATATACCCGGCCATCATTACGATTCGCTTGTTCCGTCGTTCGACTCCCATTGATCGTCGCGTACGTGGAAAATCGCCTCATTATACCTACTATGCAGCAACTCTTGGAAAACAGTATGAAAACGGGTTCATAAACAAATTGAAGTGCGCTTTCATACTTGTTTGACTTTTCCGTAATCATTTTATGAACAGATTTTTTACAGAGTTTAAGTAACATACAAAGGGATGTATTAAAAAATGGGCTTTTTCCGACGTGGAATAGTCAAGTGGTTAAGTCAGTCGCGTTATAAAACCCGGTAGCCCTGAGTTTGATTCCCACCTTAGGACCTCCTAAGGTGGGAATTCAAATTCTTTAAACTTCGACTGGCTAGCTACCACCACCATGAGTGAAATGTGTTACTATGACAGCTCTGGCTGTGTTCTGGCAATATGAATGTGAGCCAGGAGCCGGTGTACTTGAAATCAAGTCTCGAAGATTATTAGATGAGTCTACAATGTGGCAGCATATTATGAAGCGACGCTTGCTGGTTAAGTGCCCCTCAATGAATAGGCCGTAGTATCTGAAGAAAACCGACAGACCTCTCACAAGTGTGAGGGTGGTACTTCTTTTTTTTTGTGGCATAAGAGAACGCACTTACTCTAGTGCCAAATAACGGATAAACATAACTATACTTTTTATTTTGCAAATACATTTATATTATACACAGAAACACCCAGACCGATACAAACAGACATGTTCATGCACACAAATGTTGGTACCGTGCGGGGATCGAACCCGCGACTTCTGGTGTAATAGCCGACTTCTCGACCATCAAATGGCTCGTCAAATAATTATGATTTATTGATAGTGTTTGTGTCGAAACATAAAGCGTGTGTGTAGACAGTTATAACATTATTGTGTTTTATTGCGTGTCGGATAAGCTTTGAGCCGGCTTCGTGTCTTTAAGCATATCAATATAGATAATTTATTATATAGAATTATACAATGATATCCTGATAGTTGTGGTGAATAGTCAATATTTGGTGTCATATAACTATTTATTTTATCGAAATAAATGTTTACAACCGTGTGTTATTAATATCAGTAATCCAGTAGCACTGCGTTTTACACTCGTACGTATTTATGTTAAGTTTTTAATTTTTAAACACAAGAAATGGCTCGTAGCTCGAAATAGTAACTCGTCTTAAATTATTAGTAGTAAGTTAAACCATAGGTAATTTAAACTTTAGGCCTCTTACAAAGTGGACCGATGATCTTATTAAGAAAGATGGTGGAAATCTACTGAGATACTTTGGCGGAAGCCTAGGCTAGCGGTGGACGTCTTTTGGCTAAAATTATGATGATGATGATGACTAAGTCAAATTAAACCATAGGCCTCCTTCAAGGTGGACCGATGATCTTAATGGAAGATGGTGAAAATTCACTGAGATCCTTGGCGGAAGCCTAGGCCTGCGGTGGACGTCTTTTTGCTAAAGTGATGATGATGAGTAAGTCAAATACCATATCATCAACTTTGCTCATAAAAGCAGTTTCTAATACGAGTACATTAACTCATGGAAAAATGTACTGAAGACTTTCCTGAGTACTCTTAATGCATAGCTATATAAATGTCAATAACGACCGAGTGCTCTGCGATAGTTTACGTTACATGCATTACTTATTGTTTCCATATCCATAAATAACCTCTAACGATTCTTTGCGGAATAAATATGCATGATTTATTGTAAGCCGTGGTTTATTTTAAACGTATACCCTGATCATATTATGAAATGTTCTCTAGTTACAATATATTAATAAAGTGATCTTCATATAATTAATTGACAAGTCCTTCTTTGGTTACAGCGGCCAATCTTTACAATGACCCGAGAAGATACGCCGGATATATTATAGTGCAGTGAGTGCGCTAGCTCATGACTGTGCACTTTCTATTCCCTTACCCACCCATAACAGCGGAACATCAGTCTGACATAATATAACCGAAGAGAGATCAGTACCGAGAGTACCGACGGCTGTATGTGCTTTCAAAGGCGCGTGGGTGTTTTGTGGGTGGAGTATTTTCTAAATAGAACAACACAATTACATTTTTTTTTGGTCCGACCCTTCTCTAGCCACTGCATCACGAAGTTAGTTATTATAATATTACATAGCATTCGAAGGGTATCACGTTTATATCGTGGCAAAGCACTGGTGAACGTAAGTCAACATGTGCAATGGAATAAGCTACATAAATGGCGTCCGACGTGTATATTTTGCGACAAATACCGCGTTAGTGATCGGTGTGTGGCTCTGATTGGCAATGAAACAGGTCCCGTATCACGTAATGAGTTCCAGGAAGTTTCGTACAAAATAGCCCTGTATCTCTATTATAATATCTCTGGACATTATTCACACAGCGCCATCTAGCCCCAAACTAAGCATTAGCTTGTGCTATGGGTGCTAGACAACGGATTACTTATATACGTTTTTTTTGTAAATAAATACATTTTATACATAGAAACACCCAGACCGATACAAACATACATTTTCATGCACACAAATGTTTGTACCGTGCGGGGATCGAACCCGCGACCTCTGGTGTAATAGCCGACTTCTCGACCATTACACCAAATGGCTCGTCATATCCTATGCATACTTTGAATGAATTGGAATTTCTGTAGTACAATTAGTAATGTTTAATGCAGGTGATAAAAACTGAAGTAAGTTAATATTATGTATAAAACTTAAAGAACAATGGCAGTTTTATACCTGCATGTTTTTAAGGTGTCTTAAAACTTGACTTATACAAAAACGATTATTTGAATTAGCCAGATTTTTACATCATAACACATTTTTATTTAAAGGCTGATATTAAATCATGAATTATAAAAACCTCTCAGTTGATTACAATATTAATATCTTACGCGTTTGTGTTGCCGCTTTAGAAAAAATAACACATTTATATTTTTTTCAATAATAAGAAAAAGGAATAAAAATAATTTATTTCAATGCAATGTGTAACTTAGAAATTATATATCATTAAAAATAGCACAGTGGAAGTTCCCTACGTACATAAAATAGCGTAATGTTTCTTTATTGGTAAAAATGTAACTTTTAAAGCTGTCTCGTGTAATATTTATCTATCTGCCAATTGCAACACTGCTACCAAAGTTATTTTGACAGCAGGAAACTGCAAAGCAATTTGTTTGACAGTCTATTTTTTTATAGGTTTTGGCTTTGCACGGTTTGTACTTTAGCCACAGACGATATTTAAAAGGTCCAGTATTCTCATAAATGTTTTAGGAGACTGTTTATTTTTTAACCGACTTCAAAAAAGGAGGAGGTTCTATGTTCGACTGTATGTATTTTTTTTTTTTTTTATGTATGTCCGTCGATTTCTCCGTCAATTGTGGACCGATTTAAATAATTCTTTTTTTATTTGAAAGTGCATAGTTCCGAGGTGGTCCCATTGTCACCATGTCAGGATCTGATGATGGGATCCCGGGAAAATCAAGGGCAAACCTCAAATTTTATAGGCGCACACTACGCGTTACTTGTTTTTTCTGAAGCCATTTAAGTTTTTGCGTCCTATAGACATCACTTTATGTTGATGAGCTGATGATGGAAGGTACAAGTCCTTAACGGTTAGGAGTTAGGGGATAATTCTTTCAGTATTGTAAGAATATGTGGACCGTTATTTGTATTTCATGTACTTTTGCAGCTAAGCTGATGATGGAAGGTACAACTCCTTAACGGTTAGGAGTTAGGGGATAATTATTTTAGTGTTGTAGGAATATGTGGACCGTTAGTTGTATTTCATGTACTTTTGCAGCTAAGCTGATGATGGAAGGTACAACTATGATGATGGAAGCTAAAGGGTACGACTTCTTAATTCTTATGTCCCTCTTGCGGGCTGCATCTTTAGTTGGTCTACTGAATGGTGCTGAACACTTAATGAATACCTAATATTGTCAAATAATACAATTCTACTATTTTACTCGTATTTTCGTTATCAATATTATGAGAGAGTTTTACTCACTCCTACGTATTATTCACACTAAAAAGAGAAAAATAAACAAACTTTTTAAAAAAAAATTAAACCGACTTCAAAAAAAAAAACAAAAAAAAAACTACCTAAAAACACTGAAAAGCAAAAAATAATTTTAATAAGACATTCATCAAATGCGCTTATTGTCTAAGCCTATTAATAACATTAAATTGTATTTACGTGCTAGGTAGGTACCTACTAATCTGTTTGAAGTCGGTGCCAAGCCAAAGGTACATACTTAATGAAAAATGATACATACCTAATAATTTATGTATTATACAGGGTTACAAATAATCCGCGGACGTAGGTACGTAGTCTGGGTACCTACTATTTGGCTTGGCACCGACTTCAAACAGATTAGTAGGTACCTACCTAGCACGTAAATACAATTTAATGTTATTAATAGGCTTAGACAATAAGCGCATTTGATGAATGTCTTATTAAAATTATTTTTTGCTTTTCAGTGTTTTTAGGTAGTTTTTTTTTTGTTTTTTTTTTTGAAGTCGGTTTAATTTTTTTTTAAAAAGTTTGTTCCTCTGACTGCTTCTAAGATGACTATTTTAATAAAAAATAATTTTATTAATTACTAAAAGAAGAAAATAAACAAGGATTTGTTTCATTACCAACATAACCTCAAAGTACAAAAATACTTATAACTTTTTTTTGCAACCACCGTTTGTAAAAATTCTTTTTGGAAATGTTTATGTAATGCAATTGCTAGTGAAGAAGCATTTTTTAAATCATAGACGCCCCAATTTTTATCCAGGACAAACGTAGTATGGGACTTTGCCATTGTTCTTTATATTTTTTATATAATTATTTACATTTTTTAAATAAACATAGTAGATAAAATAAATCTGAAGTTACGTGACAGTAAACACCAAGTAGTTTTCGTCACTTCCCATGTCAGATTCTGGAAGGGTGCTAAAAAACGTAATATTTTTTTGATTATTTCCGATCCTCAGGAAATTAAAACTCGTTTATTTATTTGTACAACTTCTTACGTCATGGAATTTGTACAAGTTATAACATTCCATAAATTACTTCCATACCACTTCACATCCATTTGCAACGAACATCCTATGCAAAAACAGTTGGCACGATTGATCACATTTGCAATGCAAACTGTCACTAGTTATTCAAATGGCCTGCGTAAAACTCAATTTCTTTTTGTTGTTCCACTTGGTGACGTCATGGCTGTGTCAATGCGTCACTGACGATTGTAGAATGGTCGTGATTCGCAAATGCATCAAGCTGCAAAAAACATTGCAAGCAGTTTTTACACAGTGTTTTGTTTTGCGTACCCCTGATGGCATCTGGCGCCATATTGGCAAATGTGTTCACTTTTTTTATAACGTATAGAAACTTTTTTTCTGTTTGGTAATTGGAAATTGTTGTAATTTATTTATGTCGATTAACAATAAGTTTATTCGGATAAATAAAAATATTTTTAGGATTTGTGTCGGATATTTTGACAAAGATTGGGTTCGATTTGAGAGCCGATTGAAACAGAAACTGATGGAGTTTAGGAAAATAAGGACAAAATGTCTAGTCCAGAAGCCCACACCTTTCATCTCGCTAGCTTGTGGTTATGAGGCCTAAATGCATAATATTCCTCATGATTGCTTACTCCCTAAACCTACTAACACACCAATTTGATTGACCCGAATTAGAGACCGCGGGTTAGATCTCTGCACAGTATAAACCTTGTGTTTCCAAAGATCCACCTAATTTGGGTAATGTATCCCATCGACAAGCATTTTATAGGCACAGTTCCATTGAACAAACCAGTTTCCAGTGACTGATCAAATCGGATAATCGAAATTTCACGTGGACGCAACTCGCGAGTGGATTTCATTCGCTGGAAATTCAAATTACTTGTTTATGAAATCGACCTACGAACATTTCAGTGGGCGTGTTTACACTCGGATTTCCATGATACGGATAGCCGTTAGTTCAGGCAAGGGCACTCATTCGGAAAAACACTAGTCTAGGGCATAGCGGAAAATTACAGATTCGGTTTAGTGACTTTACAAAAAGCTAAGTTGTTGCATCTGTTGAAGTGAGATCTTTCCAAAATCTTTTCAGAAAAATAATTTTTAAGTTTTTTTCAATAAACTTCTTTTTCGATATAAACAAATACTACTTTGACTACCAATTTGGTGTAATGTTTGAACAACTAGCGACTAAACTAAGAGGTCGCAGGTGTCAGGTGTCTGTAGCTATGCAATAGCAATTCACCATTGAACAATGTTTAGTACTTTATGTTGAGGACTTAATAAATTACCTTAACTACTCTCTGCCTAAGCAATGTTTACCAATTTCGGGGTCGCAAAAATATTGTCGTTTAACCCGGGGTGAGCACAGTAAAAAAGTGTTACACCGAGTGTAGGGTTGGGTCAAGATGACCCGTTAAAAAAATTCATGTTTTTCCAATATACGACGGTGTTTTAAGAAAATGTTGCTGTAATTTCATTTAATGACTATCATTTAAAGGGTTTTAAGTCAAAATAAACAAATTCATTAGAAAATATGTGATTAATGTAAATTAAAAGAAAGTAGTACGAGAAATCAACAAAATTTACATCTTCTGTTTTATGGCAATAAAAAGTTAACAAAACATAAATGTTCTTAAAAAAATACTAACCTAAGATGACACTTCTGTCATGAAACTTTATAATAACATATAATAACAACAATTTTCAGTCTTATAAGGTATCATTTACAGGCTCTCCCTTTGTACAATCGCCGCAGTATAACATTGCATGTTCAAGTACATATATATTTTTTACAGCTCGAACATATATTATAAGTTTTTCTGTCTTTTTTGGCGGGATAGTCTTGACATCGTTTTATTACATTTGGTTTCTTTGTTGGTGGATCCTCATCTGGTTCTCCTAATAAATCTCTTATTCTTTTACGCAACAGTCTTGGCAACTGAGCGACATTCTTACGTATGTGTAAATGCTCACGAACTGTTCGATTTTAGAGTCCGATTCTTCTAATATGGCTTAAATCTGCTGTCATTCGCATTCTCCTCTGTTTATTTTGAAAATAAATCTTAAAATAAGACAATCAACAATAAAAAACGTTTTGCAAAAATGGCGCGAAATTACGACATCGAGTGTATGGTTGGGTCATATTGACCCTTTTGGTCGTTTGGCCATGACTATCTCTGGGTGCTGGCGCAACCCGACTAAAAAGTGGTAAGAAACGAAGACAGGGGACTGTTAGCTTCAGCTACTGAGAAGTATGGCATCGTCGCACTATAATTCTGTAAAATACACGCAATTTAAAATGGCGCGGGTCAATTTGACCCAACTGTGCGCTCCCCGGGTTAACGTGTTGTTTTTTGAACGCTGTGTTTAGTCAAGTCAAGGTAATAATTTTTTTATTCTTCTTACATCTCCTTCTTCAAGTGCTTCCAGACCTAGTCAGGGTATGCCTTCACGATGGATTAAGCAAGTCCGTTAATAACATTGGAACAACTACCAGCTGACTACAGCACCTTATATTTAACTACTGTGTTGAATTTACTTTCGGTAATGGTAACTTCGGTAACCAGTCACTCTCACCAAAAACAAAGCGGGAATAGAATCCCCACCTTCCAGATTTAAATCCAAGTGAGCCACTGTTCCACTAAAGAACAAAAGCTTACTTAGGATTTGATTAGAAAATAAGCCACACAAAATAACCTCGACGGCCACAAGTGTCCCCCTGTGATACATGTTTAATAAGCCTCTTAAAAAGGGACCACGCCGTACTTGTATTACGAATTAAGGTAGTAAAAATTTCTACTGAATAATTAATTATTTTAAATCGATGGTCCACTGGTTTCTTACCTTTAAAACTACTGTTATAATGAAGTTTACTCGATAAACAGCCAAGAGAAGGTAAAATTATTTACTTGCAAAAATAATCAATTATATCTACCTATCGCTATACCATAGCATCAACTACATAGTTTAGTAACTATTGGTAGTTATTCGCTTCCCTATAAACATTATGATGTATGAAATTGTTAATAAATCAGATTGTATAACCACAGATATAGGTAGGTAGTGAGATTCATTCCTAACATGTTTTAACCCGCATTATTTGAATAATATGATCTTAGTAAAACGTTGTATGATTTGATATTTCGGACTGGTTTTTGTTCGATGGTGGTCCCTTTATTTTTAGCTTATCTACGTCAAAACACATTTCGTTATTATTTCTGTGATATAAAAATGGGAATATTATTATTTTATTCCATTTTCGTCGTTGGTAAGTCATACAAACGTTAAATAATTACTTTTTGCGTAGGTTCATCACAAAACACGATGATAAACACATGTGATATGAATTTTAGACAAAAATATTTAATATTGTATTTTGGGCACAATGCCTTCCAACAATAAATCAATTTAAAATTTAATATTATGTTAAAATAGACTGCAGCATGACTTCACCATCGGCTTCGAAATGTTGTTATCTTTAAAAAAGAACCAGCAAGATATTTAATCAGATAAAGATGATAAAAATCCTTAAAACATTTTTATATATTTTTGAACAAAATAATTATAAGTAAGTAATTCTGACGAAATGTTGTCAAAACATGAAAATCATTAATCTAATGAGATTCATGATAAAGATACCAATAAAGTAACCATAATACATGGGACATAAGACGGTGTTTTTGGAAAAAAAAAGTTAAAGCAGCTGTACAAATATTAGCTCGAAAAATCTGCGGTGGAAACGTTACGCTCTAGATTTTGAAATTATGTAAAAACAACAGACAGATCAAGGAAAACACGATAAATACATTTATACTGATGATTGAAATCAAACGTTGCTTAAAAAAAAACAACTGCGTGCCGTGGCGCTTTTGTAATGTGGTTCTTTTTTAAGTAACGGTGATGTATATAATGAAAGAACCCTTATTACACAGTTTCTTCTCCGGAATCACTCAGTAATTGGTTCAAACACGTAGAAGAACAACAGAAGCCGTAAAAATGTTATTATTTGCCCTCTTTTGAAGAAACAACTGAAGTCGTCTTTTGTAAACATACTTGTCCCAGCATGGTTTTTACTTGACACTCAGGTTTCTTTATTTCCAGGCCAGTTTCGTCTCAGAGATAAGTTTGTTATAATTCATCTATTAGATAAATCTCTCTTTTATCTATTTTTTTTATTATCCACAAGTCTCTCGTGAACAACGTTGTTCAGATGGAAAGTATGTCGAATAGGGTGGCGTACCTTATACACAGAATTACCAATTGGTATTCCTTGAAGGTCATACAAGGTATACGCTCCGATCTCGACCCATCCCGACGAGGAAGTGGAAGCAATGTATGAGTATATTTCTTGGGCAATACATGCTTCTAGAACTTACGTGCGTTGAAGTCTCCCATAACAACGGCGGTGTACCGTTGTTATGGGAGACTTCAACGCAAAGCTAGGCAAACGTGGCTATTACTAGGGGAAAGTGGGGTAATTTGGATCTGGAATCCGGAACTACAACAGATATATTTCAATATATATATCTGTGGGAACTATCGTGGCCAGATGCTAGCCGAGTTTATGGAGAGGGAGTTACTTAGAAACTATTATTTTCTAAAAATATCCAAAACTTATCTGTCGGTTGTGAAACTGACTCTCAATGCTTCTCTGGCTGTGTTCGGGAACTGATAATACACCACTAATCTAGTACTTAAAATTGAAACTGTTGTAGAACTGCGACAACTATTTAGAAACTGGTGAGTTCTCAATACGAGCTACATTTAAAGCGAAAACTTTGTTGTCACCACAGTTGTATAAAAAACAACGAAATTTAGTTAAACTCTCATAGTTTACTAATGTTTCACGGATGTTTCCCAAGGTATGTTCTAAAACCGCTACCAAGGGACAAAAGTTCCTAAAAGGGCTCTTGGTTAAAGTCCTATGAGGATGCATAAACATTACGTGATACATCTATCCATTAAGCTTTATAGTTCAGATTGAGTCCATTAGAGTCATTTAGGGTAATTAGCCTGTCAACTCGCTTTCAGTGACAAATGTTGACTTAGTAATTTGACTTGCTCATATACAAACTTTCTCACATATGGATCATTTTCGTTCAACAAATTACTTATAAATGTGGCCATCAAAATATAGCACACGGGGGATAGGTAACACAAAAACAATTTTCATGTTCCATTAGTGCTATATGCTTTTAGTTTTAGTGTGACAAATAATATAGACGAACTTTTATTTCTACAAAATTAGTCTACAACATTGTTCCAATATTAGGCATGACACGTTTTTGCTTCAAACCTATTGATTTTATTTTATGTTGTTAGGGTAAAGTTGCTTGCTGGATTTGGTTATGACGCTGTGTAAATAATGTCTCAGGATATTTATTTACTTTTAAAGAATTCTTCTAGTAAATAAGTAACTAGTAATATTTAAGATCATTTGCTCAGCTTAACCGGATATTGTTGTATGGAGTAAATGGTTCTGATAGCACAATAAATTGATATCGTTCTCAGCAACGATACCACCGTGCCAAAGGCTTCTATCATGAATATGGCTATTAGCTAAATCGCTTCGCTTGCCAAATTAGCTTTAGTGGTCATAAATCCAATTCTAATATTTTACTCGAGCCGATTAGAAAGTGAGATACATGAGTTATGATGAAGTATTTAAAGCGTTCATAGAATGAGCCAACGGGTCGCCTGATAGTAAACAATCACCGCCGCCCATGGATATCTATACAACACCCGAGGGGTCGCTGATGCATTGCCGGCCCCCACACAAACCAGACGAAACACAAAGAGTGGTACTTCCCCGGACGAGCCGGCCCTTTCGTACTGTAAAACAGCATAGCTCTACCACTACAATGTTATCTTCGATAAAAAATCGAATATATATAATGTTAGGCGAATAATTGGTTAACTATGGTCACCGCGTACGGTGCCCCGCACTGGCCGTCAAGTTGACAGATAGATTTTACCGCGCTTGCAATGTTTAATGCCGAATAATGTAAAAGCTTATTAAATTGTAATTATCAAGAGAAAGGTCTAAAAATAATTATAATATAAGTACGACAAAATCCTTTGAAAAGCGAATGTATTCTTTCCGCGGGCAAAGCATCTGTGTTGCAGGTGTCCGTCCAACAGGCAGCGGTAATCACTCACCATCAAGTGACCCACTTCCTCGTTTACCTACCTCTAACATACGAAATCTTGGCTTAATATCTTCAAGTAAAACACCGTTTGCCGATACTGTACTGACCGACATGGGTCAGAAATGTTTGAAGCGACATTGTACACCGAGCCCGCAAACATTGCTCAACATGCCGGCTTAGCCGCTACATATTCGCAAGTTGTTGACAACTTTGGCAGTAATTAATATCTCTTCTATAACATTGGGCTTGGTGTCAGTTATAAAGGATAACCTAGGTATTTATTTTAGGCACGCTTTTATTGAGTGATTATGGAAAAATAATATATTATTAAAAAAAAAGTAAAGTATTACCCATCAATGTCCCACTGCAGGGTAAAGGCCTCCTTGATTTCAAGCAATCGTTATACTGATGGGACTTAACACGCATTTTATTACCTTAAAATAATCGGTTTTGTTCAAAAACGGTAGGTATAATCTACCTACTTTGCCTCCCCCCAATTAAACTTAAGGATTTATAGTGTTTTCCTACTCCATCATTCAATAAAACCTCCCATTTTCTATTTATATCTGCTAATGGTATTAGCAGATATAAATAGTACGGCACTTTTCTGAAAAGTTTAGATACCCGAAAAAATCTTCACTAATTCTAAAAAAATATTCAAAAATAGCATCCGCTCTACCTTTAGTATAATGGAACATTGAGTCGTGAAGAGAAATATAGAAAATGAAAATTACTCAGTATTTATAAAAAGGTCACGAGGTTAAATCATTGACTATTGGAGATGTTTATATCGGTAATCTTTTAGAATACGTAATTGCCTAAGATAATAAGGATTTTATTAGACAATAAAATTATTTGGTACAGCTTAATTAGTCTTATACAGATGCATCTGTAAAATGTAAGTAAGAGCTTGAAGAGCTGATTAATTGATTAAAGAAATTTCTGAAACATATTTTTTGTTGTAGATAACGTTGGATACTGTCACAAAAGGAATATGAAGATTAATGTTATTATAAATTGTTACTACAGTGCTTTTTCCGAAAACAAAAAACAAATCCAGAATATCAAACAACACAATGTAAACATCTCCAAAAATGTATAAATTAAATATTGACATAAATGATTAAGTAAACAAGTCTGTGTTATTTATTCCTTTGTAACAATTCTTATCCGAATAAAACGGCGAAGACGCAGTGGGCAATAAGTAAAATAATAATCATGAATATCAGATTTCATCACATTTTTAGTAGCTTGTAACTAATGTAGTGGTGGGGGGCACGAATAAAAGTACCACATACATTTATATACACTCAAGGCAGAACAGACTAAAATATTCGTCACATAAGTTTTTTCTTTGTGGGATCCTCACTCACAACCTTTGGTACCAACATTCGAGGGTCACTTGTGGTGTAACTATAAGTACTACATGATTCATCGAATCAGAATTAATAATGATCGAAGTTTCATCGATACTCATACTGTAAGCATAAACAAACATTGCGACCAAATCTCTGAAAATAGCGATTTCGCAGTAGTAACGCAATAAATTTCTAACACGCAATATTTCATGGTTTGATTTTTGGTTAAAATTTATGAGATATAAAATAAATAAAAGTGAATTAATGAGGTTTCGGCTATACTACCCCGCCAGATGAAACGTTAAAAAGCTACGCATTAAGCAAGACTGCAAGTACAAAGATCCTCGTAACCGCGGTAATTAAAAAGTAATTATCAGTAAAAAACTTGTAGGTAAAATTGGAAGCCACACACTCAACAGAAAAGTTAAGATTAAAAATGTTTTTATGGACTCTATTCCGTTTTGTTTACGACGCGGTGATTTTGCCAAATGTAAAGTGTTTATAGAGACACGATGTATAAAATTTATTGCGCAAATATCTTTCTAATAAGGGAACTTTGTCTCAAGTTTAAGGGTGAAATTAGAAACGGAAGAAATTAGTCTGATAATATAATTTATTCGAGGGGCTGATCTTGTGATATTATGTTTAGGCCGTTAGAACAAAAATCTTCAAACGGTCAATAAAGTAAATTATTGTTTCATTTTTATCTTTAAATTATTTTAAGGTGTTAAATTATGTTTCTTTATATTTGTTTCTTTTTCAACGACCCAAAGAACAATGCAAAAATGACGTAAATATGTAATAAACTTTGTAGTTAAAATCGAAAAGTGCCAACTCGCGCGAGCTCGCGAGTTTCGCGCTCTTCTTGAAAGTCTTAAAATCTATTTGCCCTTTTTTTTTTCAAAATATTCAGGCAAAAAAATTATATTAAAATAATAAGCATTGTTAAACTGTTTTGTTCGCAATAAATTCCTTTTCGAGAATAGGCGAGAATAAACAGGCATCGAAAATATCAGTGTCACCTAGCGTTAACGAAATAAATACGGTAGAGGTGTCGCCGAGTTGATGAGATAAAAGCGGGTCTGGACCGTTCATGATACTGTAAGCCTTTTGCCCGTTGCCGTCCACATTAAACCCGACTTTATTTTAACTAAATGTAGGTAATTTGGGATTTCTGGAATTGGATTTCACAAAGTAACAGTCGCTGGAGGGTTCGTTTGAAGTCAGATATGGTTGATGAAGGTGAAACCGTGTGTGGTATAAGTTTAACATGACATTTTAGGCATGTACATGGGTTTCGTCTGTGTCTTTAGTGCTGTACTCAGTTTGTACATAATAATATTATGTAGAAAGTACTGAAAAAAATATAGTAACTATTCGTGACGGTTGTCTTAGCGTTATCTTGTAAACAATCTAACATCTGTTTTTTTATGTCAGTGGCGGCAAACGATCCAGCGGTTTGCCTGATGGTAAGCAATCACCGCCGCCCATGGACATCTGCAACCCCAGAGGGATCGCTGATGCGTTGCCGGCCTTTTAAGGGGGGGGGGGTATGGGCCTCATGGCCCTCATGCACTCTCACAAACCAGTCGAAACACAATAGTAGTCACTATTATTTCACGCTGGTAGGTACTTGATACTTCCTCGGACGAGCCGGCCCATTCGTACTATAAAAGAGCATGGCTCTACCACTACAAAAATAATTTTACGACGTGATTATAGTTGGTAGAGTTATTATGCAGAGAGTTCCTGTATGTCTGCCGAAATGACCAAACAGCTTTCGAATTTTATGGGAAGTTGACAAATGTAATGTCTACATTGGACCATTCGTAGAACAAACATTGTTCAGAGTGATGTAGAGAGTTCGTTGTTAAATGTTTTCAAAGTCACCCTGTATAAACATCGGAAATAAATATCCGTATCACAAGGTAAATACTGTGGTGGTGTCACTGGTAAGCTTGATGAGACAAAAGCTGGTCTTGCCCGTTCGTGACACTATAAGCCTTGGCCGTCCACATTATATAGTAAGTTTATTTTCGATTTGATTTGGATTTCCATTAATTGTGTTTAACAAGGTAACTGTAGGCTTTGTATAAACTTTAACTGCCTCCGTGGTACACTGGTTAGAGAGTTGGGCTCTAATACCCGGAGGTCGTGGGTTCGAATCCCGCGGGGAGCATCACTTTGTGTGAATGTTTCCAGTTTGGTTAGGACATTTGCAGGATGATTCCGTGTGGAAGGCACGTTAAGCCGTTGGTCCTGCGCCCTTCGGTTGTGTCAGACTTCTGTCCCACCGTGTTATGATGAGGGAATGCACTTGTAGTTGCGTAGTTGGCTAATCGTAAGATTGGCCACCGTAGCCAAAATATCGGCTAGGAGGGCATTATTAGGGATTATTATTATTATGAGCTTAGATTTCATGTTGACGAAGCAGAAGGCTTCTTGATAAGCACAGTTTTTGTATAAATTATAAAAGGATTTTTTTTATGCTAGATCCTCCACCTGATGGTAAGCGACAGAATTGAGGGACACTTACCATCTGGACTTCGAGTCTTTGCTTTCAAGTGTATTGGCTCGCACATTAATCTGCCGACACAGCCAGAGCTGTTATGACACAAGACAATAACACTGATAAAACCATAAACTGTTATTATATTGTGGAAAATCGACCCCACAAAATAGAATTTACGTGCAATTTTTCCTAACTAACCCCTTGGCCTTTTCCGCGGAGACAAAATCTTCTCGCGACCATTTTGCGGGCGAGGCAATAAATCCTCAATAACATCTTTTTTTTTCCTGCGACCGCCCCTTTTTCACCCAATTTATTGCAAATTACTGTTGAATAAGAAAATAATATTGGTAAACGGAGAGGGTTTTGCCAGAAAACGAGTTATTATCTTTCAATTTTCATAGAATGTAATGTAAGTGCCGTGATTTTGAGGTTCTTGTTTTTACTCTCAAACTGGGTTAATTTTTTCAGGTTTCGCGCAGCCAGAGAACATAATACTAAAGTAGCAGCGCCATATCACACAATAGGTAAATAAAATTACCGTGGCCATATAGTCCCAAATTACCTAGTTTGTTGTGGTACTTTTGTGGATTCACGTTAAAACTCTGTTAGAAGTTTATCAATCAATTACTTATATGTAATTGCAGATATAAACATTTTATTTGGCCTAGTTGATTTCAATGGCTTTAGGTTTCTATTTTAACTAGTCTTTTCCCCGTGGATCTGCAGGAATGGGGAGGAATTTTTTTCGAGATAAAAAGTAGACTATGTCACTTTCCAACTCCCGAATTGTACCCGTGCCAAAAAACTCGTCGATCCGTTCATTCATCCGTTGTGACGTGAATGGAGGTCAAATAAAACCACTTCTATTACTGTTATCCCATTGAAACTCACTTCAGCAACAATTTGGGATTAAAACTAAATTATGTCCTTTGCTAATGTCTGGTCTATATCTGCTTCAATTTCATTAAAATCATTTTAGTGATTTTAGTTGAAAGCGTGATAGGTAGACTACTGAGTTTATTTCGCATTTAATATTGTTAAAATTGATTGGCGGGTGCGATGAAAAATGGCTATTAAGTAAAAAAACATCAAACAGCGGAGGCGAAAAATATTTTGACCTACGAACTTTTAATCTCGAAACAACTACAACAGCTGTCGGTCATAGATTAGCCAGAGACTTGACAGATTGGAAAATTGCTCAGCAAAGCCAATTTGGCTGTAATTGGCTTGACTCGTACCTGACGTTTGCATCTGTTATCAGCGTCGACCGTGTGATCTGCTCCAATGTAATTAATATGAACTGTATATATAAGGAAACAAGATCCAAAGTGATTTAGCGATATGAGATGTCTTAAATAAAAAAGAAGAATATTATTGGAAAACGTCACAAACATTGATAGGATAGGACCCCATAGAACAGTGCTTAAATACTTGTGTATCAAAAATTAGGAAATCAGAAACAAGGAATATATTTGGAGGAATTGAAATGAATAATTAAAACAACATTATGAAACTTACACAATCGTTTTCCATTTATCGATTAATTATTTTTTCTGCAGTTTAAAAGTTAATTAAATCAAGCTCCACTTATTTTAAAATAATTGGTAAAAGTTTAATTTCACATTACAATTACTTATGAATATTCCGATTCAGGATGTGCACAAAACAAAATCCAAGAAGCTAACTTGTCTGAGAAACAAATCTAAAGAAAAGACAAACAAACTTGAACAGGTTCCATTGTAATATCCCTTTGATCAAAAACTTCTGTGCGTAAACGCAATATGAGAAAGATGTTCTACGATTACATAAGTTGAAAGGGAATCTGGCTTTGAAAAGTCGTTCGTGTGAAACTGACGAATGAAGGTCTATGTTTCAGAAGTGCTTTGTGTGAAAATATTAAGCAAAGGAAAACATTGGGTATGATGAAGGGTCAAACCTATTATTAGAGTAGAAAAATCTCTTTTATAATTTGATACATTGTATTTGAGACATATCAAATCAAATCAAATCAAAATATATTTATTGCAATTGTAGGTATTGATGTAAATACAGGTCTTAAATTTAGTGGTAGTTCAGCTACAATTTGCCAACTGTATGGCATGCAAAGTAATACAGTCACTGATAAATGAACATGAAAATACAATATTTAATGTCTGAGAATACAATATAAAACAATGTATTATGCTTGTAAGTTTTGTTCTGATATCAACTTTATAAATACTTTTGGTGCGTACTCAGTTTTGGATTTAATCAAGTAGCAAAACTACATATGTTCTTAAATTAAAACTTTGATTCGGTATTGCTTGCAAAACGTGCACGAAATTCTTGTAGAATCGTTTTATAGCGTTGGGTATATGCATTAATGTTGTCTAATCCGAATATTTACACATAAGATTATGAAGATTAATTGTTTTTGTTAAAATAAGATACGAATTATAAATAAATAAGTAACTGTCTTACGCCTGAATTAGTACGGCCACAATAACTATGTGACTTGCACACAACACTTTTAAGTGTGGCTTGCATAATATTTTTTGGCACCGAATCACACCACAGTAAATCCATTACAATTCGCTGCCTTAAGAATATTTTGCTGTAGCAAATATACCTAACTAGTTCAATCAAATTCAAGTTACTTGACTTTCTCAAGGTCCTGACCTTCATGCGTTAGAGAGGGAAGAAGCGTACATTTGAATGGTATATCACAAATGATTCTGGCAAGATTACAAAATATTACAGACGGACTTGAAATAAATCACTTCTAGAAGCCACTGAATATTATTACTTGAAAGAAGACTAGTCCGATGAGGGTAATGTTACTATTTCTCTCAGACTAATCTTAGCTCGGCAGGGATGCTTAGACCCCTGAGGAAATTCAGACTACGGGGTACTAATGGGATCCGGAAAATGTTCCACCTCCTGCTGCGTATGCATTTTGGCAAGAACTTACTCGTCCATTATACTTACGAAGCTTCGCAGAGACTATAGTCATTTTGTGTTTTCCTATTTCATTGATTTTTGACGAACTATTTGGTGTTATGGTCGAGAAGTCGGCTTTTACACCAGAAGTCGCGAGTTCGATTACCGCACAGTATAAACCAATAAACATTTGTGAGCATGAACATGGCTGTGTGTATCGGTCTGGGTGTTTCTATCTATAATATTATGTATGTCTTTAAAAAAAGTAAATAAGTAATGTTTATCCGTAGTCTGGCTTGGATTTTTTAAGTAGGTACTTTTGTAGTTACTGTCTGTTTTTATTAAGTTCAGTTAATTCTTCAAAGTTCTTTCATTGCTTTTAGCCTTATATCAATCCATTTTATTTTATTTTACATTATAAAAACTATTTGAGGCAGTTTTGAATATTTTAAATTTTGTTTCTTATAATTCTTTAGATTTAAGTACAACTTGTTAAATTTATATTTTAATATTTTTTTTATTTATTTAGTAATGTTTACGTAATCAAAAATGGCCACTGCATCATTTTACCTAACATTTAGTCTAGAAAAGAAAAGTGATCATTTATTGCATTAAACAGTGTACAGTGAATATTTTAAAATCATAAAAATTGATTAAATCGAAGTCTTATTCATTAAAAGTAAGTTCATTTCAATAATATTCTAGACTACCAAAATGCTACGAACAGAGGTAATATTCACAACTCTTCAAACGACTTACAGGGCTATAACAGTGCTACAAAAGCTCCCACATTTTAACTGTCCGTAGTTTTACGCGTTATAAAATTCACTGAGAACGTGCTCGAACACAAAGAAACTAAAATACGATACAATTTGTTATATTTTAAAAAGAAATAAAAGTTAAATTGTGAACACATTTACTGAGCTCTGGTAAAACATGTCGGCAAAGACAATGTGGTTAACAGAAATGTGTTTAAAATAGGGAGTCTTTTTGACTTGTTTATAATATAATCATATTTTCACAACCAAAGCAGCACATTATTACATAAAATAATTTAAGTGGACTTACTATGCGTTCATATTAATAAATACACATAAGTACGTCACCCCATCCCGTTCCCGTCTAGTTCAAATTAAAAGCATTCTTCTAAACTCACACTTAGCACCACCGATCAACGTGAAGGCACGTTACGTGGCAATAACTTGAAATTAAAGACAATGATTAATGGAATGAAGTCTTCAGAACGTCAGGCTTTGACAGGCCTACAAGACTTGTTTAAAGATACGCGTTGTAAACCACATTGTTTTTTTTTATCGTAATAAAATAAATTTTAGTAGTTATAAGCTATTATTTTACGACTATTAAAAACAAAAACGTGATTCAGTTTCATCTTTAACTACATGTATGAGATATGACTGGCTCGATGGCGTAATTGGAAGTGATCCTGCCCTACGCACCAGGAGTCGTAGGTTCGATTCCTGCTTAAGATCAATAAATATTAACGTGATGAACATCTGTGTTTGGTCTATATCTTCATGTTTCTACATAAGGTATTGTGATTTCTGTTTTTCCTCAAACCCGTAATAAAAATGTTTTAGCTAATAATTTAGGATCAGATCAACGGAATACTTTGTATATTCATCATCATCATTTTCTTGCCCTTATCCCACGCTAAGTAGGGTCAGCGCAACATGTTTTTTCCTTCCACATACTCCTGATAGCCGTCAATTCTTTTTATATTAAGTCTTTGTATATTATGAATAAAATAAAACACATACTGAGAAAGTATGTAATTCAATTTTAAATTATGTAGCTTCAGGAAAAATTCAAGCAAATGTCGCTAATTATAGAGGTGACATCAGATATCTAGGTACTCAAAGAAAGCATCAAACTCAATGTCATTCTGTAGAAACAGTAATCGTAATCATGATCGTTTATTGCAAAAATGTGGTACAAAGGTCTTAAATACTATAGTAAATACATAATTTACTATATACGTACATAGATCGCACATAAACCCTGTAAATACAGATCATTCATTATTGTCGCATGGCAAATATACGGTAGCACTATCGAGACCATTCCAACAACCAAGTTTCATTGCAACTGATATTTATTGCCTTCGATGCATTTGCTGGTAGGTATATGGCTCTGGTTTGGGTAATCGGAGCTGTCAAGATTAGTTATCGCTTGCAATACATTTAATCGACTGCATAACCTTCAGGGTAAATGAATAGTGCTCTATATGCATAATGCTCGGATTTGTATCCAAGCCGGAGGCACAGAATATAATTATAATAGTACCCCGGAGGTGTAGGAATGGATCCAGACGAATTTTAGAATTATTTTACACTTATTCCTACGAAAACTCGCACCTCGGCCGCATCGAATCGACCAAATCGGAAGAATTACTATATTTAATTAGGATGACGTCATCCATGTCGGTGCGGAAGATGAATCCAATTTAAACCGTATTGTCCAAATCGACCGAACTGACCGGATCATACGAATCGATCAAAGCACGCGCAAGTAAGAGCAACAGGCATTGTGGGATCGAGTAGTTACTTTTTAATTTTAATCCAACAACCTTACAAAAGATATTATATTAAGATAGCATTACGAGTATACTGCCATTCCAAATGGCAGGGTGTAATCATAAATCGATGATACATCAGCAATTTTGGTCACCGAGAAAATTGTCAGAACTAAGATTATGGAAAAGCCAACAAGACTTTCTTATTTAGGTTTACAACAGGTTAGGAAGTTTTGGCGCAATATTTTACAAATGTTGACCATAAATCTGCCTAAAAAGAATTTTGCGACTATGCCGAATACCATATTTCGCGAGTGACGAATTAGATACACGTAACTGGTATTTTCCACGTGGCTGCAATACAAGAGTTATAGATGACAGTCGTGTGAAACTCCGAAACTATTGCGTTATGCGCCGATTTATTTGCAAGGTGATGCGTAGGAATATGGTATATGCAAGCAATATGTTTACCATACGAGATGTAAGTTTCCACCAAACCAATAATATTTTTATCTATCAAAGTCAATAGTTAATTATTTTTAATATAGCGCAAGTTGTGGTTTCGAGCATTACTTTACTTGCCTTGCCTGAAGCCGAGCGTTTGAATCTCGGCAGCAAAATTTGTTTGGCAGACAGAAAACATCGTGAGGAAACCTATACAGTCTTATGGCTGTGTAGCCATAATCCAATTGGTTTGGTTCCTCTGTAAAGCGTTACGGAGGTCAAATAGTAGTCGTCACCATGCATACCCTGATAAGATTGAAATAAACAGACCGGAGAAAGAAAAAGATGTTACGGCTCCCTCGGAAATATTTCCAAAACACAGCCTAACCTATTTTACAACAGAAAACTTCATGTATGATAGCTGTTTAGTCTGATTCTACAAATAAGTCCTACCCCAGAAAGGACAAAAGTCTCTTTTTTAAACAAGCACGAATTATGTAGGTCTTATGCCCTGGACGTTTCTAAAAGAAAAACGAAAATGATAAAGCAATTATTCAAAAAAAAAAAACTTACAAAAAATCTTACAAATGAAGCAACGTAAAAATACTTATTGTTTTAGGTTCGATACGGCCGCACTCTTTTTAATTACTCACTTTTGAATATTTTCCTTGCTTTACTTATCTTCGTATGGAAATCCATTTTCATTTATAAGTAAGGGATTTTTTCATAATTAACAAATGTATTTTCCATCAAAGGTGTAACTTAGAATTTTCATGTCTTTGTTCTACTGCCGTTACGAAATTGTTGACTAGTTAGGTATGGAGAATTAGTCACAGAGGAAAAGGTCATTCGTCTCTTACGACACCATGCATTGGCACTGGCTTCAGGAACGTAGAAGCATTCCTGGGTTGGGTGGGTAAACTCTGCACTTTCAAGATGTGTAGGACACCACATAACTTGCAGCATTTAAAGTACAGACTTCTTTTTCTTTAAAGAAAGCGCACTCCCTCGTTTATCAACACCGTCGTTTAACATAAGGCAAGGATAGTCAGTAACTTATAAAAAAAAACTACTTAAATCTGTATAACTCTTAATGCCTATCAGTAGCATGGAATATCCCCTTAATTAAATGGGTGAAACTTTTCTACATCATCATCATCATCAGCCTATATACGTTCCCACTGCTGGGACACAGGCCTTATCTCAATTGTGAGATAGTATGGGCCATACTCCACCACGCTGGCCTAGTGCGGGTTGGTGGAGGGGTGCTAAGGCAAGTGACCAACCTTAATGTCAGATGTTATCAAGCCGCCAAATGGCCTCTGACTAGGCTTTACGACTAATATTTACATTATAGTAAATATCAGCCGGGACCAACAGCTTAACGTGCCTTCCGAAGCACGGAGACGCTCGAAATTAATGTCACTAAATATGGTCAGAATGGTCACCCATCCATTAACCGACCGCGGCGTAGGTAGCTTGACTTTTCGTTATCGCTAACGAACCACTGTCACAGCTGCGCCACGAGCGCCGCCTCTTCATTGAGCAGTTGAAGTATAATAGTTATGACACTCAAATACTATTTCATCATAACCAAAAGGAAAGGTGACTCCGCTCAAGTACTGAAGCGAACATCAAAAATGCGGCAAAACATACGCCGGTGATACCATTGTAATCCCGTAATACCTTGATCCCTGATACGTTATCAAATTGGGCTTAAGCCATATTTGGCGACATCGGTTTAGGCAAACAATGCCCGATTAGATGATTAGATGACATACGTTAAGGGACGTGATCATGCAGGTAGTTTCAAGGTTTGTTAGGAAACAACACATTCTAACTATTTAAATTATCATTGAAATTATCATATTCATTTTACAAATAAAAAGATTTATATTTTTTTAAAGATGCTGTTTAGTTTTTTGTGGCACTTCTACTTGCCATTGACGTCGGTGCTGGTAAAAAACATTACCTAACGTACAAAGAAAAACAAAACGAATTCTTTGAATGTCTCTATTTGCAGAATCAATTACTATTTTATTTCTTGAATTGTTATGGCTTGATCTGTTTTACTCGTAGGTGGGCCGAGATTTTGTAAGGGGTTTTCCACTTGGGAATAAATATTTCTGACGAATGTTATTTTTAAAGAGAAATGACATCTGTTTGGCAACGGAGGCATAGAATACCTAGCACTGCTAGCACTGCTCAGCTAAAGCGTATGACTGTGCCCGTTGTGTGTAGGTAGTCCTATTAAATTATAGGTCCATTCTGTCTGTCCAGACCCCAGCGACCGATAGGTAATTGGCGTAAGTACATTGAGTGACTGAGGCCTGACTAGGTTTCAATGCGATCCTATTGTATAGATCCCATTGTATACGTTGTTATTTGAGTGTTGCTATCTAACATACTGATAACAGTATGAACAGTATGTATGCATAAGCATATCATTATAACATCACATAATATACTAAAAAAGTTGAAATCAAGTGATCGTCATAATTAAGGGTATTAGTTTAATCACAGCGCTTACTAAATGCGAAAAGGTGATCACAAACCCAAACAAATCCTATCCAAGACTGTATTCAATATTTAATTGGATAATAATGTTGTACAATATTAAACTTTAATGCTTCATAAGCTATTGATAAATAAAATAGCCTTTATCTACTGATTCAATTATCCCAGAGCATATATATTCTGTGCCCAGAGCACACTGTGTTTGTAATTAAAGACTAATCAATATGTCACCATTATTGCACTGGGGAATTAAATATGCGTCCAATCAGCTAATCGCTTTCGTATCAGTCATAAAATACTGCTAATTTACTATGTCGTAAAAATATCATTTTGACTCCAATTTTACTGATAGCATCCATGTTTTAGAACGGTGGCTTAGCGAATGAAACGTGCATAGTTCACGCGAGATAAAAAAGAAAAATTAGGCCAAAAAAGTATTGAAAACGAAGGCTTTAAGAAATGTCACTAATCAACAGTGGTAAATATTTAGTTGGTTTTGTTAAGATAAAAAAGTTTTTACGTGCAAAAGAATTTCATGGTAAATCAAATTGCAAAATAAATACTTTGACTTTGACTTTAGAACTTCTAAATCCCACTTAATATTCTTTTTCAAAGCTAGATTTAATGTGTTGTAAGACAAGCGAAAAGACCATGTGGTCTTGTATGTTATGTTATGTACTTAGACTTATGTAAGTATAAGTACATAACATAACATACATACCATACAAACTCTAAATCCTTGAGTACCGACCGTCATCCGTGTGTAGAACCATTTCTGGCACTACTTGGCGTTTGCTTAAGAAATTAGATTGTATTGCACTAATGAAACCATTTATAAAATGAATTCATTAGCGCAGTTGTCTTAATATTACCATAATATTATTGAAACGGTTGTTTAGTATTATTGACAATACATAATCGGTACTAAATAACTAAATACCTACTCTGCTGCTTTAACGACTCGAAGGTCCTGACATTCCCGAGTCGGGCAAAACTCTGTGTTTCGGGGAAAGGGCACTGAAGCTAGTGAAATTACTTGGTAATGAGACCGAATACCTGTCGTCTCGGTGTAGCAGGCGCAGGACGGTGTTATACAGTAATTGTTTAGTTACTGTTTGTCACTGAACTGTCTAAGGGCAGACGTAGCGCTTACTATCAGGTGTACGATCTGCTCGTCTTGTTTGTTACACAACATTGATATAAAAAAAAAAACGTTTGTAGGGTGTTTCGGACACGTGACGAGCTTGTGATCGGATGAGTAGGACGATCTCCCACTACCCATTAAACTCCCCCTGTTTCCTTTTTTCACCCGATTGGGACGAGCTGATTCCAGCCTTCTGGCTCCTGACTAGATACTCGTATTTACCTGTACTCTGTCTATTTCGGGAATTCTCCAAAACGTTCAAACTGATTTTGGTGAAACTTTACTTATTGAAAATTATTTCAGAATAGACGGGTCTAGAAGTAAGTTTAGTGCCACTAGTAACATTGACAAAACTTGTAAAACTTTTCTGACATCGCAACACGAAGGTCTGAAGTCTCAAAGTTGTGTATCTTCCTACCATTTGTAAGGTACCCAAATGAGGCCGCCGAAAATATTTTTCGAGAAAACAGCTCGCTCCCACGGGCGTAGTGAGAGGGACCAGATTACCTCTCAATACGTGCTTCACGGTTTATTGAAATACTCCGCTATTCTTGAGAATATATTTTTTCTTGATTTTTTTACTATGTAGTACGCAAAATTAAATAGAAGAATGTATGCAAATTAGACAAGGAAGACGAAACCATAAGTTCAATGTTTAAGTGTTTGCTCTGTTGTAATATTCTTGTAGTGTATTACGAATGTTCTCAATAATTCGAATGAATAAACCGAATGGATTGGAGCTTTTGACGACCCATATAATATCCCCACTGAAATCGGGCACAGAAATAACGGCATAATGTGCATTGGGAGGCACTGGGTGTTTTAAACTGGTTAATTTTCATACTTTTCTTCTCTTTGTCTGAGCAGAAAAACTTAATCACAATTTTATTTTAGTCCGAACCGGAAATTGCAACCAGGACTTTTGGCCGTCGCTTTAAAGTGCGACCTGCTGTACCACGAAAGCAGCTACTACTTATATAATAATTAATCAAGTTTTAATAATACCCATAAAAGTTCTGATCACAAATATTTGAAAAGTTCTCTGATTCAGTTACCTATTATTTTAACGATGGCCTAACCTTTCATTTTAATTATGAAGTCTTTCTCCTGTGGATAATAATCGCTCTCGATTGGGAGTTACGTAACGTCTGTTACCCAAGTATGCCGCGAAAGTTATGGGTAAAATGTTTAGGTCAGGTCCCACAAAACCTCGATACCTTTTATTAAACCGCTTCCAGGCTTAAAAAGGGATAATGATTGGAGTTTAGTTTACAATTTTAAAAACTTGTAATAACCGTATTATTTCCTGAATTTAAGTTATTAAAAGTTTTCTGTTTTCGCACTATTTATTATACTCGTAACTTATACATAGTAATACATATTTGAATGAAAATAAACGAAGGGGAAACGAGTATTAGCATTCAACTAATTGTAATATTAGTATTATTTATCTTTAAAATATATTGTTTTCTGAAAATGGCAACCTCATTCTGTAAACTAATAATCTAATTTACAAAAAAGATATCTAATTCTATTTACTTATAGTTTGTAATCCTATAACCACATTGTGACCGAGATCGGCGTCAAATGTTCCAGTGACGTGTGTTTAGTCTAGCCGCAACCCAGACTGACTATTTGTTGTTATTGTAGTTTATAGCTCTGACCTTCACTAAGAAGTTTGACTAGTCTGGTTACAATATTGCTATACATCGATTAGATGGAGAACAGTTAAAAGCACAAAATGGCCCACATAGAGTGACATCCGTACGCGGGTTTACTCGCGTAGCCTAAACGACGATATCCCGCAGGGATGTTATATTTTTCGGTATAAAATATTGTTAATGTCACTATCATGCTTTCAAACTACCCCCGTACCAAAAATTCGTCGATCGTTGCGACGTGGAAGATGGAGAAAGAAAACACTTTTATGTCAATTATCCCAAGTGAACTGACCATTACATTGGGAGAAAATGTAGCTTTAGTCCATTTTTAGGTTTAGTATTTTTCTGTATCTAATTTTATCAAAAAATTTAGTAGTTTAAGCATAAAGGTATACGCAATTATTATAACATTATCAATTTTTAATTTCGGATTAAAAATGAAAACAATTATTAATCCTGACAACTCCATTGTGTATTCCATCCAACGATTATATAACAACGGAATATATTTATTAATTATCATATGTACTGAAACAAGGATTAATTAACAAAATCATAATTAGATAGGTAATTAATTATTCGATATACATTTTCTATCTGCCTCCGTGGTACCTACAGTGGTTAGAGCGTTAGGCTCTAATACCCGGAGGTCGTGAGTTCGAATCCCGCGGGGAGCATCACTTTGTGTGAATGTTTCTAGTTTGGTTAGGACATTACAGGCTTGAATCACCTGAATGTCTGAAAAGAATGATGATTCCGTGCTTCGGAAGGCACGTTAAGCCGTTGGTCCTGCGCCTGATCTCTCTTCGGTCGTGTCAGACTGCTGTCCCACCGTGTTATGAGAGTGAGGGAATAGGGAGTGCACCTGTGCTTGCGCACTCACTTGTGCACTATAATATGTCCTGTGGCGTAGTTGGCTGATCGTAAAAGATTGCCCGCCGTAGCCGAATCGGCTAGGAGGACATTATTTTTATTATTATACATTTTCTGAACTGTTTACAAATACGACAGCATACACACATTCATAATAATTGACTCACCTGGGTTGAAACAAGGAGATCAATGATGTGTAAAGTATCTTGTATTCATTAGACAGATTTTAGAAACATCAAACATTAAACGATTTTTTCTAGTTCAGTATCTTTTAATACTTTATCAGGCCGCAGTGATCGTGGGCTGCGTGCCCGTTTTATAACTTTCCAACTAGGAAATATGCTTAAACATTTATTGGTATCAGAATTTGTTCCGTGATCAGAACAAAGCAATGTTATACAATATTAATGAATACTTGCATTTCAAACCTTGTTATTCAAAACTGTTAACTCCTTAAAAATGTGTTCTATAGGAAAGACAACGCAGTCGACTGACTGTTAATATCTCTGTATAGACGTATAAACCTAATACTTTATTGCGTAATGTAGTTACATTTAGGAATATTTGTTGCCAAAACGTCACTATCTTGAAGCAAACTTGAGTGAAGCATGTTTGGATAATATTTCCAAAGCGGTGAATCATAAATATTCCTATCGACGGCTGAAGGCGCAAGAGGTATGAAAGCTTCTTTTATGAAGTCTGGCTTGAGGAGATAAGGTAAAATAGATTTGACAGATTCGAGAAGTGAAAAAACAAGCTTCAAATAGAGACAAGTGCATAAGGTGAGTGAGGTATTCATTTCTTTGACTAAATAAACAATCCATTCAGTAGCGAAAGGCTCAAACTTACCACGTCTTTTATTTAACATACATTCTACGGATCCTATTAAAATATTTTAATTTTACAGTACGACAGGAAATGCGAGGGACATATTTAAACCCCCAATAGTTCATGCTTTCATAATATAACGAAATAAGTATAAACCAATAAAAACTCTGGAAATATCTGTCAATAACCTTAGTCGAAATTTTCCTGAAAATCCGCGTAACGTGCACTCTTCCTTTCACAGTATTTCGTGCACTCGTTCAGGGGCAGACCTATTGTACTCGCTTACAATTTGAGTTTGGGTCATAACCGGCCGGCCGGCACACGGGATTTTTAGGTAATTCATGCATATTAGGATAAAAATGCAAAAAATTAAGGACATTATTTTTATAGCGAATTGGGACTCCTAATCGGATTCTGAACACTCTCCTTATACGTGTTAATTTAAATGCGCAAAACCTGAAAATAGTTTGATCAGAACAACGAGTAGAATCCATTAAACCACTTTTTAATATAGGTCACATTTTTAAAAAGAAAATCATTAACAATGTTGCCCTGTCTATTTATTATAGGTCAAGCCGTCACGTGCGCAAACCATACCTACCGACTCGTCGCTCGACGAAGCGTTCGTCGCAGATGCAAGAAACGATCATAATTGCCAGTAAAAATAAAACAGCTCATAAAATCTTTTAATTTTTTTATATTGTTTTTTCCTTCACAATTAGGTCAATTATATTAAAAACCATTTGGGGTGTCTGAGGTTTTGCGCATTTAAAATAACACGTTGTATATGACCCTCAGGTTACCTAACACGCTCTGTTATAACCTCGATATCTGTATAAAGGAAAAAAAATTAAACAATCCTTTCTCCGAGCGTTTTGTTCTGAACTAGTCAGGGTACGCTTGTACCACGATCCAAGATTTGGCAAGTCCAGTTATTACATAGGAGCGACTACCAGCTGAGCTCCGTAACCCTTAACTGGGGAACCAGACCAATTGGATTCTGGCTAAAGAGCCATTTAACTGTGCAGGTTTCCTAACTATGTTTCCAACCCCACGGAGTTAGTGATATATAGCGAATAGATGTACATAGCGAAGGCAAGTTTCGTACCATGCGGGTAATAGTAGATTATCAAAATTAATGACCCACTATAAAACTAAAATTCACTACACTAATTGATGAAAAAGGGATAAATGCATTCATAGTTGCAGACAATGAGGCAGTGTTAAATTACACTTCTAATAAATTATTTTATTATACTGTTAGGATTTCACGCCTAAACCACTTAATTAAGATTGATGAAATTTGGTACAGACATAGACTTTGAGAAGGGACATAGGTTACTTTTAAAAATGCTCAGTTCTAATGAGAAATCAGAAATAACAGGTTCAAACTAGTCCGTAACTGATTAAACCAACAAAGAGCAGTTAAATGTAAAAATATAACAATACCCTTGAAAAGATGTAAATAGGCAGAGTATCTATTTTTCCATTAGATAAATTTTAAATTAAGCGTATTGACTTACGTAAATAGCGTTATATAAAAAAAACCCGTAAGCATACAATTAATATGCTAACCAAATACCTAACAAGGTTTTGTCTGAACAGTTAGGTGCTGTTCTTGCCACGAATTCTAATGTTTCAAGTATTAAATAAATAGGTATAAAATTGGATTGGAGAATGAATAAAATATAATAATTATTTAAAAATCTGATTTGTGGAACTCCTGCAATCGGGTAACTATTATACTTACGTCTTTTAATAAATTAAACAAAGATGGCGGATGACGCGAGAATATTATTATAATAATGTATAATTATTATTAAAATATGACCTACCTTACTTAATCAACTTAATAATAGTTATATTATAAAGTTTAAATTAACAATTTTGCACCTATTTCGTCTTTTTAAAACTAAATGGACTTTTAAACTGAAAATAAGTACATATGTATTTTTATTAAAAATAAACTTATAAACTAAATAAATTAAAAGGTCACTAACCTCTTCGTCACTCAGTTTAATCTTCTAAAAGTCACTAAAACACATTTGAAGTTATTCATCGTTCTTCAACCTGAAGAAAGTAAATAACTGTCCACTTGAAAAAAACATACACACTCAGAAAAAAAAGTACGTCAAAATTTAAAACTAAACTTCACTTTTCAAACTTCGAATGGTACGAAATTAGGAAGTTCTTTTTTATTTATTTTTTTACTTCTAAGGTTATTAATATAGAAACTTTTTTGAAAAGTTCAGTGAGGAGTAAATGCGTTCGTACAAGTTTGCATCGAGTAGCAGTATCGCCGCGCGCTCTCTACGCCCGCTGCTATAGGACTGGCTGGCGACCGAACTACGGCGTTCTTTTGAAAATCCCTCGAATAGCTTGCTTTGATACACAGTATAACATTAATAGATAGTAAAGAAAAAAAATTGTGCATAATCTATTACTTTCAGTATCCTGTGGAATTATTATGTCTGTATTACCAATGAATTGAAGAGTGAATTATTAAAATGTACTTACCTGTGTTACAGCTTACCAATAGCTGTTGTTTTTAAGCATAAAATGCATATATGCGAGCAAAAAAAGAATATAAGTTTTTAAGGGTGGATCTTCAGAAAAGTGCTCTCCGCGTAATTTCCACGGCATTTTTGAAATCGCTAAATTATGGTGAATTGCACAAATATTCCGAAAGCTTGTGCAAATTTAAACAACATATCAAAATTCGCCACGTACGGGATCTATACTTTTGCTAAAAAAAAATGGAGAAAATTGGCGGCCCATGGAAATTACAAAAAAGGCCATGGAAATTACCCAGCAGATTAAATTTAGCTAAACACCATGTCAAATATGAAATTAAGCCTTCATATTAGTTAGTTAGGGTAGTATAAAGATCTACATTGTATTAAAACCATATTTAGCCAAAATAGTAGCTTTATTTCAAAACTTACTTATGATACTCAAAGTAGGAACATGAAAGTGATAAAACTGTTATCAATTAACTTTCTTATACATTAAAATTGTTCCCATAACATTATACTTATGGATAAACATAATAGTAAACACAAAAAAAATAACAAATTGAATTTTTATAAAATAAGTCTTTTCATCAATCAGTTTAAGTCTTCAATTTAATTGTTGTAATTCTTTAAAAGCGTTGCTTAGTTTGAACTTTGAGAAAGTCTTTGATTTAATCGAGACCTAGGCAGTGCTGCAGTCTCTAAAAAGGTGCCAAGTGGACTACATGTATATCGACGTATTGAGGTACTTATACCAAAACGCTGCATATCGGTTCAATTGCAAAACCAGAGCTCAAATCCTATCCACCTAGAGCGAGATGACAGGGATACGTAATTTCTAAACTGTTTACTGCTGTGCTGGAGGATATTTTCAAGCCTCTGGATTGGCAAGTATTCTTATTAACATCAATAACGAGTACCTTACACAGCTACGTTTTGCCGACGATGTAGTTCTCATGGCCGAGACCATGGTGGATCTGAACACAATGCTCGAAGATCTTAGTAACGTTTCCATAAGAGTTGGTCTTAAAATGAATATGGACACGACGAAAATTATGTCGAACGTCCATGTTGCACCCGCTCCAGTTAGCATTGGAAACGTTACGCTTAAAGTTGTTGACCATGCCTATGCATATGTTTACCTGGTCAGGCAGTTCAGTTAGGTAAGTCCAACTTCGAGAAAGAGATTTCTTGACGAATCCAGCTCGAATGAGCAGCGTTTGGGAAGCTACAGAACATATTCGCATCCAACATACCTCAGTTCCTCAAGACGAAAGTCTTTGAACAGTGTGTGTTGCCAGTGATAACATATGGAAACGAAACGTGGTCATCCACTATGGGTCTCATAAGAAGCCAGGTCACACATTGGGCAATGGAGAGAGTTATGCTTGGGGTTTCTTTGTGCAATAGAGTCAAAAATGAGGAGATTCGCAGAAGAATGAAGGTAACCGACATAGCTCGAAGAGTTGCTCAGTTAAAGTGATAGTAGACACTTAGCCCGCAGAACCGATGGCCGTTGGGATAGAAAGGTTTTGCAATGGTGTCTTTCAGTGCGACCGCGCACTGGAAGACTTTCAGTGGGAAGGTCCTTTACTAGCTGGACTGACGACCTTGCCAAGGCCGCCGGAAACCGCGGGATGTGCGTGGCGCAAGGACCGATCAGTGTGGAGATCCTTGGGGGATGCCTATACCCAGCAGTGGGCGTCGTATGGCTGATGATGATGAACTTAAAAGAAACAAGGTAATTTCCATGGGTCTTACGTAATTTCCATGGTGTTTTATCCATGGAAATTACAAAAAAACATATATTTTGAAATAACTTTTCATTGAAAAGATATAACCAGCTAGTTTTTTACTGTCCATCTACATTAAGGAGCTAGGTATTTTACCTCAAAACCCATTTACCAAAAGTAGTACAATTACATTGAAAAATGTGACACGGGAATGCCGGAAAATTGTGAACCAAAATTTTTAAAATTGAAGAACGTACTCCAGCGTCCAAAGCGCAGGAACCAGCGACATGGCCACTTCACCTGCTTGCTGCAGGGTAACTGACGATTCGAATACACCTATCAGGGTTCGCCTACGCCTGGCCAGCCCTGAGCAGTGCCCCTCGAAAGGCGCGCCGCGAAAATCTTGCTAAGCGTGTGACATATATACTTATGACCATAAAATGAAAAGTTTCCTTCCAATTAACTTAAAATTTGACCAGTATGTAAACTGATTTATCTATTTTATATGTGTGTAAAAACTGGTTAAAAACGTGGGTGGTTTTAAAAATATGTGCGATTGTTCAGAAGTCGGCGCTCGTGTGACACGTAAAAAACGTGCAAAATTCACCGGATTTGAGGTGTTGATGGTGAATTACTCAGATCTTCGTAGTTTTTAATCAAAGAAATCTATATGACCTGATGCTTAATTAAATGAAGAAACGTTGTAATAATAGTTTTTATCGTAATAATTTATTTTAATAGGAGATATGAGTCTGTGACACTCAGAAAATCCTTTTCCAAGAAGTAGCCTTAACTTAAAAATTAATATAGTGAACTATGTGTTTTTTAGAGAAAATAAAACTAGCGTTTATTTCTGATGCCATCATTATCCCAGCGTTGTCCCGGGGCCCGGGGCGGGTCCACAAATTGAGTTCTGTTTAAAGTAAGTTAGTCGGAATTTAGTAATGTGAGTTTGATTTTATAATGAAACATTAATATTAAAGCATGAATTTTTAAACATAATAACAAACCAAAATGAAGTACGTATGTATGGTAATAAAAAAAATACGACCCGTAGAAGAAAGATAACTAGATTTAAATTACATGTCATGTACTTTTTTATTTTTCTATTTTAAACGTTTTTCTATTACTATACTTAGAGATATTATTATTATTATGAACCAGTTTTTTTTTTATATTTGGACTAAGCTAGCACTTGACCACAAAGTTGCCTGATGTTAAACAACTATGCGGTCTACTATCGTAGCGGAGCGTGCTTACTTAGGAAAAGCCCGTTAATTCTGGCATTCGATGAATATTTGCTATATTTTTTTAACTTTTTTAACTTCTTTAACAAAAAAATTGTGATAACCTAAGCTTCTTGCTCTTGATTTATTTTACTGTGGCCGGTTACGGGTAATTAAGAAGCCCTTGTTAAGCATACGCAATCTGCTTTTTTTGTAAACAGCGTGTTTATTGCATCAATATTTTTTACGCTTTCATGAAATGTAAAATAATATTTCTCATTTTTATCCGAGCACTGCATTTTTGAAACGGTCCTGGAGTGTTTATTTACGAAAAAAATTACATATATTATTTGAATTTGCCCTGAATTTTGAAGCTTCATTCCTGGGCCCTGAATGAAATTTGACTTTTTTTATTGATGTTAAAAGGTATAATTTTAAAAGTGCAAATTGTTATATGAAGAGATTCAGGTTGCAACTTAAAACCTACAATGAGGCAGTTGTTTCGAGAACTTTTACTTAGTAACTATTCTAAGGCATACAAAGATAAACTTTTCTCTGCCCTCAAGTTAAATCTAAGATTTTCTTAGGTCCTTACTTCATACTTGTAATTAAATTATGTAGGTAAAAGCTTTGTATTTAGTAAAGTAGATCCGTTTCAGAACTTTAATAGAACAGCTGTGAGCCCCTAGAATGAAATATTAAACCTATGTTTATCGTTTATTTATGAAACACAAATTGAATAGTCGGAGGATCAATACCACAGTTCCCAACTAGCACACAAGCTCTATAACAAGCCGTATACTGGCCGGTTAGAAGTTACTAATAAAGGCATGGGTTCCATAAGTAAGATCTACAGTATATGTACAAGCGCTTAAAGCACCGCTGTACCCCCAAAAGGGCCCATTTTGTACGGCTATAGGGTCTATAGTGGCGTATGCGAGCGATAGTATACGCTTAAGTATCTAAAATAAGTTGTAATAGCACGACTGTAGCGCTCGCACCTTATTATAGCACGACTGTAGCGCTCGCACCTTATTATACCGCGTCTGTATCTCCGATTTAAAGTTTACGGTTCTTTTTAGGGTTCCGTAGCCAAATGGCAAAAAACGGAACCCTTATGGATTCGTCATGTCGGTCTGTCTGTCTGTCTGTCTGTCTGTCTGTCTGTCTGTCTGTCCGTCCGTATGTCACAGCCACTTTTTACCGAAACTATAAGAGCTATACTGTTGAAAATTGGTAAGTAGATGTATTCTGTGAACCGCATTAAGATTTTTATACAAAAATTGAAAAAAAAATAAGAAATTTTGGGGGCTCCCCATACTTAGAACTGAAACTCAAAATATATTTTTTTATCAAACCCTTACGTGTGAGGTATCTTTGGATAGGTCTTTAAAAATGATAATAAGGTTTCTCATATCATTTTTTTCTAAACTGAATAGTTTGCGCGAGAGACACTTCCAAAGTGGTAAAATGTTGGTCCCCCCCCCTCTAACTTCTAAAATAAGAGAACGATAAAAGTAAAAAAAATATATGATGTACATTACCATGCAAACTTCCATTGAAAATTGGTTTGAACGAGATCAAGTAATTAGTTTTTTTTAATTCGTCATAAATCGTAAACGAACCGAAACTCAAAAATATTTTTTCATCAAACCCTTACGTGTGGGGTATCAATGGATAGGTCTTTTAAAATGATAATAATGTTTCTAATATCATTTTTTTCTAAACGGAATAGTTTGCGCGAGAGACACTTCCAAAGTGGTAAAATGTTGGTCCCCCCCCCTGTAACTTCTAAAATAAGAGAATGATAAAACTAAAAAAAATATATGATGTACATTACCATGCAAACTTCCATTGAAAATTGGTTTGAACGAGATCGAGTAATTAGTTTTTTTTTAATACGTCATAAATCGTAATTTTTTAAAAAATACGCTATTATTAAAAC
This sequence comes from Mecyna flavalis, assembly GCA_949319885.1. Classification (NCBI taxonomy): domain Eukaryota; kingdom Metazoa; phylum Arthropoda; class Insecta; order Lepidoptera; family Crambidae; genus Mecyna; species Mecyna flavalis. Next base: position 5,975,135 of record OX439439.1, read on the forward strand.
ATCGATGAAACTTACAAAGAACTACAAGAACTTTTATATTATGATGATACTTGCTGCTACGGAACCCTTCATGGGCGAGTCCGACTCGCACTTGGCCGGTTTTTTGAATATACAGTGGCGATACAGAGGAATTTATAAAACATAACCTATAATTTTAATAAGATTAGCCATTTGGAAAGTATATGACAGTGAATTGCAGTGAGTAAATTAAAAATAATAAACAGGTAAGTCAAGTGTTGTTTTTTCCTTTTATTCGTATGAAATACAAGTGCGAGTAACAGTTTATTGTAAATATATACATTTGTTTTAGCTAATATTTTCACGCGCCCTTCTATTTAAGCAGTTTTTTGATAAAAAATACATTTAATTATAGATTGTGAATTCTGAATTTAGCTTGTAAAAGATATTTAGGCTTTGTTTGTAGTTTTTGTAGTGTCATGGATGAAAAATAGTTACGTGAGTTCGGTTTTTTGTACATATTTATGATTTAAAAATTATAAATTAGTATTCTGAAAATCAATTTTATAAAAGCTAAATGGCGTCTCAGCTACAACAGCCTTCAGAGTTTACTAGAACCTTTCTACCGATTCATGGCGCTTGTATTTGCCGTTCTAGACCTTTGGGTTCTACAATTGTGGTATTAACGTGCTATTAAACGTTATGAGGTGTACAGCAGCAATTAATACTTCTTTTAAGAACCCAAGACTGTACAATGGATAATTGATACCCTATTATAGAGGTCGTTTTATTTAGGAGTCCGTGGTCAGAATCTTAAAACCCTTCTACACTTGACTTATTATCTGGAGACTTTTGCATCAAATTCGTGTTTTTCAGGTCCTACAAGAAAACTGTGGAAATATTTCAACAGCTGCAATGGGCTACGGGAAAGCATCTGAACCTACGTATATAATACTTTCAGACAACGCCGGAGCTCAAGTGCCGACAGAATCGGAACCAAATTCAGAACTGCAAAATAAATGAAACATCTTTTAATTATATTTAATGTTTTATTTAGTCCCCCTCTCTAGTCCGGCTTCAGCCGTTTTAATGGCCATAGTAGTGAAATTTATACACTTTTACCTGTATAAGGAGTATTTGCCATGCCTTATCCATCTATTTGCCATAAAGTTGCTGTACAATTCTTAATTGTAGCGACTTAGGCGCTACTATAGAGTATTATGTATCTGCTGTAGATACAGCATTACAAAGAATGTCATTAACTGTACTCAACAGCTTAAGCCTATACAAGTATACAATATACAACTTAAGGCGTTTCAAAAGAAGTTAATAACTCTGTTCTAACGCCTTTAACTACAAAAACATTCTACAAGATCTCAGAGCGCTACAAAAGTTACTTATACCTCCTCTTTACATCTAATGCCTGTACAATAACTCTATAATATGACTTTGTATCTCCTTTGGGGATTATTTTACCGCTCTACGACCATTGTACCGCACGTCTGTTAAAGCGCTTTTAAATACGCTACTGTACTACTTAAGAAGTATAATAAACCCTTTGAACGGCTGTTATACAACCTTCAGGTGGTACAGAAGCAATTTAAGCAGCTTGCGTGTTTGTTGGGTTGTTTTGGTTTTATTAGTCGTGTAATGTAGAGTATATTTCGCGAACAATTCTAAATAACAGTTTTGTTCATAATAATATAGAGATAACTGAAATTGCGCAATTGTTATAATGTAAGGCAAAATTATGAGTAAACAAGATTTTTTGAAATCTGCGAGTCTATTCATATTTATTTCGACGCTTCGTTTCGCTTCGCGACGCTGTATGGATAATGTTCAAGGATACAACAGCGTCGCCGTCTAGCCTAAAGCTGAAGCTGGGCCTAGTTATAGCTCGTACAGTCAGTTAGGTATACGCATGCCTTATTATAAATTGATGGACATGGTAATAAGGTCGCTTAGTAGCTAGCAACGTGCATCTACTTTTGCGGCTGACTGTACTGTGGATTACGTTAGTAACTATTTAGTAATCTGTGCTGTGGGTGCTTGGCAACGGGTAAACATAACTTATATCAACTATAAGGTTTCTCATAGTGTTTCCTTATAAAATTATGTGAATATTTTTTATATAATATAAAAGTCACGGGTGCAATTTTGACCGTCTGAAACCCCGACAAGTTGATTTCTTTTGAAATAATAATGTATTTTATAGTTTGATATATTCAAATAACTAATTCAGAAATACTGAAACGACTACTCACTTTTGTAAAATAGCCTCATTCCACAGATATTTAGATTCTAATTAATTAAATCAATTTCCCTCCATGGGAGACATGTGTTTCAACATTTATTTCAATGTTATAGTGCCCGTAATTAACAGTGTATTTAGCAGTGTATTTACACAATGTGCTAAAGTATTTTTACAATTATAGACTTATCTACTCTTTACTTAAGGGCTAAAATCGCTATCGCAGTTTAATCATGTTTGATATGGATCTGGCAAATTGTTTATTTTACCACGTATTTTTGCTGCCATTAATTTTCTAATGCTCAATATTTCGCCGGCGATTTGGTTCATCTGTATTTTTATGTTTATTTTCATTGCATATATCTTTGTGAGAAATAATATCATACGTCAGTTTGAATTAGGATCACGTTTTCCAGATTTTATCTGACATTAATTTACGATTGAATAAACATCAGGCGATTTATCTAATCGTTAAGTTTTCTAAGCTGAATTATTCTGTTATGATATTGCTGAAGAACCGACGTCTATTGGTGCAGAAAGGTCTGTGGTGGATAAGTTCTGAGAGACTAGACACAGCATTCGTAGTGCCCTTCCGCTAGATGAACCGATGATGACCTGGTAAAGATCGTACCTAATAATTAAAGTAGCGCTGAATAGTCTGAAAATTCTTGGAGGAGACCTATGCTATGATTTATGTTAGACGAATAATTGGTAGAATCGAATTACACATCACTATGGTCACCGCGTACGGTGCTCCGCACTAGCCGGGGGATGAGAGATGGATTTTACCGCGCTTGCAATGTATAACGCCGATTACTTAGTGCCTTATTATTGTAAAAGTATATTAAATTGTAATTATCAAGAGAAAGCTATTTATTTCTAAAAGATAATATGCTTGAAGTTTCATGAATCTGTGTGACTGAATCTCACCATTGCAAAAAACCTGCGAATTCGGAAACCAACTACCTGTGTAGATATAATCTTATTGGTCTGATTCATGTGTCGTGTTGGCAACATAAAGTACGTCTGCACAACGTCGATATAATTGAAAGAAATCAGATAGGTCGCGGTGCCCGCTTCACATTAACAAAAAAACTTATTTTAATTATTTATTTACAACTTTTGGCACGAAGCCCTTCTGATACCCTTCACACGTACAGGTACTGGAAAACTTATCATTCATTCATTTATGAATGTTTGACTATTGTTTTTAAGAGCTGTGGATTTTGTTAAATAAAAAAAAAATAAAAAATAAAAAATAAAAAATTTTTTTTTGAATATTGGGTAGGCATCGCGCAGAATTTGAATTTTGACACGCCTGCTCGCTATTGGTCAGAAGCATACCTATGACCAATAGCACGCGCGGGCGTTCGGGAGATTCGCGCGCGCTATTGGTCACGCGCACATGCGCGAACTTTCCCCTTCTCCGTGGACCGATGTTCAACAAGTTTGCCGGTACATGTAAACATCACTTACCGTGCTGCTCTGCCATCAGTATAAAAACAAACAGAAAGTCTGAGCTCGACAATGTGCCGCTATTTACGTCCTCACCAGAAAACTTTTTGTAATAAGGGAACGTTTACGGCCTTTAGATGAATATATCGAGGCTAAAGGCCGTCTCCCGCTGTCCGCTTATGGCCATCGAGATTGCGAATAAACTTCATCCGCTAATTCAGGCGCTAATCTTGGCTTTACGACCAGCCGTCTTTATGAAATGTTGCTATAATTGCAATAAAACGGCCTATCATGAGTATCATTAGGACGTTAACTAGGTATACTTAATACGTCTGCTCGTATATCATAATTTTCATTAACACTGTGTATTCACTTCAATAATTTTTATGGTGAGCTTCTGATCATATAATAATGGTTAAAGAGTCAGCTATTAGCTATAGGTACCAGAAGCTATGGGGTCGTTCCCACATAGTAAAAATATTAGGCTGTCTGTTGTTTGGTATGGGTTTTTCTAGGTAAAAAATAGTTAATTTTTACAATTGCGTTACAGAATATTAAAACCCTAGTTATTAAAATACATATATAAACACATAATTCAATACCTACTCATTTTTTTACCAAAGCACGTGAATAAATGCTAAATAAATACCAGTACCAACTAAATACTTAACAAATACGAGTAACTGTCAACAAATAAAATAAAAATATTGATAAATTAGTTCAGTCCAGGTTTATAATTATGACGAAACGCCCTAAAAGGTGAGGAAACAAAATAATGATATCCTAAATTTCGTACTATGTATATTATGGGATATAAATCAACAACAAAACATTGCCTTTGTCCGAAAATCTAACCACTAAAATGCTTTTACGTCCCAATTGCGTTTTAGTCCTAAATCATTCATTTCACACGGACCACAAAATGAAACCGCACTTCGAATCTATTGAAGCCAAATGACACAAATTATCATCTAACTTGGTCATTCCATTGTTGTGTCAGAAGCAGATTACCGAAAAGGAAACTTTGGTTCAATTTATTATTCTCTTTTCTTGCCTACAACCATAATATTTTATACCTGTACTCCTTAGATAGCATGAATGGTTTTAATAAAACGAACAGTAGCGCACCATTAGATCAATTTTTTGATTAACTTTGATGCTGTCTCTTTTGTTAACTTTAAAAAAAGATGATAGGATAATTTGTATCTAACAGAACAATTTTCAGGAACTTATCTGACAAAGAGCTGTGAAAACCAAGTGTATTCAAACAACATTCTCTGAAAATTTCGTGAGGAAACCTGCCCAGGCTTCGCTCCACTGTTAAGGGTTTTGGCCACTAAACCATCACTAAGAGCCCTGTGGGGCAATGTGGAGTTAAGTGGGTAAACCTATTATATCCTACTTATTGTTTTGGGAAGCTTTTAATTAAAGAAATTTCTTGTGATAATTAATTTAAGTCGTGATAAATCAGAATCCATGAAGTTAATAGGGCATCGAAGGCAATTTACGGGGCCTTGGTCTAACGAATCAAGGCTGTCGGATGTCTGGCGTGCTTGTAAATGAGATATCTAGTAATAGATAATAGATAATATTACTGGAAGTAGGTATTCGTCTGCCAAAACCATCTTTATCATTCTTAGTTTTATTATATTTATCAATTAGTTAGGGTCACTATTACTATTCGCACCCATTGCTGAATTTACGTCCATTTAACTGACCTTCGTTTAAATATCTTGGAAACTTCGTTTAAATGTACACTGATAAAACTAAAAGAAGAACCGTACAAAATTTAAGGTACCTTATTGTTTGTATCGTATTTTGTCGTTTATTAACTGAAGTATCAGATCAGTAATTATTATAATGTCTATCAAACATTTGAATTTTTTTTTTTGGAATTATAATCCAAGCCGAAAAGTTAATATTTGCACTTCCTTTTCTTTAATGCATAAAATTAACGTTAAAATAAATTAATGTTATTGTAATAATAACATGGAACAAGTTTTATTTTCAAAGCAATATCCTTATGTTGCCAAGAATGTTATTGTGTTGAAAATGGAATATCTTATTTTTAAGTAGGTATTGAGATTTTTACGATGACAGGAAAACAACTTTTTTAAATAAAGCAGTTCATGGTGCATTTGTATGCATTTTCTGTCGCGATTTTACGACTAAAGCGACTCAATAACCCCAGCCGGGGCACTTCGCATAAATAACTAGTTAAGTTTTCCAATCTCCTTATCTTTTTACTGGAAAATATAAACTTTATTTGTTTTCTCCCCCGATGAACAACACAACAAAGAAGGATATTATTTACTTCAATATTTCATATTATATTGCTACGAAAATTAATAGATCTTTTACAACGTGAAGGGTAGCTGGCCAGTTGAATTATCTTTTAAGAAAGCTGGAATCTGAAATACACGTTTTTATTTTCTTGAACATCTTACAAAACGGTCTTGTCAGTATATTCACAGTTAGCAAGAAAATGTGAGAAACTTTCTATCCGTAGCCTATTTTTATTTGCGGAGATTGGTTTAAAATGCGATCTTTGCCTGCCCCTGCAGAGACGGGTTCCTTGACAAAATAAAACTAAAATATAACTGATTGATGATCCTAAACATCGCAGCAGTTTGACATGACAAAATAGAGACAAAACGCATCACCAACATGTTTTACATGGTTTTCCAAGCATGGGGATGTTTTAGGCGGCCCGTACACAGTCAATTTAGATCGCGATCATTGATTTTGATCGCGGATCGTGATCTAAATTGACTGTGTACGGGCCGCCTTACACTGCCAAGTTCCTAAGTCTGGACTGTGACTACACGCATGTTATTATCCTGTATACGAGTCCAATCAACAATAACAAACTAATTCAGTAAATGACAATCAAGAACATTACCACAGATGTATTTAGTCAACATAAAAAACGTGACGCCATAACAGCGGGGGGCCGTCCCTCGCAGAATGTAGACTGCACCATTTTGTTTTTGTTTATCCATGTCACAGGTGGAATTCGTCAAGAGCGCATGTTCTGAGATGCACTGAAATAAGAACGGGCACGACTTTAGAAAGGTGACTTAGAGCATGTATTTTTAGTGCTAAATGAACAATGAATTAACGTGAGATATGAAGCATGTTGTTTTTGAAGGACCTCTTGTTCGTCTCTTTGTCTTTTAGGATTGTTTATTTTAAATATAGAATTCAGTTGGCTGCCAGCACTAATCTTTTCAAGCATAACCTTTGAAATAGGAAGTCCGCATGTGTGTATTTCTGGTGTTACCTATATCCGTGACAATCAGGTCTAAAATGTACTTAATAAAAACTGAGTAGATTTAAAAATAAAGTGTACGGCTTGCCTAGTTTATTAAATCAATGACCGAAGGTACTACGAGACAAAACGTGGGTTGATTGGGCGACCTTATGAAACTCATTGAACTTTTAAAAATATTATTCTGTTCATTCAGTCGTCAGTATAATTACGAGTACGTCTTTTTTACTTAAAGGACACTATTTTGCTCATTCATCTGCAAAAAAATGCAAATATTTGTAATGATAAATTATGAACTTTGGATAAGATTTAATATTTAATGTACAATTGTACGTAGTATCCAAGATAATTAAATAGTACTAACGTAAGAAGTATGTAGTGACCATACGGCCATATGTAAGGACGAGCCATTTGGTGTAATGGTCGAGAAGTCGGCTATTACACCAGAGGTCGCGGGTTCGATCCCCGCACGGTACAAACATTGTGTGCATGAACATGTCTGTTTGTATCGGTCTGGGTTTTCTATGTATAATATGTATGTATTTACAAAAAAAAAAAAAAAAGTATTTAAGTAATGTTTATCCGTTGTCTGGCACCCATAGCACCCATGCTTAGTTTGGGGTCAGATGGCGCTGTGTGAATAATGTCCAGAGATATTTATTTATTTATTTATACCCTTTGCGCAAGGTTCGTGAGTTAAATCGGTTTTTACGTGATCGGTACAAACTGACAAGCTCTAAAAATGAAGCTCCCCCGAAATTAATTATTAAAATAGAAGGCTATTTATATAAAATGTTTGTAAAAAAGAATATTGAACAAAAAAATACAACTGCCATAAACATGATGCAAAGATTATAGTAACTTTGTTTCTATTTGTTTTGAGTTTTAGCACGTGCATTATGTGTAATATACAAGTAATTTTCGATTTTGCATATTTGATTTGTCTTCCATGCAGAAAAGAATCCATTTATCCCCTAAAGCAAGTTTGAACGAAGACACGAGAAGCACTACCCTATTCACTCGAGCATTGCTAAAGCGGCTCGAGTGTTACTTCTCAGAAGGGGATTAGTTAAAACGAGTGCCTTCCAAGACGGCTGGATGTGTTTGGATGGGTTACTCGACCGTTGGATGTTTTAGGAACTGATTGTGGTGTGTGCTTCGTAATGTTGATTTAGCAAGTTTGCTTAGGATACTACGTGAGAAATTGGGAATATCAATACTACCTAATATTTAAATGCGGAAGTAATTCTGTCTTTATAGACATCTATACATTGTATACAGATAGAGCCACAAATCATATTAATCCGATCCCAAGTGTATCTATAGGTGTATCTATCCAATGCCTGATGCATCCAAACGGGTTGACAGCAATAACAGAAGAGATATGTATATGTGCTTAACAATACTCATCTACAGTATTAACAAAATGATTGTATAAAATAAATCATGAAAATAAATTAAAAATATAATATTAAAAAACCTATGACGTCTTTACAGATAATAATAAAAAGTATGACGTATGAAACGAACACGTGATCGCATTAAAACCGTGATCGCGAAAGTACCGGCACGCACATTATAGCTTAATGACGTTCAAACACATCTGACAGTGAAAGGATAAAGCTATCTATAAAGGGACACCTTATGTTTAAGATCACCTACATATTCCGCTCAGTTGTTTTTTGACGTCAGTATTTTATAATTTTTAATTAATTTAATTAGCAATACGAGTTTAATTTAGGCATATGTGTGTGTAAGGTGAAGGTAAGTCAAGAGCCTAAATGCTCGTTCTCTCTTCTTTTATAGATTCTACTGTATTACCATAGAAAAGTTGAATACTATAACACAAGCGATTCCTTGCTTAAAATGAGATTTCTACCATTGTAATGTAACAATGTAAGTTGTTGAAATTGAAATAAAGATTTTCATTATTTTTTTCTTATAAAATGGAGAACGCTTATACTTAATTACCTGTAAAATTCAAAACATTTTTTATATTAGGTCAGTTGGCAGATAAGCACGAGCCCACCTGATGGTAAGCGGCCACTGCGGCCTATTCAGTTTAGAGACGCTTCACCTGGAAGCGTCGCTCAATGTGCTGACAGACTGTAGGCTCATCTGATCTTTACATTAATTTTGTCTGAACACAGTCAGAGCTGATATGGCGGCAGATTTCACCTGTGCGAGTGGTATCTAGCCAGTCGGACTCTAAAAAAGCCCTACCACCAACCAGAATCAAGGTGGGAATCTAACCCACGACCTCCATTTTTTTATACCCTAGCGACAACACATTGAGCGACTCTTCCTGTCTGGCCACTTACCATCAGATAGGCTGCGTGCACGTCTGCTTACTGATCTTGCATTAAAAAATTAAAGTCCGCAGTAAATTATTATATCCATTATATCCACTAACCACCTGAAAGCATTGAATGCTCATTTGAAACTTGGCTATAATGTTAGTAGAATTTTATTAGCTTAGTGGACTTGTGTATTAGTACGGCATGACTTATGTACCTACATTTTAACCTATTTAGTATGACATGTATAATTAAAATTGTATTAAATAACTATTTTGTATTACCTATATAAGTGCATATGCCTACAAAGGCAGAATTTGGAGAACCATTTTTTAATATTAAGACCTGTATGTAAACCTAAATTCATGTGCAATAAATGATTATGATTATGATTATTATAAGCAGAAACATGAACATTAATCGGCCCGAGTGCGAAGTGAAAACTTAATCTAAATTGTTACGTAATACCTAGTCCGGATCGGATTGTTCCCCATCCACTGAAACTGCTCTCTTGGGCTTTAGAATAATGGGAAACATTGCGTAGCAATTTCAATATTGTAAGATAATTTTATAACAGGTATTATTCAACACTGACAACAAACTTTGTAGAATGATTGAGAAGCAGTAATTGCCAGCGAGGTCTTGTCAAAGGTCACCTGAGATTCAATTATTTATTGGTGTGAAAGAGAAAATTATGTTCCAAAATCCACAATTAAATTGTCTGTCACAGGAAAACAAGGGGTAATACTGTGGGTTTTAGTAGCATTTTGAAAGTACCTACAATACTTTTAGTATAATTTAATTCTAGGTTGCATTCCTAGATCGAAAAAAAAGTATCATGATGAATAAGTTTGCTGGGCCGGTCAATCGCCACAAGGTTGGCCACGGCTCGACCCTCTCGGGTATGACGGAAAACCGGGGGAGTTTAGTGGGTAGTGGGACGAAAGTCTCTATTGTGCTACAAACTGATCTTTTGCATTAAATATCATTTTCTCAATTTGTGTGCAAAATGTGATCAAAATGTGAATTTAATAGTTTAATTGTTGTTGTTGTTGACAAAAACGTGGAATGATAATTAAAACACATGTGTGTTGTTGATTTCCATTTCTCAATATTAACAATTCACTTAGGATTAACCAAATAAAATAAATGGCTTATTTGTTACAACTATAACTAGAAACACTGTCTTTGTGTCCGTCTAGAACGACCACGTCACGACCTCCGGGTATTAGAGCCCAACGCTTTACACGAAGGCAGTGGACACGGAGGGTACCTTAATGTAATAAACAGTCTTGATTGTATATTTAGATGTCAAGTCAAGTATAACCTTTCACTTAAAGCTAAACATATAATGTATATTGATACGTAATTCCCCCAGTCGGAACTATTGAAACAACTCTCTAAGGGCACTGAACGGCTTCCTTGGTTACGTAATAGTTTTATTGTTGTTTGTTTGTATTAACTAAGTGGACCTACACTTTGTGTGGGCAGAGCGTTATTGCATCGATATTTTTTTTCTATATTAATCTACCTGGGTCTGATATTTTTCAGTTTACTAACAGCTTTGGCTGTTTTCCGGAAAAATAATAGGGTAACCAGTACACTTCAATAGCCACAAGGCTGGCTCCGGCTCGTCCCAATTGGGTGTGAAGGGGAAACTGGGGGAGTTTAGTGGGCAGTGGACGCTTTAGTCTCGAGTCTCACACACGGCCGCAGGTCTAGCTGGCCAGCGGTTATGGCGCATTCTCGTCTGAAAAAAAAATGTGGAACCAGTACACTTGAAATCAAAGGCTCGAAGATCGTAAGCCTACATTGTAGTAGCCTAATGAGCGATGCTTCCTAGTGAAGTTTCGTACAATGGAACAGGCTGCAGTGGGCGCTACTACAAGGTGGGCTGTGTGCCTGTGTCCCAACTGGAGTCACATAAAATAAGTCTGAAAAAATCTTTTGTGCTGCTGTCTAAAGAAGGGGCCTTTGATTGTTTATACTACGTGAGAGTGTTTTGTGCCATTAACACAGTGTGAAAAAGCTGTGTCTATAATTTTCTTCTCATTTCATATCTCTAGTAAATGTGTAAAGTCCCTAGTGTAAAGTTTATCCCTAGAGTAATTTACGCATTTACCCCAGGAAATTTGTCTTGGAAGAGTATTATATTTTAGAGATAAAATGCAACAAAATATTAAAAGCCTTTATTTGACAACTAGGACACAGTTATTACAATTAATTATTACATTATACTTAATTGCGAGTTGACCCCCTTTCTAGAGTGAAGGCCTCCTCCAGACCTTTCCAGATTTCCCTGTCCTTTCCCTTGCCAATCCAATATTTTTCTGCCACAGAGTAAATATCATCAGCCCAACGCTTGATATTTTAGAGATATGTATTCGAAATTGTAATACGATCCTACCAATATTTTGATTATAGTAGAAAACCTTGTCCTTGATTTTAGGTCATTTCCAGAACGATAGAATCATAATAAATAAAAGTATCAAAAATAGAAGAGTTGAATATAAATAAAAAAAACAATGTCACAATTTTGATTAATTGCAAAGTTTTAAGGAAAACAGTTCGAACCTAAAAATATTTACCTAGCTGTAAAAATAAAGACATACTGTATGGGTTATGTGTCAACTCGCTAAACTCAAAACCCGACTACCGGCGAGTTTACAACTTAAAATTTCTTTGATGGTAACTCGCCTTAATTTTTTAATTTTTTTGGCGAGATTACCATGCCTCCAAATGGTGCATACCTGTTCTTACTTTCGTTTTTGTAATCTTAGAGATTTGTTTACTGCTCTAGGTTTGCAATAGACCTCTTCTGACAAATAATTGAAACTCGCAAAGAGGCCAAAAGCGCCATCTATATCGTGCTCTCGGTATTAGAACACAGACTACGCAGTGTTAGGGTTCACGCAACAAGTGGGGTTGCGTTGGGAAAATTACTTCCCCGACTTTATTCGGATGTCGCCATGTGTTGAGGATATTAACTTTTATCGTTAACTTGCCAGAAACTTATATTCTGTCCTCTTTAAAGATAGTCAGTTATTTCCTCATTGTAAACAACAAATTAAAATATCAAAATTGGTTAAAGTTACCGTTATCTCTACAAAAAAATAGGATTTTCAGTGGTTTTGGATTTTATTTATTCATCAAGAATTTAGTGTGATAAAGTTGGCTCGACCTTTAGTCGTGAAATTTAGGTTGCTAATCGCTGACATAATCTCTTAATTTATATTGTTTATAATCAAATAAATGTAGGAATATTACCTACAAAAATATTATAATTATGTTAAACAATATAACATTAATCACCAATTTTCTTAGCATGATCGTATCAAGACAGTCAAGTCATGATTATAAAAAAATATGATCAGCTAAAAATTCGATTAAAAATTTAAAACTATTTTGCGCTGATGTTTAAAAACTGTTTGTTGTTCAATTTATCATGATTACCAAGTTTGGCATTAGCGTCAAATTTTACCGCCCCTAAACAATATTAAGGCCTGTTTTCTCTGAAAATAATTCCGCCATTTCTCATTTATCATCATTTGCTTCAACGCGGTTTTATGAAATAACATTGACAGAAAATGTGGCGTTTAAATAAATTAAGGGTTATTTATAGTGGCATATATTACGTACAACAACAGCTCTTTATTCAAATGCAACGCAATATACTAAATGCTTCAATATAGTGTCATAATAAATACCTTGTGGCCTTCAAGAAAAAAACGTATTCCTTCCTCAAAATCTAAGGGCGAAGTGATCGTTTACCATTTGTTACCCGTTTACTCGTTTGCCTCCTTTTGTTCCAAATAAAAAAAAATATTCGAAGCGATATTGCCGTGCCATACATTTAAAAAAAACACGGTCGTATACGTTTGTAATTAGACTATTATTTGATGCAATAGGCTGTGAGTAAATAGGTCAACCGCCACAAGAGTCAAGACGAACACAGGATTGTTTCTCTTCAGGTGTAAAGAGGAAGCTAGAAAGGTTATTACGGGTAGTGTGGATCCAAGTCCCACATACTCGCACGCAGTTCGCGTTGGTCTGCGGTTATTGGGTTTAAACCACCGGCTTAAACGCATACTCCTTCGTTTCAGAGGGATTATAGCACAGGTCAGCGGCTGACTAGTTAAAATAATTCGAACCAGTTATATTTTTCATTCAGTTATAATTTGGTTAGTCATTTTATTAAAACGATGTAACTAGATTCAGTAGTTGAACATTAAGCCTTTTCAACCAGTTTTAATTCTCCAATGAATTGTCTGTGAAAAAGTGACAAAAATATTTCGAACGGAAATAATTGTCTAAGCTAATTGATTATAATCAAACAACTTAAATTGAAACTTAGACTTTGTTAGTAAAGACATAAAATATACAACAGAAGAACTGTTATTTTTCAATGTGCACCTTAAATTAACAATTCAATAAACGTGGCTCTAAGAGCCATCGTGGGTTATCGCACGTTTACTCTAAATACGAAATGGCCGGTCCCATCCCATCTCATTCAAGCTACCATTAAACTTATCGTAGCGGTCAAGTCGGGTAGGTGTCCTATCTATCTCCATTTGTGACGACATGCGAAGCCTTTTCCACTCGAAAATGACGAGGGGATGAAGCTAATTACCCTCTGTTAATCTTTGGCGAGAACAGTCGACCGCGAAATTTAAAATTCATATCCTTTTTGATGTCAGCAAGATTTCGGGAAGTTTGAGTCGTGAAAATGTTCGCACGTATTTTGTAAGCATTTGACCATTCTGCTCATTAGCCACTATTCTCATTGTAGTCGTATGTTGCTACGAAACACATTTTCTTTTGCTAGCGTGATGCAGTATGCCATTCTTCCTTCAAATTGTTTTAATAAATTGTAAGAATCAACGATTCTGATTCATCGATCCAATATGCTGGTATATTCCAAATAATTCCAATAGGTATAAATCCTTTAGAAACCAAGACATTTTAATATCAGACAAGTTAGTAGCCTCTCTTAAATACGGCAGTTACCTAAAGTACTATATTAACAAGCGACGAAGCCAATTATGAAAACAAAAATATTAATTAAAAGCTAACAAAGCTGATTGTACTTGATTCAATGGAAATGCTTAATTGCAAACCCAGGGCTGCTCTGAAAAACTACCTTTCATGTGCACGTATGAATTCAGCACCCAAGTCCTAACTAACTACTCGTGAATAATTAAAACCTACTTACTGAATAACACATTTATACTCAACCAGAAGCTTAATATTGTTTTCGTTCGCAAATGTATAACATGATTTTTGTTTCTTGTGCTAGGCTTAGCACAACAAACAAAAATAATTAATTCTTGCAAATTGAATCAGGAGAGTACGAAAATCTTTTTATCCTATATTTTTCTATAGGGAATTTGAATAAACATTATCAGATTAGATGAGTCTACAGCGCTGCTACGTAGGCTTATCTGATCTGCGAGCTAGGCGGTACACTCAAGTCAGTAATGTTTACAGAACAAATAATTTTTGACCTGTTGAAAATGCAATTAAACTAATTAAGTACACGTGTGTTTCATGAGCTTTATTTTGGTTTGTGTCTTAAAATAACTTTGTATAAGTTAGACAAGAGAACCATGGTCAACGGTAACAGCAGCAATCAACAAGTGACTGGGAGAATAATAATGTTTGATAATAGATATTGCTTGCCTTTGTAAGCATAATTTTTTTAATTCTCAAGCCCACTTGGATGCAATCCCAGGCAAGAGTTGTTTCTATTTAAAATTATATTCTCTTGTATGACAAAACAAAAAAGTGATCATATAAGATAAACAGCAGTAATAAACACTAGCTTATCAGTCACTTCGTCTTAACTGAGTCTAAAAAATTGCGATAAGTATCACAATACTATGATAACAAATGAGATAATCAGTTATTACTAGACGAAAACTAGCCCCTAGTATCTATAGTTTGCTTTTTAGTTATATTAGAAAACATCACATTTATTCTTAGACTTCAATGTAAGTAGCTTAAGCACTTGTGATATGGGTCCGAACAACAGAAACGAAGGCACCACAAAATATACGGATTTAAACCCATAATGCCTGGGATATAAGGCAGAGTCACTACTATAATTAAAAAAAAAATTGGTTTGTAATGTAAATACGAGTATTATATTCATATCAATCGTAATTTTATCACTTCGGGTACTTCGCTTCAACAAATAGAAAGGATGTAAACATAAGAAAAAAACACGTAAAGTTATTCAGTCGTTTATCTATTAATTTGCACCTACAGGGAAGCTGAACATTTTATTCCACACACCGTTAATACAGCCGCCAGTTCCCAGACAGTTTATCTCGCCCCCAGAGATCTCATTGTGTTCAATATGTGGCGGTGTTGCTCCCTGTTAGATTTACGACGACACGTCTAGATATAGTAAAAATAAATCGTATGTTCTCGACAGTATAAAAGGATTTCTAACAAACATTTTAAATTTACGCTAACAATGTATATTTAGAATACAAGTAATTGAGATTTCGTTGCAAATTAAAAAGTCTGACGAAACTTAAAATTTATAAAGACACACAAAAAGGTTCGTAGTTTATTTGAAATGCATTATTAACTGTTACAAGGTTAGTATCGATTAATGATACGTGATAAAATTATTGATTTCTGTTGATGCATGTGAAAATAGAAAAGTGCTGTATTATACCTCGAAATCACTGCCAGGTAGGTACTCAAACCACATGGTGACGTGGTCCACTGAGGTATTCCTAGATTTTCGAAGCGCTTTTAATATCATGAAACATGTCAAGATATTCAGTTGTTTATCTAAAAATTTAGGTCTACAGGGAAGCTAAACATTTTAGTTCTTACCGTATTTACTTGATACAGCCGCCAGTTCCCAGACAGTTTATCTCGCCCCCAGAGAACTCACTGTGTTACTCCCAGTTCAATGGAGCTGTATGAAATTTACGACAACGTGTCTGGGTGTAGTAAAAATAGATCGTATGGTCCGGCCAGCTTTAAATCTTCTCATAGATAATAAAAGGATCGCTAACGAAAACTTTATAGCAGTTAACATACGTTTAAAATACAAAGAAAAGGGATTTTATTAGCAAACAAAGTTGGACGCAAGTAAAGTTATACGCGCAACAGTTTTAGCTATTCTTGCATCCTTATTAAATTCTTCTCCTCCATAATGCAGTGGCTAGTAAATTGCAATTTAAAGCGACAGCCGCACCAGATTGATGTTGGTTTTGAATCGCGGGTCAAAATGATATAGTAATGATTGTGATGATTGACTGAAATTGTAGGCAATACTACTTTTTACTAGTCACCGTTTTGATCTAAGAGTTGGCGGTGTAAAATATCCGACTAAGAAATATAAACAACAGCAATCTATGACATAAATCGTAATTGCTGCTTACGGATGTTTAAGATACAAACAGAAGGGAAATTAGCATACAGAGTCTAAGCAAATTAGAAAAGTTTTTTGTACCGCATACGCTTAGAATACAAACGAAAGGATTTTATAGAACAATGAAGTCGGACGCAACTTAGAATATCTTAAGAAATGTTTCTGCTTCATTATTAAGTTAGGATCTTTCTTTGTCTGGCGCCTATAGTACAAGCTCTGCTTAGTTTGGGGTTAGATGGCGATGTTTAAATAATGTCCAGAATATAGTATACATTTTTTTATATAATATTTATGGTCTCGTCTTAAGTTTGAGAACCAACGTCTATTGGTTTTAAATCCCTGAAACTACCACCACCTGTTGAGTAAGTACTAATCCATATCCGTGAAATAAGTGCAGATATTTACGAGCCGTTATGATATATCCATAAAACTGGTACAGTCATGCAAGATAATTTATTTGCAGAGATTTAAAAAAGAATTATTTCAAGATACAATTTTATTTAGTTCCGTACTATGCAAATAATATAATAAATTAATTATTATGCTGACCGTCAGTAACAGAAACGAAAATTATTTACAGGTTTTAATACTAATAATTTTTCACATAAAACTATTTACTTAACTCGGTATCATAATTCAAGTATTCAATTTCTTAACAATTCTTAGTATCACTTAAATGTTTGACATATATTTTACTAAAATTGTTACCTTACCCACAACACATCTTGTTACCTTGCCTTTGTTTACCTTATCTTATTTTTGCTAAGCTTATTTAAGATGCTACCTTAAAACTAATCGTTGTATCAAAAGTGTGAAAGAGTGCTGAAAAAGCAGAACTTTTGTTCCGGGAAAAAATACTATGCTCCTGGGAAATGTACGATAAGATATTCCGGTGACAGCCATCACGTTTGTTACTCCGAGCGAAAACTGCTAAGTAAAAATATTGAGACGCTGTAACTTGGGAAACTCTGTTTTACGATATGTTTCCTTTTTCTATCATTTAACAATGGCTTGATCTTTTGCTCTACAGGACATCAAAAGGCTAATACTTCTGCACTTCCCGAGTACTAATATACGTACATAATATAAATAATGTTGTATGTATAAGGAGAATTCCTTGTATGAAATCAATACAGTTGAAAGTTGATAGGATTAAGAAATGTAAGCATTTCTTAAGATACATTATTAAGATATTCACATTATCTAAGTAGGTACTTCAAAAAGTATGCTATGACATAGATTTTTAGACGATTAAAGTTATCAAAAACTTGTAAAATGTCAACATACGAGTACTTAGTAATCAACTTCAAATTGAAATGACTTCTCAACCAGTACATCAAATCAGTCGTCAAAATACTTATTTCGTGTACAAATGTTTTTTTTTTCGTCATACTTAGTAAAAAACCATTTTACTAAGTATGACGAAAAAAAACATTTGAGGAATCATGAGCCACAGTAACTCTACGACTGTACACAAATAAAATAGGTCATTTGCGCGGAAGCTCATGCATTGGAATCGCGCCGTATAAACAGAATAAAACGTCGGCAAACAAATCGTAAGTGGTCGTTGGTTTTTATTTGCGAGATGCTCGGATCCACCGCGAATGACGGGCAAGCTATACCACAGGATTATGTCTATACTTTATCGGTTATACAGCCGAAACTCACTTGAATTCTCAGGTGAGAACGACTGAAGTAGATACTCGTATTTATCAGAGGAAATTTGTTAAGACGTGAAGTAATTCTATTTTTACTTGCCTTTACATTATGTGGCAATCCAAATCAAAAGGGACCTTAACGCCATAACGTGTTTTTTACTTTAGACGAATGCAACATTTTTTCGGATTGATCTTTCGAAAAGTAGTACACAATGTAGGTACATGTAGTGAATACAATCATCTTTTCAAAAATACAGTTCATGAAAAAAAACATTGCTTTCTTTAGATATTTTACAAGTATTTAAAAATCCCGGAAACTACAAATTACTGGTATTTAAGGTCCCTTTTAATTTGGACGACCACATCTTATTTACTATGTAAAGCAATCGAAAGATGGGCTTTTTAAAATGTAATGTTCAACCGAGATTTTTATCCGTTAATTATAATTTATCTTTGTTGTACTAACTGAAATGATTAACGACGTTGCTATGACAATGTAACATTTTGCTTGACAATATTAACTTTTGTTATTGATTTTCCAAGTTATTGATTCTCCGTCATTCTAAAATGGTGTTAGTGATTAGTCACTGCATACTTTGTCATACTATTGTCATATTATTATTACTCCTCGAAGTTTTAAGCTATCGATACTGTCTCCAAACTGAATTCATTATCAAAAAGTCCTTGGCAAAGTTAACCTTCACTTTATTTACTGGTTTTAAGTGATCCCGAGTACTTCATAATAAAAAATGAGTTTTGCCAACTTTACAACGCCGAATACGAATTTTTATTCAAACTTTATTCCAATAATTGCCTCCGTGACCGTAATAAAAAATTGGAAATCACTACGGTACGGGCCGATATTAAAATGTTGATTAAAACTTGCTAAGAGGAAACAGAATGAAGTTTGGCGCGGCGTGTGGTCATGATTGCTGTAGCTTTCATTTTATTGTAAATGCAAATTTTAATCACGTTTCGCTGTTTCAGGAAGCTTTTGTAACAATGCGGCGATTTTGAATTGATAGCCGATTTAATCTGAGGAAAGTCGTTTACCTCACTAGGGTTTACGGACTTTTCTACATTATAGGTATGTATAAAAATCTTACTGTACAGATATCGACCTTTACAGTAAGATAATTACATATAACTACGATAATAGCTTTTTGTCTCTTTTATCGATTCCAAAAAATGGAAGCCAGCGTTAATGTTATTTGACTAAAATTACACTACAATAAGTAAAATAAATTTCTGTTATTTTAAAACAGTTAATGACCTTTAGAGGTAGATAATTTGTATTGACATACGATGTAACATTAAGTACACATACATAGATTCGAGATAAAGAGATCGCACTCCTTTAAATCTCTTTTGTTAACAATCTTAATTCTATGTCACAATAAGAAAACTACAAGGATCCAAACAATCACAGAGACAGACAATGTAGCTACTTGTAGCAAGTCTAAAACTGTAACTGGAATATACGCTAAACTTGGATGCGAGATCCGGTTGAATTGTACGTAGCATCTTAGAAAATAAAATTTACTTATTACAAGAAAGTACTATTCTAAGCACTTGTAATCTGAAAATAAAGTAAATACCGTTCCTGTGATATATGTAGGTGCTATATTATGTGATATATGAATAACTATCCGCATTCAGCTTTAGTCTCAGATGGGCTATGCGATTTTTGGTGAGGATAACCTGCCACTTAATTTTGAATTAGATTTTTTTCTTGTATCACAAAATTTTCAATGAACGCACAGAATTCTATATAAAACACAAATTGAAATATTTTGTTATAAGCTTAAACAGTATAAACCAAAACCAAATTAGTTACATTCTGAATAATATGATGTTCAAAACAAAATATCCGATGTATGTTTTCTGTTTTTCAGTCCGCCTAATACTCACTTACCAATAGCTATTTTATAAGAAGTATGCAACTCACTTAACTTCCTTCATTTCTCAATCCTCATCCCATTTCTCAATAATACAATGTAGCTACGAGTAACTGGCAAACTACGCTAAACTGTAACTGGAATATACGCTAAACTTGGATGCGCGATCCCAAGCGAGTTGCATTGCACACACAGCTCTCTTAGGTAAGGCGCAACTTTGACTCATTACCCGAAAGTTTCTCACCTTAAACACTCTTACCGTGTAATTTGAGTACGATATTATACTTCCTGAGGTATATGTAAAGCTAGAGAAATAGAGAGTAAATTAATATCGGTTAAAAAGGAGGATTCATAAGAGCACCTGTGAAGAATACGGTTTATGTATTAATAAAGTTTTTTATTAAATTTTTTTTTTTTGTTATGTCTTCTAATGGAGTCCTAATTAATTCGCCGATAGGCGGCCAATCTTTGCGTATAACGCACTACGCGGCAGATTTAAATAAAATTTTGAAAAGTGTTTTGCTTTTCATCTTACATCTAATTAGTCTTTGTTAAGCTAGTCTTTGTTTTCTCTGTTAAAATGACATCAGCGTGAATGTACATAAATCTCAAGTCTTAAATCCGGGCCTCAAGTAATCCATGGCTTTGTAGACTATCTCTCGAACACAAAACGGCAAAGATTTGCAGAAGAAAAAAAAAATAAACAGAAAAGTGTAAAGGCTGAGAGCAAGATTTTGGAAATAATCCTTCTAATATTAGAATTCGAAAGTTTGTGAGTTGTTGTTAAGAAAGTTACTCTGTTAGGTACGCAAAAACTACTTATCAGACCTAGATGATATTTTATATAATGATTATACACAAAGTGCATTCGTTTGATCCCCACCTGTTTTCTGGACTATTTTATTTTTTTCTGGTACAATAATGAGTTTAAGCAGGTCTGCTTTAAAAAAATATGAACTATCAGATTCAAATACTATTAGGATGATACCTTTTGGAATTGAGCGAAAAATTACGATAACTGCGTGATGACTTACACATACACAGATATTATTTTGCGTTGCTAACGCTACGGACAAGCGCAATTGACGTCATTTTTCGCTACATTTCAAAAGGAATTATCCTAATAGCATCTTAACCGGATAGTAAAATGCTCCTATTGATTCGTAAAACTGCAAATTAGTTAATAAAAGCATGTGAGAATTTGACTATTATATTTGACAGATTGGCGTTGGTTGATGCTCACTGTACATAAAACAAAATAATATTAAAGCGCCATTCGATATCGAAGTTAAACAAACGGACAGTAGGTAGTCCTCGCCTTAAATTAATAGTCTACGGACGAAGCCTTAAACTCAATTACGCCCTTTGTAGTCGTACCCTATTGGCAAATATTCTGTTGACATTTCAATTGCTGCTCGTGCGATAGTCAAAGCTGATTTTACATAAATTGGAGCAAAAGATGAAAATTGAAATTTGTATAATTTTGTTGAATGTATGTAGTACTTCATGACGACTGATTCGGTTCAACATAGGTATTTGTTTCTATCTTGACAATCTTCTTTTTACACCTCTGTCCGGAGCCAAGGTGGGGCAGCTTAATACATAAATAACCAGATTTTTTTTTTCTTTACACCGCCATCTAGCCCCAAACTACGCATAGCTTGCACTGAAAGTGCTAGATAATAAACTACCTATTTTTTTATAGGTGCATGCAAACTTATAAAACATTTGAAAAACAAGTTCTTTTTATGGTCACCCGACCCGACATTAAACGAAAACGAAAACGTTCCAGCTCGAGAACTGAACCAAGGACCCTGAGATCCCATTCAGATATTTTAAACAATAATCTGGATGTTAAGTATTTGATGTAACGAATTGATACCAACTTACTAAAATTATTTGGTGGACACTTACTTGCAGAATATACCTAATATTAATCCTTATATTTCACACATATTTGTACCTTTTAATGTTGCAATAGTTATAAAAATTAATGCTGGCTGAAAGGTAGGACGCCGTAAAATGCCATAAAATAACGTTATCCCATTATGACGTGTGGTCGTATCAGCGGCAAGTCACAATCGAGACAGTCTCGACTTGAGCACTGTTGCGGGAGCACGGCGCGACACGCATCGCAGCGAACGAACACGAACGTTTCAAAAGTTTAAAAAAAGAATTCTGATGCGAACGAGATTCCGAATTGACCTTTTAACTTTTTAATTCAGTGTTAATTTTACTTAGACCTTTTTTGTGGACTGTTTTCTTTTCGGTGCTGGCTGGAAAGTTTGTTGCGAAAGAATTTTCTTGGATAAAGAGCGGTAAGTTTTATGAAAGTTAATGTTACAATAATTTTATTGTATTTTAATTATGTTTATGAAGACAGCAGGTAAACAAAACTTTTATCGGTAAGAGTTTATTAGTGATTTTAAGTTTATTGTTACTTTTTATTTTCATATCCCGCCATTGTCGAAAACGGTAAATAATATTAAGGAAATAATGCATAACGCGGTAAAATACTGACCAATATTTTTGATTTATAATTAATTGATAAATTAGTAGTTTTAAATCAATTCAATGGTTATTTCGAGTTACACAGTAGGTGCAGTTAAAGTACATATTTTTGAGAGATATTTGAATTTTTTTAAAATTACTGAACTCGAATTCAAGGAAAATAAAATTAATAAAAATATAAAAAACCTTTTGTTTAAAATAGAAACTCTGTATAAATGTACGATTTAAATAAAAAAACTTTATAACTGCATGATAAAACTTAGAAGTAGGTAACGTCGATAAAATTGTATTTTAATTACACATCACCTACACAAGTCTAAAAATGTTTGCCGTATCATTGCATCGAAATAAATATATTTTTTCAATGCAAATAAACATTGGTAATGTATATTTTGTTCTGTACTCAGTGTGAAGTGACCGACTTTACAGTTTTCAATAAAGCAACTTTTCTGTTATATCGTAGTTTAGTCAACTGCATAGATCAACAAAAAAACTACTTCTGTTTTATCAGTGGTAACTAAGATAAATTATTATCACTGTCACGGATAAATAAATATTGATAATACAATAAGATAAACTAATTCGGGAATAGGGAGGAACATAAGAAAACAGCTGTATTACTTTAAGATAATCAGATTTAGATACCCGGGTTTAATCTATCTATCTACAAAGAAATCGCAAAAATGTTCCGAGGAATTGTATACGTCGACGGATTACATACATTTCCGTTAACATATACAAATTAACCTAGTCACAGAACATTTGAATAAATCTCCAGAGTGGCATTAGACCCTACGACCCCTGGTGCACAGGGTATTTTCATTGCTGCAGTCAAGCGAATCAATCAGTCATCCTTTAATCTTGATTTATATTATAGGAAATAGGGAGGAAAAAAACTAAGAAAGCTGTATCACTTGATGACCGGTTCGCTGCTTGATGACAATCAGATTTGCCAGGTCAAATGTATCTGTTTTAATCCTAATAATGCAACAATCAGTCTTAATCATCATCATCAGACTGTGATAGTCCACTGCTAGCATAGGCCTTTCCAAAGCTCGCCACGCTTATCGATCCTCGGCCACTCGCATCCAGCTCCTGTCAGCCATCTTGCGCAGATCATCGCTCCACCTGGCCTGAGGGCGTCCTACACTATATTTAACGAGACGCGGTCTCCACTCTAGAACCCGTTTACCCCAACGGTTATCGGTTCTACGGCTGATATGGTCAGCCCACTGCCACTTCAGCTGGCTAATCCTGCGAGTTATATCGGTGACTTTGGTTCTCTGCCGAATCACCTCATGTCGGATGCGATCCCGCAGAGAAACGCCGAATATAGCTCTTTCCATCAGTCTTAATAGCGTAATGATACGACATCGTGTTTCGCGATTTGTCGCCTTTGCAGATCTTATCTCTACCGACGGCCATCGGTCGGCTTTTGACAGATAAGATTTGCCTCTTCGTAGAATTACTTCTTCAGTTAATCCATGAAGTTAGCGAAAATTAAATTTAAACACGAGTGATGAGATGAACATAAAAACACATTGCAAGGCGGCCGTTGGGGCGGAAAGGTCCGGGAGTGGTAGCCACGTATCGGGAAACGCAACCGTTGTAGGCTTCCCACAAGGTGGACCGATGATCTCATAAAGGTCGCCGCAATCCACTGGATGCCGGTGACGCTGGACCGATCGCTTTGGACATCGTTGGGGGAGGCCTATGTCCAGCAGTGGACGTCGTTTGGCTGAAATGATAAAAATATAAAAAAAAATGAAATAGACCGTTGTGACCAACTTAAATATCACAAAAAAAAACGTAATAGTCCAGTGTATTAATTATATAATACAGCAAGGCTTACTAAGTTCGTTAATTTTTCACAAACAAACTACTACAAAATGAATATGCCTAACATTTGGCATAAATGAACAAGATTTCGGTAAATGGTTTTAATTTAAAGTCTTCTCGCACAGTTAGGGGCGCCTCCTCCCTCTGAGAGCACGGAATTAATTTCTAACAAAAATAATATGTTTTACTTCCATTACAACTTTAGCAAAGTTTTCAAACCCCAAGATTAAATAGGAGCAAACAAATTAACATCTGTAGAAAAAAATCTTTAAATAAATGTTGTCACTTGTCCAATGATTTTGTTTATATTCTTTTTTTAAATCAGTTGGTCTAAGCACTATGGTAGAAGATCGAAGTAAGTATAAATTAGGAACAATTAGATTTGGTAGACCACTTATTCCTTATAGGCAAAGCTTCTAGAAAGAGCTTTGATCACGTAGATGTACCTAAGTATTTTTGACGGTCTGTAAGTTGTTCTTAAAGTTAGATCTGAATTTACTCGGAGATACTAGCGACCTCTATCAACTGACCATTCATGAAAAGGAGATACATAATAAATATTTTTATAATCCTTTTTTCTCACGCAGAAAAAAGTTGGTAAACCCCCTCCCCCCCTCTTCCATTGCTTACCTCAAGAGGAGACTACTACTAGCACTCAGACTGTAGTTAGTCAGATTTCATATCATTTACAATAACGATGAAGGCTCATATTGATCAGCATGTCATTTATATCTTGACATGTAGTAGATAATCCATGACGTAATCAAACAGATATTATATTTGCTTTCAGTCATCACCCATGGTCAGACAAATAATGTTATAGCGGGATATTAAAGATAATGTGATGCGTGATAATAGTGATAATAATTCCAAGTCCACAATAATCCTAGGAAAGAGCAAATAAGCAGTCCGTATATCCTACAGTTAATTTTACATTTGTGTTCAGGTGACGGCACCGAATTAACATCGAAGAATCTTGTTAACTGAATAATTAGTGCGCGAATTTTAATTGGCATTGAAAATTTTACATTTTAACATAATAAATAAAATTAAGAAGCAATGGCATCAGTGAAGCATGAATAATTAGTTCGGAATTTTGGTGTGCGAGTCGCATATTATACGTGATTAATTTTCCTTAAGGTAAGTAGGATCGCAATGTAATGTCATCAAAAAAAAAGCTATATATCGTTTTTAACAATTTAAGGATATACCATTATCTCAAACGTCACGCAAATGAACTTACTGTTATAGCTAGTCTATGACACATTCTCATTTATTGGCTGTATACTAATACTATGTATTTACCAACTACAAATCTTCCGCGTAGTTAATTAATTCTCGTAGTTGACATTAGCCAGCTGGGTGTAGTCAAAAGAGAATGCAAAACTTGCTAAGAACAATGGGCCCAGAAATAATGTGCAGAGATGAGATGTATTCTACAGAGATGAGATGTATTCTATGTGAAAGGCCTCACACACAGCATCAACTTTTATTATGATGACACCATAATCGGTCCCAGGGGGAAAAAGTTATCGTCCATTATAATTTATTATTTTTATATGAACATAAATAATTAACATAATAAACATTTTTTTTTTCACTAGGACCAATTTGTCGACGCCATAATAAAAGTTGAAGCTGTTTATTGGATCTACTTCGTAGGCTATGTCCCAAATCTGCACAACAATTTTTTTTTTGGGCCCAGTCTTTTGCATTGTCCTATAGCTATAATCTTTGCGAGAAGCCAATATTGGAACAACAAAGAAGATATTGTCCGACAAACTTAGGTATCTGTTCCGGTGGCGGCGTCGCTATTGTCGTTTTAGTATTGCCATTAAATATCGTTTTTGCACTTTTGGGTATAAAAATAATTTTATTATCCTAGTGTGCAAAATGTGATCAAAATGTTAATTTGTTATTTTAATAATTGTTGTTGTTGAAAAAAACGTAGAATAATAATTAAAACACCTTTTTATTGTTGAATTCCATTTGCCAATATTAACAATTAACTGGATTAACCGAATTAAATTAACTTATTTGTAACAGCAACAACTGGCAACGCTATCCTATAGCAGTTTTTAAAATAGACGTGTCACGTAGTTAGAATTATGGCCACAGAAACAGATAAGTTTGTCGCTCTAAAGAGATGTTCGCAATCTTACCACTTCAGTCTAAGAAAAACATATTCAATTCACAGCACAACAATAATAAGACATAATAATATTACGTAACTGGAGCGTAGACTAATTTATGTGCTAAGTATTACACCAAATGTACATGACGATGTGTAAATTACGTATAATTTATCGTGCCGTGACAGTTTATTTGTTTAGTTAACAAGTCCATTTCGTATTCGAAGTTTGGAATTCGTATTATTAGAAATAGTTTTGGTTTGACAAGTATGTTTATCTTCACTTACACATTTAACATAGGATTTAATATCGTCTCTTACTCCGAGTGTTTTGTCCTGATCTAGTCAAGGTTCGTTTACACCATGATCACGATAAACCGCCTCCGTGGAACAGTGGCTAAGCCGCTCGGTTATAAAACCCGGAGGTCGTGGGTTCGATTCCCGCTTTGGATCTGTTTGGTGGTAGGGTTTTTTCAGAGTCCGACTGGCTAGCTACCACAGGTAAAATCTGCCGCCATAACAGCTCTGGCTTTTGTCCGGCAATATTAAATTCAAAAATTTGATCTTCGAGCCTTAGATTTCAAGTGTACTCATTTAATGAGCCTACAGTCGGAAGCATATTGAGCGACGTTTCCTGGTGAAGTGTCCAAGTGTCAATGGAATAGGCTGCAGTGACCGCTTACCATCAGGTAGGCTGCGGACCTGTCTGCCAACTGATGTTGTATACAAAAAAAAAAATATCCTTGATTTAGCAGTTATTAAGTTGAAGTGACTGTCATCTAACCATCGTAATCCATAGAGGTACGCACTGAGATTATAATAATCGACCCCAAGCAAGTAAAGACACGCAAAGATTCCTAGGACTTCTAAGTAATATAAAATCTTCTAAACCGGAAAATCCAAGTAAAACATACATATTTTTAGTTCGTCCTAAAACCCTGGGCAAGTCATTGTCAAAAAAGAAACAATTTTGCAGTACTCCTGGAGACAATTTTCGTAATAAATATAAAACTCTCTTAATTAATCCAAAATGGAATACTAAAATAATTTTAGCTTAAACCTAATTAACTACGTAATTGCTTAGTTACCTTAGGGCTCTTTTGGGTAAAAATATAATATTTTTGCTTAAAATATCCCTCACTTCGCAACTCCGTCATTTAAAACAAAAATTCGTAATGGACAAAAAGTAATCAAAATTGGCTTACCGGTAACCCTAACATTACATCACGAGTATTCACGAGTTTATAGAATCCTGAAACTGTTACTTATGTTTTTATCACCCGTCGGGTAAGGCAAACAGTCATTAAATGCTATGTGGATAATCTTTATTTAACTTTTATTTGCCTTACCTAACCTTATGTTTGCATGCGTTTCGGTTAAATGGCGAGGAAACATAACCAACGGAAAATTTCCTCTCGCTAATGAATATGCACGATTTAGCGATAGTGATGAATTCAATACAAAAAAAATGCAATTGCTATTTCGAACAAATGTGGCCGGGATTTTTTCTTTCATGAGATAATGTATCAAGCTGATATCCTTGTAAAGTTAAAAAATAACTTATCAAGGAAAATGCTTGTTTTTTGTTTTAAAAGAGAGAGGTATACGAGTGATAGGTAACTGAGATGGTAACGTTTCAGATGCGGTGTTCTCATTCATCAAAGGCGGGCAACGCGCCTGCGACCCCACGGGGGTCTCGGGTGCTTATGGGCGGCGCGGTGATCACTTACCATCAGGTGACCCACTTGCTCGTTTGCCCCACTATAATATATAAAAAAAACAAAGCTTGATGGCAAATCTTTTTTTTATGTCAGAGGCGGCAAACGAGCCAGCGGGTCGCTTGATGGTAAGCAATCCCCGCCGCCCATGGACATCTGTAACACCAGAGGGATCGCTGATGCTTTGCCGGCCTTTTAAGGAGGGGTGTGTGCCTCCGGCACTCTTAAAAATCTGACGAAACACAATAGTAGTCACTATTATTTCTCGCTGGTGTTATGTGAGAGGGTGGTACTTCCCTGGACGAGCTAGCCCATACTTCTCATACGTCGGCTTTCTGTAAGTGTGAGTGACTGGTATTTCCCTGATTGAGCCTGCCCATTTTGCCTGACAGTCAGGAACTATTTGCGGCATGGCTGATAGTTTTAGTGTGTTGTATTGTATTATATTTGCTAGCAAAGATTAGGCGTTATTTTGCGTGAGCCACACTTTGATTCGCACTAGTCAGCTCTTACGGTTGGCTCAGCAAACAAAGAAAATAGCCTTATTTCTTGAAGGTTAAAAAATACTTAGTGTTTTGTAAACTGATTTGAAAGTTTGATTGTGAGCGATAAATACATTTTTATTTAATTCCCTTGTCTAGAAAAGTAAATTACAGAAAATCCAATATTCTATTGACAAATAAGTACTATATTTACAAACCTTAACATTTTAATTATATTTGTTAAAGTAAATATCACCAAAGCGACTATCTACATTTTACTAACGTCAAATAAAAATAAAATCTATTTCGGTCAAATTGTCATTTTATCTCACGATTGGGTTATCAAGGCCATGTCAGCCACTTGTGAAATAGGCGTCTATTCCCATTCATCACCACTGGCTTTGTCACCACTGGGGACAAATGGGAAAAATATTCCCGATTGTTGCCAGTGGTGACGTATAACACTTACTTTCCCAGTTGTAGCCACTGGTTTATCACCACTGGTGACAAATGAGAAAAATACGTCCCAATTATCGCCAGTGGGGACGAACAGCACAAATATTGTCGCAAATGTCACCATGCATAAAAACACAAATAAAAAGTTAAGTAAGACCAGATCAATCCCTACAGTCTTACCAGTAGAACTTCTGGGAACTTACCGATGGTAGGGCTACGCTTGTGTTGCTTTTTCCCATTAGTTTTACTATAACAATATTTACAAAACACAGACCAAGTAATTAATAGACAACTAAGAAAAAAAATAACAGAACTTTATTTTTCACAAATGAATATCAGGAAAAAAAAGAAATGTTGGGAAAACAAGTAAATATCAGAAAAACAACTGAATGTCAGAGAAAAAAATGAATGTCGGAATAACAATTGAATGTCGGAGAAACAAGAGAATATCGGGAAAACAAATGAATGTCGGGAAAACAAATGAATGTCGTTAAAACATTTTTTATTGATCTGAAGTTAAAAAAACAGGTGCAAGCGATTTTCGACCTTATCGACATTTACCAAAATAACTGATTTTAATGAACTAGCAAAGATAGTCGACAAGCGGTTGCGAAAAAGCAACAAAATTTTAAATGTCAAAAAGGTCGAAAATCGCTTGCACCTGTTTTTTTTACTTCAAATCAATAGACAAACAAAAAGAACAGGTTCAAGCGATTTTCGACCTTATTGACATTTAAAATTTTGTTGCTTTTTCGCAACCGCTTGTCGACTATCTTTGCTAGTTTATTAAAATCAGTTATTTTGGTAAATGTCGATAAGGTCGAAATTCGCTTGCACCTGTTTTTTTTGTTTGTCTATTGATTTGAAGTAAAAAAAACAGGTGCAAGCGATTTTCGACCTTATTGACATTCAAAATTTTGTTGCTTATAAAGATTAAAGAATGTTTTCCCGACATTCATTTGTTTTCCCGACATTCATTTTTTTAAAAACGACTAAAATGTTTAGGTGATTTAAGGATACCGAAATAATAATTTTAATTGGAGTCGCCTATGATCACCTAGGTGATCATTTTCGCGGGTGACCAGAGGATACTCAAACTGTCTCCAATGGTCACCTGGGTGATATCACCCAGGTGATCAAAGTTGAATAGACCGGTAGACCTACCATCGGTAAGTTTATTGGGACGAAAAATCCCAGTAGTTCTACTGGTAAGACTGCATGACTACTGGGATCCCGAATACCTTATTGGTATGTAAGTTATGTAACTGTGATTTAAAATAATAATAATTTATTAATTATAAAATAATTAATTATTATTATTTTGTGTTTCTATGCATGGTGACATTTGCGACAATATTTGTGCTGTTCGTCCCCACTGGCGATAATTGGGACGTATTTTTCTCATTTGTCACCAGTGGTGATAAACCAGTGGCTACAACTGGGAAAGTAAGTGTTATACGTCACCACTGGCAACAATCGGGAATATTTTTCCCATTTGTCCCCAGTGGTGACAAAGCCAGTGGTGATGACTGGGAATAGACCGAAATAGGTTGATAATCTCCGATTTTAATGCAAGTCACTGCTTAAATGATCAAAACTTCAGCCGCAATGAAATGGGTCACGAAATTGGGTCCAATTTGTTATTTTATCAACAAAACAGTAGCTGTCTGTTTATGTTATGGTGGGAGGAAAATTTTGACATTTTAAAAATTATTTTTTAAATATTTATTTAATATTTAAAAATATAAATTGTAACCTTTTTAATGTTCCTTTGCAAGGAAAAGTCTTCCATCATTTAAATCAAATCGGCACATACAAATGAATTTGTATTGGTCTGAGTGTTTCTTATGTATCTTCATCGTCATCAGTCTTTGGCAGTCTACTGCTGCAAGCTGGATATATGCCTCTCCAAACGCTCTCCAATTTGTTCGATCCTCGGTTGTCTGAAACATATTAATACAAGCTATGGTCAGTTGCCGCACCGGCGCTACTAAAAGTTTTATTACTAATTTCTTGTTTTACTTTTCAATGGTATTGTTTTCTTGTTTTATTTAATGTGCCATGGTGACCTCTTGAAAAAAGAGGACTACTTATCAGCATCTCCAAAGCATTTTAACTACCAATTTGACGAAGTGATCGAATGTTCATTCGTGCTCTATCCCCGTAATGTACAGACATTTGTGTTCATGAAAATAACAGACAGTCACGCCTTTTTAGCTATACTCGTACTTTGCGTCTTCCACATTAATCAACCTTTTTATGCATATATTTCACTTGAACATGACGTCTTTGAGTATATTTCGAGATCTTTAATACATCAAGTATTTGTTCAAATAATGGGCATTGAGTATGACTAACTTCGTGCTCGCGAAGATGACCGACTATTTTAATCAGAAATTAGGTACATTGATTTTCATTTGTCTGCAAATAAGTTAAAATAAGAAGTGTTTTTAAAATACATTACAAATACTATTTAAGGAAAGCAAACTGCTTTACAAAAAAACTTTTTAAGAAAAGCAAATGCTTTACTGAAATAGTTTTTGTGGTGTGTAGTTTTCCGATGCCACTTATTAACTTCAAGTAATCTGGACCTATAGGTTTTATTTAGTTTGGCTAGATGGCGCTGCGAAAAAGGATTATTAATTACCAACTCCTTTTATTACGCACTTAAAAGTAAAGAAGGTAATAAAATGGTTTTTATCACCTTTTTATGCCCATTCACTAATTTCGAAAGCGTGTTTTTCATAATTAATTCGGATTAAGTACTTCCTCCAAATGGAATAATTACTTAAAGGTAAAATTTTATCTGGATAATGCATCAAGATTATTCTCCATGCACTCCAAATTGAATAAAAATGCGTAGATTATTGTGATGATTATTGATTATTGTATTTATTGTAATTTTATTACAGGCAGGCAGATTTTATAATAGGCAAATTAAGATCTAAATAAAATTCACTAGCCCTTATTAATTACATGTCAAACGTTGAAATTGTTAAATAATAATGTGAACGAATTGACTTGAAAAAGGAGGTCCGTTTTTAATCTTCCTCGAATACAAAGAGTGTGAAGGCTGCTTCGGTCGAACAAAGGTCTCAAATAAACTTGACGAGAAATAAATCCTCTGACATTTTTTGCTACTAAGCCAGGGCTGGCAAAGTTTTTCGGCCAATAAAGAGTACATACTATATTAAATGTACGTGCTGACGCTCATATTCTTCGTATTATTATGTGATATTTCTATACGAATATTATAAAGAGGAAAGATTTCATAGTTTGTTTGTTTGTATTGAATAGGCTCCGAAACTAATATGTATAATTTATTTCTTAAGTAAAATCGCATGCTCTATTTATTCCTTATAAAATAGATCATATGGTCGAAATTAAAAGTCATATTTCTTGCACAAATTTGACAACATTATTAAGAAAAATATGAAAATCATTTAACTTATGTAACGTTAAATCAACTTTTTAAATATGATAAAATCGCTATTTCGCAATAAAATGACTTATGCCTTTTTCCACTGGGGGTGCGCTATAAGATTTGAGCAAAGTGAAATTAATAGAGTATACTCTATCTTACCCGACCTTTAACCTTCCCCTCTTCCGTATTATTTACTCAAAGGCGGGAAACGCATCTGAGGTCCTACTCGCAAATAAGAGATAGTGATCTCTTACAAACAGGTGTACTCAAGCTCGTTTGCCTACCTCTTTTATAACAATAGTTTATTTAACCTTTACGTACTATCGAGGTCACCCGCGCGTGATCACCTTAAAGGCTAAAATCCTGTGCAGTATTTTCACGTTTACAAGCGCCGCTCCTAAGAAGTCACGATGCGCGTGCACGGTATATTTTTCCAAAAGTGATCACGCGCGGGAGACCTCGATCGTACTTGTGCCTAAAATCCGTGTTTCAAAGTTTTACAATACTATTTATGGCAAACCCTTGTATAGCAAAGAAAGGATTCCAATTACATCAATGGGGTCCGGTCTGACTGAAATTGCATTCTAACTTACCGTGACTTGTTTCTACCTCAATAAAACGGCTATTTTATTGGCCAGCAAAAAGGAAGTAAAGTTTTCAGGTCGATTTTACCCCGTCTAAAAGTTTCTATTTGGAACACTATCAAGTTTCGAAACCGACGGTAACTAGTACAACCTCCTTGGCAAATAGTTCGCTTGTTACCATTTTCTTAGGGCATTTAGTCGTTCCGTGGCTTAGAGTTAAATGGAGGAAAATAATCATGGGATTGGAGATCAAAAATTAAATTAATCTTCCTGGTGTTTCATTAAGCAGCTAGGATTTATAGAATAAAGAATAATCGTTCATTTCATTTCAGGGCACCTATCTAGATTTAATTGTGTGTACGCATACTTTGTATAAAGTTTTGACAATCACAAACTGTGAAATGCCTACCTACTACTTCTGCCTACTTTCGGTTTGAACTTTATCATTAATCACTATTCTAAGATTGAATGCAGAATGGTTGCGAATCATTAAGCTTCTAAATGTATAGCAATACATTACTCGTTTCAACATTTTCCTGCAGTAAGACAACAAAGTATCTTTTCTTCCATTTTTTCCCTGACGCTTTTGGCGGAACAAGATCACTTTACAAAATTAAAAAATAGTATATCAATATATAGTGTATTTAGTAAAGTCGTTAAAGGAGATCATTTTTTTTGGGCCTTTTTTGAAAGTGCCGGCCAACAAAAAAAATTGGTACGTATCGATAGAACTAGCCATTTGAAGCAATAGTTAATATGGCACGAAAGTTGTAGGATCGCTCTGAACCAAGTTATACAGGTTCTAAGATTCACTATTTTCATACATTTTATTGATTTCTGAAAGTGCCGGCCAACAAAAAATAATTGTACATATTGTTAGAACTAGCCATTTGAAGCAATAGTTAATATGGCACGGAAATTGTAGGATCGCTCTGAACCAAGTTATTTATACTAGTTCGATGATTCATCATTTTCATACATTTATTGACTTCTGAAAGTGCCGGCCAACAAAAAGTAATTGTACACATTGCTAAAACTAGCCATTTGATGCAATAGTTACTTGGCACGGAAGTTGTAGGATCGCTCTAAACCAAGTTATACTAAACAGGAATGGGCTAAGGGTGGATCCCTAGTGGACTCCAACAGTAGTGGGAAAGGGTTTTTTGTCCTCACCAGCGGTTCGAACTGCAGAAAAGGAATCGCTTTACATATAGTGGATGACGTCAACATAAGCTTCAGGAACCCCCTTGGATCGCAATGCACACCATAGTATCGCACGAATAACACAGTCATAGGCCTTTTTCATGTCTAGGAACAGGAGATGTAGAGGCGTATCCCTGTATCTCTCCATGGCGATCCTTCCACTGACTAGGATCCCCTCAGTGAGCATACGGTTTTAAAGGGATTCAGGAGAAGGTCAGGTGGATGTACCTATTTGTGTTGCTTTTTTAGCAGCTCATGGTAATACGAGCGACATCTCTCCTTCACCACGAGGTCCTCGCATAACAGAATATCGCGAATGGTAGTGTCCTGTACGCTTCCGCCCAAGAACTTGAAACGTTCTAGGGTAAATAAGCTTCCGCCCCTCAGACCATTCCAGCTTATCATAATATGGCATAAAATGGTATCGCCTAGCTCCGGCTACAGCTTTCTTCCCGGCACGCTTCCTATCCTAGTGACTCTAGACTGGTTCACTGTCAGCTCCGGTGCACAGTGGGTCCGGTTTGAGTTTAACGCAATCACGAGTGGACAGTGTTGTGCAGTAAGACTGGGCCCCAGTATGAAGTTGAATTGAAGTTGGCCACTTTTTCAATGTGGTGACATCTGATAAGATTAGTTTTAGCCATATTAAATACAATTCTATGTTTCCCAGCACTTACAGAAGTCAATAAATGTATGAAAAACTAACCCATGAAAATGATGAATCATCGAACTAGTATAACTTGGTTCAGAGCTATCCTACAAGTTTCATGCCATATTAACTATTGCTTCAAATGGCTAGTTCTAACAATGCTTATAATTATTTTTTGTTGGCCGGCACTTTCAGAAATTGATAAAATGTATGAAAATAGCCAATCTTGGACCTTGTATAACTTGGTTCAGAGCGATCCTACGACTTTCGTGCCATGTTAACTATTGCTTTAAATGGCTAGTTCTATCGATATATACTATTATTTTTTGTTGGCCGGCACTTTGAGAAAAGGCCCAA
The DNA here is from genome assembly GCA_949319885.1 of Mecyna flavalis. Taxonomy (NCBI): domain Eukaryota; kingdom Metazoa; phylum Arthropoda; class Insecta; order Lepidoptera; family Crambidae; genus Mecyna; species Mecyna flavalis. The sequence goes on from OX439439.1 coordinate 6,010,670, forward strand.
AAATGTATGGAGCCTGAATGATCTCCTTTTGTTGTGCAATCACGACATTTCTAAATCAAAACATTTAGATCGTTCTACGAGTACCTAATATACAAATTAAAAACAAAGTGTAGGTACCTACTGTGTCAGCCTGTACTCAACTGACAGGATAAGACATCTTCACGCTGTCTTTTCTATTTGATTTTACCATGTGTTATCCAGAGCAATATTGAACGCAGTTCATTTTTTGTACTGTATAAAAATCTGTGGTAGTTATATAAAGACCTTTAGTTATCGATGTAAACCTAAGTTATATGTCATATGAATGAAAATGGCTCATTGTTTCAACAAGTCAACGTAGAATAACCGTGACATTCACAAGGACACACATATTAGTATTAGTATTGATTACCTTGCGTGAAGTCGATCAATCCTCATGAGTCGTCAAACTAGCGTGATGAACATACCTAGCGCTTAATCTCTATGATTATCAACAATGAAATATTATAGTAGATATAAATTACACTAATTAATTACTAAATAATGATACATCCAGACTTAAAGATAGGTGAAAGAACTTTTTTTGCCTAGCTACCTCTGTTGGTGATGAAAAATGAGAGATACAAACCTTGTCGATACGTACTTAACAATAAATCGATGTGTGTTTCTTTCGTAAACACACATGGATTTAATCATTCAACTGTGGCTCTTTTGTAGACATGTGTAAAACTGCGCTGCGCCACGCAATTGCGCCAACACAGTTACTGTGCTGGTGTGTTAAAGAACATTTAAAAATTCGGGACATTCAAAATAACTGAAAGGGTGTCCATGTGACACTGTCACATCTGTGAACAAGAGACGCAAAAAAAGCTGTTTTAATATGACTGTTTATTACAAGTTATCTCTTTTTTTATACTAAGTCAGTTGGCAGGCAGACAGACACCCACCTGATGGTAAGCGGCCACTGCGGCCTATTCCATTGAGAGACACTTCCTTCACACTAGAAAGCGTCGCTCAATGTGCTGCCGGACTGTAGACTCATCTGATCTTCGAGCCTTTCAATTCAAGTGTACTGGCTCCCACATTAATACTGCCGGAACACAGTCAGAGCTATTATGGCAGCAGATTTCATCTGTGGGGGTGGCTAGCCAGTCGGACTCTAAAAAGCCCTACTACCAACCAGACCCTAGGCGGGAATCAAACCCACGACCTCCTTTTTTTGTACCATTATCGCGGAATAATCCTAGTTGAATCATGGTTGAATCAATTAAACTGTGAACATTTTAAACTCATTAAACTCGCTCGATCTCATTAATTATAAGTGATACTCATAGGTTCATAGACCATAGTTCACTACACGATATTCCTATTTTCCTGTGCTATGGCGCAATTGTATAAGAAAATGAGCTGACACAGTTCATTTGAGTTACTGAGTTAGCGGAAGGGAATTCGCTGAGCAACCCATGTCTACTCTGTGTTTCAGTGATTGAAAGCAAATAAATAATAAAATATGCGTCACACGCGGAAGATTTATGGCCGGATCCTAAAACGTGAAACGAGATGCCATTACGATGCTCCTGGAACGTAACACATTTGTGTCAATTTTATACCTTTGACAAGTGACATTGGGAAGCGTTGTATTAGAATGTTACTTGAGGATCAGTTGAGGACTTTTAGTTTTTTTTTTCATCAATGGATTAACACATAATGGATGAGTGGTCGACGACCGGTCGGTCGTCCCAGGTACCGCTGGGGAGACGAGGTGGAGAAGGACTTGCGCGAGCTCCACGTCGAGAATTGGCGGGAGTTGGCGCAAAATAGACCGGAGTGGAGATTCTTATTGCTGGAGGCCAAGACTCATTTTGGGTCGCTGCGCCATCGTAGTAAGTAAGTAAGTAATGGATTAACACACATAAAACATAAACACATCGTCTAGCCCTAATCTAAACACCTCATGTGAAACCAGTCACCTTAACATCTCTGGCTGTATTTTTTTTTTGTTTAGTTGAGTTTAAAGATAAAAGGGTCCTATTATAATATTATGTCAGCACTATGAACGGCACTTCCATGTTAGGTTTTGAAAACGCATGAGAACCTTGGTTCTGCTTTGGTTCTTCGAGTCCAATTTCTATGTATTTCACCGTTGTAATTAGTGCACGTAAAAACGAAAACTCACTTGTACATCAAAACATTTTTATACAAACAGAGAGTTTGAGACGAACGGCTCAATGATCTGAAGAGCCTTTATTATGCTAACAAATTGAATAATGCTAGAATGCAACAAAGTGTCTCTTAATCAAATGGTCAGTAATAGCTACTTACCACCAGCTGCGTATTTGGCTGTCTACTAAAACTACAATAAAGTAAACGCATTTGTAAAAGAAATAAATCACAGCTAATGCTAGCGTGAGTATAATGACATTTTGATGCGAATGACATTTTCTAGAGCCGAGCTAAGTAGAGATGAAATTATCCCAGACAAATACGTTTTATCTTCAAGAAAAGGCGCATTACAATTACAAATATTCCACAATATCGCATACATAGACCTAACCCCAAAATAAGTAGCTTAAGCACTTGTATTATGGGTAACAGAAACAATGAAGTTACCACAAATAGACATCCAGAAATAAAAGAATCACAAATGGTTCACCACAGAAATATTTCTCCTGCGAGGGATTCGAATTCACGACCTGTAGTGCATAGGGCAGGGTCACTACCAAATGCTCAATCAAGGTAGTCTTCTGAAGACAGATAGCTATTAATATACTCCCATTTATCCCTATCGGATCTTACAGCAAAGCTATTTTTCAAGCAACAGCTTTCTAACCACGTTGATAGATTGTCCTTTACAAAACCCCCGAAGAAAATACTTAAGTTACTTTAGTTCAAATTTAAATCCCTTTGAGATATTCTAAATCGTCATACCTAATTAATGACATCGGCTCAGCGTCGAATATAAAGCTGTCTTTTAGTTTCCATTAAATACAAATTGCCGTTCCCCAAAGCGCAGATCTTTGTTAACCATTAGTCGTAAGTTTGTTATCTTAACTTCGTTAATACTTGGTAAACATATTTTTACAATTAATATAATTATGAGTGGAAAAAACTTTGATAATATGAGTAAAAAATGAAACTTTATATTTGAGTCTGGGAATCGCCTTCGGGTACTTTCCTCGGGTTTCAGACAGGAAGGTACTTCTCTCATTTGGAGAGGACACTCCTGCTGGGTGAAGAGTCCCACATATTCTCATCCCGACCACCAACAATGAGAAACAATGCGTACATTCATTCTGCAGTTGTACGCCTCTTTTCCCTCTGACGAGCAGATTGACTGGAGACAGGGACAAGGACTGGTGACAAAGGCAATATCCGCCAAACCGGGACTACGGGTATTGAATACCCTCAATTCTGAACTTGAACATTAAAATTTTCTGTCACAAACAATGGTATGGCCCCTATAGAACAAAAGTATTCTCATACTCGTATGAGTTGATATGATCAAATATTTTTATGTATTTAGTGTACTGTTTTCGTAGTGCGGTTCTAATTTAATTTGTTCTCAAAGTTATGATGATAAATTTAATAAGAATAATACGATGAAAGCCTTTATATCTTGTAGATCTCTCATAATAATTAGATAACAGCGTATTAGATATTATTGTTATCAAAATATCGAATTCCTATTCAAAATTTCCAAGAAGGGTATAGGTATTGACTTTGTTATAATAATATTATATCTCTGGATGTATTTGCAAACATCGCTAAAGCTAAGCAACTTACTATTTCTATCCACCTTCAATAGTTAGCTTGTCGTGGAGGAGAGCTAAGCAGCCAGATTGTAGTTTAAAATAACCACTGAACTAAGGTTGGCTAAGTGGGCAGCACATCGCAGGCGGTTTGCTTTCAAGAACGAGAGCAAAAAGTGTGTTCGCTTTTCCCTGTTTGCTTCAGAAGAAGGTGCCTTGTATGTTCACACCGTTGGGGCAAACGGGTTCAAGAGTAGAGACTACGTCTCGGTAAACATAGTGTAGGACGCAAGGGTGATGGCAGGATGGCTGGCAGGGGCTGGATGCGAGTAACCAAGGATCAAACAAAGTTACATGCGTTTGGAGGGCCTATGTGGCGACAGGCTGATGACAATGATGACAATAGACGCGCAACTCAGTCGCAGTACACAATCGCTAATGTTCTTCTTGCGCATTGGTGAGAGTGCTGGGACGCTAGTGTTGCTCCCAACACTATCACTTTCTACGTGCCAGCTCTCCATGGATTCGCCAGCAATATCACAGAAGCAAAGGATTATGCCGGTCTAGCATTAGTTGGTATACTTCTACTCGTATATTATTATATTATACTAGCCTTCCGCCCGCGGTTTCACCCGCGCGTAATCTCTTTTTTTAAATATCCCCTCTTCCCCCCACATTTCCAGGATCAAAAGTACCCTATGTTCACCGGGGATAGTGTAGCTTTCCAACAGTGAAAGAATTATTCAAATCGGTTCAGTAGTTTCAAAATTGATATTCCCGCGGGAATGAGACGTTTTCCGTAGGAATTTTATAGCCTATGTCCTATTCTGGGTTATAAACTATACGTGTGCCAAATTTCATCTAAATCCGTACAGCCGTTTAGGCGTGATTGAGGAACAAACATCCAAACATCTAAACATCCAAACATCCAGACTTTCGCATTTATAATATTAGTAGGATTCTCGGGAATAGTATCCCAAATAATAGAACAGGAAGTATTATTATATTTCTTCGTGCTTCAACACCCCAGGTCCAGATGTCGCGTTGAAGTTCTCCTACTAACCCGTGCGCCACTGAGGCAGTCAATTTCACAGTATAACCCGGCATTGAGTAAACTGTTTCGCAACTCTTTAGCTTATTGTTCTGCGCAAGATGCAACTTGTTGGGAAGAAGGCTTAACTACTCTTACACAGGACGGCGCGGTGTTGCGAACAATAACTATTTTCATTCGAACTTTGTACAAGATATAAGCGTCGAGAAACTTGCATCAGACTGTAACTAGTTTCACATCACAAAATTTTCATATCAATGAAATGTTTTTTTATAAATTTATTATTATTATAGAAAACAATTTCATAATTTATATTCATGATCATCTAGATTTAAGATAAGGCGGCCTTTCTGCCAACTGAAGTGCATGAATTTATCATTGAGTACAGAGGTTTTGTGATACGCATTTTACATTTAAAGAAATTCACTGTCTCCTTCTGTGACTGACTTCAGTAACTGCCAAACTTAACAAACTGCAAAACAGAAACAAGCATCTGCTTAGAATAAACTAGCTTTATGCACAGACGTGCGTTAACAAAATAAAAGTATTTTGAAAGAATTTGTGGTTAATTTTCTTTTACCACTTATTCCAATTTTGCGCTTGAAACCGTTTATTACGGGTTTTGTTCCTTTTCGAATAATATTACGATCCTTTCGCTTTAGGCCCCAGGTGGTTTTTGGATATTAGAATATAGGAATAACAGTAATTGCTTAAACCTGGGTCGTTGGAATATTATATCCATTGAGCTACTATTACTTCGCCAGTACATAATATTTCTATGATTATATTATGTACTGGCGAAGTAATAGTAGCTCAATTTTGAAATTTAATTTTAAAAAAACACAGGTCAATGAGTTATATTAAAAAACATTATACAAGCTAAGCGATAATTTTCTGACATTTTAGCCAGCCCTGACTTAGATGGTCGCCTCGTTAGCCTAGTGGTTTAAATGCTGTGCTGTAATCTCGGGGTCCTGGGTTCAATTACCGGGTTGGGCCAAAATTTGTGTCGGATATTTCTAACACAGCTAGCTTCATCAATCCACATTTGACAAGTGTGGTGATTTTCTTAAAGAATTAAACAATTCACTTGCTTCTTTATTAATGTAAACAAAAACGTACAAACGAGAATATTTTCTAAAAATAATTAAAAGACGTAATGTCAGTATAATTAACTTAAAAAAAATTGCTACCAACAGAAGAGGTAGGTGCAGTATGGTTTACCGACATTAATTGAGTTACATTCTCACTGCTTTACTCCAGACGTGTTTCTAACGCTATGCTCCAATTCAATTCGCGATTGAGACACGTGAGCTAATCCAGATTAAAACCACTAGTATTCCGAAGTGAGTGAGTTGTGTGTACTCAATTATCGCGTATTCGCTCCAGTCGCGCAATTTGAGCGAGTGCAAATACGATGTTAACCGCAATGTTTATGTTGTCGCCAAGTGTAGTAGAGCCAGTTCATGTCTGTCAGTCGAAGGCCTTAGCCTCGAATTTCGCGGCAGCGGGACGGCACCAGAAGCGGCGGGTCAATCAGGTGCATTGCGGTCACCGCTTGACGCGGGCCGTCAAGAGCGGTACGATGGCTGTCAAGCGGTGAACCGCAGTGCGCCTGCGTGCGCCGCCGCTCCCGCTCCCACCCCGTTGTGTTCGAGAACGGGTCTTGGGATTCCATACAAAACATCTCGCCGCTGCCGCTGCCGCCTCGCTGCCCGCGAAATTAGAGGTTGCGCCGGTCCATTTCGTGCACAAGTGAGTGCGCAAGCACAGGTGCACTCCCTATTCCCTCAATCTCATAACACGGTAGGACAGCAGTCTGACACAACCGAAGAGAGATCAGACGCAGGACCAACGGCTTAACGTGCCTCCCGAAGCACGGAATCATCATTTTTTTCACAAATTCAGGTGATTCATGCCTGCAATGTTCTAACCAAACTGAAGACATTTACACAAAGTGATGCTCCCCGCGGGATTCGAACCCACGACCTCCGGGTAGAGCCCAACGCTCTAACCACTGTACCACGGTGGCAGTTCAAAGGTCCCAATAGCAAATGAGACGCGTGAGCTGTTGTTTGTACTCAATTATCGCGTATTTGCTCCCAAAGCGCAAATACGATATCGATCACACAGATAATGATGTCACACTACATCTACTTGATATCTATGATAATAGAAGTATGATACAGGATCAATCACTAGTATCTTTATAAGGTACTAGCCTTCTGCCCGCGGTTTTACCCGCGCGTAATTTCTTTTGCTAATTATCCCCTTATTAAAAGTACCCTATATCCGGGGATAATGTGGGGAGATCCAATAGAGAAAGAATTTTTCAAAGTGATTCAGTAGTTTCGGAACCTATTCAATACAAAAACAAACAATCAATCAAATCAATCCTCTTTATAATATTAGTATAGATTGTAGTATCAATCTACTCTCAATATAAATAGTTTCAGAGGAGAGTAGAATATTGATCAGAAAAATTTAAGTGACTTTTGACTTTAATTGTAATGATATTATTTAATATGTAGCAGAAAATATGTAAACTTGTTGTATAGATAAGTAACTTTTCGGTAGATATTTCTAGAGCTTTAGATAGGGCATAACGGGATCCAGTCCGGAGTAATGTCCAGAGATATTTATTTATTTATTTGCTCGCAAGTTGCGCAATTTGAGCGACTCGATCGCAGTGATGACGTAACCACGCCGTTCTCGCGACATCTGTGGTTTCAGGTATCCTAGCAAATCGTTTGTGAGGTGTTGATAAAGTTACCTAGCAAAATAGAAGTAGAAATGCATGACACAAAATTAGTAAATACCAGTCCTCTAAAATCACCACCTTCTAGCCAATTTGTGTGTCAATAATGATTTAAATTTTTCTTATTTAATTTTAAGGTACCAAAAATTAAGAATGACTGAAAAAAGTTCGTTGAATTTGAATTTGGAAACCTTTAGTCGTTAAACCTAACTTGATAGAGATCACCCTACAAGAATCAGCCACCACTGCCTATACCATAGAAGGACACCACCAGAAGGGGCTGCATGCTTTTGTGGTCCTTTGCTTTTTAGCCGACTTCAAAAAGGAGGTGGTTCTCAATTCGGGTGATATGTTGTTAAGTTTCGTGAACCTATACGGTTTAGTCTTATGACTCACCATTAAATAAAATGATTTAGTTAACGAACTAAATTGCAACTATCTCAAACTAAATGCAACTATCTCAATTCACAAAAAGTTAATGATCTATGAATGAACCTTTTTTACTTAAATTCCACTACATTTATTGCCTCACTTTGTTGCGCGTTATTTGATGCAGTATATTTTAAAAGCTTTGGCTGCTTCTGAACAGTGTTTGTATTCAATTATATTTTGTGCGATGGCACAAAATACCCGCCCGACTCCTGTCACGTTCCCGGGTGAGTGCTGACGTCACGACGATTATTTGCCAAATATTATGTCGAGTGTACGACAAATACGGTACCAGCGACAAACATTACGCATCAACGGTTGTATGAGGCATTTTGTGACGCTCCAAAAGACAATTAACAACGCCAATGAAAAAATGTTTACAATTTCTAAATTGTGTTTTAATCTCCGTTAATTTTATATTTCCATGCCTTTTAAGTTTAAGCAATAAACGGTAGCACACAGAATTAAACCCTATAGGTACTTTTAAAAAAACCATTTAAACCATACTGAATATGTTGTTAGATACTCGTAGCAAGGAACACACTACATAGTTGCGGATGCATTTAAGGAAAATCTGAGCTCTACTTTATATTAAAATAGGTCCTACACAACTTTGTTGAATTTTTATTAAAAATGCCAATTTATGCACACTCTTTTGGAGGGAGATAAACTTGGAAAAATAAATTTATATCCGGACACGACTGTGGATTATTATTATAGGCGCGTCCGTTTCGGAGAAACGAAAGTCTAAACCTTTTAATATCTTCAGATTTGCATGACCAACTTCCCCAATATTTTATGTAAGGCTTTCGAAGAAAGTAAATAAATTTACATTTTTCGCAAATTGTTGTAAACTAAATAAAACTCACTAAGGAAATATTCACTGGGAGGAAATGTCCTATCATTTTGTTTTTAAACAATTTTAGTCTTAAAGGGTGGACGCGGTTCGTTTGTCTCGCCATAAAAGGGAGAAGCATAAAAAAACTATCCATAAATCTATAAAAAGCTTTTTCTTTATTTTTGAGTGAGTGATTGCGAACAAATCAATTGATTTGTTACTGATATAAGTGTTTACTTTTGTTTCGTAGGCAATTCGCTTACGTTACTTCTCTAAAGGATTCAGCTACTTATAAATTAACAATAATTATAATTAATGTTTTACTCTTTGAACATTTTCTAGATACATAATTTTAAGCATAACAATCTCTAAAGGACTCAGTGTTCTGTGAGCGTCATGCATGATACGCAAGAAGCGCTGTTAAACAAGTGAATACGAGGTTTTACATGAACTACTTTATTATTCTTATATGAAGCGCTAACGATGCTCTAAGTTTTCCGAGTAAGTTCATTTTATCATGTTACAAAGTAGGACGTACATAAAATATGTATGTAACTAAAGCCACGCCTTAGATTTTGTTATAGGTACGGTTTTATTATCTTCTTTTCGACTGGTCCGATGGCGCATTCGTTAGTGAGCCTGCCCTATACGCCAAGGGTCGCAAGTTCGAGTCTCTCCCAAAACAAAATTATGGTTATGTAACTTTGTAACATAGTAACACACATTTGTGTTTATCTCGTAATGTTTATTTGTATGTATTAATATTTGTGGTATTTTCACCGTTTCTGATATAACACACAAGCTCAAACTACTTACTTTTGGGTTAAATCGATGTATGTAATGTCCAATCTAATCATTAATTTTATGTATTTGTTTAGAGGTATGTATGTAACGCAAGATGTTTATACCTTTTGATAAACAACTTGCGTTAGATGAAAGTATATTGTTGAATTTTGGATCTTGGTTAGTGTGATCACCAATCCATATTTGACAAGTGTGATGATTAAACTAGCACCTATTGTGAAGATGAATAGATTTCTATGATAGTTTTTGCAGTGGGATATTAATAGGCCGATATATTTTTTTTACTTTACCCCCTTGATTCATAGACGGGATTACACCCGCCTGTTATAAAGCAGCTACTATGAGCTATTCCATTCCATTCCATTGAGAGACACTTCACTAGGAAGCATCGTTCATCACGCTGGCATAGTGTAGGCTCTTCTAAGCTTCAAGCCTTCTCAGTTCAAGTGTGGCATGACACAATACATTGCTGGAACAGAGCCAAAATTAGAACAATAAATAAGACTATAGGAAAAGCATTTCATGATTTAAAGAACAGAATATCTAAATAATATTTAGTAAATATATATAACTCAAAGGTGACTGACTGACTGACTGACTGACTGACATAGATATCTATCAACGCACAGCCCAAACCACTGGACGGATCGGGCTGAAATTTAGCATGCAGGCAGATGTTATGACGTAGGCATCCGCTTAGAAAGGATTTTGATCAATTCACGGGAACAGGAACCACGCGGGCCGCGGGCGGCCGCTTATTCTTAATATTTTGACTACTGATTCGGTGTGATAGTTGAGAAGTCGGCTGGAAGAACAAAGGTCGTGGATTCGACCACCGCGCGATACAAACATTTGCGTACATGACCAATGGACAACGGTGTTGCCTTAATATGTATTGACAATAAGAAAGGGCTTACGAAATGTTTATTTATCGTGGTGTATTTGTGACATTTTGGCAGATTTCTCTTGCAAAATACAGCTGTGGCAGATTATGCATATGATTTAAGAAATTGCCTTTGGCAGTTTTGAAAGATTTGTGTTTATGTGTTTTTCTTGATACACGAACGGTCCTCAATTTTTTACCGAATCTTTTCGTAAAGAATAATATAATTTTATGTCACATTTTGTACCAAGGTATATTAGTCACGGTTTGGTTCCAAGGCTGCAAAATATTGCTCCCATAAGTAGCAGATTCGCTTATTTTGAGTTGGTTACACTATTGTTTATTTAGTCGCTCTAATACGTTCTCAGGTAATTTGGGAGTAATTTATAGTTTTCATTAAGAACTTGGTAGAGTCGTCCTAAATAAACATAGGTCGTAAGGAAATATGGATATGTAGGTATCTTACATTACAATCCTTATTTATACACATTATAATAAGCAAAACTTATTCAATAATTACTAAAATAGAAACAATCATAAATTAGCCGACTCAAACATTTCTAAAAAAGATATTTAAACATAGTAGGTAATAGCGCTCAACAATATTATAAATATACGAAATAACTATTCCAACATTAGTGGCTCAAAGTAAGTGGTTCTTAAACCTTGATCGGTCCTCTGACAAAATTTTGATTCGGAAACGGAGAAAAGTAATTTGAACTGATCTCCCGTGTCAAATTAACGTCGAATGAATGTCTGACCTCTTGTATCTTGATGGTTTGTCATTGAGTCAAGGGTCATAAATGCTCGGTCAGAGAACCTCTACCTAGGCATATTTTGAAATTGTACGTATATCATTTTGTTTAAAAAGAAAAAATGTTTATTAAATGACATTCAAAATGTTTGTTGGGAATTGCAAGTTGTGCAATGGTCACCAAATAAAGATTGGATACAGTATCTAGACCCGAAGTACACTGATGTTCATTTGTAGGTATTAATACATGAATGTTCATCACATAACATAAATGTTTGGTTTACTACCAAATTCAATCAAGCTACTCAATGTCATTTCTAAAAACAAAATTAGCAAAAATGGAAGTGAAAACGTACCTTCTATTATTACCTATGAATGCCCAGATACTATGGCGTAAGAATAATTAAAAATCGTTCTGGCATAAAAACCTAACAAAACATTATATCCAACGGTCAGTGAATTATTTGTTGAACCCACAGGGCTCTTGAAATAAAATGCGTGAGTTTTATTTTTTGTTAACACAAGTAACCGTGTTTTATCTTGTAAAAAATATTTATTGTTACATTTTGCACGTTGTTAATGTTACTTTTTGTCATACATTTCATACATTTTGACCACCTCCGTGGAACAGGTGGCTAAGCCGCTCGGGTACAAAACTCGGAGGTCGTTCTTTACAGTAAAGGAAAAAAACTAGAACAAGAATAATTAGCTAGACTACCACTACAACTACACTAAAAATAAAAGGTACACTAAAACTAAAACGTGATGTGGTATCTGCTAATACCGTGTCAGCATGACTACGTGACAATAAGAGTTTTTACTGTGTTGCTACAGTAACACCACAATTACCCATCATCAAGTGAAATGGAGCCACCTAAAAATAATTACCACCGAAGCTTATACCCAAAACTCTCGACATAATCTCTCCCGACAAAGTTAAAAAGACCGATTTCGCCGGCAAGCCTGGTCTATTAAAAATGTCGAGGGAGATTAACAAAGCTGTGGATTAATATTAATGCCCACTGCTAAGAAGTGACAATCCATTATTTTCTGTCTTTGTTTTAAAAATACTTTAAAATTTAATTTTTGCTGGAAGTCGTTGGAGTAAACAATAACATCGGGGTTTTTGTTCTGTCATTCCAGCCTTATGTTACTGTACGTTTATTCTTAGAAACGTTAGAATATACAATCCATATAAACAACCTACGTATCGCGTTTTTTCTACCGCGACTTTGTGTTCAAAATGTTAGGAATAAAGGAAACCTAATTTCCTTTGTAGTAGCCAGTATAATACTAGCGATAAAAATCAGCAAAAAAATCTTGACATTTCAAATACAATAAAATGAAAGCAAATAAGTTTTACAATAGAAGGTTCCATGAATAGTTCTAGCGGTCCGTCTAAAAGGAAAAACATCGCAATGTCCATACCACTACTGGATAAACTTGGATTTTTGATTTATTCTTTATGCGAATTTTATGACAAGTAGGTATCGTATTTTACTTATACATGTAACAGATTATTAAATAAAAAAAATAAAAAATATCTATTAGATCCCATTTCCCTGTAATCCATAACTCGGTATAGTTTTCTCTTTTTGGTAAATGTTTTTTTTTTTGCGTAGGAGTAAGCTTTATACACCACTAGCGGGCGCCCGCGGTTTCACCCGCGTGGTTCCCGTTCCCGTAGGAATATCAAGATACCTATCCTTTCTTAGCGGATACGTCATAACATCTACCTGCATGCCAAATTTCAGCCCGATCCGTCCAGTAGTTTGGGCTGTGCGTTGATAGCTATCTATGTCAGTCAGTCAGTCAGTCACCTTTGAGTTTTATATTATATAGATAACCGCAGGAAAGCGAGCCCTGGCGGCCAAATGTTGGACTGGACTCACTACCCACTAACCGCCCCCGGTTGCAATTAACCGAGCCGAGTTACAATAGGGAACATGCATTATTTTTATTTTTGTGTTCATTTTAAAGAATTCCATGTAGAATAAACCACTGTTAAATTAAAAAATTAATACATTTTAATTTATCGGAAAAAATGCGGTTTTAAATTGATAGTATAGATTTTCGCGCGAAAACGGACATGGTTCGGATGACGTCACTCCTGTCCTGTCACTGCCTCACTGGTCGTACTTCACCGTACTTGTTCGTCCCTGGCTTTCATACTTTTGCATATTTAAACGAGTACCGAAATATTTTTTTGTAAAAATTTGGAATGGACTATCCATCAACATCAGAGTGATCACAACAATATCACTAATATTCCAAAAAAAGCCGTGTTGACTCATGTTTTGTGCCATTGTGTCCTTCTACTTCAACAAAGTTTCCGAACAAATTATTTTTGACTGGACCTTCTGACCCGTATTATCGCCGTAAGATTCTCTTGTTGAGCTAAAATAACTGCTATGTTTAGAAGCCGCTGAATAAAATACAAAGTTTAACAACTATGATTTATACATACAGAATCAAGATGGGACCAGTTGACCACTATCAAATTAGAAAGGGTGGAACTGGTCCCCGGGCCCAGTTTTGGACTGGGACCCTTGGACTGGACCCTTTCATTTCTACACTTGAAAACTCTGCATTTTCGACAAAAGAAGTTACAACCATGTCAACACTAACTCTTGGGAAAATCCTGGAGTCTGCTTTGATAAACCCAACTTCCATTTTAATTAAAAAAACGCAATTAATATTCCCTTCAAATATTATTCACTTAGAAAACCTTAGCATGAACTATGGTTGTCATCACGCGAGTGACGTCACTAAACGCTGATTGGTGTTTTAAATTACGTTTCGTTTCAAGTAATTTTCATTCGTAATTATTGTTAAAAAACAACATTATGTAAAATAAAAATGTTGCAGTGGCCTTTCTTTTATATTTTTGTAACATTTTAATCATAAAATTTTCATAAATATTATAATTGCATCTTCCCTATTATTACTATATTTACTAGCTAACCCGGTGTTCGTATCACTTACTTTAGAATTTTTTTCTCGCATTTTTTCCATATTTTCTCATCGTTTGAACCTTCCCTGGACTTCCACGAATATTCCAAGACTAAAATTAGTCAAAACGGTTCAGCCGTTTTCGAGTTTTAGCCAGACTATCGAACAGCAATTCATTTTTATTTATATAGATAGATATCAGCGCATTACTATAATTAATAACAATTTATACCGCCACCATATTTGTTTCTATAATATGTAATGTAGAAGCGCAATGACGTAGGTATCCCTTTTAAATTAAATCAATACTTGAAAAATACGCTGTCAAAGTGTACGATAAGTGCCAAGTTTTACATCTTAGAATAGAGTTCACTGTAAGTTGGTTCCCATGAGAATACATTATAGAAGTTTCGAATTTCTTTTCTATAGTTTTATGTTAAAAGTCCGAATTCGAAATTATTCTTTGAGTTTTGGTTATGATTTTCGATGTCTCGATGACTTTGAAACTTAAATGAAACGATTCGTTTTGTGCAAGCTTCAGCGTAAACTGAAGCTTTAATGTTATATGATTACACTCGTAGGCATATACAAAGGTATACTTACGGAAAAAATATACGCTTACAAATGCAAACACGAAAGAAATACACATTTTTAAATTAACGTTACATGAGTGGATTCATTGAAATAACAAAAAAAGAGGAGTTAAAATGTAGACATGACAAATATTCAATAATGAACGTCATCAATGTAAGAGTCAAGTAAAAAAAATACAGTCGAATAGACATCCTTCTACTTTGTTTGAAGTGGGTTAAAATATAGTTATAGCCAAAGGGTCGCAAAATTATAACGATGGACCGAAATATATTTTGCACTGCCCATAGGTTGAACTTTAAGGTTACGCCCGTACTTAAACTTTTAGACCACCGAAAAAGAAAAAGTTTTAGTTAATATATTGCTCCATTTGTCTGCTTGTGTATGTGAAAAGTGGGAACCTTCTGACCCCAGAGTTATCTTTTATCTCTGCTGTCATTATGTAGAACATCAACGCACAGAATATACAAATTAGTACTTAACGTTATGAGTACCTACATTTGTTCAGAATGAACCAGATGGGTTTATTATAGCAGAGCCGCTTACAGCTTTTAATGTAGCATTTCGTATCCGAAGTCGGAGAATTTACGCTTAGGAGTAATAATTTAACGACCGATTTGATGTGATGGTTGAGAAGTCTGCTTTTCGGCCTCGGCTTTAAATTTTGCGGAAGCGGTAGCGGCAAGATATTTTGTATGGAATCCCATAGACCCGTTCTCGAATATAGCGGGGCCGGAGCGGGAGCGGCAGCGCACGCAGGCGCACTGCGGTTCACCGCTTGACAGCATCGTACCGCTCTTGACGGCCCGCGTCAAGCGGTGACCGCAGTGCGCCACCGCTCCCGCTGCCGCCCCGCTGCCACGAAATTCGAGGCCGAGGCCTTACACCAGATTTGGATTTAACCCTAAACAACAAACCTTTGTGTGGACATGTCTGTTTGTATCGTATGAATATATCTGTATGAATATTTCTATGTATATTATTCACGTATTTAAAAAAAAAAGGATCAAAGCTATGTGGTACCATTGCCTAGCACTCATATTAATGTCGCCAGAATGTGCAGTGTAAATAATGTCGCAAAAAGTCTTGAAGCCGTCTTTGAGAAAAATATCTTGGAAAAATAATATCTGGGAACTGAACGGCATATTTTATAAAAACATAAACTAGTATAAATAAAGCAGTGTGTGCAAGATTTAATAGAGTTCACTGATGTGTATAAATATTATTATGCTCATGACGTTATCACGTAATACCATAGATCACTGATTAGCTTTTAAAAAACTAACAAATAAAACTGTGCATCACGATCGTGATATCCTGTTTATTTTAGGATCTTTTATAATTCACAATTTATGTCTGGGATTTTATAGGCGAGGCATGCTATTTTTTACTGTCTAATGCACGTTTTATTTACATCGTAAAGGTACTGAAATAACTTTAAAACGAATTGTAAGTGGCATTGAAACTTTTCGTTCAATCGAGTAGGGATATTGTGTTTTTTTATGTCGAGATGAATCTGAGGATAAACAATAGCTTAACCAGTATTCCTAATGAAGTTTTTTTCTGTACTTTAAATGACGTTTTATCTAACTTTTTTAAAGTCCTATTTGGTGTGATGGTTGAGAAGTCAGTAAGTATTATAATTATATTCCTTGTCTTACACCCGTAGTATAAACTTAACTTAGTTTTGAGCTATATGATGGCTCATGTGTTTCCTTCCTCTTACAATCCTGGGCTTTTTAGGCGGGGCGCGAAGCGGCATCTCAACAGGCCTTCAGGGTGAGGGTGACTGGCTCAATGGGTACTTTGTTCTATTGAGCCTGTCAACCTTATAATGTATTTGGATATTACATCCGCTTTTCATCAGGTGAAGTGGTCTTGATTGCTTTCAATTATAGAATATAAAAAATTGCTAGGATATCAATGTTATTAATTATTCATTAGTCATTTTATCATGTATTTAACACTTATATCATAAATTTACCAGTGGCAAGAATTATTTATGCAACTTGGCTGAGAACGATAGTTATTTAACTGAAGTAAATACATTATAATAATTGTTGATTTTTTATGGGTTGATTATTAAAATGCATAGGAAATAAATAACGACAATATAAATAAAAGCAACATATTTTAAAAGCGAACCGCCGAAACAAAAGTGATATTGTTTTCAAACGTAAGTGCTTTGCGTAAAATATTCCTAAGTGTATATCACAATCTTATTTCATTTCATTCACTATCATAAAAACTGAAAGATTAAACGGGGAAATCTTTAACAAGAAATATTCCTTAACCAAATAACAAATAATTCCACTCTCAAAGTGTTTACCTTCACTTCAGATCAATAGATACATCGTAAAACAGTATATTAGTCATCGTATAACAGATAGATAAAATAAATAAATATAAATATATTTGGACACTATTCACACAGCGCCATCTAGCCCCAAACTAAGCATTAGCTTGTGCTATGGGTGCCAGACAACGGATAAACATTACTTATATACTTTTTTTTTGTAAATACATTCATATTATACATAGAAACACCCAGACCGATACAAACAGACATGTTCATGCACTCAAATGTTTGTACCGTGCGGGGATCGAACCCGCGACCTCTGGTGTAATAGCCGACTTCTCGACCATTACACCAAATGGCTCGTCAAAATACCTCAATAATACCTCAGTCTATTTCCTTTACTTTACGAGGTCAAACGCAATATAAGTGTTGTAGTACGTTTCGGGAGCTAGCTTTTGTGAGAGAGCACTATGCTGGTTGAGAGGAAGTGGGCTAGAAAAGCGGTAACGGGGAAATTGAGGGATAATGGAGCTCTAATAAACGTCTGTAGATTTTGTACTGGCGGCACATTTTTGCTGCACTAGTTTTTTGTTATTTGGAAAATTAACCGCGTGCCTTCCGCACGCGGTTGCACCCGCGCGTAATCTCTTTTTTCAAATATCCCCCTTCCAAGATCAAACATTTCCGGGATCAAAAGTACCCTATGTTCACCGGGGATAGTGTAGCTTTCCAACAATGAAAGAATTTTTCAAATCGGGTCAGTGGTTTCAAAATTGTTATTCCCGCGGGAATGAGACGTTTCCCGCAGGAATTTTATAGCCTATGTCCTAATCCGGGTTATAAACTTTACGTGTGCCAAATTTCATCTAAATCCGTTCAGCCGTTTAGGCGTGATTGAGTAACAAACATCCAAACATCTAAACATCCAAACATCCAGACTTTCGCATTTATAATATTAGTAGGATAGTAGGAAGAAGAATGTACATATCTTAGAACTCGAACACTTTACAATAATTATGATGAAAGGTAAATCTGTGTAATATGTAGTAGCGTTACTATTAAAAGAAACCATCGATATTTCTAATTATTATCGATATTTATTTATTTACTTACGCTTCTGTCTGCATCAAAAAACTATCGATACCTAAACTACTATCGGTGATATTGATATCTATCAATAATAGGCTGGAATGCAAAGGCCATTGCATTTTTACGCTCTTCCATCCTTGTAGTAGACCTCCTATGTAGGAGTTCATTCTCTTCAGCTACGAATGTTTAGATAGAAATAGTAAATGAATACATCCATTTTGTCTTGCCTTAATGGAACATGTAAAAAGTTTCAATGGAACGAATTATTTTTACGACGCAAGTAGGTGGGCTAGGGGAAAAATTGTGACAATATTTATACTTATAAAAAGATATCTTTATTTTGCCCCAGAAATATAAATATAGAAAATGATTTTGGTAGACGAATAAGGAAAACAACTTTATTGCTAGAAGGCAACTTGTTATGTCATTTTACGAAAGTATATATTTAACGTTCCTAAAAATAAGACGTACACCTTAATATTCAGAGCCGCCTTTATATGAAGTGATATTGTCTATTTTTAAAATCGTTTAACACAAGCTGTACCTACTAAAACAGAACGTTTAAAGTCTTAAATATGTCTGGTTGATAATCTATGAAGAAAAGAAAATATAAAATTTGATTTGCACCCGTATCGTAGTTGTAATAAGAACGGAAATGTCTCGCCGTCAAAACCGCCAAAGGAAAGTAAATGGTTGCACGTTTTGACGTTGCCACGTCCATAAATTGAAGCTGCTTAATGGCTTAGTTCGTTTAAAACCTGTTCGTAAAAGATTTGCGAGGTATTAAGGATCTAATTTGAAAGCAAGGGAGAAAACCCGTGGAAGTTTCCACTCTTATTACCGATATTTATTTATTACAGCGGACAAATTTATACACAAGATGAGTTAAATAATTCGGCAGCCTAAGCGCTACCATCATTTATATATGTATAAATACAAATAAGAGTTTTGACCGCCTCCGTGGAATAGTGGCTAAGCTAAGCTCGGGTATAAAAACACGGAGGCTCGAAGATCAAATTCTGAGAGTCTGGTAGCACATTTAGGGATGACAGGCCGCAGTGACCGCTTATCATCAGGTGGCTTGCGTGCTTGTCTGCCAACTGACCTAGCAACAAAGAGTATTCTGAGGGCCAGTATTTTAAATACTGGGCCGGTTAATTGCCACGAGGCGGGCGGGCACCGCCTTGAGTCTTTCGGGTGTGAAGGGAAAAAAGGAGTTTAGTAGAAACTGAGACGGACTCTTTAGTCCCGAGTCCCACATTCGGGCGCAGTATAGTTTCTGCAAATGTTATGTAGTTTCTAAAAGCATATCTCCACAAAAAAAATTTAAAAAGTAATTTTCATTTTAGGAGAGTTCAAATGATTTGAAGTTCTTGGTTGTACTAAGTGTTGAATGTTTCTAAGAAAGTAAATATTGTTGCCACTTCGACGAGCCATTTGGTGTAATGGTTGAGAAGTCGGTTATTACACCAGAGGTCGCGGGTTCGATCCCCGCACGGTACAAACATTTGTGTGCATGAACATGTCTGTTTGTATCGGTCTGGGTGTTTCTATGTATAATATGTATGTATTTACAAAAAAAAAAAATATAAGTAATGTTTATCCGTTGTCTGGCACCCATAGCACAAGCTAATGCTTAGTTTGGGGCTAGATGGCGCTGTGTGAATAATGTCCAGAGATATTTATTTATTCACTAAAGCCTTTATACATTAATATAAATAGTTTGCATAGCTCAATGTTTTGCCGTTCTATTTGTTGCACACTTTGTTCTTTATGTCATATGATTCTAGAGTAGTTTGGTGGTATAAAAATAAAATTAAGATTGTTGTAATAAAACTAGCCTTCCGCTCGCGGCTTCGCTCGCGTGAACTACAGGACTTACTTGATATTTTGGACAATTTACACAATATCTTTATAAATTGAAGCCTATGTGTTATTCTGATGTACATAAGCTATAATTATTGTAAAGTTTTATTGAAATCCATTCAATAGTTTTATTTACTTACCGCGTTTAATATTAATAGGATTAGGTACGTGAAAAAAAAAACACTTACATAAGTCTATTATACATAGAAGCAGTGTACTCAAGTGTATTTTCATTTAATTTTTTTAATTTCTAAAAAAGGAACGCAAAGTTGTTCTTTTAAACGCTCTGGGGATTATTTGTGCGTCATTTAAACGTTAAGCATGCAAAAGAAAAATCTTACATTAACCTGAATTCCTGGCCCGAAAATGTTTTTTAATTTAGCAAACAAAGGGCATCCAAAAACCTTTTTATTATAAAAGAAACAAGACTAACAAATCTTCTAATGACAATTATGAAGGTTTGGCCCGGTTTAAAAAGAACATTTCGTGAGCCCTTTGGGCATTTGCTTAATCAAAACTCGGGATGAATTTCTCTCGATTACTTTCTGCTGTTGCGTTCAAAGTAATTAATACAATAGAGCAATTGGTATTACGATTTCTTTTAAAAATTGGACGAGTTTTGTTACAGTTGAATTCCCCGGTCAGTTATACTAATACTGTTTGTTTGTATTGAATAGGCTCCGAAACTACTGAACTGATTTGAATAATTATTCTTCCATTGTTGGAAAGCTACACTATCCCCGGTAAACATAAGGTACTTTTGATCCCGGAAATGTAAAGGGAAGGGCGGGAGGATACTTGAAAAAGAAATTACGTGCGGGTAAAACCGCGCGCGGAGGGCTAGTTTTTTATAAGTTATAACTTGGATTTTCATAATCTCATAATGTCTCTTAATACCTAAAAAAAGGAAACTAGATCAACGCTTACACTGTTGCTGTAAAATGTAAATGGTTCTACCGTGTAATGAGAGTGAAAGTATAAATAGTGCACCTATAATATAATAATATAATTATGAGAGTATCGTTCGGCTGAAATGATGATATGAGAGTATTGGCCGCGTAGCAGAAAACTCGGCAAGGTGGACATAATTTATTATTGAAAAAAGGAAGCAGGTATATTTGGTTGCCTGTTTTCCAGTTCAGCGATTTGAAATGCTGGCAGAGTCCAATATTATCAGCCCACATGAATTTAATTTTGCTGGCCACTTAAAAAACGTAATAATATTCTCGTTGACGATTTTCAAATTGAAATTCAATTTGAATTGAAATTATTATCACTCTGCTGAATCGTGAGCGCATTGGATGTCATCCTAATCTTTATCGGGTCGTTGGTTCAAATCCGGGGTGGTATGGAAAATTGGCTTTATTCTTTTTAGACGAAAATATTTTTACATAGGTAGTACAGTACCTACTTATTACGTACAAAACTCCTTTTGTTTTCGGAATACATCTTATAATTTGTTGAAGAAAGGTTCCATTTTGTAAAAATAATGTTGAATCACTTTCTTCACTTGGTATGGTACCTAGTCTCATGCTATTTAAAATATACTTTTATTTCTTACGTGTGAGAAAGATTATGGTGCCTAAACGCAATTAAAGTTACAAACCTTAATCGCTCCATCGAAAAAAAAAGTTACACACCTTAATCACAATAATTATGATTGTATAATCTATACTAATAATTTTATAAAGAGGAAAGATTTGTTTGTTTATTTGTATTGAATAAGCTCCGAAACTACTGAACTGATTTAAAAATTCTTTCACTGTTGTAAAGCTACACTATCTCCGGGTGACATAGGATACTTTTGATTCCGGAAAAGGGGGGGGGGGAATTGATAAAAGAAATTACGTGCGGGTAAAACCATGGAGGCAGCCGCTATAATAATTACAATGTAACTATACCTACCTAATGTAGGCTTTAATTTTAATTATTCTTTTTGTTAGGCAAAGAACTTAGCTTTTATTTTGTCCTAAAAAGCCTCATTTTGTCCTCCGAGTGTAGTTGTACTTATAAGGTTCCACATGGATGCCTTTTGGGAATCACTACCAGAAACACGGATACGCTATTAGGCTAAAAATGGGACAACAGCGTTGTGTTTAGACTACATTCAAATGTTGACTCCGTACCTGACATAAATGTTAATATCTTGTTCATTCTACATTATGTACCTATGTATTTTCGCAGAATTCACGTTTAATATTCAGTTAGTTAATAGAGTAAGTCCTTAATTTGCGTTCGCAAAGTCCAGTTTAGCAAAATAAATAAATGAGATTAAAATATTAATTTTGAACCACTAGTTCACCAAAATGTTCAGCAAGTGCAGTCTCGAGTATTTAATGCTTTTGCGCCAATTAATAAAGCTAAAATGGGGCGAAATTTTAGTTTATAAAGTATACATGTAAACATGCCAAACCGCTGCCCGCGAAATTTGAGGTCGAGGCCTGAATGTGTTGTCCTCCGCTCTGCAAAAAGTAATTATCTAACTTTTAATGATTTCTTTCATAGTTGATTCATTTTACATGACATTGACCAAGTCCTCAAAATTGCGCAACGACGCCACACAGCATTATCAAAGACTTTACTTTTACTACTTATTATCAAGAGTGTATACTTTACAATAAAAACGCGATAAAAATCATCCATCGCCTCTACCCTCCGCTTAATTATTTCAACAAGACTCTAGATTATAAGCATTTGTAATAATTACTTTTACCGCGGCGTTTATTGCCGTCCGATAAAAAATGGAGGTAAGAAGATAAAGTAATCTTGTGAGTAATACAGTTGTATCATTGCACTTGGTTTTTGTAAAGTCAATAAATATAGACGAAGACTGATTGTTTTTTTTATAATAGTTCAGTTGGCAGACAGGGACGCAGCCCACCTGATGGTAAGAGTCACTGCGGCCTATTCCATTGAGGGACTTTACCAGGAAGCGTCGCTCAATGTGCTGCCAGACTATAGGCTCATTCTAATCTTCAAGCCTTTGATTTCAAATGTACCTACTGGCTCCCACATTAATACTGCCGGAACACGGCCAAAGCTGTTATGGCGACAGATTTTACCTGTGGTAGCTAGTCCGACTGGCTACTTGTTCTACCATAGGTAGGACATTATTGCCTATGTGTTATTATAGCAAGTCTAGATTAATCCAAGAAAAGAAAACATATTTATATACAAATGTTTCATTGGGGTTATTGAACTCGTGACCAATTGCTATATTCCGGGGCGTTTAACTTTACACAACCAGTCGTTAAAATATGTACTTTCAATAATTCACCACGCTTGGCCCAAAGTAGGTATTATTTTTTATCACAATTTATTATTGTAATGGGAATCGGTAAACCAATCCCCTCAGGAATAAGCAATTACGCATCGCATTGGAAATAATGATGAGTCGGGGATAATTATTGGAGGGCGATTTCAGTTTTTTAATAATTTTTCGATTAATGGGAAATGAAGTGCTTAATTTTTTTAACAATGCACATGTGCTGCATTTTGTAAGGTTCTGTTATGCGTGAACATATTATTTCAGCAATTCTTTTTTTTTTGCAATTAGTAACAAGACGAGCAGATCGTACATCTGATGGTAAGCAGTTCAGTGCCAAACAGTAACTAAGCATAAAATTTACTGTCTAGCACCGCCCGTAATTTCACTATTATTACTACTATTTATTTACATTTATATAGATGAGCATTTTCGAATTTCACCAGTTTTAAGCTACTATGTAATACAAAGTGTATTAGAATGTATAATGGTTGAGACTTTGGCTACCTACTACACGAGGTCGCTGGTTTAATTCCCTCCCCGTGCAAACATTTTTGTGCGTGAACGAACAAAAATGTTGAGCTGTATGTAAGTGTGCATGTTTTTATGTAAAACAATCGCAATAACATTTTTGAAAATTGAAGGTTTCTTAAAATAAAAAATTTCTGATTAAAAACCATTATAACGGGAATGAACCTTATTATTTTGTTCCATACATCGTATCGGAGTGTAGATGAAAAAAAGTGAATTTAGTAAGCATGAAGGTCAAGGCTGTAGATTATGTACTTAGTTTGTGTGTCCATTCGTGCACTGTCATTTATCATGTCTAGTTAATTTGTGCAGATTAGCTGCAGCTGACATTTACCTAAGAGCCATCATTATCTATACTCCATTAATATAACATTAAATAAAAGAGGCTGACAAAAGCAGAAGTTCAAAACAGTGACCAAAATTAAAACGTACGAGGTACGAGTGTGAAGAGATTCAGCAACATTTTAGATTTAATAGGACTTTAATGAAATTAGTAACGTTTCGATATCGCCTTTCCGCGGCTGCGGGCGGGATTCGTAAACAACCGCGCGCGCTGCGGGTGAAAATCGCGTCGTGAAAACTGCTCTTACTTTTTTCATATAAATCACCATTCTACAGAGGCTATGGGCCCGCAATCGCTGCGGGCGCGACTAAGAACCGCGCCGTGAGCTCTTAGCCTTTAAGTGCAACTTACTTGACAGTGCACCGCAGAAGTAGACTTAGTAACTTCTGTCTAATGCTGAAAAAAATTGAGTATAATAGGTCAACGTTTTCCGAGTGGGTCGCGACCAACACGATGCATAATCATTTGTAATGACAGAAGTGATCATCAATAAATCTACGCAACAGCAATGTGACAGTATTATGGCATTCCAACACAACACAGTTAAAATTCGCATTTGCTGGTTTGAAACTGTTTAGTTTGAGAAATCCAATCGTTTTCAAGCTGAGTATGACATTAATTTGCTATGGAATTAGAAATTAGAGAACAGCGTACCATAAGTGCCGCATTTCTAACACTAAAAATAAATGATATTCGTGTGTTTGACACGAATACTTCGTTTTCATGTCAAAAACTATATTTTTATATCGATTTTAACAAGATTTAGTGTAGATCGATAGGCCCAACGAGTCTCGATATGCTTTATCATATCTTCTAGAAGAAACTATGAATTCCGATTTTTGATCTAATATTTTTATGACAAAAATAGATGTCTCAATTCTCACGTAACAAGCGAACTGCTAGTGAAACTTGAAGGTTCCATTAAAATAAGCCGAAGAAAAAATAATTGATGGATTATAAATGTCATTATTTGTAACTTTGTGAATTAAGCATAAGTTAAAGAAAGAAAGGATTAAATAAATAAGCTACCAATTTTATTGAGGCGTTAATTTGTTTCTGCAAAAAAGAACGCCCCTGAAGAAAATTGAGTAAGTAATTAAAAACACAACAACTCCTAAATTGGGCGTCAGAGAAATTATTAAATTTCCTTACACTACTGAGAAAATAAGAAGGGAAAATAAAGAATCGAAAATATACCTAATTAAGATTTTGTTTAGGAAAAGTAAATATTATTAATTTCAGCCTTATAAAATTTTCATCGATGTAAAAAATTAAAGCTTAGTAATTAAGTACACAATTAACAATGGATCTATAAATTAGTTGCGTGTGAAGTGTTTGTAGAAGTAATTGAAATACAAGATTTTATTAAAAAGCCTTAGAACAGATAACGCACCAGAAACTCTATTTATAATATGAAATACCTTTTGTTGCTTTTGTGTTGGAGATAAGTCTAATGAATTAGAGTTTGAATTAACGACAGTATAACAAAGAGATAAAATGAGCCTACCATTACTAATTTCAGTTTATTAACCCTTTCCACGCCAATGTCTGATATATCAGACAAACCATTTTCGTGCCCACCACGCCAACGTCTGATATATCAGACAAAAAAACAGGATCAAGAAACGTTGTATTTTTACTTGCCTGAATGAGTTTAATAATTTTTTTTGTGAATATTTTCAAACGTTTAATGTGTACAGAATAAAATTAAGTTAAAATTGCAGAATATTTTCACGTCTTTTTACCCTAAAAACCCTTACAAAACAAACCTTTTTTTGGCCAACATCTTAGAGACATTTTACGTAATAGCCCAGCGCCAAAGTCTGATATATGCGACAGATAGTGACGTACCCAATACTATAATATATATACAAAATACTACAGTATTTACTTCAAATCGTAAATATTTTCAATTAATATGATACATAAGCATAACCTTATTACGAGATTATTTTAAGATGGTCAATATTTCATGTGAAATCGTACAAAACCAGCTCACTTTTTATATTATATTGCACGTATCGACAGTTGTATTTCCCAACACTATCGTAATGAATCTTTTCATTATCACCGTACGCCAAAGTCTGATATATAAGACAGGATGTGACGTCAGAGACGATGGATGTTTCTAGAAAAATTAATTTAGTGATGTGAATTGAAGGTATTCTGAATATATTATGTTTTTAAAATGTGACACATTCGTTGCAATTAATATTTTGTGTCAGTTGTGTTATTCGTATCGTAACTGCAATATAATTATGTAATAATGTTGTCTAATGAAACAACAATCCCATAGTTGTTGCTGTGTAAAAAGAATTTTCATGAAACATAATATTATTAATTACCTTTAAAATAAAAAAAAAATAAAAAAATCGTTAATTTCGGACAATAAAATGGGCGATTTTGCCCGTTTTGTTAGTTCTCAATAGATGGCGCCGTTCCACCTATGCAATCACAAGGAACGAAACGTTATAAAGTTTACTTTGACATGACATGTTTTTTTTTTTTTTTTTTTTTTTTTTTTTTTTTTTTCTTGGACTTTTTCCAATGACTGTTTTTGATAAAACGAAACGTTCTGTTTATGTCAGATGTCATTTTCATTTCTGAAAAAAATACTTATTGGCGGAATTGTTAATAAAAAATACAAAGCAAGCTATTAATTATGCAATTTTTTTTTTTTTTTTTTTTTTTACTTCTTCAATTGTCAAACGGTAAGTGGTCACTGCAGCCTATTCCATTAAGGGATACTTCAACTTTAAATTGTATACTACAAATAGTTGCGATAAAAATATAACATGGTTCCATTTTTTTTATTGACGAGCCTTTTGGTGTAGTGGTCGAGAAGTCGGCTATTGCACCATAGGTCGCGGGTTCGATCCCCGCAGTGTACAAACATTTGTGTGAATGAACATGTCTGTTTGTATCGCCCTGGGTGTTTCTATGTATAATATGTATGTATTTACAAAAAAAGTATATAAGTAATGTTTATCCGTTATCTGGCACCCGTGTCCCATTCAACTGTGTGAATAATGTCCAGAGATATTTATTATTATTATTTCTTATTATTTTTTATTATTTATTGTGAAATTTTGCCGCCCCCTAAAAAGTGCCGCCCGGGGCGGACTGCCCCCCCCCCCTCCCGGCCATTGCTACACCACTGAAAACCTGCCCTAACAACTTTTTATTTTGGAATGACTTAGATTTATTTAAAGGGTGCGGGCGAGGGGCGGTGCGAGAATGGGGTAGCAGTATAGCAATTATCGTTATTAATAACATTTATTTACAAACTTATCGATATTATGATACCCAAACCGGAAGTAGTCACATCACTAAAACTAGATAAAGCCTGTATGCCTTCTGCTGCGCTTCATCTGGTACGCCAAAGTCTTATATATCAGACAAATAGTGATGCGAAAGGGAATTCCTCTAAGATATATTTTTGCGCTTTAAATAAAAAAATATCCTCCTGAATTATTTCAAAATTGTTTTATTCTTTCTATATTTGAACAATAGGGTGATTTTAATTCAAACATTAGTTTAAAATCATTACAATATTAACATTTTTAATCAACCTCGATAACATAGTGTCTCCGCACTACTATAAATGCGTCTCAAAACGGTCGTGGCGTGTGGGGCGCCATTTTCAGAAAAAAGCGTGGCGTGGAAAAGGTTAAATTTTAGCTAAGCATTTAAAATAAGACTGAAAAATAAAGTAGAAAATGTTTTGAACATTAATTAATTACTTTCTAAACTATGTACTGTAAAACTGGATCTATACTTAATACGTGTCATTCGTTTGACGATGCTAATATAAATTCTTGGTCCATTGACATTTTCAAAGTAAGCAGAAAATATTCTGAAAGTAATCTCAAAACGAAGTGTTTTGTATTTAGTAAAAGACTATTCAAACAAAGCTCCCTAGCGATCGAAAAGGTGCACAAACATGATGTTTTTATATGTCTGGGTATTGTATAAAATATTGAAAAAATTTACCGAAAAAAGTTTATGAGTAATGTTTATCCGTTGTCTGGCAATTGCAAGATATGGATTGTTCAGGGATTTAAAAAAATTAAAAAATGAAAAATATTTATTTCCAAAAACATAGCCAAATAATAAACTATGAATGCCACACCAGGGTACCTAAGCCTGTATCGTGGAAATCAAATCGACTAAACATAGCAGTCAAATGCGGCTAGGAACTATGTTAGTTTAAACTAAAGCTATACATATATAACTTTAGTAAGCTTAATATATAAAGGATTTTAAAATACTAAATCAGTTGTTGTAACTGTTGAACAATAAAATTGAGTGTACCGCAAGTATAGCGACTAAACAGAGCTCATTGATTGTACTTAACCCGGGGAGCGCACAGTTGGGTCAAATTGACCCGCGCCATTTTAAATTGCGTGTATTTTACAGAATTATAGTGCGACGATGCCATACTTCTCAGTAGCTGAAGCTAACAGTCCCCCCTCTTCGTTTCTTACCACTTTTTAGTCGGGTTGCGCCAGCACCCAGAGATAGACATGGCCATACGACCAAAAGGGTCAATATGACCCAACCATACACTCGATGTCGTAATTTCGCGCCATTTTTGCAAAAAGTTTTTTATTGTTTATTGTCTTATTTAAAGATTTATTTTCAAAATAAACAGGGGAGAATGCGAATGACAGCGGATTTAAGCCATTAGAAGAATTGAACTCTAAAATCGAACAGTTCGTGAGCATTTACACATACGCAAGAATGTCGCTCATTTGCCAAGACTGATGCATAAAAGAATAAGAGATTTATTAGGAGAACCAGATGAGGAGCCACCAACAAAGAAACCAAATGTAATAAAACGATGTCAAGACTATCCCGCCAAAAAAGACAGAAAAACTTATAATATATGTTCAAGCTGTAAAAAATATATATGTACTTGAACATGCAATGTTTTACTGCGGCGATTGTGCAAAGGGAGAGCCTGAAAATGATACCTATAAGACTGAAAATTGTTGTTATTATATGTTATTATAAAATTTTATGACAGAAGTGTCATCTTAGGTTAGTATTTTTTTAGAACATTTATGTTTTGTTAACTTTTTATTGCCATAAAACAGAAGATGTAAATTTTATTGATTTCTCGTACTACTTTCTTTTAATTTATATTAATCACATATTTTCTAATGAATTCGTTTATTTTTACTTAAAACCCTTTAAATGATAGTCATTAAATAAAATTACAGCAACATTATCTCAAAACACCGTCGTATATTAGAAAAACATGATTTTTTTTAACGGGTCATCTTGACCCAACCCTACACTCGGTGTAACACTTTTTCACTGTGCTCACCCCGGGTTAAACTGATGTCCCATACAATACAAGTTCCCCGATGGACAACTCAATTTCGGCCTTCCCAAAACGCAATCACGACCCTTATTTGCATCGTAAAAGAAGAAAAAATAGAAGCCCAAAAGTTTTCCGAGTAAACATTAACCTGTTCATAAATGATTGAGATTACTTTGAATGAGCGGGATCGAGTAAGTGGTGAATTTTTGATCAAAACCCTGTGGCGTTTAGCATGAATATTTGATGTTCTAGTTTACATGTAAGCCCCTTAGTTCCGATCAATGCTAAATGAGCCAGCTAGGGAAAACTGAATAGAGAAAAACAAAAGAGTTTCACTGCTGTCACAAAACTTACCTACATACTGATAATTTATCACATTACAAAGATTCTGCTGTTCCACTGTGTTACAAGAGGGAGGGAATAGAGAGTACACCAAATTGTATTTGCGCACTCACTTGTGCACTTTTATTAATCCTGCGCAGTTGGTTGATATTAAATATTTGCCGCTGTATGTAGCCAAAAACTTGGCTAGAAGGACATTATGATTATTATTCAAAACAATAGTATATTTCTGAAAATTGTCAAAAGAGATTAAATTCAAATTTAATGACAAATAAATTATTGGAAACTTATCTGAAAGCAATGAAACTAGGTATTTTAATTCTTGAAGTCTCTTATTAACTAGATGTGTTCGTTTACATGGCAACCCTAGCCGCACTATGTGTGGTGGATAGGATGCTTTGATCATGATTTATGTTTCTAATGTATGCTGATAAAGACGATATTATTACGTTCATTTTATGATGTAAATGTTTTATACGTAAACGATAACGTTAGCACAATGTGCTTAAATTATTTTGGACGGATCACGGAAGTGAAGAATAAAATTAGACAATAACATTATACTCCCTTCTGGGAAGATAATATTGTTTTGCTATTCGTTTTGTCAATTTTAAGAAGGTGACAGTATCACTTTTTTCTGGCAGCAGCGAGATGTTTTGTAGAATCCCCAGGAATCCCATAGACCCGTTCTCGAACACAGCGAGAATACAAAACAAAAAAATATTAAGGAAAAATGTCCTATATTTCTTAAGTAGATTTTCCGATCGATAGTCTAGCAGTTTTAAAAGTAAAATGTACATTAAACTGTTGCACTGTTATAAAAAAAGGGTTAATAATAATACTACAAAATTTCCTATTATTAAAATATGGTATATGCACATATGCCTCCGGTATACATACCTACATTCAAAACCCACTGCCCAAATTTCACCTAATTGGCTTCATACATAATCTTGACGTCGTTACATCATCATTTATGTAATCTCATGAATGTATTCGTATTTCCATCATTCCGAGCAAAAACTGAATTAGAACCAAAATCCACTTCAACCAACCATTCTGTTCACATATGAGTATCTGACCAATTTATATTCTTTTGTATGGTAGTGAAACCCGTTCCATTATACGGCTTCCGCTCAGTATAATATTATACCGATGAAATCCGTATCGTTCGGTAATATGAGTGATCGCAATTCGTTTTCTGCGATTCAAGCGATTCAACCAAAGCTGATTAATTGCGAACCTTTTAAAGGTAAAACGTAAATTATATTTTAAAAGTGCTTTTGGCCGTTTACGTTTTATACCGATAAGTTCGCCATTGCGTTCATTGACGAATTTGATTCGATTCGTCGAGTCTCCGTTTATAAATAGGTACATAATATATAATATGCTTAAACACTATTAAAATCAAAATTACCAGCACCGCTGTGCTCGCGTGTACTACACCGCTGCAGCGGTGTTGGTAAAGATCCGTCAAAACGCGAATTGGAAAACTTGCCCTTACTCGTAGCGCTAGAAAGTCACTCCAGTAAGAAAAAGATAAATTATGATTTTCAAACCACTTTCTTTATACAATTTATCACACAAAATAAAGCACAACAATAACGGATTATTTTGTATTTACAATAAACTAAAATGTCGTCGTTTATTTAGTAATACAGTCGTAAATCCATCGTTTATTAAAATTATGAATAGAATGGTGACTTTATTAAGTTAGGATAAATTTAATATACAATTCAACTCCTCTCTTCTCCTGTATTTTGTACTTAGTTGGTCTTTATTACTTACTAATTGCTTGATTCGACTGTTCAATTTAAGTAAATTGTTGATTTTGAAATTTGATTATTCATTACACAATTTTCAGACCTATAAAGGTTAACTTGTAATAAAACGGAATATCAAATATTGTAACAGATATCTCAAATGAATCTTCGTCTTTGAACTGTATTATGAAAGTCAAATTATTATAATTAACGTAAATTAAGTTAGTACATTTTCGTTTTTCAATAATAATAATAATATATTATGATTAAATTATGAATAACACGAATAACTGTTGCTAATTTAACAGATATAGGAGGTTGGTGTATTACTTAGTGTATACGAGAAAAAATACTACTAATATTATAAACGCGAGTAAAAAGTTCGTAAGTATGGATGGATGGATGAATTTTTGTTACTTTTTCACGTAAAAACTACTGAATGGAATATAATGAAACTTTAAAATAATATAGCTTATACATCAAAATATAGGCTGCAATTTATAAAGCTATTGTGTGGATTCCCGCGAGATAAAATCCTATAGTTCACGCGGGCGAAGCCGTGGGCGGGAGGCTAGTCATGACGTATAATTTTAATTTTCAAGACCTTTCAAAAATGGTTTAAACTTGAAGGTAGATTACTTGAGAGTCTTTATGAGCTATACAACCGCAAGGTCTTAGTTTACGAGATCTAAACACTCATTTATTGCCAATGAATGCATTTTATACTTTTAATCTCCTATCCAGGGTTAGTGCAGTTACTTATATTCAGTGGTATACCTAAATAAAAAATTGAATTAAACATTAAATTTTATAGTCTGATCTTTACGTTCATGGAAAATTTATTGTACGTCATAAAAGTAAATCATCCGGAAACTAATAGAATTACTGATTTCACTTGTGAGATGGACTGTACACTTCTGTGAGTGATAACCGTTTCGGACTGTATAGTTATTGAGGAATTCCGCCACTATAAATAGCCACTATAAATATTTGATGATTTTTTTTCATAAAAATTAAAAAAACTTTTATTCTTCTTTACAGGTCACACGACAATAATCAAAGAGCCGGCCATACTTCGCTTAAATTCGGTAAGAATTTAAAACTTCTAGTATTTTTAAACATATTTTTAGCAAGCGGTGATTAAGCCTGTGCCCACTGTGATGATCACTTGATTCAATTAACAGCAATAATCCTAAAGGATGCCAATCATTTTTTTTTATCCGGGTAACCTGATGGTCAGTTATCACCGCTGCCCAAGAACACCTGCAACGCACTTATAAATAAAATTCAACGATAAGTCTATCTCTTCTGTTCATCTTCGCTGGTCAAATTCCGGATATACTCGTCGCGGCGAGCATTGTCCGACTTCGTTCAATAGATCGTCATGTATGATATGCGGACACGTGTGACCCGCTAGTAGTTAAGCTATTGTGAGGGTATCCAGTTCAGTTCAGTATTAGGGACACTACGATACGTCTTTATATCATTGTGTCACAGAGACATAATATGCTCCTCAATTCAAATATCGCCTTCTATTTTTATATGTATTTAAAAGCTACGATAAATATAATAAATTGAAAAATGATAACGCGTAATTTAAAAACGACGCCTCAACATTAGAATAATAAGTTCCAGCCATAGAGTAATAAAAACGCCTATTACTCTATGGTTCCAGCCCACAAATCCGCACTGGGCCAGCGTGGTGGAGTATGGCCCACACTATCTCTCAATTATTGAGATAAGGCATGTGTCCCAGCAGTGTGAACGTATATAGGCTGATGATAATATATTATGATACTGACAGATAATTTCGTTATAATGTATTTATTTTACGATTTTTTTGAGTTTGTCAGCTTTAAATTATATTTACTTTAAATTATCTGATTAAGTAGGATCATCGTAATGTTATGGAATTATTTTCATGCAATTTTTCGTAGACCAGCAAATCCTTTCAGTCTATTTACTAGATATAGATATTAGGTACTAATAAAACATTTTTACCCTACAGTAATCACACGCACACACACGGGCACACGGAATCAAAATAATATCTTTAGTTTCCCTAAAATAATAGTTGTTGATTTCAAAACTCCGTTATCCACAAAAGTGTTATATATTCAAACTTTCTTCCTTCAAAGGTTTTACCGACGTTGAGATGTCAACACGGATTTAATCCCATTTGGAGAACTTCCAACATTGAGATAATATTAGATTTTACTCTACACCGATCATACGATAAAATCTAACGTTCAAAGTTTCTTGTGCAAAGTCTAACCTACCCTTTGGTTAATCGGTCCCTAAGCGACACACGTATTTACACTTGTTACGAATAGATTTAAAATAAGAAATTTAAAGTATCTCCATACCTCCATTTAAGTTACCATAATTATAACGGCATGACGAAGGATGTTCGCCAACAAAATCCCTTATATTAACCCGGTAACAAACAACACCTTCCAAGGACTGAATTACCGGCGGCTAAAGCTAGTGCACATAATTATGACAACCCTTGTCTTGTTTATGACATTTATGACGCTGTACGCAGACAAAAAAGCCTGAAAGATGTTGTAAGAAACCCTTTGAAATCTTGTCAATATTGAGACTGCCTAAGTATAGGATTAGAGGATGCAAAGGTGTTTTTTTCTTTTTTAGAGTACCTACAGAACTATACTTTCCATCGAAAGACATGCAAGTTATCAAAAAATAAAATTCCACTTTGTAAAAAAATCATAGTTAATGATTTGTAGACATTCAAAGCACTTAAATAATATTTTAGAATTCTAATATTGCTGGCACGGACGTCAAAGATTGCTGGTTTGAATAGAATGTGACGGAAATAATAGCGCACATACAGATTTCCTAATTTAGCTGGATAGGGAATGTATGTTATCAAAAAATATTTATAATACTCGTATTTAGCCTGCCAACATTGATTTAACTTTTTAATGCGATTGAAAATTTTGGATTTTCCGAATATACAAGAATCTCTGGTTTTTGATCACCGGTGTTTGGCAAGTGAGGTGATTAGGCTAGCTTCTGTGTCAAACCTCAGTTGTGTTTCTGTACTAAAAGGCATAGATCAAGATAAATATGCAAGGGATGCCTTCAAGAATTTGTAGACTTGCTCTTTAGTTACCACACAACCTTTATTAAATCCAGGCTGGATTGTCTCATTAAGCCGCGGTTAAGACTTTTGATAAAGCTTCGTAGCCTCTAGTCGTAAAAGAGTTGTAAGCCAAGACTGACAAACAAATGGGCGACCCTTGAGCCTCAAATGGTTAGTTCATATTTATGACGCGGCGTCGAGACAAAAGGTTAGCGACAAGCCCAGACTCAATTTCAAGGTTTAGGCTAACAACTTACGGAGCGATTTCTACCCCAGTCTGTCTCCTTGTGAGTTCTGAGCTTACGAAGAACTATGAAAGGAAAGGAAGGAAATCAAATAAAACAGCTGTAGACCATACGAAATAAAACAGCTGTAGACCATACGATTCCTTTCATCTGCTCTATAGAAGAGTTTTAGTTCTGTCGCTATATAAACAGAAATAAAATACCTTTTTGCGAGTAGCAAATGATTCTGATGTCAATAAAAATACTTAAAAATAGAGCTTATAAAACGGGCGCTTTTGCCACGTCAGTAAATATAATGGTATAAAATAAGCTAGTGTGAATTTACTATTATTAAGAGGGTCACACATGGTTATATTCAAAAGTTTCAACATGTATTTATTACAAGTTTCTTTTCAAACTAGACTTTTGATTTTAAATAACCGTTTTTATAAACGGTTATTGCTTTGGTATTTTGCAGCAAACTGTTTGTTATTTATGTCAAATAATTTTTTTTTTTTGTGTAGAGTTTATGATAACCATCGGAAAATAGTCAAGTGGTTAAACTACTCGATTCTTACCTAAAATAAGGAAGTATTTTGCTAGTAACACTTCATTGACTAGCTTGCTACTATCCCTTCTAGTGTAACCTGCCGCAAAAACAGCGTTTTTATACTAGTTTAGTTGGAAGACAGGCACGCAGCCCACCTGATGATAGGCGGCTACTGCGGCCTATTCCATTAAGGGACATTTTACCAGGGTCACTCAATGTGCTGCCAGACTGTAGGCTCATCACTGATCTTCGAGACTTTGAAAATAGCTGGTTGCCTTCCGGAGTCTGTAAGTAATGGGTCCGTGTCTTGAAAATTGATAGCCTGTTGGTACGTCAGTTACACATTAAAGCTATAAATATTTTTTTTATAGTTGTTACCTATTCATTCCAGTTAAATGTCCTTTCAATGAGAAACCTGTCTGTCTACCAACTGTAGTTGTATAAAAAGGTTACTCTTTGTATTTCGATGAATGTAACTCTGTCCCTGTCCTGTCAAGGAAAGGAAAGTGTCTATACATTTAAAAGGAAGGTGTATCCCAAATCTATTAGGGTCGTTATTTGAAATAGACACGTGTAACACTGTGCTGCGCCGCACAATTGCGCTAACACTAGGTAGGTATTCACTGTGCTGGTGAGTTCTTGAACGTGTGCGTTACACATTCAAAAAGTCTGCTGATATTTTTGTATTAGCGCAATTCTTAGGGCATTTTCAGATTAGCGTATTTTTCTGCGAGTAAACGGTCGTTTTAGCATATAAGCGCTTACACGCACGCTACATTACGTGCAAAAAATGGACTAGCGTTTACGCGCGCCTGTACGCACCTTTATGCGCTTCCACAAACGAGCATAATTATTTTTATACGCGCGTATAAAACGCTATTCTGATACCGCATTCAAATATGTGTGCAGATATTTGAAATAATTCGAAATTCGAATATAGCCAGCTATATTGGAAGTTACAAACATGGAATTCCGTTATTGACATGATAAATAGGAATAGGGCTGATAATGGGGCTTCGTTTTTATTTATGGACGATTTTCACGAGTAATTTTTTTCGAAACGGTTTGATTTATGCGTAGTAGTCACGCAAACAATCATAAGACTCAGTCTCAAACACAGTGCACCGTGTTATGAGTGAAAGGGGCGCTCTCACTTGTGCACTACATCCTGCGCAGTTTATCGTAAATAGAATAGAATATAATTTTATTCACACATAATGTTATAAACATTTATATACATCCTTATTTTAACTTATAATTTACCCGACAAAATGGTTAGTTGTAACTAAGGTAATGCAGCGAAATCGAATACTTTGACTATTGGGTTGTTTTATGCGGATTTATACATTACTGTCACAATTTAAACACAATTTTACATAAATTGTGACTAATTACAATACGATTTCAAGATTTAAAAGAATAATTTACAATTACCTACATACCTTACATTAAGGAAGCAGAAGGCCTCCTGAATTCCTAAATTGTTGAATAAACCTCTTGCATTTATATCGTTCATCCTTTCACACATATTTTAAAGTTAAATATTGGCCGTCGTAGATGAAAATTCGGCTTCGGATATGCTAATAAATTTTTGACTAGTCATATGTGACCACATATTTAAACCGAACCAGTTGTCAAACAATATCAGTAAAAACAATGATACAGTAACTACGGTAATTTACCGCCGAGCTTGTTTATGTAACGAGTTTGCTGTCGTGGAAAATGCAAATCGTTGGCATCTATCAAACGGCATATCAGATTCAAACGCAAATTATGTACACAGTATAACTGTAACCATGTACTGAATAAAATACTAGGTGTATCCAAAGCTTTATCCGTTTGTGATAGAAAATCTCTATCGTGTTTCCATAGAAACATTCAATTCGCCCTTTGGCCTTTTAATTTCAAAGTTCAAAGTTGATCACTATCATCAGATTGAAACTCGATTATTATATTATTTTCTATCTTAAGATCGGTTGAGGTTTAAGGAAACAGACGGATATTTTATCGGACTTTATTGACGGATACTTAGGTATATTAGAATAATATCCGATTTATAATTTTAGAAAGATGGATATTTACTTCGCCGACAGCTAGGCGGAAGTAGACCTTTACTATTTTGCTATAACGCTATCACAAAACAATCGTTATCAGTTTCTTTTAACCTATCTGGCGTCAAATCAGTTTAGCGTCTCCGTTAGAATTGGTCATCGATAGTTGACTGTCGACAGACTTTCCATCGACAATATTGCATACTATTGATATTATCGATACCATTGCATACTATCGATAGAATCGAATATTAGCTCCAATAGTATCAACTATATCGATAGTCGATCGATAGTAAACTGTCGATATGCAACTCTAGTCTGTGTCAGGTGACTTATTGACTGGAAATGCATATCCAGCGGCAAACAGCTTGCGGCCCGTCCTTTATGTATTGTGCTGTTTGCATTTGGCATGTTCGGGATGAGCTGCATTTTGAAACTGAAGCAATTTATCGGTTTCGCTAAGCAATGATCGTTATCCTCTATTATAAAATATATACACCAAATATTTTGTGAGACGAATCTAATCGCAAAAATTTTGTTATGTTTAATTTTTATAACCGTTGGCTTAAAAAACATAAAGAGTAACAACTAGGTAGCAAAATAAACTTTAAAGTTGACTCTATCAACATTATAATGTTTTGAGACTTGTCTTGTAACGCAATTTTAACACTAAAAAAGAGAAACCAGTGCACAAGAAGTGATAAATAGTGAATGAATATTAACTTTTGCAAGATATATATTTAGCAAAAAATATTTCACGCAGCAAACTACATTAGCTTGTGCCATGGGTGCCAGACAACTGATAAATATTACTTATATACCTACTTTTTTGTAAATACATACATATTATACATAGAAAAACCCATACCGATACAAACAGACATGTTCATGCACACAAATGTTTGTACCGTGCGGGGATCGAACTCGCGACTTCTCGACCATTACACCAAATGGCTCGTAAATTAAATCGCATATTGGATGATTTTTTTAAAGTTTTTACATAAACGTTCTTTTTGTACATAAAATACTTAAAAATACCTAAATACTTTGTCTGCACGGACTGCTGAATTAAAGCAATCCGTGCAGACAAAATCTCCAAAAACGTTTCTATGTCTCCACAAGAACATTTAAACATTTTGCTTCGGTTTCTACTTTCGACTTCAATAGCTCTTCTAGAAAATTCTCAAACTCATGCTCGTATAAATTTGAGTAAAGATTGTCATTTTATTTACAACCAGAGAATAGATCCAGTTGAAATGTTATTGCGAACTGCGAATGCACATTCAGCGGTAAATAGCTTGTGGTCTGAGCTCTTTGTGGGTTTTTTATATGCACGTTCGTGTTCAGTTTCACTGAAACTGATGCCATTTATTCGTTTGGGGTATTTAAATTGAATATATTATATTAAAAAGAGGAAAGATTTGCTTGTTTGTATTGAATAGGCTCCGAAACTACTTAACCGATTTGAAAAATTCTATCACTGTTGGAAAGCTACACTATCCCCGGTTGACATAGGGTACTCGTACTTTTTATCCCGGAAATGTGAAAAGCGGATGAAACCGCGGTCGGAAGGCTAGTATCTTATAAAATCGCATTTATTCGTACTTCAAGTTATTATTATTTTAGCTAAGTTCTAGTCGAGTCTAGAGATTAATTTTATCTTTAATATTTGTGTTAATTAAACCAATATCGACTCATAATATATTGTTTTTTTTATTATAAAATATTTGAATGTATAAATGTAATTTAATACAAACCTATAGTGTTATTTTATAAGAAATAAAATACGTATACTTTTTTTTTTGACGCAAACAATGTATTTCCACGTTTTCTTACTTACAAACAAAAAAAGAATTCCTGATCACTTCGTAGTTTGTCAACCTATCAAGACCCTCTTTTTCTCCTGAACTTTAACTTGTTCGCTGGCAAAATAAAATAAGTGTCCGTTAGTGTGGTAGGGTAATGTTGCACACAATTTCTGCTTGTCAGCCTAAATGAGCCAACTTGCCCGGGGAGGTACGTACCATCCTCTCACGGAAGACCGACGCACCAGCTACCAAGCCAGCCTTCGTTTGGTGAGAACGAGTTTAAGTGAACATTTATCTCCACATTATCTTATAAATTCATGTCTTTGTAGTAGATGTTACATTTACAATATGTTAATGCCAGACCCACACAGCCCACGCAAGTCCACATTCCAACCTCGGGTGGGCGAATTAAAATAGGTCGGTTTGAGAGCGCCACGTACTCGTAAGCCTCCGGATTGTGAAAAGTACTTGCGTCAACTAGGGGTCGTGAAATGCAGGCAAAGCGCCTCCACAGGCATGCGGACGCCCACCTCTGTGTGTTCAGTCGACGGGAAATACCAAAAGAACAAACAAAAGATTCTGAATGCAAGCTGTTTACTAACTAGTGTTGTACACAGGGAAAAATGGTACCTAATATTCGTTTAATATTCAGCACAGAATAGATTTTTGAGTTTTATTAAACATTTATAAACCATTTTTTCAAACCAGTTAAGAAGTTTTAAAGTCCTCTGTCTAAAATTTAATTCTAAAAAAAATACATTCTAGAACGTGACCTAAAATGGTTCGGTAGGTACTAATAGGTAATATTGAATTTTAGTCAGTGTAATTAGAATTCCGGTCTCTAATAATATAAAGTTTATTTATATTGTTTTGATGTTTATTTATAATCCCTAAAAATTTCAAACAAATCTGTATTTTGGTAATATTTTTGAGGCATAACAATTTTTATTATAATATTCTATTCAATTAATAATTCACAATAGATTTGATAGTAAAAAACTTACGGGTGTCTACTTCTCATTCATGAAATTCAGTCATGAAAATTTGAAAACCGTAATCACACCGGTAAAATAACTCTACCGGTATAATTACGGTTTTCAAATGTTCAGTTCACACCACTAATTGAGAATGACAAGATATTCCTTGGGGCGCAATGGTAAGCCGTTTGGATTACGACACACTTCGTGGCAGTTACTGCTGTTCCCGTGCAACCAGCTATAAAAGAAACAAACGTAAGTTCTCGAACACACTTGACAACAAAACTAATATCAAGTTCACAAGAAGTTGCAATTATGGGACCTTGAAACTGAAGTGAACGCATTGCTATCAATTTCTTCAATAAAGAGTTGTATGTAAGAGATATCTTTTGCTAAATTATGGGACCTTGAAACTAAAATTAACGCATTGTTATCGATTTCTTCAATTGAGAGTTGTATGTAAGATATTATATTATTTATCTTTTGTTAGTTTTTGTTTTCTATTTAGATACGTGTGTAGATTTGGAATTTTTCTGATATACGCGGTATTATAATGATTAAAATCTTGCACAGTAAATGATGCTTTCTAGTGTAATGTGCTTCAATAAACTAAGCTTAAGCTGAAGAAACGACCGACGAAATGGTGACGGAAAATACCGTGAGGAAACCTGCACATTTGAATGGCTGCTGAGCTATTATTCAATTGGTTTGGTTTCCCTGTTAAGGGAAGGTCAGATGGTGGTCACTAACGTCGCTAATGTCTCCAATAACTGAACTTACAAAATCTTGGACCATGGTGTAAACATGTTCTGTCAGAAATGCTCGGAGAAAGACATTATTTATTCTTACCGTGATAATACAGGTTTTTAAAGGACGCCTTAATTAAGTTGCCATTTTTGTTACTTACAATTCTCCATAATGATAACTACCTTATTTTATGCTCGCTGGTTCTATCTACCTTTTATCGTGGTTGAGAGATTTATAAGGCATGTCAGTCCCACTGTCTTACCCATGTCTGGTGTGTTCAGCCTATCTTACTATTTACACTTGATCGAATCCTCTTTATAAGAGAGGGGTATTACATATTAGCATTATGCTTGATGCTCTGTGTAATACTGTTTTTTTTTTGTACTTTTTTATATTTTCTGATCCTATATTTTAACCTTTTACTGATAAGTCTGGGCGTGGCCAGAGTCTTGAGTTCAATTTTGAAGGTAACAAATTATGTTTCCGTGTTTTGCAACTAAATTCAGATCAGTGTTTGCGTAACCCGTCATCATCATATCATCATCATCAGCCTGTGTTAGTTCACTGCTGGACATTGGCCTCTCCAAATGCTCGCCACGCTGATCGGTCCTCGGCCACTCGCATCCAGCTCCTGCCAGCCATCTTGCGCAGATCATCGCTCCACGTCCTGGCCTGAGGGCGTCCTACACTACGTTTACCGAGACGCGGTCTCTAGAACCCGTTTACCCCAACGGTGTAACCCGTACACCAAATTAATTTAAATCCTTACGAACAACACAGACTAGCGGTAAAAACTACGAGTATAACGCGTGCTTTAATTGCCAGGTCTGGCATACAACTTAATTTGGAGAGAACGCAATGACTCTCATTTTAGTTTACTAGAGTATAGACCAGACCGCTTATAGGGACTACAGCGACCATGTTAGTTTCGAGGATACTGGGGCCTATTTGGAGATTTCGGGCGGATGGAATAAAGTTATTACTCAAGGTCTAAAAAAGATCCTCCAGTTGCAATTTTTTCGGAGTCTTGAACTTCATCTGAGAATATAATATTTCACGTGGATTAGATGAGAAGAATGAAAGCTATTTTTATAACAGTATAGTATAGTTGTAACAGATTTTTTAAATTTTATATGTCAACGAAGCATTAAGTTTTGATGACAATACCAGCAACCCAATTTGAAATATTTATCATTCAGTGTGCTTTTATACATCTCAAAGAAAAGTTATTATCCTGCGTTAACAACAAAATTATCTTATACATTAAAAACAAGTAGACCAAACACTTTAATAAAACGACTAGACAAGTTGCTGTCTTCATAACGCGTGACGAGAATGAAAAGACGTTTTATATTTTCTAAGTTACCTCATTACACAACTTCTTAAGGGAAAAGTGTCTGAATAGAAAGCACGACGTGCTTATTTTCTAATTCAACGAGTACAGTTTTATATTTCATATTGAAAGCCCGCTTCGGTCCCGCCGAATTCAATTTGTCACGGAACGTTTTACCGCGCCGGATTTTTTTATGATATGAATTTTCCCATGCATTCATCTTTTCTGTAATTTTGGACATCTGCTCTTCCTGTCTTTTATTCCGAAGACATAAATCGTCTTTATATGCAAAGAAGTTTTTTCCCCAAATTTTTTTTTAATGTTGTGGATTGATTCAACAGATTTTATAAATCAGAAAGTTACTTTTGTCTATCAACCATAACCATAACCTTCCTTGAAATATAAACCTTATCACGTTCGCATAAACCATATCCACATGAACGAATGAACACAACCAACCACCACCAACCACCAACCACTTTAGTTCGAAACTAGCAGCAAACTGTTAGTTTGCTGCTAGTTTCGAACTAAAGTGGGAGTACTTTAGTTTGAGATCAATGATGTCTATAGAGAAAATTTTAAAGATAAATAATATACACTTTCCTTTCAACAAGGAAACGTGGCTTTTAAACGGAACTTGTGTCGTAAGATCTTGCAACGAGTAAGTAATTTGATCGCCTGATTGTTTTGATGTACGTAGCGTGGTATGTTGATAGATGTTACAGATAAAATCGTTTATTCTGCTTGTTTATCAGTTGTCAGGCGCCAATATTACATGCTATTCTTATTATGGGGCTGGACGCTGTGTGAATAGTGTCCAGGGATATTGTTTTATTTATTTATTTACTATTTATTACAGAAAAATATTGCATTCCTGTGGGACAACGTTGGTATAGTCCACGCGGACAAAGCCGCGGGCCAAGCCTGTTGTAGAATAGAAAACATCAGTTATTTGGTGTGTTTAAAAACCTGTCATGTACTTTTCAAGTTTTCCAAACAGTTAACCCACACTGCATAAGTGGTGCCATCTGGTGTCGCCAAATTATTAACGCCACTTTTTACTAAACTGCCGACCTAAGGTTATAAGGTCACTATGCGGTTACTACCCATTCCATGCTTAATATTCTGGACCAAACCTAACTCTGGTCGTTATTTTTAAGTCGACCATTAGGGCTAGTAATAAAATATTCATTTGAATCGAATGTGCATACGGAATATTAATTTGGGCCATTCAAATTAGAATCAGAATGGTAATATAAAGTTTACTAGCATCTGAGTACTAAATTGTGGTCCGGCCACAGAGGATCACACTATATTTTAACTTACTTAGAGAATTTATTAACTAATACTTACATTCAACATCCAGCTCCTGTCAGCCATCTTGCGCAAATCGTCACTCCACCTGGCCTGAGGGCCTACACTACGTTCACCGAGACGCAAATTTAACGAAAATACTTCTACATTTACGTATATGTATTTTCTTTTGATAAAATAATTTCATACATATGTTTGCGTACAATACGTAACCTTCGTAATTGATCCCAATTACATAATCTGAACAAGAATAGGTTCAATAAATAATTGTGAAAAGGTACGCCGAAAAATATTCTACATCATTACTTTTTTCCTTTATCCCACACTCAATGGGTCAATTTTATTTTTCTTCAACGACAGTTATAAAACAATCATTCATGGTATTACTGTATTCAGTTTTGTTAAGATGTGGCTTTATCTGGTAGTAAGTACCACCCTCACACATAACACCAGCGTCTGGTATGTAATAGTACCGGAGCCCCCCTCCCCCCTTAAAAGGCCGGCATCAACGCATCAGCGATCCTTCTGGTGTTGCAAATGTTCATGGACGGCGGTGATTGCTTACCATTAGGCGACCCGCTGGCTTACCATTAGGCGACGCGCTGGCTCATTTGCCGCCTCTGACATAAAAAAAGAAGGTAATCAAAAACTGCACCGGTTCACCGAAAG
This sequence comes from Mecyna flavalis, assembly GCA_949319885.1. Classification (NCBI taxonomy): domain Eukaryota; kingdom Metazoa; phylum Arthropoda; class Insecta; order Lepidoptera; family Crambidae; genus Mecyna; species Mecyna flavalis. The sequence goes on from OX439439.1 coordinate 6,055,064, forward strand.
AACTTGTTGTTTGATATATTTTGTACCTATGGATGTTACGATGGCTATACACCGGTATCAGGGATATGAAAGCGATAGCCCAGTGCAGTTTTATCTAATCGCCGAAATGTTTTAGCGCACCGATATTTGATCCCCGGAGTTGAGTGCTACTAGAACTGATATTTGTGATATCGATGTATTTGACCAGTAAGAGCACTTATGAGATTTTTAGTACATTTATGGTAGATAAATGTACAGTGTACAAGTATGTATGTTCACTAGCCATAAATGAAATTGGAAAACATTGTACAATAAACATGTAATTTTAGAGAAACTACGACTTTTATATTCTTCGTACTTTAACAATGGGATGTTCGCACATGTGTAAGAATTCTTGACCTAAATACAGTTTTCTAAACACAAATTCCGTTTGATAAATTTAGTTATAAAATATATAGTTATATGGACGTTGTTCAGAGCGCGAACTCGTAGGTACACTCGTGTTAAATCTTTTGCACAAAATTGGTCCCTCGAGAAGTCTAAATGTAATGTTGTCTTTGGCACGCCAGGGCAGACTCTTAAGTACCCATTCGTTGTATGCAGCGTCGGCGGACATAGAAATGATATTTATTTCACTTTTTTTAATTTACTTCTTCTGTAGTGCGTCTCAAAAGCGTATATTTCTCAAAAATTAGTTACTAGTATTAGTTGTTATTTCCAACCGTTGCTTATTTCCAATACCTGCGTGACTGTATGCTTGACTGCCCTCTACTTTATACAAAACGAAATACTTAGATGCTGACAAAATATTCCAGCAGCTCACGTACATCGGATGTGCATGGCAGGAAAATCGACTTATTGTGATGTAACTCGATAGGTACAAAAATATTTTTCCCAACTGATCCCACGCCAATTTGAAGAGAAAATAGTTACTGTCGAATTTTCGACGAATACGATACTATTATTATTCCAATTTTTTTAAAGTCTAGTAAAAGCAAAAGCATGCCAAATTATTCCATCAATACTGCTCCAATTTTGTTTTATATTCTTTAGGTAGTGATAAAGTTTAAAATAAATAGACCTTAGACGCAGACAAGCCTTAGTCTGACAATAATGCCTTAACTAAATCTTTTGCATAAAATTGGTCCCTGGTGAAGACTAATGTTGTCTTTGGCACGCCAGAGCAGACGCTTAAGTGCCCATTCGTTAATTTGCAATGTGCAGCTTCGTCGGATATTGGAAGGACATTTATTTTACTTTGCCAAAGGTTGACCTTTGACATTTATCAGCGGCCAACTTGGGTCTAAAATTTTATATTGAATTTTATTGTACGTCGTTCCCAAGAGTATCACTTGGAAATAGTTTGTGGATAAGACATTGGGTGATTGCGTTTGTCTCGTATCGTTATCTTTTATTTTTGTCGGTATAATATCGATAAGGAAGAATTGAATTGTTTTTTTTTTACACATCAGTAGGGAACTAGAGTCGCTATCAAGAGGAATACATTTCTCTTGATGGTGGTGAACTTTTTACGAATCTACTTTAAGTGTATCGATAGGTTCTTGAATCTATTACTTATCTATAATATTATAAAGAGGAAAGATTTGATTGTTTGTTTTTATTGAATAGGCTCCGAAACTACTGAACCGATTTGAATAATTATTTCACTGTTAGAAATCTACACTATCCCCGGGTGACATAGGGTACTTTTGATCCCAAAAATGAGGGGGGAAGGAGGATATTTAAAACTGAAAACTAAAAAAATATTTGAAACTGCAGGCGGAAGGCTAGTTTTAAATAAAAATGTCAGTTTCGTTAAATTGTTAAACGGTTAATCCTGATCGTTTCAACCACAAAACAACTAAACATCCCATTTACACAAAGAAAATGTTACTTTAGTAGTATTCTAGTGACGTTGCTCTCAAAGGGGCACGTCATTTGGGAACCTAAGCACTGGTTTCGTTGATTACTACAGGTGCACTATGGCAAACTAGGTAATTTATAATTCGTGTCCAATTTCATCTCTGACTCTCTCAAAGGATGGACACATTATACAGTAAAAGCACATTTTTAGCCACATAATTGTAATGGAATAGAAGTGGAAGATTAGCTTCAGTTCTTTGCCATGCTAATCAAAAGCCATGAAAAAACATGGGACAAGAAAAAAAATTGTTTTTATTTATTTTTTATACCAAGTCAGTTGGCAGACAGACACGCAGCCCACCTGATAATAAGCGGCCACTGCGGCCTATTCCATTGAGAGACACTTCACTAAGAAGCGTCGCTCAATGTGCTGCCAGACTGTAGACTCATCTGATCTTCGAGCCTTTGATTTCAAGTGTACTGGCTCCCACATTAATACTGCCGGAACACAGCCAGGGCTATTATGGCGGCAGATTTCACCTGTGGTAGCTAGCCAGTCGTACTCTGAAAAAGTCCTACCACCAACCAAATTAACGCTATCGTTCGAGTGATACTTTAAAAAAAACTCCACTTTATTTAATTGTCACTCAAAGTAAATGGAACACACTCTTACACATTGTACACCTAAAAGTGAAATAAAATAAGGGGCCGTTCAAGTATTACGTAAGCACTATGGGGGGGTGGGGGGATCTTTGTTTTGCTTATTTTGGATGACATGGGGGGTAGGGGGGTCTAGATGATGATTACGTCATCGGTAGTTATTTACTTTTTTACACCAATGGCAACCCTCACATTGCCTATGCTTGAAAACGAAACCCATTTTCGGGGATTCCCGCAAAAAATGCATACGTTTAGGCACTCGCTTTAGAACCGATTAGGGGAATTACCGTGCGCTACTCAGTTGTCTAAATTTCCTCTGTCAGTGTATTGTTTCGTTTGGATACTATAGCGAGTAGACGTATTGTAAGTATACCAAAGCAAGATTACATTTTAGTTAGAGCACCATGATGTGAGAAGACGTAGACATTCCAAAATCGGATTAAAGTTAGCAGACTCACAACACTGAACAGCAATCTAAGCAATCCAATGTCAGCGAAAACTTAGAATCATGGATTCGGGTTTCATAGACTGAAGACTTTTTATTTAATATGTGTACCAATGTTTAATATGTGTCCGGTGCTTTAATACTCTTTCGATCGAAAGAGCTATAGAGCAAAATCGGGGGTCTAAGGTGTTCGTACAATCTCTCGGAAGAAGCCACCTGACGAATCTGACCACAGCAAGTGGAGAAGTTGTTGCCTCAAAGCCGGCAGTCCGTTCGGAGGTAGAGGACTTTTATGGCCGGTTATACGCTTCGCATGCATGTCGACCTGATCCCGAAAATGAGGACTCTAGAGCCACGTTAAATCCCTATTACACTGAAGACCTGCCAAAAGTGAGCGTTGGCGAAATCGAGATTGCTCTTGGGCAGCTTAAAAATGGAAAAGCCCCTGGAGAGGACGGCGTTACTACTGAGCTGCTAAAGGCTGGAGGGAACTCCAAAGGCGTGGAGTAGGAGTGTGGTCGTCCTGTTCTTTAAAAAGAGTGACAAAAGCCGCAGAACCGATAGCCGTTGGGGTAAACGGGTTCTAGAGTGGAGACCGCGTCTCGGTAAACGTAGTGTAGGACGCCCTCAGGCCAGGTGGAGCGATGATCTGCGCAAGATGGCTGGCAGGAGCTGGATGCGAGTGGCCGAGGATCGATCAGCGTGGCATTTGGAGAGGCCTATGTCCAGCAGTGGACTATCACAGGCTGATGATGATGATGATGTGTACTAAAACTTTAAAATAAGTTTGTTATGTTCGTAAGATTATAATATTTTTGTCCCTTACTCTATGTTGAATACTGTATAAGTAAAATCTAATCTCTATCCTAAATCTATTTTATTATTTATAAAGTTATAATTATAACATTATAATTATAGTATATAAAAAAAATCTTCTTCTTCGTCCTAGCGATTTCCCAGCCTAGTGCCGGGGTCCGCTTTCCTGCTTAACTTTCTCCACTTTGCCCGGTCTTCTGCATCCTCAGGAGTGAGATCGTTCTCTGTCATGTCGTCCTGCACGACATCCAGCCAGCGCTTCTTAGGCCTACCGCGTGATCTAGGGCCTTGGACAGTTAGTTCGGAGTATATAAAAAAAATATAATTGAAAAATGTTTACGTAAGCATAGGGGGAGGGGGTAAGAGCTTTGCTTACTTTTGCTGACAAGGGGGGTGGGGGGGTAAAAATTTGCAATAAATCTGCTTACGTAATACTTGAACGGCCCCTAAAGTTGCATTATTCATTCAACAATGACTGTTAATTGGGTATTTGGAGATTCATATCTCTGAACATAACTAAACATCAGAGAACAACAATGAACTGGTCCCAAATAAAGCAGCTTTAACTTGTATTATTGGTGTGTTACAACAATTAGAATATACCTACTTAAATGGAAAAATAATTTTAACCCATTGTTCGTTATAACCGTCATCATGATCACAATCCGAACACCAATCGTTTTTAGAATCTCGTTAACATCCATTTTAAATTCCCGGCACGTCATTCAAATTTCCACTTCCGATAAAAATCTGGCGGTGCCTACCGAAATTCGGGTCGCGGACAAAAGATATTAATTATTTGGGCACAATAGCACAGGTAGATCGGGTGTGAATATCGCGGCGACAATCGACTTATTGGGGTGTGTAACGCGATAGGTATGAAAATATTTGTCCCAACTTGAATAGAAAATACTGCGTCGCTGCCGAGGAAACTTTCAGTGAACTGGATAACCTATTGTAACATTTTAAGGGATGATTTTTTGACGGATTACAATTTTTCATGTTTTCAAATTTTATTCCCCTAAAATTTAAGTAAAACTACGAATGTATCATTAGGTAAAACCTATAGTCAAAAACACAATGCTTGGCATATTAACTACACATACTAAATGAGGAATAGGGATTCTATGAATCAAAACATATTTTGTCGTCGTGATTTTCCCAAGTTGGCTGATAGGCATGCAGCCAACTACAAATGTAGTAAGCAGCTACAGTGGCTTTTTCTATTGTGGAGCACTTCAACAGGAAGCATAGCTCAATTTGCTGCCACAATGTATCTACTGACCTTTGAGTCTTTAATTGTCAAGTATACTGGCTTTTACTAAACTACACCTGTACACTGTATAGTCTATCGAACTATAAGAAGCGTGAAGAAGCACCTTGTGAGCCAGTACTGCGATGCCAACGGATAGAACGCCACGGTGTTGCGTCAGCTGTTGTCATGGTAATTTGGGTTCCCCTTTTGCTTACCATCAGGCTAAGTGGAGCCAATGTACGCGCTACTATAAAAGAAAAGTAAAATCAATCTCTCAAATCGAATCTCGAACCCACGACCTCTGCGATATAAACTCAAGCCGTGTAACCACTGTTCAGACCGTCGATTGAACTACTCATTTTCCTACTAGCCTTCCGCCTGCGGTTTCACCCGCGCGTAATCTCTTTTTTCAAATATCCCCCCTTCCCCCCACATTTCGGGGATCAAAAGTACCCTATGTTCACTGGGGATAGTGTAGCTTTCCAACAGTGAAATAATTATTCAAATCGGTTCGGTAATTTCAAAATTGTTATTCCCGCGGGAATGAGACGTTTCCCGTAGGAATTTTATAGCTTATGTACTAATCCGGGCTATAAACTATACGTGTGCCAAATTTCATCTAGATCCGTTCAGCCGTTTAGGCGTGATTGAGGAAGAAACATCCAAACATCTAAACATCCAAACATCCAGACTTTCGCATTTATAATATTAGTATGATGACCTAAATAACTAGTGAATGATAATAGCAAATGCCATGAATAAAATATACTAGAAATTCTCGCGTAAATAAAATGAATAACAGAAGATAAATATTATGTTGCACACATTTTCTAGTCATATCAATCACTGAAAAGTTATTCATGCATTCCATTTTTCACTACACGTAAACATAAAACGTTTCCAAAGCATTTGAGTGCAAGTTGAGAAACCATATTTTATCTCGCCTTAGATTCAGCGAGCATTTCCCTCATGTATCTAATCAAACTTTTGAACATGGGATTTGTTTAAGCTGAATATTCATCTTTATTCTTAAAGATATAATTATACTTTATCATCTTGATACCCTTATCCTACACTATAATAGGGTCGGATAAGGAAGGAAAACTACCCTAAATATAAGGGTAGTTTTTCCTTGATTACGACACACAAATAAAACATCAATACTTATAAACGGACACTTATTTTCTTAAATACGTCATGTCAAGGCTATTTTCCGAGACAATTTTTTAATATTTACTACTTTTATTACGGAATAAAAAAATCCTAAAGCGTTCTAAAAATTTTTTTATTAAAAAAATTCAAAGGTTCCATACTAAATAAATTTTCCCTAAGTAGATTTCCTATAGAGGCACTCGATCCGTGTCAACGCGAAGTTATGAGGGTTCACCCTCACTATCTTCTAGTCCAAATCGTCAAATACCTATATTTTGTATGAAGATATTATTTTTGCGAGAAATTCAATAAAGTTGGTATTATAAAGAATTTGCCTTATTTCTCTCGCATAGAATTAGGTTTATGTAGGCCTTGATCGAGATCCAGACTAAATACAAATATACAACTTGATGCAGAAAAATGCATACAAATGTATTGCACTGAGTAGAGATCATTTCCGCAACTTTGAGTGTTTGAAGATGACTCATCGTTTTCGTTTCCACGTTTTCGCTCGTCGGCACTATCTGGGGGACACACCCAGATACAAATCAGTTGTCAAAATGTCAAACTGTGTAAAGCCGTAATGAAGTGTTTCTTGGAATCGTTCGGAATAATTTATTCTTGTGTATAGGGTAAAAGGCTCATCGTTATATGCTGACACATCAAAGAAACATACCTACAAAGCTATTTGCTTCGTCATATTTGACTTCATCAGTGTAATACTCGTCTATATGATAATATTATAAAGAGAAAAGATTTGACTGTTTGTTTGTGAATAGGCTCCGAAACTGCTAAACCGATTTGAATAATTCTTTCACTGTTGGAAAGCTACACTATCCCCGGCCGTTATAGGGTACTTTTGATCCCGGAAATGTGGGGAAAAGGGGGGGATATTCTCAAAACAAACTACTTAAAAATAAATATTTCAGCGTTTTGTTTTGTTTTGATCTTCATGAAAAACTTACATCTACCAATACATTTTTAAAATAAATGTCTTCGCGTCAAAGACCCGTGGTGATAACTATTCGGAACATCCATTACACTTACTAATACCTAACAGTGTTACTTATTAAAACTTTGAACACCCTTCTTTTTGCGTCGAGAGGGTTAAAAAAAACATCGGTTTACCCATGTCATTACTCAGCATTACAAAACAAAACAAAATACTGTTTTTCAATACTCCAGTTAAACTGTTTCCAAATATATTTTTACTTTTGAAACTCATTCGAACAAATGAAGGGCCAGCTTTCGTGTTTCACTCGGCTGTCAACTATTAAGCGACCTTATCCCCATTTAAATGATCTAAATTTAAATACGTGTGCTTCTATTTGCATAATACTCTGCATCTATATATCTTATAACACACAAGTCTGTCACGAACAGGCAAAGATGATTTAACCATCACGAATTCCTGAGCAAACGTAACAATATTTATCGTTCTGAACTATTCTGGTTTGAACTAATAAACAACCGCTAATCTGACTCGTAACTCTCATTTATGTGGTAATGATAACATAGTTTATATATATAACAATTTGGACAGTGCGTTAAATATCACGTGCGATATTGTGTGAAAAAAGTAGTTTTGCTAATTTAGATATAAAGTTTATTAGGAGATAAGATTATTATAATTTATTTCCTTGACTTTTACCGCTTAACGTAGTTTTTACTTAGTACGGAATTACATGTCAAGAATAAGACAAGTTTCTTGGAATATTAATCATAAAAAGTAAAAATTAATTGAAATCTTTTCGAAACAATATGGAAAAGTTTAAAACAAACTGTAGAATTTAATATAAAAATTGAACTGAAATTAACTCTTGTTTTTTCTTTTGTTTCAGATAAGAAAACAACTAAATCAATGCTGGCTTGAAGACAGAAGAAAACCATGTTACTTTACACTAATATTCTAGTCATGTGACGAAAAGAAAACTGCAAAAAACTATTTTAGGGATCGTAAGACACTATGAAACGCATTGACATCCTAAAAGAAAGACCGCATCATAGAATAAAGCAGCTACTCAAACATGGTAGCAAGCCTGGATGGTTTATGATGCCCAGTTAAATACAAAGCAAAATTATGCCGACCGAAACATGGGCTACAGATGAACCACTTTACAATGACAGCTTTAGTAATTTCAACGAAAGTAAATCTAGCAATAATGCCACAGACCCGATCGAAGATAAAGCCATTCAGGTGGCCTTCTGCGTTGCTTACACACTTATCTTCATCATCGGCATCTTTGGCAATGCCATTGTATGCTACGTAGTAATCCGGAATAGAGCGATGCAAACCGTCACTAACCTATTTATCACGAATCTCGCATTATCAGATATACTATTATGTGTGTTTGCAGTACCATTCACACCTCTTTACACTTTCTTAGGTAGGTGGGTTTTCGGTGGCTTACTGTGCCACATCATGCCTTATGCTCAAGGTTGTAGCGTCTATATTTCCACGTTAACTCTCACCTCGATCGCAATTGATAGGTTTTTCGTCATAATATATCCTTTTAAGCCTCGAATGCAAATCAAGACTTGCATTGGTCTTATTATTTTTATTTGGGTTTTTGCTCTATCAGTTACTTTCCCTTACGGGTACTATATGGCCATGCAAGACATTTATTGTGCCGAAGAATGGCCCTCTGATCAAATACGTAAAGCTTTTGGAGCTGTAACTACTATAATGCAATTTGTGCTTCCATTTATTGTCATGGCATTCTGCTATACTTGCGTCAGTATAAAGTTGAATGACCGCTTGAAATCAAGACCTGGAAGCAAAAATAGTAAGAAAGAAGATGCAGAGAGAGAAAGGAAAAGAAGAACTAATAGAATGTTAATAGCAATGGTAGCCATATTTGGCTTATCTTGGCTACCCTTAAACTTAATAAATATCAGTAGTGACTTCTACTCTTTGGCTGAAGACTGGACATATTATATGGTGTTATTTTTTGTTGCGCATTTCATAGCTATGTCTTCCACTTGCTATAATCCATTCTTGTATGCCTGGTTAAATGAGAATTTTAGAAAAGAATTCAAGCAAATTTTACCTTGCCTAGGAGCTTTAGTGACAAAAAAGTCCAAACGAAAATTTAATCAGTCTGAAAGGACTGGTGCCTTTCGTTCCGAGAAAACCTGTAACGGCAACGAAACAGTCCAGGAGTCGCTGCTAACTTCAACTGTAAATAAAATGCCGTCAGTACGATACAAAATCGAATTCGATGATAAGTTAAAAGAACTTGACGATGAAGGAATAGAAAATATAAGCCCAGACGAAAAGCCAGAAGGCAATCCGAGTCCTAACGAAGACTGCGTTAACATGTATATGTTTGTAGATAAATCTGGTAGAACCTCGGATAAGGAGCCAATAGTATCAGCACTATAACTTCATTGGTAAGTATCTGCCGTTGCATTCTCAATGATAAGCTTAAAAATAAATTGCAAATAATATAAACCTATTGAGAATAAGCTTTTCTTTTGTCCAGAAAACAAATACCACTAAATGATTCTCAATCTAAATAATAGGTTTCTTTCAGTCAGTTGAGCTTTGTGTTGCGTACGAAACATAAACAGGTTTTCCTTTTGATAACTTATTATCTGGAATTGAAATGTTAATTCTTAAAGCAATGCACATTTTTATTAACAAAATGAGATCAATTCGTAAAGAAGCCGACTTATGTATGTAGGATTTTAAAATATAATAATAACTCTAGTGATTGCTTACCATCAGTCGGTCCGCTGGATCCTTTGCCGCCTCTAGCATAAAAAAAAAGTTTGAATAGGAGGGTGCTTTATTTTCTAATGATCTAATATTAAATTATCTTGATAATAATTACCAAATCTACGATTTAATTCAACTAGGGAGCTGCGTATCGTCTAGCTGCTACTATTACTAATTAATGGGTGGAAGCAAACCAGACACTTCGTGATATATGAAACGACAAATTGGATCCCGTTTGGCAGCAAAGTCAAGTCGTAAATGCAATAAATTAATGACTTAGATACGTCTGGATTTCATAAAGATAAGGATGTATGCCATTAACAAATAGAAGTCTTTAGTTTTTAATAAATAATTGTTCCAAGAATAATAATAATGCAGTTTAAAAAATTTACCATCAATATAAATTTTCCAAGGAACCTACTCTAGAGTGGTATCTATATTATAATAATAGTCACTTAATCTATTACGAAAAGAAGCAAAAGAGAAAATCTTCAATCGAATGTTCAAAATAGTACCTACATAAAATCCGAGAGCAATAATTTTTACTTCTAAAATATTCTGCAATTGTTTCGTTTTATATTTATTTATCAGAACACGGAAGCGTACGTGGGACATATTTTATGCCTTACAATCGACCATGTGCGCAGTAAGATCGGAATTTTACGAGCTTTAACTTTTAACGTTTTCTTTTTATTATAATTTTATACTTATGGGTTATTCGATTTATCGATAATAATATCAGTGCCAGAAATATTACCACTTTCGTTGGTACTCATTAAGTACATCAAGATTCATATTTTCAAGTCACAAAAGATGAATTTATTAAGGCGTTATCATAAATGCCATGCTATTTTTATAATGGTTTTGAAAATTTACTACTCATGAAATAAAACCTTATCTAATCATTCCGTGATGTATAATGCTGTAGTAAATCGAAACGTCAGGGTTAAAAAGCAGATTTTATTAAGACTTTATCTGGGGGCACGGCAGTGCCCCCGCCAAGTCGAGCGCGAAGCAAACACTGCCGTACCATACTTTACTGGAACCATTTCGCCGCATTTTCAGGCCCCTATTTGAGAACCTCTGGATAAGACCAGAACGCAGAAATTTTCGTCATTTAGTAAGATATAATCACATACTTAAAATCCAAAATTTAAAGTCTGTAAGTCATTTAGTTCAGAAGTTAAGCGAAAGCAAAGTTTCGCATTTACGACAGACACTCACTCACTCACTCACTCACTGATGATCATCATAATAGAACTAGTACTTTCCATACACTCAGAGAGCTGAAATTTGGTACAGAGTTAGGGTTTAATGGCCACATAAAGGGAAAACTATAAAAACCAGTATATTCGAAGATCTGGAGTACCTGGTGACCCTGATTAGAAAACACAAGAGCCCAACCAAACTATTAGAGATCGACATATACCGCCTTTACAAAAAATACTCAACTTGGTGAGCCGCTTTATTTGGTGGTAGTGGGGGGATGGGAGGGGAAAGGGGGATGAGAGGGGAGGAGGGATGGGGGAGAATGGGGATGCGAGTGAGATGGGGGATGGGAGGGGAGGGGGAAGGGGTGGGAGGGGTAAAGGGGACGGGAGGGTGGATGGGAGGGGGAAGGGGGATGGGAGGGGGAAGGGGGATGGGAGGTGGAAGGGCATGGGAGGGGGGGATGGGTATAGTAGTAAAAGGGGGGGAGGTGGGGGGGATGGGGATAGTAGTACCTTATCAATCCTATCCCCCTTCCCCCTCCATATTTATAACCTGGAATAGGGCATTGGCTTTAAAATTCTTACGGGTAACGTCTCATTCCAAATAGATACAAAATAAATCAATATGCGCACGTTCCTACAAAAAGAAGTGAAATCCCACCAAAAACATTCTGTAAAAAACTGCTTGTTTATCTCTAAAAAGTAATGAAATCTAGACAAAGTCGTGCCAAGTCTAAGGTTCCTTACTGCGATTTCTTTATTATTATAGTTAATGTTGTGTGACTTGGCCGTTGAAGGGTACACAAGGGTACTTACAAAACCAGGTGCTCCATTACTCCATTGTAGACTTAATAAAGCTGCCTATTTCAACGTAGGTACTGACGAAAGAATGTTCAACCTAAACATTCTTTATACGTTAGTGGGTACAATCAATTTTGTTTACATGTAATGTTATATCTGTTGTAACTACCTATGTTTGTTAAGCAAGATAATAACCCATACTGGTATTGGTAAATGCACGCTAGTGTTTCATTTGCCCCTTCGAAGTTGAGTTGCAGGTCCGTTTGGCCGTCTGGCCCTTCAACGGCCAAGTCACACAACATTAACTATAATAATAAAGAAATCGCAGTAAGGAACCTTAGACTTGGCACGACTTTGTCTAGATTTCATTACTTTTTAGAGATAAACAAGCAGCTCCATCGAGACTTGGCTAGTTTTTTACAGAATGTTTTTGGTGGGATCATGTTGTTTAGACCTCATATTATGTATTTTTCGGAAATCACATATACAGTGGTGGACATATAATTAAAGACACTCTTGATGTTGAATACGTACAACAAAATAAACGGTATTTAGAGACCCAGATAAGTATTAATTCCATATTTATTGGTTTTCATACGTACACTGTTGTCGTATTTTTAAAATGCGGACAGAAAAAAAGTTATTAAAGCAATATTTTAGTCTTATTTCCTTTTTTAAATGTAACACAAACTTTGTCGATACATTTTTCGCTGGTCAGATAATTAAAGACAGTGCGTATTTCATGTTCTAAAGTTAGCATAACCATAAAAGGAGAACTTTAACTTTTTCTTTTATGCAGATTTTATCCTGACAAGCAGAAACTAGTTTAGTTTTAAACTTGCTTTAAGTATTTATTGTGATAAAAATGAATTAGTATGGGAAAGGGAAAAGGTTGCGATTCTCCCTAGTAAAGGAAGAAAATTAAAAAAAATATATATCAAATGTTGGTCGGACAGTACATTAAAAGATCACTAACGATGCTCTAAAATATGGTTATAGACGATATCCGGAATTTTAAGAAGTTTTATACGGTTCACATGCCTAGGAAATTTTGACCGAGAAAAACAACCACCTCAAAAATAGCATCATTTGATTAAAAAAGACCTATCAAATGGCTCAAAAGTCATGCTTTATGAAGTATTTGGTGTAGAGGGGTCTAAAGTAGTATCTAACAGAACGATTAGAAGGAAATTATGGAAGTCACCCTTTTTTGAAAATTTTTTTCTAAGATCCTTCGTTTGAAGAAATAAAAAAAATAGGAGCAAAATTACGATTTGCCCAAAAATATTCACATTGGGACAGAAAGACTGAGAAAAAATGTGTTTATTTCCGAATAACTTTAACTAAGTTTAACTCTAAAGGAAAAGTTTAAGTTAGGCGTCCTCCAAATAAAAAAATGCATCCAAAGTACACAAAGATAACAGTCGAACGTTGAGGGGGTAATACAAAAATTTGAGGATATTTTCCTGATAAAGATGTGGGACCTAATAAAAAAAAATACAAGGTAGCAGGAATAAATTTATTAAACGAGTATTTTAGAAAAAGTCTTGTTCCTTACGCCAATGAACATTTGCCGGTGATATAGACTTTTTAACACGATAACGATCCCATAAACACTTCAGCAGGAGTCAAAGAATTGCTAAGGAGCCAATAAGTAACAGTTTTAGATTGGCCACCGTACTGTCCCGACACTAACCCGATCGAAAACATGTGATCTAATGTAAAGAAAATCAAACGAAAAAATCATACAAGTAATGTTCATCAACTTTACTCGACGTTTAAAACGGCATGGGTGCAGATTTCGATTCAAACCTGCAATAATTTGAAGGCATCAATGCCTAGGCGGGGTTGGACTTTTATTGCTGCTAAAGGACATGCGACAAAATGTTAATGTCGTGTTTTTATGTTTTTAAAATACGTCCAAAATGTATTAAAATCAAGTTCGTTTCAAAATTTACTAAGTTGATTTTTTTATAGTTACTTAATGAGTCTGTCTTTAATTAGTTGTCCAGGTCTTTGTATTCGTTCGTACTGCTTGCAATAAACTTTACCAACAAAAAAAAATTATAGAACATCTTAAGTATCTTTATTTTACTTCAAAAATTTTACGATAACCCTAAGAACAATTTAAGTAATATTGCAAGATAATAAATGTAATACAATAAAAGTATAAACGGTAGGTAAACTCTGAAAACTTAATATCTCCTCATTGTCTTTAATTATATGTCCACCACTGTATGTTGCGAATGCCAACAATCTGTTTTTTGCTACTTGGTTAAAATAGCTTAAAAGTTTTCAAAGCCGATAATTCAGAAGTCTGGGTAGGCCTGGATCACAAATTTCATTTTGCTTTATGATCTGAAATAAACGAACTTAACACGTCACCTTATTATTTTAACTATGGAACCCTAAAAAATAAAGAAACACCTGTACCGCCGTCTTGGAAAATAATTACTTAAACTTGCCTTACTTAATTTAATACTAGTATTGCTCGTGTAATCTGTTAAATTTTTTAACCTTCCAGCCAATGGTTCAGATTCTTTGCAATTTATTTATTTTTCAGAAATTTTGACCACACGTGTTGCTAGTTGCGTTTAGATAGTAGTACTCGTAGTTGATATGCCTTGGATTATTTTAGCTTTTTCACGCATTTCATTGGCATACTCATCAATGATTGGACTTAACTGTATATTAAGTAATTTACTATTAGGCAACCATATAAGAAATGTTCAATAAATTAGTAGTATTTCCATTCACAAGTGAAATTGTTTTCAAATACGGGCGTATTTTTAAAAGTAATGACACAGTCATGGTTATTGATTACATGTTTGACTGAATTAATTAATATTTCATGTTCATGAAAGAACTATAATTTGATTTTCCGATACTTGCAATAAAAAAATGTGTATTAAAATATTCATTTCAATTAAAGTTAATGAAATTGTTTTTCATTGTTTCAGGCATTTTATGTTCGAGAGGCGATAGAAAATAGTTTAATTTGTAGCAAATAAAAAGAATGTAATAAAATCACTGCAAAATAAACTAAGGAAGCGAGTTCATTATAAAATAAATTGCGTTTCAAATTGACAGTTTAAAATGCATGGAATATAAAATTGTATTCGTGATAGTTACAAATAACATTGTATAAGTAGTGCATCAATATAAGGAGAGATGTATGAAATATAAAAAGAAAAAAAGTACCTACGTTTCATTTTTGTGTTCCACATTTCCAAAAATTCCAATCGCTTGTTAAAAGTTGTTTCTTTTAATTAATGTAAATAATTTGTCATTAGATGTACTTATTATCGTTGTTGTAAAATATAGATAAAAAATAGTTTTAGAACATAGTTGTGTATATAAAATGTATAATTCTGTTAGAAAAAAAGTATTTATGTCAATTAAAGTTCTCTAAGAACTATGAGCCCATTGACAAAAGTACTTTTTTTGTTAAGTCAACGATGTTTAGCTCTGTAACTTACGATAAAAATATTTTTGTAATTGTAAATTATAGATTAATGAGTATATCTACTTGCAAGGCCTTGTAATTATTGTCAATGGAGGAAATATGTGCAATTTCGCTGTCATAATAACGAATAAAGTACCTATACCAAAGATTAATTATGGTGTTTTGTCTTTTATCAATCTCACGGGTTATTTTTTTTTATTTATTTTTTATTCCTATTTTTAAATTAATAAAAGCACGAGGTATACCTTTGTAGTCTAGTGGTTTAAGTACCAAGACGTGATCACGGGGCCCTGGGTTCAATTCCCGGGCAAGGCAAAAATCGTTGGCCTTTGCACTGTAGTGGGATACAAAATAGGCTGCATAAGTCTTTACCTATCTCTATTTTATCTATATCTATACTAATATTTTAAAGAGGAAAGATTTGATTGTTTGTTTGTGTTTACTATATAGGCTTCGAAACTACTGAACCGATTTGGAAAATTCTTTCACTGTTGGAAAGCTACACTAGCTAGTGCTAGCTACGCTAGTGTAACATACATTTAAGAGTAAAATGTATGCTAACTACGCAAAAGACCTCAAAACGACTACAACAAATTAGTTAAAAATGTTAAAAAACCAAATTAAAAATATAAAAATCATTTTTTTTTCTTAATGCACAGACTGCACACCTCTGGGGCTGCAGCTGGCTGCTAATATTTAATAGAGGATGTTTTCACACAAGTTCCACTAAACTCTAAATATCTCATTTCATGTTGAAAGTTTAACGGACAACATAATAATATCGCTTTTTATACTTCGTAGCAGATTGAAAGCTGAAAGACGTCTAAACGAAGGATTGATTGATATCAAGAAAAAGTTGAAAAATTAACCAGATCGTGTCAAGATTAGCAACGTACAAGACATGAGGAAATTGCTTGTACTAAATGTTAGGAATTTTGTATTGGCTTTTTTGTCGCGGTGTTGATATCGATTTGTATGATTTCGACGAGCCGTTGGTGTAATCGTCGAGAAATCGGCTACCAGAGGTCGCGGGTTCGATCCTGTACGGTACAAACATTCGTGTGCATGAATAAGTATGTCTGTTTGTATCGGTCTGGGTGTTTCTATGTATAATGTACCTATGCATTTACAAAAAAAAAAGTATGAAAAGAATAATGTCCAGAGGTATTTATTTTTTTATTACGTAAACAAACGAGCTACGCAATAGGTAATATCAATAAAAAAATTATCGCCAAATGTATTTTATGCGTCCATACCTGAAACGAAATCCCTTTATTCTAATTTCAACTTAAAAACAACAGTAGTAGCTAACTGTAGTAGTAGGTAGGGTTATTCACCAACTCGACACGAGAGAACTGGACACGCGTGTCCGGTTGGTAAAACTGAAAATTAGTATCAGTTATTATTTCGTCATCTGACCACGCTAAGATTTAACGCGTGTCCAGATAGTGAAACTTAAAATAAATATCCTTCATGTTTTCGTTAACTGGACACACGTTTAATTTTAAAAGAACACATTGTAAAGTACATAACAGTCACGTAGATTAATGCCATGCAAATAAACGTCCCTTTGTTATAGATGCTTGAAATAAAAGAATTTATTTATTTATTTGTATATTTAAAAATTAGCGCACTGGAGAACAGACCTTCATGATTCAAATTAATTAATCATCGTTACAATTAATTATGGGTACCATACTTAAATACCATGCTTGCCGTATGCGAAGTGATCCCAAATCCAACCACTTTGGAGCTTAAAGCAGTAGACCATCGATTTTGTAGTAATTATTAATTGGAATTCTTTGTCATCAGCAGTGTTTTCGAACCGATACGACTTGCAAGTGTTTAAAAAAAGAGTGCAGGCCGGCAGCGCATCTGTGATTTCACCTGATTTGCAGATGTCTATGGGCGGCAGTAGTCACTAGTCACTTTCCATCAGGTACGCCGCATGCTCGTCTGCCCGCTATAACAAAAAAAAAAAAATTTTTTTTTTTTTGGAACTTAGAGTGCAAATAAAATTTCTTGGTAATGACTGATTCAAACTTAAAGTCCTAGTTGTAACACCTGTTCGAATGAAAAATACTTTACCGATAAAAGACGCAGATAAATTATAACACCCATAAAGGACAACGCAAGAAGTTGTATGGGCTCTGTCCCCACCCACCAACAGACTTGGCAATAGTTTCAATATAATTATGACATTCCATAAAGACAAATAACCATTTTTAATCCAAAAAATGACGGGGTATTCAAAAACAATAAAACCGTGCTTATGCCGTACGCCTAAGATCACAGACCAGAGATTAAAATAGACCCCGCAAGTACGTCAATTTGTATGAGAACCGACCGTGCCATATTTTTTGTACCTACTGTGACGTAACGAGCGCGATTTAGTGATGAGAAGTAGGGACACGCCCACTTCGTCTCGATTCTCGATTCGATTATAAAAATCACTACATAATATAAAACACAAAGTCGCTTCCTGTCTGTCTGTCCCTATGTATGCTTAGATCTTTAAAACTACGCTACGGATTTTGATGCGGTTTTTTTAAATGGATAGAGTGATTCAAGAGGAAAGTTTATATGTATAAAACATGCATAATATAGTAGAGAAACACTGATGATTTTAGAGGTTTTTAATTTAAGGTCGTAAATAATCGCATTTTTTTGCGCTTACATTGCAAACGCTGGCTGAACCCTACGAGATAGATCAAAATAATGTACTACACTATTGTACACCTTAAAAAGTTTTACAAAAAAGTCCGCGATGGTATATGTCTATCTCTTAGGGATAACCCACAATAACCATTTTCCTTTACTTATTACGATAAAATAATGGCTTATTTACGAAAAAGTGATTTTAAGCAATACAGTATTAATCCTTATCCAATAAAGTACCATAAATAAATTGTGCATGTAATATAGATCAATATGGCCCTTTACATCATGTAATTTAAATGAATAGTTTCGAAGATATTACAGATTTAAAATGCAGGGACATAGCGATTGCGGCGGTACTGGCCGGGGAGCGGATGGATGAACTTTTGTTATTCTTTCACGTAAAAACTACTAATTGATTTTAATGAAACTTTACAATAATATAGCTTATACATAAGGATAACACATAGGCTACAATTTACAAGATATTCCCGCGGGATAACGTCCTATACACTACTACTGTTCACGCGGGCGAAGCCGCGGGCGGAAGGCTAGTTTATAAATAAATAAATTATTATTTTTAACTAATGTTAATAAATATCCATTTTTAAACTCTTCTTAATTTGTACGCCGGTTGACAGTACCTAATGTAACCTAATTGTCACTTTATGCTTGATTTTATTTTTCACATTGTCAAATAGCCTATTATCATTCCTGCTTCCAAAATCGACTAGGTACCTTTAATCGATTTTAATACATTATGTGTATGTTGCATAGAACGAACATCACTAAACACTGTATTTGACTAAAAACGCCTGTGCCACGAAACTTAAACGATATGCGAAAGTACCGCCTTGTTTGATATTCATTGCTTATAAAGCACGCAATACAATTGGAAGGCCAGTATAAAATACGCAATGTATTACGAAATTGCGATTCACGCGGCTTAAGCATTATTTACATAATTGTTTTCTCAAAATTGATAAATTTTGAGAAAACAATTATGTAAATAATGCTTAAAAGGATAATAAATATTAATATAATGATCGTTACCTGGCAGCTATGCTTAGTTTTGAGGTTAGATAGCGGCGTATGGTTGAAGTCAAAAGATGTCTAAGGAGTTTTTTTTTAATAATCAGGATTAGTAAGTTCTTTTCGGTCATACACTTTCAGTGAAATTATTATAAAATTATTTTACAATGAATATATAAGTATAATTAATTTTAAATTACTTTACCTGATTGTTGTTCCACCAAGGAATGAGAGTTCGGCCACATGACAGCACTTGCGCACTCACTTTTGCACTCATGCATAAATAGTTTGAACTTAAATAGTTTTGTTTAATAAATAAATAAAAAAACTTAAAACGGATAAAATTCGCGGCTTAGATAAATTGCATTTTAACAAAAACCCGACGATTTGCTAGACACAGCAATCGTGTCTAAGAAATCGTGTCGGAATGACCAAAAAATTATGCGTCAAATGGATATTGATATTGTTACGTCTACCGTCACCTTTCTTTTTGATTCAGAAACCGCTGTTTTCTCTATCATTTTATCCTTGAATGGGAATCAATTCAACGAACAAATACCGGCGATATCATGAATCAAACGTCTGTTTTGTATAATAAATAAACTGAGATTTTTATCGATTCTAAGTTGTTTTATTTAATGAGTAGCATAATATCACAAATATCATCAACTAAACCTAGTTGTTCAATCGTTGATGAGACTGGCCGCTAAATCTGTAGCTGGGTTGGTGAATATTAATTTTTAATGCTGTAGTTGACAGACTAGCACGTAGCCCGCATAATGGTAAGCTCTTCAGATTTCCGGGCCTTCCGGATTTCAAATCCACTGTTCGCACTATTGCGGGCACACACAGCAATTTTGATGACATATTGCTCGTGTTGTAGCTAGCCAGTCTGACTCGGAAAATATCCTACAAACGTCCAACCACTGCTTCGCAGAGGCAGTTTTGACATAAGCAAAATACGAAATTAGGCAGCTCATAAATGAGAAGCGTAATTACATAATAGACAAATAAAGATAGAACTATGTCAGCACTAACTCTTGGTAAATTCCTGGAGTCTGCTTTGATAAACCCAACTTCCATTTTTATTAAAAAAAACTCAATTTATTCCCATAAAATAATATTATCATACTTTTACAACCATATAGACCGACAAATTTATGTGTTCCGGTGGCCAAAATTGGAACTACGTGAAATGCAATGCAAAAACGATATTTAATGACAGTTCTATATCGACAGTAGCGACGCCGCCAACGGAATAGATAATTTTGTCGGTCTAACCTCAAATAAGTTGTCATAGCTGATTGCTGTTTTAAAATACGTTTCGTTTCAGTAATTTTTAATTCGTTATTACTGTTAAAAAACAACATTATATGAAATAAAAATGTTGCAGAGGCCTTTCTTTTATATTTTTTTAACATTTTAGTCATATAATTTTCATAATTATTTTATATGCATCTTCCCTATTGTGATTTCTATATTTTGAATTATTATCTGATTCAAATGCTATTAGGATAATACCTTTTGGAAATGAGCGAAAAATGACGTCAACTGAGCTTGTTTGTAACGTTAGCAACCAATAGGGTGCCATTAGACGGACTGCACCGCAGCCGACTGCGTGCAGTTGATATCATGACTGTAAGCAGTTGTATATAGCAACTGCATGCAGTTGAATATATCGACTAAAATTTTTCTATGATATCGACTGCGCGCAGTCGCTGCGGTGCAGTCCGTCTGATGGCATCCATAGAGTAACACAATATTTTTTTTGTGTACCGTCATCACAGTGGCATCACGAAACTTCAAAAAGTCGTATCCTAATAGCATTTGAATTAGATAGGACTTGTTCTAAACACGCATTTAGGTACCATTCATTTAAAATTTTGAAACAAAACTTGGATCGTCGATAAACACATAAAAAAGTCATAATAATCACAACAATAACATCACACGCATTGTCAGAGACCAAAATAGTTTTAACACCTGCAATACGGAAATGGTAGATGGAATTTTACAACAAGCTACACAGCCTGGCCACGTGTTCATAGATTGTTATAACTGTAGTCTTTAGTAGGTATGATAATGTTCCGCCTACCCATATTTTTTATTATTATAGGTCAGCGTTTGATCTCAAAAATTATCGTGACGCTGGAAATAACTTTCAAGGTATTCTGTTTTTTTTTAGTTTAGACAGATTCGTGTTCATGAGTAATGCAAAGTTCACATAATAAATAAATATCAGACAACATCACGTGACACAGGACCCCAAAATAAGTAGCTTAAGCACTTGTGTTATGATTATCAGGAACAACAAAAGTACCACAAATATGCAAACAGGACAACATAAAGGCAGTCAAAATCTATATATATATAAACGAATTGCTGTCGTTAGTATCGCTTAAACTCGATAACGGCTGAACCGATTTGACTAATTTTAGTCTTGAAATATTCTTGAAAGTCCAGGGAAGGTTCAAACGATAAGGAAATATGGATAAATTGCGAGGAAAATACTTAATACATAATTAGGGTTTAAATTATATTAAGAGGTACGTGATACGAAGTTCACTGCTGGGTCAGCTAATAAATATTTGTTTAATGGACCCCTCAGTCAACCAGCTGCGCAGGATAGAATTTGAGTGCGCAATCGGTGGTGTAGGTAATACCTTTCCAATCACTATCATAGAAAACCAATCGGAGAACCATTCTTTACATGCTTTCTAAAACAATTGGACACGATCGGTTGCTAACACCTGACACTGATATTCGAGAAAGAAAAAGGAATTACAAGTATTACTAGAAAATGTTTCACTGACGAGAAAAATTAAATAACCGATTGCTTATTGTCATTCGTTTTTTTTTTTATTGCAATGTGTAACAAGACGTGCAGATCGTACACCATGGTAAGCGCCACGTCTGCCCTTAGATAGTTCAGTGCCAAACAGTAACTAAGCAGTTACTGTCTGGCACTGCCCTGCGCCCGTTACACCAATCTTCAATCTTCTTCTAAATATGGTTTTCGTATCAGTTTTGTTACTTTCTTAAACTATTGGTTATATTTCGTTGTGTGACGTAGAACTTGTGCTAACTTCGTCGAAGATAACACACTTGCCAAACTTTGTTAGGCTGTTTCGTCTTCGATATTCCGTCTATTAATTTGTATCAATTTGTTTTAGTTTCGTGTCTCGTTCGTTACTCGTAGTATTTATTGTTTACCCTTGTATCTTTATATTAAACAGAAACACAATCATTCTTTATCTTAATATTTGGAAATATAATGTAAAGTGGAGATTGTATTACAAAATATTGTAAACATTTGGGCGATTGAAATAAATAACAATCGAGTTTCTTGTGAAATCGTCTCGACAGATATCAACATTCCGAAGCCAGGTGTTAAGAGTGGTTTTATACACCAGTATAGGTACACGAAAAAAATATATCTTGAATAAGATTTAAAATTATTCCTAAAGCGTTTTGTCCTCAACTAATTGGGCCAGGCCGAAACGATGGTCAAAATTTGGCAAGGACAGTTATTGAGTTGGAGCGACCGCCTACAAATTGCCTTTCCACTGGTTATAGGATATAGTTCAATTGTATAAAAAAATTCTCATTGCCAGTATAGTGGTAATGCATATGGCAAGATTGAAGATTCGAATCTAAAGTAGTGTGGACTTGGCTAGCACAATTAGTAATTAAGCTTGCCGGACAAACTTTGTAGGTACTGTATTAAAAAAAAAAAAATATCAGTTTGCTCAATTTTTTTCAGGAATATTTTAACAATTGTTCAAATCTAGTAATTGTATTACTATTATAATTATGAAGATTATGATCGACCATTTTTTTTTTTTTTTTTTTTTTTTTTTTACCCGGGGAATACGTTACGTACCGTCACCCTCCTTCGGGGGGGGGAGGGTGGTGTGTGGGACTCCCGCGCCCTGAAAAGGGCGGAGTTTACCCACTAAACCCCGGGGTGCTCCTCCTTGCCTGATGGTGGTGTCCTGGGACCATAGGCAAGCGGCGCTAACCTAACTAGCTATCATTGATTTATTGAAAAATTTGATTCAAATTAGTCTCAAACATCTAAAACTAACAAATCGTATGTTTGCTCAATGCTAAATCACCGGTTCACTCAAACACGCAAGAGGCCGATTCCCAAGTTTGAGGCCCTAATTGCCAAAGTTACTGGTACATACGACCCTCGGTCAACAAAAAGTTTCTAAGTGATAATGGAGACTCCTGCAAACAATGATTTTGTGGATACCTTCGGATCGTGTGTGAGAAGTTGTCGGGTAGATTACAATCGAATGATTGCCGTTTAGTTGAAGAATATGAAATTTATATGTCACAATTTATGAGCTGCCTAATTTCGTATTTTGCTTATGTCAAAACTGCCTCTGCGAAGCAGTGGTTGGACGTTTGTAGGATATTTTCCGAGTCAGACTGGCTAGCTACAACACGAGCAATATGTCATCAAAATTGCTGTGTGTGCCCGCAATAGTGCGAACAGTGGATTTGAAATCCGGAAGGCCCGGAAATCTGAAGAGCTTACCATTATGCGGGCTACGTGCTAGTCTGTCAACTACAGCATTAAAAATTAATATTCACCAACCCAGCTACAGATTTAGCGGCCAGTCTCATCAACGATTGAACAACTAGGTTTAGTTGATGATATTTGTGATATTATGCTACTCATTAAATAAAACAACTTAGAATCGATAAAAATCTCAGTTTATTTATTATACAAAACAGACGTTTGATTCATGATATCGCCGGTATTTGTTCGTTGAATTGATTCCCATTCAAGGATAAAATGATAGAGAAAACAGCGGTTTCTGAATCAAAAAGAAAGGTGACGGTAGACGTAACAATATCAATATCCATTTGACGCATAATTTTTTGGTCATTCCGACACGATTTCTTAGACACGATTGCTGTGTCTAGCAAATCGTCGGGTTTTTGTTAAAATGCAATTTATCTAAGCCGCGAATTTTATCCGTTTTAAGTTTTTTTATTTATTTATTAAACAAAACTATTTAAGTTCAAACTATTTATGCATGAGTGCAAAAGTGAGTGCGCAAGTGCTGTCATGTGGCCGAACTCTCATTCCTTGGTGGAACAACAATCAGGTAAAGTAATTTAAAATTAATTATACTTATATATTCATTGTAAAATAATTTTATAATAATTTCACTGAAAGTGTATGACCGAAAAGAACTTACTAGTCCTGATTATTAAAAAAAAACTCCTTAGACATCTTTTGACTTCAACCATACGCCGCTATCTAACCTCAAAACTAAGCATAGCTGCCAGGTAACGATCATTATATTAATATTTATTATCCTTTTACAAATGAAATGTTCATGTGCGGGGATCGAACCCGTGACCTCTGGTGTAGTAGTCGATTTCGCAACCATTACGAATACATTATATCAGTTTTCAGTTATATTTAAAAAAAATCCTTACATTAAATCAGTTGTCAGATAAATTTAAAAAAAATCCTTATTAACTGAAGTACCATACCGAATTTAACGCCTTTTAAAAGCCATCAGCAAATATTTAATGTGTGTTCATTCTTTGCTGAATGTAGGTGTTATGGAATACCTTTTATTTAAGATTCCTGAAAGCTAAATGGACAGATAAGGTAAAGGCGCCTATGGCCGCGGTACGCAAAATCGGCGCCTATTACCGAGGTATTCGATATTTTCGCGTTTTATATTAATAGCAGCAACTTTAGCAAAATCCCGTTTGGGACAAGTTGTAGCTTGTAGTATTTTGCATCGAACCTACGGGTGCCAGTGAGCATACCTACAAGCAAACGGATAAAAAAATCAGTTTGTGCGACGGGAGCGCAGGAGCAGGCGGTTTCCATACAAAAACGGAGCAAATCATGCTAGTGCACTCATATTTTTGTTACGTAATTTTAAATGTTATAAACTGTCTAACTGACTTCGAGTTTTGTTTACTTGTTTATGTGTTTATCTAAGCGTATTGTCTTATACTTTTCATAGTGAAATCATATCTAAATACATAATAATACGAATTTTAAAAACCCGCGGTAATAGGAGCCTAAAATTGGGGGTGGCATCTATCACCGAGGGTACCATCGGTAATAGAAAATATTAAGGGTCTAGATATTTGCTTATTAAGTATATTTAAAATCATTATCTTAATGAAATATGAAATATTTTTCATTCCTCATATTCTCTTAAAACTAAAATTCTATTTCCGATGTATACAAAGTCCAGTAGAAACCTTTATATTTTTATAAAAACTATCGTATCGAAAGACTACTTTTGTAGCGAGTGTCCAAAATGACGTGAAAAAATTGCAATATTAATTTGTCAAAAAATGGATGATACGGGATATCTAGTGATTTAAAATACTGTTTTCCTTAAAGATTGAAATCTCTTTTTGCGAACTGGCACCAAAAATTTATAAATTTATTAGTTTTATAACCACTCAAACGTCCGCGCGCGTTTCGCTAGGTTGTCAGGACAGTCCGCGAGTCACGTGATACGCGCAAAATAAAATCGATAGGAGACGTATGCTAAATAAATGCTTATTACTCAGTAAATACCTCAAATATCGCAAAATGAAAAATACTAATGAAAGGCTCATTAGTTGACGATTTTTAGGCAATAGTTATGTTTGATTTTAACATTATATTCTATTAATGATCCTACAGTGAACTTTAAGAAATGCTAATTTTGTCCTAGTTTTCAATTTAAATATTTTTTTTATTAGATATTTTTGACGTTTACAATATTAAAACAATTTTGGGTTTTAGGTAATTTAATGGCCTTTCATTTGGAACCAAAATCCCATTATAAATCATCTTAAAAATATTACAAATAAAATAAAAACTAAAGCTACATGATCTGTGAAATCGAAGTTCACGTATGGTAAATTGTCTAATCCAGAATAAAATATGGAATATTTCAAGAAAGTATGGTAATAACCAGGCTATAATATTAATAAGTTTTCATATTGAAACATTTAATTACGATATAATATAAGAACTTTTTTAGATCTTCCAATTATTCACTAATAAAAACACAGCGTCACCGACCTATTTTTAATCCAAATTTTTACTTAAAAACTGACTGGAATCGCACATTATGTTATAAAATATGAAAATATGTAAGTTAATAAATATTTTGATATACAAAACAATAATATTTTATTACTTACGGCATGATTTCTCGAATAAAATAGCTGGAGTCACTCGCGCACTGATCCACAAAAACAACAAGCAACTTGACAATTTATTTTTTTTGTAGCCATGAGCCGAAGTTATGTTCCACTTGAAATAAGGTGTGGTACATATTCGCGGCGCGAATTCTTAAAAATGTAACTGTAGTTACACGGACTGTCCTGAGGTATATAGTCTCTGTAACTGTGGTTACAGTGGACGTATGAGTGGTTATGGGTCGGAATTACATTTTAGAACATTCTATTCTTCTCCTATTACCGCGGCATACATCGGTAATAGATTCTATGGGGATCTAATTCCGAGGGTCAATGGCTCGGAATAAGAGTTTCCATATAATCTATTACCGACTGATAACCCATGTAAAATTATTATTAAGGGTTTCTTTACTGTATAGATAAACTTACTCCTTACTAGGTAACTAAAGAAATAATTATGTATACATTCTTTTTTGTTTGCCCGATAGTGCATTTTGTAGTGACCCTGACCTATGTGTTAGGGGTCGTGGGTTCGAATCCCACCAAAGACCAACACTCATATGATGAACATTATATTTGTGTTTGTTCTGTGTCTGGATGTTTATTTGTACTACAGGATACAGGGTGACTTCTGAGTCGTAGACAGAAACCAAGTTTTCTGATGAAGCTACCCAAAGTACCTAAAAACGGAGCACTAATGGTAATCGAAATTAGTCAGCCTCATTAATTAATTAAAACAGAATAATAATGGCAATCCCTACTCATTTTCATCTAATGGTCACCCTACAGACCAGACCACGTGACATGTTTGTGATGTCTCTTCATGTTATGATGACCTATAACTAAAATTGACGTTATCAGGGATAATCATTATCACCAGTTTTCAGCCAGTAATATGAAGAAGGTTTTATTAGTTACTAGCGAGCGCCCGCGGTTTCACCCGCGTGGATCCCATTCCTGTGGGAATTGATCAAAATCCTTTCTTAGCGGATGGCTACGTCATAACATCTACCTGTATGCCAAATTTCAGCCCGATCCGTCCAGTGGTTTGGGCTGTGCGTTGATATCTATCTATGTCAGTCAGTCACCTTTGAGTTTATATATTAAGATTAATTTAACAACTGATTAAAACCTATGGTGACCAAAGGTTATGACAGATTTACAAATTTAATAAAATTAAAGTTTAATTTTTTCTCCTACCCTCGGTAATAGGCGCCACCATACCGCGGTAATAGATTCAATACCTCGGTAATAGAAGCCGTAGCAGCCATGACTAAAAACAATTAAAATAAATATAACGCTTCAAACTTTATTTATGAAAAGTGCGAAAGTATAGAGTTAAAGGTCTATTAAACGCTACAAAAAATCCCTATTAGACAAGGACAGTTCTTATTCCACAATATTGTACTCTAAAGTCAAACTTCCCCGAAATACCGCGGTAATAGACGCCTTTACCTTAAGTAACACAGTAAAGACTCTTTCAATGCCAATGCGACGGAATAGTTAACAGGCCATTTAGGCCCTAAGTGCTGTAGATTAAACGTAAGTAAAGAAAGCTTATGCCTTTTGGGAACTCGTGAATTTAACAAATATCTCTTTGGACATTAACTCACCTGTACTTAACTATTCTTTGATGTAAGGTTTTTGTAATACGTGATTTTACTAGCCAATATTATTTATTTATTTATTGCATTGACCTTATTACTACAGGATAGGTTATCCTAATGCATGGCCCACTGCTATTCTCAAATACAATTATTTATTTACAATCTTAAATAACATATTATTACTTATAAAAGTCCTATTGCTAGTATAAGCACAGATTGTTAAATAGTTACTAAGTATAAGTTTGTTAATATAATATGGTAATTCTGTTTCATATTATTATTTTACTTGTAAATTAATAATATTAATATTATTTTTAGACTTAAATCACTCGAATGCGCCAGGAGTCGTGGGTTCGAGTTCTACCTAGAGCAAAACATTATGTAGGTAGTGAGCATTTGTGCAACTTTTCTGCCTGGATGTTTTTGTATAATTGCTTTACCTAATATGTGGTATTTTTGTCGATTCTGTTCCCGACTATTTCCGATGCTTACCTACGCCACTTACCCTGTAATCCTCATATTCGTGTATTTAATCTATTTCAATATTTATTTATTTAGTAGGGTACAGGGAAATGTCAATAATGATAAGGGTACAGAATTACCAATAACAATTTAAACAAATCCCCTCTAGGTTGAAATCTATGAAACTGTTTGAGTATGTTCCTTTATTATTCCTATATTATATAATGTGTGAAAGATATGAATTATAAGTGAAGGTAAGTGTTCCACTCAAATCTTTTCAACATCTGTGACACACAAATTCAATAGAATTCTTAGAGAAAAATAAACGTGTTCAAAAACAAAATGGTGTCAAAAGGATAATGCGAAAGAAAACGCTGTCTCAAGAAGGTAATATTAATGAAATGACTTCGGAAAAAAGTCCCTTGTAGATAAAAGGGAAATCTATGATAAAGTGGTTTTACCTTCCCGCCTCTTCGCTATCACTCAATATTGAATATTTAGTGGAAATTTCTGCGTAAATCAAGTTCTGGAAGTGTCTGCGGTACGAGAGAGGTCAGGAAAAATATTTCATAAGCAGCCCATTAAGTTTTTATATGTAATGAAGTATTCATATGAGAAAATTTGTCCATTGAGCGCTAAAACTCAATATACGGGTCACGTAATATGTATAGATTATAATGACAGTTGATTATAATGCTCTTAACTGTGAGGGAAAATCTTAGCATTTTTAAGACGTTTTTGGAAGAACATGCATGATTTATAAAAACATGCACCACCTTTTTTCTCTACATCGGGATTTAGGGGAACACATTAATTTTGCATTTGCTAAGTGGTATTTATTTATTTATTTAAGCTTCATTGCACAAATCAAGTACAAAGGCGGACTTAATGCCTCATGGCATGGTATGAGTTAGGTACCTCTTTGGTTTTCATTGGAGGCGCTAGTTTGCCCGGAAATGGCTCATCAGGCAAATACACCGTTTTCTTCTTGGCTTTATATAAATCCAGTACTTTTACATCCATGTATTATTATCTCAATTTTTATTATTCAGTTTTTCAATCTCATCGGCTTATAATATAAAGCAACCATTAGGCTGTTTTGATTTATCTCCTAAATCGACATACTGAGGTAATTTTTTTCTTTAGCGTGGACAAGCTCCTGTCTATGGGTTTAGCTGCGTTTCATTTTAGTTTACAAATGGAAAGTATTTCTGTCGTTTTAAAAATAATTGTAGGTAAATTAATATACAACATTAACTTGACAGTCCAACCGTTGCAAAGATAGCTGTAATCCATCAGGATTAATCTCAGATCATGTTCATATCAATGAACATGATCTGAGATTTGTCTAGTTCAGTTAAAGAGACTATTGTTAGACCTCTGAAACGTTTAACAGGGGAACCTTTGTTGCAGCACTTGCAGCCAATATCACCTGTGGAGATGGTAGCTAGCCAGACGGACTCTGAAAATGTCTTACCTTCAGATCCAAGGTGGGACGCAAACATACGATTCGAATGGTATAAACTGAGGCGGTCAAAATCATTGTTTATACCTACTCGGCTACAGACATACATCTTTTGATGCGTGTATCAATTAATCATATTGCGTCACACCCACTGCGTCTTAGACTTACAAAATAAACGCCATTAAAGCTGAGCCTTAATTACCAAAGGGCGCCACGTGAAAGGGTTATGACGTCACGATATCTTGTACTTTGCGGTGAATTAAGACTTCAGGTTTACGACTTAAAGGGTTCCTTTGAGATGTGGCTTAGTCGTAATGTTTATTTAGTTTAATTATCACTAGTTGTAACTGCAGCTTTTGTTCAATAGGAATGGTACTTTTGCAAAAAATCTTCAACGTGTTTCCTTGTCACGTTTGTTCAGATAACCACTTTTCGAAGTAATTTTTTGAGCCCCAAATTAAATTTGTTTGATCTCAACAACGCATTTTGTGTTTCCCCACTGTGCTAAGAGCCCTATGTTAAAATTCTAGCTACAATATCATTTATTTCTCTGAACATTTGTAATTTATACCTAGTCTGGATTAACGTGTATTATACTCGTATTTCTCATGCCTTCATTGAATCTAACCTCCATATCATTAGTCTCTGAGCTGCTTATCAATAGGGGATTATTATCATTGAATGGATGTAAACATACTAAAACACCTATATTCCACGCGTGGTACAAAGCCCTCGACAGGCAATAATGGACCTTGACACAATCGCATAAGTTCTGAAATTAACGCGAAACTTCAACAGTTTTGAGTTTTATAATTACTTCAACGACTCTGAAATTTGTATGGTACTTAATACATATTAAATTTAAACTTTTTCACGCTCCCTCTCGAAACTTGAGTTCAGCTAAGTCAGAAGTATGTTGAACTGGAACTTTCTTTATTTTTCAATTTCAACAACCGTCAAGCAATTTGTCGGTTGCAAGAAATTAATGACTCATTCTGACTTTTGGATTAATTAAGAACACTGCAGTTTTCTGACGAGTTAAAATAAAATAAAGGCAATTTTAAAGAAATATAAATTTATAATTAATTATTCTGAAGTAGTGCAGCAAAAAACTTTAAAAAAAAAATTTAACCGACTTCAAAAAAAAAACAAAAAAAAACTACCTAAAAACACTGAATAGCAAAGAATAATTTTAATAAGACATTCATCAAATGCGCTTATTGTCTAAGCCTATTAATAACATTAAATTGTATTTACGTGCTAGGTAGGTACCTACTAATCTGTTTGAAGTCGGTGCCAATAGTTTCCTAATTAAGTTTGGTTTTGTTTTCAATAAACCTGTTCATTTAATTGAAACAAAAATTTGATATTTTAAGTGGTCTTCTGCCACATTATTAACAATTGAGAGAAATTCTGTCCGCAGAAGTTTTCAACATGACTTATTTTTATGACTGCGTACGATCAATGGTTTAACATGTCTACCGAAGGACATAAAAATGTTCGTTACTTATTCATTTGGATATTCCGCGCGAAAAGTTTCTAAATCTTTAGGCTACGTCCCCAGTACGAGGCAACGTGACTTCCCCACCGTACCACCGCCCATACCCTCAAACTGTTAGCGGCAGACCAACAGTTTGACAGTTTGCGGCTTATCGATTTAGTATGCCTTTCCATATATTACAAAATAATGAAGTGTCCACAGTTTGCTAGTTTTGCGGTCACTGTACACAGTTTGCAGCGTAGCGCGCCGACTATCTCAGTGAGCAGCCGACTCCCTTCAAATACCCGTTTTAGTTGGCGAAAATTGTTCTAAATTTGAAATTTCAGTCGGCCGCTAACAGCTTGCCTACTGGGGACGTAGCCTTAACACACGATTCCTAATACAATTGTTGCATCGCATGCAGCTCAAAGACCCCAGTCATGCAATCTAACAATAGACTAATACAATTATTCAGACAGTACATTCCAGATTTTCAAGTCCCTTTCTTATTTCGATCAAGCACGATATTCTTTCCGTCAAGGATTTTCAGATATTAAGGCTATCGTGACCTTTGGCAGCAATATCATTTCGGTCGAACAAAACGGACCATTGTCATGTCAAACAAAGGTATTACGAAATAGTTGCCTCCATTAACCTACGTTTGTTTGGAATTCATCACGGATTGTCTGATAATTCGATATGACATAGTGGAATAGTGTTGCCTGTTGATTGATTTACTATTTCACTTTTTTTAATTTATTCGAGCGTTTTCCAGCTGGACGCACGCTGCAAAGCACAAAAACAGTAGTGTTATAAAAAATCTAATCATCATTTCTTCTAACATATTATCTGGGGGCACGGCAGTGCCCCCGCCAAGTCGAGCGCGAAGCAAACACTGCCGTACCATCCTTTACTGGAACCATTTCGCCGCATTTTCAGGCCCCTATTTGAGAACCTCTGGATAAGACCAGAACGCAGAAATTTTCGTCATTTAGTAAGCTATAATCACATACTTAAAATCCAAAATTTCAAGTCTGTAAGTCCTTTAGTTCCGAAGTTAAGCGAAAGCAAAGTTTCGCATTTATGACAGACACTCACTCACTCACTGATGATCATCATAATAGAACTAGTACTTCCCATAAACTCAGAGAGCTGAAATTTGGTACAGAGTTAGGGTTTAATAGCCACATAAAGGGAAAACTATAAAAACTAGTATATTCGAAGATCTGGAGTACCTGGTGACCCTGATTAGAAAACACAAGAGCCCAACCAAACTATTAGAGATCGACATAATATACCGCCTTTACAAAAAATACTCAACTTGGTGAGCCGCTTCATTTGGTGGTGGTGGGGGGATGGGAGGGGAAAGGGGGATGGTAGGGGGAGGGGTGATGGGGGGAGGGGCGATGGGAGGGCGAGGGGGATGGGGGGAAGGGGATGGGAGGGGGAGGTGTGGGGATGGGGATGATATATGGGAGGGGGGAGGATGGGAGGGGGAGGGGGAAGGGAGATGGGAGGGGGGGTAGGAGGGGGAAAGGAGATGAGAGGGGGGATGGGAGGGGGGATGGGAATGGGTTGGGGGGATGGGGATAGTAATATAGTAGTAGTATATGGGAGGGGGAGGTGGGGGGATGTAATAAAATAAATCAATACACGTTTCTACAAAAAGAAGTGAAATCCCACCAAAAACATTCTGTAAAAAACTAGCCAAGTCTCGATGGAACTGCTTGTTTATTTCTAAAAAGTAATGAAATCTAGACAAAGTCGTGCCAAGTCTAAGGTTCCTTACTGCGATTTCTTTATTATTATTATAGTTAATGTTGTGTGACTTGGCCGTTGAAGGGTACACAAGGGTACAAAACCAGGTAAATTGACTTGTACCCACTAACGTATTCAGAATGCTTAACGGAAATGTTTAGGTTGAACATTCTTTATACGTCAGTACGTTGAAATACGCAGCTTTATTAAGCCTACAATTGACTGGTAATTGAATCAACGTTTCCCAAGTGGCAATTTTCCATCGTCAATCTGGCGACAGATTGGTGCAATGGAGTAATGGAGCACCTAGTTTTGTACCCCTGTGTACCCTTCAACGGCCAAGTCACACAACATTAACTATAATAATAATAAAGAAATCGCAGTAAGGAACCTTAGACTTGGCACGACTTTGTCTAGATTTCATTACTTTTTAGAGATAAACAAGCAGTTCCATCGAGACTTGGCTAGTTTTTTACAGAATGTTTTTGGTGGGATATTTTATTCATTAGTTCATTCTAAACAGTTGTATCCGTAAAAGTTTTTTTATCTTAGATTGTCTTCGAGAACGATTCTCACACATTTTGCCCAAACCATCATAACACATACATTGCATATTAAAAATACCACCATGAATATACCAAATGTAAGAAATATCATGTAGATTGCGATTTGATGTGTCATGACACGACCTATTACAAATAAAAATCCATAATTTCTCGAGGTCTTGGTTTTTAATAAAACCTTGGTAATTGAATAAAACCACGCTTGAACCATGACTCAAAGACAAGCCTAAGGCTTTTTCCAAACGAGCTGCATGAGAATGCATTTAAATAAATTTTCAGGATAAGTTTTTGTTTTGTAATAATGTCTTTTATTAATAATTGCTTAAAATATGCTTATAATATCTAGAAAATAAAAGTATTTCTTTACAGTAGAAACTTAAAAGAGCTGACAATTCCATTTATTTAATGATAATCATAAAAAAATATAAAATTTCTACGATGTAGCGGGCAGACGAGCATGCGGCAAACTTGATGGAAAGTGAGTAGGTACTCGAAAGATTTGGCTGGTGATTCTGTTGACGGATTTTAAATTCTTTAGCCACCAAAAATAAAGATGTAAACGTATTGTACCACTACTTGATATAGAAGACTTTCACTATAAAACTACCAAACAAAAAACTCGGAAAAAGTCTTGGGTCACTGGATTGATGGATAATAGAAATAGGATGAGATAGAAATAAAAGTTGCGTGAAAGTAGGGGTAAAAGCTTTTTCTCTATACCGTTTTAGGACCATGAAGTAGGTACCTATAAAGTGTGTAGTTTGCTAGGTGCATTAAAAATTGATCCAAAACTCGTATAGCGTATTTGGTGCCGAGTCCCACACACGATTCGATAGCCTACATTTAAGGTGCATCAAAGCATTCTTCTTTGAAAATAAAGATGCATTAATCATTGAAATCAAGTTATCGTTACAATGATGAATCGCTTCTTATTTTGCTTCACCCGGGAGTTGAATACAAGTTCCCAAGATCACGGCCATTTATTAATGCATGGCATTGGCGGATACCAGAAGAAATTTTTGAGGAAAAACTAAGGGTACTTTAAATAAAAAGATAAAACTTTATTCGCCATCCCAAAATAAACAAGAATTTAAAACTATTTGAATTTAAACCTACCTCCCTAATCTCTTACAAAGTTGTTGAAAGTCAAAGTAACTTCCTATCTAATAGAAAGTTTCGTCAATCTCATCCATTAAATAAATCCAGACTAATCCATTGAACTGGCAACACTCGAGTTTTCATCTTTGATTCCGGGCATTTGTTTGAATTTCATTATCAACCCTAATAGTTTGGAAATAAGGTTTGTTTACGTGCAAAGTTTGTAGGTGACTTTTTTAGAATAAAATGCCCTTATACGAGCTCGTTCATAGAGGTAGTGTCATAAGTCACGAAGATGTTGCGCCTCGTTTGTTTTTGCCTCGTTGTATCGTATTTTTTGGCTGTAAAAGCAGATTACTGTGACGATTCGAGTGATTCTGAAGAGGTTTGTACACACTTGTTGATTTGTTTGTCTGCGTTTATAGCACTTGTTTTTACGACGTGTTTTGCTTTTTTCCTATCGTGTGATTAATCCTGGGCTAATCTATTGTTTTCTAACTCGTATTTTTATTTTACGAAAATTTCTTATATACACGAGTAGGTTTATATATACTTAACGACGTAATACAACAGTGTGTAATTTGCAGCCACTCAAATATTAATTGCTTTAAATGGTACTTAGCTTCGTCACAGAATGTTTTCGATCGTTATAAAGAACGTCTGCTCTGCTCCAACTTCCTATAATATTTTAATACGTACTTGAGAGTTCATTGGGATTATCTATAATTGATTGCCTTAGTGAAGCAATGGTTTACGAATCGTACAATGCAATGGGTACGATGAGGGTTTAGGTTTGAGGAAAATATGACCGAAAATGTTGATGTTTCTGTTAAAAAAGGTGTAGAGTTTATGAAGTTAGGCCTTGTAGAGTTAGGGAGTGTAGTGTTAAAAGCTTGGTTCTACATCAGATCTGATAATTTTTTGGCAGTGCGAGTCGTATGGTCTCGTCTTGGCAACATTTTACATGAAAATGTTTTTGGTGGGATCTCACTGTTATTATCAGATAATCAAACCAATGGAAAGACCACACTACGCACCGTTAAGTTAGTTTCTTAAATCTCTCTGCCTAGGCTCAAGCGTTTTTCATGCAGATTTAAACCAAATTAAAAATATGTAAAACATTAAAGAATTTGATGCGAACGTAAGGACATTATAACGCCATAAGTAATCCTCACTCACATGCGTTATTTTTTGCGCATATAACCCCCAAAGCCGTGACAAAACATGCTTCCATTATACCCACATTAGCGCAAGCAGTTCACAATCTCTATAGAAGGATCCTGACCCTTTTTCTCCTAATGCATACATTTGCTAGCGAGTTGTATCTCACGTAAATTTTTGACGAAATAGAATTCTCTACCGCCGTAAGCCATTTCCTGAGAAGTCGGGTTTCAAGACGAACTGCTACAGTACATACAAAATGATAATACTTAAGAATGAAAAGGAAACGTGGCACCATACATTATGCATGTATGGTGGCTCGACGTAGAGAAAATATAAGTTACATGACAAACATTTTAAGTAGCTGCATATATGAAATTTTTTAAAAATTCCTAATCCGTGGTTTGAACTGTGCGTTATTAATTATTCTTAGTCACAAAAAAATATCGTAAAAGTTCAAATGTAAATTTTGGTTTTTTTGGCAAGAATATGTTAAAGCGACAAAAAATTTATATTTTCTATGACCTGTTCGGTGCAATGGTTAAGAAATCGGCTATTACACAAGTCCAAACATTATTGTATGCAATATCAGTCACTTTCAATCGACAGGTCAAAATATGGTCAGGTTTTTATGCATAATTTTATGCATAAAAAACGTAGGTATTTCAGAAATGCGCATACGTTTTTAAGAATTCATACAAGCTTTGTTTAAATCAAAATATTCTTTATCTATATATATAAAACTCAAAGGTGACTGACTGACTGACTGACTGACATAAATATCTATCAACGCATACACCAAACCACTGGACGGATCGGGCTGAAATGTGGCATGCAGGTAGTTGTAAATATGACGTAGGCATACGCTAAGAAAGGATATCTCGATATTCCCACGGGAACGGGAACCACGCGGTTATACCGCGGGAGTTAATTATGTCTCAGGACTTTATAAATAATGTTCTAGATACTTTCTGCACCTGCATATCATTCTAATAGGTAGGTATTTAGACTACACCTAAATTAATATTATTTATTTTTACTGTAAGTTTTTGAAACCGGTCAGTAACATACACCCACTAATACCATAATAATTGTATGCATTTAAAATACATACTTGTATCATTATAAATATAATAATAATAGATTGCAATGGTAATAGCATTAACATTTCATGTCTATTTGAAAATGAGTTATTTCAGAAGCAATTCCACGACTGTAACATGAAAATTAATTTAAGTAAACAACAGTCATTGTTCATTGCTACGAGCGTAATGGTTAAATTAAGTTTGATAAACACAAAGCATCTGAATATTTAAAAATAGATAGTACTTTGTTTTCAAGGTAGGAGTATAATAATAATATGTTTGCATGAAGAAGTACAAGGGAATATAACATTTGGGCTGATTACACTATGTTTTTTCTGCAGCAAAAGGCACAAAGTGGTAATTTAATTATTTATTTATCATTGCTGAAGGTAACAAGAATCTTTTTAATAGCTTGAGCATTATTGAACGAAAATAGTACCACAAACATAATACAAACGACATCCAGACACAGGACAAACACAAAAGTTCTGCAAATTAAATATCTATATCATGCAAGATGCACGGGCCAGCTTATTATGAAATTCTAATAAATTAAACTAAACATTGAAAACATTCAAAGAACAAACAAACTAATGAATTTAAAAAAAAATTGGGAGAAGAATATAATCGTGCACAAGTGATATGGATTCTGATACCGATAGCACGATTACTTCTACTAGCTGCCAGTCAATGTATGTGATGTTATCCGACATTCCTACAAAAATACGACCTACTTCCACAAATATAGTAAATACTCCGCCATTGAGGCGCGGTACAAACGTGTATGTATTCCATAGTCTGTAATTTTACGCCCATACACAGCTTCTGACGACAAACTCGATGACGAACTAGTAATAACACGCTCTGTGAATGCCCTCATAATTATTTGGGATGCTTGGGCCAGCAATAAAACTCTCATGTATTTTTATCTAGCGTATCCTTGTATGAATATAGTGCTACAATTCATTAATAACATAAAAAGTAAGTACATCCTTTTTTTGGAGGAGAATGCGTTTACGCACCATAACCGCAGGCTAGCTACACCTGCGGCCGTGTGTGGGACTCGAGACTTAAACGACCAATACCCCCTAAGCTCCCCCGGTTTGTCCTTTACACCCGATTGGGACGAGCCGGTGCCAGCCTTGTGGCCATTGACCTGCCCATCCCCGGTAAAAAAAAAGTTAATACTGCCGTAAGACTCTACAAAGTATTTCATGCCTAATTTTTTGGATTCACCTATTAAATCCGTGAGAACCCACTGCGGTTTTCTACAATACTCGTATTATTATCGTATCTTATATAGACAAATGAATAAAAACACCCTAAAACTATCTAGACACGCGGCAGCGTGTCAAGCCAAGTTCAAGCAAAGGAACGGGCTAGCCAGCGCCAAGGTATATTTACACGAACCATTTGGTGTCACTTTTGACCCTTCTATAACTCAAAACCTATTTAACGTAAACACATGAAACTACGCGAGTTTAATAAGATCCATGAGGACACCTAGGAGCCCAAATTTCATGAAGCTAGCTCAAACGGTTATAAAGATATGAAGGTCAAAAAGTCGTAAAAATTAGTACTGACTGACTGACTTATAGTAGCAAAACCTAACCTACTTCCAGATGACCTAGAAGGATGAAACTTGGAATCCAGCTTGGTAATTGTATGTAACCGTAGGAAAAAGTCGAAAAATAGAAAAAAGTTAAAGAATAGGGGGAAGAGGGGGGGTCACCCCCCCTATTTTGAAACTTTTTTCTATTTTTAGATTTTTTCCTACGCTTACACACGATTATCGAGCTGAATTCCAAATTTCATACTTTTAGGTCATCTGGAAGTAGGTTAGGTTTTGGTACTATAAGCCTACTAAAACCTAACCTACTTCCAGATGACCTAGAAAGATGAAATTTGGAATCCAGCTTGGTAATTGTGTGTAACCGTAGGGAAAAATCTGAAAATAGAAAAAAGTTAAAAATTAGGGGGGGAGGGGGGGCGGTTTACCCCCCATTTTTTTACTTTTTTCTATTTTTAGATTTTTTCCTACAGTTACACACCATTACCAAGCTGGATTCCAAATTTCATCTTTCTAGGTCATCTGGAAGTAGGTTAGGTTTTTCTACTTTAAGTCAGTCAATCAGTACTAAAACCTAACCTACTTCCAGATGACCTAGAAGTATGAAATTCGGAATCCAGCTCGATAATTGTGTGTAACCGTAGGAAAAAATCAAAAAATAGAAAAAAGTAAAAAAATGGGGGGGAAACCGCCCCCCCTCCCCCCCTAATTTTTAACTTTTTTCTATTTTCAGATTTTTCCCTACGGTTACACACAATTACCAAGCTGGATTCCAAATTTCATTCTTCTAGGTCATCTGGAAGTAGGTTAGGTTTTGCTGCTATAAGTCAGTCGGTCAATACTGGGGGCCCCATACATTTTTTTTATTGTAGAGTTGGAATTGAAACTATTCCAATATGTTATGTATTATTATATATTCTATATGTATAACAGAAATAAAAAAAAAGTTAAGTAAAAAAATAAGTGGTGTCCCCACAGATAACAGAATTTAGATCTCTATGGGTGTCCCCATACAAAAAATTTGTAATACGCGCTAAACAACCGGCCAACGCGATGGTGCGTGTCGTCGGCGGCGCGTGGCACCACATTAAATCTCAATACTTGCCTAGTTTTCTTTACAAAAAGTAATGATATCCCACCAAAAACATAAATGTAAAAAAGGAAAGCCAAGTTCAATACAAAAATTATGTTTGGCTGTGGGCTTCGCCGCAAAAAGAATGGAGATCTAAATGAGTGCCAAGTTCTATGATCTTAAAGTAGGTAAGATTTGACTTGGCCAGTTTTTATCAGAATTAATATATTATATATGTTGAATAACTTTATAAAATGACTGATATAATGAAAACTGGCCAAGTCAAATCTTACCTACTTTAAGATCATAGAACTTGGCACTCATTTAGATCTCCATTCTTTTTGCGGCGAAGCCCACAGCCAAACATAATTTTTGTATTGAACTTGGCTTTCCTTTTTTACATTTATGTTTTTGGTGGGTAAAAAACCTACACCTGTTTTCAGATGTATTTCATACTAGTGCAGAATATAATATTAGAAAAATTTAAATAAACACTGCATTTGCACAGTTTCATAACTAACTGATTATTCCATCCACTCAGACATCCATTGTTACGTTTCATTAAATTAAATAAGTGAAAATTTCATTCCCATCATTGTTGAACCGTAAAATAATACGTTGGATTAGAATAGTATTAGTAATTAGTGTTAAAAACACAAATGAAACGGAATAATGAAACACCCGTACAATAGAACTGTTCACGCATATCGATGATATGACCAGAATGAGAAGACCCGGGTCCCCTCATGTGATAAACTGAATTTGTTAGCGCTGACTCTCAACGTATACACAGAGAAGGGTCTTAGTAAGTTGGTCCTCGATTTCGACATCGACCTGAAGCCTTATTAGGTAACTCAATTGATATTGATTCCTATCATTCTATGGATATTTTTTTTTGTGAAAGAGGCAGATGGCCTTTTGTATAACACCTGCAGACTCTAAGTGATCTCTACCGCTTACGGATGTCTGCGACTTGCATTTCCCACCTTTGAAAGAACAAGATAAGACAGTTGTAGTTTCGAAGTAGATTATAGTGCGAAGTTTATAGTTCATTTTATATTATGTATAGTTTACGTTACGGCTAGATAATAAATACACATAGCAACAACCTTAAGAAGGGAATCACAACTTTTTAACCGTCCTGACAGAACAGAACTTACCACTCTGAATAAAAACAAAAGAAATCAGACCATTGTATTTTTTTATTTTATTATTGATATTTCTTTAATAAATATAATTAGAACTTGCTGCCAAATATTAATAATTTCAAATATCATGATTTACGTAAACAATATCAAGCAGAACAATAAACTGAATTAATATATGAATTAAATATTGTACAGATGATTGACCTGAGAACTGAAACCAGGAACCCGAATGGTGTTAGGTATGAATAGTTTTATACTTGAAACAAGGTATTTTTCTATCAATGCTACATGTAATAGATCTCCCAGCTGAACTAAGTCGGTCACAACTGACGAGGTCGGCGCACGCGCGCTCTCACGCGACTGTCATGCGTTTATTACTAAACAGCAAACACTTCTAGGATTACCTGTTTCAGTCTTCAATTTTAAGTTCACTAGTTTCGTTCAGTGTTGAATTTTTATGTGATGTTTAAGTTAGTGATGATAGCAGTTCTGGCTGTGACGTGTGCGCAAGATTGCAAAGTTGGCGGGAGACTGGTATTTATAATATCTGATTATAACTCTTTCTTACGTTATATCCTGATCTAGACAGTGTACGCATACACCATATTACAGGATTTGGCAAGTCCAGTTGGAGTGACTGCTATCTGACCTCCGTATTCCTTTAACAGGTAACCAGACAAATTCACCATACACGCATCCAGACAAATTATGGCTACACAGCCGTTCTACCGTGCAGGTTTCCTCACGATGCTTTCCTTCACCGCCGAGTTAGATAAAGAAAAATCCATAGGTCAGCACCGAGATACATACCACATTGCTACCACAGCTGTCTGTTTATTTTTATAAATTCTAAATAAGGCGTTTTAAATGCTAAACTCTATTTGCCGTTGGCTGTTGCCGATTGCCGTAAACCAAAATAATGCAAAACTTAGTGTGACTGCAAATTGAAGTATTTAATTGTCAAATTATGTAATTTAAAAATTATTTCGCAGTGTGCCGACCATGAGCAATGTTGTGGAGGCTGTTGTTTCGATGGGGAATGCGTTGATAGTAAGTAAAAACATATAATAACAAAGACGGCATAGTCTCCGTGGAACAGTGGTTAAGCCGCTCGAGTATAAAATATGAAGGTCTTCGGTTCGATTTTCGCCTTAGTTTGGTGGTAGAGCTTTTTTAGAGACCGATAGGCTACCTACCACCACCACAGGTGAATTCTGCCGCAATAACAGTTGTTGGCTGTGTTTCGGCAATATGCCAATACACTTGAAATCAAAAGCACGAAGGTCATAAATGAACCTACAGTTGCATCAAATACAGCGACATTTTCTAGTGAAGCGGTTCGCTGGTCTGCAGTGGCCGCTTACCATCATGTACCATCAGACTTCGTGCCTATCTGCCAACTGAGCCGCTGTACCATGCACTTGTCATTTGAACTCTGGTTACCTTACCTACCGAAAGAAAAATAGCACAACAGTTTTTGCATTGCTTTTTTATGTCAAAGGTGGCAAACGAGCCAGCTGGTCGCCTGATGGCAAGCGATCACCGCCGCCCATGGACATCTGCAACATCAGAGGGATCCCTGATGCCCGGCACTCTCACAAACAAGACGAAACACAATAGTAGTCACTATTATTTCACGTTGGTTTTATGTGAGAGGGTGGTACTTTCCCGGACGAGCCGGCCTATTCGTACTGAAACAGCATGGCTCTACCACTACAAAACATCAGTACATCAGTGCAGTCCCTTTATCTCATAATTATGTGTGAACTGGCCTGAGAGATCAGCAGGTCTCTATGATAAGTTTAGTATACTCGTAACAGCACAACATAGTTCTTAGTACGATTTCTTATATTTCAGCCTACAGATCCTGTTTATCTTCGCTAGACGTGTGCAGGGATCACGCATGTATTGGAGAAGAAAACTGCTATCCCTTTAGACCACCGGAGTGCCCTGGCTGCGAACCAATACCACTATGTAGAATCTTATAAAATATACCTAATACAAATCAGCAATTGGATAGGTACTAGATTTAAACATGTATTTAGTGTAAATAAAATTGTTTGAAACCTTATTTTGTGTTTTATAAGTCGGATGTAGCGTTTAATTTATTGTTTTTACAACGTCAACTTATTTTTAATTTAATTAACTAGATGCTATAGAGCTAGTTTCACCGAAAGACATTTAGTTAAAATATCTTTAAGTCAAATATAAGTTTATGTGAAACTTTGATGATTGTCTTTTACGTGCCTTTTAGTTAATTTTTTGTATTTGGGTCAATAATACTTCGACGGTTAAGTTACCGAGACTGTCACTAGATAAGTTTAAGAAACCGCTTCCGTGCCATTAATTTTCAAACTTTCTTGTACTTCGCTTCGTTATGCGGTCAACAAACTGAGGAAAATCTTTGTCATCGTAATAAACTCTGTATTCGCCCGTCAAAGGTAACCCTTCGGCGGGTAAACTTGTTAGAGGCTTCTTAATTAATACCAGCCTAGTTTGATGTCTTTGCTGGTCTCTTTCGTTTGACATTATTGAAGACCCTTTTAAGCCTGCAAAGTAGGGACTACACCAGCTTTTATTTAGGTTAAATTTGGCAGCGGTCTTTTTCATGGTTGTAAAGGTATTAGACAAATTGTTTGACTTTATGGTGCAAATTTCATTCACACAATTATAGGGACAAAAACACAAATGTTTATTACGTAAATGTTTTCTCAAAAATTTACAACACTCAATATTCATCACAAGAATTATATTATTGTCCTAACACCTGGTGGTTACGGGGCAATTGTGTGAATCTCCAATCGAGACCCCAGGCTGAGTTTGAGATGACAGTGGAGTTTTAGTTAATACCCCCTGATAGAGGGCTCCTTTGATATACAACGTAGCTCCCCCAAGCAGCTAAGGATTTTACCACTTAAAAAAAACGGATTCAGTACTAAATGCGCCATGCGAATATTCAGTGTAAAACCACTGCCGTTTACCATCGAGTGTGCTGCGTGTCTGTTAACTCACTGATATAAAAAAGCTGTAATATCTTCTAAATGGGAGAGAAAAAAAGATTATTGATATTATAGAAAGACCCCACTAACTGCTCCCTCAAGTACAAGTATTAATATTATTTTCACAGCTGCGACAGCTGAAGTGAAAATAATATCGCACACGTATTTTCTATTCGGCATTTATTACAGATTCACCAAAAGAAATTCCTTTTTTCTCGTTAAGACTCTTGATATATTCCTAAATGCCTCGTATTATGTTCAATTAGAAATCTCATAGCCACTAACTCACCAAAGCAGAACGATAAAAAATACCAGTAAAGTATTTTACTTTATATTTTTGGCCTAAATACTTTGTTTATCCGTTTCGTTCTATCAACTGATTAGTTTTATTACTGTGATTGTAATGTCACCAACTGCCTCCGTGGTACAGTGGTTAGAGCGCTGGGCTCTAATAACTACCCGGAGGTCGTGGGTTCGAATCCCGCGGGGAGCATCACTTTGTGTGAATGTTTCCAGTTTGGTTAGGACATTGCAGGCTTGAATCACCTGAATGTCTGAAAATAATGATGATTCCGTGCTTCGGAAGGCACGTTAAGCCGTTGGTCCTGCGCTTGATCTCTCTTCGGTCGTGTCAGGCTGCTGTCCCACCGTGTTATGGGAGTGAGGGAATAGGGAGTGCACCTGTGCTTGCGCACTCACTTGTGCACTATATAATATATCCTGCGTAGTTGGCTGATCGTAAAAGATTGGCCGCCGTAGCCGAAAACTCGGCTAGGAGGACATTATTAATGTCAGTTGTCACCAAACTTATGAAAAAAGTAACTACACAGCGTCGTTCATTTTGGTATATTGGTGAGAAAAAATCGTAAAAGGTAATCTGAAGAGCCATTTGGTGTAATGGTTGAGCTTG
Organism: Mecyna flavalis; assembly: GCA_949319885.1. NCBI lineage: Eukaryota > Metazoa > Arthropoda > Insecta > Lepidoptera > Crambidae > Mecyna > Mecyna flavalis. The sequence goes on from OX439439.1 coordinate 6,099,686, forward strand.
AGAAGTCGGCTATTACACCAAAGGTCGCGGGTTTGATCCCCACACGGTACAAACATTCTGTTTGTATCGGTCTTGGTTTACTATATTGTAACATAATTCTGTATTTAAAAAAAAAGTATAGAAGTAGTGTATTGCTATGCTTCGACCTCCAATTAAAACCTCAGATTTAAAAGCTTCGGACCCGAAATTGGTATGTAACGGAAGTTCCGACTTAACGAAATCGGAATAGGAGCTCCGCAACATCCCTGTTTTACTGTTAATAGCCTGTGTTGTGCCAGACATTACCTCGGTCAGGCCTAAATGGCGAGGATTACAACATTTACTGGCGATATTTCTCTCGTAATGCGTGGTGCACGTTGCTGTAAATGTAATCGTATTGTTGCGAACATCTGCGAAAAGATTGAATGAAAGCCACGCAGTTTTAAAATAGCTCGTAGATTAAAGAATATTAAATGGGTCCGTCGATGAATTAGGGACATGATAAAAGAGTCCATTTCGTATGAAAACCTCCAAAGTATTTAACTACTTCTACTACTACATATCATTAAATTTTTCTCTATAAAGCTTTATGTACAGCAATAGGTACCCCGCTTTACGCGACCCCGTTACGCGCGATTTCACTCCACGCTTCCTCTAAACATTCTGTATATAGAATTGGGGATTCCCTGTCCTTCGACTTTGTTCTATGGGGATTCCATCGTTCGTTTCGTTTGTTTGTCATAAACCTCGATAATACGCGAATTTCAGTTAACGCGATTTTTTCCGGAACGTATCCGTGCGTAAAGCGGGGTAATGATATATTTACCTTTTCGAAATTAAGTGAAGTGGCGAAAGAAACTTAAAATAGTACAACATTCTAAACTAGAAAAATTATTAGTCCTGTAGAGGTATTATGGGATGACTAGGGTCATCGCTTAAACAAGCCTATGAATTAATTAATTATGTACTTTTCTTTGATCTTGCTAATGCCTCGACGGTCTAGTGGCTTTGGTGTCGGTGTAATCTTAGGAACCTGCATTAATTACCGAGTTCAAAATAGTTGAAAATGCTACTGATTGTATTTGGCTCTGGCAGATTTCGGATAAGTAGGTAGTTATGAAAAGAATATCATGTTTATTTTAAAACTTTTTTTTTTTGCATGAAAACCAAGGTCGCTTCAGTCTGTGAAATTACTGGGTATATGAGACCTAATAATTACTGTCGTCTCGGTGTAGCAGGCGCAGGCGGTGCCAGACAGTAACTGCTTAGTTACTGTTTGGCACTGAACTGTCTAAGGGCAGACGTGGCGCTTACCATCAGGTGAACGATCTGCTCGTCTTGTTACACATTGCAATAAAAACAAAACTTCACTTTCCGATTAAACACGTAAAATTTTAATAGAAATTAGCATAAAGAAACAGAAATTGACTAAGACATCTTTAGTGCCATTTAAAAAGTGGTTAACTTTTTTTAAATTGATAAATCGACATTCTTTTACAAAGTATATTTGAAAGTTAACGTTTGACTTTCTGTTTAATTAAAAATGCTGTTACATTATGCAAGCATCTTTAAGTTGGCCCGCGTTTGGTTTCTTGTAATGCGTAGAAAATATGCAACTGACGTATTTTTCATGTCAAAATATCGTATACACAATTCATTCTTAAACGTTGACTTTTCAGTGTTGAACAGATACGTGTGTTTCTTTTAGTCTAAGATCCGGCCCTACATCGACCTTCACCGAGTTGATAATAGAATGAAACATATTTTATCATGAAATAAGTATATTAGAAAATATATTAAACATGGGTTTGCTAAAAAAATCCTGGACTGACTTATTTTAAAATTAGTTTTAAAAAAATATTTTAAACAGAATATTGCATTGTCAAGATAATAAAAAAAAAATTGTTCTGGCTTAACGTAGAGAACGTATAGAATGTGCCGCCGTTGGGTTGCCTATCATTTACCTGGGCGGACACTGGGTTGCCAGGTCAAACACGTATGTCGATACGAGTTAATTTTACTTGATTGGATAATAGAAAAATAATTATATCATCTTAAGCGCTGTTTTATTACGAACACGTTGATATAGGGTTGTCTGCAAAAAAATCGGTCCTACTAGGGGTTTGCGAATTTTAAAGATTTTAATTTTAACGCGCGTGGAAATGTGTGACAAGGAAATCCGAGGTAACTGTTAATAGAAAAGGACCCAACATCGCAGTCGTCTGTGATGGGACCCTGAATATTAGAAAGTGCACATGCTCGGAATATAACACGTGTTATTCAAAAATCAAAATCAAATCTTCTTTATTCATGTATAAAGTATTTATGAATCGTCAATACACAGAACGACTTTACCACCGGATTCGTAATGTCGTTATCTAACGAGAATAACCGGCAAAAAATTCGACAGTTACTCTTTTCAATTGCCAAAATTTTTTTACAACATTGATAAATTAATCCATCTATACTATACAGTTTTCGTGTGGAAACAGAAAAAATAATTTAAAAAAATAAAAATTATAACTGTAGGCCATAGTGTGTAGCAATAATGACACAATTTATAATACAGATCGCGCGGTCAGGGAGCAAAGCAGTCTTACTACCAGTATCTGCAGATCCCCATCATAAATGAGTCTGTGACACTCAGAAAATGCTCTTCCAAGAAGTAGCCATGTATTATAATTTATTTCTCATTAATATTATTTTTATTGCTGTTCTGTTATAAAAAAATTAAATGTAATAAAAAATGTTTAGTCATTATTTTTTGTTATTTTTTTATTTGATTCACGGCTGTCCACTTTGTTTCTCCTTAATTTTTTCCAGAAAGAGCAAAAAGTTTCAAAGAAAGTAATTGATATTTTTATTATTTACGTTATCATATTTGACTGGCCCGATGGCGCATTTGGTAGTGACCCTGCCCTATGCGCCAGGGGTCGTGGGTTCGAATCCCACTCAGGACAAACACTTATGTGATGAACATTTGTGTTTGTTCTGTGTCTGGATGTTTATTTGTATTTAAGTATATATGTATTTGTTATATCCTCGTTGTTTCTGACACCCATAACACAAGTGCTTACGCTACTTACTTTGGGGTCAGATCAATGTATGTGATGTTGTTCAACATTTATTTATTTATTTATATTATTTAAAGTTACGAGTACAAAAACTTGTCTATTAAAGATATAATTATTATTACGATTATAAGTATATATATATATGCTACAGTTAAAACTCATAGCCGGTCAAAACCACTTTTAACTACAAAAATCAGGCAAAAGTGGTTTTGACCGATGCCCTCGTTATCTAAATTATTATAGTAATATCTCGAGCGTGCGCACTTTCTAATATTCAGGGTCCCATCACAGACGACTGCGATGTTGGGTCCTTTTCTATTAACAGTATACTTACCTCGGATTTCCTTGTCACACATTTCCACGCGCGTTAAAATTAAAATCTTTAAAATTCGCAAACCCCTAGTAGGACCGATTTTTTTGCAGACAACCCTATATCAACGTGTTCGTAATAAAACAGCGCTTAAGATGATATAATTATTTTTCTATTATCCAATCAAGTAAAAATAACTCGTATCGACATACGTGTTTGACCTGGCAACCCAGTGTCCGCCCAGGTAAATGATAGGCAACCCAACGGCGGCACATTCTATACGTTCTCTACGTTAAGCCAGAACAATTTTTTTTTTTATTATCTTGACAATGCAATATTCTGTTTAAAATATTTTTTTAAAACTAATTTTAAAATAAGTCAGTCCAGGATTTTTTTAGCAAACCCATGTTTAATATGTTTTCTAATATACTTATTTCATGATAAAATATGTTTCATTCTATTATCAACTCGGTGAAGGTCGATGTAGGGCCGGATCTTCTACTATTTGAATATGCAAAATTGTTGAGAAGGCCATAATTCTCTTAAATTACATTTCTACATTTGGAAACATTTGCTTGCGGCGGCGGGTACATAAATCAACTACAGATGGTAGGAGTAACGTCGTGTGATTCTCTAAGCAAAACCGCACTTGCTTTGAATCTGAATTTACTTATCAATAATATTAATATTTATGATGCTACTGTAATTAAAAGTGTCATTTAGAATCGTTCATAGATCAAAACTGACATATGAGACGTGCCCAGTTTTTGTAATGCTTCCCGTACTCGGCTTGTTAAATAAAATCCTTAGGTTTTAGGTAAGTTTTTCGTTTAAGCAGGCAAATAACTCAAGAACATTATATTGTAGCACATTTTGGACACGCGGTTATAAAAAAAAGAAAATTAACAGACTATAATATACTTCCAAGTATGAGTGGTGGCCAAGGGATGCTGTACGATCGCGAGGCAGACCACCAGCCCGATGGTCCGATGACATCGTAAGGATAGCCGGGGTCAACTGGATGAACATTGCACAGGACCGGAACAGCTGGCGTGACAGAGAGGAGGCTTATACCCAGCAGTGGGTGGACACGGGCTGAATGGATGGATGGAATATACTTCCACTAATCTTGATACAAAGCAGTGACATCGTCCTTTTCTCAAAACAGGGCAAAGGACAAAAAAAATCAGATCACTCAACTTTATGATTTTTCCAATATGTGGTTTAACAATAGCTAATTTAAGCAGCTCATTACTGCAATGATGTCAGAAGTGCAAAAATAACCTTAACTTTTATTCAAGAGAAGTTACTTAATACCCACTATTTATTACCAACATAAATTGCGAGTATTAGTGGGTATTACTTGCATGTCCATAATTTAGACTTAATTCCAACATGATTTATCGGTTCGAGGTTTTGTATTGATTTTATAATCTCAATAGATACAGAGGCGCCACGATCCGTTCCGATCCGGTCCAATCTGTGTGCATAGATCGGAACTGAGATTTCCAAAAAGAAATTAATTACTTTTAAATTCTCATAAAATTTAAGAAACTCTTTGCACGGTCAATACGCGGAGGCGGTCCGGTAGTAGAGCCAGCGGCAAAGACGCAGCGAGGGTAAGCGCGCGTTGCATAGCGGCGTGCGGGGCGGTCCCGCGAAGCGCGAGGTGGTGTATGACGTAAATTGTAAACTCACTGCGGGCGCGGCGATATAGGCAGAATCAAAAGGTTAGAAGTACCAAAGCGCTAATTCAACTTCTAAGTCGAATTAGCTATTTATACTAAGTCTGATAGGATCTATCCTATCAGACTTAGAGAGCATGTTTATTAATTTTATTTAACATCAGTAAGTAGAGCTCCTATTATTATAAAAAGATCTTGAGGTTTGAGATTTAGTCGTAAAATTTACGGGCAACAAACTTAATTCTTACTAAACTCTACGACTATCACAAAAATCCTTTTTCCCGGACTGTGCACTGACTGATAACATTAGGGCAATTTTCCGCATCATTCGCACGCACCAAGGCGTCTCTTTCCAAATTGGGGAACGCACTTGAAGAGTTTCCCTCCAATTGTGCGAGCCTGTACTTTTTTTGTTGATCAAATGATGTGGCACAGATTTCAACTTAGTAGCCCCGTTCAAGTTAGTAGCCCCGCCTTTCCGAGAGAATAAAGTTTTCAAATGGGTAAGCCTTTTCCCATGGAAGAGTCCTTATGTAACGAGACAGTGACTGGGTTAAACCTTCACACATTCTCTTTATGACTTTGTCAGTGATACACAAAGTCTCTTTCTTTCTTTCGTATACAGTTACGTTTTGAACTTATTGGAAACTAGCCCGCCGCTGAACTCCGCCCGCGGTTTCACCCACTCGTAATTTCTTTTTTCAAATATCCCTACCTTCCCCACACATTCTCGGGATCAAAAGTACCCTATGTCACCCGGGATAGTGTAGCTTTCAACAGTGAAATAATTATTCAAATCGGTTCAGTAGTTTCGGAGCCTATTCAATACAAACAAGCAAACAAATTTTAACTATTAGTATAGATTTTAATAAAAGCAGGTCTCGTATAATGAAAGTCTTAAAGTTAACAAATAAATGTCGTTTATAATTTAGGTCTACACAAAGGAAGTATCATTATCTAAAAAACTCAGTCGTACCTACCTTAGGTACTTTTCTTGGCGTAGAATTCCATCTAATAAAAAGAATTCATTCTCTGGTTCTCACAAATGTAAGCGTTTAAAGCATTATTAGGAAGAAAAATAGAACTTATTTGTGCAAACAAGTACAACTTGTCTGAAAAAGAACATCACAACAAAGGATTCAGGAAAATACCGCCGTAAATAACTGACACTGCACTAAACAGCTAAGCTTGTTTAAGCCTGACTATAGTCTAAGTTTACACTTAGATTTATTGCGAAGGATCCTTTTAGCGAACTACTTTTACCTTTTAGTTTAAAATTTATGGTTCGTTAAGGAATCTACAGTTTAGTACCGTTCGTTGCCTTCGTTTTGTATAAGTATAGACAATTAGTTACATTTCAGCCATTTATGCACATTCGTGCACTTTGATCGGATCTAACTAAGGTACATTGTTATTTGAAAAACTAGTAGGTACGTCTTAAAGGTACGTTGTGCCTATTGCTTTCAGTATGGCTGTTATGGGTGGTAATGCCTCGAAGGTTTTGTGGTTTAAATAATAGGCCATGATCTTGTGTGGGATTTTTTAAACACAGCGAAGGTTTGTGATCTCCAATCTGCATTTGGCAAACGTGGTCATTAGTGTGACGATGACGCAGTTTGACACTTTTGCCCTGCATTGGACATTAAAGAAGATGACTTGTACTTTACTTTTTTTAAATCCCTATGGAAGACCTCTTACTTGATCAGCAAACATCTTTTAACCACAAAAAATTCTACAAAATTGATCTAAGATTCATTGATATTATATGTTACGAACATTACGAATTTGTATGCTATCCTGCAAACAAACTCTAGCATATATACACCAAAATAGTACACTGGACCATGATCCATGACCACATTAGATTATTCGATCTCCGCAAAATTCCGGCAAACGATGTACGGTCAACAGCACATCACGGTAATTACTTGCAGTTCGATAATAGCACTTATGCCCCCGACATAAGAGTGGTACAAAGTCCAAAGTGTATAGTCTGACGTGCTTTTGACTGTACAATATCAACTTATCCATTGTATTTTTATTGCGCTATTAAAAAATGAGCAAAATGCGTCAGTCGCAATTAAAAATGTTTGTACGTTACCGAAAAATAACACACAGTAAAAACATTATGTATTTCTTCGCTCTACATCCATTTCAACAACACACAATAAAAATTAACAACATTTTCAACATACAAAGCCTACACCTACACAAAAATAAACGCAAAACGTTCAGCGTTGGATGTGTTTACCCGTTTTTTTTTTTATTGCTTTTGTTTCTTACTCCGCCTATAGATAATGTTTCATGCTAACAAATTGGTTTCAAGACTTTATTTGCTTATTAAGACAAAAAAATCTTACATGAAGTTTTTTTATTAGAAAAACATATTATTTCAAATAAAACGTTAAATCTGGTCCGCCCCAAATTAAACGTAGAGCTTGTACCTAGTACGGATGTCACATAACAGATAAACATTATTAATTCAGATGTGTTGTCAATACATACAACTTAGACCATTATGTTCATGCACACAAATGTACCTATGTTTGTAAGTACAGTGCGGAGACGCGACCTCTTATGGAATAACTTGTCAACCATTACACCATGTGTGTTATCGAGAATTCGGTAAGCCCAAGGCTGATTAATTGCCATAAGGCGGGACTCTTTGGGTGTTAAGGGAAAACCGGGAGGCTATGGATCGTAGTCCCGAGCCCCATACGCGGCCTCAAGTCAGTTAGGCTGCGGTTATGGTGTTCAAATTCAGCTAAAAAAAAGGTCTCGTCAAGAGCGAGGTACTTTTTTAGTAATTTAACTTTTTTTTTACTTGTTACTCTATTTTGTACTATCTAATGAATTGTAACGTAAAAATTGAGTCAAGAACAAAATTACTATTTAACTAAATTTTCCAAAAAAAAAAAGTAAATTTATATTTTATTTTATTTATTTAAATAATCCGTATATTCCATTTCACAGGTCCTGTCAGCTAAAAAGTACGTACACGTTTGTTCTTTATCCTTCAGTAAGGAATTATGGTCAATTCTACTAGATAGACAAGGTTGCTGTAGAATCAAAGCTCGGAGTACATGAACTGCTTGTCTTTCATAAAACGATCTTACTGAAAACTGGGCAGGCGCGCTAAATAACAGCTCTATAGAAAATCCTAACGTAGAACTAAAGAAACCTATATCGTGTAATCAAATTAATTCTATCCCACTTTGGTTCTATTCTACAAGACAACTCAAAATTTAAATGGACCTCAGAGTCTTATGAATACAAGAAAACGGAATCACAAGGAACGAAAAAAAAAAACACTTTGGAGACGTCCAAATAGAATATGTTAAGGCTAGGATATAAGCTATAACGTTATACTGACGTCAAGGGCACACTAAGGTGTGCTATGCTATCAGCTTACTGATGTTGCATAATAAACAAAGATTTGACGCAACGCATCTTAGTACTCGGCCTCGAAATCCGTCAAGAGCGGTACAATACTGTCAAGCGGTGATCCGCAGTGCGCCTGCGTGCGCTGCCGCTCCCGCCCCGCTGTGTTCGAGAAGAGTTTATGGGATTCCATACAAAACATCTCGCCGCTGCCGCGAAATTCGAGGCCGAAGCCTTATAAACAGGACCAATGATGTAGATCTTGAAAGTAACTTTAGGCGCTATAATTTTACAATGACGACGGTGAAAGTAACTAGGCGCTATAATTTTCAGACGTGTTAAATCCACCAAATCTAACTAGAGCCGCTATAATTTTAAAATGACGACGGTGAAAGTAACTAGGCGCTATAATTTTCAGACGTGTTAAATCCGCCAAATCTAGCGCCTCAACGTACCGGTACCGTGTCTGATGGGCATCTGCATAATAGAGAGTTTAACCTCGTTTCCGTGACATTTAAGAGCTAAATTATGCATGTTAACTAGAGCGCTCATTTATCTCAGGATAAAACTTGCGAGTATGAATACAACAAGTTGATGTAATTGATAGCTTTTTATGCGAGAAGCGTGGATTTTTTGTAAGCAATAAATTAACAAACAGTCTTCAAAACGTCTCACTCACGTCTTTAATTTTAGTATCTAAGATTTAGAGAGTACGGTGTATACTGTAGAGTGTAGACCTTTTAAAACCAATTAATTGGGAAGCTTTTTATCTGTTCGTAATACTATAAATATTACAAGTATAATGTGTAAAATTTATGGAGGATAAACTTATTCAATATTTAATATCGATATCACTGTTTTTTGGAAAGCTATTCACATCTTTGACACAGTATATATAAGTACTATTAGAAGTCATCAATTGAACTCTAACACAAAAAGTGCCTATCAAGAAATCTTTATATCTTTTCCGATGGCAACGCATTTTTCTACATTGGCCGACTACCATTGTTATGTCAGCGCCTAAGTTTTCCTTATTCGTTTTCATTTCCGTGCTCCTTGAAAAAGAATGGTGACTAAAAACTCAATTCTGGACAGCTAGCGAATTATAAAGTAACGAAGGGACGTGCGTATTCAAATTGTATGTGTTTATTTGCATATTTCCATTTTTATACAGTGTCATTTGCACGTAAATAGCGTGGCAATCGCTGTCTTTTTAAAAAAAAAATCCTTAACCGTGTTTTCCAAGTGGATGCACAAATTATCTCATACAACATAATATGACATCATCATTGGTGGAACAGTTATATAAGTACCTACCTGAGTTAATAAATGTTTTACTGTACAGTGTACGCTCGGAGATAGAAAAGACAGAGACGGTCATACATATTTTACCCAAGATCAAAACGCAACTTACATAATAACAAACTAAAATCTTCTTCGTAAAGCTTAAATCGGCTTACATAAGATATAACGTACATCCAAAGCGATATTGCATAGCATCATTTGCTCAAGCTGAGTTAAGAGATATTTGTTCCAGTACGAGCAAACATAGAGTATGATGTTCGTTAGCCACATCTTAAACATGTCTAACACTGCAAACGTTCATGAGTCAACATTAGGTACACCGTATTTTACCAACATAACCATAGCTTTACTTCGCTAGTTCCTCAAGGTAATTAGCTCCCATTGACGCCACTAGGGAACTATATAGTCCTTTGATCTTAGAACCTATTCGTTTCTAGTGTGCACATTTATGTTCTCCTGTGTTCCAACCGCCAAAGCTAAAGGCAATTAGAGTCGTCAAAATGGCGCCCTCATTGAATGAAAAATCATAATTATCACATATCTTAAAACAAAGATTAAGGAATCATATGTTTGTTTGTATAAAAGAGGATAAAGATTTTTTACGTCATCAAAACAGGGCTCAAAATGTTTCGTATTCGATGTAGTAGTAGTGTCAATAACGACCGTTTAAGGTACTTTTTGACAACTACAACAAAAGTAACATATTAAAAGTGTTATTGTGATAACGTACAAAATACCTTATAACTACTCTTTCTTACAAACGCAACATAGGATTCCATAATATTGGTATTAATATATTATGTAATATGATTTTTTATGCATTTATGCATTATTATATTTTTAGGCATTGACAAATGGCTGAAATCATTGAGATACAAGTCATTGTAGTTTAATGGCTGAAATACAACTAGAACATTTAAAAGTTCTTTAAAAGTAAACGCGTTTTGTTTTTTTAAAGGTTGACTGGCAGAGAATGCTTTAAGCGTTAAGTCCGCATTTTGTACCCAATTTGTGTGGTCAATAAAGATTTTATAAATAAATAAACATTTTGGCATAACTTACTACCCAAACAACTCTTCCGTAAGCTGTCCATTCAAAAGTTTCAAATCTCTTTGTTTTAATGCTTAGGTAAACAAATTCTTAAATAGGATTAACCAGATTATCTTAAGAAATGCCATGAAAGCTCCAGTTATTTACAATATTTAACTAGCGGCCGCCTCCGCGTTTTCACCCGCGCGTAATTTCTTTTGTCAAATATCCCCCCTTCCCCCCACATATCCGGGATCAAAAGTACCCTATGTCACCCAGGGATAGTGTAGCTTTCCAACAGTGAAAGAATTTTCCAAATCGGTTCAGTTTCGAAGCCTATTCAATACAAACAAACAATCAAATCTTTCCTCTTTATAATATTAGTATAGATAGCTTCATTCTACCGTATTTTTTTTTATATGGACTTAAAAATTGTTGCTAATATATCGAACTAACTGAAGATTATACTGAGAGTATGTGCTTAGTTATAACTAAATGCGTTTAGTATTTGGAAAAGAGAAACAGACACCCTCAATCAATTCTTAGAAACTTTCGCCTTTTAATTACATTATTGGAAAAGTTAGGATTCAGAATGGATTCAAACAGCTCTCCAAAAACTTAATTATACATCATAATACGTACGAAGTTAAATCTTCTTGGACGTTATTAATACAGCACCATCTAGCCACAAACTAAGTTAAACTTTTACTATGACTAATAGTACTGATTAAGAATAGTCAACGAACGAACGATAACATTTATTGACCATATAGAGACACAGTAATTTACAGGCATTATAAATTATAAAAAAAGAACAGTTATGAAACGGCGAAAAACTATCTATGGTCAATTGAATCTGGCCTCAGAAAATTTTCTTTGTTCTGTGGGCCTCAGCATGTGTTGCAGAGGAACAAAACTGCAGCGCTGGTTTTCAGGCCAAATCTAGAGTGACGAACAAATAAATTTAGTTGACGTAGCATTATAAGTATGATATTTAAAACAATTATGATAGTTAAATCCTTTTGTTTTGTAAATAAATACATATCATACATAGAAACACTCAAACCGATACATAAGTACATCATTTTAGTGCCTACAAATGTCTGTACCGAGTTCGGACCCGAAAACTCTAGTATAATAACTGGCTCCTCAACTATTACACCAAATCGGACGTTATATAAACATGCATGTAATCTGATGTATGATATTAATATTCTACCCACATTAGGAGTTAGTATAATATTCAGCCACTATCCTTAACCCATCAATCAGCTTACACACCGGCTTACCAAAATGGCGGCGCCGGTACAACCAGTAACTGAATTACTAGGGCAGAGTCGACGTACATAAAATGTAGGTAATAAATAAAATCGGCTTCGGCCGTTGTTGCTTGCGGGAAAAAATATCACTACGACCATACTAAAAACGTCTTTTGTATAATATTTTTAGAACAGCTGATATAATGGTAGATTACAACTTTGGGTGGTAGCCAGTCGAACTCTAAAAAAGTCTTATCACGAAGCAGACCCAAAAAAAATCTAACTTACGACCTCCGAGTTTTACAACCAAACCGCCTGACCTCTGTTCCACGGAAGCGGTGAACGTCTTTTTCCTACGATAGAGCATTGATAGGCTTTTTTTTCGGAAGAGAATGCGTTTAGGCACCATAACCGCAAGCTAGTTAGCCTTGCGGCAGTGTGTGGGACTCCAGACTAAATCCTCCCACTACTCACTAAATTTCCCCGGTTTTCCCTTTCCACCCGATTGGGACGAGCAGACTAAATCCTCCCACTACTCACTAAATTTCCCCGGTTTCCCCTTTCCACCCGATTGGGACGAGCAGACTAAGTCCTCCCACTACTCACTAAATTTCCCCGGTTCCCCTTTCCACCCGATTGGGACGAGCAGACTAAGTCCTCCCACTACTCACTAAATTTCCCCGGTTCCCCTTTCCACCCTATTGGGACGAGCAGACTAAGTCCTCCCACTACTCACTAAATTTCCCCGGTTTCCCCTTTCCACCTGATTGGGACGAGCTGATTCCAGCCTTGTGGCTACTAACCAGCCCAACATTTACCATATGCATAGGCCTGCCAACTAGCATATTTTATTATGTATTGTAACAGTGCAGCGATTCCTCAAAGCATACTAGACACTACTAAACTATCTGTAACATTGTCAGCTTATTCTCGTACCAAATACTTTATCCGTCTCGTCTACAATGGCATGATAACTTTGCACGGAAGTTGAGGATGCATAATGTTTAAGCCTGTACCTAATATACATATTATGTTTGCGTAGACAATTTGAGCCATAAGTCTAGACAAACGGCCTTTCCGCGTGATAAGAGTAGAATTAATAGTTATGTTTAATAGCTTAAACATAAGTATTAATTCTACTCTTATACGTAATACGTTAGCACGTATTACCTACCAGTAAGTACTGTTATTTAACCTTGTTTTATGGAAATTCATGATCCATGATATGATATTGTAGAATTGGACTGACTGATTAACTGCACTGATGGTTGCGGGCTCGCGGCCTGTAGAATGTTGATTTATATGAAAAACGTAAGAGCAGTTTTCACGACGCGATTTTCATATGCAGCTTCGCGGTTGTTTACGATTCTCGCCCGCGCGCTCTGCGATCGCTTGGCGGGCGACCGTAATATTACCCGCACGGGCGGAAGGTACAGCAGTGCGATTCACTAAGCGCAAATATCATAAAAGCCTTAGTCGCCGCGGCTGTGTCATCGGTGAGAGTCATTTTGGTATTCTTTAAGAACTTTTTCAACGCTGTACGATACTAGCGCCGCAAGGCTTTGAACGGTGTGATAAGGAAATACTTGACTGATATTCTTGTATAGACCGACAAACTTATCTGTTCCGGTGGCCAAATTTGGAACTACGTGAAATGCAATGCAAAAACGATATTTAATGACAGTTCTAAATATACAGTAGCGACGCCGCCACCGGAACAGATAACTCTGTCGGTCTCTATGAAAGTTAGTTCACGAAGCCTTTGACAGATGACAGAGAGAATACCAATTTATAAAGCCGTGAAAACATCGAACGATGTTACCGTGATCTCAGCCGTGAGCGCATCGAACGAGTGTCGCTTAGTGAATTGCATATGTAGCAGAAATCCGACGCCATTTTGCACTGGTGACATATAGCAGCGTGACGTGCAAAAACTCATCGTAGACGGTTTGTACCCGCACGTCAACCGCGGCGGCTGAGGAATCTCAGAAATCACCGCTCTCGTGAGTTTTGAAATAAAACCGCAGCAAAAGGTGGGCCCGCAACCGCTGCTGGCGCGTATAAAAACCGCGCCGTGGGTTCTTAGCCATAAGGGGCAGCGCAGACGGCACACTTTTTGTGCGAAAGAGTCTGCCGCGGATTTTTCACAGACTCAACGCACAAAAAGTCTGTCGAGGATTTTTCACAGACTCAACGCACACGACGCACATCTTCGATCATTTTGTCGGCAGAACTGTAGGGACGTAGACGCTATGAAAATCGTGCAGAGATTAAAGATCGCGAAGTATTATTTTGTACTTGATGTAACAGACAGAAAAAGACGAAGAAAATTTTGGGTACATCCTATACTTTCGGAAAGATTACTGAAGGGAGAGTTCTATATTAAACATTCAATTCTGAACAACACCGGATTTTTTTTTTAAGTTTTATAAAATGTCTGTTACTACATAATATGATGAGTTGCTATTTATTTTAAGACCTGCTTTGACTCATTCAGACACAACAATGAGGAAGTTAATAATAAATAATAAATATCTCTGGACATTATTCACACAGCGCCATCTAGCCCCAAACTAAGCATTAGCTTGTGCTATGGGTGCTAGACAACGGATAAACATTACTTATATACTTTTTTTTTGTAAATACATACATAATATACATAGAAACACCCAAACCGATACAAACAGACATGTTCATGCACACAAATGTTTGTACCGTGCGGGGATCGAACCCGCGACCTGTGGTGTAATAGCCGACTTCTCAACCATTACACCTAATGGCTCGTCAAATTAGTATTTCGGTTAAAGAAACTTTATTCTCAAAAAGAAATTACATAAACACTTACATGAGAACATTAAAATTTATAATAAAACAAATTATCCGGCAACAAAAAATAAATAAATAAATAAATAATAATAATAATACTACCAATTACACAGAGCAATCACTAGTTACAATTTGTTTACAAAAATTTTCTTATACAGAATATTACCAAGAAACAAGTTTTAATGTTTAAACTCACTGCTGACCGAGTTTTAATGATTTTACATAATATATGTATTAATATCTATATTCTGCCATAGAAGTATCATAAATTATTGGTCTATTTTGTATTTCATTAATTAGCATCGTTACATCGATGTCTGGCGCCATAATAGATCGCATACGTACGTTACGTCCGTATATTCAATATACTCTATGTTACGTCCCACCACTAGATTGCAGACTAAAATGTACGCCAATGTGCGCCGTCTGCGTTAGCCCGTGTTGAAGCAAACGTTCCATTTTTTTCGCACACTTTTTGTGCGGAGCGGTGTGGCGCGGCGCGGCGCGGTCTGCCGGAATCACACGGATTTTGTGCGCGCCGGACTTTTTTGCGCGTCGTCTGCGTTACTCCATACAGTTGCATACGATCTATTTTCGCAGACTAAAAAGTCTGTCACGGATAGTCTGTCGTCTGCGCTGCCGCTAAGCCGCACGCGGTGCGGTGTATGAAAATATCGTACTGTGTACTAATTTTACTATGTTGTAATGTTTCATATTCGAATTAAAATTCTCATCTGAAACAAACATTCAGAATAACAGAAAGGTAGCCAATTAACAGAACAAATAAAATGGAAAATGTTATTCTGATATTCACACCTTGACAGAAATAGACACGCTTTTACGACAATGCTGCCTCGTAAAACCTTTCCAAGTATCAAATTAATAAAAAATGCTAGCTGACTTCTTACGAACGAACCATTTGGTGTAATGGTTGAGATGTCGGCTATTACAACAAAAGGTCCCGGGTTCGATTCCCACACGGTACAAATATTGAGCATGAACATAGTTTTCAAATAGGACATGTAGCTACCTTTTTCCAAGTTCAATACCATCTGATTATTTCATTTAAGCGCTACTACATGCATGTGTTGAGTCGTTGGTCGTTTATTCCTCATTGTGCTAATATGAACTACATAGTAAAGTAGTAAAGTGCGCTTAATTACATTTTCGTATTAATTATGTTGAAAACTGTATTTTGCTACTAGGTTTACATTGTATAATGTCACTGCTAATAAGAGATAGATGAAAGAATGATATTTCCTAGGTCTCGTTTCTCTTAAAATCCCGGTCGTAAGTTAATTCCCACCTTGAATCTGGTTGGCGGTGGACATTTTCAAAACCTGATGATATAATTATGCTAACTCTGGCGTTATAGTTAATAGAAAGAAGATCCTCTTTTAAGTACCGAGTTTTTAGGAATATTTTTATTGATAGCCCGAAGTCTAAAAGACGGTGTGAAGATTTAATTTTCTTCGCCTTATGAAGTGCGCAAAGCTTTTCGTCCTAACCTTCCCCGAATGTCTTCTGACACGAAAGTGCGATAAAGATAAGGACTCTAGCCATCCTATCGGATCACGAGAACAATGGATAAAATCATAGTGTATCTGTGCTGTCACTACACTCTACGGCAGGCAATTGGAAATAAATCACACCTCGTAAAAAGAATCAAAAATAAGTTTTTCTTTAATGCCTGAAGCCACCATGCTTTATCCCCCGGGGAGAGTCCCTCACCTTACAAAGACTAATTGTTCATCATTGTAATGAAGTCATCGTAATCTGGGGGCACGGCAGTGCCCCCGCCAAGTCGAGCGCGAAGCAAACACTGCCGTACCATCCTTTACTGGAACCATTTCGCCGCATTTTCAGGCCCCTATTTGAGAACCTCTGGATAAGACCAGAACGCAGAAATTTTCGTCATTTAGTAAGCTATAATCACATACTTAAAATCCAAAATTTCAAGGCTGTAAGTCATTTAGTTCCGAAGTTAAGCGAAAGCAAAGTTTCGCATTTATGACAGACACTC
Organism: Mecyna flavalis; assembly: GCA_949319885.1. Lineage (NCBI taxonomy): Eukaryota > Metazoa > Arthropoda > Insecta > Lepidoptera > Crambidae > Mecyna > Mecyna flavalis. Next base: position 6,116,557 of record OX439439.1, read on the forward strand.
ACTCACTCACTGATGATCATCATAATAGAACTAGTACTTCCCATAAACTCAGAGAGCTGAAATTTGGTACAGAGTTAGGGTTTAATGGCCACATAAAGGGAAAACTATAAAAACTAGTATATTCGAAGATCTGGAGTACCTGGTGACCCTGATTAGAAAACACAAGAGCCCAACCAAACTATTAGAGATCGACATATACCGCCTTTACAAAAAATACTCAACTTGGTGAGCCGCTTCATTTGGTGGTGGTGGGGGGATGGGAGGGGAAAGGGGGAGGGGGATGGGAGGGGTATGGTAGGGAAGGGGGATGGGAGGGGGTGGGAAGGGGGGATGGGAGGGGGAAGGCGGATGGGAGGGGGAAGGGGGATGGGAGGGGAGTGGGAGGGAGCATGGGAGGTTTGATGGGAAGGGGTGGGAGGGGGGATGGGAGGGGGAAGGGGGATGAGAGGGGGAATGGGATGGGAGGGGAAGGTGGGGGGATGGGGATAGTAGTACCTTATCAATCCTATCCCCCTTCCCCCTCCTTATTTATAACCTGGAATAGGGCATTGGCTTTTAAAGTTTACGGGAAACGTCTCATTCCAAATAGATACAAAATAAATCAATATGCCCACGTTCCTACAAAAAGAAGTGAAATCCCACCAAAAACATTCTGTAAAAAACTAGCCAAGTCTCGATGGAGCTGCTTGTTTATCTCTAAAAAGTAATGAAATCCAGACAAAGTCGTGCCAAGTCTAAGGTTCCTTACTGCGATTTCTTTATTATTATAGTTAATGTTTCGTGACTTGGCCGTTGAAGGGTACACAAGGGTACAAAACCAGGTGCTCCATTACTCCATTGCACCAATCTGTCGCCAGTATGTTTGTTAAGCGAGATAATAGCCTATACTGGTATTGGTAATTGGACGCTAGTGTCTCATTTGGCCCTTCGAAGTTGAGTTGCAGGTCCGTTTGGCAGTCTGGCCCTTCAACGGCCAAGTCACACAACATTAACTATAATAATAAAGAAATCGCAGTAAGGAACCTTAGACTTGGCACGACTTTGTCTAGATTTCATTACTTTTTAGAGATAAACAAGCAGCTCCATCGAGACTTGGCTAGTTTTTTACAGAATGTTTTTGGTGGGATATATACTTACAGGAACAATCAACATTGTGAGACATAAAAGATTTTGCTAGTAATTTATCAAACAATCTTAGAGTAACTTAAACAATTCACTATCTAAAACTAATCCAAACAACTCACACTATAAAGTAATTAAAAAAGCGATTATCTAAAAGTCCAGGCGAGTGTCTTGACTAGGTTTTCAATTAAGTTTCTTATCTGAAGATGAGCAAAGAGCTTGATTTCTCAAGTTTCCCTTCATTTTCATGAGATTACTGTGCATTTTGATGAAGATGTCCCGTGATTGCTATCGTTTGTAATCAAGGCTGGTAATCTCATTACAGTTTAAAAAGGTAGGTTTTTTTATATTGTTTCTTCTCATTCATGTTGCGCCTTCTTTTAAGGTGCTTTATTAGCACACAACTTTTCAGTAGTCTTTAAAGATATTACAAATTGATATTGCATTATTCAATGACAGAGTACACTCACAGCATTTTCACTAGTGTGCTATGATATGGCCTTATCAAGTACGAGGCAAATGATCTATCGTGTACTATTTAAAAAAAAACATGCTTAATTTGATTTTTATGATGAAACTCCTCTATTAAAGCCTAAACGTGATACCCGAAATCACAATGAGCACGTCAAATTGGAGGAAAACAATAAACAAGTATAATTGGTATTGTTAAACGTACACCCTTCTATTAATCCGCCCGGGCCGGCTGACAGTTTAACAGCTCGCAACGGCCGTGTTGCGATTTGCATCCGTTAATTGTGAACCTTCTGTAGGGTTTTATGAGCCTACGAGTACAACTTTTAATTTTGACCGTAAAACACATTTGGCAGGCGTAATAAATTTTTAAGCGCTGGTATTCAGGGTTTCTTAATATGTTTTCATTTTTTTTATATAGAGGCAGGTAAACATTATGGCTAGATTCACGAAGAGGTAAGTATAACTCCCAAACATCGACGGGTATGTTTTGGTCTAGTTATAACAGGGGATATCTTGATGCTACAGGGTATGGTTATTTTCATTACGTTTTTTTTATAGTTGTCTAGCGATATTTTAGGAAACAGTAGACTATCGACCGAAATCACACCAGCTTATAGCTCAAGGAATAAAGTTTAATGCAGCTATTAAAAGAAACTATTTGAAAATAAAAATACACATGACCTCAATTCTAGACAGGTATTTTTAAATAAATAATAATAATAATAATAAATAAATAATAATAATAATAATAATAATAAATAATAATAATATAATAAATATCCCTGGACATTATTCACACAGCGCCATCAAGCCCCAAACTAAGCATTAGCTTGTGCTATGGGTGCCAGACAACGGATAAACATTACATATATACTTTTTTTTTGTAAATACATACATATTATACATAGAAACACCCAGACCGATACAAACAGACATGTTCATGCACACAAATGTTTGTACCGTGCGGGGATCGAACCCGCGACCTTTGGTGTATTAGCCGACTTCTCGACCATTACACCAAATGGCTCGTCGAAATAATAATGAGATTTTAACAAAGGAATATAAACCCTCTTCCGTTTGTCTTTTGAACTATTTTCGCATACGTTTCCGTTTATAAACAACCACTAACGTTATTAATTTAAGGATGTTGCCACAAACCTTAAAGAACCACGACGTCTTACAACATAATTCCATTATAACACTAAAGAAATGTAAGTAGATGTGCTCTCTAATTTAGAGTTTCATAATACCTTGATTTACGCGCTTTTCGACATACCTACATGATTTCTTGGTATCCCAAGTTCAGTAAATGGTCTTGCTGACATTATGTTAGTCAGACTGCTTTTTGTAACTCCCATGATCTTAAAGCCTTCATTACAAGTATATTGGCTCTTGCAAATTAATTTCGGGAATGTAGCCAAAACTTTTCGACGGATTTTACTTGTGGGGGTGGTACCTAACCACTAGCCAGGCAGTCGAACTAGGTAGGAATCGAATCTATTATTACCTCTTGTTTTTATAATCTGATCGGCGCAATCAAGTTCAAGTTCCAAGGAGGTTACTACTAACATATTTCCGAAAAATAATTTCACAAAATTCGTATAACAATCTTAACTTTTGGTGTTGTAACCACAGCACGAATTCCATTATGAAATTCTTTCATTATAGTAAATTGTGATAAAACGTGTTTAGTAAGTATTTCACAAGAATATCTCTATTTAATAAATAAAACAAGGAAATAAGAAAGTATGTTAAAATTTAAATAAAAACGTAATGTAATTACACCGAAGGTTTGTGAGTAAAATTAAAATTACACGGAGTGTAATTATACAAGTTTGTGACGAGGCGACATTGTATGTAATGACGATCCCGTTAAATGTAACAAAGTTATGATGTTCCAATTCAAATGTTATGTTTAAAATTGAGAATATATTCTTAATTGTAAACAGAACACTTGGATTGTATGGAAAATAAAAGTGTTTTTATTTTTTGCCGCTGACATAGAATGTTTGTGGAACACAGACTCTGTAATGTTTTACACAGATACCGAATAATCTTGAATCTTTATGCTTCAGTAATATTTTAGCAAATTAAACGGATTACAAAGTAGGCAACGCCCAAGTGATGCCTCTGAATAAAATTATATGAAAGTTCGGAATACCTACTTATTTAAAAAAAAAGAAAAAAGTTTGAATGACAAAAGTATAATTATTTGGAACGAACTACTCGTATAACATAAAATCGCCCTTGCCTCTTAAAAAACTTTGTTACAAAAACAATTAAATATTGTCTCTGCTAGCAAGGTACTGTTTTAGACAAGCAGGCACAGGTAAATACATCTGTTTCGGACTTTTCTCTTTCATTTACAATACGAATAAAGCATTTGAGTCCCGAAATAGTTTTAGTTCGTAAGTTTTGAATAACCTTTACTCAAAAAGTAGCGATGTCAGTTGATAGTTTAGTACTGATAAGGAATGCTTAATTTTTAAAACTATGTTCAAGCAATATTATAATTGTGAGAAACTTCAACAAGAATATTGCTAGAGAGAATAAGAATATGTTCGAACCGTCACTCTCAAAAAGGCTGACACGAATGAAGAATAACATGATTTACCTTCCTCCACTCGCAAACTCAAAGTTTCGTAAGTTATGAGATATCCGAAAACTGCGTAAATAAGTTACCACTTATCCAATACTTGGATCGCCGACTCGCAACTTCTGTTTGTCACGGAGTAGCCCGAACGTGTCTTTTGTATTTACCTGATTGTCCATAATTTATTGATGTAGGTACATATTTCTTACATAACTTATTTAACAATTTATTGAATAGATAGAAACACAATCACTTCCCACAACGGCTCTTTGTCATAGTGATTCTGATATATTATGGGCTAGGAAATCTTTATATTTGCATTACTTCTCGGTCTGGATGTTGAATTGTACATTTGTTGATTCTGAACCTTCATGCAATTCTTCATGTATAGTTTAGCTAAAGTTTCGGAACTTTCTTGGACTACCTACAACAAGTAAGCATAATTGTATACTTGCTTACTATAGGTACAAATCTATACAATCAACTTATTTAAAAAGTCCGCCACTACGATGTGACACTTCCCTTCAAAGTGAGCTTAAGGGGCGCGGGGGAAAAAACAAGTGTCTTTGGCCCATATCTCGAACTAATTATGGGAATTGTAGTAGCGCTACTGTGGCGAGTACCGGAACTAATAGAATTCCCATACAAACTTCTCGTTTCGAATTCTTTTAACATTTCCATAGGTGCATTGTCATGCTAGTCTTACAGATCCCAGTAATGTTGCTACTATAAGTATGTGCGCAGTTTTCACGTGAGCTCGTAACTGTAATGTCTAGTACCAAATCGAATTCACATCCCACGTTTCAATTTTCGCAGTAAACTTTTATTCGGACGAGTAGAGAGAACGGAAACATTTTAAAAATCCACCTGGTTCTTTAATATGAGATTCTATTTGTAAGCCAGCTTCCTGCTTTCAATTTAATTTTATATCGCACTAGAGGCAGCTTTGGTGAAAATATGCACTGTACATTTTAGCTGAATTTTTATTTATTCTGTAGACAAAAGTAATACTTATTGGACAGATTTAAAAACGACAGTTACAGAATATAATAAACACAAGAAACCTGAAGTTAAACAACGTTAAAAATAATTACTCAAAGTTAGAAATTAATGAAATATTTATGTAAGTACCAAATTGTGTGACGACCACTGGTCTTCTTTAGTTAGCGTTTACTTTTCATTAAATGCGCGATTCAGGATTCTATACTGGCTAACAGCGCCATCTGTAGCTTGTAAGTAAACTTAATGGCGAGTGTTGCCACAATAGTTTGCTTAATCAGGAAAACCGAGAGCCTTAAATTTCACTTACTAAATTCTCCGTGGTCAAAGCGGGTGCTCTAGAAAATGAATACGCTACACAGGGTTGTCAAATTCGCAATTTTAAAGCACAACCTTCGGAGATTAAATTAAATTCCTCTTTGGCTTTTAGGTAATTCTCAGCATTGTTCATCATCCGTGGGTCTGTCCTACATTCACAGCGACGTCACTTGATAGCATGCGGCACCTTTTGCGATTATCCAATCACGGTCCACTGACGCTTCTTTGGGCATGGAATTCAAATTTGGTTGTATGGAATTCAAAGCAATGTACAATGTGAAAGTTCCTGCTATGTCATCTCTTTTATTTATATAGCTTGATCTGCAGCAGGAACCATTCACTGAGTCAGAGTAACATCGCTAAATATTCTACAGTAATACATAGTGCACAAAAATGCCTCTTCGATAAAATTATTCAACAAGACGGCTGTCATTGTAACATTTTTTATACAAATCATGGCGGCCTTACCCACTCAAACCCCCTCCCCCCAAACTTACATTATAGTAGAAACTATTATAGCAAAAGCAAATGTATGTATTTTTACGTCTTACATTTTCTTGCCAAACGGTTAGTTCTGCTATTGTATAAATATTTTCCCCGTAGACAAGGTTTGATGAGGGTCAATTATTTGATTTTGTGAGGGAGTATTATAGCATTTATCGTTTGTTCGTCTATATTTACAAGACCGTAAATAATATTTTGCCAAAGTATCGGATATTTGTACGAGTCAAATATAATCTCAGCTTTCGGGACCACGTTCAGAGTAGGAAAATATTTCAAAACTACTTAAGTTCGTATTATTTACAATTTTGAGAAAATTCGTGGTGCCGCATGAGGCATGAACATGGCATGCAATATTTTAGTTCCTTCTTAATGTTTTTTATGTCAATTCAGTTATGGAGATATGCTAAGTTTTTTTTTGTGTAGGGAAATGCATTTACGCACCATAACAAGAATACTCATTAAAAAGAATAACCCCCCGCGCTCCTGCATCGCCGTCGGCAGCGTCCCTGGGCCTTGCATCAGCCTGCTACCAGGGACACTGCAGAGGTAGATATTATGCCACCTGGTGACAGACAGCCAACCTCATGATAAGCGATGAAGCCTATTTCATTCAGAGACATGCTCAAAGTGCTCTTAAATGTTCCTAATCGATTTCAACCTAATACTTATGGTATTCTAGTTTCTAGTTCTAAAATTATGAAATTTTGTTTCAGCATTTTTGTGATTTTTTGCCAAATTAATGCGTGTCATATGCGTGTATAGAATTACAACGTATTTTTAAAATTGCGCTTCATACATGATATTTCAGCGATTATTTAGAAAACGCAAGTGTAGACTCGCTGTAAGCCGATACTTTTTTTCAACTAGTTTGATCTACTTTTTAACTAGTGCATGAGCAGCCTATGCAATGGAGCTCCAATTTAAAATGTTTCATAATTTGACTGGCTCAGTGGTGCCTTCGGCAGTAATCTTGTCAAGGATCGTGGGTTCAAATCCCATCCAGGATAAACATTTGTGCATAAACATGTTTGTTTGTATCAGCCTGGTTGTTTGGTCAATAAAAAAATTGAGAATATTTATAATAATATAATTATGTATAGTATATTATACTTACTATACTTAATTATATGTATTATTATAAATACTCTCAATTTTTTTTAATTTTTTCCGTTATTTGGCACCCGTGGAAAATTGCTAATTTGGGCAAGACTGGGGTTGTGAGAATAATGTCAAAGAATACCTAGGTACCTACTTATTTTTTTTTTGTTCATTGTCAAGTTATGTAATTATTAAAAATATAATTTAAAAAATTAATAAATTCAGATTAAAAGAATTGCTTTGGCGTCGTAATTAATTTTATATATAAACGGTAAATTTAAACTAGATTAGTCGCTAAAACACGAAATTCATCTAGGAACCGTTATCATTAAAACTCGCAATTTTCAAATAATGACCCACTTTAATATTACCTCAAATTTCGTACGTAATAGCCAAGCCTTGTTAAGAGGGCACACTGAAACCGTGAACCCAAATTAAAGGGGACCATTTTGGTTGATTAGAAAGCTTTACGAATTCACGATATCCTAATTGGCGTTGTAGTCAATAATTAAGATAGCCAGGATGGATGCTTGCAAGTCTTGGGAATTTCTCATGCCATTCCTAATAATCAAAGTTTTCGTGAGACGAACCGGGCGGCGCATAGAGGGGAATAGTTTCTAATTAAATATACTTTCTATACAGCGTGGCATTTTAGTCGTTGATTCCCAACGAATCACACTGTAAACAGTAACACTGTGACTCGTTGGGAAATCTTTGTAAAACAATTCCCAACCAGTCACACTGAACTGTTGGGCCAACCTACTTTATAGCAGGGTTGCCTAGGCTAAACTAGTTCTTACTAAGGGGGAAATCTACTCGGACGGATATAGGTTAGAAGCCGTGGCCGTGGTTTTTTTTAAACCCTGAAGACCTTTTTTGTTTTCACTATAATAATATATAAAGTAGGCTGGCCCGACGGTTCAGTGTGACTGGTTGGAAACCTATGTTGGAAACAATTTTCAGAGGGGGCCTCCCAACGTGTCACAGTGTGACTGGTTGGGAATTGTTTTACAAAGTTTTCCCAACGAGTCACAGTGTAACTGGTTACAGGTGACTCTTTGGGAACAAACATTGTTTTCCCGCAGTAAAATGATTCCATCTAAGTAGTCAAATAGATTAATAATATTTAATAATGTTTTTTTTTGTAGTCAAATCAAAAGTTTTACGATTATGATAGACGAAACTCGAACCAATAGTACTAGCTGCGTCGCGGACGGTCATCGGTCAGGGTCATTGCCCTACGCGTTTATAAAAAAAATGATAATTTACTAAATCGATCAAATCCGTAACCTTTTGTCTAATAGCTGACTTCTCAACCATTACACCAAATCCATCGTACTCAAGTCACAGTTTTCTTATAACTAGGTACGGTATATAATAAAATAGATTTCTTTACTCGTAATCACGATTGCAGTTAAGTAATTAAAACCTTGAATATTTTAAAATGTACCTACTGTCCGTAAAAAAGAACATCTGTTTCAATTTTATTTTAGATCTATAACTCTCTATTAATAGTCCCTTAGGACTTTCGTTGACCCTATATCGATGTACCGTTTTCCTCCCAAGGTGACAAGGGTCTGTAACAAGTCACTCTTCCAATCCAACCGGGAAAGCTAGAACGTGATTTTGCTGTTTTACAAAGTAAGCTCGAAATTAGAATAAGTTAACGACATCCCCAATACACTGCATTATTCATCACACCACGGCTCGCTCCAAACAGATTTAATACGTTGTCGCCGTAACCGGAGTAGATTTAAATTAACATACTCCGTGTTACCTTAGGAAAATAGGAGTTTAAATAAAACTTTAATAGGCTTGTTTTTGTTTTCTGTCAGACTATTTTTCTTTTAAAGTTGGGAGCACTCTATTATAGTTGCACCTGATGGTCTTCTTCTTCTGATGGTACAGTCAGCGTCAAAACGATCTGAGCGTTCAAAACCACCAAAAATATCTGAACATTTAACAAAAATCAACCTTACCTTAAGGTGAATTTTCATTTGTTATTTCAGAACAATGATTTTTGGTAGGTTTAAACGCTCAGATCATTTTGGCGCTGACTGTACCTGATGTTAAGATCTAACCCCGTATATTGATGTGGCAACGTCAGCAGCGGAAATGAGTGTTTACATTGCCGCTTCATATGTATTTTAAATTCGACTCTGGGCCATGGATAACGTGAAAATTGTCGCACCGTCGGCGCTCTGCCTTTTAAGTTTAATTAATTATTTAAATGTTTTAAAAAAAAATAGAATTCAAAAGAGACGTCGTCGTCAGAGGAGATGGTGGATGATAGCAATTCGTCGTAATAGAACAATAAGTATTTTTAAAGATATTAAACGACTGAACGAGAGAGCAACATGTAAACACACGTTGCCGCTCGCATTGCCGCGCTTTGATGTCCGCTAGAAAAACCGCCAAATGGGGGATAGCCGGGCAATGCGAACGGCAACGTCAAGGCAATGGAAATGACCTGTTTACATTCTCGCGTTTCCCAGTTTATTCCCCATGTTGCCGCGGCAATGGGCTGAATGTAAACGCGGTATAACGCTGTCCTTGGACAACATGAACACTAGGGAAGTGACAAAGGCGCTGCCGGCCTTTTTTAACACGAGTGTGGCGCTCAAGCATATGGCGAGTTGGCGAGTTTGATGTAAAGTGTATAAATGTGTGCGCACATATCGACCTCAGACATGCAAAACAACGCTCTCACCACACTCCCCCATCACTAATATTATAATTCAACCATCTGTCTTCAATTATATTTATTTCGGTCAAATCTCTTAGTAATATTGGAATGTTACATTTCTTTTCGCATCTGTTCTATCACTTACCCGAAAACTCCAACATATTACTTTGGTAATGTTGTCAGTATAACCTCCGACCAACCTTTCATCCCCCGTCTCAGTTTCATCAAACCAAAGTTCGGTAGCTCAAGCGCCAAAACTTATTCCTAAAATACTTTCGGAGCACATCAGTTCCATTATTCTTGTATTTTTAGGAACACATAGCTGGCAGAACGTACTGCGACACACTAAAGTAATAAGATTCTAAGCATAATATATTTTTTGTAAGACGGGACAACGAGAAGCATCTATCTATCAATCTATAGCTAAAATAAACTTCTTGTTTTAGCTTAAGATTATTCACATTAACTTGATACTATAATATTTTTTTCATTGTGGTGTATTAAAGTAGCCCCCCAACTGACCTTTATTTTTTTAACACAAGGAATTGGTTACCGAAAGAAAATATTATAATTGTCGCTATTATGAAAGTTCTCAAAAGAAATCGATAAAACTGAAAGATCTTAACCCGATATCTAATAGAAAGCCAGCCAATAAAAAGTTCAGCAATTACGAAAAAAGGTTTATTGTACTTGAAGAGAGCATGAACCACTACTTTTGTAGTTCTGAATTTTATGATTGGTATTAATTTTATGTTATCTATTTAAATTGCTAGAAAAATGCTTAAAACTTAACAAATCATCTAATAGTTACCATCGAAGTTTGACGATAAGAAGCTTTGCCATTTTTTTTATGCCAGAGGCGGCAAACGAGCCAGCGGTTCGCCTGATGATAAGCATCGCCGCCCATAGACATCTGCAACACCAGAGAGATCGCCGATGCGTTGCCGGCCTTTAAAGAGAGAGTACGCTCGTTTCTTGAAGGTCTTTAAGTCGTAATTGTCAGGAAATACTGCTACAGTGAGATTGTTCCACAAAACTGTAGTTCGAAGTAAAAAGTGCTATAGCGCTTCGTTTGGTGAATGAGAGTACCGAAGGTCTGAACTTTTCCTTCGCTTTCCTCCTCCATGTAACCATTTCTCATAGTCCTTTCTCTTCCCCCTTCTTCCTTCTTCTTTCAAAAATGGGCACCACATTTTAGACCTAGTCCCAGATGTCCATTGACGGTAGTGATCACTGTCTTACCATCACTTGGTAATTTTCCACCCTATAGGAAAGAAATAATATGTTTTGCTTCTGGAGAAAAAGTGGTATCACTTTTTCTCCTAACTTAAGTTTCCATAAACGTTCTGCGCATAAAAATACTAAAGGCTTAATTAAAATAACTAGTAATGTTAATTTATCAGCTTAAGCTAAATGGGATTGGATTAGAGATTGTAAGTGACTTGGAATCCGCCCAAGCTATATAAAACTATAAATCTTGGGCTTGGCAAGATTTCTGGCTTATTATTTACAGTACTCTCACGCTGTTTATGGATAATATTTGCTAATATTTATTACATACTTGATAAATTACGAATTATTGTTCTCAGCTTTTACGAGTATAAGCCAAATTCTTTTCGAGGTCAGCGACTGAATCTTAAATCAATGGCGGTTTTTGAAATAATCATATAATACAGACTAGTTATTCATAATACATTATTAGTAACTCTAGGTAAATGTCTAAATATATTTCAGCAGCAAAGGCAATATTTAAAGATTTTAGTTTCGATTCGTGTTACGTGTGAATTTTTCCTAAGTCAGTTTGGCCAGCTACCTCCCTAGGTGAATTATGAATACGGGTGCCAGCCAGTGTACTTGAAATCAAATACTCCAAGTCCTATTGTTTGATGAATGCTAGAACCTACTTTTTTTTTTAATACTAATTCAGTTAGCAGACAGACACGCAGCCCACCTGATGGTAAGCGGCCACTGCGGCCTATTCCATTGAGGGACACTTCACCAGGAAGAGTCGCTCAATGTGCTGCCAGACTGTAGACTCATCTGATCTTCGAGCTTTTGATTTCAAGTGCACTGGCTCCGACATTAATACTGCCGGAACACAGCCAGAGCTATTATGGCGACAGATTTCACCTGTGAGGGTGGTAGCTAGCCAGTCGGACTCTGAAAAAGCCCTACCACCAACAAGACCCTAGGTGGGAATCGAACCCACGACCTCCGGGGTTTTTATACCCGAGCGGCTTAGCCACTGTTCCACGGAGGCGGCTACTTTTTTGTGTATTGTTTCTTTAAGTTTCTTTTTGGACGTATATTCTTTGTAGTTATAAGTCGGACATCGCAAATCCTGCTTGTTCAGTTTTTTCATTCAGCGTTCTTTACTTTCCATTTTTTAGAATTTATGTGATAGCAAATCCGTTTTATTTTTAAACAGCTTAGGTATTTAAAAAGAAAACGGATTTCTGCGACTTTCTTTTGATGAATGTTAGAATTAATTTGTATTCCTACCATTTATTTTTCACTTGTAGCATTACTTTCCAAGGCAGTAATGAAATCTTCTTATTTTTTTTCCATCCGCTAAGTAAAGGAAATACGGACGATTTAGTTATAAATTACAAAAAGAACTTTTCCGTTGTTAAATAGCGGATTAATTTTTTTCTTCCATTAAATGTAATATTTCAAAATTGCAGAAGGCCCTAAATGTAAAAAAATAACTTTGTTATGAATCCATTAAATTTCCCACAGCAGGACAAAGGCCCACTTCTAAAATCAAGTCAATGTCACAATATTATAGTTAAACGCCGCTTTTCAAATTGTTGGACTTATCACCAACTCGACAACACAAATTTTGTACGACCTGGAAATTGAATTCAGGACCCTGAGAGCACGGCCCGGTACATAAACCACTAATCGAAGCATCAAGTCCTTAATAGAAGTTTAATCTGTTTTCCCATTAGGCAACGAAGGCACGCCTCATAGAAACAACTCGTTTAATCTAACTTACATTTAAACAAATACTTCGTGAACAACAGCGTCATCTTGAAATTATTTTATGAATAATATAAAATATGTAACAAAGTCCGTTGGCAATGAAACACAAGGGTTATAATCGGTCAGCAATCAGCATCACGAGAGGCTATAATTATAACTTTATTTATGGACATAATACAAAACAACAAGCGACGAAGATATTTAGATACGTATAAGTACATTATACAGTCATATTCATGATAAGCGACTATAGTGGCCTTTTCCATTGAGGGAAACTAAACCAGAATATATCGTTTATCTTCAAGACGTTAACGTTAATTTTAATGTGCATATAAGTAGCACATAAAGATATGAACTGAACAAAACAAGTCAGATTATTTGTTTACATGATACTCTCACGCATACTTTTATCTGAATAATCTGAAGCGATGTATCCCATTTCTATAAATCAGTAATTCACTCAAGCAAAGAGCAAGCTCACACTGAATACTGATGAAGTACTTTTAATTCCTCCAATTCCTTTCCCGATATTGACTTGTTAAACAATCTCTTTCATTTGATAATAGTGATATAGATTGCATCGCTTCGCTACGGTTTAATCTACTTCCCACTGAATAACTCAATCACGTTCCCAGTGCTACTTGTCAAGGCGAGAAACAACAGAAGCAACTCGCTGACTCAACCCAGCTCGGTTACACTCGGCTTATTGTTCGTTTGAACAAATGCTTCGTACTAACAGTTTTATCCTGAACGTATTTTCTCGCAATCAACGCTCAACTATTTCTATTTGCGACGGAAAAAAGAATTCCTTTTTTTAAAGGTTTGTACCATTCAATGTTGTAAAAATATTATTGCGAGAATCAGTACCGCTTGAAATAAAAGGTACATACAATGTTCCTTCCTGGTGAAGAAATCTTTTTTTTTTTCGGAGTAGAATGTGTTTACGCACCATAACCGCATCCTAGGTAGACCAACGGCCGTGTGTGGAGCTCGAGACTAAAGCCACTGATCCACTACCCACTGAACTCCCCCGTTTTCCCCTTTACACCCGATTTGAACGAGCAGGAGCCAGACAGTGAGAAAAACCTGATTTTTTTCAATACACTTATACAACCACATAACCACACACCCAAAGGAAATTTTGAGCAAGACTATTCTATTGAGAGAATGTAATGATATCAAGGGACCTTAATAGTAGTAGTAATTGCCATTAATATGAAGAAACTATGGATGGTGTGTGTTAATGTGTTATTAAGGTATACAATATTAGTTACAAACAATAACCCTCAAACAGGGGTTCATTATTTTATTATTAGGATCAAGTTCAAACAAAGGGCCAAATAGTTATTCATTTAATAATTCTAACAAAGCAAACTTGGTTGATTGAACTATCTCAATTCCAACAAAATTCAATTTAAAAAAGTCTCTGCCTTCGTGAATTCATAACGAACTTCTGGAAAGTATGTCATGCTGAGTTGGTCGCGTCCAACGATATTAAAGTGTACCTATGTTTTTAATATATAGACATTAAACATGTTACGTCAATCCTCAAACAAAACAAAGCGTTTTCAGTGGGAACCGAATATCAGAAAAATATTAACAAAATATTTTTTAACAATGACTTTTTAACAATGCATGCTGTAGCGTGAATAAGGATGGGCTGTCTGAGTGACGTATGCTTAAAATTTCAAACAAATAAATCATAAATATTTTTACGTATACTTTATGGATAAGTACAATATATGAAATGTTTCAAGCAAGGCAAGTACAAAGTAAGTATATTATAAGTTTGATTGATACTCAATTATGGCGTTTAATTTAGTACTAGGAAGTGCAACTCTGATGGTTTTTTGCTGACCTACAAATAAGTATTCATTTTTTTCCAAGTAAAAATGCAATACCTAAGTTTATTTAAGGCCAATAAAATACAATTAATATGAATCGCTGGTATTGACATTACAAGGGTTCTTACCGTACCTGTAGTTTATATAAGACCAAGATTAAGTAAATACCGATCATTGTAACAATGACTTATTTTCAACGTTGAAGATGTTAGGAGGCTGAAACACAGAGTACAGAAAATAAAAAGTAAAACGCCATAATAGAGGTCCATAGAAGTGTACATTTCTAAGAGTTCCCAAGTATAGAAATCTGTGCGGATGTGTAAAGGCGTCTAGCGGATGCGGTCGGGTTGACGCAGCGTCGGAAGTCTGCGTCGAGTCCAATCTATTTGAGCTTTGCACCGTCCTGAATTGAACCTAGACTGTGCCCACACACAGCAAATACATCACGTAGACGCTATAGCGCTGAGATAAATGTGCGAGGAATTCATTATTCATTTAAAAAAAATAAAAACCGCACAATGTTTATTCAATCGAACTTTATTCGATCGACCTGGTCGATGGTCGCAAATTCTCAGATCGTTTTTTTTATAAACTTACTCGTTCCTCAAATAGACTTCTTGCACAGAAAGTTTTGTCCCGACCTAGTCAAAGTTTTGTTATTACATTAAAGATATTGCCATCTGATTTCATAGCTACACAGCCAATCGAGACTGCAGGTTTTCTCAAGATGTTTTCCGTCATATCCGATCTTGTGAATTTGCACCTAGAAATACCCTTACCGCACCAACCGCGACTAGTTTAAACATTTTCACTAAAAAATAATATTTGGTAATAACAGTAGTAGTAGTAGTTGGTATAATTATGTGTGCATTTCATCAGTGCTATGTATTTACAAGTCTCTGGTGAGTACGCGGTAATACCAAACTAACGAGCGCCATTAATTAACATGGTCGCAGCTTTGCTTTTTGTGGTTCAAGATCATCGTATCGTATTTAATCAACTAGCGGCCGCCCGCGGTTTCACCCGCGTGGTTCCCGTTCCCGTGGGAATTGATCAAAATCCTTTCTTAGCGGATGCCTACGTCATAACATCTACCTGCATGCCAAATTTCAGCCCGATCCGTCTAGTGGTTTGGGCTGTGCGTTGATAGATATCTATCTCAGTCAGTCAGTCAGTCAGTCACCTTTGAGTTTTATATAATATAGATAGCTAAATTAGTAGCGACTATGTCGTAATATGAGTATGAAGCAACGGGTATCAGGCCTAAATATTAGGTCTAAAAAAATATTCATGATTGTGAAGAACATTTTTAAGCATTAATATTTTTTTAAATCGTTCTGGGTACGTGTAATGCATGTTAAAAAAAAGGATATAAGTTTATTCGTTGTCTAAACTAACAACCATAGTATGATGAATGAAGAATGAAGAAAGCGATATGCTTAAATGGGGACTAGATGGGGACCAGGTATAGGAGTTCATTTCAAAAATTCTTTATCTATTTGGCTGACTAAGGATTCAACATAACAATACATTAACTTAAAGCAGAACATTTCAAACCAGCGATACAAAAGTAATTGCCATACGAGCAAGAAATCGCATCAAAACATTGTTAAAGCCGAAACAGAATTGGTCAAAAAGATTTCATGAATTTTCAGCAAAGCCGACACACAATGGCTGTCCGGTTTCAACGTATTTCTGTAGTTTTGCAAAATAGTGAAATATTCCTGCGAAAGGTATTTTGCTCACTGCTATCAGTGGAGTTGGCAAGACATCTGCATATGTACTCGTACATTGAAGAATTTCATTCGGGCCCTCAATGTGTTGCGACGAAAACAATTCTATGTATTCTCCTTTTCAAAACTTTGCAACAAAACCGTGTGGACGTTGTATGTTCATTGTACATGGTGGCAAAAATCTGGACCAGATTTTAGAAGGAAACAGTAGTTTGAAAGATTACAGTTTAACATTGTTTTCGACTAACAATCTATTTCGGGCTGCGAGTATTTTTATGCTTTTATGTTTTTTGTTATCATTACGTAAATGCATAAAGAAAGAAATAATACCAAAGTACGCATATAATAATAAATTATTGCTGTGCTTTACTCCGGCAATATGAATGTGGGGGACAGCACATTTAAAATCAAAAACTTAAAGATCATAGGAACCTTGATGACAAGATACGCAAAATTCGTTGAAATTGTCTAGAAAGAAAGATAATTATATTTTAACAATAATCCTTCAATCCTAACATGGGTGGCCTTTGAGTTATTAAATTAATGGGTGCCTAATATTATTGTTAAGAAAAGTATTGCTTCCACGAACGCGTATTCAAAATATAAAAATATGATGAATTCATTGATTTGATATCATACAAATCTTATCAAAAACGCCAGGTCCATAATACATTTGCTATGACTTCTTTCATGCTATAAACTTTTAGAAAGCAATTTTGTAATTATTTTTTTGTAGGCCTGAGATAAGTTAAGCCACAATGTGTATTATGTTTTATTTCTCTCTACAATGTTTATAAAACCTCAGTTGTTAAACTGGCAGATTATCCAACTAACCTAAAACTTAGTTTTTTTTTAAAACTAGGTTAGAAATGCATCCTGCCACTTGGGACCACCTCGACGTCAGCCCGCGACTTTGCACCAGAAGATCGCACAGCTCAGTGCACTAAACTGTCCCCCACACATAGGTAAGAAACTTAGAAAATTATGTGTCCTTTCTTCAATCAGGAGACCGTTCATCACTGTACTCCCTCCAGTAGGAGTACTTGCGTTATCAAAAAGTTATGTTCAAGCTACTCCGTAAACGTATTCTCTTAACACAAATGCTTGAGCTACTTTGTGGTCAGATCTATGAATGAGACGTCTGTTATTCATATTAATATTCCATCGTTGCAAGGCGGATATAATGTTATACCTCGTCTCGCCGACTTGCACCCGCTTGAGACGTCGACGTCCGGATACATGAGAAAAGGAAAAATAAATATTTTACCCCCGTACAGTGTAGGAAGAAAAGTAGTATAGTGACATCAAAATATATTGACAGCGCATTTTCGTTAAACCGGTTCAATTGATTATTTACTAAAAGAGAATCTGTATCTTTATAAAAAGGAAAAGTATCGGCTTATTAATGCCCTACTGGAGGGCAAAGACCTGTGCTGTGTCCGAAATATTATATCTATGGAAAAAATATAATAGTCAGCGTACTTGATATAATCACCTCCTGAGGTATACGCACAGCGGAGGAAAGGTAAACAATGGGTATGCTTAATAAATGCATTGCGTTATTGAGGCTCTTCATTGAGTATGCGTACCAGCATTTAACTGTCAGTTTAAATGCAATTGTGAAAATGTCAGTGTCAATTAACTAATGAACTATTTTGACATTAAATCAAGGCTTCTACATAAATATTTACTTTGGCTTTTGCCAGTGTGTTTATCAGTTACGAATGCTGTTTTATTTTATTACAAATTAAATTTAAATAGTTGAAGGCTATAATAACAGTTCTCACCTAGATTGATCGCACTATCCGTCTAAGAATATCACATGCTTATTTTAGTATTATATACGATTGACGACAGAAAAAGGACTAAGCAAACCTCCAAAGGATTTCTCATACGAATGTTGAATCTCAAATACAACTGTCAGCGTCACTCGGCTCACACGATGACTTATTGCGACCGCCCATCAATCAGTGTCGGCATAACGACAGTATTCGGGTACTGGGTAACGTGTTATAGATACTTTACTATTATTTTACATTATAAATATTTATTTTATTTGGTTATTTTTGTATTTTTTATACTACATCAGTTGGCAGACTGGCACGCAATCTGCCTGATGGTAAGCGGCCACTGCGGCTTTTCCATTGAGGGACACTTTACCAGGAAGCGTCGCTCAATGTGCTGTCACATTGTAGACTCCTCTGATCTTCGAGCCTTAGATTTCAAGTCTACCGGCCTTCACTTTAATTTTCCGGAACTAACCGACCCAAAGCGGGAATTAACCCCATGACCATGACGGGGTTTATACCCGGGCGGCTTAGCCAATGTTCTCTGGAGTCAGTCAATAACGATAATATTGTAATGTTTGTTATACGAGTATAGCCGGTATGTACATAGGTATAGTTCTGGTTGAAATCTAGGGAAAAGGCAAAAGATTGGAATGTGAGGGCACTCGCAAGATCAAAAAAGAACACTCTAATTTTATTCATAACCAGCTCGCCTAGGCGTGGAAGCATTAAAATTAATGTTTGCAAATCTTGTTCTGATAATAACAAAAACAACAAAATCTAATTTGATGCAGCCATTCTGATGTTATTTAAAGTCACTATATTGAGAATCTAATAGCGATGAACAAATCAAATCACAAATCAATCGATCATTTTTTTTACTCTTGGTTTTAAATTTTACTGCAGAATGCTAAGCCCAATTGTCAGCTCCACATTTCTCACATACGGACTTATTACCCATCTATCTTTGTCGGCATAACACGTCCACAAATTAAACCAAGCGCTAGGTATTCTTATGCAAATGCGCCCATTTCAAAACAAATCCCCACTGAATTTGTTTTGAAATGGCCTCCGTTATCTGGCTACAACGTAACAAGACGTCAGCAATTCCCACGCCGCCGGCCATTGGGGGAAGTTTACGAGCAACTTGGCAATGTTGCAACCAAAGTTGCCTCATACACATGCATTTTCGAGTGACATTATTGCATCAAATGTGTCATTGCATTTTCGAGTAATAAAATAAAGCCAAAATTAAAATCCTACACGCATTAGGATTACTTCATTTGGTTTTTAATGTTACTATGAAAGCTGCATCGCTAGCATAGCGACTTATTACCACCAATCTTTTATGGCCGTCATAACACGTCCACAAAATTAGACCACGTCGGTATTCTTATGCAAATGCGACCATTTCAAAACAAATCGGCGTTATCTGGCTACAACGTAACAAGACGTCTCGGCAATCCCCCGCCACCGCCGGCCATTGGGGGAAGTTTACGAGCAAACTCAGCGTTGTTGCAACCAAAGTGTTGCCAGATGGCCGCGATAATCTTGTTATTTGTATTGGCCTTGAGCGGATATAAGTATACGGTAGATACGCTACTAAATCTTCTCAAAGTCTTTTCTGCATAGAAAACATTGACCGCATAGATGTCATAAGTATACTCATTGCACATAATATTTCTCGAGATATACCTGTAAAATGTACATGCAAATTACTTTAAGCGTTTTTGTTTGGATTGGATGTCTATGAATACAAAAATAATGTTTCAAGAATTCAGTAAATTTTTAGACGTGTATTTTGATTATATTCGATTTTTGCGTTATCATCAGTAAAGAAAGACTCTTGATCGTTTTAAAATTCTACCCTGTTTTCTTGGATTAGCATTTCCCCAGTAATGGATTAAAAAATAACATCGTAAATGAATACTGGTACCTATTTCGAACTCTAGAAGATTTTTAATCCGCAAGGTAATTGATTTAATAGATTGAAAAAAGATGATTTTTATCCTCATATTAAATTTCTTGGATCGCGCAGCTATGAAAAAGATTTTTCATCGTAACTGATTATTTCTTCTTTTATTAATTCCGATAGAACTAGTAGCAGCAGATGCATCACATTTTAATTAATAAGGTTTTTATCTCACAGACTTGCTTCACTAAAAGAATGACACAAATTTTTTATATTAAAATATTGATAAAACGGGCTGATAAAGTAAAGAGATCTTTTAAAAGTATACAGAACTTGTCCAGATAATGACTAATTTGGTGCAATCGTTCTGGACTATGCAAATTTCAGAGAATATTTTTTATACAGTGTGGAAGGTTATAAAAATTACTTCTTTATGATGAGGCCACAATTTAAGAAAAATGTATTTTATTAGTTACGCCTTTTGACAACACTGGGCGTACATAAAACGCCGAATAAGCTTCAACGTAATGTTATCGCTGAACACTTTTATGATGAGGGCGCGAGTCAACATATAAAATTAGATTTAATGCTTAAAAAAGTTCACCAACGGATCATAAACCTTTTTTTGTGCAAACGTTTCGCGATAAATTTTAATTGAATTTGAAATTGTTGACTCATTTTTGATTCTTCCACGTATGTTAGCTTTAACAAATTAATTAATCCTTTACATATTATTAATCTTGTAGATTTAATCGGTAAGCTTTTTCATCAAATTAACAATAATAGATATATCGCCTTTGATGAAAGACTGCGCTGCCGGCCTACACTCTTTTTTTAAATAATTGCAAGTCGTATCGGATCGGAAACACCGCTGATGACAAAGAATGATTAAAGCGTACAGTTGTGGACTGCCAAGCATCAATATGGTGGGGATGAATTTTTTGTCGCGAAGATCGGTGACGGAATGCAGCGGCAGGGATTTATGTCTATTTTTTTTGAAGGTAAATGAACTATCGATTGACCTGCGGCCGTGTGTGCCTCGGAACTAAGCATCGCACTACCAAGCTGAACTCTTTCGGTTTTCCCCTCACTTCCGAAAAGGACTAGCCGGTGTTCGAAATTTCAAGCAAGACCATTGTGAATTGTATTAAAAGCTTTGAATACAAATATCACTGCTGTTCTAACAACGGTCCCCAATTTTGGGGCAAGGCTTATGTAACTTGGAACATGTCCATTCTTGTCAAATAAACGTAAAATTTTGTTCGTATTATCTCTGTTTTCAGGCAAATATTGTTATGTTAACAAGTTATATTTTTCTATTTACTTGTTTATAAGAATTTTCTTTGAATAAACTTACTTAGATTTATCTTACTTGACTAACGATTTTGTTGAAATGCCTGTTTGCATCAGTCTGGATGTCCCGCACGGACAACCATTTCTGTGTTAAAATGCCTGTTTGCATAAGTCTGGATGTTGAAATTTTAATTAAATGCAAACTTGCTTTACACTGACTACAGCACGGAAAACAAGAATGGTTGCATAAATTAGCTTATTAAACCACAATAAAATACTCACGAGAGTCATTACGTGTTTAATTTCTAACGGTAACGACCCTCAGTCATGAAGACTATGACAAGAGAAATAAAGGCATAAGAGTAATTTGAGAACTTAAAACTGGCAAAGTTTCGCGTAATAATTTTACCACTTTCGTAACATTTTCATTCCTGTGGTCTTTGCTTTAAGATAGTATGAGGTTCCCACTAGGAATATTTTATGTTAATTAAAATGGCCAAGTCCCCGACCAGTTACAGACCATCGATGATTCTCTAGCAGTTAAAGGTACTCCCGTGTAAAATGAACGAAAACCGTGTTGTACTCAAATCACAAAAACTTTTATTTATGTAGCAGCCTGGATACATTTTTGCCTCTTTTTTCAGGGCGGTGATTTTGACTAAAACTAGCAAAAAGGTAGGTAAAGGTGACTAGGTGAAAACTAGCGCATTTACCTGTCATTTATTAATGGAAATATTCAAAATTATTTACATCTCTCTATGATCTATCTCTATGTTCTCACAGTTGATGATTTCCTTTTTCAACTATCAGGTGTACACGTGACCAACTGCAATTGAAAACAAAACAAAATTGTTTGGAACCGTTTTTCCAACTCAACAACTTGCCAACCACCTTTGAAATTAAATTCGACCACTACGTAGGAGAAATCGCAATAAAACTTGTGTATCCCTATCGTAAATACGCTGTTTATTCTCCCTGGCAGTCACGCCTGCGGGGGCTTCGAGTAAACTTGGCAAATTGCCGACAAAAAACGCACGTGCCTGCAAATAAGCCGATAACAAACATAGTAACTTTTTAAAAAGTAGTTAATCTGCTTATGAACTGGGCTCATGTGAAACAAAAGCATGAGAAACAGTGTGGGTAATGTAACGATGCATCCACACCGCAGTTACTTTTTGTTCTGCTCTGCAATACAGTAATATTGTAACGTTTGTGGATTGTTAGTCATACTCATACCGCAATAACTTCCGTAGTAGGATATGTAGTACAGCATTGGTCAACATTATAGTAACAGAGCAACATTTATTAACAATAAATAACTTTTTGCTTTCGGATGTTGCTGACTAGAGCGATTTCGCACTACGTCCGATCCGAATCCGATTCGTCTCCGTGAAATCAAAATCACATAGAACATCGGATGACGGATGACGGATCTAGTGCGTAAATCACCTAGAAATAGTTCTACGGCTACTCCGGACCGTCATTTCACGGAGACGGATAGGATTCGGATCGGATTCGGATCGGACGTAGTGCGTAACCGCTCTAACACTTGAAAACGTAGATTAACAAGAAGTACAGGCCCCGGCACACTTCTTGACTATCTGGTGTTGATTACGTAAAACACGAATTTCGACATGGTTGCGCGCTATTGTTCAGAAGCATACCTCTGACCAATAGCGCACGGGCGTCGGGAGATTCGCGCGCGCTATTGGCCACGCGCAAGTGTACATGCGCGAACTTTCCCCCACTCCGTCGACCGATGGTTAACAAGTTTGTCGGGACGTGTAACTGCGATTTGCATACACTTGCAGTTTTTATACATTTTGACGACCGATTTGGTATAATGGTTGAATGGTCGGCTGTTACACCAAGAGTTCGATTCCCATGTGATACAAACATTTGTGTGTATAAACAAATCTGTTTGTATCGGTCTGGATAGTTCTGAGTATAAGTGTATTCAAATAAATTATTTGAATACACTTATACTCAGAACTATCCAGACCGATAATGGTGATACATTTTCTAGCACCTATAGTACAAGCTTTGCTTCGTTTGGGTTTGGAAGGAATCTTTAGTGCAGTGGCCTTTTAATATTTTCACAAACAAAATAATTAGCTTGCAGTTCATATTAGCAATTTATGCGAAATTTAACATATTCCGCATTTAGAACGTTACTGCCTAGTCATTATTAATTCAACTGAAACAGGATTTGGGTTACGCCTAATGATAGGCTGAGCGTCCGATTTTAGTCAAATGTCAAACTCCTAGTTTAGTATTTAACCACTCAACGCCGAACCGGCACTCGGGTGCCGCATAACAATAGATTTTCTATTGTGTCTAGTGTTCCGGGGCTAGAAGGATTAAGCTCATTAATGATATTATATATCTTTACACAAGCTTATGAATAAATTTTATTATTTGTATTTTTTCTGAAAATTTGAATTACCTATTATGATTGATAGCTTTGTCATTGCGCTCCTTTTAGTGAGTGAGAATGCCGGACCTTAGATCCAGTCTCTTATCCTTTTTTTCTTACCATCAGGTGTGACGCTAGCTTGTTTAACCCCATCGTTCATAAAAAAATCTATACCTACTAATATTATAAGGAGGAAAGATTTGATTGTTCGTTTGTTTGTATGTTTGTTTGTTTGTATTAAATAGGCTTCGAAACTACAAAACAGATTTGATTAATTCTTTCATTGTTGGAAAGCTACACTATCCCCGGGTGACATAGGGTACTTTTGATCCCGGAAATGTGGGGGAAAGAGGGGGATATTTGAAAAAAGATATTACGCGCGGGTGAAACCGCGGGCGGAAAGCTAGTTCATGATAAATATAACAAATTTGGGCATGGAAATTAACATTCGTTTCTTTTCGAAAAAACTATACTATAATTGCCGAAAGCTTATAGGAAAATAAATATGTACTAAATAACATCTTCAAAGTAAAAACGAAATACTGTTCACAAATATACTGTGTAGTTACCACAGGTTTTCGCTGGCTCGTACATTCCAATTTAAAAGTATGCTTTTTTACGAAAAACAAATGAGGGTTAATGTTCTCATATTACCAAGAAGTGGACCAAGATCTCATGCTATCATGCTATCATAAAAAACTGTTTTTTATGATAGCATTTGTAAGCAGAATAGTTAATACCTACTGTCACTTGTCAAATATAAGATAATAGAAATAGAAAAACGTTTTAGGTATTAGAAGGTACAAGTACAATTTTTCTTATAACTAAAATGACTTAAATAAAATAACATAATGATATAGGTCTCCGCGTATTTGTTTGAACCTATCAGTACCTAATGGAATTTTGGTCACAGATACTTTGAAGCCTGGAGAGGAACATACTTGTTATCCCGGAAAAGTATCACATTCCCACGGAATAACGTCGTGTAGTCCACGCGGACGAAGCCGCGGGCGGAAAGCTAGTGTCTAAGGAACAAAACCACTCCGTGGCTAAACTAACTTGTTAGAATTAATAAAGTCTCCTGGGCGGGGGAAAAATTATTGTAACAGAAATGGAAATGTTTCTGATTTTACTTCTTACAACAAACGTGATTTTTAGTAAAAGGATAGTTTTGAAGCTCAATAGTGACTAAGGTTACTGTGATATTTTTCAGGTTAAAAATACCCGGGAAAAATCACATTCCTACGGGATAGCGTCATAAAGTGCATTGCCGGAGGCCGAAGGATAGTGTGACTTTATTTTGTGATGATGGAAGCCGACAGTGTTAGTTCAGAGAGTTCTATAGAACTTTGTTCTTGAAATGGAAAATTAATAAACTTTATCGAGAGACCTTTTAGTTAGTAGGCCAAGGGTCACTGCATGAATAATCAAAGACTTTAAACACTGACGATCAAGGGTTAGAAACACGAAGATACCATGCGCGTAGCAATCTATACCTTATTATGTGAATAAACCGACACTCTCAATGTTTGGAATTTACATAGGAATGACTAATGAAGAAGACGCTTCCAGGAATTCAGATGTAGACTGCTTGAAAACATCTTTAGAAATCTGATTCTGATTTATTACCTCTCTTATCTTCGTAGCGTGTCCCTTCCCAACCTGTCAGATGAAATGAGGTTTCATATTTCCTATTTAAGGCGTTGGCCTACGAGCAAGGTTTCAACGAAAAGAAATAAATCAAAGTTATTTATTTGTTTTACTGGGTATCAATTTGATGGAAAGGAAGATTGATTGTTTTCGATAAGGATAGATACGTTTATTCGTGACAAATCATCATCGATGTTTCTTTTTGTTCCTTGAATATTTTACCGACAGCTGAATTTTTATGATTGACGTTGGAGTTTTTTTATTTGTATATATTCTATGTAAACTATACTATACATGAATATTTTAGGTATACTGTCGAAGACGTGGTCAAAATAAACTAAAATGTATAAGGTAATTTAATATCAACGTAACGGATACACTACTTATGCTCTGGTCACTTTAGCTCTGGGTACTAAACCAACAATTCTAGTTTGCTTAACTCGGCCTCTTTATTTGCTCAACTTATTAAATTAAAGCAGGAAAGGCCACCCTTTACGCTTTTGAAATTACTTTCTAACCGAGATTTCAAATTTAATCTAACGTTTAATTTTAAAAGGCCCTCGTGTTCAAATTTCTAATTTTAATAAAATGAATTAATCTTCAAAAATAATGAAGATCAGCCAATGTGTGTGAGTAGAAGTTATTCAAGGCATACTTATTAATTTTGTCTTTGAGTTTACATAAAACGTTGAGTATGTTGGCATGGTAGCATGTTTTTTAGCAACTTCTATAACCGAACGATGTTATTAAAGTCACGACCCCTTCTACGTTTTCAATATTCGTTCCTTTTAATTACCTTAATAACAGGCTAACGAGATCTGTGACCGTGTGTGGGAGTCGGGATTAAAGGCGTTCGTCCCACAACCCACTAAACTCCCCTTCTCACTTGAAAATTGCGAGTATGGCGATTGACCAAGCCTATTCAATATTCAGTTTCGGAACATTTACTGTAGGTCGTCACAACATTAAAAGTTAAAGAAACATCTTAGATTTAAAAAAAAATACATGTAGAGCTAGTTGGAAAAGTTGCTGATTGAAGTGTTATTTGCTGACTTGATAACCTTATGGTTAAAGTGATTTGTGATTAAACACAAACCACTTTTTTACAGCATTGTATTGATTAATATCCATCGTCTAAATTTAACTGTCACCTTTCGTCTAGTACTCCGGATGGTAGGTAATGACCTACTGTCACCTAGTTTCTTGGGTGGCCCTCCCTAGGCGCCTCCCTGACTTGAGGCCTCTCAAGTCGGGGTACCCGGGGATGGGCTGGTCAATAGCCATAAGGCTAGCACCGGCTCGTCCTAATCGGGTGTGAAGGAGAAACCGGGGGAGTTTAGTGGGTAGTGGACGCTTCAGTCTCGAGTCCCACACACGGCCGCGGGTCTAGCTAGCCTGCGGTTATGGTGCATAAACGCATTCTCCTCCGAGGAAAAAAAAAAAAAAGGTAATGACCTACTGATCTGCTGCTGACTGTACATGTAGTTCAATGGAACTACATGTAAAGTCAGTAGCAGATCAGCCTACCCCAATCTGACAAAAAGTCTCAATGGTAATACAACTCTATGGGATAGATTCGACAGATTAGGGTAGGCCGATATGCTGTTGACTGTACATTTGGTAGCTCACGAGAAGATAAAATAGACTATTCCTTTTTGTTTTTGTGTTCCGTTCCTTCCACTTGTTTCAAAGACAACCAAAGTAGCTTAAAGCTGTGTTTTGACACAATTTTGATTTATTAAGAACTGTTGTTAAAATCCGCAAATGAAATGGAACCATTTATAACAGTGTTTACAAGAAAACGCGATATCGCTTGATTTATTATGATAGTCTATGACTCTAGCGAAAATACCAGTTGAAACAAATATTTTGGAGTTACTTTCTAACGTATCAACGGTGAAGTACCTCTTCTTAAATTTGACAATAAATAAATATCTCTGGACATTATTCACACAGCGCCATTTGAAACAAATATTATGGAGTAACTTTCTAACGTATCAACGGTGAAGTACCTCTTCTTAAATTTGACAATAAATAAATAAACAAATATCTCTGAACATTATTCACACAGCGCCATCTAACCCCGAACTAAGCATTAGCTTGTGTTATGAGTGCCAGACAACGGATAAACATTACTTATATACTTTTTTTTGTAAATACATACATATTATACACAGAAACACCCAGACCGATACAAACAGACATGTTCATGCACACAAATGTTTGTACCGTGCGGGGATCGAACCCGCGACCTCTGGTGTAATAGCCGACTTTTCGACCATTACACCAAATCTGCCGTCTATAAGAAAAAAGGCCGCTAAATGACATTTGACCATTTTTCACTTTTTAATACCA
The DNA here is from genome assembly GCA_949319885.1 of Mecyna flavalis. Classification (NCBI taxonomy): domain Eukaryota; kingdom Metazoa; phylum Arthropoda; class Insecta; order Lepidoptera; family Crambidae; genus Mecyna; species Mecyna flavalis. The sequence goes on from OX439439.1 coordinate 6,144,326, forward strand.
CTATATTTAAAAAAAAATTCTCTATCGATCTATCTAGGAACGGTTATTCTATCTTTCACCGTTTCCAAGATATTTTTTTTAAAAAAGCAGCTAAATACAGAAATAATATATTTTACATCGCTTAAAGGTGGCAAAACAGCTTTACTAGATTAGAAGGTAGCTAAATTACTTTAACGTTTGGATCGTCTGAACAATTTTACTATCGATGCTTAGCTAAAAAACAGTTCTAATTTTGCAAGTAGCTAAAAGGCAGCAAAGTATTTTTAGCGGCTTTCTAGCTTGGTAAGGTTCAAGTATAAAGAACCTGGCTTAACCACTCATACGTCCACTGTAACCACAGTTACAGAGACCATATACCTCAGGACAGTCCGTGTAACTACAGTTACATTTTTAAGAATTCGCGCCCGCCGATTGTTTTTTTCTTTTTCTTATCGCTGTGGATGTTTATAGTCTGTAGTGTTGCTGGTTTTTGACGCTCTATGATATGTACCACACCTTATTTCAAGCGGAACATAACTTCGGCTCATGGCTACAAAAAAAATAAATTGTCAAGTTGCTTGTTGTTTTTGTGGATCAGTGCGCGAGTGACTCCAGCCATTTTATTCGAGAAATCATGCCGTAAGTAATAAAATATTATTGTTTTGTATATCAAAATATTTATAATCTTACATATTTTCATATTTTAAAACATTATGTGCGATTCCAGTCAGTTTTTAAGAAAAAATTTGGATTAAAAATAGGTCGGTGACTCTGTGTTTTTATTAGTAAATAATTGGAAGATCTAAAAAAGTTCTTATATTATATCGTAATTAAATGTTTTAATATGAAAACTTATTAATATTATAGCCTGGTTATTACCATACTTTCTTGAAATATTCCATATTTCATTCTGGATTAGACAATTTACCATACGTGAACTTCGATTTCACAGATCATGTAGCTTTAGTTTTTATTTTATTTGTAATATTTTTAAAATGATTTATAATGGGATTTTTGTTCCAAATGAAAGGCCATTAAATTACCTAAAACCCAAAATTGTTTTATTATTGTAAACGTCAAAAATATCTAATAAAAAAAATATTTAAATTGAAAACTAGGACAAAATTAGCATTTCTTAAAGTTCACTGTAAGATCATTAATAGAATATAATGTTAAAATCAAACATAACTATTGCCTAAAAATCGTCAACTTATGAGCCTTTCATTAGTATTTTTCATTTTGCGATATTTGAGTTATTTACTGAGTAATAAGCATTTATTTAGCATACGTCTCCTATCGATTTTATTTTGCGCGTATCACGTGGCTCGCGGACTGTCCTGACAACCTAGCGAAACGCACGCGGACGTTTGAGTGGTTAAATGAATAAAAAGCGGCAAATCTCTCTTAAATAACTAAAAGGCAGTTAGAATCATTTAGCGGCCTTTAAGCTTTGCATTGTTTCTACTTTTACAATAAATAAACTAGTATAAAAATCCATGTTAGTCAGTACGCAAAGTAAAATACATAATTTTTACAAAGCTTTGCTTAACAAAAATGCCGTTAAATAGCAGTACATCGCTAAAAAGCGGCAAACTCACAAGCCCCCGCACCCCTTATAACGGGCACGCTAGGCTGGCGGGGTGCGGCTGTTTAGGGAAAAATAAACTATACACGGATGAGGAAGTTCGCTGGTGTCGCGTTTCCCGCTAAAATCGTCACTCGACATGGCGGAAAGGTTTCCAAGGTACGTATTTTATTTAATTAACGAAGTTATTAAAAAAAATTATAGCTTATAATTGGATTTCTTTTTGTTTACTGCAAAATAGTATCGAGCGAGATCGACAAGCAGGCGGCTTATGTTCTTGAGTCAAGCTAGCCGTAAAATTTTTCTATGAGCTAGCCACTATGAATTGAAAACTGAATGCAGTCGAACAATATATTATTTATCTACATCCATACCCTAATATGTCTATTTTATAGTCAGTATCGATGAGCAAACGCCCTATATTTAGATATGAGTGTCTGTTGCTGTATCTTAATGTTTAAATTTTAGTATCGGTAACCGATACCTTAATTACGTTCAAATTTCGAACGTCTTCTTAAAAAGTAAAAATTAATAGGTTTTTTCGATTTTATCGAATTAGTCGATTAGTAATTTTATGTTCCATTCCTATTCATTTAATTCGATGCTGAAATTATAACAATCGATTTGAGAATCGAAATCAACTCGAGTCTAGATTGTTTATGGATTTTAAAAACTACAAACGTCAGTCATTATGACAGTACTAAATTTACATACAGATTATGTTGGTAATTAGGGCGTTTGCTCATCGATCCTGACTATAAAATAGACATATTATCATTATGAATGAAGATAAAGTTATGTATGTGACTGTACATAATTAGGCATTAAAATACTCATGTGATCCTTTTATGAAACTCACTTCGTTCGTTTCATAAAACCACATTCGTATTTTAATGACCCTCATTATGCAACAGCCACATAAATAACTATTCGTTCCTCAGTCAGATAAGACGTATTTTTAAATATAAATTATATTTACTTATTTATGTTAGATGTAGATATTTTTGAGGTCCATTATTTACGTTGAAGTACGGTATGTTTGCTCGAATTAATACATTATTTCACAGCTTATTAACGACAGACCTAATTGAACGGCCTTATTGGGGCAGTAGCTAAGGAATGTGCTTTTGAATGGTGTGATTTGGTGTATTTCTTTTAAATTATTTACTTACTTAACTTACCGTAACTGATATAATAATAAATTAATAACATAAAAGTGGTTTATGTAACACGAAACAAAACCAAGTTAATTCTGAAATTTCTGATAGTCAACATTCAAGTATTAATTCGAAAGACCACAAATTTTAAGGTGTTAATGAAAGAGTATACTGATTCTCTTATGTTGTGTAATGATTTTCTTTAATATTAAGGAAGAAGAATAACTTTTTTAAATATTGGACAACATCACATACATTGATCTGACCCCAAAGTAAGTAGCGTAAGCACTTGTGTTATGGGTATCAGAAATATATACTTAAATACAAATAAACATCCAGACACAGAACAAACACAAATGTTCATCACATACCTAAGTCTTTGTCCTGGGTGGGATTCAAACCCACGACCCCTGGCGCATAAGGCAGGGTCACTACCAAATGCGCCATCGGGCCACTCAAGCCTATTTACTTCGCCTTTTCAGAGTTCATTTTCAGCCCTACGCGTAGTAAAGCTTGGCTTAGGTCGCTAAGCATATTCTTAACCTGCTCAGATGACTGTGCGAGGATCACGATGTCATCCGCAAAACGGAGGTGACTCAAACTCGGTCCACATTTATACCTTTATATTTCCAGTTCAAAGTTTGAAGACGTCTTCGAGTGCATTAGCAAAGCTTTGGTGATATTACATTGGCGTACGCCACTTTTAATAGGGATAGTTGTAGTACTACCTTGGACAGACATAGTCGCTGACTGGTATAGGTTTTTCAGCAGGTAGATGTATCTATAGGGGTGTTGGCCCAAAAGGAGAGCGGGAACGAGGATGAGTCGTGTGCGCCTGGTGCAGCGCAATCGTCAACACCGAGTGGACCAGATGTGGTTACCGCACGCGAGTACGGTCTTAGGCCCACGATTTGTTGTAAAAACCTTAGTCAACACCGCAACGCTGTAGTGAATCAAAGACAACTCAGTGTTCTACCCAGTCGAACGCTTTTTTGTAGTCTTAGGGCCGGTATTTCAATGTAACCTTATCTTATTGCTTAAGTTAAGTATAACATTTAAGATAAGTATTACTTTTGACAGGTAAAAGTGTATGACTTTAGTGCCGCTTAACTTTAATCTTATAATGAAATACACATAAGTCATATTTATTATCAATCCCGGATTAAGATCAAGATAAGTATATATTGAAATACCGGCCCTTAGAATGCAAGGTAAAGAGGTCGGTTAAACTCGCTGTTTTTCTGTATCACCAGCTGCCTTAGCGTGAATATGTGGTCTAACGTGCTGAAACCACTTCTGAATCCCGCTTGCTCTTTAGATTGGTGTTCATAGGAAGAATACTCGTACTTTATAAATTTGACTTAGTAGTGGTAGCGTCTACTTTGAAGGTTTTGTAAAAAAATAATGATGATTTTGCTAGCCTAAATAGCAGTTATATGAAAGGGTTTGATAATTTACCGCTTTTTAGCTATGCACAACTGTAATAAAAGTTATTAATAAATAAAAGTAAAGCAGTTAAGCCACATAAACTTAGCTAAAAGGCGGCTAAGTGTAGTTAGCCGCTTTATTGCTATGAATAAGATCAATATAACTGCTTTATAGTTATGTAAATGTGGCTGTTTTCGAAAAATTCACAACTATAAAGCAGTTAAAACCTTTTAGCCGCCATTTAATTTTGTACACCTTGAGTTATTTTTAAAAGTTTACAAAATTGAGGGGAAAATATGTGTTTAGTTTAAAGAATATTACCAATTGTCTAAATCAACAAATTTCATGTGAAAGTTGACAAAAAGACCTTTCTTTTGGTGTATGACACAAATTTGTACATACTTTTATTAAGGAGTAGCATCGATTTGAAAATTTTGCCGCTTATTTGCTCAATAACTCAAAAGTAGTTTTTGTCATTTAGCGGCCTTTTAGTTTATAGACGGCAGAAATGGCTCGTCAATGGCCACATTTTTTTTCAATCGACGTAAAATGCGATTTTACACGTATTCCGGAAATCACAGAACTTATTAATAACTTAAAAACTAGTGTTTTAAATAGGAATAGGAGAAATCTTAAGAATTTAAATACATAATTATTTCGCATTATATTTCTTAATAAAAAAATTTGTAGAATTATAAAATATATTTAAAAGGTTTTGTTTTTTTTGTTTCCTGTAAAATTGACATTTTTATAGTTCACGTATAGTAAAAAAATTAACTATCACATTTTTCGTTAAGCTAATAAAAGATGTCCCCTACAAAGTCGTTATTATCCCGTCTACACAGATACTCTCTATTATCCCTGTATAATTTTCAATATCGAGTTAATCAATTTAATCCTGTATTCTGTATTAACGTAAACGACCAGTTTGAAAGATCCCTGGAGTCTCGAACCGATATGAGCTCAGATGTACATTTGCCAGGTCAGGAGAGTTCATAGTAAGCTTGTCGTGTAAAAATTTGCATACTGTTATTACCGGTACAGATTTCATTCATTGTGGCTTTTCGTGGGCCGAGGTATTTTCAATTTAGGACAACATTAAAATGATCCGCGGTTAATTAAAAAATGCGATAAAAACACCCGACCAAAGAGTTTTTGCCTAAAAATCTAAATTAGAATTACAGCGTCTGAGTTTTAAAATTTAGAGGTAGACTTTATTTTTAGTGATGATCCATAATACATACCTATACTTTTATTTTAAACTTTTGACCGCCTCCATGGAACAGTACCACAGAATATATACGAGTACTCAGAACTTAGGTCGTGGGTTCGTTTCCCTACTTGGATCTGGTTAGTTAGAACGTTTCCAGGGTCCGACATAATAGGTGTGTTTTCTGCCAATAATTAACAAGAGTAGGTATCACAATAAGGTCACAGATTGTTGTTGAAGAGTGATGTTGTTTTTGTGACTAGATGTTTATTTGTATTAGACGCATAATTTTTAAAACACCCTATTCTAATTTGCGTGTTTATTAGCAATTAAGGCCAGGGCATTGGTTTCAGATAAATCGTCAATTAAATTAGGGCAACACGGATAAGCGCGGCGAAAAACAAGTCAAAAACACTCGAAAAATAGGATAAATTGTAGCTGAGTGGAGGAGTGACTGCCTAGGTTGACTTCTGATTCAGAGAGGAACTAAAAGACGGTGCAGGGGTCCACAGGCGTAGTGGGCAAACGAAGTCGAGTGCTTGATCGATGGGACGACTTCTGGCGGTTGAGCCCGAAAGTGGTGACGACTGGAGGCGGCTGAGGCCGAAGGTGGTGACGAATGGTGACGGCTGTGCCCGAAGGTGGTGGCGAATGGTGACGACTGAACCCGAAGGTGATGACGCTGCGATGAGCTGGTGGCGCCGCGTGGCGTCATTGCGTCACAGTGGCAACATAATTATTATTAATATTATAAGTTTATCCCAATGACGTTCAATATACAACTAGCTCACGCTCAAATACTGTCCGAAGCAAAAGTCTGCCCACGCAACTATTGGGCAGAGTTTCCGTTTAGTTGTATACAATTGACATTAAACACTAATTGCCACGAGATAAGGTGTTAATTTGAACGAATGTGCTGTGTCAACGCCGCTCGGACGTTTTTTGATTATTTTTTTTTAGAGATTGGGTGTCTAGTTGTATATTGAACGTCATTGGTTTATCCATAAATATTTGGATGAACAAATATTCTATTTTTTTTCGGATGATAATGCATTCCGAATCTGCAGGCTAGTGGGACTGTGTGTCGGACAGGGGACTATTCGTCCCACTACCTAAGCTTACGTAGTGAAGGACGTTCTCAGACCAAGTGGAGAGACGATTTATGAATGATGGCTGGCAGAAACTGGATGCAAGAAGCTGATGATTGAACTAAGTGGTACACTTGAAATCAAAGGCTAGAAGATAAGAGGAGCCAACGGCGTGGCAGCACATGGAGCGACGCTTCCTGTGAAGTGTCCCTCAATGGAATTGGCCGCAGTAGCCGCTTGTCATCATTCATCAGACGTAGTATTAAAAAAAAGCATAGCGTGAGGCATAGGCTGATGCTGATGATGGTGACATAAACTAAAAACTAACCGAACTCCCCCGGTTTCCCTTCACACAGGGACTAGCCAGCTCCATCGCTATGTAGAATGCTACCATTATTCTACCAAAATGTTTTCAATTATTCTCTAGTTTATCGCTGCCGTGAATTCGCTAACTCATGCCTAACAAAAAATCTGCCTATAACCTTTTCGTGGGTGAGTTACCTAATTTCTCATCACGAGTTTATTTTTATCGAGAATCATAAATCTTTATTATGTGTTCAGGAGCATGAACAGTGACGCGAGGAAGCAATAAAGATTTAATTCGCTCTGCCTTACCGGGATTCTTGTCTGCTCATCCGCGTAATCTCCGCGCGTGTACGTATCGATATTGTAAATCGAAATGTATTTAAAATGCAATCCAGTTGCTTAAAGTATCATGTGAGAAGATATTCCCGAGCTCTGTTCTTCAAATTCGACACAAATTTTGCTCAACCCGGGAGCTGAACCCAGGGCCCCAACCGCTTGAACCACTAGACCAACGGAACGTTAGTGAGTATCAAATAAAAATAGGCAGGTAGAAATTATTGTTATCTATAAATGTATAATCGTACAAAATTTATGTGGCAAGTTCGCGTACCAATCCTATCCTACGACATTTCCCACGTGCATTGTTACGTATTTTCGCAGACATCAATCAGGTTTGAGAAATGGGTAACGTCAACCGTTAAGATGTCAGGGACTATCATTCAATGGTTAATATATGTATTAACCCAGCACAAGTGAACCAAACCCAAATATTGCAAAACATTTGTAGCAATTTAAATCTCACGGACCAGCAACTCGAAGGTTACGCTGAACCTTAAATAAGGTAAACAAGATTTCTCCATTCTTCAATAAGAAATCGAGGTCCCGCATTCGCCCTGAGGTCCTCTGAGCCCGTATAAAATCTGCAGTTAATAGGCCATTAACCGCGGGACGCATCGAGCCCGTAAACTGTTTGCTCGGTTGCTGCTAGCCTCAATTAGCGAAACTCAAATATGGCCGCCACTCCTTATGTCAGAGTGGAGTCACAGTAACCGTCGATTAGCGGTAACAACGAGTACCTACGCTAACTTTTAAGAACTACGGCAGAAACAAAGACAAAAGGCAGTTCCACATTTTATAGGAGGGAGGGAGAAAAACGTTTTCAACAAAGATTCTAATACATAATATTCGTAGTAAAGCTATCGATAGGCAGTCACCGAAGTAAAATGAAACGAAATCGCTGTAACAATGAGTATAGCTTTTTCGTTTTGTGCGTTTCCTGAGCTTTTATAACAACATTGCGCATCGACACAGATGTTCAACTTTTATTAAAGACTCTTTCTGAATTGCGTTGCAATGCATTATTTTGTTTGAGACAAAAATTCCGACGACGACCTATACGATGACAGGATGACAGTACGAAAGCCGCATTACTTTTGCGGTAACACTACAACATTGTAATAGTACTTATTGAAAATCAAACGCCCACAGACGTACTGCTGTTGCACGACTATAAACTATGGCGTCTACAGGTGTCCTGTCGTAACGTTTTTCACTACCTAAGCGCCTGTGGGCGTTCCTGTCCATGAACGTGGTATACAACAAAACTCCTTTCTTACTGGAAATATTTATTGTTGAGTATTTTCAAACAAGCTCTCTTTTGAAGTGGTAATTTTACCATGAAATTGACTATGTACCTAGCTGATCTAGTAAAAGAAGAACGGCAAAATTGGGCCTGATTTTAGGTGTTCGTTACACAATTCAAAATATATTTAATATTCGTCACAAATTTTAAAAGAGTTAAATACAATTTTATTATATTTTTTTACCAAGGGATAAAAAAATAATCTAATAAATGAAAATACTATTGTTTTTGTAGTGCATCCGGTGTGTTGTATGCATAGTGCATAGAACGTCCGGCAGAATATTATTAATGTTGCTAGTTAAGATACTTAAATACTGATTTTCCGATCAGATCTCATACAAATGACAGCTTAGAATAGAGGCACGATAATTTTCTGAAATAATTATGGCAACAGAAAAGTCAAAAAAAATCAAATGTCATACAACGTCTGTCAATCATTAGTTTCTGTTTGTTTTGAAAAACATATGTGAATTATTTTGTTTTGTCGTTATTGTTGGAATGCTTGGTTTAATATTTGACGACTTTCGCTACGTTTAAATGACTGTTTCAGCTAAAACAAACGACCTAAGCTTTTCTTACAACGGATCCAGTGAACTCGACAATTGGGGTTATTTTTGTAGAAATCAAAATCATCCTATAACTATTTTTTCCCAGGGAGTGGAATTATAAATTGTAGTGTATTTGGAATATTACTTCATTTTCTACATAATAATAGTAAATCGGTAAGTGTAATTCATAAAAAATCAAGGCCCAACGTGCTATGGATGTTCGCCTGTGTCCTTTCTATTTGCTTTGGCAAAGTATCAGAATCAGATATTGGCCCCGAAAAATCAACTCTTTCACACCATTGTCATAACAGTACAAATACCGGCCAAACCCGATTCCAGGACAAACTAGTTTGGCCTAGGCTAAACTAATTTAAGTCAACATTGAATATATTATTATAATGAAAACAAAAAAAGGTTTCAGGGCTTTAAAAAAATAACCACGAAGGCTAGGCCTTCTAACCTATATCCATCAGAGTCGATTTCCCCCTTAGTAAGAACTAGTTTAGCCTAGGCCAAACTAGTTTGTCCTGAAATCGGGTTTGGCCGGTAACATAAATACGGTTCAGATACGTAAACAGAGGCAACAATAAAACTAGGATAATCCAGAATAAACCGCATGAAGATGTTGATTTATTGTTATCTCACTGTCAACCGCTATCGCTTATAAATCAAATCGTCTGCTTACTGCTATGTTTGCTAGCTCTAAGCACTTTTGGTATAAAGTTACGTTTTAATCACCTGCTGTTGTTTTCAGGATATCGGATTCTTTTTACTAACCATGGTTTGGAAAATTTTATTGTGCGCCTTCTAAAAATAAACTGTCATCAATCATTTAACTTATATCGGTGATGCAGGTGCCGTTTTACACGAAGAATGCATTACGCGCTTTCACCCTCCATCGGGGGCGGAGAGTGACGTGTGGTACTCCCACCCACAATAAAAAAACGACGGGTTGCACTCCGGGAGTGCCGGCAGAAGTGAAAACCTGAATATTAACGTTGTGCATTTTTGATATGTATTTTGGAATGGTTAGGGATTTAATTGATTGGTAGAGGTATAAAAGTACTATCACTTATGTGGTAAAATACAATATTAATTATTTATTGCGCTATCGTACACAAACATGACAATTTATATTACATTAAAAAGTTTATCTCTCAGAATTAATGTAATCAGAAACTTTTTCAGACTTATCAGAAACTCCTTGCTGTGACACTGAAACGCCATGTAATAAACGATGATAAAATGATTGACAACCGTCAATGTCATACTTTTTTGATTGACAACTATTTATTTTCTAAACAACGAAAACAAAGTTTGGAATTTACAACTAATTGCATACTGGAATCTGCGGATAAACTTTTGAATTTGGAGCAATCGGCCAAGAAATGATTCCCTTTACAGAATCCGCAGACTCCCGAATCGTTAATAACACGAGTGGTGTTACAGTAATCAACATGTCGCTTTCGAGGATGTTCACTGGGAATTTGGGGTAACAAGCCAAACTGTGTGTAAGAACGAGCCTCTTGTCGCAGGAAATCGGACAGCATTTCCAACTTCATACGACCTGATGCATGCTCCGCAGCATAGCGGATCAAAAGACTGCGGAGAAGTGGTGTTAATTTCCACAAAATACTGTTATATAATTCCGGCGAATAAAGATATTCCAAACTTTTTAAATGTTTTATTACGGCAATTAAATTTTGAATTTTGCAGGATATCAAATTAAGGTCTTTGTGGTCACTTTGTAGCATAGGAAGCATATAGGAAGCGACCGCACTGCGGCTATAATAGTAGAAGAGGTCACACTTGACAGTTCATTTATGCAAAGAAAAATAAACCTTACGCTAAAGGAATAAAACTCAAGAAAACAACATCAGTTCTTATTAATACAATTATTTACTATACTCCTGATGTACATAAGAAGCACTTTTCTTTGCATAAATGAGCTGTCAAATTGAACAAAAAACCATTATTGTCTATATAGACCGCCAAACTTATCTGTTCCGGTGGCGGCGTCGCTACTGTCTATTTAAAACTGTCATTAAATATCGTTTTTTTTTTGTTTTTTTTGCATTGTATTTCACGTAGTTCCAATTTTGGCCACCGGAACAGATAAGTTTGTAGAAAACACGTGTCCGGACTTCTATATGGATTTTCGATCAGGTCACGTGACACATAAATCCTGACGCGAGTTTAACATTTTTTCCCCATACAAAAAAAGTGCACAACGCCGCTAAAGAAGTTTTCACTTCAAAAAAATATTGGACATTTCATTCGAGGTGTATGTAGTGCAATGTAGTGTGACTTGCATTCGCAGCAACTACGTTATGACATCGGACAAAACAAAAATTATGACGTGAATGCCCTACTACCCACGACCCCTGACGAATAGAAAAGGTCACCAAATGCGCCATCGGCCCAGTGTGATACCTTAATTGGGAAGAACCGGGACGAACCGGTCTCTAGTGAATAGTATGTATTACAAATGCAAAAATTACTCTATTGGAATAGAGATGCTTGTAAATCCTACAAAGAAAAGTTTGGTCCCATAGGATTGAGATAAAACCTTTTTGTAAGAGACCCAATTTCCGGTCCGACTAGAAAATCGGCCCTAGGTTAAGTCTGCTACTTATCTATAAATACAAGAGCATCTATCTACTATTTTGTATCAAAACAAAACGAAAATATGTATATAGGGCAAAGACCATTAAAATGATATAGGTACCTACCTACCTAATTGAAGTTTGACTGGTCGAACCGCGGTATTATAAAATTGAGTTTCGACGTAAGCCAAACGAGACCCTGCAAACCTGACCAAATTAGTCTCTCCTAGGTTTGACGAAATTTTTTCCGTCAAATGCCAAAAACGTTATTTGTTTTGGGCTTTGACTAAGTCGTTATGACAGACCTGAGGATTGACCAGTCCAACCTAGGAGCGCCGGAGCTTCGAACATAATACGTAAATTGCATGTTTATCTTCTTGGTACTTTAGGGGTCCTGTAAAACACTTGAAAAAAAATGTTTCAAAGTCTCCCTACTAATTTAATTATAAAGTGAGTGAAATCAGTGGGATGTCCATTGCCGTCAATACCCTATTCCGCGAATGTCACGCGCAGCCACGCAGCACGGCGTGTTTTACGAAACAGATTAAAAAGTTGTCAGTATATTTAAAGCTAAAAATGATTGTTTAATGTGATAAATACAAATGTTTCTTGTTTAGAGCCTTTAGGCAATTCGTGGTCAAAATGGACCGGCTCTACCGAGGAAGTTGATTCTCTGTTGTAGTCCATTAAGCTCATTAAATGCAAAAGGGCCGCAAAACAAAAAATCAGCAAACCAGTTTTATTACAAAAATGTGATCTAAGCACTCGATATTTTATAGTGTGAAAAAGACTCCCGCAATTTTAGCTATTATAATTGAAGAACAGTAATGGTGCCACTTTTGCATTAACGCGGTTTGACCAGTAATTTCAGTGCAAAAGCGCCATTTTTTCAGTTGCGACCCGACCGGCAGCAAAGACGCACCTCAGTTTTGTGCAAAACAGCAACAATCCAAAAAAAACAATGAGTTTTTTATAGACAACATTTTGGATTGCAACTGCTTTGCACAAAAAATCACATAAGTTATCGTTGTTTTTAGAAAGTTTTTTTTTTCATTTAAATTTTAAATGTAACAATTATGCTTTAAAGTCTGAAACTCTTGCTCTGATAGGCCTAATTTTGAGTTGTTTTTTAGGATTAGTATTTAAAAAAAACTTGATTTATGTAGAAAAATCGTATTTTTTAGAGAAAAAACACGTAATTTTGGAATAAAAGTTTTATGCAAAAGAGATATTTGTGTTATTTTTTCCACAAAGATAAAAATTACAAAAAAGTATGTATTTGTAAAAAAACTATTAAAAAAAGATGCATCCAATGATGTATAACACTTATATAATCTTTAAAAATATAGAAAAAATACATAAATTCGTTTTTCAAATTTTGTTTTGGCTCTCCTGTAAAAAAATGATATTTGGGATTGCGTCCCTTTTGCATTTAATGAGCGAATTTTGGTAAAGGAGAGCACCGAAAGATGGTTCCAGCACGGGAATTTAAAAACCATAAATTTCTTTACTCTGGATGTAAAAATGCCAAAAATATAACTTGAAACTCCATGACCCACCACACATTCAAAACATTGAGCCACTTGGGGCTGTGAAAAAAATGTAATAATTTATATAGAAACTGGATCTCAAAGCAGTAGATATTTATTTATGAACGTCTCTTATATTGGTTCGCTCTAAATTCATACAACTGAATATGAGATTACTTGCGTATAACGCCCACGCAAGTGACAATTTCTAAGGAATATTTCACGCTATCCGGCAGAAATAGATCCAAACAGTCTCGAAAATAAATCGAGGAAAAGTTTTAACGAAGCAGCTATGAATCTTACATCTGGGTAGATTCGTTTATTTACAAACAAGAATAAGTATTTTTATGTCACTTCCATCGCTCCACCAGGCTCTTAATCCGCATTCACAGTAAAATTCCACATAATATTATTTAAATAATTGTTATGAGAATGAGCATTAAACAGTTTTCACTGGGCGCAGCTTTATATAGCAGAAGAAGACAGGACATTTTTAAATGGAAACTGCCTAAAGATATATTTACTGACTTTAATTGATATTGATAATTAATGAGCGGTTTGCTTCACTTCTTAAAAAATATATTTCCGGAATAGCATCGATCGGATTACCTACATGTAAGAAACATAATATTTGACTAGCCCGATGGCGCATTTGGTAGTAACCCTGCCCTATGCGCCAGGGGTCTAAATCCCACCAAGGACATTTATGTGATGAACATTTGTGTTTTTTCTGTGTCTGGATGTGTATTTCTATTTAAGTATTATTTGTTGTAGCTTTGTTGTTTCTGACAACCATATCACAAGTGCTTAAGCTACTTACTTTGGGGTCAGATCAATGTGTGTGATGTTGTCCAATGTTTATTTATTTATTTATGTATTTAGATCAACTCTACCTGACTCGGGGATTGAATAGCGCCTAACTCACGATCTTATTCTGATAAAATGAGCAGAAAGGAGCGTAGGCTTTTATAAGTCCTCATTATCTGTGATATTTTTATACCTGTCAAGTACACGCCACGTTCCGAGGGTATTTTTACTAAGATTAATTTTTTTATATTTATGTAAATAATATTTTTAACTTAATTGATCTTTATGTAGCGAGTTTTCAAATAAATCAAATATCAATTTGCATAATACGGGTACAAGTAAATAATGTATTAGAAAAAATGTGCTGACAGAAAACTAATAAACATGTTTATCCACAAAAATGTTTGTGTGCGAATTTTGCATCGGCCGTAAAGAAAAATATTTAGATAGAAAGCCTTAATTTTTAGCCTGTGATTTTTAGTAAAATCACAGACTTATTATCCATACAAAACCGTTTAAAATGTGTGCATCTAAAACAGAACAAACATAAATTTTGCAAGATTGTCAATAATGACATGAATTCCCTGATACAGTGGTAAACAAACACCAATTAATTAAACCAGGGCAAGCGTCAATCAAATCGGTTTACTAACCAATTACCTACAATAGTAGTATTGGCAGATGCCAGTCAACAGACCACTGGCAGATTATTGTTCAACACCACAATGACAATGTCGCATTAAGATGTATCTATTTGAGGCGTATCAGCCTAGATATCCAGTGCAGAAACGTAGCTAGTGTCTTAAGGTTACGGAAACTTCGCCATTTAATAAGTTTGGTTTGTACAGCTCTTTTATTATAATATTATTAATTATTTCTATACGTTCACATAAATATTTGAAACCAAAAAGAATCTGATGTTGGCACTCGGGATGCAACGATGCAAAATAAAATAAAATAAAAATATAATACCGATATGATTCGTGTATTTGCGTTTATTTTAAGGTAATAACGATAATTCGATATGTAAGATTAATTATTTCCCAATAATTTTTACAAAAAGACATACTCAAGGGAAAATACTAAAAGTTATGTTTTTGCAATAAGAATTAGCCTGTAACAATGAATATAATTAATTGGTTACAAAATACTTTCCTGATTATAAAATAAAATTATTAAAAATAGATGGAAAATAGCATACCTTATTTTTATTCTACAAACTAAATATTGATGATTCGAATGTAATAACTGGACTGGCGGCAAACGAGCCAGCAGCGTGTCGCCTGATAATAAGCAATCACCGCCGCTCATGGACATTTGCAACACCAGAGGGATCGCTGATGCGTTGCCGGTCCTTTAAGGGGGGTGTGGGCCTCCAGCACTCTCACATACCAGACATAACCCAATAGTAGTCACTATTATTTCCTGCTGGTGCTATGTGAGAGGGTGGTACTTCCCCGGACAAGCCGGCCCATTCGTACTGTAAAACAGCATAGCTCTACCACTACTAAAAAGATCCTAGATTGTGGTGCAAGCTTTCCTTGACTAGTTCAGGACAAATCGCTCGGAGAAAGAGCAGCTACAACTAGGTACATATTTGTAATCGTTCGACGGCTTCAAAGTTAATATACTACGTGTTTTGCTGCTGTCGCCTGTCTGTCGCCGTCCCTCTTTAGAAATTCTGCCTTTAATAGTCCATCTTAATGATTATGCATCTTTGATGCAAAGGACAATGCCTCGGAGTCCTTCCCTGCGACAGAGTTTTAAATGGATCTGGAACATTCCATTGTCTTTTTGTTCCAAGCTAGATTATTTTGTTTCTGGCGAACAATTTCAAGAACATAATATCTGAGAGCCCTCGTCCATCTTAATGTCCATCAAACCGGGGAAGTTAGTGAATAATGAAACGCATCCCGAGTCTCACAAACAATGTTTCGTCTTGAGCTAACCCACGGTAAAGGTGCTTAAATTATAATTAATGTATTGTCCTCCGCCAAAAAAAAGTGTAGAGGGGCTGGCAGTTAAATCTGCTCCTATTTTGATGCTAGTAAAGTCAAAGGAAGTTTCTATGTACCTACATAATTATTGTAATAAGACATCGCTTAGCATGTGCATAGTCTAGTGTTACAACTGACACAAGCCAGTATAGTCGATATAATAAAGAACCGACGTCATATTCCGATAGCCATTTAGTGGGGCTCTTTTTCACCAAAGTGCCGGTGCAAAATCTTATTGCGAGAGTACTTTCCGAAACATTCGGTCCCGTTCTATAAAATTAGTACTTTTACTTAATTCACAATCTATGCATAAGAATAATTAACCTGTCTTAAGACATATCTACACTTCTATACTAATATTATAAAGAGAAAAGATTTGATTGTTAGCTGGTTAAAAATATAACTACGGTACACCATGACATATAACTTTTCAGTAGGCCCACTGGTGGGTCTTTTAGAGGCTCAGTGTGACCAGAGTCACATATCGCGAAGGTCGGAGCTGTTCAATTATCATAGGGGCAATTAACGTAATTGCCTTATCACATAACGTCACCGCCTCTTTGTAGGACAACTTAATTTATGAAACGTATACCTGTGACACTAATTTAGTCCATTTAGGCATTACGTGACACGTGGATGTGTTATAACGACATTAAATAGCACACATTACTTACAGACTAAAACAGACCACGTGCTCTCATTAAGACAAATATGCTAGTGTGAAATAGCAAAGAAATTAGATTTAAAAAAAATATAAAAGTAAAAATATTTATTGGTTTTTAACAAATTATTGTTTTCAGTTTTGAAGTTGAATGGCTCTACAGCTGGCGTTATATTACTAAGTATCAACATCATATTTCATAGAAAAAAATAAATAAAAACCTTTTAGTACTTTTATCACGTTTTTTGTTAAACGTTTGGCATTTTGTGTATTACGTGCTTCGTATTTCGTATCACATAAAAATCGTACGAGTAAGCTAGAATAATGAAATAAACTTTATCTCCTTTAATTTTCAACGTGCTTATGAATGCCCAGTAAAATATACCTATTACCGTCAATTTTTATATAAGTAAGACGGACTCAAGACGCTCGTTATGCACTTACTAATCGTCATTTTTTTTTAATGTATTTCAATCATAGAAAATTTTCTTGTTCTGTGATTTAAATAACTATTTTGATTAGTTCAATTTGTTAAAGTAGAGACAGGAAAGTCAATCGGTTAGATTTGCTTAAGGCGTAAAAAATATTATAATAAATGTACTTTTTTTATTTACTAAGCGATTTAAAATAACTTTTGACGAATAGAAACAATGACTAGGTTAACGCAATCAAGAATTCTCCTAAATTGTACACATTGTGTTCCCGAGCTCTATGCTTTTTAAACGTTAGACGAACAAAATACCTACTCGCACATGAATTTTGGCGATTCATTTTTATTTGGTATACAAATTGTGGCGATAGTACTCAATAAAAAAAAACATAAATTGGATTGGATAAAATACTATTAGTTTTTCGAACAAACCTTTGTTTTTTTAACCTAACCCCTAAACCATTTGCAATACAGTCATACGTCGAGAGCAGATTGTTTTGCTTGGAGCCGAATTCCTCGTTTGCCTATCGAGCCAGTTGGATTTTTGACCACGTATCCGGCTTTGCCTTTCGCTTTTTTGAAAAAAGATAACTGTATCCTTTTTCTTTCTTTTTTCAAGTTGACTGCAACTTGCCAATATACCTACTCCATTTTAGAATCCCAACAAAGGAGAAAACACTACACAGACCCTTTTGTTTTTCCAACTAAGATTGTGATTGATCTTATACCAAATGGATGTATTACAACATTCAGATCTTGTTTTAGATTATAAGTTGTAAATTAAAGTTTATAGAAGTTGTTTGGTAGTCATTGTTTCAGCTATTTAAGTTTTGAAATGAATACTTGAATAGTGATGCGTCAATAAAAAAAGGAAAAGAAATGAACAACAGGGTCCCCTATACGAGTGCGAAAGTTGATAGTTCGATTTTCATTATATCGAACACGCTGTGTCGATAATTCAGTAGTACGATGTTTTATTACATCGATGATTTGTTAGTGCGATGTAACGTTTGTGCGAAAAATCTTATTGCGAAAAACCATACACCGATTGCTCATTAGTTCGAAAAATTATTATTTCTATAGTAAGTATACGGCTTTAAAACGGCTACCTATCATCCCTGAGATTTAATTATTAGCCTAATTTTGCATTATAGACGTTAAGAAAATTCATAAAAGCAGTCTATAAAGACATTTAAATGATCGAACTAATGAGCAATCGGTGTATGGTTTTTCGCAATAAGATTTTTCGCACAAACGTTACATCGCACTAACAAATCATCGATGTAATAAAACATCGTACTACTGAATTATCGACACAGCGTGTTCGATATAATGAAAATCGAACTATCAACTTTCGCACTCATATAGGGGACCCTGAACAACAACAGCCTTTGATATTATTGATAAACGTTGACAAGGTTTTTTGTAACTGCTAAACTATTTTTAATACTACATCAGTTGGCAGACAAGCACGGAACCCACCTGATGGTAAGCAGTCACTGCGGCCTATTCCACTGGTAGGGACGCTTTACCTGGAAGCATCCCTCAATGTGCTGCCAGACTGTAGACTCATCTAATCTTCGAGCCTCTGATTTCAAGTGTTCTGGCTCTCACATTAATATTGCCGGAACACAGCCAGAGCTGTTATGGCGGCAGATTTCACCTGTTGGGTGGTTGTTAGCCAGTCGGACTCTGAAAAAGCCCTACAACCGTCTGATTCCTACAACCTAAGGCGGGAATCGAACCCACGACCTCCGTTTTTTATACCCGAGCGGCTTAGCCACTGTTCCACGGAGGCAGTCAAACTAGGAACAATAAAGAACAATGGCAGTTTGATACCTGCATGTTTTTTAAGGTGTCTTAAAACTTGACTTATACAAAAACGATTATTAGAATTAGCCAGATTTTTACATCATAACACATTTTTATTTAAAGGCCGATATAAAATCTTGAATTATAAAAACCTCTCAGTTGATTACAATATTAATAATTATCTTACGCGTTTGTGTTGCCGCTTTAGAAAAAATAACACATTTATATTTTTTTCAATAATAAGAAAAAGGGATAAACATAATTTATTTCAATGCAATGTGTAACTTAGAAATTATATATCATTAAAAATAGCACAGTGGAAGTTCCCTTCGTACATAAAATAGCGTAATGTTTCTTTATTGGTAAAAATGTAACTTTTAAAGCTGTCTCGTGTAATATTTAACTATCTGCCAATTGCAACACTGCTACCAAAGTTATTTTGACAGCAGGAAACTGCAAAGCAATTTGTTTGACAATCTATTTTTTTTTTTTTATAGGTTTTGGCTTTGCACGGTTTGTACTTTAGCCACAGACGATATTTAAAAGGTCCAGTATTCTCATAAATGTTTTAGGAGACTGTTTATTTTTCCTCTGACTGCTTCTAAGATGACTATTTTAATAAAAAATAATTTTATTAATTACTAAAAGAAGAAAACAAACAAGGATTTGTTTCATTACCAACATAACCTCAAAGTACAAAAATACTTATAACTTTTTTTTGCAACCACCGTTTGTTAAAATTCTTTTTGGAAATGTTTATGTAATGCAATTGCTAGTGTATAAGCATTTTTTAAATCATAGACGCCCTAATTTTTATCCAGGACAAACGTAGTATGGGACTTTGCCATTGTTCTTTAAATAGATTGTTTTAGTACAGGTTGCCTTTGTTAAATACATAGTTGTTTTCTGAAACCGCAAAACCCTAAAGCACTTTGGGATAACATCGTAAATTCTCTAGTCGGTTTTCGTGAAGTTATTGTATTGTTTATTTGTTTACGTTCTCAGCTTGGAATTCATAACACAATGTAGAATTATTTTAAAGAGGTTTCTTTTTTTATCAAATCAACGAATTCTGCGATTGTGAATTTAGAAGAAATTTTATACAAAGAACAATGGGCAAAAATGTATGGGACCTGGTACAACTTCCAATAGCAATATTATATACATAATTGGATAGGTATTTCTAGTAGAACAACGTTTTTCTATTCGTTGTGCTTTTTTCATTGGCGTAGTAAGATTACTACGCCGATTAAAAAGGCAACTAAAGGCGTCGGTGAAGATTCACTATACCTTTAGATGCTTTGCTTCACCGCCGAGCTTGTGGCATTACCATCGCTACCATATATTAAGTAATTTGGTGTGTTACAATCCCCTTGTTAGGAGATAGTACCAAATATCCTCCCTCGATGTAAAAGACTCATTGATGCCACTTATTTATGCCAACCACTACAGTTAAGAAGTTTCTTCCCCAAACCCCCGTCCTATGGGAATATATTGAGAAGGGTCTCTTGCAACCTCCTTACTTCTAGAATCATTTAAATCCTGCAAGATTACAGGACCCCTAATTTAAATCATTCCCGAAATAGCCCGTCATCAGATCTCATCAACCTAATTAGGAGACGTAATTCCGCCCTAATTTTGGAAAGTGCTGAATTAGAAGCGCATTATAAAATGCCTCTGGTGCCCCTTAGAGGCCAATGAACTTAAAGCTCCTTGGAAGGTAAACAAGATTGAAACTAGAGCTGCCTATTGATAGTCAAATATCGCGAACCTATCGATAGTTTATCGACAGCCGTCGTCATTACAATTGTATCGATATTCAATCGATACTATAGCAGACACACACTGCAATAAGGCAATACTATCGTCTGCCAACCGACTAATCTATTTATAAAAAAACAAAAAAAGAACATCGATACTTTTGGATCATGATACTATCGATAGTTACTACAAGACAATCGATGCTATCGATACTATTGCATTATACTCATTGTATTCAATAGTATCGGCTAATATGATTGCATTGCTCTATCGATATTGTTTCTAGTTTTCGATGGCAACTATCGATAGCGAAACTTTTGATAGTTAGGTAACTCTCATTGGAACATCTTAGTTAATCTATTGTTCTTTGGATGAGGGTGAAACTTATAAAATCAACTATCGATTAACGAAAGCCACAACTGCTTTGCTTAGAAGGCTGAAAGCTAAAACACAAAACTTTCTTATAATATAAACAATTAAAAATTCGAACTTGATGGAGTGTTTCTTATCTTTATGTTTTAGGAGTATAAATTATAAAGATTGATTTTTTGATTTGAGTGCTTTTGTTTAAAATGTATCTTCAAAAAAATCATCATCATCGTCATTTTAGCGTTCCCTGGAGTCCGCATTTTAATTAATTTGAAAAAATATAGTGTTTAACAGTTGTCAGTAATTCAAATGTAGAGTTTTAAAAAGATTTATTGTTTAATGTTTATTTACTTAATAGGCAGACATTAATTTACATTATTCGCTGTTAAAGATGCTTAGCAACTAGTTGTACTGGCGTAATAACAGTAACATTCAGACGTCTCTCTTTACCAGAAATAGCGGAATCCGGCCGGCTCCGGATTTATCACGGACAAGGAATTTATCTTGTTTGCAGCTCGACTCTATACAAAATCGTTATTGTTTCTACGCCTCTAGTACTAATGTAGAGGTTTTGTATAGTAAAAAATTGTTTTTTTTTTATGTTATATTGATATACATAAGACTGCGTATTATACGTGCCGGCAAACTTGTTGACCATCGGTCGACGGAGTGGGGGAAATTGGTTAGAGGTATGTTTTTGACCAATAGTCAAGAATATCCCCACCCGATAGTCAAGAAGTTTTCCGTGGACTTTTTTTTTGTACATAAACATAATATGAATGTGCCGGTCAACCGCTACAAGGCCGAGCACCGACTTGTCCCTTCTGCGTATAAAGACGAAATAGGGGATGTTAAGTGGGTAGTAGGATAAACGAAGTTAGTATTTTTTTTATTGATTTATAACCACACATATGCCTATGCCTTTTTTTATGAAAGTGGGAGGCTAACGAGCAGGTGCGACACACGATGGCTATCACCTATATGCATCTGTGACAAGGTCTTAGGGTTTTTACCCATCTATAAAGGAATATGTGGAGGAGGAAGATTAAAGGGCTTTAGGGAATAGAGATGGAAAGTAGACGATTCCGATCCAGGAATTAAACTGAGAACCCCGAGCTCGCGGCCCGTTACTTAAACCACTATACACCTTCAAGGCTGGAAAGAGTATTTATTACAAGCCATCACGCAATCTGATAGCTTATTTTCAATTACTTGCAAGTTTAACAATGCCTTTAAAGAACAAAGTTTCAATACACGATCCAGTTACACAATAGAGAATAGCAATTAGATTTACAATGGTACTTCTAGTTCAAAAAGGAAACCAGTGAACGTACGAACTAGATGAAAGGTTTAATTAAAAGTTTTCCATCGATGAAAAGAAACCAATAAAATTGGTCCAGTTCCGAACGGGACACTGTATTTTCGGAACGTTGTCAGAGACGATAATCTTTTCTTTTTTCTTATTCGTGAATTGGTAGCTGAAACACTGGATTGTAAAAAATAAAAAGCTTGATCTTACACAACCGTTACCTTTCCAACTTCTGTTGTCAATACTGGACGTAAGTAGTTCTTTCATAATCATAATCATTTATTCGTTCACAAACATAGGTACAGTACAATGATGTTTTCAAAAACATAAGGTTCACTATGTTTCACCAATTACTTAGGTATGTGAATATAAAAAAAACATGCAATATTTACAAATAATTTCCAAAAAGAAACAGATTAACAGAAATTTTTCATTTTTCAATAGATACCTACATGTCATAATGGCAAAATAAAAAATCAATGTAGTGAATTTAGTTTTCATGTAATTGTATACAGTAACCAATCTTTATACGAGATGGATGTAGTAGCCAAACGGTCGCCATGGCCGCTTCACGTGCGTGTGGTCTGTGTATTCGAATATGCAAGGAAACGAACTAAACTAAAAAACGTTCTGTAATAGAGCATATTTCGCATTTCTGTTTCTATTTTTTCAGTTATTGTTACTTTGTAGTAAAATAGCTCACAAGTATGTAAGAAAGAAACTCGTACAAAAAGCTTATTTTTAAAAATATATAACCGAAATAAGCCCTCTACCCGCAACATTGCGGCGAACACAGCCCGAAAGTAGCGAATATTTATTGTAATCCCAGTATTATTATAAGGTTTAAAAGTTGTTTTTGTTTCCGCGCCTTTCTGTGCAAGGTGTAATAAAGATAAGATAACTTTGCAAGTATTCGCAAAACAAAAAACTTGGAACAAAACGAAAAAGTAAGATACGGTAAAATTGTAAGTAGCACTGGTAAAATCGTAAGTTCTACATAAATTGCAATTGTAAATGAAATAAAAGTATCAGCCACAAATATTTATCACCAAATCTTTGTTGTAGTATTAGCCTATTATTATCCTACTGTTTGGCCCCCCAAAAGTATTGACTTTGACCAATGACTTTGACGTTTTTAACAATAAAACATATCTATCTATTATCTATCTATAAATACAACCCGTAGTTTTTTATTAAGAACTAGATTTTGAGGGTTAGTAGTCGATTCGCACGAAAATAATTCGCACTAAAGTGCGAATCGACAACTTTCAAAAATAATATTATTTTTAGTAGTCGATTCGCCCGAACGAATTTTAATCGCGTGCGAGTCGACCCCTTTAAGAATTGATAGTAGGCGATTCGCACTTTTGCAGTATGTGCATAAAAAACAACCAAAGTACAGTCGTGTACGGGAAATCTTTATAATATTTATAATAATTAACATATTCCTTGTCTATATATCTAACAGCATACAGAATCAATTAAATTTCAAATGTTATATTTTTTTCGGACAGGAAACATGTTAAATTATAAACTAATATCATTAAGCGTTAAACTATATTTGATAACTTTAAAATTAAAATGACACCAAAAATTAGAAACGTGTTAAGGACAGCGGAGACAAAATCTCAATTTATGCTTATACTAGGTTAAATTTTATTTTGTTACGTAGGTTTATTGTAAATACATAAGTGAAATAAATATAAATCCAATTAGTTACGTAAGAACTGTAATAGGTATTAAGCATAGAATGTGTAAGAATCATAGTTTTGTAAGAACTTTTTATGTTTTCTAATTAGAATTAACGCGAACTTTATAACGATGTAAGATACATGTATATTCTAATTGGAAAAATTATAGAAATAAGCAAATAATGTCAACTTGCATAGTGAAAATGCAAGCGAAATTGTGTAAGTTTAACGGGGCTCTCTTTAAGGTATTGCTCCGAGGTACTTAAGCGATATGGGTTAGTCGAAAAATCCAGCGTTGCCAGAAGGTTACTTTTGTAACCTTTTAGGTGATTTTTGACTCCTTAAGGTTACTTTAAGGTTACACGACTCAAAAGGTTACTTTTAGGTGACTTTTTGGAATTTGCGTGCGGAAAGAATTTTTCAAATTAAACAGTCCGTAATGTCTCATTCGTTCGTATCTCATATGTCGAGGTTTTTTTTTTGCTTACCAAAAAATGGTGAAAGAATTTTTTCAATCGTACTCGCTTGTATCTTGTGGTCGTTTTTTTTTTCTAACCAAAAAAATGGTGAAAGAATTTTTTCAATCGTATTCGCTTGTATCTTGTCGTCGTTATCTTTTTTGCTCACCAAAAAAATTGTGAAAGGTTACTTTTCCTACAAAAAGGTTACTTTTTTGTACATCTCAGGTGACTTTCGACAAGACCACGCTGGCAACACTGTGAAAAATCATTCCTTAGTGTACGACCATCAAGATAGGATTAAGAAGAAGAATAAAGGAGGAACCTTCTTGGAAAAAACCTGTGTTTCCTTCAGTCCCCAACAAAACGAATATGTATTGCTTGTCTGTTCTTTTTTACAACTTATACGAATACTTTGATAATTTTATCATAACATTTTATTTATTCACGTAGGTACAATTTCTTTTTTTAATATTCGCGCCAGCGAGTGAGATAATTACTTTTAGTTTGTAATTGTTTTGATCAGAGCTCTCGCCCCGGACATACTTATTTGATGAGTCATAAAAACCAAAGGATACCGACTTGAGCTTTGGTCGGCTTATTGCCGCCGTGCTTCTAGCTAACAGCTAGGGGGGTGAGGAGCAGGGTATTTCGTTGCACCCCGCACCCTGCAGTGTAATAAGCGTGAAAGCGCTATTTATTACATGCTTTACGTAATACGTTTATACATATTCGTTTCTAATTTTTGGTGTCATTTTAATATTAAAGTTATCAAATATAATTTAACGCTTAATGATATTAGTTTATAATTTAACATGTTCCCTGTCCGAAAAAATATAACATTTGAAATTTAATTGATTCTGTATGCTGTAAGGTATATAGACAGCGAATAGGTTAATATTATTATAAAGATTTCCTGTACACGACTGTACTTTGTTTTTTTTTATGCACATAATATTGCAAAAGTGCGAATCGCCTACTATCAATTCTTAAAGGGGTCGACTCGCACGCGATTAAAATTCGTTCGGGCGAATCGACTACTAAAAATAATGTTATTTTTGAAAGTTGTCGATTCGCACTTTCGTGCGAATTATTTTCGTGCGAATCGACTACTAACCCGATTTTGAATATTATAAGAAAAATAATTTATTAAACCCTAATTGAAATTCAAATCACTTACTACAATCGTGTACCTATGTCCTATTATAACATAAATTTATGTTCAATGTACATTTATGATTAGCTCATCTATTAAGCACAGATTACGATTAGTGTCCACTACAAAGCAAATGTACGTTCATTAGTTAATGAATATTAGAGTAATCATTTGGATATAAACTAGTATCATGCAAATGCATGTCATCTCTAAGTATTCCTGAAATATTAATCTCATTTATAATATGTAATTTTTTCTCACATAAAGGATACCAATAAACATGATACTTTTCTTGGACCAGGCTCAAATTCCACCATTATTTTCACATCACTATAATAGCCATAGCAAGGATCAAAGACATTTTGATGGCATTTCAATCCCCTGTCACTATTATTCAAACCTTTCTTCACCGCTATTATGACGTTTGACCGGGTCTGTACGTAAAACGAACCGCATACCCGTATCACGAAAGGAAATTGAAACATAAATTTATTTTGATCCCATAGACCCAATTTATATACATTGTGAACTTAGTAAGAACTCATTCGCCACAGGCGGACACTGGCGCTTCTCTTACGAATACTTATAAAGGGGAAACCGTTAGAGTTTAGTAGGTAGACGACGGACGAACGCCTATTGTCCCGAGACGTGTCATCATATCTTAAGTCTTCTACATTAATGCTTATTATCTCAAGATCTAGTTGGCGCAATCAGTCTGTCGTAGTCAACTCCAAGCACGGCCACCATGCAATATGGGACGACGGGATACGAATAAAAGAAAAGTGTTCGTGCGCACTGTAGGTCTAATAGGAGCGTTAACTAAAATATAATCCTAAGCTTAAATACTAATAACGATGCGGTGATGTATACATTACAAGTCAGGTTGTCATTGTGGGGTTCCAATCCAAATGATAGATATCGTTAAGATATATACTCTACCTGTCATTTACATAGAGGAATGCACGTACTCCATGAACTCACTTAAGTACTTTTGAAATTGGAGACAATTCTGTCTTGTTTATTTGAACATGAGAGACTACAATTTTCACTTTTAATCTTGGGCGCTTTTTACTGTTCAAGTTTTCAGAGAGGATAATGTTCAACTCATTAGGCCTTTCGTGTTTAACGTCAATTTTCAAACCTAATGAGCTGAAAGTTTTATTCTGAGTGAAGTAATTTAAAGGGCCCGGTAATCTTGTCTTCGCTTGATACTCAATTTAGGAAGTAGTTTAAAGTATAAACTTGATTCCAAACATTATAGAAAAACTTAAAGTCCAGCTATTTAACTTTTGTTAAATACAACATATTTACCGGCAATGACGTCAGAACTTGTGTCTTTACCAAAAAAATAAATAGGTGTAGTTAAATGTATAAATTTATTCAAGACATGGCCCACAAGCGTTCTAAAATGTAATTAAAATTCTTTAAGTGGTTTAAGCATGAAATTATAATATCAAACATCCAACTAACTTCACAAATCTTTGTAATATTAGTAGTTAATTAGAAGAAAAGCTTACGCTGTGGATGTTACGCGTGGCACCAGTTTGTACAAGTGCGTCCAACACAGTTTCATAAACCAGTTTCCATATTCCGACAACGATCCTTTTGACAGATATCCGATATTCCTTTCATGAATAATATATTTTACTGAATATGTCCACAAGCCCTAACATAGGTAATATGTGAAAACCAAGTAGGCTTCTGTTAGTCGTTCTATCTGTTCAAGTGTAACTACTGTAGGCGTAATCCTAAGAAACATAAACGTAATACGTACAATGAAGTTCGTTATTTTGTTTTTGTGTTTCTATGTTCATATAATATAAAATAATAAGAAAATAGGTAATGGTTAGCTGTTGTCTAGCCCCGATTTATAACTATGCTCACTTTTGGGCTAGACTGCGTTGTGTCAAGACTGTCCCAGAGATATTGTAAAGCAGCCTATATCAATACAAATGGCTACATTGGCCTCTAAGGCGGTGAAATGTCAGTAAAATTATCAAAAAACCTTCGATTTTAACTTTTTAAACTAATTTAACATTGTGACGTACCATATCTAACTGAATAGTTTTTACTTTGGTCATTATATTTTCTTTTTTTATTGCAATGTGTAACAAGACAAGCAGATCGTATACCTGATGGTAAGCGCCACGTCTGCCTATAGACAGTTCAGTGCCAAACAGTAATTATAACTAAGCAGTTACTGTATGGCACCGCCCTGCACCTGCTACACCGAGACGACAGTTATTAGGTCTCATATACCCAGTAATTTCACTAGCTTCAGTGTCCTTTCCCCGAAACACAGAAGTGCTTGACACACTTCTATTTCACGGGAAAATATCTGGCACTGCAGTGGTACCCACCGCCCAGTGCAGGAACCTACCTCCCGCAACTCCAATACAAGAGCTTCTATTTATGTAAAAGTCCTATGTCCTATATGTCATACATTTGAAACCACATCTGAAATAAAAAAAAGCAATAGTATTGTTTAGGAAGTTTTGTTCAATTCGTATGCAGAGTATTGCAGAGAAATGCATTTCTCGCAACAACCGATAACTGGAACTCGTTTAAACTGATCCTAATCCGTTCACACAGTTTACTATTTCAGTTGACAGACAGGTACGCGGACCACTTTGGGCTGGTCAATAGCCACAAGCCTGGCACCGGCTCGTCCCAATCGGGGGAGTTTAGTGGGTAGTGGACGCTTTAGTCTCGAGTCACACACGGTCGCAGGTTATGGTGCATAAAAACATTGTCCTCCAAAAAATAAAAGGTAAGCGACCACTTGATGGCAAATTGCAAATGCGGCCTTTTACCTACGATTGAAAGTTACTTAACCGGGAAGCTTCGCTTGAAAAGCTGCCACTCCGTAGGCTCCTCTGATCTTTGAGCCTTTTATTTCAAGTGTACTGACTCCCGTATTTCTATTACACCCAACAAATAAAAATTTTAAGAACCGTGCTATGATTAGTTTGTGTAAGACAAAAAATAATTAAATTGTGTACAGTGTTAAAAGTTCAACTTGAACTACGTATTTTTGGCAGAACAATAATTGTAAAGTCATATTATTAGCAACAATGCAATAGGTAGTATTCAGAGAAAATAAGCATAGCAAAGCCAAACTGAACGTGAGAAGTCCGGCGACACAATTGGATTCTATCATAAGCGCGATTTAGAAAAAAGACAAATCCTATCGTCCCAGAAAATTGAAACCTACTTCAAACCTTATATTCGAGGACACAAATGGAATCCCCACAGTACGGAGTGAGACTACTAATCTAAAACTTCACCTAGAAACAAAATCGGTAATAACAATAAATTGATAGCCCCATATCGGTAAATATTCCCTTTATTTCCTGAAGATAGTAAAATTTCATTGTAGTCATTCAATTTACCTCACCTGGGGGTACAAACCGACTGTAGGCAATTTATGGGAGATTTCATATACAATCAAATTTAGACTTTATTTGCAGAACATAAGATACATTTTATAAAACGAGCTCATTGACTGGAATGAGGCAAGTTAAATAAACGATGTTGAATGAATAATAAATGGACTATTTTTGTTGTAAAAAACAACAATATAATTGTTACAAACCAAGGTAAATGACTGGAATCAACTAATGTGGAATGGAATAAACTAATAGATAAATAAATCCTTGCGATACGTAACTTGAAATGGAAGGTGTAAATGCAAACAATAATATTTTACAATACTTTATATGATAAATTTTATTATATTCGGTTGTTTTTTTTTATATCTTTTCGTTAAATTGTGCAAAAGTACCTTACAGCTTTACTTCAAGATAAATAACGGGCATTGGGAAACATCGGAAACAATCTTAAAACCTTACAAATCAATTAAAAAAAAAGTCTTTTTACACTTCTAATTTTAACTTTATTGCCAACAAATAAATATCAATGTCATACCTAACTATAATATATTTCTATTTCACGTTCACGTAGTTAATAATTCTTTATAATTATTTTAAAAATCCATTCCACCTTAGGTATCATTGTATAGGTACCATCAAAATAGTGGACCTAACATTTTGAGTTCAAATTAATATGTACCTATAACGATATACAAAATGGACCTTATGACTCACACATAAGGATTCACTAGCACGTAGATATGATGTACTCGTAAGCTGCAAACTAGCGACTGGTGCAAAGGACGTGCTTAAACTGTAAAATTGTTTTTCTATGACCACTTCGAACTGTGCTCAACATGATGATATTTGCGAAGATGGCAGTACGTTCAAAATATATTATTAGGTAATATTTAAAAAATAATTGTGACCTGTAAATGGAATTCACAGAATATATCTTTAAATGGTCCATGAAAATAGAACCTTTATTGAAAATCGCTTTCAAGTTTAAGATCAGTTTTAGTTTTAAATACCGTACCTACTTACTTGAATATTATACCAACCTTGAATTGGGGAATTGGGGATATCAGAATATCTATAGGTGTTAGAATTACACTATTTATAACTCAAGGACGGATGAACGGATTAAGATGAAATTTGGCACACGTATAGTTTATAACCGGGATTAGAACATTGGATACTTTTTATATATTTTTTTATATACTTTTAGTAAAAAAACGCGGGTGAAACCGCGAGGGCGACCGCTAGTTTTACATAAAAATAATTACGAATTGTGATTTCATACTTCTATGTTTTTGTTTAGAACAGACCGGCTTTGACTATAATAATTATTATCAACAATATAAAGGGCGCAATTGAAAATAATTTAAATAAACCATGTTTAAATCTATTAAAGTAGGTACACGTGGCAGAATGGAGTTTATAAACTTGTTCTCCAGGGATTACTCGCTCACATTATCACTCTGTATTTTCCCCTGTGTGGCATATGGCAGAGAAAACAAGGCCTCTATCTCCGGAGCACGATCCTTGTAGCAAGAAGTTCCGGCTTTTAGCCACATTAGCCGGAACACGACTTACAATGACGTAAGTCGTGTTCCGGCTTCTGTTTTTGGAACAACGTTCAACGTACTGCAGAATATAATAATAATATGATTAAAAGGGCATCAGACATACTAAATGACATTTTGTTAGGACAGCAAATTAAATGCAGAATATTTTAGTATGATCTTTGATACCCAAAATACAAGCACTATTTTTTTCAATCACATATTAAGTATCTACAAATACTTATGTACATATGTACCGTAAGATATAACTTATTAATAGGTACTTATAATACTTATATGGTTAAAATTAGCTACCCTGACACTCTGTAAAATATAAATCCGCAAATATAATATTTTTGAGCGTTTGTCAACATCAATCTTGTACGTAATTATTAAAATTGTAGGTACCACGTGTAACAGACAACTGATATTACTTATTAAAAATGTTTCATATGAGCAGTCTATCCATCAACAACCATTTAATATTCGTCTACAAGCTAGAACTGCTAAATATATACAAACCGATACATCTTGAATGCAGTTCAAGTAAACACGTAGGTACCTTTAAGTTATTTGCCGCACGGAACACATCCATTTTCAGAACAAATTACGGCTGGTTTAATACAGTCACAAATAAAATGTATTGCACGCCTGCATTTTGACAGTTTGAAATGTTCTGAAAAAGTTGTGGAATTTTATTTTATCTGTGGAACATTAGAATAGCGTTACCGGTCAGTTAAAGTAATTCATTGCATTAGTATATTAAAAAATCGAAACAAATGGTCTGAGATCTGTTGTTGTGCATTTGACTTGTTACGAACAAGATGATGATGAAAGATAATACCCTAAGTCCATTCACGTTTTAATATCAATAAACTATTTTGTTTAAGTTACAGTTCTATTATTTTCAAACCACTGAACATTCTTATATGCATTTGTACACAAAGCCTAGCTGCAAGCTGAACCCATAACAATATTGCAAGTTACGATTTTCAGACACTTTAACAGAAGTGCTAACATACCAGACATTTAAGCTTCGGAACGGAGCACATCTGTTTATAGAACGAGGTACACTCGACATGGAAATAATATTTGAATTTGTGTAATTTGCAGATACAAGTTTAACTATAATAATTATGGTTATTGTTTATTATCAAATCAGTTTTTTTAGCCACTAAAAACGTTATCTACATTTAGCTATTTTTTTCCTTAGCACCTGTGGCATAATTTCCAAAAATATAGTTTTTAATGTACCTATTACCTCAATTTCTATTTAATTTGTCTGGAAGCTACATTAAATATTCAGGGGCATTATTCACTCTTTTTTGTAAATATATACATAATACTTTACATAGAAACACCTAGACTGATACAAACAGACAAGTTCATACACACTTATGTTTCTGCCGTGCTAACTACTCTAACACTACACAAATTAATACTCATCAAATAAAAGATAAAAACCGATGATTTCGAGATTTATTTCTAGTCTTATTTATTATGAGTCCGACTGTACAAGTTTTCCGCCTATTCCGTAGACACGCGTGTGAATCATGTTCCGACGTTTGAGGTCGAGCTTGCTAGATTGAATCCCAGGGAAGTTAGATGAAATGTATCTCTACAAAGCTTTTAACAAACAGTAGGAAATAGATTTGTTTTGTTCAGTTGTGACACTGAGATGCAATGGCTAAGAGTTTTAAGACAGCGATTCTTGTAAAACAATCGTTACAACGAGTAGTACTGAATTAGTCCACGCTACAAATATTCAGTGTTGCAATGCATCAAAAAGGGTTAAAAATCTTTTATTTCCGACTGTTTAAAAATTATTCGTCATGCATATATAAAGGAAATTAAGTACAACTTTGATTTGATGACGTAAATGAATTCCATTCTATTCCATTTGTTTCCATTTAGTTCCATGCATCTTTATTCTATTTCAACTTAATTCTAGTGTGACTGTACAAGTTTCTCGCCTATTCCGTAGACACGCGTGTGAATCATGGGCCGACGTTTGAGGTTGAGCTTGCTGGATTGAATCCTAGGGAAGTTAGATGAAGTGTATCTCTACAAAGCTTTTAACAAACAGTGGGAAACAAATTTGTTTTGTTCAGTTGTGACACTGTGATTCAGTAGTTGAATATTTTGAGATCGTGATTTTTGCAAAACAATAGTAATTTCAAGCTACGTCTCGTTGCTAATATTCGGGCTAAAATCATATCATATTATCATAGCATTATCTAGGCATAGCTAATGCCGAAAAGTGGGATAGTCAGCGTCACACTGCACCTGCACACGC
This sequence comes from Mecyna flavalis, assembly GCA_949319885.1. Taxonomy (NCBI): domain Eukaryota; kingdom Metazoa; phylum Arthropoda; class Insecta; order Lepidoptera; family Crambidae; genus Mecyna; species Mecyna flavalis. The sequence continues at coordinate 6,177,087 of OX439439.1, forward strand.
CTTGAGCCCTATCGAGACTTCCCGTCTCGTTGAGGGTCTCAGAAACGAGACATCTTGCGCAGTGTGTGACGATTGGCAAATATACGTGCAATTGTCTAACTACACTCCATAATAATAAATCCTCCTCCTAGGCGATATTTCGGCTATGACGGACAATCTTACCATTAGCCAACACCCAGGATATAATAAAGTGCACAAGTGAGTGCGCAAGCACAAGTGCACTCCCTATTCCCTCACTCTCATAACACGGTGGGACAGCAGTCTGACACAACAGAAGAGTGATCAAGCGCAGGACCAATGCAACGGCTTAAAGTGCCTCCCGTAGCACGGAATCATCATTCTTTTTAGACACTCAGGTAATTCAAGCCTTCAAATGTCCTAACCAAACTGGAAACATTCACCCAAAGTGATGCTCCCCGCGATTCGAACCCACGACCTCCGGGTATTAGAGCCCAACGCTCTAACCACTGTGCCACGGAGGCAGTTAACTACACTCCATATCCAGTGTACAAATGCGAGCCAAGTCAAAATTTTACTAGTTACCATACAAAGTCATGTGAACTCCGCACTCGACGACATTCAACGATCCTCTGTTACTGTTGATGGCAAGTTTGTCGTCTCAGTAATTTCAAAAATCCAATTTACGCTGAACAAACACCGCTCCAAGTTATTTACGCGTCTGAACTGCGAAAATATGTTAATTTAATTAAGAAAGTACTATACGAAGTGCCTGAGTTTTATTTGAGGAGAAATTTGACTGACATTGGTTATGTACCTAATAAACTAGAAGAGTTTTAAAACTTCATTACTTTAAAAAGTAACACATAGTCTGCTATATGTGAACAAACATTAGCCTACAAGAAAAGGTGTCAACAACATCTACAACCTATGGTTACTAATTGACCATTCATTTATAAAAAATAATAATAATGATATTTTAATACATCAAATAACTTCAATACATAATAATAATGTTGACTCAAAACAATAATTTTTCTACTGTCCTTTATTGCATAAAAATATTGATTCAATGTTTTACGCGACAAATCAGAAACAAAACTTACCAATTTAGGTTTTCAAAAAAAATACAAAACGAACTTTACAAATCGATTATAAAATATCAAGAGAAAATTAAGCAATGAAGCGTATCCTAAAGTTCAAAAGACTCCCATCAGCCCTTATTTGATTTTATATGTCGCAACGTTCCCTACCAACATCTATTCCTGGGCTTTCAAATCCCTCCCGTCTAAAAGGGGTTACATTTGCCTCATAAAAAATTCAGAAAGACTGAGTTTTAAAACCCGCACATGTGGGAGGTGGCAGGGATGGCTGTGATGGATATAGAAGACTAACGACCGCTCAAAGGTTGTGTAAAATTCTTTCACATTCTGGATTTTTTTAACAATCTCGTGATAAAAATATACATAATAATATAACATTTTTGATTGGAAAATGTAAAAAAAAAGAATATGCTAGATCAGTTTTTAGACAGGCACGCAGTATACCTGAAAGACGTACTATCGAGGTCACCCGCGCGTGATCACCCTAAAGGCTAAAATCCTGTGCAGTATTTTCACGTATACAAGCGCCGCTCCTAAGAAGTCACGATGCGCGTGCACGGTATATTTTTCCAAAAGTGATCACGCGCGGGAGACCTCGATCGTACAGCCAGGAAACGTCACTCAATGTGCTGGTACACTGGTAGACCTTTGATCCTCGAGCCTTTGATTTCAAAGTACTAGCGTCCACCTGTGGATTTCACCTGGTGGTACTCGTAGCTGGCCAGTCGGACCCTGAAAAATTCCTAACGGTAACCACCAACCAGACACAAGGCGGGACTCGAACCCTCAACCTCCGTTTTATACCCGAGCGGCTTAGCCACTGTTCTATGGAGACAAATTCTGGTTTTATTAAAACGAATACCCAAATTAGTATTCCGTGTCTTTGCAGCAATTTAAATACTCGTAGATGTGATCCCCAGAAAATTGAACGCGCCTACAAAACAGAGGAGACGACATTAAAATATAATCGTTCAAATCTCTATTTAACTTTAGCATTACTGGGTTTAACTAGCTGAGACGTACAGTGACGCTAAGAGTAAGACAATAATAAATAATAATAATCTTTATTTCTATAAAACAATAACCAAAACAACTTAAGTCTAGCGGCTCTGCACTTATCAAAATTGCTTTTTTTCAGCAGCCAAACACAACTTTACAAAATCTAATTTTAATTTTTGATATCATTATAATTTTGTTATTCAATAGGAATATTTTATTGTTTGATTGGTATTATTGTTTCAGTTTCCTCCCAACATTTATTTCAATTAGTACCGAAAAGTTGTGTTCATGTATGTTTTTCCTTTCTCCAGGGCATTTCCAAAAATAGCCCGATACGTCTATTCAAAACCCAAAGCATGAAAGAGTTTTCTAGGTGGCTTATTTGGCGAGCGTTTTGCACCATGCCCTAAAATTTAAAAATGAATATTTTTTAACGAGTAGAACTCAATAATTACTTCATGTACGGAAATGGGTAAGCAAAGATTAATTCTCAAATATAATTCACGTTTATGTTTATGATACTTGCGAAATGTTATTTCTTTCTTTTCCTTGACATACGAGTACACTATTAAATGTCACACAAAACTTGATGTCGATCAATTAAATGTTATTGAATTTATTAGTGTTTTGATGACATACTATTATTGAAATAGGTTTTATCTCTATGATGGTTCCACAGAATCACGCTCTCGGAGGAAAAATAATTACACGTTCACGTGGGAGACCACACACTCAGTTTTTAGTTAATTAAGAGAAGTCGCTACCCAATTTGTCAGTAGTAAAACTGATCTATGTTAAACAAGATTGTTTCAAATATTTCCTCGACAAAAAAGACAATCTGCCGCCAGCCCTGGCGTTGAAGGGTTTAGACACGTGATCGAAACTAATTTGCCATTGCCCGAAGACAAATTGCGTTGCGGCTCGCGTCGCGCCCTCATCCGCTTTCCGAAATAAACAACAGCGCAACGGCCATTTTGTTCACAATTCGCACTCATTTTACACTACTGCGCTTTACGGCGCTCTATATTGTGCTGTTGGGAAGACTTGGAGCATAAAACAATCTTGCGACGTGATATGTCTGCCCTTACATTTTGTACGAGCATCCTAAGTTGATGTATTTGATGCAGTAACTTTACTGTGAAAATGTGTATTTGTGTCACATACGAGCACCTTACTAGTGAGAAAAGATGGATGTGGGATTTGAGCTCAACTTAGGTAGTAATGGTATGGTCAGGGAAATAGAGATATCTGAGGTTGCATAAAATAAGTATATTTATTTTAAGCAACTTCAGTTGACAGGCACGTTTATCAAAGGCTTTTTGTTTTAAGAGACATGCATATCATCACTTAGAATAAAATTGTATTACTTACTCAATCAATTTATTATCATACCGTTGGTTCGCTTTGATCTTTTATTTCAAATGCTTAAAATAGGTTCCAAGCAAAAAGGGCATGGCTTGATAAGAGGGTGCATTTAAACAACTGTTCCAACTTCCATATAATTTTCGAATTCGTATAAATATGGAACCAATTTCTATTCATCCAATACGGACAAACAGTTGCTGATGCACTTTTGACTTCGTCGCATTAGCATATAAATGGTACACGTTATGTCCTCTGACTCAGTGTCCATTTATCCAATTTCGCCTTCCAGAGTATATTGGTACGAGAGAAGCAATAGTGCATGTATATTGTACTGTATTATTCCAGAATTGAAATGAAAAGCAATAAAAGTTCGGCGGTGGATAGTATGCGCTTAGATAGCGTAATATTTCCTACTTACTATAATATGTGCATTTATTTGTTTCTCAATTAACATTAAATTCTAAATACTAAGTTTAGTATAACTAGTTAGTTATAACCACTAAAAATATAAACAATACTAAAGTAAAAAAAGGAACTAAACATACTTATAAATAAAAAATTTGGCCGAGATCTCCATCCATGGGAAAAGTACCCTTGACACTTGCAACGTTTCCGCTATATTATCATAAATCCGAAATAAAAATGCGCGTTTCTAAATTGTCTGTTTAGAAAGTCGCGTATATACGTATGTATGATGTATTACATAATGTTTTCTTCAACTCTCAAACCAACAATGCGAGATTTTGAACAACTTTAATTAATATTTCCATTGCCTTAACAATACTTACAGTAACGAACTCAAACTGTTAACAAAGTTAAACAATTAATTTCCTAACTCGAGTAATGTTAGATTTTGTGTGTATGTAATTGAGTTATTTGCCTCTCTCTTACTTTGATAACGCCAGCCGACAAACTTACTTTCTTTCTACAAAAGTACAGGTGTCAACGGATAATTTTGGTAATAGGGCGCGTTCTCAGTAGGCCCAAAGACATCTTAACTCATAAAATGATGTTAACTAACGTAACTAACGCAAAAGTTTGAGGTCTAATAGTAGGAGTTACAGACTGCTCTTAAAGATTACACATGACGTATAGAAATCAGCTATCAATCTTTACCAACTAGCTCTCTTATAGAACTCTAAAACGATTTGTGTATTTTCCTTCTATATAAAGTTCAAACGAACGCAATCAAACACACAATAGAATCTTTGAGTTTCGAGTATGTTGAAAGTGTACTGGCTCTCAATTATTACCAAAATAAGGCAAGAGCAAATTATTAAAAGTTAAAAGGTCTTAAGTTTTAGAAATAGGACAAGGACAGGCAGAGGTTGAAGTTGCATTCTTTATGGCTAATAGAACTTATTAAGAATATTAGAAAATGAGATGCCTTCCAGTTCACCTTTCATTTTTAAATAATAACTTTCCCTGTATGCAATGAAATAAATACAGAGGCAGTTCTCTACAGCATTTTATGTTTGGGTAACTGTTCATAAATTTTCTACTTCCCACTGTTTTACAAAGAGTACTTTGTTGCAATGCAATACGTGGTATTCAAATAGAGCTTTCCTTCCGGAATCCCGTTACTAGACTAAAATAAAACACGTAATCAAACGAGTAACAAGCGAGTTTTGCAGCTGTAACTGTTTTCTACGTATTTTACAGTTATTTTTTTACTGTGGCTCAGTTGCTCGCAAGTCGCCCTATCAAAGGCTGCGCCAGTTGTTCGAATTGAAAATGTAAATAAGTAGAACCTTTATGTTTTAATCCTTTTTTGTATTGTAGTAGCGCGAATGCACGTATTGCATGTATGCGGGGCGCGCGGTTCCATTTTCATGTCATTTGGCGTGATTGGAATGAATATATCTCTGTGAGTAAAGCTTTTTTTAAGCTATTGCATAGTTTTTATCGCGGGCTTTGAGCGCGGCGACCGAATCAAGAAATTCCGTAACGAAAAATAACCTAAGGAAAAACCCTGACACTGGTCTAACGTCGTTTCAGTTCGGCTGACTCCGGCACGGTGTTTGTGTGCGTGCGACTAGACGTAAGCGTGTAGACTGTACGAAGCTCGCACGGATCGAGTCGAGACGAGCTACTCGCTCGTCGCACACAAACATTGTACCGGAGTCTGCCGCATAAGTTGTTAAAAAAAGCTATGCAATAGCTTTACCGCGGCAGTCCCCGAGTGCCACACGTATTTTTTAAATACTTAGTTATACAGAGTCTTGAAGTTATGAACTTACTTCCCGCCTAAGTAAGCACTTAAATCCAATAGTCTAAGCGCTTGTTCACGTTGAACGCGCGGGCGCGGTGGCGGGCGCGGGCGCTAAATTATCAAACATATGGCTAGGTATCGAAGTGTTCACGTACAGTACAAACGCGCGCGCGGGCTATGTAGCGAGCACCGCGTCCGCGCCCGCGCGTTCAACGTGAATAAGCACCTAGACCTGATCTCTCTAGATCTTTGTATTAGTCAACATACAAATGGAAAGTCGTATCATGTTGCCGCTCCACACTGAGCTTGAAAGTAAGACATTATTTAAAACCAGCCTTCCGCCCGCGGCTTCACCCGCACGTAATCTCTTTTTTCAAATATCCCCCTTTCCCCTACACTTCCAGGATCAAAAGTACCCTATGTTCATCGGGGATAGTGTAGCTTTCCAACAGTGAAAGAATTATTTAAATCGGTTCAGTAGTTTCAAAATTGATATTCCCGCCGTATGTCCTAATCCGGATTATAAACTATAAGTGTGCCAAATTTCATCTAAATCCGTTCAGCCGTTTAGGCGTGATTGAGTAACAAACATCCAAACATCTAAACATCCAAACATCCAGACTTTCGCATTTATAATATTAGTAGGATAGTAGGATATATTGACAATACCCCTAGTAACTGCTTTCTGATTCATTCCTGAGATGCATTTCAGCCAAAATATAGCTATTAAGTTGATGTCACACTTTTCAGTACAACGCAAGTCCAAATGTACCTATTCCGTAAAAAATCTAAAACGATAGATACAATTTGCCTATGCATTATCTGGTAAATTTTATGTATGTTATAGGATAACTCGTTTCAATTTAATTTTAAGTAATAATCTACGGTCGGGAAAAATGCCAGCGTATACGGAAAATTTAATTTATATTTAATTATGACATGCTCGGAAGGCTCGGAACGAGCTGACCTTTTAATTTACTCTTAATATGAACCTTTACCATTAATATGAACTGAGTAAGTACATAGGTACACTCATATTGCAGTGTGTACCTACACGATACAAATATTTGAACTGAGCGAGTACATATACTCGTACACTTAATTTAATGCTGACTGGCGGTTTCGGAATGATATTGTCCACGTTCTTGGAAACGATTTACTATATGGAAGCGTAAATTTCCATCATGAGCCGTTCGTTTAAATAATAAAATAAGATTTTTTTTAAAACTAGATGGGTTGGCAGACTTTGCCACACTGTATGTCACACTCCTCTGATCTTCGAACCTTAGATCTCAAGTCTACTGGCTCCCACACTAATATTGCTGAAACACAGCCAGAGCTGTTATGGCAGCTTTCACCTGTGCTATTTAGCCAGTCGGACTTCTGTTGTATATTAATTATGTTGCAATTAATAACACAAGTTAAATTTAGCCAGTCGGACTTCTGTTGTATATTAATTATGTTGCAATTAATAACACAAGTTACATTTCCTTTCACCCCTTTATTGTGAATTACAGGTACAAAGAGACAGAGATAGATAATGAGGAAATAAACAGTTTGACTGTTTTCCGTCGTGTAGGCAAACAATCGTTTGAGATGATATTTCGGCTTAGGATTACTAACTGAAATACTTAATATTGTATAACTTAATATTATGAACAGACTCGTATGAAACTGGTTTCTTGTAAGAAGCTTAGGTAGGATTTACACGTTATTCAAAAGAATCCACCTAAGTAGGAATTAATTGTTTGAATGTTTCCAATTATCAGTTTAAGTGATTCAACTCAGTTTAATAATAGTACATTCATTTTGTTTGGTTTTTCCTATGCTTTCTTTCTAATCTTCTCGTATATGTGTATATGTTACAGCCAAAGTGATCAATCTGGATATTATATATAATGACTAGCCATTATATATAATATCTACTCAATTTGGTCAAAGTGATAAATAACACAGAATTGATCACTTTAACCAGCCATTATATATAATATCTTCATAGACTTGGTCAATGTAATAAAACAATGCCCGACTGGTAATTTTTTAAAGAAATAATATAATTTAAAGGAATGGATAGATTTGCGTTAGGTTAGGTTAGAACTGCGACCCCAAATGATCGATCCGAATTGCCAGAACCGAATTCTACCCATGTTACTTCGTCAGGGCAGAGAGATAGTATTTTGTTTCATCATTCCAGCCAAATGACGTCCACTGCTGGACATAGGCCTCCCCCAAGGATCTCCAAACCGATCGGTCCTGCGCCACCCGCATCCAGTGGATTCCGGCGATCTTTATGAGATCATCGGTCCACCTTGTGGGAGGCCTACCACGGCTGCGTTTCCCGGTACGTGGCCACCACTCGAGGACCTTTCCGCCCCAACGGCCGTCAGTCCTCCTTGCAATGTGTCCTGCCCACTGCCACTTAAGGCTCGCAATTCTTCGGGCAATGTCGGTGACCTTGGTCCTTCTGCGGATCTCATCATTTCTGATGCGATCACGCAGGGAGACTCCAAGCATCGCCCTCTCCATTGCCCTTTGCGCGATTTTGAGCCTTTTTATGCGGCACATTGTAAGCGGCCACGTTTCCGTTCCATAAGTCATCACTGGCAACACACACGTATCAAAGACTTTCGTCTTGAGGCACTGCGGTAGTCGGGCCGAGAAAACGCTGCGAAGCTTCCCGAACGCTGCCCAGCCGAGTTGGGTTCGTCGATCGACCTCTTTCTGGAAGTTGGACCTACCAAGTTGGACTTTTTGTCCCAGGTAAATGTACCCGTCCACAACTTCCAGTGTTGAGTTCCCAACTTTTAAAGGAGTGGGTACGACATGGGAGTTCGACATGATTTTCGTCTTTTCCATGTTCATTTTAAGACCCACTTGTTGAGACACTCTACTGAGATCGTTGAGCATTGTGCCTAGGTCTTCCAATGACTCAGCCATGACTACGATATCATCCGCGAAGCGAAGGTGCGTCATGTACTCGCCGTTTATGTTGATGCCAAGTTCTCTCCAGTCCAGAAGCTTAAACACGTCCTCCAACAGAGTAGTGAACAGTTTCGGCGATATAACATCGCCCTGTCTCACACCCCGCTGGAGCCTAATGGGTATTGTTTTCTGGTCCTGGAGGCGGACTGACATGGTGGCGTTTTCGTACAGCGACTGCAACACTTGTATGTATCGGTAGTCTATTTGGCACCTTTGGAGTGACCGAAGCACGGCCCATGTCTCGACAGAATCAAAGGCTTTTTCATAGTCCACAAACGCTAAGCATAATGGCAGATTATATTCTTCAGACTTTTGTATAACCTGCCGCAGCGTGTGCATGTGGTCTATGGTACTAAAGCCTTTACGGAATCCGGCTTGTTCGGGAGGCTGGAAGTCATCAAACCTACGTACGAGACGATTCGTTATAACTCTAGAAAACAGCTTATAAACATGACTCAGTAGCGTGATGGGTCTGTAGTTCTTCAGCTGCGTCCTATCGCCCTTTTTGAAGAACAGCTTCACCACGCCCCTGTGCCATGCTGTTGGCGTTTTACCCTCGAGAATAACGGAGTTGAACAACCTCTGGAGAGCTTTCAGGACCGGTCGGCCTCCTGCCTTTAGAAGCTCTGCTGTAACTCCGTCCTCCCCCGGCGCCTTGTTGTTTTTAAGCTGTTTCAGAGCTACCCTAATCTCGTAAAGGCTGATGTCCGGAATATCTTCCGTGTAGTGTCGGGTCAATTTGGCTCTACGATCTGTGGCCTCAATGACAGGCGTTCGTGTCGTCGCGTAAAGCTGCCCATAAAAGTGTTCGATCTCGGCCAAAAGCTCAGGTCGTGACGAGACGACTCTACCGTCCTCTGTCTTCAACTTCGTCAGCAAGCTCTCTCCAAGAGACAGATCTCTGGCAAACACTTTAGAGCCTTTGTTTCGCTCAATGGCCTCTTTAATACATTCCGTATTAAATCGGCGTATGTCGCGGGTAAGGCACTTGGAGATCTGTCTGTTGAGCCGCCTATGCCGACAAGCATCTTCAGAAGATAGCAGAGCCATATCACGTCTTTCCTCCATCAGCTTTAACGTCGGCTCTGAGATTTTTTTACTTTTTGTATTACGGTGGTATGGTGGTATTTTGTTTATTTACTATTAATCATCAAATGGTCTATATGTTACGCTCAAAGATCGAAAACGCTCATTGAGCGGAAAAATAGCTCACAAGGCGTTGTGGTCACAAAAGTTTTTTTCAGGTTTAAAAAAAAATAACCACGAAGGCCAAGGCGGGAGCTCCGCTTCGCTCCGCTCCCGCCTTAGCCTTCTAACCTATATCCATCAGAGTCGATTTTCGCCTCCGAAGTTGTTTTTGTTCAAAAGATAGTCTTCTCTGTGTGTCAGTTACGTTGGATGTTTTACTGTGACCGCAATGCGTTGTAAGCTATTTTTCCGCTCAATGAGCGTTTTTGATCTTTGAGCGTAACATATACATAGTTTGTACAACTATTTATACACTTTATATGTCAGGAACGTACGTATTGATCACTTTGGCTAACTAGGACCAGCTATTATAAATAATAGCTGGATAAAGTGATCAATTTATCACATTGTCTAGTCAATTTGGTTATTATATATAATGACCAGTCATTATATATAATAGCTAATTGATCACTTTGACTGTAACATATACATTTATTTCTACTGCCTTATACACTTTTTCTTTAGACTTCCATTATATTAAGTAACAATGTATTCAGAAAGCTCCGAATTTTATTAACCTTTGACGACAACAGCGAGTAGCTACGGAGTAACGTGAATTATATTGTAAAGATGGTAATGAGAGGGTAAAAGAATTTTTAGCTTGGAAAAGATTTCGCCAAGGTCAATGCGATTAATTAATGCGATAAAGTCGACATTTTGCGTTTAATCTCTGGTAAAATACGGAGTTGTTTACTAATGTTCATTTTAGCATAAAAAACATTATTTTTATTTTTATACAACAAAAGTAGGTACCTAATAATTTTACATAACGTGGTGCTTTTGTTGACCTATGATAAAGTTCAAAACTTGTCCCTACTGGAAATAATGCGAGAGCGTATTGTATGTGTATACTGTTATGACAGTAGGTACTACTTAAAGGAATTTTATGAAAAAACTTTTTTAGAGACAATATTAAAAACGTAGAAGAGTTATTTCAGGAAACATAATAGTTCTAGTAACTTTTTGTGGAAGACTTAAATGCGAGCAAAACCGCGGGTATAACCAGTAGTTATTATATTATGTAGTAAGCATTACTACATAATTATCTATTTTCTCTCAAATGATAAGAAAAGACTTGTGTACTTACGTCTACTCTTCAAAAAAATTTCAATATTTAGTGTTTTTATAGGAACTTACACAAAAAACTACATTAAGTGGTTTATAAGTAAGGTACCTACTGTGCCTGTGGGAATAACACCGGTGTTCCGGAAAGGAACGGCCAGTACCGTGAATGTTTTATTACTTTGTTCCACTCCGCAATTCGTAGATATATGTATATATCTTTTAGCCATTTGTAGAGTTAATTTATAATTATGGTAGCCTTATTTTGGCAGCAGGGGAAAATCTTGACGATTTTATCAACTATTAAGTCAAACGATTAAATAAATATCGGAAAGCATCATAATTATACAATTGAAGTGCTTATAGAACATACATTTAAAACATTTGTTCATCACAGTGTTTGTCTATACTAATATTATAAAGAGGAAAGATTTGATTGTTTGTTTGCTTGAATTGAATAAGCTCCAAAACTACCGAACCGATTTGAATAATTCTTTCATTGTTGGAAAGCTACACAATCCCCGGGTGACATAGGATACTTTTGATCCCGGAAATGTGAGGAGTGAAACCGCGGAGGCGACTGCTAGTCCTGAATAAGATAGGAACTCATGGCCGTTGGCGAATAGGGCACATCTGTAGGTAACTCCTCATATGGGATGAGCAGACCCTGGCTCTCCAATGGCGTCAAGAGAGGAATTAGTAAAAGGTTTTAGTGCGTTGTGCCACTACTCCTACGACTACCAACTTTACGTTTTTTTTTAAATAAATTAAATCTGATAAAATGCACCCAGCTAGCATGGCTGTGTCTTAAGATCTGCTTCTGTCTTTTTATTAAACTTTGTAGGAATTTTTGTTTTTTTATTAACGGGATATCTGCCAGCCCTAATTCAGGACGTTTCAAAATGCAAATCACTTAAGATATTTCCACGTATCACTGATATCAGAATGCGTCAACATTTTGTCTATTTAACGTAGAAATGATCGAAATACCTGGAGCTTGACTGTAGAGATTTCCTTTGAATTGCCCCAATCGGTGTGTCGAAGCGTAACATTTCTAGCGAGCATTGCGGTCCGAGGCACAAGCCTATAGAAATTGGAATATGCAGGAACATACCTGTTATCCCGATTCCGAACTACGTATTAGAGTTTTGTTCATTGTGTAAGAAAATATGGAAAGAACGTAGGTTTATTTCCTCTTGGGGGTGAATAAAAATAATTTGCTGCATGTTGTTATGTGCATGTATGCGGTTAATTGTTACGTTTGACCGCTTTCGTGGTGCAGTGGATAGTAAATTGCACTATAAAAGCGACAGAAACTTGAAAATTGGGGAATGTGTTTGAACGAACTAATGGGACAAACTAAGACTTATATTGACCAGGTTTATACTCGTATGTATATGTCGCAGTATCATAGTTAGAGCCGAATTATAGTTATATGCCAAGGGTTATAATTATATAACGTAAGATGGTTATAAGGAAGCGATTTATAACTATCGTACGGCCACAATCTAGTAATATGGTTATCTGACTAAACTAATCTAGTTACATAGCTATAAATCTACTAAACAATTAAATAAAACGATTTAATGGTCTTTATTTTTGTTATAATCAACTTTTTGTAACCTACAATTAGTTACATTACAATACTTTTTATTAATAAAACGTGTCAGTCCGAATACGTAATTTTAAAAACCATTTCTTTCATTAATTTAGGGAATAGGTGTTAAAAAAAAAATAACCACGAAGGCTAAGGCGGGAGCTCCGCTACGCTCCGCTCCCGCCTTAGCCTTCTAACCTATGTCCATCCGAGTCGATTTCCGCCTCCGGCCGTTTATACAATGTTTATTACCTCACTAATAATATTAGTCGCCAAGTTATATTTATTACACCTCATCTATAATTCCATACTATAAAATATTAGACGCCCGTTAATTTCTTAGTCGCCCCAGTCGATTTATAACTATAGAACTAGATTAGTTTAGTCAGATAACCATATTACTAGATTGTGACCGTACGATAGTTATAAATCGCTCCTTATAACTACCGTACGTTACATAGTTATAACCCTGGCATATAACTATATTACAGCTTTATCTATCTTACTGCGACATATACATTGTTTTAGAATATATGTTAAGTTTTATTAGTAGCTATTTGTATGGAGCACTATTTTCTTTTTTAATCTTTGGACAAGAAGCTTGCCACCTACCAGTTCATAAATTATTACAAAAAAAAAACGGAATATTTCCTTTTCGTAAAAGTTTTACGTAGCAAATAACAATTAAACTGAATAAGTTGGTTTATTCGATCCTGTTCGTTAGTTTTCTACCGCTTAAGGCGAAAATATCATAGTGGAGTTTTATTGCAGTTGTGAAACTTGACTTGCGAAATTTATAACTTGGTTAAGATGCGGCGGAGATGCTGTTTTAGGAAGTAACTTGGACTTCTATTAACAATGTTATAATACCGCAGAGAAATAATGGAATCTTGGCTTAAGGAAATGCCACGGGTACAAAAAAGTCACGGTGGAACACCTAGGTGAACCACTTAGGTGTTCCACGGGTCATAAACCTTGTTGACAGCATGGCATTTAATTAATGTGATGCATATTCCCTTCAGCCATATTCGTAACTCAAGTTTGATAACCGGTTACATAAACGGACTTTTTAATTCGTTTGGAATATTATAATTAAGAGGACATACTAAGGGTGACAAAATTGAAAATTGGGTTTTTGTAAAATCTATTGCTGTCGCGCAGTGCCCGAACAACCGAGCTATCAATGTGTGAGTGAGACTGTCAATGTTTGCATGCCACGCCGCCCCCACGCCCCGCGCCCGCCTGCACACAGCTAAGAAGGAATAGAACAAAAGAAAAGATTTCTGCTAAAAACACATACGCCGCGCGTATTATAATGGACCTCAGTGGCTAAAAACTAGTGTCCGACCGAAGGTTCGGTTTCGGTTTCGGTTTCGGCCGAGTTTCGGCCAAAAACCAAGTTTCGGCTGCAGTTTCGGTTTCGGCCAAAATTGGCCGAAACTTTTGCCGAAACCGAAACTGATTTCGGAAGTTGTCGTGCACGCTCGCCTAACTTCGTTTCTCGCGGCAACGCTTTGGCGGCGCGGCGCACCTGTTTGGGAATTATTGTTTTGCGTCGTTCGGATAGCTCTGTAGCAATACAACATAGTCAGTGCGTTAAACAGTAACAATTAGTGATTCGATTTTTGATAACTGATAAACATTTCGCTATGAGAACTTTGATTTGAAAAAATAATAAAAGTATTATTAATATGTTTTTTTGTATTATCTATAGGTATAGGTTACTAATATTAAAAAGAGGAAAGATTTTTTGTTTGTTTGTATTGAATAGGCTCCGAAACTACTGAACTGATTTAAATAATCTTTCACTATTTGAAAGCTACACCATCCCCGGGTGACATAGAATACTTTTTCTCGGAAATGTGGGGGGAAGGGAAGGAAGGAAATTCCTGACTGACAATCAACGCCCAGCCCAAAGCACAAGACCCAGGAATTTGAAATTTCGTACACGGATTCTTTATAATGTGTAAGTTCCCACTAAGAAGGGGTTTTTCGAAATTAACCCCAAGGGGGTAAAAAGAGGGTTGTAAAATTGTATGAAACTTTGTCATTTTAAAAGTTACAGTCTTAAAATTCGTGAAGTATATTTTTAGTTTAGTCTCAGCTTCAAATAAAAAGGTTTTATTGAAAACTTCCCCCAATGGTGATTAAAAAGGGGTATAAAAATCACCCCCAAGGGAAAATTTATAGTAAATTAGGGGTTGAAAAATAAAATTTTCCAAATTTGTACAGGGGTTCTTTATAATGTGTAAGTAGGAGCTAAGAAAGGGTTTTTGAATATTTCACCCCTCAAGGGTGTTAAAAAATGGTTTAATCTTTTTACTTTAAATCTAAAAGCGTGCTTTATAATGTGTAAATTTCCACTAAGAAGGGGGTTTTGGAAGTTACCTGGGGGGTTTCATAGTGGTTTAAAGTGTAGCCTACGCCAGCGAAGCCAGAGGCGGAATTCTAGTATTAAATAAATAATTACAACAAAATTAATATACTGTGATTCCATTTCATGTCCCAATTAATGCAGAAAATGTGTAAAATGCATTGATTTTCAATATTTTAAGGAATTTTATTCTTGACCACGTGAGTTTCGGTTTCGGTTTCGGCCGAAACTGAAGCCACGGCCGAATATTCGGTTACGGTTTCGGTTTCGGCCGGAAAACCAGTTTCGGTCGGACTCTACTAAAAACGATAAAATAAATGTTCACGGACAATGCAAAGGAAAAAACAGGTCACTTATTTCGAGTTAAGTCTTGCCGGTACAGTGGCTACGTACTGCGCATCGTCACTGATAGGTCCGTGGATCGGATCCGACGAGTACCCCTATCGCTTTTTGTGAATTTATTCGCATTTGTTAATAGGAACTTTCCACGAGTACCTAAAGTTATAAATGTTTAGTTCTTTTTTGTATATATTTTTAAAAGATATTTAGTCCAGTCAACGAAGCTCTAACTTAGCCATTTTAGATGAAAAGCTGAAACTGGTGGCAAAATTTTTGTTAAAGACTCCGTAATAACATAATAAAAATAAGGGTCGTGAGTCACAGGGCCATTGGAAAAAAAATGGAAAAGGGTGTAAAATTACTTTTTCCTAAAAATCTCGAAAACTAACAAAAATATGAGAAAATGTTTCAGACAAAAGATGTAGAAAATTACTTTTTCTACAGAAAAGGTCATTATCAATTTACGCTTATCGCGCACCGTTTGCTAGGAAATCGAGTATATAGTGCACTTGGCTACTTCTTGGAAAAGGATTTTCTGAGTGTCACAGACTCATATCTCCTATCAAATTAATTATTACGATAAAAATTATTATTACAACGTTTCTTCATTTAATTAAGCATCAGGTCATATAGATTTCTTTGATTAAAACCTACGAAGATCTGAGTAATTCACAATCAACACCTCAAATCCGGTGAATTTTGCACGTTTTTTACGTGTCACACGAGCGCCGACTTCTGAACAATCGCACATATTTTTAAAACCACCCACGTTTTTAACCAGTTTTTTACACACATTTAAAATAGATAAATCAGTTTACATACTGGTCAAATTTTAAATTAATTGAAAGGAAACTTTTGATTTTATGGTCATAAGTTCACATGTCACACGCTTAGCAAGATTTTCGCGGCGCGCCTTTCGAGGGGCACTGCTCAGGGCTGGCCAGGCGTAGGCGAACCCTGATAGGTGTATTCGAATCGTCAGTTACCCTGCAGCAAGCAGGTGAAGTGGCCATGTCGCTGGTTCCTGCGCTTTGGACGCTGGAGTAGGTTCTTCAATTTTAAAAATTTTGGTTCACAGTTTTCCGGCATTCCCGTGTCATATTTTTTCAATGTAATTGTACTACTTTTGGTAAATGGGTTTTGAGGTGAAATACCTAGCTCCTTAATGTAGATGGACAGTAAAAAACTAGCTGGTTATATCTTTTCAATGAAAAGATATTTCAAAATATAGGTTTTTTTTAATTTCCATGGTGTGATTTCCATGGATAAAACACCATGGAAATTACGTAAGACCCATGGAAATTACCTTGTTTCTTTTAAGTTCATCATCATCATCCATACGACGCCCACTGCTGGGTATAGGCATCCCCCAAGGATCTCCACACTGATCGGTCCTTGCGCCACGCACATCCCGCGGTTTCCGGCGGCCTTGGCAAGGTCGTCAGTCCAGCTAGTAAAGGGCCTTCCCACTGAAAGTCTTCCAGTGCGCGGTCGCACTGAAAGACACCATTGCAGAACCTTTCTACCCCAACGGCCATCGGTTCTGCGGGCTAAGTGTCCCGCCCACTATCATTTTAACTGAGCAACTCTTCGAGCTATGTCGGTTACCTTCATTCTTCTGCGAATCTCCTCATTTTTGACTCTATTGCACAAAGAAACACCAAGCATAACTCTCTCCATTGCCCAATGTGTGACCTTGAGGCTTCTTATGAGACCCATAGTGAATGACCACGTTTCGCTTTCATATGTTATCACTGGCAACACACACTGTTCAAAGACTTTCGTCTTGAGGCACTGAGGTATGTTGGATGAGAATATGTTCCGTAGCTTCCTGAACGCTGCCCATCCGAGCTGGATTCGTCAAAGGATCCCTTTCTCGAAGTTGGACTTACCTAACTGAACTGCCTGTCCAGGCAATGCTAACTGGAGCGGTGCAACATGGACGTTTGACATAATTTTCGTCGTGTCCATATTCATTTTAAGACCAACTCTTATGGAAACGTTACTAAGATCTATGAGCATTGTGTTCAGATCCACCATGGTCTCGGCCATGAGAACTACATCGTCGGCAAAACGTAGCTATGTTAGGTACTCGCCATTGATGTTAATACAGAATCCTTGCCAATACAGAGGCTTGAAAATATCCTCCAGCACAGCAGTGAACAGTTTAGAAATTACGTCTCCCTGTCACCTCGCTCTAGTTTGATAGGATTTGAGCTCTGGTTATGCAATCGAACCGATATGCAGCGTTTTGGTATAAGTACCTCAATACGTCGATATACATGTAGTCCACTTGGCACCTTTTTAGAGACTTCAGCACTGCCTAGGTATCGATTGAATCAAAGACTTACTCATAGTTCAAGCTAAGCAACGCTTTTAAAGAATTTCAACAATTAAATTGAAGACTTAAACTGATTGATGAAAAGACTTATTTTATAAAAATTCAATTTGTTATTTTTTTATGTTTACTATTATGTTTATCCATAAGTATAATGTTATGGGAACAATTTTAATCTATATGAAAGTTAATTGATAACAGTTTTATCACTTTCATGTTCCTACTGAGTATCATAAGTAAGTTTTGAAATAAAGCTACTATTTTTACTAAATATTGTTTTAATACAATGTAGACCTTTATACTACCCTAACTAACTAATATGACAGCTTAATTTCATATTTGACATGGTGTTTAGCTAAATTTCATCTGCTGGGTAATTTCCATGGCCTTTATTGTAATTTCCATGGACCGCCAATTTTCTCCATTTTTTTTTTAGCAAAAGTATAGATCCCGTACGTGGCGAATTTTGATATGTTGTTTAAATTTGCACAAGCTTTCGGAATATTTGTGCAATTCACCATAATTTAGCGATTTCAAAAATGCCGTGGAAATTACGCGGAGAGCACTTTTCTGAAGATCCACCCACTTATTGATGTTGAACCAAATCAATAAAAATAAGACGGAAATGTCTGGGGATATCGAAGAATGCATAAAAATAATTTTTAATTGAAAAAGGTGATGTCCAAAAAATAACCCAGAATCGACAGGAATGAAATGTGTACCAATGGATTGGCATTAAAATATAATATAATGTTGCCAAAGCGGCAACCTTGAAATCGTTATAGTATAGGAGCTAGGAGCAAAATAAAATAAGTAAGAAATTCGTATAAAACAATAATAAAAATAAGTTTACATCATGTTGTTGCTTAATATAATGTTGTATAACGTGTGTTATACATGATAGTTATCATTAACACATTTCACAAGCAACAGCAACATAATAACAACAGCATATTAAATCACAGCATAAAAAAGACTGTCTTTGTATATATTTTTTCTTTTGGCCCATGGATACTACAATCGTTATAGTACTGTGTGTATTATTGGTAATTCTGTGGTTAAAGATTGCAAATAAAATAATAATTGGTATAGTAGAGGAGCTAAAAGCCAAAAAAACTAAGTTAAAAATCGTTTAAAAATAATAAAAATACGTTATGTTGTGGGTGTGAATATCGTTGTTATCATAATTATGTTAAAAATCGTTTATAAATAATAAAAATACGTTATGTTGTGGGTGTGAATATCGTTGTTATTATAATTATGCATATCATTAAAACTTATTATATTTGCAATCTTTAGCCACAGAATTACCAATAATACACACAGTACTATAACGATTGTAGTGTGTATAGGCCAAAAACAGAGTCTTTGTTATGTTGTGATTTAATGTGATGTTTTATTATGTTGCTGTTGCTTGTGAAATGTGTTGATGATAATTATCATGTACAACAAAAGTGATACAACATTAAAACAACGACAAACTTATTTTTATTACTGTTTTATACGAATTTTTTACATATTTTGTTTTGCTCCTAGCTCCTATACTATAACGATTTCAGGGTTGCCCCCTTGGTAACATTATATTATATTTCAATGTCAATCCATTGATATACATTTCATTCCTGTCGATTCTGGGTTTTTGTTCCATACATTTTTGGACATCTCCTTTGTAAAAATTCTATTGAAACGAAAAACATTGTGCGAATTTTCGCATTTCGTACGCGATTTCCTAGGAACCGGTGCGCGATACGCGCAAATTGATAATAACCTTTTCTGTAGAAAAAGTAATTCTCTACATTTTTTGTTTGGAACTTTTTCTTATATTTTTGTTAGTTTTCGAGATTTTCAGGAGAAAGTAATTTTTTCACCCTTTTCCATTTTTTTTCCTATGACCCCGGTGACTCACGACCCTGCATTTTAGTATGTTATTACGGAGTCTTTAACAAAAATTTTGGCACCAGTTTCAGCTTTTCATCTAAAATGGCAAAGTTAGAGCTTCGTTGACTGGACTATATGGCTTTCTCTTGTGGCAAATGTAACACTCAAGCAAAGGTAAAGGACATGGTTCAATGCTCGGTCTGTGACAAAAGATATCAGACATCTTCGTGGGGCTAGTGGTTTTGCCAGTTTTTTGCGAAATAAGTAAGTAAAACCTATTTTCTATTTTCGAGAAATATTGGTCATCTTCAAAGTGCCATAGCTTGGCTTCTATGAAGTCAAATAGAGCTGCCTCCAGTTGTAGGTACTCCAATACAGTTTATTAGTGTAGTGTGTCGTTCACAAAAAAACATAGTTTTGGCCCTGGAGAGCAAATAGTAAAAAAAGTCCCAATTTCGAAGATTTTCTCGATTTTCTCAGTTTCCACAGGTTTTTCGAAGTTGCAAATTTGAAATCACATTACTCTAACAGATACAATATACTTAAAATGCAGAACTACATCACGCTTTGCGAATTTAGCTTCTTTTTTTGTCTAAATCCGACGGCCTAGTTAGTAATTCATAAAAAATTGTCAAGAAAAAGTTTATCAATTACATAATACCTTCCAACAATAAAACATCACAACAATTTGCTAAATGCACTTCATGCAAAATATTCTAACTGGAAATATCGATATCGATGAACAACACTAGGATATCGATATAACTATCGACTACGTCACGTCATAGAGAGTATACGTATTAGTCCGCGTCTCCCCAACCTCAAGCCTCCCCCGCAGAGCGCGATAGAGACAACTGCAGCTTGGACCGAAAATACCTATTAAAAGTACGGAAAATCAACGTTTCGTAGTCCCCTGATTTCTCCTCCAAAACTTGACCGATTTAACTATTTTTTTCATCAAAAATTAAAGAAAGGCTTTGACCGTGTTCCTATGTTTTCCTTTTTTTAATTAAATCTAGTTAAATTTGTTTTCTGGATGTTTAAACACAGCGGAAAATCTGGCCATTTTTTTACATTTTTGAAGGTTCATATCTCTCTTAATTATTAATTTATGAAAAAAAGGAAAACATAGAAACATGCAAATAGTGGTCATAGATTTTTGGAAAAAAAAATTATTTCACTAATGGCATTTTCCAGGGAGAAAACAGGGGACAGCGTTTGTATGGAAAAATGGCTCCTGCCTTTCCTCTTAATGTTATGGTTGAAATATCCCAAACAAAGATCGACCAATTTTGGTGCACGGTAAAAAACACAAAGGCAAAAATATTAATTTTATTGTTTTTATGAACTTGTCGGTTTGAATTGGTCTGGTATATAACGTGTGTTATATTATGTACAGGTCATCTTGAAATTGGGTGGGGATTGCGCAGAACGCGTATTTTGAGATGCTTGCGAGCTATTGGTCTGAAGCAAACCTCTGACCAATAGCGAGCGCGCGCGACAGAAGATTCGCACGCGCTATTGGTCATTCGCAAGTGCACATGCGCGAACTTTCCTCCCCCTCCGTCAACCGATAGTCAAGAAGGTTGTCGGCAACTTATAACTTATAACTGAGCAAAAAAATAAAATATTATGTGATCTGTTTTCTTTTTACCTTCTAAGAAAGAAAATTTGTAGCCTGTAAGTTAAAAACAATCACAAAAATAAAATTTGAGAACAAAAGATAATTCATTCATTTTATGTTTGTTGAAAAAGTGAAACAACTTCACAGCTCTTGGTAGCTTCGTGTAATAAAAACATCATCCCATTAATATTCATTTGAATCGGAGTTATTCGCTCGCGATGCCAATTCAGTTGAATGTAACGGTTAAGTCTGAAGCAATTGTATGTTTTAATTCTATTTTCTGCTCTGTTGCCATTTACTTTTTTAAAGTAAGGACGATATTTTTCACGAAACTAGCACTAAGAATCACAAATATAGTTTGTGTTTTATAAAATTAGTGATAATGATTACAACTTGGCAAACTTTTTGTTTGACATGTTATGCAGAGAGAAAGAAAGCTTTGTGAAATCAATTAGGTATTTAGGATAAAATATGATTAGGTAGTGATACATTCTAGGCAAGCATGCAAACCGCATTGTCATTTTTAGGTGTCGTGTATGTAAAAATATAACTAAACATATTTTATGTGTGTTGCTTTGGCTGTATTCCAGTAATATTAATGTTGCAGCCACTTTTAATTAGAAGCCCGAAGAGCATCGAGCATCCTGGCAAAGTGTCCCATAGGGTGCAGTGTCAACTGAATTAAACATAAAAAAGCATTTCCACTTTACTTCTTACTGCACTATGCTAATCAAGTTCCACTGCACAATTTACTGCTTGCCGGACAGTAATCTAATTCTTATTTTATTATGCGCTGATTAGAACGTAATTGGCTTTGGAATATTGTTGCTGTGTTCGCAATTAAGGTAAAATCTTTTAGTATATTTTTGCAACGGAATCTAATCTCTATTTAGTAGTGTTTTTATAAGATTTGAGGTAATTTATACTTTTTATTCAGAGGAGAATGTGTTTATGCACCATAACCACAGGCTAGCTACACCTGCGGCCGTGTGTGGGACTCGAGACTAAAGCGTCCACTACCCACTAAACTCCCCCTGTTTCCCCTTCACACCCGATTGAGACGAGCCGGTGTCGGCCTTGTGGCTATTGACCAGTCCATCTCTGATGTAATATTTATACTGCTGTTTATGCTGCTGACTGGTTAGTTGATCTAAAAGTGGTTTTAAGCATCGCTTCACATGGGTGACGTTTTGAATTTCGTCATGCACCTTTTTCTGAGTGTATTCAACACTAGATCGAGGATAATGGAAAAAAATAACGAGGAGCACAGACAGATAGCTATGTAGCCATGATTCAATTCCTCATGCAGTGGCTTCAATGGTCTTGCCAAATCCTAGATCATGGTGGTATTCTGACTAGATCGGGACAAAACGTTTGGAAACTGACTAGCGATACAAAAATATGTCAAGTATATATTGCTACGAGTACGTTCCTATGGCCACTACGGCCGCAAAGTGGATAGGCGCCTAACCCGATTACACAGAGAGGTCAGTAATTTGCTATGCTATTGCACTGCTAGCATCAAAATAGCCTGTTAAGACGTATAGTTATCATCATCGAACGCATTCCGTGTTTAAAGTTAAGGAATTTGTGGAACCTTTATTATTTCTGATATCCATAAGACAAGTGCTTTATAGCCAGACCATTAAAACAAAAACCCTCGCCATATTGCGGAAAAATATTGAAACTAATTTCTTCAAGTGGCAACAATCAACCAGGTGGTAGGTTCCTGTACTGGGCCGTCTAGGTGGGTACCACCGCAGCGCCAGATATTTTCTCGTGAAATAGAAATGCGTCAAGCATTTCTGTGTTTCGGGGAAAGGGCACTGCAGCTAGTGAAAATACTGGGTATATGAGACCTATTATAATAACTGTCGTCTCTTAAGGCGGGCAAAGCGAAGCATGGGAGCCAAGTGGACGGAGGCCGACCTGCGACGCGTTTGCGATAATTAATGTGGCGCCTCCAGAGCAGGTTTTTTATTTTCTTGGTCAGGTTATAGTTACATACTTTTTATTACGAGTACACGTATGTTGAGTTGTGCAACGTTTAATTTTTTTCTCTTAAGAAAAATGAGCCTTTTATCCACACAATGCATGTTTTCACCAATAAAGAATGTTATTCTACCTCACATGGTATTTGGTATCGTGTACATTACACAGCTTAAATTAATGCCATGGACGATAGACACAATTTACAGCTCTTATTCTATATTTAACACCCGAGTTGATTAAACCACAAAGCAGATAGGGCACTATGATGTGGTTTAACGGTTAATCATTTTAAGTTAATAAAAGCAATATTTAATTTGAAATAATAATCGTATCCCGTTGCTGAAATGGTTAAATATAGACGAGTCCAAAGTTCTATTCCCAGTAAGGTAGCTATATTTTTTAACAAAAATGGCTAAGTAACTTAATGAGGTAGTGCATAGCATAAGTATTTTAGCTAATTGCTAAGGAATCAGTTATACATTGGTATTAGACATTTACCAACATTTTTGTAGTCAAAAAGACATTACCAAAAGGCATTTTTTTATTTTTAATTTAATAAAAGCAATATTTAATTTGAAATAATAATCGTATCCCGTTGCTGAAATGGTTAAATATAGACGAGTCCAAAGTTCTATTCCCAGTAAGGTAGCTATATTTTTTAACAAAAATGGCTAAGTAACTTAATGAGGTAGTGCATAGCATAAGTATTTTAGCTAATTGCTAAGGAATCAGTTATACATTGGTATTAGACATTTACCAACATTTTTGTAGTCAAAAAGACATTACCAAAAGGCATTTTTTTATTTTTAAGCACGGGTTAAATCCCACGGGCATAAATGTATCAGTACTAATGGAATATTGCTCGGTTTTCGGTGGACCGTAGTTTAATTTTAGCTGCGACCATTTGCTGAAACGTCGGGAATTAAATAACCACGGTCGGAATAAAACATTGATTGCTTTCGTTCGCAGTGAAGTGTGCATTCAATAAAATGGGTTTCCCTATAAACTGGGGATATTGTTTTCTGTTCTACTTTTGCCGGAATTTGGATAATATTTACGTAATGTGGCCATTTCTTTCAGCCATCCGATAACCATTGGGGTAAACGGGTCCTAGAATGGAGACTGCGTCTCGGTAAACGTAGATTAGGACGGCCTCAGGCCAGGTGAAGTGATGATCTGCGCAAGAAGACTGGCAGGAGAGGATCGATTTTTTATGGCAAGCGTTTGCAGAGGCCAATGTCCAGAAGTGGACTGTGATAGGCTCAATACTGGCCCACTTGTACGAAACTAAAGTTCAAACTCAATAGTTAAATTTCTTGACAATTCATCTTTAATACACTATTATTTTGTAATTTAATCGTGGATAGCTCCTGAGAAAACCTCAAACCAACTGTGCTATGAGAATAAGGTAATATTTGTATAGAGCACGCCTATACTTGCGCACTCTCTTGTGCATAATATGTGCTGCGTAGTTTATAATATTGTCTTTTTAAATCAGTCCGAGCGTTTCTACATAATAAATACGTATTTACAAAACAAAAGGATATATATATGTCTAGCACTCATAATACAAACTATAGTTTGGGGCTAGACGATGCAGTATGAATATTGCCCAGGGATATATTTTATTTTATTAATTAGTTGATTGATTGTAAAGATTTAGCCGCCATAGTAGTGTAGTTCAAACGTATTCCAATCCAATTATTAGAGACAAAGCGATCAGTAAATTATGATACGACTTTGAACACGGTTGAAGCCGTTCATTTTAACAATTTTGTAAGTAATCGCTTTTACCCATTGTGAAATATTGTGAACATTTTAAAATCGCCCGGTTGACAATAAAAAGTGAATCACAGGACATCGTCGCTTAAACGTTATCCGCAAAAATTGAAATATGAATTGTCCCACAGGATATACAACTGCTGAAAATTGTATTTTCCTCTTGTCAAACAGGGTCATATTTCGGTTGTGGTTTATTTACAGAGAATGAAAAGTAAGAAGAAAGTTAAATATAGTATTACATGGTACGAGTATATTGTTTAATATTTACTTTTATTCTTTAATTGTACATTAAGTTTAAAGCAGGGGGGACACTCTTAGAACATTGTTAATTTTCGAAGCCGACAGCGCCTCTGGTTTTTGGTGGAAGAACTAAATTACGAGCCATCTTGTTTAGATTGTCAAATTCAAATTGAAGTTTACGTCATTGTCAATTTCATAGTTGTTGGTACGTTTTAGGATTAATTTCTCTGTTTTTGTTGTTAATTGCTGTTATAATCGTTGTTATTTGTTATTGTTTTTAGTTGTTATAGTTATTGTTAAGTTTTTTCGCTTTAAAGTTGTTTGTTTAGTTTTGTTTTGCCGATTACAGTTAGAAAATCTATGTTAACTCATTCGCATTATGATGCAAAGAAGTGTGTTATTATGTGCTACATATTTGTGAATTCATTCTCATTTTAATAAAAGACGTCACCTAATCATTGTGTTATTAATTTATCCTGCACTACTGTATTAAATAAAGATATCGATACCTATAAGCATAGGCAACACACACACCCATACGTACATACGTACGTAGTTTTGTGCATGTGCGCGTTACGTCCATTTTAGTTCTTCCACCGATCTTCAGGTGGCAGCACCTTCCATAGAAACGTTTTTGCCATAGAGTTTCCACTCTTTCCCATATTATTATTATACTCTTTGGTTTAAAGCAAACTTATGAGATTACCGTGACATCATCATAAAGATTTGGTGTATTGGTTGAGAAGTCTGCTATTACAATAAAAGGGGTCGCGAGTTCGATCCCCACATTGTAAGTACAATATCATCATAGTTTCCCTTAGTTTCCTGTCTTTGATTGTTTAGATAGGGTAAATGAAATAATTGTTTTTTTTCCTTCCGCCTTTTCAGCCGTCAATTCTTGACAGCATCGTACGGCTCATGACCGCTCATAAGACATGACGGCCCGCGTCTAGCGGTGACCGCAGTGTGCCTGCGTGCGCCGCTGCGAAATTCGAGGCCAAGGCCTAATGATCAGAAGCCAGATTAGAAATCGAATATTTTAATTTGTTCTAATAAATATATTAGTACCTAATATAAGTCGAACAAAACTATTATTGAACTAATTGACTAACTATCGATGTACCAATATACAATTTCAGTTTAATTTTGGATTTTAATATCTACTCGTAATAGCCTTTTATTTTTCAGAGGACTCTTATTTAAACGAAATTATAGAAGAAAATTCGGGATCTGGTCTTTATTTTTCTTTCATTCGGCCGATAACCTAGTAAAATAATAATTAGAGGCAGCGTTCCTTGGGACCCGAAAAGTTTTTTATCGATTTATGCGCCTTACTCCGGAAAACGACTCAAAGCTGACTTTGATCTTGTAGGGCTAGCGTCAGTCAAATTTTCTCGTATAATATGAAAAGCGACAAAAGAGCAGAATTGATTGATCTTCAATACGAAAATGTAGTCACGATGTTAATATTTTCCGCTGTAGGCGCGCTGTCAGATAAATTCCTGATAATATATTATATGCATAATATATAAAAACGGTATATATATTATCAGGGATTGTCACCATTATATTTTAAACACTGTTAGAATACAATAGATATGTATCAATAAATTGTGATCATACAATATGGTTCACAATGTAAAGCATTATTTTTCGTAAGGTTTTATGATCTGTCGAACTGCTACCTTTGATTGTAATCAATGAAATAATACTTTATAATTTTGCAATTAAAAGAAATTATTTATTATATTTAAAAAATGTGGTAGCCCTAGCTATTTCACTTAACCTACATAATTGAAATAAGAGAGAACATAATGCTCTAAAAGGGGTAGGGGTGCGTTCGTTTTATCCATAACTTTAAATTATTATAGACCAACTTTTTGATTTTAACTAGTTACTAACCGCCAACGATCTACTTAAAGGCTCCAAAGTTTTTGTGGCAACCCTAAACTTGATTAATAACTTCACCCGATTCCAGGGTAGGGTCCAGACTGTGATCGTTGAGGGAAAGAGCGTTTCATAAGTTTTTATTGAATTATCGTAGAAATCAGAAAGCTATGTCGAGTTGATTGCAAATTCTAGTCTATGCCCGTGATTTTCGCTTAAAATTTGGTTTCACAGATAGTCTTTATCGCTGCAGTTGGACATCCTTCGTAAATGAGTGTAGCGAAAATTGAAGTTTTTCATGGGCGATTGTCACTAAATGTTTGATCCGATTTGAAAATCGCCATTTTGGCGCTGAGAGCAGTAGTTAGTGTACTTGGAACTAATAATAGTGCTGACTTTCGCAGATAAACTTCGATAATGCTGTCATTGTCAATGGCTGTCCATTTGACTCATGTTCTGAGCCATTTGAAGTCATTTTAGTTCCCATTTAATAATATAATAAAAATAGCTGTCATTTCGATGTCTATAGCCACTCCAGTGTAATACGCCGCGCGTATTTTAATGGACCTCAGTGAATTTTTCACTTCTGTACACTACTTATTTACAAATTCGAAAGTAGGTATTTATAGCTCTTTACAAACAGGTAAATAGAATATAAAAATATGTTCTCTATGAATCTCCGATAAAAACTGAAATGTTGCTGTTCAGCTAATACTAAGCTAAGCTCTTACTTGTCTGATGGTGGTTTCATGAGACTCATGAGAGATGGATGACCCTTTACATCCATAACACCACCCTGGTAAGCGCGTAGAAGTGCCCTATAAGACCCTTCCTTACGGGGGGAAAGAAATTGCTGGGAGCATCGGGCCATTTCCATCAGATGTCACAATCTGAGAGATCCGTGCAATGCTGGTGGTCGTGCCCCCGTACCTCTAGCCTGTTGATCTCTGTCTGAATAGGTCGAGACAGCCTCTTATCACTATACACCATGCCACAAATCCAGTATGACCCCTACTTGGGCCGCCCATGCGCAAGAGAGAAATGTAGTCAAGTAAACTACTAATTCTCCTGAATTCAAACATTTTGTATTACTTTGACATAGTCTATCAAGTCTGCAATGTAGAAAATAATTTTACACAGCAAAGTTATCGCCACATTACGTTGCATGCCCTTTGCCGCAAAATGCCTTTGACTCTGTTAAACATTTAATTTCAAACTACGCTGCATTCGGATTGAAACAAGTTTGTACTTTGCTGGTTTATGAGATCCGAGTTATAAATGCTGTATTTGAATTTCTACGTGAATTTCAGTTTTTGAAATAAGTATTTTTAAGCTTTTAGATTGAGCCCACAATACTTTGTGATTGAGCTAGTACCCGTCATTAAAACGATAACTTGATTTCAATGATTGAGGAATTTGCTCATGTGGTGGAGGCTGTGTCCCCAGTGAGCGCAAAACTAGCAAAATATGGACACTCCATTTGTAACATATGGGCGTACTAAATCGATAGGCCTCAAACTCAGTCTGCCGCTAACAGTTTGCCTACTGGGGACACAGCCTATTAATATTTAGTAAAGTGTCAGCCTATTAAAGACACTGCAGAGCACGTGCTTAAGCACAGTCACATACTACATTGCTACTAGTCACCATGCTTGCCGAATGCGGATTGGTGATCATAAATCTTATTTAAGCACAAAAATTCCGACAAAACGGCCAGGAAATGAACACAGTGGCATTAACTTCGTAGGTGTGCTATTTGATTACGTCTAGTTTAAAGTATAATTAAGGTTACAAAATTTAACCACTGCATAGGTACTCAAAATTCTGTCGTATTTGATTTCATTTCATACTCGTAGACAAAAACAGAACTTAATTTACTGTCAGAAGTCTTAACATATGAGTATGACACTAGCGATTTGAAATGCTAACAACTCCTGGCAGTGACCGCTAGCTATTATACGGTTTAGACAGGGAAATACGACAATGAAACAGAATAAGCCCCTAACGAACAGACAATCGCGGCAGAGTGCTCTCACAAAAAGAGCAGGAATTTCTACAGCGCGTTCAAATTCCGGTCTACTATAGATGGTTAGTGTATCCGCAATTGAAGATAGAAATTATTCAAAACTTTTGTATTACTGATGTCAATTCATAATTAATAATTTATAATATTACAAATGCAAAAAGTTATACTGTCACGCCAATACCCCTGTCCCGTTAAATTGACCTTAAAGTTTTTCCTCGCCAATGAGCTAGAAGTAAAATATTTCTATGTCCGCGCATGGTTTAATTTTATAATAAAAAGAACTAAAATAAGTAAAAAATATTATAATTATTCCGCATTCTCGTCTGTCCGCTCTTTTATAAAAGAAAACCTGCTGAAAAGCATATGAATAAACAAAATAACTAAAGGTCTCTGAGGGCATAATGTTTTTCTTGTGAAGCGATTCAGTCTGTTAGCCATCCGGTAACCGTTTCGTGCTATAAAATAAGGCAAGTTTTACGGCTCGAAGAAATATGTTAGCGCCCTAAGCTCTTGTGGAAACTACGGTTTTTACCTTTAGATTATGCAGGTCCTGCATTTTTAAATGAACGTATTCTGAAAACCGGGGTAACCTTATTCCTGAAATGAATTTATTCTCTTAAGAGTTTAGGGTTGTCTCTTGTCGGAAACTAAAAATAAACGGCTTAACATAAAAATCTTATTAAGTCCAACGTACGCACGGATAAAATTGATTTTATTACAATCTATAACTACATTTTATATACCAAATTTCACCACCAGCAGGAGCTGGTGGTGAAATTTGGTAGCGATGTTGCTATCCACGCTTCACGCAATCGCTTTTCGCGATATTAGTGATCACAATCGAAACGTCGTATTTTAAAAATGTAGGTGTTTTAAAATACAGAACCTATTATAAAATACATAGTTTGTGGCAAGGGACTATATCACAGATCAGTTTGGTATTGAAAAAATTTACAAAATAAAGAAAAAAATTAAAAAAAAAAAACTTTAGAAAAACCAGTATAAGCATGTGACCAAAATAGTCTCAAATATTATAATCGTTCAGAAACTAACGTTATCTAAGTAAAAGAAAGTAGGTAAACTACTGTAAATAAGACGTCAGAATTGTCCCTACATTTACGAAAATAAACAAATGTTCATTAAATGTTAAACGCAGTTTTGAAATGACTTCCGGATATCGGAGGACAGAATGTTTGCCAGCTAACCCCCGGCGACACATCAGCCTAACCTATTTATCTCGTTTAGTCCAATTTGCTGGACCCTGTTACTGCCGGCAACTAAACTGTTTAGAGAAAAAATCTAACGACGCAACTCTAATCTGCCCTGATGAAGGTCGTCTTGATGGAATCACATTGGGTGTATCACGCATGGTAATCAATCAGACATATAAGAGACAGTTCAATACATCGCTACTTACTAATCCTACTAATTATTATAAATGCGAAAGTGTAGATGTTTGAATGTTTGTTACTCAATCACGCCTAAACGGCTGAACGAATTTACACATGTAGGTATGTATATAGTTTATGACCTGGATCTTTATCCGGGCAAAGGCTATAAAATTCCTACGGAAAAGAAATTAAAGCTAGTTGATTATAATTTAGATGGATAGATAAAATATTGAAGTAAGCAAAAACATGGAAGCACCTTAGAAATTAAGATTTCAATACATTAGGTTTTTTTATGAAAGTGGCAAACGAGTAAATGTGGCACCTGATGGGAAGTGATCACGACCGCCTATGAACACATGGTACTAGATTAGGCTCTCAGATGAGATTGAAATTGCATCGGAGTAAGTGGGTTTCGGCAGTGGCGTCATTTTTCCTTGATGGGAAAAAACTATGGGGATGGGAATAAGTTGGGAGACAAATGGGGGTTTGGTCGACCCACACCAAGCTCAATGACAAAGCTCATACAACGGTCATCAGTGGTATGGTACGATCATAGTAGGTACTTCCTCAGATGAGCCTTCACATTTTGACTGACTGAGAGGAATTGTGTGCAGCATGATTCTTCTACACGTTCAGGAGTTATTTCGTTTCACACTTTTTTTTCTGGAACACTACTTAGAAGCATCACTCATTCTGCTGCCAAATTGTAGACTCCTCTTAAGAACGAACCTGTAATTTCGAGTGAGTTTTTTTTCATCTAGTTTATAAGCCCTGTCACCAATAAACCCACAGAACAAGAAAATTTTCTCTCTTTTCTATGAATAAACCTAGATCAATCAAATTTAGATCAACAACGTAAGCATTACATACATGCTTCGTAGGAAAATTGTACCTACATGAGACGTATCTGAATTTAGATTGAAGTCATGTCTTGTTTTGCCACGTCTTTCGGAGGTGCGATATAATAACATTAGAAGGAAATCTGAATATGGGAAAACATCTTTTTGATTAATTCTGTGCGAGTATGGAACGTCGATCTTAGTCCTATTCGATGGGAACGGAGATTTGGAATTGAATTACGTCACGGAATTTGAAATATATTGGGTTTTAAGGTGTTGAAACATGTTGCAGACATAATTTGAATGCTTACCGTTTTATATATAGGTCGTTACTGTGATAATATGTAATTTTGGCCACGTTTGAGTTTGAAAATGTTAAATTGCGTTGAATTTATCTAGCAAAACAAATGACGCATATTTGAATATTAGGTTTTGTGTTACTATATAGAATAATGATTGATATTATTCTTTCGTAATACTACAATGTAAACATATGGACCTTCTGGTGAACCACGGGAAAAAATTGTTTCCCGTGGTTCACAACGTGGTGGTGGTGGTGGTGGTGGTGGGTGGTAGGTGGACCACGCGGGTGGACCACGGGCAATAGACGGATTTGACGTTATTTTTTATTTGCTTTGCACATTTTACCGTACAATGTAATGATACGATTAAAGCAACTAAATGAGCACAGCGCATTTAAAAAAATATGCGGTCAAAAGAAACCATTTTATTTGTTCCTAACAAACATTATCCACTTACTGACTCATAATCAAAATATGTATTTATACAATAATTGCCGTTTAATCATTACATTACAGGCGAGCTTGTTACATGAGGAGGCGTCGTTAGAAGTGCTTTAATAAAATTCCACAAAAGGCCCAATTATTTTCTGAAAAAGCGCAAAATTTATACCCGAACCTATTGATTAAATACAGTCTAATGTCGGTAATTATAAATTTATAGCAATACGAAGATAAACAACCTCGTTAGGCTCGATTCAGACCGTGGTAGATTGGAGGGCATTAATTTATTTCCTCTCCGATCATGATTGTGGTTCCACTGCAAGCGAGAAGTTATTTTTTTTATTTTAGCTCAGTTATTATTAAAGAAAAAGTATTATAACAATCTGGCTATGTAGAGCCATTCGGTTCTACTTAATCTGATATTCCGGCAGTATTAATATGTGGGAGCCAGTTCACTTGAAATAAAAGGCTCGAAGGTCAGATGAGCCTACAGTCTGGCAGCACACTGATCGTCGCTTCCTTGTGAAGTGTCCCTCAATGGAATAGGCCGGAGTGACCGCTTACCATCAGGTGGGCTGCGTGCCTGTCTGGTTACTGATCTAGTACAAAAAAAAAATATAATAAGCAAAAAAGAAGTCCAAACTGTCCTAACAACGAACGCAACACTGAGACAGCGTTTTCATGGGCCCGCGAAGAGCTTCTTAATTGAGCTTTTATTTTTAGTACATACTTATTTAAAATTCACAGCTCTCAAAACTACAATATTACATGCTATTTTTCCTGTGGTGAAAAGTATGAGGTGCGATTAACACTTATTCAGAACTAAAAATGTTTTTAAACTTGTGTTACCCTCAAGCAAATCTAACACGGCTGATGAATTACTTATGTGGCGAGAAATATGTATGCGAATCCACAAGAGAAAAATAAAAAGGACTTTAACTATTTGAACGCGCGCTTCTCGGGGGTGTAGTGAAACTTAATGTAAATTCAGTTGACAACTTAGTTGAAGAAGTTTGCTGATCGCTACAAGAGGAGCACTAGATCGACCTTTTTCGAGTGTGAAAAAGAACCAGGGGAGTTTAATGGGTAGTGTATCCAACGCCTTCAATATGCCAAATATGGTGCCAAGTATGGTGGTCTTTCCAGCCAACCTAAAAAAAGTTTTTGTAGTTGATGAAGATCTTGATTCACACAGATTAGAAAAAACTATTATGGAGTTGATAAACTAAAAACCGACCGTGATTAAATAAAGCCTACGCGTTAAATGTTGTCGTAGCAATGTGAAAAGTTACGCTACGGTCTCCGTAGTTTCGTAGTCGTCTCGTAATACATTTAGTTTTGACTACGAAATGTACCGCACTACGAGTTTTATAGTTTGTTAACGTTGGCTAACTGATATAACTTAGGTAATACATTGGATGGTAGTTTACGTGAAATTAATCCTTGTTAAACAGTCACACAACACAAACATAAAACATACAAAATGCCACATCAATTTTAAAAAAAGTTTAATATTTATTCAAATCGATGAACGCAAAACCACTTTGGTTTTAAATAAAATGGAAATTGTAAATAAAAAATACAATTACTACAATTACCATGTTGACTCTTTGTTTTAGCTTTTCAGAAACAAAAGACAAGAATTGTTTGGGAAACTTTTTGGTTGTGTGTATTTAGATTAGTTGACAGTCAGACACGCAGCCAACCTAATAATAAGCGGCCAATGCGGCCTATTCTATTGAGGAAACACTAGGAACAAGGAACATGACCCGATACGCTGACAATGAGTCCCAACCACAAAGAAGGCCGGTCCAGGCTGTGATTACCAGCTATATCTGCCACCTGCGCACTTCCTATTCCCTCACTCGCATAGCACGCTTGGACAGTAATCTGTCACGACCGAAGAGAGGTCATGCACAATGTAGTATAATATCGTAGCGTCGGTGTTTTTTATGCAAGGTACCTAATCCTATGTTGTGTTTCTTCTTCGTCTGGTGAGTGAGATAGCCAGAGGCCCGAATCCCCCTTAAAGGCGGGCAACGCGCCTGCGACCCCACGGAAGTCTCGGGTGCTTATGGGCGGCAGTGATCCCTTACCATCAGGTGACCCACATGCTCGTTTGACCCCCTATAACTTAAAAAAAAAAGTTTGCAAGCTGGCACGCTGCACACCTGATGGAAAGCGTCCATTGCGGCCTCTATCATTGAGGAAATACAAGGAAAGTTTCCGAAAACGCTGACAGTAAGACCCAACCACAAAGAAGGCCGGTCTTCGTCACAGGCGCTTGTTTGACACAAGAGCGCGGAACGAGGCCCCGGGCTGATGACACGCGATAGAAATAACCAAATGATTACAAACCATATCAAACGCACAATACTGCTTTTGGAAGTTACATCATCTACTTTTGTATCTGTGACAAACAAAAAAAACTCAACAGGTTTATTTAGATTACGTTACATACAGCACATTTTCAGAAGTCCTGCTCAGGTTTGTTGTCACATTGCGATGACATGTCAAATAAAGAGCATATTTTAGATAGATAAGAGAAGGGGCGTCACTTGAATTTAAGTTCCACAGTCTCTTGTATTTCAGAGCAACTTTATATTTTTTTTATTTTCGAACTGTGTTCGAAAATTCCGACCCAAATGCACATTTATTTTCTTTGTACCGTGTTAAGATACACTCAACCAAAGACACGTGTAAAAATATTTACTAAAGTTATTGGCAGACACACGAAGTTTATTAACACTTTCGCGTCCGCAACATCTGTTGACAACGGCGGGATGGCCAATACCGGCCTCCAATCAATCACCGGAACAAATCCGAAGCACCTGTTCCTTTCCTTATTCAGGCCATCGAGCGAGATGGATGTGTTCCGATTACATCTGTCTCGGATAGTTGCGGTATTGTGAAGTTGGCGCTTTTGTTTCTCTCTTCAAAGACATTGCTGTTAACTATATGGTACAGGTGACCGCAAGAGTAGCTGAACATCGTTAGGTACTGAACGACCTTATTAACATGGCAATAAGACTTTTTGATAATGTCAAATGCGTAGCTACTTTTACGGCTGACTGTACACTGAATATTATATAAGGGACAGAACAACTGCTTTCAAAGAATCGTGGTTGAATAAGCTTTGCTTGCATTAAAAATAAATGATAAACTAAATTATTTCTTTAAAACTTGGTAACTAAATATATCAGGTCGTCTAATCTACAAATGACAGGATAAGTTAATTTTTAATTGACTGAAATCTGTTCCGAGCTTGAAATCGCACACACATTGCTATGTTTCAGAATAGAGTGAAAGATATAAAACATCACGCAAGAGATAGAGATGGATATAATTTTAATGATTGATAAAATTTTATGCCACCTTGACTATTATATGATATCATAAAAATGGTTAATTGGCGACTTTTCAAGTCCTCACAATAGGCAATTTGTAACATATCGGTTTTTATACTGCAATTCAAAAAATTGTAGAAAATATTAATATAAGATCATAATATCGTACGGCCTGATTTATGCTAACAAAGGGAGGCGCGATAAAATCACCATATTAGGCATAATGTGGTGTGATTATGCGAGATCAAACGTGTCGTATCGACAAACATGCACGCCCCAGCGTTATGCCTCCTTCTGCATTATATTCTCACCTCATCGTTCTTCGGCTGCCAAACGAGCCTCTTTATTGCCTCTAAATCACTTGCTACTTGCGCTTAACGCGTACTTTTAAAGGAAATAAAAGCTGCAATCTTTGCTTTTGCGCAAATATTTAGTTACACAATAAAATTAATTATGTTCTAAACCACTGATCTTGAGGCTTCTCTCTGATGTGTTTTGCCTGAAACTTAGTTGGTGAGAAAGGCAAGAATAACCCTCGAGAAAATTTGTTTATTACATTGGTCTTATGGATAATCCTGGACTAGCTAGACAGCTTTACAATATTGTAATTACGATGTACTCAAGTTTTATGGATTTTGGTGTGTTTATTAAACCAGAATAGGCAAGAGGCTATAGTCACATCTGTTGCCTAGCCAATAATGATCCAATGCAACATTAGACAATCATAAAAAAAGTTTTAGCCAATTGATTCTATGACGATTCAGTATCATAAAAGTCGTGATTACAGAAAAACGTAATCCAAATTAAACGCATTTTTTTTATAAAGAGGCAGTCAGGATGACCTCACTCCACCTGATGGTAAGCGGAAGTGAGGTCCAAATATAAGGTTGACTGGCTCAATAGATCATAGTACCCATTGAGCCAGTCACCCTCACCCTGAAGGCCTGAAGCATTTACGCAGAGAAAGTGTTAAATGAAATAGGAAACGTTTATATTCCATAATCGGACCTGCAGATAAAGTTTGAATGTCATTTAATTTACTTTATGAATTGTACAAGAAAATAACGGCAAATAAAAATGTATAACGCTTGTATTTTAAATACCAATACCGAGAAATGAAAAATAATCGCTAAACGTTGTTGTAACTTGAGTTCAACGACTATTTTCACCCTTCAAAGATTTAGGTCATTAAAGGTTGCAAATAAAATAACACCCAATCATTAACGTTTTAGTAGTACCCATTATGCCTCCGTTACAACATGAAGAGGGAAATTTCGCATTCCCTGGACGCCTGCCAAATGCTACGTACTGCAGTTGTGGGTAGTTAATTTTGCATTTTCCTCCGTAAATAAAATGCAACATGGTGCCTGCAAGCTCATAATATATTAGAGCTCTTTCGCCAAACACGTACACACTTGGCTGTTATTCAGAATTCATAAATACCCATGAAAAAAAACACATCCGTTGTAACAAATCATGTTGTTTTTGATTGTATAAGTGAAAAGTGGGTCGAGCAATTTTGGTTCAATTCCGACATTTGTCTGTGGTGATGCTTAAAGATTTCAACATAATATTTGACATAGGTACCTACTTGAGGTTGAATCACAGAGTACATTTGTATAAGGTTGAATGGTTTGAAATTTTGGAGTCTTCCATTTAAATACTGATAAGCTTGCTTAACGGCAAAGGTTTTTTTTTAGAAAACCTGCTCAATGACATATAGTGAAGTCGTCTGCCTACTTTACCTCCATCATAGCTCTTAATACTCATCTCATTGGGTTCTGCATTGATTTTCTATACTAATATTACAAGAGGAAAGATTTGATTTTCTGTTTGTTTATTTTGTTTGTTTGTTTCATTTTATTCAGTTGACAATCGATTGTACATTCCTAAAACATCCAACCATCCAATTGCCGCCAGTTCTGCTTTTTATATTTTTCTTCCGAAGTTTTGTACTCTTATTTTTTCGTCTAAAAACATTTGAGTTTCAAGTTAGCTTTGGCTTTAGTTATTCTCTGCTTCTTCTATATTTCTTTTCCATCAGGAATGCTGACGGAAAACAAACTTTCCTTTTGTTATTATTTCCACTTTTTTTTGTTTGCTTGTTGCTTGCGGTACTTTATTCTCGGAAAAATGGATCACGAACCTTTTTCATGCTTTTCAGCAAGAAGTACTTTTGTGGTTAGAAGGATTTCAGGCAACCAGACTTGAAGATAGCCCTTCAAGTCTAGTTGCCTGAAAGCCTTCTTTTCGTGCACACTAGTGATGCCAATTAAAAATTAACCATAATTCGTAAATACAAAATGTTTTCAATTATTTCCCAACAAAAGGTTTTATGAAAAGTACGTTGAAAATTATTGCCTTTTGTCCTAAATTTGCTAGAGCATTTGCATTTTGATTTATTTACGAGTGATGATTTATTTTAAATTTGGTGCTAGTGTACAGTGTACATATAAATAAATGGAATCAAATGGCACCCGAAGAAAGTATAAATAAATAAATACGAAATGTATACATTTTAGAACACAGCGTGTTATATTAATCAAAGCTGATTTAATTAATACAAGAATCAGATTAAGTAAAAGTATTTGTATTAGACAGACACAGAACTAACACAAATGTTCATCACTTATAAGGTGAGATTTGAACCCACGACCAATGGTGCACCGTGCACCGTGCAAGATCACTAACAAATGCGCCTTCAAGTCTGTCACAAATCTTGATTATCGCTTATTTAGTACATACGTAGAGATTTGTGTTGGCAACAGATAGAAAATAAGGCTTTTCTTACGTTTTATTGTAACAGAATACCCGAGTGTGCATTAAAACCTAATTTGTATAGGTATTCGATGTTAAGATTTATTTATTCATAAGCAAAACTTATTTTAACATGGTCATGTTTACAAAATTCTTAGAGTTGCGTTCCGCAAAATACGTTTCGCGAAAGCAAATTAATCCAGCGCAATTCTGGTTTCTTTAATATTACTAAGTAGCGTTGTCAAATTGAAATGGCTTTTCCAATTTATTTACATGCCGACTTATGGCGAAGTAGACGTAATTTGAAAGGACTTATTCTAAACTTACCTAACAGTTGAGACAGAAGCTAAATTATATAAACTTTAATTATAGGCGAACCTACCTAAAAAAAAATTTAAATGCTGGCCTTAATTATGTATGTACCACCTTAGTTCAAAATAAAATAAACTGCCCCGACTAATATTTAGTAGGGCAAATTCCACTGTTACAAGGCATTCACTTTGCCCCGCCACGAGACAGTCTAGTTGGGAAAAGTTTAATTTGATAGGTTACTCGTATATCCACTGTAAAGATTCGATATTTCACTGTAAAGTATTGCTCATTATATTCGTAGCGCCTTTCTGTAGGTCCTTTTAATCATTGAATTGTTAATTTTATGTGTGCTTCCTACAAGTCGCTTTTCATTCTATTTAAGAGTATACTTTTCAATTGCGAAATAAACTCGAAATAGAAGATTAACTTTTAGAACCAGTTATCTATAGAACACAATGTTTCAAGCAGATGATAAATGGTAGGTATTTAAACTTATTATCCTAAAACATTTTATGAAACCAACGAACACATCATTCGTCCTACTATTTTATCCAATTTATTAAATAAAAATTTACATACGTTTCATTCTAATAACTCAATGATAATGATCACTGATAAATGGTCTAACAATAAAACAAACAAAATAAGTACAAAATATTCATTGTATCACCAAAAATACTGCAACTGGGAGGAATTAGTATTATATTATTATTAGTCTTGGAAATACATAATTTAATATATGTGATGTAAAGTGAGAAAATTCAAATTTCATGTCAACGTATGTACAGCGATGTAATTTTATACGAATTAAACAAAATTTATATCTTTAAATGTCAATTTAGTAACGCAATAGAATTATACAATCGGATGTTTAAATTTCCAAGTAGCCAAAACCGATTAATCTGGTGGTAGAAGTCCATCAGCAATCATCTTCTGCCGTCTTGCCTCTTCTCTCGCTCTCTTCTCAGCTTCTTTCTTTTCTTGTTCCTCTCGCTCTTCTTGAGCCTTCTTCATCGCCATCTCAGCTAATGTCTTCTGGTCCAACTTGAAGAAGTTTATAGGCTCTTTAGCATATCTGACATCCTTAGCGTTCATGTTCTCTATAAACCTGACATAGTTAAACGATCCATCTTCAATGTTGTAAGTTTTGT
This sequence comes from Mecyna flavalis, assembly GCA_949319885.1. NCBI lineage: Eukaryota > Metazoa > Arthropoda > Insecta > Lepidoptera > Crambidae > Mecyna > Mecyna flavalis. The sequence goes on from OX439439.1 coordinate 6,216,633, forward strand.
CTTTGATTGCCAAGCGGATCCAGTCAACAAACTCGATTTCTGAGAAAGGCTCACCCCACGTATGCAGTTCTTCTCTTAGTAATTCAAAGTCACATATTCCAATTTCATCATCATCGTGCCCTAACGCAGCAAATGCCTTGGTTACTGCTAACTCAAAATCATCTCCCCAACCCATCTTCGCCTCTATCATGAAAAGCCATTCGTGGTACTCAACCGTGTCTACGTATTCGTCTTCTAAGAACGTCTCGAATAACTGTCGTATTTCTGCAGTTTTTGGATTGAAGCCTAGTTTTCGGAGCATTAGTGGAATAGCTTCTAGTGGCACCTGAGGAAGAACAAGGAATAAGAAATGAAACAAATTATTAATGCCATCTTTTTTACCTGGTGAAAAAGTTACCATTACCATTTCCATTCCATCAAAATGAAAATATTCCTTATTCATATAGGCTTCAAAGATGCACTAATGAATCGTCAGACATTTTTATAGAGTCTCTTCCGGATTCGGAATGTTGCTTATGTTGCTATCTATCAAGGAACCGGCAAGAAACTCGATAGTTACTCTATGGGACTTCCTCTCCCACATCCTTGAAAGGGAGGGGTTTACTCACTAAGAAGCACTATGCTTCTCCTTGCCTTATTCATCCCGGTGGTATCGTGAGGTGGATGAAGTGTAAATGCAGTTTTGCTTTATTTAAATCATATCATCATGATTGATTTAGAATAGACCTCATGTTACATTTTAGAAAAGACTGGTAAATTTTACATTTTGAACGCAACAGTTATTTTACCTTATCTATATTTTCTTCGTCGTGTGCTTTGAACATTTCCTTGAACCTGGCCAAATCTTCATTATTAAAACAAGCTGGTGGGGGTGGAGGCCTCTTAGGTTTAGGTGGGGGACCGGCCATTCCCTTTGGAGGGGGTGGCGGTTTAGGTTTCTCTTTACCTTTCTTCGGACCCATTGTAAGAACTCACAAACTTGAAATTTTCGCTAACAAATTGAGATGATCTTAAATCATAGGCTTGAGAATTTAGTACTTAAAAACTAAAATAACTATAGCTTCTTTCTGAATCGTGGCATGTTTTGACCGAGGTTTTGACACATTATAGACAATATATTTCTTAATCCATGACAAAGTGTATTCGTGTATTAAAACCTTTTTATTAATCCTAATTCCTCCACTGCTTTTTTCACTTTTTGTGGAGAATTCTCAAAAATAATTTGTTAATGCAGGCCGGTTCATGCATGACCCAAATAAGGGAAATTTTGTGCAGTTAAGTAACTATCATACATAAATATACTTATATTTGGATCATTTTGGGCTGTTGAGGAAGGCGTCTAAGTCATAGAAGATAATAGGGTACTGCTTCCTCTTCTTAAGGTGCCGTCTTCTTACGAAGATCATGATGGCGATCTCAACTTTGGATACCGCCGCTCGGAACAGTGATCGGGTACTCTTGTTGTACTATTGGCGTAAGTTGCGTAATAGGGTACGTAAACGCCTTTATCTGTTCTTTACTTGTATCAAAAAATTTAGAATTAACCGAAACATCGCCAAGATACCTACAAAAATACCCTATCAATGTCGCAATCGTTCCCTAAATTAAGTTTTTCCAGGAAACCGGTCAACGCAAGCTTACCAAAACGGAATGGTCGCCTCAAATACGGAACAACAATTTAAGCTCCCAAAGGCCGCAATTACAATTACGGTACGAGGCGAAAATCAAACCGCGAACACAAACAGTCCACTGGCGGCCAAACAAACGATCCGGAAAATAGTGTCCGAAACTGTGACCTCCACTCGCGCGATGTACGCTGCTGTCCATTTTAATTAGACCCCCAATTGTTTGCACGACGCAAGCAATAGAGTAGCACGCTTAAGGCCTTACCCAGAGCAAATGACTTTGAGTATTTCACCTTCACTTACCCCCACCTCACCTCACCCCATACTTCGTAACCATCGGTAATAATATGAGCGCCATCTAGTTAACTAGCGCCAAACTATTACTAACATTATAAAGCCACTATTAGCAGACTGAATATTATTTGTCATAGAAAAAAAAGTATCTTGTAGATACACACATCATATAAGTAGAATCGAAATGTTTTTCAGTACGATAAAATACAACAAGATTAATTTTAATTTTTTTGTTCTCTGTTTGAAAATACAAATTTGAACATGAAAGATTTTCAATACAAAAGAAGAATTCGATTCAAACGGTTTTTTCGATATTTTCAACGGATATCTAGATTGAAAAAAAACTCTTAGAGGATTATCAGAAGTTTTACGAGTAAAAATTACAGCAGGTATAGTCACATCAGGAGGTGTTCTCCGGGTAGTATTACCAGGGTGTGTTTTCAGGGTATTAACATCATAGGTGTTCTCCAGGAGAAGTATCATCAAAGGGTGTTCACCGGGTTGTTGCTTCAGAGGGGTGTTTTCAGGGTAGTCACATCAGGGGGTGTTCTCCGGGTACTATTACCAGTGGGGTGTTTTCAGGGTATTAACATCATTCAACGTGCAACTTGGTCACGACCCTGAGGATTGGGATACGGAAACTGCGTGCTATTTCTCTCGTAGAATATCTACTCCAGTCAACGAAGCTCTAACTTTGCCATTTTAGCTGAAAAGATGAATCAAAGGACAATGCTAAAAAAAAACCAGGTTGGAATCAAATGAAAAGTATCTGTAAAATTATTGGTAATAATATGTAATTAAATATTCCTTATGGGGCATCATCGAAATCAATGGCGGTATGTGTGAAATTGCTTTCAGATTTTTAGGGGTCACATAAAGTATCAATTAAAGGAGTAAACAGATACAGTTGCGGTTTAAAAGTGTATAAAATGGCTATATCTAATATAATTAGATTATATAATTGTATATAATTATTATTATTTAATAAAGGGTGTCTCAGCGCGGATTTTAAACTTTAAACACGAATTCCTCGGGAACCCGCGGGGCTAGCGAGAGGGGAGTGGTAGCGTTGGGTAGATGATGAGTGCGGATTTTTTAGTCGCCATGTCGCAGTGGTCTGGCGCGCTCCGCGCGTACGCAGTAGAGGCGTACTTTTGCAACGAGTTTTCGTTGTTTTCCTCTGAAAAAATCTCTAACATCTTCGGACAGTATATTTTTCGCTTATTGTAGTCTTCTGGTTTGATTTTTTGGACTATTTGGATCTTGTAAGGATGTAATTTTAAGTCTAAGGCCAAAATTCGTTGAACACTTGAACGGTGAAGGCTCAAAGAAGCAGCATGTTTTGCGTTGTGCTTTACCCAACGAAAACTAGTTGCAAAAGTACGCCTCTACTGCGTACGCGCGGAGCGCGCCAGACCACTGCGACATGGCGACTAAAAAATCCGCACTCATCATCTACCCAACGCTACCACTCCCCTCTCGCTAGCCCCGCGGGTTCCCGAGGAATTCGTGTTTAAAGTTTAAAATCCGCGCTGAGACACCCTTTATAATAAAGCGTAACAGTTTGTTTGTCTTTGTAAACGCGCTAATCTCAGGAACTACAAGACCGATTCTAAAAATTCTTGCAACAATGAGAAGCTACTACTTTACTGAATAGGTGCTAAAAAATATATTTTTATAAAAAATTATAAAAATATTTTTTTATTATTCAGTAACTATGTAAGTGATACTTTATGTGACCCCTGAAAAATCTGAATAGCAATTTCACACATACCGCCATTGATTTCGATGATGCCCCCTATGGAATATTTAATTACATAATTATTATTACCAATAATTAGAGATACTTTTCATTTGATTCCAGCCTGGGTTGTTTTTCATACTAGATGAGCATTGTCCTTTTCGTTAATGACCCCGTGATAATGATAACATACTAAAAATGCGGGGCGGGGTGGTGTCACCAGGGTCATTCGAAAAAATGGAAGAGGGTGAAAAATTTCTTTTTCCCGATAATCTCAAAAACTAACATAATTAAGAGAAAAAGTTTTAGACAAAAGCTGTAGAGAATTACTTTGTCTACAAAAAAAGTTATAATCATTTTACGCGTATCGCGCCCCGTTTGCTAGGAAATCGCGTACAATGTGCGAAAATTAGCACGAACAATGTTTTTCGCTATTTAAAACGGGGTTTTTTCATATTTTCCAATTGGAATGATTTTTATGCATCCTCCGACGCACCCTAAGAGATTTCCTTCTAATTTTTATAGATTTGGGTCAACAAGTGCGTTTATTATTCAGTAACTATGTAACTGATACTTTATGTGACCCCAGAAAAATCTGAATAGCAATTTCACACATACCACCATTGATTTCGATGATGCCCCCTATGGAATATTTAATTACATATTATTACCAATAATTTGATTCCAACCTAGCTTCTTTTTGAGCATTGTCCTTTTAGCGTCAGTTTCAGCTTTACAACTAAAATGGCAAAGTTAGAATTTCGTTGACTGGAGTAGATATTCTACGAGAGAAATAGCACGCAGTTTCCGTATCCCAATCCTCAGGGTCGTGACTGACCACGTTGCACGTTGAATGATGATAATACCCTGAAAACACCCCACTGGTAATAGTACCCGGAGAACACCCCCTGATGTGACTACCCTGAAAACACCCCTCTGATGCAACAACCCGGTGAACACCCTTTGATGATACTTCCCGGAGAACACCCCCTGATGAATACACTAGCGATTGGGAGGGTCCGCAACGTTTCACCAAAGTACACGTATTAAAATTGCTCCGTTTAAATATTATTCTAATAAGTGTAAAAAGTAAACAGTTTTTAGTAAATGTTGTATAAAAATGTGCGGCAAGAAATAGCGCATCCTGTGGTGTAAATTTTAAATCGTTTAGTTGACATTTTGGATGTTTTTTAACAAAATTAAACCAACTGTGACGGTTACGAGTGCAATATTGGATAAAGCATGTAAAAATAATATTGTAAAGTGACTCATGTTCCAACGGACCTCTGCGAGCAAACAATACTGATCTTTGGACCCTATTCACGTCTGTTGGTGCGCGCCATACTTCATCGCTTATTTCATCCTGTCTATACAACGCTCGGTGGCCGAGTGCAAATACGCTGACGTAATAAGTGAACATTAGTTCAAATCTCAAGTAGTCCAAAAAAACTTTTTGAACATTTTTTTTTGGTTTGAGATTGTTTAGTTATTCTTTTTTTATTATTCACTTTTTTTAACTATCATTCGTTGGTGTATTACATTGGATAATGTAATACACCAACTCAAGACTCAAGACTCAGTCTTGGTTTGTATTGAATAGGCTGCGAAACTCCTGAACCGATTTGGAAAATTCATTCACTTTTGGAAAGTCACCCGGGTACTATTCCCGGCCCGGGTGACATACGACAGGATTATAGGATAATTATTGACAAAAGAAATTACGCGCGGGTGAAGTGAAACCGAGGAGGCGGGCTAGTGTAGTCAGTGAAATTTACCGTCGTAGGTACCTACTGATCGATGTGTAAAATTCATTCACTTTTGGAAAGTTATCGCGATTTTGGCGAGCCATTTGGTGTAATGGTCGAGAAGTCGGCTATTACACCAGAGGTCGCGGGTTCGATCCCCGCACGGTACAAACATTTGTGTGCATGAACATGTTTGTTTGTATCGGTCTGGGTTTTTCTATTTATAATAATGTATGTATTTACAAAAAAAAAGTATATTAGTAATGTTTACCCGTTGTCTAGCACCCATAGCACAACTAATGCTTAGTGCTGCACAAGCTAATGCTTAGTTTAGGGCTAGATGGTGCTGTGTGAATAATGTCCAGAGATATTTATATTTATATTAAATCGAGCGTGTAGCATTCGCCATTGATAGTTTTACTACACTACTATTATTAAACAAGATAATTAAATCGTCCTTTCGCATTTAATACAAGACACACCTCAGCCTCACAATATAAATCGTCCTTGCGTAAACAAAGCAAGCAAACGTCAGTGCTTGTTTGTGTCGCTAGGTGTCGCTGTCTCACCGATCTGTCACGTGTGTGAGCGAGCGACACGGGTTCCCCGTAGCACAGCTAGCGACCGACTGCCGCCCGCTACCCGTTGTGGGCGCGTGAGAGAAATGGCCGTCCGAAATTATGAATAATAATCCGTAAAAATCAAGAAAAGGATGATTTCCAAATTTTTTGCAGCCAATTTATAGTTTTTTTGATTGTCTATCGATGGGCGCAAGCCAAATTTAAAAAACACGTTATAATTAGGAGGAGTGCATGAAATAATATTATTTTAGACGTATTTTCAAAGTCAGTTTTGGTAGTGATAAATAAAGATAAACACAAACTTTAAACGTGGAATTTTAAGATAAAACTACAAAGATTATTTACGTATTTTTTAAACTGTTGTTTAAGCATTAAATAAGGAGTTGAGAGCCGTTAAAAACAAGACTTTTGGTCTGGGTGACGCCTTAAATGGCACTGCAAACGCTCGAATCCAGCGTAATTCGATTCACGACGATATAACCTTTAATTTCGACGAAGCGAAGGTAATGACGAAATTATTACCCAGGGTCCCAATAAATTGCCAGAAAATGTTCTTTAATGGCGATCTTTTAGAGGAGTTTTAACTGTCAGCAATTTTATAGGTATTGTTCATTCGCGACGTCAGTGTAACCGCTAGGTATCAAAAATACATTTAGGTGAGATAGTGCTCCCTATAAAGTTAAAAGCAATTTTAATGTAGGTAAGCCGCCACATGAGAGAACCTTTTATGCTAAAAGTGATCCATTCACATAATAGGGTATGATGAGATACTAAAAATAGATCTCCCCCGTTGACAGATGCATAATAAATACATAGGTACCTACATACTATGGTTTATTATTTTTGTTGCACCATCAAGTACCTGCTGTAGATATTGTTAGCGCAAATAATATTTGTATATTTTATCCCTTACATAAGAAATTATTTTATTACTCAAATGTAATTTAGTTGAAAATCTAATTCGTTGCGCTCTGTCGGCTATTTATTTATCAAGCTCGTAATATGTAGTACCTATAAAAAATCATCCCCAAACTAAGCATTAGCTTGTGCTATAGGTGCTAGACAACGGATAACATTACTTAGGTAGATATAAACTTTTTTTTGTAAATATACATATACATAAATACATAGAAACATCCAGACCGATACAAACAGTCAATGTTCATTCACACCATTAATGTTTGTACCGTGCGGGGATCGAACCCGCGACTTCTGGTGCTAAAGCCGACTTCTCGACCTTTACACCAAAATATGGCTCGTCAAAATATGTATATCCGTACTTATAAATATTTTGACGAGTCAAGAAAGCTACTTAAAAGAAGTATTTTAAGTAGTAAATTATAACAACAACTCAAGTTACACAACGTTACAGTTGTTCGGTGCCAAGTAGGTATGTCTGTTTATTTTTAATAGAATTATTTTTAATTTAACTCATTTACATCACCCAATATCTCTAAACTGATTGGTTTGGCGACACCCGTATTCTATGACCCAGTCAATAAAAAACCGGCTCGTCGCTTTTCGAGTGTGAAGGTGTTGAGTCAGTTGAGTCGCTCAGTACCCAACTCCTACATACAGCCGTAGGTGTAGCTAGCCTACGGACGCTACGGTTATGTATTTAATACTACGTTAGTTGGCAGACAGACACCCAGTCTACCATAAGGTAAGCGACCACTGCGGCCGATTTCATTGAGGGACACTTCAACATTTGTAAGGCCGGCAACGTACTTGTGACTCCTCCGGTGTTGCTGGTACCTATGGGCGGTGGTGATTGCTTACCATCAGGTGACTAAGTAGGTACTCGTTACCTCCCACTTACATAAAAAACAGGAAGCGTCGCACAATGTGCTGCCAGGCTGTAGGCTCATCTGATCGTCGAGCCTTTGATTTCAAGTACCTTGTAGTATTAAAATGTGGGAGCAAGTAGGTACTTGCTCCCACATTTTAATACTGCCACAACACGAACACAGCGAGATATGGCGGCAGATTTCACCTGTCGGGGTGGTAGCTAGACTAGCTAGCCAGTCGGACTATGAAAAAGTTTTACCACAAACCAGACTCAAGGCGGGAAACCCACGAACTCCGGGCTTTATACCCGAGCGAGGGGCTTAGGCACTGTTTGTTCCACGGTGGAGGTCAAAATATTATTTATAGAAAAATAACTGGTTTCCTCACGATGATTTCTGTCACTGCAGAGCTAGTGGTAATTTAAATATGCACACACAAAAATAAAAGGTTCCTCACCGAGGTTCGAAGTATCGACCACGCACGACACTACACGACACGATGCTACAGAATTTACTTTTTTTAATATAGTACCACCCGACCCCACCGCCCCACCCCACCTGCCTAAAATCGTGGGCGAGCAGCTTATATTTTATAATAAACGCATAATATAATAATATAATTATCATATTAATGTTTAAATAAAGTTAATTCCTCAGACTTTCTGTTAGATCGATTTTTTTTTTTTTTTTTTTTTTTTTTTTTTAGATGGACTCTATCCCGCGCCTGTTTGCGGCGCGGTGATTCTGCCAATGTCAAGTGAAGGAGGGAGTTTCTATTTGCGTTAAAACATTGGTGTTATGATGTTTTAACGCTTCATGGAAACACTGGAGGATACTCTCAAGGTCACGGGGGAATGGACGCCATTGCGGTAAGAGCGTCTCATCTACCGATGAGACACACTACACGCAATACCCGTCCATTCAGTCAATTTGTTTCAATTTTCTTATTTATGACACTTCGTTACACTTTACTGAATGAAAATCACACCACTTTTCAACACCAAACTGCACTAGATCACAAATAAAAAGATTTAAAACTAAAAGACGCGTGGACCCATCGCCTACCCTCCAGTGAATCGTTAGATCGATTCGGACCGAAAAAAATCTCTAACTCTACTGTCACATGCCACTGTCAAACTGACAGATCCACATCGTATTTGATCGTATTGTTTTTGTGGTTGGTTTCTCGATTTGACGCACGTGTATTTGAAAAAATCAAAGGTTCATGTAGAAATTCATACTTCGAATAACCAAAATCGTTCATTTCATACCGGGATAAAATCTACCAACATGTCTGATGGTCAATTCAGTGATTATGAAGATGATATTAGTGTTAAGGTTAAGTCTGTCCGGGTACGAAATTCTTTATTTGTAATTTATTGCATTAAATAATCCACTTTAGCAGTGTTTTGGGTTTAATAATTCATAATATGCTTCATTTAAGAATATTGTTAAATACAATCATCTAAGATTATATTATTTTCATAACACATTTACTCATTGCTTTTTCCAGTTTGCACCATTACCGGTTATTGAGAAAGTAATTAAAAAAGAGAGCAGTGAAGATGAAGGTCTTGATTCAGACGATTTCTTCTACGACTCCGATGACCCAACTGAGGGTACAAGAAGAAAGGACCATGTTAACACACAAGCTCCATCTAGCAAGCTCAGTACTTACCAACCAACAGAAAAACTGTTCAAAAAATACATACATAAGATCAATGTTGATAAATATGAACCAATAATGTCCAGCAACACTGAGAAGTTTATGAATCAAAATGATAGGAAACTTGATAATGAGAGAATTAGGGTTAAAGACAAACATGACAGGGCAACAGCCGAACAAGTCATGGATCCAAGAACTAAAATGATCTTATTTAAACTACTCAACCGTGGGATCATAAATGAAATCAACGGCTGCATATCCACAGGCAAAGAAGCTAATGTTTACCATGCAACTTCAAAAGATGGCAGAGACTTTGCTGTTAAAATCTTCAAAACCTCCATTTTAGTGTTCAAAGACAGAGACAAATATGTGTCAGGGGAGTACAGATTTAGAAATGGGTATTGTCGTTCAAATCCACGTAAGATGGTACGAACTTGGGCAGAAAAAGAAATGAGAAATCTTGTTAGAATGTTCAATGCTCAGTTACCTGTTCCGGAGCCAATAATTCTACGTAGCCATGTCTTAGTAATGACGTTCATGGGTGAAGGTGGCTGGCCATCTCCTAAACTAAAAGATGTTGAAATATCTCAGTCTACAGCCCGTTTGTTATACAGGGACTGCATTACGATGATGTGGAAGATGTTCAACATTTGCAAATTGGTTCATGCAGATTTGTCAGAGTTCAATATGTTATATAATAAGGGTAATTTAGTTGTAATTGATGTATCACAGTCTGTAGAACATGATCATCCCCACGCTTTTGAGTTTTTGAGGAAAGATTGTACAAATGTCTCTGATTTCTTTAGAAAGAAAGGTGTGGCAACTTTAACAGTGAAAGAGCTTTTTGATTTTATAACAGACTCATCTATTAACGAAAATAATTTGGAGGAATGTTTGGAAAAGCTATCAGAAAAGGCAGCTTTAAGGAACTTCGATGAAATGACAGCTCAGGAACAAATTGAAGAAGAAGCTTTCAAAAATATTTACATTCCGAAAAGACTGACAGAGGTTTGTAATCTCTTCAAAATTAATATTTGGCTTTAATATTTGTTTTTTCTATTTGATTAATTATTTGTTTATTCTAAGAGTTAGGCAATTTTCAGAACAGCTTTAAAAATAGATTATTATTTTATTGTGTCTGTATCCTCAAATGTTTGACTGTGTTTATTTGTTTTAAAGTATATTTATAGCAACTTTGTTCCCATAATTCCCATAACAATTGTGCATAAGCTGCATACTTGTGAGTCAGATCAATGTATACTGTAATGATGTCCAAACTTTTTTATATATTTATTTATTTTTAATTACATTTTAGGTGTGGTTGTCAGTCCATCTTTTAAAGAATGTTTATTAAGAGTTATTAAAAATAGTAAATAAAGATCTGTGAAAAAATAATTTACAGGTCATCAATTATGAAAGAGATATAAACAAAGCCAAATCAGGTGATACCGAGGACTTGGCATACAAGAAGATTGCTGGGTTCAATGAAGACCTGACGGCAACTGTTGACAAGCCTGACATCCTACAGCATGATGACATCTCCGGAAGTGATTCTGGGTCTGAATCTGGTGAGGAAGATGATGATGATGAAGGTGAGATTTTTAAAACTACAAAAATCAGTAGAACACTCCCCCCCCCCCCTTCATAGAAATTTTATTCTTAAATTATATTTTTATGATTGTGCCTTTGCTTTAAATGCAAATAAATACCTATATTTTCATAAATTACCTGCCTGACAAATTAAGAAACTAAATTTTTTTTGTATAGGTACTTTCTACAGAGCAGAATTGTTCTGCTACTGCAAAGGTTGCTTTCACAAGTTCATAGTAAACTATGTTTCATATGAAATGAAAATAGTTTCAAAAGAATATTTTTTATAATTTTGTCATAAATAATCTTCAAGTCATTTATGAAATTGTAAATGTTTTATATGTTATACAGAATAGATTCCATGCTTAAAACGATCTTGATTTCATCAAAGCTTTTAATTTTTTTTTCCATTGATTCAAATAGTAATTTTATTTGATTAATGATTTCAGGAACTAAGTTCAAAAACTCTGCCCGCCCTAGAGATGAGTCTCCCAACAGCAAGAAAGCAAGAAAGAAAGCTGTAAAAGAAGAAAAGGCGGAAAAAAGAAAAACGAAAACAAAGAAACACATAAAAAAGAGACGTGACAAAGGGCACATTAAAAAATAAGTATTTCCATATATTGAAATGATTAATTATTATTTTAGTTAACACAATTATTTACATATAAGAAGTATAATTATATACATTGTATATAAGGTAAGTTTTTAATTGAATACCATTCTTATTATTATATAACTAAGAGCCTAAGCTACTACTGCGCAAACGTATTCAGACACTTTTGTTTCCGGCACGGCACACCATTAAAAAATTGTATGTAAGTAGACACAAAAAGTGTCCACATCTAAGCAGGAAGAGATGATTTCATTTTCACTGGTGTTTAGTTCCCGACACAAGATACAAAACTGTCAACGTCTTTTGGAACTCTTTTAAAAAAACTTATTTATTTACTTTTATCTACTGTCAATTATCTATTTAAATATAAATCAATGCCACTTTTCGTTGTAATTTTATAACTCAAGAACGGGCTCACCTATCCAAACCAAATGTTTAGGCTTTGTTCGGACTATTTAGTAGATGGTTTATGTAAAGTTTGCACAAAATCGGTCGAGCAGTTCTTTATTTATCACATTTATTTTTAATCACTTTATACGTAGCGAAGCACGTATCCGGGCCGCTAGTACATTATACTAAATGTTGACCACGTGCTTATACATTTCAATACGATTGACTGTAGTGTAAAAATGTACCTACATGTTTCTAGATTTAATCATTCAAAAATAAAAAAATTGAAAACTTGACACAAAGAATCGTTATGATACTGATAATTTTATTTTATTTTTATAAAAAAACTAGCCTTTCGCCCGCGGTTTTACCCGCGCGTAATTTCTTTTTTCAAATATCACCCCCCCCCCCCTTCCCCCCACATTTCCGGGATCAAAAGTACCCTATGTTTACCGGGGATAGTGTAGCTATCCAACGGTGAAAGAATTATTCAAATCGGTTCAGTAGTTTCGGAGCCTATTCAATTCAAACAAACATACAAACAAACAAACAAACAATCAAATTTTCCTCTTTATAATATTAGTATAGATTATCCATAAAAATTTTCATACAGCTCCTCGAAAATGGTGATTTTTTCCGGTTCATAATTTTCTAACATAGAAAATTCTTTGTCGATGTTCAGATATACAGGTGTTGCCTCTGTAAATTGTTCCCAACTATAGGAGCTTACGTCGGTATTTTCAGCCGCATTTTTTCTGAAATAAAAAGATGTATCTCATTATATTAATTAATTTCATGACATTCATGAATGCGTTGAACTGTTTTTATTGTGAAACAGTAAAAAAGATGTCAAGATTACTTAAAAAAATAAAAGTAAACTCATCCTATTTAATGCCTTGTTGCAAGACTAAGGTAGATATACGTAACGCGTTATCCACATAAAATTGACAGCTACTGTTTTTGTTGATATTCGTGGCCCATCAGGATGATAAGAGAAATTTAGTTGGCCCTTGATCCATATAACCAGGAGGACTGTTCTCTTCACTTACAGCTCCAAACACGAGTCTTTCCGACTCCCGAAAAAAAGAAAGAATGCGTAACGCGTTAAGTCTGCTACGGGGTTAATCCCATTATAATAAAATCATTTATTTCAGATCAAGGATTATTTACAGTACAAATGTTTTATGTGCGTGAATATGTCTGTTAGTATTGTTCTGTTCTGATATACCTATGAACCTAAAACATTTAACCAAAAAAAAACTATCTTTGTTTTTTTATCTTATGCCTATTATTATAGTCCGCAGGTTCTCGCACGATGTTCAGACAAGCCAATTAAGTTGACGCGGATTATACAAGGTCTCATAACTAAGGGGTCTACTATTCTAATATTTAAAAATTTTTGAACATCATGTTTCTTACCCAGTTTTAGTAATATCAGAAAACATTTTGACTATTTTCTTCACGTCTGTGCTGGGCACAGGTATAGGTTCTCTGAAATAAAATAAAAGTTACAAAATCAAACGAGTGTGATTATCAACATAAGCCAATGATTCGTTTGTATTATAAAGAGGCCAAACTTCTGGAAAAAATATATTAATGTTGACTGTGATATAAATGTAGATTCGTACACAGTTAAATTAGCTAGTTAATAAAAATAATAGTGGCACAGAACATAATATACTAAAGTCGGTGGTGAATGTCAAAAGTCTATTTTATCTTTAATTAGTAAAAAATGTTCTTACCCAGTCTTAACGAAGTCAGTAAACATTTTGACCATTCTTTTACGCACTGAAACATCTACATCATCAGGATTCTTAAACATCTCGGCATAGTTTTTAATTACATAAGTGCTGTCATCCCCGTGCAATGTTCCTTTCCTCTGTAGTCCAAATGTTTTCTTCAGGTAATTTATAGTACCTTCGTAGGAAAATTGGTACATGTATACTGGTACTTTTCTTGATAGATGTTTTGAAGTTATCCAAATTCCAGCAACGAAATCTATATCGCTGAAGAAATCTTCAATCAAATCAACAATATTGTCTTCAGATAGCTTCTCTAAATAGACTGAATTTAATTTGTTGTTAATTACTTCCTTTTCGCTGGAGTCTATCTCAAATGGCCAGACGTTAGCAAAATTTCTCTCCTCCATTATTTTGTTCAAAGCACCACTCTTCATTATAAGTGTTAAAACACCTTCTTTGTTACAAAAACCCCTTAAAACTGGAACCTGATTAAAATTACCGTCCTTTAAAAGTGCATATGGACTTGCTGTTAACATTGCGTCGTTGTTGCCGAAATCTTTTTCTACAATTGGAACAAATCCAAAAGAAATCCTTTCAGAGCAGAATTGTTCTGCTACTGCAAAGCTTGCTTTTACAAGTTCATCTGTTGTTTTATTCATCAGAAATTCGTGCATACTTTTTTTGTCCTCTAAAGAGCTCTTATAATCCAACAATTGAAGGTATTGCTGAGCCAAATCCATATGCTTAAAATTCAGAGCCCAATGATTGAGTATGGATCCAGATTGAAGAATCGCTTTGTGAAACAGACCTTTAGCTCTGGGTGACACAATGAGGTGATCGATAGAAGCGGCGCCAGCACTAAGTCCAAAGATAGTTACATTCTTATAATCTCCACCGAATAGACTTATATTATCTCTGACCCATTCCAAAGCTTTAACTTGGTCTTTCAAGCCCATGTTTCCAGCTGCTTCTGGGATATCTAATGATAGAAAACCGAGCACACCCAGCCTGTAGTTAATAGTAACTACGACCACGTTGCTTTCTACCAAATAGTCAGGTCCAGTTGTTTCTTTCAGTATACCGTTGCCATAGAAGAATCCTCCTCCATGTATGTACACTACAACGGGAAGTGGGGCTTTCAAGGTATCTAGTTGTGGTGTGTAAACATTTAAATAAAGGCAATCTTCGCTGCCCAATATTCGATGATTTATGATATCGAACTGGCAAGAAATGTTACTCGGATCACATTTAGTTGCATCTCTTTCGGTTTCCCAGGGTTCCGGTGTCTGTGGGCTCTGAAAACGTTACAATTTGCTATCACCTAACAGTGTTGGTGTACCTTCCTACTTTATGGTTGAGAAGTCACTCACCAGGACAGGACTCCCTTGACTCGGATAACAAAGTAACTATGTATATTTTTACAGTAAACAAGCATGGTCATATTTTTCAAATTTACCTATAGCATTTAAAGTAAAACTAACATTTCGGTACAATGAATTAACATTGCAATATCATTAAATTCAATTGTCAAAGTGCTTTCATGTTATAAATATTGTAATGTGATTTTAACTCTTGTCTGTCTATCCGATTTAAATGATTGGAACAGCTATAAAATAACCAATAATACCTTATCTATTCTTACCTTAAACCGCAAATCTCCCACAGGTGGTTTGGCATACGGTATTCCTAAAAATTCGTAATACTCAAATTCACTGTCAGTCAGTGACTTCCCTCCCCTTAGAGAACCTTGTGAAATCGTCACGGTAGCCATTTTCAAACTTCTGTACCTCTACTAAATGCGGCCTGTGTATTAAGACAATTTGTTTTGACACAAATATGCTATTATCGCGTACACTTGTTGAAATAGCTGTTCATTATCTGTACTGGCATGATAATCTATACGTAGTTACGTGACACATCATTTAGTAATAGATATTATTGGACCGATAAATCATTGGGCAAACACGCCCATCATTAGTGAAACTTCAATACATGTTTGTGTCCCGTAGTTATCTACTAATAACTAGTTATCTAATATTGGTCATCTTCGAAGTGCCATAGCTTGGCTCCTATGAAGTCAATAGCGCTGTGATTGGCCTCCAGTTGTAGGTACTTTAATACAGTTTATGAGTGTAGAGAACATCGTTCACAAAAAATTGCATAGTTTTGGCCCTGGAGAGCAAATAGTAAAAAAAGTCCCAAAATTTCGAAGATCTCGATTTTCTCAGTTTCCACAGGTTTTTCGAAGTTGCAAATTTGAAATCACATTACTCTAAAAGACCCATACAACATACCAAAAATGCAGAACTATATCACGCACTACAAATTTAGCCTCTTTTTTCGTCCAAATCCGACGGCCTATAAATAAAACAAAATTCTTTATGCTCTACGCAGTAGATTTTTTTGTGTCTTGTGTCGGACCACCTTAGTTACTGTCTTGAGGGATGTATGGAAGTAAAGCACCATCCTTTTGCTCCAAGCCAACATCTCCTGCCCGCGGTGCATCCTACCGAACAGCGAACGCTGGCGACCGACTGATGGTTGTATAAAGTATAAACATTCAATTCCATAGACATAGCTAAATGGAACAGGCCGTTGACGGGCTGCAGCGATACCGGGGCGAAAGCTACGTCCTGCGATCACCACCAGCCATCTTTCCCAGCGTGGTGAAAGGTCATTATGGGCAAATCTTCTAATGCTTGCGAGCGTTTGGAGATGCCTTCATCTCCAAATGCTCGCAATTATTATAATCCAACAATCGTCTCGTCCATCAGTGGACTGCGACAGGCTGATGATGATGATGATAATGCTCAGTTAATATAGGATAACAGAAATAGTAGTGTTTTTGTTTGTCCTTCTTTCACGTTGCAACGGATAAACGTGATTTTGATATATAGGTATGGGATAGTTTGGAGCTGAAGATTGGCACAGGCTTTTCCCTAAACTCCTCTGGGATAGTAGGTACCGTATAGTCTACATGGGCATAGACACTTATACATAATTGGTTGCTTGCACACTTATTTCCAGTTTAAGCTTGTCGTGTTACTTACTCCCTTCCATGTACGTAATCCTGTATAAATTAAAATGAATTGTACAAACCGACTGCACCAAATTAGATGAGGAATTATTTTTCTGTTTTGTTTGTTATTATCAGTAAGTACAAGGATTATTATCTAGTCATCGCTACAGTGATAGAAACTTGCTTAATGACGCTTGCCAAATGCGCCTTGACGATCATAAACCCCATTTATGTCCGGAAGAACGGACAGAAATTTTGCTCGACCAAGGAATTCAACCCGAAACCCAGTGTATTTTTTTTTAGACTAATAAAGCACTTGTCGGTTAGGTATTAAGTAAACTGCTGGATAGATTAACAAATGTTTTATTGTAAAAATGCATTGTTATACTTATCATGTCCACATACATTACATAATATCTATAATATCAATACTACATTTTAAGTAAGTATACTTAAGAGACCTATCACATCTCGACTGTGATTTTTGCATAAAATGGCCAACTTTGGCGTTATCGATCTCAGAAACAAAAATACATTAACAATAATGACTTATTAAATAGTGTAGAGTATCTATTGGAATAGTTTGTAGCGGCCTTGCTTTTTCGAAATTTTGCTTAACTTTTTAATTGAACCCAAAATTGCAGAGAAAGATTTTCATAAAATGCGCGAAGGCACATTTTTAAGCTCCTGGATTGAACTACTGTTCTGAGCAAATTAAATAAAAAAAATAGAATGTTATCTCTTATATAGTCGTATAGTTCTTAGCGGCCTCGGATTTTTAAATATCTTTGGTTTTATATATAAAAAAACATCTAGTCCTAAAGCAAAAATCTTCGAAAATCGCTTTAAGTTAACTGTGAATTTCTCCTTTCTACGACAACACAATTAGGCAAAATATATACCAAAATAATTGTTACATCATGAGGAATGAAGATTTTATAATTTTAAACCATTCATTTATTATCCTATTTTGATAATAACATTAATATAACTGCAAAATTACTACAAAATGCGATGCGCTGGCCGTCCGAACTCAGTACTGCGCGGAGCGCTCTCGGCGTTGGACCTATGTCGAATTTTTTCGCGCCAGTACGATCGAGCGAGCGTCAGTGTATAGTGCGACCACCAAGTTTTCATCACGTAAGTTATTTTTAGTGTTTGTTTTATATTGAATCTCCTACTCAAAACAAAATAAGGGCCTCCATAAAGTTTTTCTCAAATGTTGATTTATAAACAACTCGTAAGTTGATCACTGACAAAATAAAGTACCCACTATCACTTAGTAGGGATTATTCCGGACTGCCTCTACTAATTCTGCCACCAGTAGGGGCAGTCGAAACTTTTTAGTTCCCTCTGCCCCTAGTAGGGGCAAAGTTTCGACTGCCCCTACTGGTTATTTAGATAGGTAGGAAGGGCTACCCCAGTAGATGCCTATATTATGTACCGTACGAATTGTTTTGACTTGTTTTTGAGAGTTTTTTTTTTGCGCGACAAGACGCGACGACGCGACGATTTGAAGAGTAGCTGTCCAATTATATTATCATTATTATTTCAAAAATTTCGGAAAACAAATGCATGTCGGGAAAACAAATGAATGTCGGGAAAACATTGTTTATTGATCTGAAGTGAGAAAAACAGGTGCTAGCGATTTTCGACCTTATCGACATTTACCAAAATAATGGATTTTAATGAACCAGCAAAGGTAGTCAACAAGCGGTTGCGAAAAAGCAACAAAATTTTAAATGTCAATAAGGTTGAAAATCGCTTGCATCTGTTTTTCTTATTTGTCTATTTATTTGAAGTAAAAAAAACAGGTGCAAGCGATTTTCAACCTTATTGACATTTAAAATTTTGTTGCTTTTTCGCAACCGCTTGTTGACTATCTTTGCTGGTTCATTAAAATCCGTTATTTTGGTAAATGACGATAAGGTCGAAAATCGCTTGCACCTGTTTTTTCTTACTTCAGATCAATAAACAATGTTTTCCCGACATTCATTTGTTTTCCCGACATTCATTTGTTTTCCGAAATTTTCACACATCATATTAAATGGATTGCTCTTTTTTGAAATAATAATAAGAAAGAGTTGATCTCTAAAAATAATAATAACTGGACAGCTACTCTTCAAATCGTCACGTCGCGTCGTCGCGTCTGGTCGCGTCTGTTGTTACCTCAGAACTCTGTAATTATAAAAAATGTATACTAACTGTCCAATTCATCAGTCACTGGTTAATTGTTATGTTTAATTTATATTTGTTTTTATTTAAGATATCTACCGGTCACGACGTTTCTTTTCCTTCGTTATCTACGGAAAATTCAATTAAAGACGAACCGCCAATAGCAGAACTTGAGGAGATAGATGCTAGGACGATAGAAACAGAATCTGAGAATGTAAGTATGAATGAACCCAAGAATTTTGAAGCTGTTATTCTATTTTCATATTTTATTAATAAATATAATTGTTTCAGGTGACAGATTACGTAGTTCTGCCTTTTTGCAGTTTGGACTGGTCCGGACTATTAATGAAAGTAGTTAGAGTTCCACGGAACGATAACTTTTGTAACATCGAGATGTTACCCAAATTGACACGCTTTTACTACGAGTGTCTGCTCCCAGAAATAGTCAACTCTCGAAAATCGATGCCATTTAGGCATATAGTATTCTAATCTAAACAAATGTTTGGCCTCGTTTGACTCTGTAATAAAAACACTGTCTTTCTAATGCTTTTTCACACCAAAATACCTAGTTACTTTATGGTGTTTTATACTAACCATGTAAATTGTCATAAGTTTTATTCTAATCTAAGCTATACCTTTTATCTAAAACGAAAAACGTCCTTTGCTAGATAAATGACAAGGTAATAAAATAAATTTAATTTTTAACAAATATTATCTGTCTCATTTATGATATCATCTTCATATTATAATCTGTTTCTTCACCTACTAGATCCATGGCACAAATGTGCGGGTATAGCGATAACGATTATTCCATAGAAACAAAACAACAAAACTTGGGAAAAGTATCATAATGGTTTGGTCGTTATTTCAACACAGTATTGTGGTCACGTGACCAATGAGTTGTCAAAACATGTCAAATGCCTATTCTCGCAGAGTGGAAATTTGTAATAGGCCTCTTAAGTAAATATTTAATCAGTAAAATTGGATTCGTGTTTTCACTACATACGTTAATTCTTGACTTCTAAGGCAAGTCATAGCTAAAATATTAGGTTATCTTACTACCCCTAAAATAATAATATCACTTCAACAAAATACATAATATCAGTCACAACATTTTCAAACGAAAATTATCTTTGGCTGATGAGTGATACCTTTAACTACTAACCATAATATACCAATAATAAAGCTACATCTACAATAGCTAACTTATCACATGCCATTACAATAATTTTGTACTAGCGAGCACCTAAAGCACTTGGAACATCACAATTGTGGTAGCATCAGATCATGTGGCGAAGCGCCATTTGAGGCCGATGAAGCACAGAGATCTGAAGACGAACATGATGGTCATCATGATTCCGATTTCGAACCAAACCGAAGTTCTCTCGATGTCTAAGTATTTGAGTAGGACGTCGGGTTTGGCGAAGTGGCAGTAGACGTCTTTGCATTCGAGCGGCGTTCGGCCGAAGCCGAAGATGGTGAGGGCCATGGCGACGACACCGCAGCGGATGAAGGAGGTCTTCATGACGATGTTCATGAGGAGGGGGATGCGGTGAGCGAAGTCGAAGCCGTAGATGGCTAAGCCGAGGAACGGAGCTATTGACGCGGGGCCGATGGCGCAGCCATTCTGAAATTAAACAGATGATAATGAATACGCATATAATAAATGTAATGTCTGACACATTGCTGGAAGCATAAAGGTGACAGGGTAGCGCCTGCCGGCTAGGTGCGTCCAATGCGTCCATATTGTACTTAGTCCAATTCGCGTCCATTGAAGATATGAATAAGTAAAAATCTAAAATTAACTATACGAGTATAGACGCGAACTGGCGAAGTTACGCTATATTTATCTACAATTTTATTATTTTGATTGCTAAATCATTCATATACATATGTACCTATAGCAGTAATGGCTTCAGTATTGATTAATGCATTGTCTAGTGTGGTAATAATACAGCAAAATTCTAAAAGCTCTGCTCAAACTAACTTGTAGTTTCAATTTATTCAAAATATTCTGCCACCAGTCTTTCACACTGATTGAACTTATGATAATTTTCTTTATAGCTGGGATACTATTCAACAGTTTGATGTTCGGCGCATATCTAAGTCTAACCTTTTAATGGAGTAAGAACTCACCCGAACATTAAACACAGATCCAATAGCGAGTCCCATGCCCTCAGCGACCAGAGACACGACGTTTCCAATGAGGCAGAAGGCTATGAACCGCTGCACGTTGAAAGGCACGCCGGTCATGAAGTACACTATAGTACAGAACAGCACGTTGAGCGTGACTTGCACAGGGAGTTTGGAGACCGTCAGAGCCGCGTAGTACGGCGTCAGGCTGTACCAGCGGTTGAAGTGTTCCTTCTTCACTAGTTTCACCTCTTGCGGATCTGAAACATTGGGTTTATTTTTAACTGCCCTGATTGCGCGTTTGGTAGTGAGTGACTGGTTGTAGAGTTGTGGGTCCGAATCTCGAAATTTATCCGATAAACATTTGTGGTTTATCTGCTGTCGATTTTCGAAATGTACACCATCTTTTTCGAAAGCTGGTTTGAATCGAACAATAATTTATTTCATTATCGTAAGTACATTACTATTACATTTTAATATTAAACAGGTATACCTACTTACATGTTTCAGAAGTTATTATTTTTGTAATGGAAACTAAGTATCGTTATTTTACAACTGTTTTATGTGTTTAATACTCGCTGTTTCTGTAATGTAATGTGTTTGCACGAGGATGATTATAAAAGCACATTAAAATTATTAAAGAAACAAAGTGTAGATACTTGGTTTATAATGAGGAAATAAACGTTTAAGGCTTATAAAATAAGAGAGAGGCGGGTGCAAACGCAGTACCTAAATATACCTAACTTACTTATATAAATTTTTATAAGGACGTTTCGTAAATAAACACTAGCTTAAACTGATGGTAAGTACCTAACCACCGCCGACCATAAACATCTGCAACACCGGAGGAATCACAAATGCGTTACCGAATTTTAATTAAGACATGCGAATATTTTCCTATTGGTTCAGAAATACCTCTGATGTGGCAGGAAATTCCGTGAAAAGCGCACAGTTGTGGACTGCCAAGCATCAATATGATGGGGATGATTACTTTGTCGACATAGTCGGTGAGTGACGGAATGCAGCGGCAGGGATATTAGCTCAAATGGTTCTTGGGAACAGTCCCCGTGGACCTCTCGTCCGACGGAATGTGGCATGGATTAGTTCTAGGTACTTACAAACAAGCACAGGAACCATGATTTGCGTGTACGTGAAGAAGATGACAAGACCGACGCACAACTTGAGGTGGTTGAACATCTGCGCGCCGTCGTTGGCCATATTGAAGAAACACATGCCGATCAGCACTCCGCACATTATGTGATGGATTAACTGGATCCAGAGACCTGGAAATGTAGTAATAAAGGGGTCAGGCAACTTCAAGATATTGTTTAAATAAAATGTACAATTTTATGTGAACCCTATAGGTATTATCGGCTGAGCTTTTTAAATGCATATTGTGGATTTCAAAACCAAGCTGTATTCGAATTGTTCATTTCAGGATCCCTAGATACTTGCTAGGTTCCTACTTAAACCTTCACTGAGACAGACTAGCGTGCCGTAGCGCTTAAAAGCTATCTAGGTCCGAAAAAAAAAGATCGATCAATCGGGCAAGTAAAATAGTATTATATTTCGTCATTCAAAATAGGTATGAATTCCTATGCATCCATGGCTAAATCTATTTGATAAATTAACTGTTCGGCCTTGGACCTTTCACACGTTGGCTGTATTTTCCTTTCTCGCATTAACGGCAACATTAACTCATACTCGTACTTCTATGGCTTTAGTTAAGTTAGTTAATGTGAATTTATTCATCAATAGAAACCCAATATTCCGAAACTAAAATTATAAATTATGTTTCAAATCTACTGATAATTTCTGATCACACACTACTTCCTGAAGTTTCTTAATACGTTGCTAAATTGAGCTAAAGTGTTTAAGTTCGACATCCGTTCATGAATATTTATATGACTACTAGTATTAATTTAAATAGCTGTACAGACCTACCTTATAACTCAGCTCACCGGTTAAATATCATAACAATTTTAAAACTCTTATAAATAACAGTAGCTACTTGCAACTTCATATTTACACAGTGTAGTTACAGTTATCCCTTTTGATGCGATGTCTACGCGCCTGCTGAAAAGCGGCCGCTGTGGCATAACTCAATGTGCTGCCACTAGATTATTTAATACTTAAACAAACCTTGCCGATTCCTCGATATCTGTATCATCATCCGGCGCAGTAGAATCGAGAACTGCTCGCAGTACGTCGTCGCGTACGCGCACGAATCGCTCGTCTGCACCTTCATCCACGCCATCGAAGAGTTCACCTGTGATATCTGACTCGACCTCGAGCTCATGGAATCCGTCTCCTTATACCTCGGCACCTTGTACGTGCATTTCTCATTTGACAGCATTATCTCCGTTTCTGGAGCATCGTCTTCGGCTTGGTAACATATCTTCAGTTCTAAAGTGTTTATTGGTTCTGCGCTACTTTCAACCTTTGCCGATTTGTACAGTTTGCCGTTCATAACTTCTTCGCAAAGAGTGTCTATGTTTGCTGGGTTTTCTGTTAGTTCGATGACTGCAAGAAAAAATATAGGTATACCATCAATATTTGCGTAAAAGCAAATGCTTTTACCACATTGAACTAAAATTACTAGCGTATTTTACCACCGCGACTTTTGTTTAACCCTTTCAACGCCAATGTCTGATATATCAGACAAACCATTTTCGTCCCACCACGCCAATGTCTGATATATCAGACAAAAAAACATGATCAAGAAACGTTGTATTTTTACTTGCCTGAATGAGTTGAGTATAACCTAATATTTTTTTGGAATTTTTTTTTTAATGGTCGTGGCGTGTGGGGCACCATTTTCGGAAAAAAGCGTGGCGGGGAAAGGGTTAAAATTCGAAAATTATCGTTAACACTATTCCGAATACTAAGCACTAAATACTTAAGTAAGACTGATTCAAGGGGGCCTTAAGTTAAAAATAATAATTGTGTAATTATTAATAAGTTCATTGAACCTTACTGCATAACTAGAGGTTGATTAAATTTTGTCATTGATTGGTAAAATGTGAATGTTATTGTCTTAAAATTAAGGTAATGGATCTCGGAAGCTTTCAATACAAACAACTTTTACTAACTAGTACCAATATACGAAATCTGACTTGATGTTAAACATCGGATCTGATTACTTGTAATATAGGAAGTTGAGTTATTTATGGAGGGGCAATTTAACGAAGCGTGATGTAAGAAACGCGAATTATTGTAGTTAAGGAAAGTAAATAACAGAGCATTCCTTTTTTTAATATTTCTTTTTATATTGAGCGTTTGCAAATTTAATGATGTATAAAAAAATAGGTCCGGAAGTTTTAAAAACCCGAAGTATACGGTTCACATTATTACATGAATCATATTATCTTACAAAGAGATCTCTCCATGAATAAGCTAATCACGTAGCTAAGGTATAACTTAGTATCAGAATATCACGTTGATTTGCAATAAAATATAGTTATCAACACCATCCATACTTTAATCAACTTGAAGGATTGTTAAGTAATTATTTACGCTAGTAACAATGTAATTTATTACATTAAGTAAGTAAGTCGTGCAGCGAATATAAATTAATAAAATAAATAATAACTTCACTTGAAACCTAAGAACTTAAAATTATATCCCCGAGTCATAAGCTCTGGCAAGAACTAAAAGTAAGAGAGGAACTTTGACAAGTTATAGTAACTTGTAATACCTTTGGCTACACATAATTCCAGATCTGGCCAAATTAATGTCATTATCGAAATGACATAATCTGTTAGGTAAGTACTACTTTCTGGATCAATAAAGAGCTTTAGAAACTAATGTAACTGGACAATTAAAAAAGAGATCAGTCTTAGCGATAAGAACACGAAGATTATAAGATACCGTCTGGAACAGATTGTCTGTAGCGATAGATTGTACTACATTGTCTGGAAGAGATTGCTAATAGCGACAAGATGCACGGATTGTATGCTTGTTTAAAAGATTTCAGGGTAATAAAGAATACATTATTCTTATAAGATATAACCCAACATTGTAACGAATGACGGAGAGTTTCATTTTGCTAGACAAAATACTGATTTAATACAACCATCAATCGAAGAGAATATGACAAAGAACAAGGCAGCATTACTAAGTCCTGCAGAATTGTTTTATTGGGAATACTTACATAGAATATGCAGATATAAAAAGTATCTGACTGCAATAATTTCCCACAAGAAATCTGCTTTTACAAGGTAGCGAAATTTCTGTTTGATTGGCGGAGTACTGGTCCAATAAAAGTCATTGAATTGCTAAGAAGAAGACGACGTTATTCTATGGGTGCCGAGAGACATTTTCTATATCGCCAACTCGCGTCATCTTTCAAAATAGCTTTAATGCCGCCAGAATCCAATAAGGAGAAGCCAGAAAAGCTGATAACTCGATTGACTCTTTTGGATCCGCGTATACGGTTTCGCTTCTCTAAAGTACACAAGTATGTAAATCATCGGAAGGTAGTTCAGTCATTATTGGCATCTCTTACCTCAGCTTTAAGCTGGTATTATATGATCATAACGGGTTTAGGCCCAGTGATAAGTACCTATGTGAAAATAGTGAGTAAGCTCTCACAATTTTAACATGTATAAAGGATTAGTTGGGTTTTCAAGTAGGTACACTAGTAAATCATCGGAAGGTAATTCAGTCATAATTATTATTATGATTACCCAATAGTAATATTCATGGGCTTTTAAGATTCTAATAACTTCTACCACGTATGTCGATATCATACTTGACATCAATTTTGAACGGCTCTTTCAATGCATGTTGTAAGTATTCCTAAACGCAAACCGAAGATGAATGTCGAAACTATGGCCTCGAATTTATCTCAGTAACTAATCACACTATAAAATTGCGTTAATTGCCTAGGTATTACGTGCTGTAATTATCATTATAAAACTTCACGTAGTTTTAGCATTTGGCGCTATGACCAACTTTTCCCTTGAACCATCTTTATCCGCAGCGATCTATTCATTTGTTTACTGTTTAGAAAAATAAAGGAAACGAGACAGGTTTTCGACCCATGTTAACAAACAGTTTTGCATTTTTTATACAACTTAGGAAGACAAACATGTGCCCCACATGGCGATAGGTGGTTGTTGCAATCTTTGTAGTAAACATTGCTTAGAGAGCCAACTTAGTATAGTCTCTTATAATCATCCCTTCGCCTCGACTATTGATTCTAAATTCTAAGCTTTCCATTCCATGGGTTTTTTTTTTGTTTAATATGTTACCTCAGACATAATCCGAGTCTTTAATGTGCTTATATTGGATTTTTATGCCAAGTGATGTTTACCTAACAGCAAATAGCAATCCTTTCCATGGGTTAGTTCCGCTATGGTATGGTTCCGGTATTCCATCACTTGAAATAAAAGACTCGAAGACCAAAGGACCAACGTTGACAGATGGGAGTGACGTTTCAATATACAATGGACCCATAAGCTAGAAAGTGGTGGTTACTCACTAAAATCGGCTGGGTTATGATGCCTTGGGCACGGTAGACCCACGCTCTGTAGATACGGCACCATGGCCGCGGTGTCTCCCTGGTAGATACATCGCCCGTCCGCTATTACATATACCTAGAACATAAAAGTAATGGTGAGTTACCTAACTTTTTATCGGTACAATGCGTACGTTGGTTAGTACATATAGCTTCTAATCTTTCGAACACTGTAAAATCAGAACCTTTGTCCACATTATAGCAGTTAACCTGAAGGTATTTGTCATAGTAGCATAGTAGGAAACGATTAATGTTAAGCCTCTTAAATGATTTTTGGCATCCCAATTGACCAATTCAAAAATCTCCTTTTTTAATTGGTCAATTGAGTGTTAGAAGTTGATTTGATTTCATAATATAAAAATTTACTTCAGTATTTTTTGCGTACTGGAACTTTTAAGTGTTCCTTGCACAATAAGGGAATTACCTACATCTCAACGAAAACGTTTTGCGCAATGTAATTTAATGCAATCACCTGAAATAGACGAAATGACGTTCGAGAATTATAATTATTGCGAAGGCCGGAATCAAGGGCATCGGTGGAATAGTAGGTACTTTGGTGTTCTTTGCAACGAACAGAAAAGCTAAGCAAAGTTTTGTACGGTCAGTGTCCTGATTAAAGATAAGTAAATAATGTTAAAGCCGATTTTTTTATAAAATCACTCCTATGCGCTTTAAAAAATATAACCATCCAAATTTTCCTGACTTGTTAGGTACGCCTAGCAATAGGATAATGGAAGGGGAGCGTGGGGTCATTCCGTACAAATCAATTAAATCCCCGGCCATGATAGATCCCCTTTCATTGATTCATTGAACGCCCACAAACCTATCCGTGTATGTAACACTAAGCATATAACAATGTAGTAAGTAAACTACATAAACTACAAAATAAACTTTACACGTGGTACCGACTTAATTAGCATGCTTTAAAACAAATTACATAGTTAGCAAGTATCTACTCGATGAATCTTCATATCTTTTAAGTAATTAAAGCAGGTGTTTATTACTATGAACAAAATAGTAAAGAAAACAAACGATGGTGGTAAGTATTTTAAGTTTAATATTACTCGGATACAGATAGAAGCAGTAATTTCATTGAATTGTTTTGAGTTGAATATAAGCACGTATCCAAGTCATTTTAAATGAATTCAATCCAATGGGAAAAGAAAATGTTATGTTGTTTTTACTTTCTAGCAAAACTACAATAAAATTGTAGCAACATCGACCGGTGGGAGACGTGTAAATTTTCTACCGATCAATGTTCTAATGATCACGATAAATTGAAATAAGAGCTTTCTTATACCCCTGTCAGAAAGAGAAAAACCCTGCAATCCATAAACATCAAGTAAATCACAAGTATTATATAATCGATAGTCGTTTACCATCATTATGCAAATCGAAGCGAACAAACAATAGAGATTGCGCACGCCATCTCAACCTGTCCATCACGAACTACGCACTCCATAACAATGACCGACTTCCATCATACTTATCGATTAATTATTTGGTATTACTCGATAGATCGGCGGAAAAACAACAAAGATTATTACTACATCATAAACTATAGTTTGTAATGCACAGGTGTAAGTTTAATAATTACGAACAATCATGCGCTTGAACTAAAATTACATACAATCAAAGATACATACATTATGCAAATATGGTGTCTGAAGAAGCAAATAACTGTTATAATGTTAGATGATAACAAAGGAAGTCAAAGACTGTTGCTCAATAGACGAAGCTCAACTTGTCACGATAAATTCTTGACGGTAAACCCAAAGCTTTTCCGTTGAGAAATCTAATTCTACAAGTTCTACAGTAACTTTAGTCTCACGAAAAGTAGAGAGCAAAATCTTTGAAATAAGCAAAAGCCTACGAAGAATAATTGATACGAAGATTGAAGACGTCCAGTCATCTTTTGTCGGAAAGCCTTTTGTTATTTTCTTATGCCTATAAATCGTCCGAAATAAGCATCACCCTTCAGTTTTCCTTTAAATTATTACTCCCTTCGAATAACTGGATTTACCATTTAAGTTTGAAAGTAGTCCCTTTGTACTTTAAACACCGCATAAAAATGCTTTATATGAAGCATCATGTTAAAAGCAATTTGATGAGCTATCGAATGATGACCGTATAGGGATAAGAATGACTTTATCTGCGCCATAAAAACCAGCGTAAATCATCGCCTCGGAAGAGTTCTGTACATCCAATGATTTATATCTTGTCTCTGGACATTTTAAAACGATTGCCTGCTGAATATTTAAGACGATTTAATTTCTCAGTTTGACTTCCTGGACCACCACATTTAACTTGTAAATGGCTCTTTTATTCTTTCTTTTACATTGATTTTGAATATCTTGTATTAACTATATAGGTATTATAGTGCCATGCTATAGACAGTTTTTGTCTATCAGTCAAAATGAAGTAGGTATATTAGGCGAACGGGGAAGTACCACCGTCTTACAGAAGGAAGACTGACTGACTATTTGATGAGTCAGACAGCCGTAGGCCCGAAACGAACGAAGAAAATTAATTAATCAACTAATACTTTACCCACATTGGTTACTTACTTAACTTATTTGGAGCAAATTGTTGAAGTCTATCAACTTACCTGATCAAAGAGTTCCAAGAGTGAAGCTGGTGGTTGATGTATTGTGCATACTACAGTCCTCCCCTGTCGCGCTAACTGCTTCAGCAGTCTGACGCACTGCACCGTGGTGACCGTGTCCAGGCCGCTCGTAGGCTCGTCCAGGAAGAATACCGGGGGATTGTTCACCAGCTCTAGTGCTATTGACAACCTAAGGACAAACGATCCGATGTAATAAATATAGTTCTCCCAGATTCATAAAAAAGGGTCTAAATTAACAAAGTAATTGAAACGTCAGCAAGTTCAAAACTTTTGTTGGTAAACTTTTTTTGATGAAGACAGTTTGTAAGCTCCTGGGAATCATAGAGCAGTATATCAAAATGCTCTAAGTACTCATATAAGCTAGTTTGGGTAAATCCCTGACACACAAAAAATGATAATTTCGTACTTGATATAGGTAAAAAATGACATATTACTTTGTTTTGTGGAAATAACTGCCAGCTCTGAAGTTTATGGCCTATTGTTTTGTAGTCATAAGGTAAGAAATTATAACTAATACTTTATAATGTCTACCTACCTACATTACGAAACTAGACCTTATAATTTCCGAATACTTTATATCGTTTGTATACATAGGTAACTGTGTATTCACAAGCATTTACAATGTCTTCATTTATAAAATCCTGGTTGATATTTTTAATTCGCGTGTATAAATCTTCATTAACTACATCATTCAGGTATGGCTTGGAGATTATTTACACTAGATTAATACTTGTCAATTTTCCATTTCACATTACTATCTATTATTTTAGATAGAAATACTATATTAATTAAAGAGATATTACCGAATAAACCTTTAAACGATTCCTAATTTTATTCCTATTAATTTGCACATTTAACTTTAGAACCTTCTGCTAATTTATCCCTACTACCTACCTTTTCTTCTGCCCGCCAGACAACCTGTCCGTCTTGGTATGCTGATGCTCCAGCAGTCCCAACTCTTGCAATATCTCCTCTGAATGCACCTTCGCGCCTCTCGGTAGCTTCAGCCTCGCCGCCACGTCCATGGCCTCGCGGACTGTGAGCAGGGGTTGCAGGAGGTCCTCCTGTGTGATGTAGCACGATGACCTCTGGAATTGATGCTCGTTCCGCGGCTGCCCGTTGACAAGGAGCTCGCCTGTGACGCCCGCTGACCTGGAAATTGTCTATCGTCAGCCTTTTTTGATTTTCGTCCTCCTAATCCGATTATATTAGCCTTATTTCGATGTGCGTCATCCAATTTAAGGGGTCTAGATAGTGTTCCGTGATTTTCTATAAACTCCTAGAACGCCTCTTTAATTTTTTTGTAAATATAATTGAGCCAGACAATCGTCACAAGGCAGGCACTGGTTTTCGGTCGTGAAAGGGAAATTGGGGAAGTTTGATAGATAGTGGAGACGAACGTCTTTAGTATCGTCTCTTGATTCCCACACACACACGGCCGCTTTACTAGCCTGCTGATAAGGTGTCTAAAATCATTCACCTCCAAATAAACTTGTTAATATAAACAAAGATAACAGGTACAAGGTATTATAAAAATGACGCTATTGTTTTTATTTATATTTTGATTTTTTTGCAAGACCGACAATTTTCTAACACTCTTTGTGATTTTTATTGTGACAGTAATGGAACTGCGTGCTGAGGAATTAAAATTTCGCTTTGGTTACCCCTTTTGACGGAGCAAATAAATGCCCCATCTTCGTATAGGTTTATAACCTATTAAAATACTTATTGCATTCACGAGATAAGTAAATTAACTCAGCTCTAACCTGTATCCCGATATAGCATTGAGCAAGGAACTTTTGCCGGCCCCTGAAGGACCCATGATGGCTACCAGCTGACCTGAGGAGAATCTGCCATCGACGCCCTTGACAACATCTCTGCGTTTGCCTGTAGACAATTAATACAAATTATGTTAAAAGTCTATTAAGTGTGCCTAGCTAAAGACAAGAATGCCTAAACGTTCGGGTAATGTATGAAAATTGATTCATTTCGTACTTTACCTAAGAACGTCGAAAGCGAAACCTGTGCCGAATATGTGTGTTTTAAATAGACTAGGGATCCTCTTTTTTTTATAAATACAAACGGATAAAATTCATTTTTAAAAAGGACACTAAATTTTTGTAGTCAATTGAATCATAGTGTAAAATGTTTGAGGTTTACTAATTTACATATATGTAATTAAAAGTATTACTGCTAAATATTCACATATGTAATTAAAAGTATTACTGCTAAATATTCACATTATTTTTCTTTTAACAAAAATAGGTTTTGTAGCTTATGAACTTGCATTAAACAATGTTTTCAGCCCATGAAAAAAATTTAAATGTTATGAGTATAATGTCACTGTATAAAATGTTAGTACAAGCACCCTGTAATTACTTTATCAATTATTTATATATTCATGACAAGCACCAATAACACTTCCACCTACTTTTTTTCGCATTGTTTCCATTTTTATCGCTTTTCATAAATAAGTTATAAGCGCCTGTATAATTGTCGCATTGAATGAACAGGTCTTACACGCTGTAGTAAGCGTAAACATGTTACGTAAAAACCATGGCTTGTTTATAATCGTTTAATGATAATATTTATGACTGGGCTGACAGCTGTTTGAAAGGTTTTGAACAATGGTGCGAAGTTTAGACGCGAGAGGAGTGGCAAGCTAGATTCATAGTGCTTACTCTACTTTTATTGCTAAATACTTTTCACTTTATTTGTATTGCATATAAATTTTCTAGCAGCAGGGCAGCTAGTCAGAAATACATTTATTAAACTTGTCGTGCCCGATAAAATGCCTGAGAGAAAATATGTAGCTTTTTAGTGGGAAATGCTTTACGCATACCTCTTGTTAGGGAACTGAAACATAATTTAGTTTTTTAACATTTTAGTTTTTAACATAATTTTACAAATTTTATCACAGCTACAAATTAATTATGCCTACTTGTGCAATGTGTGAGTTTTATATTATGTAGATACTCGTAGATCCACAGTGATTCACTGTGAATCACCACAAGTACAGTTGCATATTGATTGCCTGTTTGCACTTTGGAACAGATGGTCGATTATAACCGGACATCGTGCGTAATCCAATCGCGTGGTGGTGAGAATAGGCACAACTTTTTGTAATATAAAATAAATATTGCAAAATATCACATACACTGTGATACATTAAATTAATCTGATTCCAAAGGGTTATTCCCCGTGGTCCCTGTGATAGTCCCTGGAAGGGACCACAAAAGTGTTATGAGTATCAGAAACACGGAGAATAGACATCATAAATATAACTTAGGTACTCAATACTTCTTTATATACAAATAAATAATTACTTACGCAGAAATTAAACTTATGCAAACAAACAACCAGACACAAAACAAACACAAATGTTTGTCCTGGAATTAAATACGAGCGCATAAGGTTGGTTCACTACCACTATGCACTATCGAGTCAGTCAAATGTTATGCTATTTGTTGTGTTTTTTTATTCTAACATCCATGCACAAAAAAGATACAAATGTAATAAAAATGTAATCTTGGCTGATATTTGAATTCACGACCTCGAAAAGGTAATATTGTCATTCTCATTAGTTCACTATTCCAGTGCAAATTGTCTACATTCTTAAGTCATGCAGTTCCACTGATAAAAAAGCCTACAAGTACACAGGGACAACTATATTTTAATAACTACAATAGGTACAAAGGATATGGTGTGGTGACATCAATCTCATACAGAAATAAAATAGGCACTGACGAACAGTTTACGATAATTGTAATACTGTTCGTGTTATAACTATAATTGCGAATTAATTAACCAGAAGCAATTTTAATATTTATAAGAAATTAAATTAATTTAGTAATTCATATGTATGTACATACCTATAATTATAAGCTCTCATATCACCTTTTCAAGTTTTTAAATTTTTTAATATAGTAAGTCATGACACGTTAAAAAAACAAACCATTGGATTTGAGAACCTCCTTCACTCCGCTTTAAGAAGTTAAAATGTAAGGCTCAATAAGCAGAATTTAACTTTTCCTAAAATCATTTTCGTCTATTTTATTGTACCTACTGTCCTTGAGTCTGACACACATGTAACATAAAAGCTTACAGACCAGTTTCAGCACTGTTAGATAAGTTAATATAATTCATCTATCAGATATCTAGGTCGCCCCAGCCAAGTCTAAGGATCACCTAGTTTCTAGGGTGGCGCCTAGGTCAATAGCCAAGCGCCAAGGCTGGCACCGGCTCGTCCCAATCGGGTGTGAAGGAGAAACCGGGGGAGTTTAGTGGGTAGTGGACGAATTAGTCTCGAGTCCCACACACGGCCGCAGGTGTAGCTAGCCTGCGGTTATGGTGCATAAACGCATTCTCTTACGAAAAATAAAAGGTGCTGTGTCTATTGTCAATTATTTTGAAAAGAAAAAGAGAGCGTCTTTGATGTCTGAAATATTAATTACG
The DNA here is from genome assembly GCA_949319885.1 of Mecyna flavalis. Lineage (NCBI taxonomy): Eukaryota > Metazoa > Arthropoda > Insecta > Lepidoptera > Crambidae > Mecyna > Mecyna flavalis. The sequence goes on from OX439439.1 coordinate 6,250,336, forward strand.
AAAGCTTAAATGACACTGGCGAAACTGGCTCTTAGCATCGTAATAATGTTGATTTATTTATTTTTCTTGCAATGTGTGACAAAAATAAAAGCAAACTCATTCCACATTTAGGCGGTGTCGTAATAGGGATTTCAGAGCAACACTCCGTCTCGGCAGTCTCGGTACATTTCCATGCCATAATTTCTGGAACAAAGACTCGACAACATGTCACAGTTTCACTTTCAACAACAGTCTTTTAAATGCGCATAATTTGCATACAATTATGAGAAGAGCTGAATGGTTTCAAGGAGGTCGATATGGTTCACATCAGGGATGTTACGGAACTTCGATTCCGATTCCGTTAAGTCGGAACTTCCGATTTTCGTTCCGAAACTTTTAAATCGAAGGTTTTAATCGGAGGTGGAAGCATAGCAATACACGGCTTTTAGCGTCAATTAATTTGATTTAATTTGTTGTTTACTTAGAAACATGTAAATTTTTTCATGGTCTGTGTTAATTTGTTCTTGTAATTAAAATGAAAAAAAAAATCTAAATGATGTTTTTATTTTTCCTTCAATTAGAATTCTGCCACTACTTCTGCCTCAGCATCCGACTGCGATTCCGATTCTGATAAAATAACTCCGATTCCGACTTCGATTTCGATTTTACCTCCGTTACATACCTGGTTGAAATCTCGGCGAGCACCTATTGATTTTTCTAAATCCGTATTTACCACTCGGCGGTGACAATAGAACATCGTGAGAAAACTTGCATAGTTTAGGCTGCTGATGCGCGCGCGTAGCGGCATACACTGCAGTTTTTCTTTGCAGTTCGGATAGTTGCTATCTTACAAGAACAGCGATACTTGTTGGTACGCGCGCTGACGGCTTGCTTGTCAGCGTCACTCTAAAAACCAGCCTTAATGACTGTATAGCCAAGATTTTGTTGGTTTTGTTTCCCTGTTAAAGGTTACAGAGGTCAAACGACAGGTCGATCCAATGTAATAACTGTAAGTAGGTACGTGCCAAATCTCTGGACCATTGTGCGAGGATACCCTGACCATATATTCTGTGCCCTGACTAAATCGGGCCAAATGCTTAGAGAAAGAAAAATTTTCATACAAATATAAAATACTAGCTTTCCACCGGCGCGAAATTTCTTTTTTCAAATATCCCACGGGATTGAGACGTTTCTCGTAGGAATTTTATAGCCTAGGTATACATGTCCTAATCCAGGTTATAAACTATACTTGTGCCAAATTTCATCTAAATCCGTTCAGCCGTTTAGGCGTGATTGAGTAGCAAACATCAAAACATCCAGACTTTCGCATTTATAATATTAGTAGGATTAGTAGGACCAATGGCGTCTGCACTAGGTGATGTGCCTACGAGCATCTAATAGAGATATAGCATTAAGCCCTATTAGCAATTAAAGGTAATTAATAATTATAGGAAGATAAATCAATTACCCGTCAAACGATCCACGTGTTTCAATGAACGTCAGCGAGTTATTTGAAGTCAATAGCAAAGATGAAAATGTGATGGGAAATAGTATGTACCTACGAGATTAGATCTAATAAACAGTTTTTCCGAGAGAAAAGTAATTAAATTTAAAATTTAGAAAGTGCACATAGATTAGGTAGGTAATTAAAAAAAAAATTACAACTTCTAATTGAATAAGAGCTATAAAAATAAACTTTTAATGTAGATAGCCATTAAATTAACCAAAAATCTTCAAATAATTGCAAGAATGCTGTAACTAATTTGCCTCTGAGGAGTCTGAGGGATGTCTCTGATTGCATCCAAAATTAAATTCCTTTTGCTTCATTAACCGCGGATGGCGTCATTAGTAAGAAAGTAGGCTATATCTTTCCAATCAGTCAACCTATAATTAATCAATTACAGCTGACCTCATGCTGTATCAATCATGTTTGAGATGATTTACGATGAATCGATGACCAAATACGTAGTAAATATGTCCAATAAAATAATTAGTTCTTTATTCCCAATTTTTTTTTTTTTTAATAACAAAAGTACATTTTTTATGTATCTAAAACTATGCCTACATATAATCTTTATCAATTGTATCCAATGTCTTTTTGGGTTTTAGGAGTAACAAAATATATTAGGTACCTACTGTAAAATTTCATCTGAACGGTTTAGTTCAGTAGTTTTAGCGTAAGTGTTACAAACACACAAACAAACAATCGCATTTAAATAATATCAGTAAGACATTATTCTCTCATTTTACCCTAATATACCACAAAATGATTGACATGTGCCACAAAAACTTAGATATATAAGAAATAACGAAAAAAGAAGTGAATAATAGGTCAACATGTTTACTGAGCGTTTTCTGCAATGGCAATTGTATAAATTATGAACTAGCACTAAATTTCATAGTTGATAATTTAATACCAAACAAATATTTATTACTGTGAGGAAAATTGATATTGTATACGTTAGAATCTATTGGAGACTAAATTATTCTTATCTAGGTCATGGTGTCATGTCACTTTTCAAACAATAACAAGGATATCTTGCAATGTCAAGATGACCTATTACAGATAAGTTAAAAGGATGACAGACAATTAATCTATCACGCACTATTATTCTCATCTCATCTCTCATATAGTGTGCCCCTTAAATACATCATGGCCGCATATAAAATAAAATTGGAAGATTTTTGCAAATACTTTTACTGGATTGGGAACATAGTAGCAGTATAGTATCAGCCTATTAATATCCCACTGAAGCCTGGCGGGCACCAGCTGGGGGGCATCTGCCTCGGTGCTGCGTACCACAGCAATGGCCTTGGTCTACTCGACTGCCGAGTACTGTGCACCTGTATGGTACCGCAGCACACACACAGACAAAGTGGATACCCAGCTTAACGAGGCGATGCGCATAATTTCGGGTTTGATGAAACCTACCCCGCTCCCATGGCTACCAGTCCTGGCCCATATACCGCCTCCTAACTTGCGTAGATGCAACGCCGCGGCGTCTGAGTGGAATAAGTGTCTCCGCCCAGGTATGCCTATTACAAAAACGCTTGAGGACCTACCACCTCTTCGACTCCCTTCGAGATCCCCAATATGGACCGACACTAGCCGGATCGTCGACTTCAGCCTGAAATCGGAGTGGCAGCGATCTTGGGAGGCATTCGATGGTCCGCAGAAAACCCTTATTTCAGACCCAACCTTGAAACCCGCTGGTTTTGATGCCTCACGGAAAATATGGGTGGGTCTGAATCGGTTTAGGACAGGGTACGGGCGGTCCAACCACCACCTGCACAGGTGGGGACTGAGGGAATCTCCGGCCTGTGAATGTGGATTCGAGGATCAGACTCTTGCGCATGTCGTTAATGACTGCCCACTCTATAGGTTTCCTGGGGGGCTGAAAGAGCTGAATAATTTGACTCCGGCTGCTGAGGACTGGTTGCAGCAATTAAGTCTGGAAGTTTGAGAGGAGTAAGGTTTCATGCAGCTTTCGCCATACGACATGATGATGATGAATATCCCACTGCAGGGCAAAATTCTCCATCCTTGAAATCAAGTTATCGTTACAATGATGGGTACTGGCTTAATCACCACGCTTGCCGAATGCGGATTGGTGATCACAAACCCGAGCAGTGTCCGAAAAAACCGACACAAAGTTAGCTCGACCCGGGAATGGAACCCAGGACCACGATATCTCGGCCCGGTACTTACTTGGGAACATAAATTATCTACTAATTAATATAATAACAATAATATTCATTGCACGGGTCCGGCCGTTATGCCCCCATTCCGGTTTGCCCCCGGCCGGTATGCCCCCACAATTTTCAATAAATTTGTTCCAGTTTGCCGTTAAACCGTGGGGGCACACCGGCCGGGGGCAAACCGGAATGGGGGCATAACGGCCGGACCCCATTGCACATCTATAACTATATCAAAGGATGCTCTGACCTTGAACGACGAGATTAATTTAAATATCTGCGAACATAATGTACTGTGAACATTTGTTTTTTAAGAAAAATATTTTTAATAGGCGCCTGTAGTGTTTTTGTTACATAAATATCTCTGGACATTAAATATCTCTGGACATTATTCACACAGCGCCATCTAGCCCCAAACTAAGCATTAGCTTGTGCTATGGGTGCTAGACAACGGATAAACATTACTTATATACTTTTTTTTTTGTAAATAAATACATATTATACATAGAAACACCCAGACCGATACAAACAGACATGTTCATGCACACAAATGTTTGTACCGTGCGGGGATCGAACCCGCGACCTCCGGTGTAATAGCCGACTTCTCGACCATTACACCAAATGGCTAGTCGACACTACATAACTTCTAACAACGCATCTCAAATGCATTAAAATTATAATACAGTCTGCACCTTAACGATAATTATGACCCTCCCTGATTTATGTTTACCTACATAAGTAAATGATTGTACGATTTATTAGTAGATAATCTTTACGAATAAATCTTGACATCTGTCACAGTAGCAGACTAGAATCAATTTATCGAGTGTCATTTACATAAATAAACATTACTTGTCATTACATCATCTGTTCAATGTAACAATTTAAATGAAATTAATTAGATATTATTGATTTCTCATTATAGACGCCCATGGACTATACGACATTAGCCTGTTATTCTCCGCCCAAACAATCCTACTCGTATAACAAAAAAGGGTGATTGTCGTCAGAAATGCATCCCCCAAGAATCAAACTTGTGCTTGTTTTGTCACTGGATGTTTATTTGTACAGTTATTATAGTGATGGTCACGGTCATGTAAAAACTTTTTGTATTGAGGATATGATAAAGAAACTGTTACAACATTCTTTTTTCCATATGGCTGCGCCTGCAGTTGCTAATCTTAAAATCGTAGAATAGAACGCACAATAAGGGCATCGACCCCGTAGATAATTAAAAAAACAGTTTTTCATATTAATATGATACACGTTTTATTCTTTTAGACCCATCCGTTCCGTTACACGCAGCACTGTTCGTTACGCGTCCGTGATTGCAAGATTCAGATAGTAAAATTTATTGCTAGAACTTGCAGTTAAACTATTGTTTAGCCTCCATGGTGGTGTTTCAAAGCATGGCTATTTATTAACCTATAAAAATCTACCATCACAATAATACCTTGCTATATTTCCAATTCTATTTTTGTTTTGAGTTTTAAGGTATCAAAAATCTGAGAAACCCGAAGTGGCATCCGATATACTATATTAAAAGTCCAAATTACTACTAGATAGTTTACCTCCTCTTTATAAAAAAAAATACCACAGTAAAAATATAGTGATCACAAATCTGCATTGGATTAAGTCAGTCCCTAATATTGTAGCGATAACTTGATTTCAATTATTTAGGCCTTTACCCTGCAGTGGAACTGATACCTTACTACATTGAACTATAAGATCAGATCAAAATACGGTCATGATCTATGCTCTAATAAATGTGGGTCACTGTCAATAAAATTAGATAACTTTATGTGTAACTTGATACACATCATCTAGTAAATAGATAGCACAATTAGGTGTCGAGACATCTAAACGCCAAACATTTAATCACCATATTTTCCAGGACACAAACTCGCGAGCTTTGAAAAATCTGCCACAAATTATGACCCGGGAATTGAATCCAGGACCCCAAGATCACGGCCCAGCACCGAAACCACTTTACGAAACACTTTACTTTACTAGACGAGAATGAAAAGTTTTTCCCGAAAAACCTAAAGATGAAAAAAAACATCAAAAAAATATAAGCGAATGTGTATATTATCGTAAAACATTATATTTGCGGATTACATTGTAATGAATGCAAATCAAAGTCCAATGGCCTTGGTACATAAAGATAAGAAATATCCCTGCATATATTATTCATAATAATTATGATGAATCATCATCAATATTATTGTGGTAGTCAGCGGAAGTACTGATATTATGAGATGATGACCCATTGCTAGAAGTCGAAAAGTAGGTTTCAAATAGGTATAGCAGGTTCGATTATCGCACAGTAGAATTTGTGTACTTAAAAAGGCTTGCATAAAGCAATCCCTTATACACTTTATACATAGTGTTAGGCGAATAATTGTTTTACTCGATTAACACATCACTATGGTCACCGCGTACGGTGCCCCGCACTAGCCGGAGAGATTGACAGATAGATTTACCGCGCTTGCAATGTTTAATGTCGATTAATGTAAAAGCTTATTAAATTGTAATTATCAAGAGAAAGGTCTATAAATCTAAAAATAGGTATATATCTACAACAGCATACCCTTTTTTACCCGGGCACACAGTACGTACCTTCACCCTCCGTTAGGCTGGGTGGTGTGTGAGACTCCAACGCCCTAGAAAGGGCTAAGATCAAACCCAGGGGTATTCCTTCTTACCTAAAAGTGGTATCATAAGGAGACGGGTGACCCTTGTTCAATAACAAAGCACATCGTTGTCAAATTCCCGTACTACAAGAGAGCGCCTCCTGAGTAGGTTACTGCGATAGCAGAACTATGCCAATTATGTACTGTCTATTCTGCCAGAAGATGTCAAACTTCCGTCACGAATATCTAAATTTATTAAAGACAGTATAGTTGGACCTTTGAACCCTATTTCGACGCTATTTAGCGAATATTTTATTTTGAAACATCCTCATTGCGATAGAAAACAAATGTCAAATTCTTGGCACTTGGTATTTTTAGATAGTGAGCACACCGGCTCACTTCTTCGATAAAGTACGCATATGGCTTACTTCCACCAAACCACCGATTCCTTCCAGATTAGTATGCATGATGAAACCAGAATAAATATGACAAAATAGGCAATTAAAAATAATTTCCGTGATTCTCTGACCTAATTAATTAACTCTACAAACAAAGCATTGTAAGTCATGCTAATTGTATTTTGTAATTTGCATATAACAAAAACTTCTTGCAACAAATAATACCCCACCAATATAGGTACGTATTTTCTTAATAAGTCTAGCAAATCATATTTAATGATACCAATTATTGCGGAAGACTAATTTGCATCGAAGTACATAAGTAAATAAAAGCATCAAATATTATCTTCTGAATAGCCCTACTGTTTGAGCCACAATATTGCGAACCAGGACGAACACACATAATTATTGTGAAACATCATTTAATATTTATGATTACCTAAGCCATATTTGGACGCACCGAATTTCTGTCCATAAAGCTCAGTCAAAATATTCATTTACTAGACCAAGAAATCAAGCACGTGGTCACGTTCGGAATCTTTGGTTCAACCCTCATTCTTTTAAATATTGCCAGTGCTTTGGATCGACAATGAAATCTTTTTGTATACCCGCTGCCGGGGGGCAAACGGGTTATATGGGTCTCTCCAAGTCTCCATCAAAGAACCCCTAGCGACGCTCCCTCATCGTCCGTAGAGGAATCACGATAAACAGTGCGAAGCCTTCTACGCGAACCTCCCCGGACGGAACCTGCCTATAGAGTGTAAAAGAGCCTGTAACCCTGAAAGAGGTTGGTTTATTGGGTAAACTCTGCCCTTTCGGCGAGGGAGTCCCACACACCGCCCTCCCCGACGGAGGGTGACGGTATGTTACATTATTCATGAGTAATAAAAGACCAAGGGAGTAGGGAGAACAGGAAGCAGTATCGAGGGCCATGATCCACTTCGGGTTACTGAGCCAGCGAAAAAAGTAAAATAGTATTAATATAGTGTAAGTCTGGCTATCTACCACCCCCACTGGTGAAAATTGCCGCCATAATAGCTCTGGCTGTGTTCCGGCAGTATTAATGTGAGAGCCAGTATACTTGAAATCAAAGGCTTGAAGGAATAGGCTGCGTGACTGTCTGCCATCTGACCATAGAGTAGAGATCTAAGAATTTAAAATTTTAGTTTCTGTTATCTATGCATCTGACTTAGTATTTAAAAAAAGTCTTTATGTAGCGATACACTCATCATTAACCCATTGAGGACGATTTAACAAAAACAAGTGTGCAAGTGACGAAAGGGTCATTTGCGATGTTATTACATTACTTGTGACACCAATTAATCATCTCAAAGCTGATAGTGTCCATTGCAATTGCCTCATTAACTACATTTCTCATGATAGTGAGAAATGGGAAACTAAATATGTGTCTGATATTAAATCATCAACGCCTCGTTGGTCTGGTGGTTAAAGTAACTGACAGTGATCGTGAGGTCGTGCGTTTAGTTCCCGGTTGGACAAAATGCAGTCGAATTTTGTTCGTCATATTTGTAGGCAGACCATAGTGAGACTCTACATTCTACAAAAAGTAACAGCATTAAATAATGAACCTACTTATGATGACAATATTTATTAATGTGTGTTGGTCACAACTAAAAAATCTCCTTTCGTTAAAACAACGTACGAGTATATAGAATTTCTTAACGTTATTATTATTATTACTTATTCTTCATTATTTGCAACCATTACTACATAATATTATTATCTCAACCTCGACTTTCAATTTACTAACAACATTGATAACCTTGAGCTTTCCCCTATATTGATTGCATAAAAAAAAACCTTGAACCTTGGGACTCTTGGGAGTAGCCCACACCCTAATACTGAGTTCCTTTTACATACTTCATGACATCACTGTTCTCACTACAGACTTAAGAAAATTAATGCAGTATCAAACATAAATTAACAATTTAATTTTTTTAAATAAATCATTATAAATATTGTGGTACCTAATCTTCCATAAACTTGATTGATGGAGGACGAGAAATAATTAACCATTAAATAATTATCAAAATAACAAAGGAAAATAATTAACGGCTGCCAAGAATACGAAAGTTGTCTGTAAATATATTACATAATACGTACATAGAACACTATCTATGAAATAAAATCAAGCAATCACGTACTTATAAAAGAAAGCAATACTGTAAATGTGATATTCATTGGGTGCTCCCAACATGACTGTGTGCCTGATAGAAACTCTTAGTACAGAAACGAAGATCCTTCACAATTTTATATAATATGACATCAACTTTTAATACTACTAAAAGATAGGTATATGTATTATCCGCCCTATCGATTTTTCCGTGTTACAATTATTTTAACTAGAAAAAAAGATAAGTATTTATACTCATACGCCTGTATGACCTTCACCTGCCTGTTTAACGACGATATGAATTCCAGCGACTACCTGAATTCTAAGTTTCCCTTTCGAGACACGTGCTGAAGTACAGTTAGCATAAAAAAAGATTTAAAAAACCTTTATTTTTTTATCATTATTACAATATCTTATACAGTTCTAAAAATTTTGACTATTGAATATATAATACAATATAATACAAAACTAATATTTAACGATTCCTTAGTGCATATCTAAATTTTGAGAGTTTTCTAACTCTATGATAAAAAGAACTAAAAATTCCTTGTTAAATAGAATAATTTTATTTCAGATTCATAAATATGTTATAATAATTATGTGCACATATACCTATATACTTTCACATCATTTATGCAAGCACATGTTTCAATTGCATTTATGTTTATCTATATATAATAGATTCGATCAATCTGTTCGAAAGGCCTCTATGTGTTTTATAAGATGATGAAAAAAAGGCATGGTGAAAAACAAATATGGCATGGCAAATACAAACAACATAAATATTATAACAAATAGAAAGGATAGGTTTAAGCAACCACCAGATATAATGAAATATAACGCCCAAAAAATCCTAAGTACTTACCAGAATTTAATCCCCATTTTTTTATGAAATGATCACCAATAAACGTTAAGTCTGCTAACCTAAAAAACGTAAGTATCGTCAGAATAATCGCTGAGCTACCCAAAAAGGCCACGCGTGCATCAAATTTGTACTCGCATTGTATTAAAAAATTTCATCCAAATATGTTACATATTTTTATCCTTATAAATTAAAGTAATGCGTACAAAAATCATTGTATACCCAAAAAATAAAAATGAAGTTCTAAAGATTTACCGATACTATATACCATTTGACGATTGATAGTAAATAAACAAAATCTTTTTCTCTCTGCCCGACCAAGTAAAATGGGTAGAATTCAGTTCGTTCAGTGGTCGCAGTTCTAACCTAACCTAACACAAATCTTATCAATCAATTTAATATAGGGGAGAGCGGGGCTGAAAGTGCCGATTTTGACAAATCCTTATATGATTCGGATAAAACAAGTACTATGTCTGAAAGTAGTGGTTCATCCTAAGCCAAATTTAGTCTATAATTCGAATTTACCAACTGATTTCGCACATTTTTAATAGTTTTTTAGAAGAAGTGATTTTTTTATACAGCGGCGGCAAGGCACTTCCAACCCCACATTGGGGCAAGTTGTGCCGTAGCTGAGGTCGGTTGTGCCGTTGATAATGCTAGGTGATTTACATGAATGAAAATTAATTTAAAGTTTTAAAGACATCAATTTTATAATAATATATTTATTCGTTATACATTTTACTATAAATCAACTGTTTTCGCCATCAGAACGGTCTCAACGGTCGTCATCTTGCAAAACTCTTCTCTTAGCGGAGTTCTTAGTCGGCTTTTTTGTTTGTTTAACTTTTCCCTTGCCTTTTCCTTTGCCTTTTCCCTTCCTTTTTCCCTTAACCTTCATTTTAGTTTCACTTTCTTTCTTTTTCTTTTTATTAGCCTGTTCTTCAGCCAAAAAATGTCTTCCCTGGAGTGTCCGTAAGAACAGCTGTCATCCTTTTACGTCCTTTATTATGTCCAAATTAATCAGGAAGGTGCCTTAGGCAGTGGTCTTATTAGCTCTGGTGAGAAAATTGCTGTATTTTTATCTCCTGTGTTGTTATCAGCTGATTGAGGAAGCTGGAAGCTGCAGCAAGGAATAGGCTCCTGAGAGCACTGACAGTTGTTCTTGATTACCCAAATGGTTCATTTGTACAGTCAACGCTGCAGTTGCTTTGCGCAGAAACATGCTGTAGTATTGATGGACCGGCACAACCAGCCCCCCATGACCGGCACATTTTACCCCGCTTATTAGAGTGTGATATTTTGTCTCACATATAAAAATCACTATGCTCAAAGCATTAAAATTACACTGCATAACAAACTAGGATAAATAACAAATATTTTACTAAAACTCTCATGTTAAACGCACGAAAAATACTACCTTGCGACCAAAAAGTATCGAAACGAAAATATTTACTTTCGTGGCGTTGAGGACCCTCACATACACTGCCACTTGGTCCGCGTTGCTGACGCAACTAAAATGGCAGCCGTTTGTGCCCGACTGTTAGGCATTACGCGACACAATACGATCGTATATCTATCTCTTTCTGTTTTCGAGATATTCGCGTCGGAACAATTTACCCCCGGCACTTCCAGCCCCGGTCTCCCCTACTTGGTTATATGAATACATTTTATGGCAAACGTAATGATATATTTGGGTAAGAATGACACAAAACTTTGCTAGTTAAAATTTGGTGCACGCGTGGCCTTTTTGGGTTACGAAAAGTTTTTGTAGTGCAGGCATGACTTAAATAGCCCGAAATATTTTGGTACAGGTTTCGTTTATTTGTACATATTATATTTATTTTGGATGAGGCTGTTTGGGTAACAATTGTGTTTTTTGGTGGTCATTTAATTTGTTCCCAAATAGAAACAAATATCAACTAACAATGTGTTTTTCTGACCGTACTCTTCATCTCGGTCGAGTTATCAGTACGAGCAAACGGTGCAAACCGGTTTGTCTTCAAAATAAGTCATGACCTTTAAAAAAAACTAATTTTATGGGACTCGTAAGCAATTATACTGTGAGTTTTGCCCTGATTTAGAACTTAAACGACATTTTAATGGGTCGTATGAAACAAACAATAATATCAGATTAGCATAAGTACAGATGCCGTATATAATATTATGTAGGTACATGATACAAGCAAAACCAACCACAACTTTTATCACCTATCACCATGCTTGGGTTAGTACTGAATGATAATTTCATCATAAATCGCAACAAAATTCATAGTAACTTTGTCTTTACGCTCTCACTCCACCACTGAGCTTGATGTTTGGTCTGTGGTTTGGTCAGACTTAGGCTAGAACTTTTTTTTTATACACATCAGTTGGCAGACAGACACCCAGCCCACCTGATGCTGCGGCCTATTCCATTGAGGGACACTTTACCAGGAAGCGTCGCTCAATGTGCTGCCAGACTGTAGGCTCATCTGATCTTCGAGCCATTAATTTCAAGTGTAGACTTGGAAAAGACAAAGTTACTTTTTATCCCGGGATAATGTTCAGTTTCCATAGGATAATCAAAATATAAACGTTTTTCTTTGTCCTTTTTTCGCGGTGCAACAGAGCAACCTGTGTCTTTTAGTATGAGCGATTCTATAGAAAATGTTTGTTGCGGGTGAGATTTAAACGCACGAGTCCATGAGCCAGTCAGATACAATATAAAACACTCAGACCCATACAAACATATTATTATGTTCGTGCACACAAATTTTTGAACTGTGCGGGGATCGAACCTTCGTCCTCTAGGCGTGGTAGCCGACATCTCAGCTTCTTCAAAGTTCAAATTACCTAATTTTGGACCAAAAAAAATAATTACAGCGTCCGTTGATCAGTGGTTATAGTGGGTATAGTGTTTGTAAGTGTAGTGGTATCGCTAGGGTTAAAAACTCGGGTTCGATTCCCGTAATGGTTGGTTTAAGAACAATTTCAGCAATAGAGGCTCAATCGAAGCACTTATTAAAATGTGTTTGATTTTAAATGTTAAGGGCATAAAATAATTTGTTTACCCTTAGCAATTGAAATCACACGCCTTACTAGAGCTCGCTATTTGACGTGATCTATCATACTTACTTCACATAACCACTAGGCAACAAAGAAACATTCCTAGTACCTATAGGCGTGATAGCAACTATTCAGGTCACAGTGGTGTTTGTGGTCACGACCACTCACGATACTGGCTTCGGATAATACCAAGAAAATGGAGAAATAACAGTGCGGCACCGCGTGCCTCGTTATTGTGCGATGAAATAAATTCTACGGGATTATGTCGCAGGGATATAATAAAAACAGGGATTTGGTCAATTCCCTAAGAGATTTGATCAAATCACGGAGGATTTTAAAATAAATTTCCCTAAACCAATCTAGTGATTTTAACAAATCCCGAAATTGGTTCAGTGAATAAAAATAAATAAATAAATAAATGACAAAATTATAGTGAAAACAAAAAAGGTTCTTAGACACTGGCATCATTAAAATCGACACGCTTGCACATTGTTTTGTGGGTTGGCTCACAAGCATGACAATTCATGTTCAAAAATTTATAGAATCTTATCATAAAAAAAAAAAAGCTAGCCGTTGTAACACCTATGACTACTAGTTTTCGCTCACGGTTTCGCCAGCGTATAAATTGTAGTCTATACTTGTAATTTTGACGTAGAGCTGTGAAGAGTTGTAGCACAGTGGCTTGAACCGTCGCTTCACATGGACTTTTCCGAATAGAGTCGAAATTCTGATCCATCTATCCTCACAAACTTTTGCTAATGTTCTTATGTTGGCTAATATGTATTACCAAGAAGGTATAAAAGTGGTATTGTAACAATAGCCTTTTTGCCATTTATGATTAATTAAGTTGTTATTTTCCTATTAACGTAATTTATATGATTTCGATATTAAATTATTTTGACAGTTACAGGTCACGGTCGCAATATGAGTGAGTACCTACTCGATGAGCTATTTAACACATTTCGTGCACTAAACCGAGTCTTGTTACCACAGTGTTTATTGCAGCTTCTAACGATATTTCTTTATCAGTGCCATAATCAATTTGTGAAATAATCTTGGCTCCATTATGCGAATTGAGACTCTATATATTACTAATTACAGATCATAGTTACTTGGGGGTGCCTAGTAAATGGTAGCGTCTCAGTATGTTACTCATGTTGTAATCAAGGCCAATTTACTTTTGTATGCTTTCGATTGCATTGTTCCTGCATGATCTCGAACACTATAATAATAGGCAATATGACTCATTCTTAGACTGTACGCTACAAGGACTGAAATCTTGTGTTACTTCAGTTGATGGGCAGGCACACATCCCAACGGATGGCAAGCAGCCAATGTGGTCTTTTTCATAGAGGTTCACTTAATTAGGAAGCTTTGCCCAAAGTACTATCACACTGTAAGCCTATCTGATCTTAAACCCTTAAAAGAGTGTTCTATATGCATGATGACCAAAATATTGTTTAAAAATTCTTCCATCTGAAGTACCTATCCATTCTTTTTTATGTCTAATATTTAAGTATTAAAAATTTAATTTATCTTTATTTTGCAAATAGCGATGCGGAGTTTTTTTAGCTAGACCATGAAATTATTATTACATTCATACGTTTGTAGCCTACAACAATTAGCTCATTTATTTTCCAGTAATGTCACATTATCATGAGAGTAACGTCTAGCGTTTAGCCTTTATTGTCTTTTTACATAAAGTCATACTATTTTGGTCAAATTTTCTCTCATTAACATACATTAGATCGAAAACATATTATTAGATAATATGTAATATATATTCTAATGTCTTAGTCATCACTTGTACTTCGATCACATATTATACCGCTTTATGATATGTGTATAAAACGATCGATTCTATTATGTATCGAATGGTTTGTACATCCTGCGTGCACCTGATTACAATCGACCATAACTTCACAGATCACCGGATGAGACAGACACTTCAAATGCAAAATAACTACTAGAATTGTCACATTATATATTTATAATGTTATAAGTAGATTTCTACATCATTCCAATGATGATTACCCCAACGTATTGTCTGCAAGCAAATAACAGCATTTAAAAAGCAATTTGATTGTTTAGATATGTACAGAACACATTTCGTACATGACTTTTTTAAAGTTTTTTAGAAGCAACGTTACTTTCTAAGTATGTCGACATCATTAATACAGTAAAAAGTACAATGGCTCTCTATTAATAGGCCCCAACGTCCCCTTTCTGCCCTTACGTCACCGCTAATATATGTATAAGTTAATTTTGGAAAGGCAGCGTCATTCATCTGACAGAATATACCAATATAACTCCTCGTATGTACCTACATTAAAAAGATTGTATTTACGAGGAACTTATCTGAAGACGCGCGGCGGTGAAACTAGTCCCAAAATATGATTTTACCGAGAAGAACATGTAATAATAAATAGAACTCATTATACAAATGTAGCCTACACATTATGCAATATGTATTACTCTTTCGTTCCATACCATTAAAAAAAACTTACACAAAGACACCTACTGATGATAATTTAAAACGCATGATGTGCTCGTCAGCGACTGCGGTAAACGAAATTGCTATAATCTCCTAAAGCATTCGACGATTGTTGTGAAATTACGTTCGACCGGGACTTTCACGTAAATCCCATTTATAACTATTTCAATGACTTAAGAAATCATTGTTTGATGCCCCAGTGGCGTAGCTTGGGTGTCAGCCGCCCGGGGCGGAAAGACAATTCTACCGCCCTTTTTTTTTTTTGCTCCTTCAGTTGACAAAGCAGCCCACGAGCCGGAAGACGATTTTGCCGCCCTTTTTTACAATTCTGCCGCCCCATTTTTCCTTTTTTTTTTTTTGCTCCTCCAGGAAAATTTGCCGCACGGGGCGGACCGCCCTCCCGCCGCCCGCAATCTTTTTTCTAATAAAGTAAGGTCAAAGGGCACAATCATACAATTGGAAATAAAACATAAGGCCCTTGACTGTATTCAAACTCTAATTTATTTAAAAGTAAACATTGGATTTTCAAAACAAAAAAATCTCGCATGTTCATGTCAAAAAAGTTAGACTTCCGTATCAAGCGTGGTCAAGTTCAGGTTTTTAAACTCAATTTTAACTGGCAAGATTCATGATAAGTAAATAAATACTGAAATGAGTATTGTATGCATAATGTGTATCTATTTTTTTATGAGGACTCAACAGCGGAAGGTAATTTATTTATGTAGGTACTTTAGATACTCGATAGTTGTCCACCACAGAAACAATCCTCATCTATTGCTCCTATTTGAGAACATTTTAATAAACTTAACAAACAAGTTCATTTTATTTTTTTATTACTAAGCTCTAAGATATTATTTTGACCTTAATGTAAAAATAATAAAGCTTTGATTAGCTTGTATAGTAAGATATGGTTAAATTATTAACTCAAAAGAAAAGTTGGTTTTTGTCTAGCATATTATACGTAACTTACAAAACTTACGTGTCTAGAAATGTGTCTCCTTACCTTTTGTTATTGGGCTGGATACTGTGTACTTGAGGTTCCGAAACTCCAAATCCATTTTGACTTGGCTGAAACAAACGAAATTACTGGTTATTCAAAATGAACTAAATATTTCGTATGTCAGGTGCAATGAGTAGTCTCTCTTACAGAGCCTCCAGAGTCATAGTTTTTAGGTACTTACGTATCGATTTTTAACTATTACTTTAAGATAAATCGACGTCTCTAGAAAAGTCACTGTGTTACCTGTCGCGGGTATCATCCAAGATTTTAAACTATGGAATCTTATTTGATTGACAAACAGTATTGAACTACTTTTACGATTCAAAATCGGTGTTCAGATAATCTACTGCATGTCTGTGAACATTTTCTTCATGACAGCTATCATGGGTATCAAGCTATCCTTTGACTACATAGTTACGATTAAATGCTTTTTTACCTTAGTCTCAACAAGGAACTTAAAGAAATAATATTGTATTCCTCATTCTTATACCTGTATCCGTATTAACGGCTACTTCCCATTTGGTAAACTTCCCATTTGGTAAACCTCAAACTGTATGGGATTAAATGTATGAAGTAACATTTTTAGTAGGTACAGTTTAAGGTTTACCAAATGGGAAGTAGCCGTATTAAACCGCTGGGAGCGAAGAACTATTTACAAATACATGTAATTTTCGAATTACAACTGTCTTCATCACGGATAATTACATATATTTTCCTACGTCATTAATGAGTGTGTACCTACTTGTTTTATGCAAATAGAATAGAAGCGCATGAATATTATACTGTTTTTCTATTTGCAATAGCTAGTGGTTTTCTTTTAACCATATTTATTTTAATATTTTATTTCTAGAATACTAATGAGCTCATTAGTATTAAAGATAACAATGTGATTGACATGTGGCCATCAAACATCCTGTCACAAACTTTCCTTCGTCTAAAGGACATGACACACATCATCCTGAATGTAAACTTCAGGTAAAATGCGCAATATACAAGAAGATAACTGCATCTAATCACTTAAAATTCCATTCCTAACCACAAAAACATCTTTTTCCTATTATAATATATAAAATATTTAACAAAATAGTCAATGTCTATGATTTTAAATTCAGCTCTGTTTACGAAGTTAAGACTAAACTGACTAAATCATTACTCAAAATATGGTCTTATGAGGATACCAAATCTGTTTTAAAACCAACTCAATAAATAAATCAATCAAAAGCAAAACACTATACACTGATCTATTACACACTTACTCACACACACCCAAACACTCATACACTCACTCAAACACACGCCTCTGTAATAAAATGTCTATCTATGCCCATGTTCTTTAGCTGATATTTTTGTAATCTTTAGATGAGCCATAATTTGTATAAATTGGAAATCGATTTATGCTCCTCACAGGACAGGCTTAGCCTAGTACGGGAAACAGTAACAAGCTGTATTAGGTTAATATTTTTTGCAATAAATTTTTACTTTACTTTTCTTTACATTCCTTTAAAAGTGATTTTTTTAACAATATTTCAGAAAGCAAACAAAATAATAAAAATGTCCTTCTCGCCGTGATTCGGCTACAGGTGGCCAAACTTAACGATCTACCAACTACGCAGGATAAAGGCACAAATGCGTTCTTTATTCCCTTATTCTCATAGCTCATGGGTCAGCAGTCAGACACTGATCTTTGAGCCTTTAATTTCAAGTGCACTCTTAACAAAAGAACGCTAATTAAATCAGACAACAGAATATATAAACCATCTCAAGTTTCTCAACATTACAGACAGCGGAACGATAAATCTTTTGAACAAAAGACGGAAAACCGCTCCTTACCAAAAAGCCTTGCCCTGACATTTTTCGGTGCATCGTAAAGAACCTATTAATCTTCACGTCTCCAACTCGAGAGCTTGCTTCGCACCTGTCTGATTCGCCCATATCCGTGTAAATTGGAGTTCAGGGTAAATCGATGAACTGAGATTCAACTTCTGGTGAACTCTTGATATGGCACGAATTGACGCATAAAGGGCAAGATTTAAAAAATAAACATTGAATCGTTTCAAATTATCCGGCCAGTTGCAATAAGCGATGCGGAAAAAACAACAATCGACAGCATTTATTTAATGAAATATGCGTTTCAATTCCAGATTTACTCCGTTTAAAATTAAAATCTAGTCATCTTTTATTACTCAAAGTTCAGTTAACAAACGGTTACATTTAGTCACAAGGGATGTTGACATATTAAAGAGCGGTAATGTCATTTTGAGCAGATTATCTTCGAAAGAAGTATACGATTTTTTACTGTTTACTAGCTCAGTTACGCTGCTATTTTTGACGTAAGAAATTTTCAAATATAAACACATTTCCTTTCTAGTTATTATCAGCTGCTTCAGCAAAGAAGTTGTCAGTAGAAAGACCAATTTCAATCTTTTTGACCAAGTCCTCTATACTATTTTAAATCATTTATATTATATAAAAGAAAGTATAGTCCTTGACCGTCCCTAAAACTATATCAGTAGGCAAAGTTACAGTAATTAAAAGAAATTGGTTTATTAAATTTCTGAAAGATATGTAGGTAATCATGTCAGCATTGCAGCTGCATTTTAATGTATTCATCCTTCCTTATCCTTGTGTTATGACATTTTGTTTCACTCGCACGAAATTAATTCCATGTCGAAATTTTTTTTAACTGTTGCTAATTACCTATGCAGTTTTAAAAAACAGGCCACACTTACACTGTCATCAGTGTCAACAGAACATTATGTTTCCGCCCGCATTTTTACGCCGTTTCTCTCAACGTTGTTCACGAGTAGTGAAAGCCGTACCTACATTTGCGAGTCAAAATATACTCATTTCAATGACATGAGTAGGTGTAATATAAAACCAATTGTTAATCCTTCTCTGAAAGAACAATGACCTTTCTTGGTTTACCAAAATATTTGCACAATATCTGTCATTGTTATTCAAATTTAACCTTACGAAAGTTAGAGGGACGTTTGAAAAAGGAATTCAGTTAAATACAAGTTTATTGTTTTGGTGTAATGGTTTAATAGTAGATTGTTAACCAAGGGCTGTATGACATCAATTGCATACGAGGTTTTTGGCTAATTAGCCCGAGTATGCAATTGATGCTTACACCCGAGGTGAACACTCTGCTTTAAAAAGTGCTAGTGTCAATTTATTGGTCTCATTATAGTAAATCTGAATGCAATTTACGTTCCACGATATTCTAATCATCATAATGATAATAGCAATTATGATTGATTTATAACCATCCTAATTAAATCGTCAATGATGTATCATTAATTCAGTGTGGATAGGTATTATAAACACGCAACTGCTTAATTGATATATTTATCGAGTGATCTGTCTTCTGGATAATCTCCATATGCGATATAAGATTTACTTCGCAGATTTTATTTTATTGAGCTTCAATAATTTATTGTTGGTGTCCGAATTGTCAGTGAAAAAAATTACAGTAAAAATTCGCCAATCTGGTCAATATGACCAAATGGAATAATATATTTTTCCAAGTCGTCAGTAACTCGGTAACTCATACATCTACCTTTTAAAAGAGTGTTGAGCCAAAACTTTATTGCATCTGCATTCTGCACACCGTGTGTACAAGAATTTATCTCTCCTCGTAAAGCACCTACGTGTGAAGTGTTTAACGACTTGCGGGTTTCATTGATACTGAATGCTGTTAAAACTTTTTGTTCAAGCCATACAATGGGAAAGAACAATGAGAAGGTCTGTTGCCGTTTTTTAATAAAAACAATAAACAGAAGCATTAAATGCTGAGAAAAGTACCTATTGCCAATCTCCAAAAATTAATAGGTACAGTCCGATAAAATTCGCGTTAGTAACAAATCCAATAGTAAAGGCAAACAGGTATTATTAATTCAATTTTTTTTGTTTCTAGAAAATTTTCTATTCTCATGTATTTTTTGTCCATGTACCTAATTAATATTAAGTTAGTAATGTATGTCATTTAGGAACAGGCAGCCTCGCTTTAATTGATTATATATATATATTCGACTTACACTTGGGTAAAAACACTTTTTTAAATGTTCATAATTGCTCCCTAGCAAAGGGATTTATATTTTAAATGATCCCATCGCTACAACGATGAGTAATTGGCTTTCAGTATACCAAATGCGGGTCGGGGAGTTATCACAATAGTGCCTAGACGTCCACTGCCCGAAAAAATGTAAATTAGACCTATAATCAGTATTTAACCCATCATCGGGGTACCCGGGGATGGGCCGGTCAATAGCAAAGCTGGCACCGGCTCGTCCCAATCGGGTGTAAAGGGGAAACCGGGGGAGTTTAGTGGGTAGTGGACGCTTTTTTTAGTCTCGAGTCCCACACACGGCCGTGGGTCTAGCTAGCCTGCGGTTATGGTGCATAAACGCATTCTCCTCCGAAAAAAAAAAAAGTATTTAACCCATCAGAATTTTTCTGATTGACCATCAAAACGTAATTATTTTAACTCTTAAGCTCTTTGTAATTTGAATATATACTCAAGCCAAACAATTGAACAGCACATTACACCATATTTAAACAAATTCCATTTTAAATGACCACTCACAATGGTAATCTACTCGTATAATTATAATATAAACATAATGATGACAAACACTACTTAAAGCTACAGTCATTATGTAGACTGCGTCCCAGATACACAACAAAATTATTTCAGTGTATCTGAACCCTTCGGTCATTGACCTTTCGTGCTAATTAATGAATGGAAGTCCATTTACGTATTCGGAAATCGAACCATTAACGGCTCGACGAATGTCAGCAATGCACCGACTCGGAAAAAATAAACTAAGTGCAAGAAACGGCGGTCTTTTCCATCTTACAAAATCTTTTGACGGTAATTACTCGTAAGGACCCCTGATGGAATGAACGAAAGAGGAAAAATGAAGAAATTGATTATGTTCCATGTCGAATACAAGTTTAAGAGTCATGTCCTTTAACGAATGGTTGGAAGAATAAAAAGAATTGATAATAATGGCACAACCGTACGATCTATTTTGTGACGCTTTTCTTGATTGAATGAATAGCGCGTGTGTAGTACAAAGAGCTGTTATAACAGACAAAACGTATGTTATTTCGTTTAAATAAAATTAATCCTCATCGTATCAATTTGCGACAGGCCATTACAATGCAACTCTTACCTTATTTAATTGAATCTGGGAAAACTCACCAGAAACAATAAAAAAATTATTAAGTAAGCTAGTTAGTCATCATTATACATAGTTATAAATCAGATTTAATAAACCACAGACGACGGATAAAGTATAAAAAACTCGTGGTATATAAACAATAATGATGTATATCTAAATCACTTGCAAAACCTCTTTGCAAAAATACGCTATCACCGTTCACCGCGCTTTCGTACAAGATTAATATCGCCATAGCTCGACCTCTACTTTCTCCAATCGTAAACACTTCTTAAGGGTCTATCGACCTATCTTCGAAATATTATCCTCTAATACTTACAAAATACGTACATACAAACTTTTATTATTAAGCCAATATTTAAATATTACTATCAAGAATCAGTTGCGACTATTATTACCTAAGTTGATAAAGGATTCGAAAATATTTATAATAGAAGTACATAGTAACCAAAATCGTCAATTACGGCATTTACGGTACTTTTGTAATGAAACTTCAAACATTTAAGAGTTGTTAAAATAATGTAAAATTAAACACGAAAAAGTCTTTGGATAAACAATTTTATTAAAAAATAATAATATCTGGTCAAAAGATGTGGTGTGGTAGAGTGGTAGAGTTATTATTGGAAGCGTGCGTAAACACAATATGATTTACAAAATGCATCAAATTTCATTGGAAAATATATATATATTATATAATAATACAAATTAATAATGGAAAATATATTTTAACTACAAATAATCACTGTATCAGAGTAGCTCCGCTTTGTTTCGATCGCTTTATCGTGTTGAGAGGAAATGCTATTAATGCTGCCAATGTCAAGTGATCAAACGAATACGATGTTGGTATTGGAGCGGTCATCAAAGTTTATCCACCTTTAAATAATTTGTATTTTGTAAGTTAATTTAATTTGTAAAAACACCAATATTATTTATTCAACTTTAAAAAGCATTATCGCCGTCTTCTTTTAACCACTCAACGCCGAACCGGCACTCGGGTGCCGCATAACAATAGATTTTCTATTGTGTCTAGTAATCCGGGGCTAGAAGGATTAAAAAAGGACAGCATTGATTTTATCTGGCACTTAGTTTATCAATCATGAACTCCTGGGCTCAATTTCTGGGTCTTTTTTTCCCGGGTATTTTCGAATTCTCTCAGGTTTACAAATTACAGCGTTACAATTAATACACAGCTATAATCTTACCAATGTCACATCATCGAATCATAAAACACAAGCAGAGAACATTCAACGGTAGTTATCAGTTCTATCACTACTTGTCAGTCAACAGAATGCATTTATTTATTTACGATGAGCCCACTTTAACCGCAATTGGGACACTGTGGTTTTAAACAACTCTGAACGATTGGTTAAGTATACTGCTACAGTGTCAACAGACGTAAAAATACACGACATAAATATTCAGTCAAGTAGGGAATACGAATACAGCTTGAATGGCATGTCCTAAGTTTTTACTGACACTTGGGAGAACTTTATTATTTTGGTATCCATTGAAACTTCATAAATATTTTTTGTAAACTGCCAGCCTTGGTTTTGCACGCAGTGTGCTTGTAAATCTAGTCTAAGAAGTGTTTAGTATATCAGATTAACCTATCAAATAATTCTGCATAATTTGTATTAAATTTTCCGAACATAGCTCAGATTTAATAATAAATAAATATCTCTGGACATTATTTACAATAACACAGCGCCATCTAGCCCCAAACTAAGCATTTAAGCCCACTAATTGTGGTGTTTGGTTGATTTAGGCAGTACCCATAAATGCGACCTACTACTGGCCTAATCAATGTCTGAACCGGTCCATTTGCAGACTGCAATGATCCCATTATAGTGATAGAGTAGATAGTGGTATCCACCACATAGGCCGATACTTAAAAAAATAATGAAGTAAATATTTTATGAGCCCGATGGCAAAAAGGTCAATGCTTTCTTAGCTCACTATATAGACGCACATGCCCTGTTTTAAACTAGTTAGACTAGACTAGTCCATATCTTCTTTTTATAATGGCTCCACTCAGCCTGTAAGCTAGCGTAGAGCACAAAATACCATGGCAACGGACACCACATCGGAGGGTGTTTACATAAAGAAACAGGTTTCCGGCAGAGATTGTTGTACATAATTTATGATAATATGGCCCTATTTTTTTTCTGTAAATATTAGTTACTCTAACTGTTTTCTCCCTACAATTAAACTTACCTACTTAAACTCCTGGAAAATGTTACTTTCCAGAAGTAATGTGACGTTCCGTTAATGTGACGAATTAACACTCCCCCTACATTTCTGGGATCAAAAGTACACTACAAGTGTAAATTCGTCATCCGATGAACTGCCATGATAGACATCGATTAACCTGTTTGGTTCCTTATTTGATGGGAATGTGCAGGTAATCTGTTTCTTAAGCTCCCTTATACGAGTACTACTTTGCCATCATTCGCACCACGCTTTCCAAATGCGGATTGGCGATCACAAACACAAGATAATTCGAAAATTCCCATTAAGAGACCTGAGAAGTTCGTGATTGCATAAGATATTTTGATGTCCCTTTCGGGGAATGTTGAAAGATATCGGATAAAATAACAAACGGAGATATCCAAACTACAAATCATTTTCCTTGACAGCGGAGTAATATTTCAATGCCGGCTTACCAAATAGCGACGCGGGCGCAATAAAATGAAATAGTTTGCCAATTCACCGTTTAGATTTTACCCACGACAGATACGTCAGATTTAAAAACAGATGTCAGATAGTTTAGCTAGATATTCAGTTATATTCTAAGTGCAAATATTCAATATACCTAATGTAATAATAAATAACATGGCAATTTTTATCTAACAAAGTTATAATATGGACATGTGCTTATATTTCGCACGAGGTTATAAGTAAAAAAAAATACTCTTGGGAAGTTTTACTATTTTACTGGAAGGGTGGACCATTCCACACATAAAAAGCCACGACGTCGACACGAGGGATCCATCCCTTGCAGAAAATCTTCAAAAACATCAAAAATGAACTTTTGCATTCGTAATACGAATTAGAAATAAATAAATGTTCTGTAATTTCTTAAATACGAAATGAGAATGTGCAAATAAAATTCAATAAACACATTTGTATTGAAATTCTTGATTGCTAATAACAGATAATATTTAAGCTTCAAGTAGACGTATGATATTTAGGATTGCCTTTGGTGCTAGACGTAGGCCACTCCCATACATTCATAGAGTACCTAACCTGTTAGAAGCCACTTCAATTCTCTGCCACTTCAGTCTTTTAACTTGGTAGATACTAAGCTTTCTATTAAACGTTTTACATGATACATAAAAACTTCAAAAATTAAATAGATCAAAACTGACATTGATTTTTCAGACTACATATGACCTATACAGACCAGCATAACTTGCCGTCTTGAATCTTGATTCATTTAGTGACATATATAAAAGTTTATAAAAGTCTTGAAATAACAGATAAATGCAAAGCGTCATAATATCATATATTTGGTACTTTTGAGGAGACTTCTAATTTGATAAATAAACACGCAGTTAAAGCTCACCACAAAACAGTTCTCAAACTGATAATAGATGGCGCTGCTGACTGACGATTAGTATGGAATCCTGCATCGCCCAATCAAAATGTTGCCATCCTTCTGCTTTAATATTCCTCACATCAAAGATGGTACATTGGATCACAGTCCCCAACCACAGATGTAGATCATCTCCATGGTAGATCTTCTATTTTAATAAAGATATACAATAAACATAAGTCCAAAGGCTCCACTTATAAAAATAGACCTTCCTTAATTTGGATACCAGTGCAGGTGCTACAGACCTTTTTGCCAGATACAAATGTTTCTGATGCCTAACAGTATTTGATTATCTACAAATGCCTTAACAAAATAATAAATTGCTTCTGCCCTTTCCATACTAGTAAATTCGCTAGCATGCACTTAGACGCGGCGAGGACCACTTCCAGATTGGACGGGTCTTTCTCGAAGGCTGCGATTGTGAAAGTTTGCTCTGTAGATGCGTCCGGTCGATAGGCGCGCGCGCAGGCTTCGAAGTTTGCTGCGCGCTAATAGGGACTATGCATGTAATTTTTGTATTACGTAAGTTGAATAGGTGTTTTAATTTAAATAGAAATATGGTGTAATTAAAAGAGTTAATTTTTTCAGATATGACACTTAAGATTCGAGCCAAAATTCTCTTAACTAATACAATTGACAATACCAGTTAATATACTGATAATATAAAAATTCCTCACATTTTTAATTAATTTAATACCTATTTAAATATTTTTTGCAGACCAGACAATAAGTCCGGGGATGGGCCGGTCAATCGCCAAGGCGGGCACCGGCTCGTCCTCTTCGTGTGTGAAGGGGAACCGGGGGAGTTAAGTGGGTAGTGGGACGTTTGAGTCCCGAGTCCCACATACGGCTGCAGGTCTCGCTAGCCTGTGGTTAAGGTGCAGAAACGCATTCTCCACCGAAAAAAAAGACCAGACAATAACTACGTTATTCTCAAAAAAATCTAATGTTTTTGAGTAACGGTGTAAAGATTTGATGATCACATCAACCATAGAAGACAAATAAATATAATTGTA
The DNA here is from genome assembly GCA_949319885.1 of Mecyna flavalis. NCBI lineage: Eukaryota > Metazoa > Arthropoda > Insecta > Lepidoptera > Crambidae > Mecyna > Mecyna flavalis. The sequence continues at coordinate 6,276,371 of OX439439.1, forward strand.
CTAGAGTAGAATACTATACTAAAGTTATTATAATAACTCCTTTTGTTATTAAACAGCATTTAAGATATATTGAACACTTTTTTATTTACAAAATACCGGTAACTCCTTTATTTCCTAGTTCACTTACGAGATACTGATTCAAGGTTTAGTACTCGATCATATTAATTTAGCTGGGCGAATTGGTATAAAAGCCGGTTGATTAATATCTATACAATTTTATGTTTTTTTATTTATTTCCTAGCTTTTGTAGGAGGTAATGATTCAAGGTTTGATTGATTACTCGATCATATTAACTAGGCGAGAAATTCATACATTAAATTCTTCAACATCACCCTGTAAATAAAAACTTTTTGTTAGATACTAACCTTTTTGTGTACAAAACGTATTATTCGTAAAAAAACATGGCTAACAAATTGTAAAATAAAAAAAACACTATATTCTCGATGGAAGCACGAAAGATTTTAAAAACTTACTAGTTTGAATCTGTTTGATTCCGTGATACATCTTGTAGAAAACGAGTTGATTTAGTATGAGACAATACTACTACTAGTATTATCCTTGGAAAGATTAATCTAAATGAACACATTCATTACCACCCCTCTCTACAAATTAGATATACATTACCGAATATTTAAAAAAAAACATTAATATTCATTAAGTGTATCATAATCATAACAATACACAAGTAATGACAAACAAACAATGTTGACCTCGAAATTCAACCTTCAAAGTCGTTTTTATGGCACATTGTAACAAGTTTTCCACGATATTGTTTGTACAAGTTGATCTGATAACTTGCTAACGGTAGTTTATATTTAGCATTTTTGGTGTCTATCCATACAAAATCATCATCAAGGCCTTGACATATACCTTTGCTAAAATTAATTTAGCCTATTATAATTTTGTTCTCATTTTGTGTGGGTATTCTATAAATAACTACTTTGTCTTTTTCCATTTATAGTTTATAATGGAATAAAACAAAGTAAGTACTTTGTTTTATTCCATTTATAGAATACCAATCCAAATGGTCCAATCTGTTGCAATGAATCATCTTTGACTAGAAGGCACATATTTACTCACATCTTGAAGGCTCCTAGATTGTCAGAAAACACAAATCCTTCGTTCTTCCTTTCATCTCATACAGTCATCGGCACATCAAGCCATCTTTACTTGTCAAATTTCAACAATTTTCAGCTAAATGTTTACAAGTTCAATTAAAATTTTAACACATATCTAAATACGCGGACTGTTCAATGGTCATAGCAAACTAAATGTTTAGGCTAAAACAGAATTAATAAAGGGATTGAGGTCTTCGCTGCCATTATCGAAATGGTAACATACAGCCGAAAGATTTTAGCTCTACCTATTTAGTTAATGTTTATGAGTGCGCATCTTTAAAAAGGACGTTGTTTTCTTCGGATCTTGTACCGTTCGGACGTGTTTTGATTTCGCTCTCGCACTAATTATTTCTACGTGGGTGCTTCGCCCTGGAGCCCGGGGAGGCGGCATTTGAGTTTTGGAGTCCCCATACTTCGCGGCGACGCCTCGCACAGTAAGTGCCCATCAAATTTCTTTTTGCTGCACCGCACCGGATTTGAACCCGCGACCCGAGCGCCGTGCCTTGCTGTCGTTGCCACTAGACCAAGACAACACTGAGCGACCGCGACGAAATTGCTCCACACATACTCGCTGCGCGTGCTGAGACACCGCGCGCTTTTGCTAATCCAAACAAATAGGCGCTTTCTACTATGCCAAACCTAACACGGTCCCCTCCTCAAGACTCTCACTCAAAAAGCCCAGCTCACTACGGTTCGGAGCCCGAGATAAATAAAGACTACATAAGCAACCCAGACCGAGAGGAGTTTTTGAATATCTCAAGAAGGTTCAAACGTAAACACCTAGAAAGTCCAGAAATACCCCATACATATGTTGAGTCCAGAATTGAAGACCTCCACGCGTCTCAGGAACAGCGATTTGACGTGCTCACCAAGGCCATCACTACCCTCATAGAGCAAAACACAGAAATCAAAAAGTCTGTGGACTCCATGTCAGCAAATTACGAGAAGCTATTAACAAAAGTCGACTCCCTAGAAAAAGAAAACCTACAATTCAGGACAGAAATCCGAACCCTAGAAAAGAAATTCGAATTATTAGACAAAGAATCAAAATCGACATCCATAGAAATACGCAATATTCCTAAATCGGAGCAAGAAAACAAACTCACACTAATTGAAACAGTGAAAAACATCGCAACAATAACTAGATCAGACCCCGCAATCGACGGTCGCGAAATCCAAGATATCTTCCGTACCAAGTCGAATGCCGTGGTGGTACGATTTACCTCCACCCTTACAAAGCAAGGCTTATTAAAGAAATTCAAAGAGTACAATAAATCAAAAAGAGCTAATCAGGAGTCTCAGCTAACCACTGAAACCCTGCATATTCAGGGAGCTGTAAAACCCATTTACATCTCGGACCACCTCACAGTGAAGTCGCGCCATATCTACTACTTGGCTAGAGTACTGGTGAAAAATAAGAAGCTTGCCGCTGCCTGGACAACCTCCGGAAATATCTACGTGAAAAGAGAACAAGACGATTCAACCAATCCGGATATTTAACCCTGAAGACCTTGATAATATTACTGGACCATAGCTATTTTGTGTAAAATCACTCAATACAAATACCTACACCCAACACCCAATCTCATACTCCAAAATAAACTAAACCTAATCTATCATAAGTATTAGTAATATTACATTATAATTTTATTTTTTTAGTTTTGATTATCTTAAACATACTGTACACTATTACACTATCCCATCACTTTCTATTCACTATTCCTCGTTGTCACGTGCAGGTCGCAAAGTTAAGTTAAAAATGGATAGTTTTCAAACGATGGTAACGGATCTGGATTCTTTATCCATTTCTCGGGTAGCTAATTGCGATGTCGAAGACATCAAAGATCTCATCCCCTATAACAATCGAACTCTAAACATTATAACCCAAAATATTCGGAGTATCAACTGCAATATGCCAAATTTCAGCACTCTCTTACAGAGATCAGAAATCCCATGGGACATAATAGTTCTGTCCGAATGCTGGCTCCACACGGATAAACCCACACCCGAACTCGACAACTACTCTCATGCCTCGACAACGAAACACAGGACCCAGAACGAAGGAGTCACAATTTATTGTAATAAATCGCTAAACGCGCATTTTGAAGAACACCCTGTCGAGGGTGCAAACTGTCTTATCCTAAAAATTGGTCAATCTACGTGCATTATAGGACTATATCGCCCACCCAGCTACACAAACACAGACAACTTCATAAACTCAATTGATGCCACACTGACCAAACTAAAATCCTACAAAAATATAATATTATGCGGAGATATAAATTTAGATATAGCTGAAAACAGCTCCGACAGGCGTTCTCTCGAATACCTTGACATGCTGGCAAGCCATGGTTTACTCCCAGGTCATAGTCTACCAACTCGCGGCCGCGCATGCCTTGACCATATTATCATTAAGACGAAATTGGAAGCCTCATGCCTTGTGATCGAATCATCAATTACTGACCATCTCTCAGTGGCACTTAGCTTGGACCTAAAGCAAAAACTCCCTACCAGCAACAAAACGGGGAACCGTATTGACTTTGAAAAACTAGACCTAGCTATCCAAAAGATAAATTTTAATACAATTCTTGAGATTTCGGACACCAACTCCGCCACGAATTTATTGATAGCAAATTTAACCTCTGCTATTAAAGATAGCACTAAACTCATTGTAACCTCAAAGCGATCCATCACTCGGAAACCATGGATAACCAAAGGCCTCATACGATGTATGAAGAATAGAGATAATTTACAAAAGAAGTATAAAAAAGATCCTGATAACGAGACCATCAAAATCACATTCAAACGTTACAGAAACTTTTGTTCAGCAATTCTTAAAAAAGCGAAATCTTCTTACGAAAAACAGAAAATTCAAGGCGCACACGGTAACAAAAAGCAACTGTGGAAGGTTATAAAAGACATAAGTGGCACAAACAAAGTTCAAGATCACTCCTTTTCACTAATATCAAAAAATAGTCCCCAGGAAAGCCTCAACACAGTCAATTGTTTCTTTGCAAACGTAGGAAGAAAGCTTGCTGAGAAAATGTTGCCCAGGAATCCCCGTACGCCAAATTCCAACCCTACCACTACCTGTTCACCTACACATTCTTTTCTTTTAGCTCCTGTGCTAGAACAGGAGGTCCAACACATCATACTGGGACTAAAAGAAAAATGCGCAGTGGGTATTGACTTGATCTCCAGTAAAATTGTAAAAAGGTATGTTGCACTTCTGGTTAATCCAATTACTCACATTTGCAATCTATCTTTCTCCAGTGGCGTCTTTCCCTCTGCGTTTAAAATGGCACTTATCAAGCCCATCCACAAAAGTGGTGATACAGATTGTGTTAATAACTTTCGACCAATCTCCATCTTACCAACACTATCAAAGATATTAGAGCGACTGATCAATAATAGATTGGTAAAATATCTAGAAACAAACAATTTACTCTCTAGCTCCCAATATGGTTTCCGCGCCGGAGTATCAACCAACGATGCCGTGCATGGCCTCGTCAACACTATAATTACTGCATTGGACAATAAAAGTAAATGCTTAACAATATTCCTAGACCTGGCGAAGGCCTTTGATACCGTGTCGATTCCACACCTCCTACATAAACTAGAAAAAATGGGAGTAAGAGGCCTACCCCTTCAATTGCTCCAAGATTACCTCAACAATAGAACCCAGAGAACTAAAATTGGCAACTGGATCAGTAACGAGGCTCCGGTTACTTTCGGTGTACCGCAAGGAAGTATTATATCACCGACGCTCTTTCTGGTCTACATTAACGACCTGTGCCAGACTGGGTTACACAATGGTAAAATATTTACTTTTGCCGACGACACAGCCCTTTTCTTTAGCAGTGACACATGGGCGAACACTTTCCGCGATGCCCAGAACGGACTTAACCAGGTTAAAAACTGGTTGTCATCTAACCTATTAACGCTAAACGTAGACAAAACTCGATTTATCCCATTTGCCCTAAAGAAAAATCAACTGCCTCCTGATTTCATGAACCTAACAGCACACGAATGTGTATTGGGAGATCCTCCGAGATGTGACTGCCCGACCCTCCGAAGAGCTGAGGCCATAAAATACCTGGGTGTCATGATTGACTATGCGATATCTTTTAAACCACACATTTCAGCACTAGCAACAAGACTACGTAAACTTATTTATATTTTCAAGTCCCTAAGACATGTTGCTAACCACCAAGTTATTAAACAGGTATACTTTGCCCTATGCCAATCTATAGCATCATACTGTATCTCGTCTTGGGGTGGCGCGGGGAAAACTCACTTGCTTGAAGCCGAAAGAGCTCAACGAGCCGTACTTAAAGTCGCTGCTGGCCTTCCCTTTCGACATCCCACGACCGACCTTTACAAGTTCTGGAACGTGTTGACGATGAGACAGACTTTCATCCTCCACACTGTACTAAATCAGCATGCGCAATTGCACTACAACCCAGATTTGCAAAGAGATAGACGAAGAAAGGGCACAGTATGCACGTCCCGTGCCTTAAAAACGTCTGCTTCCCATAGGTTCTCCTGCTTTCTCGGACCCTTTCTCTACAACAAAATTAACAGTATTCTAAACATATACCCTCTACATAAATATGAATGTAAAGTAAAGATCACGAAATTCTTAGCAACCCTTGACTATGCCTCTACGGAAATCTTCCTTACACCAACCAAACAATAAACCACTTCCCAAGAAACCCAACTACCCTACTATCGCCAACTTTACCTCAACCTCAACCGTGACAATCGTTGACCATCTATTCTCGTCCTACTACTCACGTTACATAATCTTATATCTATCTTTATTTTCACTATTCCTTCATTCGCTACTTACCAAACCGAGCATACCACCTACATCTACGACAACACACATCAACACTCTACAAACACAAAATACACACCGAGAAATACACACAAAAACTCACACACGAAATGCACTAGTAACTTCCACAATTACATTTAAAAACGTCTAAAAAAATGTCACTAACGTATTTAGGTATTTGTTATGTTAAACGCGGGAGGGGCCTAGTCACCTGTAGCACAGGCTCTTTTTGATGCCTATATCAGGGACTAGTCTCTTCACAAATTTTAAACCAATACCTTGAATGTATCAATAAGTCTTTGTTATTTTTGTTGTTGTTTTTTGTGAAGAGAAAAATAAATACAGTTTTTATTTATTTATTATTTAATGTATTTCAAAGCCGTGTTTTGAAACACATTAAACAATGTTGCTGAACAGATACCTTACATTTAAAACCACCACCTGTTAGGTACTAAATTTGAAATTGCATATGGCTGAAAGCACTGGTAATTTTGAACTATCATATATTTAAAATGACCTCAAGTTTATTTAACGGAAAGCCAAAGCAAAAGTCTCGATATATAATTTATCATATTTCCTTTTAATTCGTGATGACCAATCAGTTTATCTATTTACAAGACACCCATTACTTTAACAATATAGCTTACAATTAAGATAGCCTTTACAACGTTAGTGAGACACAACACTGTTTCAACTGTACCTAATTAATGTAATTTATATTCCGACTAAGCATAAATTGTTTTAGGTGAAATGTATGTAAATGTATGTAAAAAAATGCGCCATTATAACATGTAATGAGGGGTCGCTTAATTATTATCGTTTTTCTTGTAATTATGAGTTTTTTTTTAGTATGCTGAGTTCATTATGGCCGACGATCATTTAAGTGTAACTCGTCGTCCTTTACTCCTTTATTACTGTTCAGGTCATAACTTTTATTAATTTCGCTACTGTAGAAAAAACTTTTTAATTTAGTTAAATTAATTTCTTTATAGGAACTTAACTTTCTTTAATACCCTTTCAAGCTCTAAGCTTCTTTGATCTTCGGACCTTTCACTTTTATCTAGATACAACCAAGGTCAGCATGGTGTCAAGTTTCACCTGTTGGAGCTAATCGGACGTAAAAAAAGTATTAACATCTAAGGCTAAAATTAGACGAGAATTCACGTCTTCCGGGTAGGTAATTTGCATAGAATAAGTAAATAAGTCTTTTTAAATACTTATTTAGTCTATTGTTTTTTCAAATGTTTGTAGATCGTTTTAGTCATAGAGCAGTAGTTAACTAAAAAGATATGGAAAGTGGCTCAATTGACGGGTGTCCACTTAAGAGCATTTATTGTCTAAGCACTGAATAACGGAACCTCCAACATCGTACATGATTTTAACGCCTTTAATAACACCTTATAAATATTGTATGTCTAATAATGTCTATACAGCCTTACTGGGTCAGTAGAATATCTTGAATAGATTTTATGATATCACAAAGGCTTAATATAAACTTAACTTTCACCGAAAAATAAAAAAAGGTTGTACTTTCACGTTTCATGATTAAAACAGACAGCGAAGTTATTATGTCATGTCAGACTCAGTATAAATGCATCAAATTGGGCGCGGCCGTTACACCTTGGCAAGAGGCAATGAACTCTGTATAAAAGGCGGAAATACTCGATGCAAAACGTAAGGTTACTGCAGATGTAACTGAACCTTTACACTCACGTAACTAGCGATCAATGGAACATGATACTGTTGATAGAAAGCTGCGTAAAGACAGATTTTTGATCTAACTTCACATCTAATTTGGAACGGAGCTTTTGTTATTCCCTCTGTAATCGTACGTTTAGAAACTATTTCCGTAAAAGTATCATCCTATTCATTTCCCACTCCAGGGCAAAGAATGCCTATCTGTTTTACTGGCCGGCAGTTGACCACAATAATTAGATGTTATTTAATTCCCTACTAATATAGATTTTGTAGGTTACCGAAACCATGAGATATTTGGAAACGTAAAATCAATTAATCAAATGAAGATAAATACGCAATCAGTTTTTGTCAAATCGGTAAGTAAACGCGAATAATTAAAACTGAGCCGGAGGAGTAAATAAATATTACCTACATACACAATAAACATAGACTTAATAAAGGCAGAAATGTTAAAGGTTATGTAGATATGCTTGACGAAATATTCATATTATTCGATCTGTACATACCAAAATGAAATGTTTCTAAATACAGATACCCAAGAAGTTTCTATAACGTTTAACGTGAGTATGGGAACTGACAAACGCAGCAAATGGCCGAAGAATTCCATTTGCCAGTCCTGCCTTACCCTTATGCCTTAAGAGGTTAAGTTATTCAAACTATTCAACCAGTGAGATGACTTTTAGGGAACTTAAATACTAAGCTATTGAGGAAATTAGGAAATGAGGTCACGATTATGGTACTATTCCTCGCAACCTTATTTTAAATGTTGAAAACAATAGTTTGAAAAGAAACAGTCTGTTGCTTAGTGAAAATATGACAGGATAATCAAACGCTTCGAAAACATAAGATGGAATATGATCTCTTGGATTGGATACCTAAAATTCGTTCCTTCTATGTGAGCACATTTTACGCAGGTTACGCAACAACCAAATTCTTCCACAAAGAATTAAGACGAACTGATGTGTTTAAAAATAGAAAATGTAAATAATAAACCAGTTATAGTATAAAAATAACTTATCATGTAATCTGTTGCAAGGGGCATAGCAGAAAACAAGATGACAATGGTTAAATTAAAAGTAAATATGCATTAAGACACTTCAGTATACGAAACCAATTAAGACAAATCCTGTTTAGAATAGATAATGAGTAGGGAATGCAATACCGGGATACCGGGATCCCGAAATACCTGGATCCCGCACCATTTTTGCGGGACCAGTCCCGCGCCTAAATCGTGCGGGATTTGCGGGACTGCGCAGCGACATACATTTGATTGATTGATGATTGACAGAAATAGATTTTATATAGTTAGGTGTAGTGTTCGGTGGACTGGTCAATAGCGACAGATTGACGGTTCGTTCCAATCGGGTGTGAAGGGGAATCCGGGGGAGTTTAGTGGGAAGTGGGACGAACGGCTTTAGTCCCGAGCCTCAACTCACAGACGGCCGCAGGCGTCGCTAGCTTACGGCTATGGTGAGTAGAAGAAACGTTCTCCTCTGCAAAAAAGATGTTGTGTTCGGTACCTGATGATCAAACAAAGTGGCGAGCATTGGGAGACCTGTGTCCAGCGGTGGACTGTAACAGGCTGATGATAAGGTGCTGTTATAGTGTCCTGTTTGTTCCCAAGTTTTAAAAGTTCCAGAAAAGAGTATCTATGAAATATAATCGTACGGAAACATGATGTAGTATCACGACATAATTGGATCTGTTCCTTTCAGCTGGAACATTGGAAATTTTTGGTTTGTTTAATTGATGATTTGATCACTTAATAAATAGTTTCATTCAATAATATTTTTTAGTATCATTTTAAGTTCTATAGACTCGTTTATGATACAGGATTCCTCTCTTTTCTCAATGACTTTCAAAAAACTTGCGGGATCCCGCAAATACCTGGATCCCGCGGGATTGAACCTCTCAATCCCGCGGGATCCAGCAATTGAAATTTTGGTGCGGGATTGCATTCCCTAATAATGAGATAAGAATAGTTAATACAAATTTTAATGCGAATCTCTGTGGTAGGACATACAAAAACGTGAAAACCTTTTATCACTCGGAAGCTTTTAACAGATGATCTTTACACTATGCTCCAATATGACCTTGTAAAAATAAACCTATGGGACTGCAGATGAAAAATAGGAATGAGACTCACCGTATTAAATTTTTCGCGTAGCTTGTTTGATTTAATTATTAATATTTTTTAAATAAATTAATTCGTTCATAGTCGACGACTGTTACCAAAGACTCGATTTCGTAATAAAACATTAAAAGTTTGTTTTATACTATAGTTTTTGCAGATTCGAAATAATTGCGTGTTTAGTAACTACCACCTCTATTTCATGTACCTATAGGACATTTTAGAAATCTAAATGCCTATGTAATTTTCGTGGGTAGGGTGGGTATTACATAGATGTAATAAATAGTATGTATCCTTCAATGAAAAGCATCTTACTAGGCAACCAGTTGACTTACTGAGGTTAATAACTTCTAAAGATATAATGCGTAGTCTTCATTACAAAACGCATTTAAATATTAAACACTAATCCAGTTTAGAATAAACAGCTTAACTAATTAAATAATGATATAACGACATCACGATAATTTGATTGCATTAAATATTTAATAACATAGAGCTGGGTCATTTTACGAAACTGACAAAACTTGATACAATATTGCTGCCAAATTGCAAAATTAGGATCGCTCCTAACTAGTTTGCTGTTGGTAATATTGCCACCTCATTTACACTAATAGTATAAACAAACTAGACTTAGGTTAGCTGGATGGCGTATTTAAAAATAATAGTACCTATAGGTTGATTTTTTCGGACACAGCTCGGGATTGTGATCACCAATCCGCATTTTGCAAGCGTGGTGATTGAGCCAGTATCTATCATTGTAACGATAACTTGATTTCAAGGATAGAGCCTTTGCCCAGAAGTGGGACATTGAATAGGTTGATCCTTTTAGTAGATGAACTAGTATGACAAAAGAAATAAATGTATTTCAAGTACAAGTCTGCTCTATCGTAATATTAGCAAGGCCTGACGACAGCTGTCCCGCGAGCGCACGCATGCATTATCGATGTTATCGACGCAGGCGCAGTGCGACGTTATTGTACCGTGACTAGGGCTGCTACAGTTATGGTGAAATTCCTGCCATTAAAATAAAATAAAAAAATGTTTATTTGTGGCTAGTGGCCACTGAGGCCAGAGCCTCCTATTAAGTATAAATAAACATACTTGTGTCAGAAGGCTTTACTCTTTATGTTTCTACAATAATTATGACATTTGAATGTAGAAGCTTTTTCTATTCGTAGAGGTGAATAAGTCCACAAGCTATTGTTAGCCTATGGACGCCATCCAGCTTAGTCTAGTTTGTATAGCCTCTAAAGTACCTACCATACACCTGAGTACTTGTGTCCTGCTGTCGTGTGTAGTACTCAGGGCAAAAGACGTAAATTAGGCTGGTTTACTATTTACACCTGAAGATAAATGAGCTTTTGTGATCTATGCGAAGCACGGCTCAAGAGTCACCACCGACCCCATATAAGTGGATAGTTTTAAGACGACTAACTGTCATTTTTGGCATACACTTGGCCTTGAAAACTCCTAATTATATTTTAAATTGATCCCTTTATAAATTAAAAGACATTGGGTATGCCCCGCTTATCGAAAAGTAGCGGACACAAATGAAAGTTACCAGAGTTGGTAGATAGAGATACCATCGCCTACCTGAGAAAATGGATTTTTTTTAGTTTATTTACTTTTACACTTAACAATAATTAACCACACTCAGATTTTGATGCGGGTTTTTTAAATATACTATACGAGTAGTAGGTACCTTTATGCATATAACATGCATAATGTAGTAAAGAAACACCATTGCATCCGTGTAAAGCCAGAGCGGGTCGCTACGCTAGTTACATATCTACATACATATAAACATTCTTCTTGAATCACTCTATCTATTAAAAATCCCGCATCAAAAGTATTGTAATTAACAGTATTGAAATAAATAATATTGTTATTAAAAGAACTATTAATTACAATAGGTAACTGTAATTAAAATACTATCAATCACAATACTATTTATTACAATACTATTTATCAATACACTATTTATAGTTTTATTGATACTATTAATAGTATTGTAATTACTACTACTTAAATGCCATCTAATGCAGAAAACCATAGAAACTAAAACACAAACAATCTTTTTTGAGACACAATAGCTCAACATTCCCAACTAACAATAATGAACAAATTCAAATTCAAATCTTTATTCATTGCAAAATACATATTGCGGTGAAATTTTTTTTTATACCACGTCATTTGGCAGACAAGCACGCAGCCCACCTTATCTATGCTAAGCGGTCACTACGGCTTATTCCATTGAGGAACATTTTACAACAGTTAATAAAATTCCAAAAAACTTCCGAACTTCTAGTAACTAGTTATCATAGCTACAGATCTAAATAAGGGTTAAAGTAAGGTATGATTCATCTTTGTCCGACGTAGGGATTTTTTCCATAGTAATGTACCCAATGTCTTTAGCAAAAATATTTTAAACGATAAGATAAATGTATAATTTGTTTCGAAATCAATGCCAAGCTTCATCACGCAAGAGAAAGAGATATCCCTAATTTTATTGACTGGTCAAAATATGTCATCTTAAGGATGGAATGACATCATTTTACTAGTTTTTAAGTCCTTACAATGCCTACAGCAATAACAACTCTTATTCATCTATCTATACATATAATAAATTTGTAGAAAAGTGGTGTCTGTACAATGGAAATATATAAAAAAAAAGTAGCAGGGGTTGTTATTATATCGATACCGAACCCGAAATTGTAATTAAAAAAATTTTTGTCTGTTTGTCTGTTTGTCTGTTTGTCTGTTTGTCTGTGTGTTTGTGCACGCTAATATCAGAAACGGCTAATTCGATTGAGATGCGGTTTTCACTAATATATTGTGGTAAGCTTCACTTAACATTTAGTGTTTATTTCATGTCAATCGGTTCATAAATAAAAAAGTTATGTCAATATAAAGGTACACGCCTCGCGCCTGAGCTGCGCGTCCGTATATAAAGCGCGCTGAGAGTATGGCGAATAGGTAGTTGCATTCGATTATTGCGATTTACTTGAATACTGACAGTTTGGATATTTCATTTATTTATATTTAGGGGTTTGTAGGTTAGGTTGTCTTTCTTAATTTTCTTTAAAAATTTGTAAATAAATATTGTAAGCATTTGTTATAGGTTAGTCATTTCTTTTCTTGATTTTTGGTATACTTATCTTAATCTTTTATTTAGGGTTTGTATATATGAATAATTTATAAGTATTTGGTATAGGTTAGGCAATTCTTTTCTTGATTTTCTTTATTTAAGTACAAGTTTATAAGCTCAGGTTATTAATTAATTTTTCTAGCAATTCTTTTGTTTCATAAAATTTGTACGTTTAGTTCTAATACAATTCTAATAATCTTAACACTTTTTGCAGTCAGCCTATGTTTTGCGATGACAATTAATAAAGCCCAAGGTCAGACGATGAAAGTTGTGGGTGTAGATCTAAGTATCAGCTGTTTCTCGCACGGTCAGTTGTATGTGGCTCTCAAATCAAATCAAATCAAATCAAAATATTCTTTATTCATGTAAACTTGTGCTACCCAAAGGACGGTATTTGTTATTTAAAATATGCTGCCCGAAAAGTCACTATTCCACGCGGACGAAGTCGCGGGCACAGCTAGTTACCTAATATAATTAGTCTGGCTTTTATTTAAGTGAGTAATGTAAAAAGTTAAAGTACACTTAAATCGTGCCATTAACAAGATTAAATATCTAACTTGCCAAACAAATTATAATTGCGACCTTGATTAAGATAACTTAGGAAAATAACAATAAAACCAAACCGGTTTTAATTGAAGTTATATAAAGGTTATATTGGAATTATCAGGTCGATGTCAACCCTATAGGAACCTAATGAACGTTCCAAATGGAGGTTTGCCATCATGTAACGGATACCATAATAGCTGTGACAGTTAATTGCACCTTTTCCAGACTATTACAACACTTTTCACGTTATTACTAAAAGGAATATTGTTGATGGATTGGTAAGCTAATTTATGGCGAGTAAATACACAATTATTATGTACATTCAACTTTAATGATCTTCACCCAAAGTGAGGATCATAAGCATATAAATGAGTGATAATGGACGAATATAATAAATAAGGTGGCAACCTATGAATGTAAATATACGCTACGGCTACGGTAACTGCTTAACTTCATACGGCTTCAGTGCCACCTTCGTAGTATGAAATAATAAAGAAATATAAGAACTTCGTTGGAAGGAATCTCGTTTTGTTGTCATACTTAATACCTCCTAATACGGCATTAAAGATGCGTAATGTGGATACAGGAAATAATTAAGATTGTACAATATTATCACACCAGGACTACTTTGTTTGAATTACTTGTTTTTCATTGAGCATTGTAGACTAACATGTTTTTCCTTCCACTCACTCCTATCAGCTGTCAAGTCTACATTCACATCTTTCATGTCTATATCATACTTCATGCAATGTTGTGATATGATTTTTTATTCAAGGAGTGCGAAAGGAGGAGGAACTAGTACCCCTTACATTATTTAATAAACGATTAACTGACATTTTATTGCAAGAAAGATTTTATAATTTACGTAAATATTTTGACTACATTTGACATATTGTAATTATAATTTTAATTTAACTGATCTATTGTTTAATAAAATATCTAATAATATTTATAATTATTATGGATTATGTAACATTGTGTTATATATTTTGTACTATATTTTATACAATTTGTTTGAAAGCTTTTGCATGCCTCTTGACATATTATTATGTAAAATATGTGAAACAAAATAAATGTAACACCTTAATGTATGTACGGTCAACAGCACATCACGGTATACACTTGCAGTTCGATAATAGCGCTTATGCCCCCGACATAAGAGCGGTACAAAGTCCAAAGTGTTACGTCTGACGTGCTTTTGACTGTACCATATTTATGCAAATAAAGTGATTTGTTTTTTTGCGCCACTTAGCGACTCTTTGCAACCTAAATGCCGTTTGTCATTATTTGTTTTATTTTAAATATCTACATTGTATCGAGCAAGAAATTAAAAAAAAATGATGTTGTTAAAAGGTTTTGGTAATTATTTCCCAAAATGACTTCACAGTGAATGGACGCTAAAGTTTCGAGAATATTGCTAGTAGTTGTAGTAATATGTTTGCTATGAAAATAAAACTCGACACAGCAGTGCAATTACTTTTTGCTCTAGATATTTTGGTCAGACGTAATATTGCAGATATTAGGTTTAATGCGCACACTTTAATAATGCTATTGAGAATATAACTACTTGGCTAAGATTAAAACCTTAATTTGTTCCATTTTATCTATTCCGTAATTCAGTATTTATTTATTGCAGCAAAATATGGCCGTTTTTGGAGTTTGTTTTAAGTTATAAAAATACTTATTAAAAAAAACTATTTTGTAGTTCTAAGCAAATACAAATAAATTAAAAGTTAACGATTGGATAGCCTGCCACAATCTGTATTCCTTTTTTAATATTTTAATCTGTACGTGTATGAATTTAGGATTTAAATAAAAGCAGGAACAAAATATGATCATTAAAATATCATGTCAAAATACAAGTATATAAATGGTTTTTCTGAATGTCTAAATTGGGTTAAAGGAATATTTACATACAATGCATTTACTGTAACAATTTTAAACAGAGAGGTTAAGGAACTTGATTGACGCTTATTATAACGCAATATTATTCCCTACTAGGGAATATATCTATAAATGTTACCGGCCAAACCCGATTTCAGGACAAACTAGTTTGGCCTAGGCCAAACTAGTTTGTCCTAAGCCCAATAGGATAAACCAGTTTGGCCTAGGCCAAACTAGGAAAATACCTATGCACACTCTTGGATAAACTGGCAGGGGGAAATCGACTCGGCTGGATATAGGTTAGAACGTGGTTATTTTTTTTTTAAACCCCGAAAACGTTTTTTTTCACTATAATAATAAATATATCATTATAGTGAAAATAAAAAAGGTTTTCAGGGTTTAAAAAAAAAAACCACGACGGCTAACGCCTTAGCCTTCTAACCTATATCCATCCGAGTCGATTTCCCCCTACCAGTTTATCCAAGAGTGTGCGTATTTTCCTAGTTTGGCCTAGTCTAAACTAGTTTGTCCTAAACGCGTTAGGAAAGACTAGTTTAGCCTAGGCCAAACTGGTTTATCCTAACGCGGTTAGGACAAACTAGTTTAGCCTAGACCAAACTATGTAGTTTGTCCTGAAATCGGGTTTGGCCGGTAACATAAACATCTAGAAAGATTCATGCAACAGCACTACAGATCATTAGCTATTAAGCGCTTAGTTTTGATCTAATTGGTATAGGCAAGCTTTGAACATAACTCAATCGATTGAGCGAGTCCAGATTTAACCTGGAAGCAATTGCTGTCGAAACTCCGTATTCTTCGGTCCTGTCAAGGATTTGTCAGACCAAATTTTTTTGCGGAAGAGAATTATGAAGCACCATAACCGCAGGTCATCACTAGACTGCGCAGCGACACCGTGTGTTTGACTCGGGACCAGAGGCGGATTATCCTAAAGGCAAAGTAGGCATGTGCCTAGGGGCGGGACGGTACAAAGGGGCGCGCGGGCAGAAAAAATATAAAATATAGCATAAAATTAGGGGCGCCGATGAGATGCTTGCCTACGGCGCTCTCAACGTTTAATGCGCCTCTGCTCGGGACTCCTTCGTTCCTTTGCCACACTAAACTCCCCCGGTTTAACCGGTTTCCCTTTACACCAATTTTAATTTATACAAGAGGGACGGATCGGTGCAAAACATATTATTTAGTTTTCATTCAGATCAACAAATAGCAGAATATTAGCATTTTTTGCGGCATTTAATTCATTCTTAATGTGCCTGTTAAAAAAATCATGATCGTAATAGATTTTTATGTTTTGTTAACAATTGACCTTATGTTTAGAGTTTATTGACACCTGTTATGGTTTTCAAAACTATGTATTTAATGAACCATTAAGTTATTTTTGTTAGAAAAAACACAGCTTATCAATTACTTATATCCTCTACTTAACCTTATATGTAGTCCCCTTGAGTTTTATAGTTTTTGTTACAAATACAGTCGTTAACGCGACTAACTGCAATATATTGTGTGTCTTCAGATAGGAATATGCCGGCAGATCCGCGATGCATACATGCATAGTAAATTAATAGCGTAGGCCGTCCAGCACGGTCATTGAATTGTCACCAATCGCATACATTATGCGTTTGTGATCGCGAACAGGTCCGATGAAAGGCCACCTTGTTCGATGGAGTGAAAATAATTGTACCTTTGTACTGTTTTGTCTATTTCTATCGAGTGATATTGTAACGGTAATGCTAAGCCGGTAATCTGCAATTAAAGTTCTTAAATGAAAGGGGTGCCGGTCAAGAGCCTTTGAACTTGAGAGACCTCTGCATCTCACAAATTATCTTAGTAAAAAGTTTAGAGCTGGCAAACTTTTTATGCAGTTTACTTTAAGGTCAACTGATAGGTAATCATCGAGAAGTAAAAAAAATATGTATGTAGAAAACATATTTTTATCATCAATAACATGGTGTTCAGTTATGCGAAAGCTTTGCTAATCGTTATTACGCCTTTTGACCATTTATCAGATTAAACCCGGAAAGCTCAACAACTAACATTTAACCACTCAACGCCGAACCGGCACTCGGGTGCCGCATAACAATAGATTTTCTATTGTGTCTAGTAATCCGGGGCTAGAAGGATTAAGTAGAATTATTGGAATTTTTAAAATATTTTGAATACCTTAATAAACATATTGGATTTTTTAACCTATTTTAAAAAAGTGATTTTGAATTCTCGGATAGGCATTATAGACTTTCAAATTGTATTAATAACACTAATTATCTAATTAATGCATCTTCATATAAGTCCCTACTTTGAAAATTACTTTCATTCCACTCAAAAATGCAGGTCAGGTCATAACGGTACACTCCGGGGCAGAATCGAACGTTCCAACTACTGCAGTTGCAAACAAGTTATGGCTCAACTTAGAACCGAGTACCGACTTACAAGCAACTAACTGCTTTTACGTATACTTTTTATATCAAGTTCTAATCAATCTTACTTTTTGTGTTTCTTGATATTATAAAGTCGAATTATTGTTAAAACGGACGGATGTCTATCTTGACTGACGGAGAGTTTTGGTCGGCCAGTTGTTTCGACCGCGCGCCCGCGCGCCTCTTCTTTGGCATTTTATATCAGAAAACCGAACTCTGATAGCAGTCGCCCCACAAAAAGTTTACTTGTCAAATACTTGATCAATGGTGGTGAAAAACAGAACTTTGTTTATTAGCTTAGCGTTATTAAAATGTTAAGATTTATCCAGCAAAGTTGCAAGCCATAGTTAGCAACCAGTAAATCTATACGAACATGTGAAAGTGAAATCTCTGTGAACACGTTTTCTAATGAACATTGTCATTTATTTTAAGAGACTGGGTCTCCTAATAGCCAGTTCCTGTCACCTACATATCACAAACAATAGATGGAAAAGAGTACAAAAAAACTTAGTTGAAATATTCATACACATTGAAAAAAAAAACAAACAAATTCACATACTTATTACTTTGATAATGTCAAACTTAAAAGGTAGGTATCATAAAGATATTAAAAAATTCGTGTCAAAGATGTGTTCCATTAGTTGCAGTAAATTATTCAATATGTAGATATTCTAAAATTAAAATGTTTTAAATAGTAATTTTTCTTTTTTAATTCGTAATACTAATAATTGTAGTTAGCAGAATATTTGTCCAGTTTTATGAGGCTTAGAAACTTACCATGGACTGGGTGGAAATATCTGATTTTTTTTACTGCTGCAGAGTATGTGTAAATTTGAACTGTATTATCATTATTTTTGGCATAAAATAGAAACACAATGAACATTTATCATAATGCACGTGCACAATCAGCATGTCAACGTTTTTATGATCTATGCGGCTCTCAGCGACCTAAATACGCAATCGCCATTCTAATACTATAACAAGGCTCTATTGTCTTAGAGGTTTCTACTTTTACTGGCAATGACCTTCGTTCTACGATGCTTTAAAACAATTATGCTCTAACAAAGAAAATTATAATCCTTGTTATGAAATTCTCTAGGGCCTTTTTTTAATAATCTTCTATAAATGTCATTCAGATTTATTGGCTGCTCTAGCGTCTTTTTTCTAACCGAATTGACCTGAAAAAAAAACTACTTCATACATTTTAGTAGGTAACCTATCCCGATTCTAGACCAGGCTAGACTTACTTATCGTATGCATTCGTTACCCGGAAAGCAGGATACTTTCCAATGAATATTTTGAATGTCAGCAAATAATTTCAACCAATAAAATACTTGCCGCAATTTATTTGCAGGTTAAACAAAAGTGAACACCGCACCGCAAACTAGAAACAATATCATCGGCTAAGATTTCAAGCCTCTTTTTTACAAAGTAGCAAAGTACCACTTGAGAAAAAAAAATCCAGGGTCTTACACAGCTTCATCATCATTATTTCAGCCAAACGACGTCCACTGCTGGACATAGGCGTCCCCCAAGGATCTCCAAACCGATCAGTCCTGCGCCACCCGCATCCAGTGGATTCCGGCGATCTTTATGAGATCATCGGTCCACCTTGTGGGAGGCCTACCACGGCTACGTTTCCGGTACGTGGCCACCACTCGAGGAACTTTCCGCCCCAACGGGCCGTGAGTCCTCCTTGCAATGTGTCCTGCCCACTGCCACTTAAGGCTCGCAATTGTTCGGGCAATGTCGGTGACCTTGGTCTTTCTGCGGATCTCATCATTTCTGATGCGATTTTGAGACTTTTTATGCGGCACATAGTAAGTTTCCACCACGCCACGTTTCCGTTCCATAAGTCATCGCTGGCAACACACACGTATCAAAGACTTTCGTCTTAAGGCACACACAGCTTAGCCAACGATATTACTTAGACAAAGAATTCCTCATAAAAATATTTAAAGTACAAAACCCAGACTGTTTTTTATACATACAGGCCAAGACTAATGGCTTTAAAGCCCTAATTGTTCTTGAATAACATTGAAGCGCAACGTTGCATCCAAATAAAATGCAGTACGAGGACTAAGCCTTATTGGATACAGGTCGCTAGCAACTTATATTCAGTAGGTACTGTACGCCATGTGGCTATTAATTAAGAGGACATGCAATATTGTGTATAGTCGTGCAATGACCGCTGGTATGATATTCAAACAATGCAAGGTCTTAAGGCTGATAACACAACTTTGGCGACTTCTCATCTTCTGAACTTGACTAGCAAACATCATGGCCAATTCACTATGTTTAAGTACAAATTAAATTTATGTATTTCCAAAAAAACTAAAGTATTTTTTATCAGTTTCAACATATTAAATATCTTGCACTATTGGTGCTAGTCAACGGTGTCAGGCACCATTTCGTTTGGGGCTAAATGACGTAGTAAGAATAATGTCCGAGGATATTCATTTATTTTTTACGGTGCACTGTCACAGTTTAACATAAAACTGTGGCACTGTGATGCATAACATGAATTTGTTATTACCTTAATTTTATTAATACCCTAGTTATGCCAGGCAGTTTGTTAAAAACATTTTTCAAAAATCGCTCGTCTATGTGATCGCCTCCTTTTCCTCTTTCCCTTCTACCTCAAGATAATCAAGAAATGTAAAAGGTGGAAGATTAGGCACTGGAATTGTAATATGAAAATCTACAATTGCTTTATACTTCGTGAGTATTAGTCAGCAATATTATTACATCAATAAAAACTGATATTAATCATACGCAGTAATGAAATAGAAAATTTTATTCCGATTTGTGTGATCGTTTTATGACAAATGCGTTGGACCGAAAGACATCAAACAAGCTTTTATTGAAGGCGAAATGGAAAGTACAGAAAACCGGCTCGGGTGCATATAGGGTTGTCAACCTAATTATTTAATAGACGATAACTTCACGACAAATTGCATTACATTTAAAAGAAGCCTGGTGGGACGAACGGGAATGAACCCAAAATTAAACTCAGTCGTACACATAATAAATTGTTGGGTTGTTAAATTGATCAATCTTTTCACGTGAACAAAACAACGAATATTTTTTACTACTCAATCAATAAAGATATTATTTATTTAGACATAATAAGCAAAATCAATCAGACATAATCAATATTACTACATGATGTGTCAATTATGTTATTGAAATATGCAGGCTCGTAATCGTAAGTTTATTTTAATTTTGCAATCGATTTATAACCAATCTTTGGAAATAACAAAACATATTTGTTGGTTTTTCTTGGTAACAATACGTGGAAACATTTACTTAACTATTTGATGGATGGTTAACTATTTATCACTAAATAATGAAATCTATTAGTAAAAAATTACACAAAATCATGCACACAGTTCTAATAAAAACATATAATATTAGCAGCCCTACTAGCGTGCATTCGGAAATTCACAAGTGTCGCTATTAAAAGACCAGCAAAAACCAGACCCGACCAAGATTTCATTTAGCTGATTTTGCCGACCCGACTCTACAGTTAGGACAAGTATTTTATAAATGCATCACGCATGAAATGTTTAATTATACATAACAAGCTGCCCGGCCCAGCTTCGCAGGGGTGAAAATATTTACAAACGTTGTCCTTATAATAAAACAACTAAAAAGAATGATCTAATTTAGCGCGCAAACATTCAGGCAGTTCATTTTATTGATTTACGAGTACATAAATGATAATCAATTTTATATATTAGATTCTGACGAATTTTCACAAGGTAGTCAGCCTTCAAAAGCTCTCCGTCATGAAGGGCTTAGAAAATGATGCTTTATAACACGGAACCAAATTATCCCATGAAATCGCTATGGTACGGATTCGCTTTATAAATTTTTAACCCTAATGCATTCGATCTGGTCCCCTTTCAACAGTTATGAAGGTCAAGAGGCCATCGTTTCATTGCACCTGCCTAATTTTGATTCATGGTACAGTCGGTGTAGAAGTTGTTTTAGATACCGTAAGATTAATTTCTAGACAATAAGGTATTTAGGTAATCTCACATGGTCAATTAGAGTTTCAGCCGACTCATATCCTGTGTACGATATGAATATTAGATATTTTTGGGCACATTTCTTTCCACGAGTCTTTTTCCGGATAGGTGATATAAAAAAACAAAAATATTCGAGATGGAAAACTCGCGATCGCTTAGTGGAATCGACAACTTTTCAACCATCACACCAAATCTCGATCGTCTTATCAATATTGTCGTCAATTTTGTAATCGTCGTACCTATTCTGTCGCGATTTCGTTGACAAACGAAATCTAGGTAGGATTTGGGAAACGCATTTGGATTTTTTTACAGATACGCGGCTGCAAGTTGGTAAATTAACTTACTATAGCATTGCAATAATATTGTAATTACATGATTAAGACTCGCTAAAGGTATTGTAAAAACTGTGTAATGGATTATTTAGGTAACATAAAAGCCTTGGTGATTCAAGAAAAGATTTTTTAGACTGCCTGTTTTTGCTTTATTGGGCTTCTAGAAAATACCAATTACAAATCACTTCCGTAGTCGAATTTCGGCTGCGATGGGCAAACTAAATAATACACATTGTATGCGTGCAAGCACCAGGTACACTCCCTATAACCCTTACTCTCAAATCACGGTGGTACAACAATCTGACACGACCGAAGAGAGATCAGAAGCAGGACCACGGATAGACGTGCGTTCCGAGGCAATGGGGTGCTTACATCTCCAACTTTCAGAACTACCCATAGAGGCAGTTTTATGACCATTTTCCCGTACATAAAAAACTTACGGAGAAGAACCCTAGATCAAGAAGATGTTGTCTAAAATACTATTTTTCTAGTAATGCCTGTGATTTTGGTAAGGTCAGTTTGATAACTGACAAACAAGTTGATGATAATTTATCCGACAGATAACTTAGACTTAAAATGTAGGTATTTAATGTAAGTAACCAATATAGTATGTAAACCAAATGTAAACATATAGTATAGTTAAGAGCCTATTTCTTCCTTATTTAAATAACATCGTTATTAATACCTATAGTAAACTATAAATAACCATACAGGTACCTAGGTACGAGAATAAGAGCGAGTTGGTATTTTGGTGAACCCCTATGTTATACAATTCGCTTAGATAGACAATTATAAACAAGCAACCTACATAATTACACGTATATACATTTTTCCTTATCAAAAATTAAAACCCTTAAAGGTAAATCAAAAACTAACGTCAATTAATGTTATTGTTAGATAGCAATACAACATGCAGCCAATAGCAAAACCGGAACATCCTACAAATTCAGAACCCCGAAAGCTTGGCTAAGTACAGACTACGTACGGACTGAATAAAATAATATTTTATAAATCTAACAAAAATAATATAATTTTATTTTATGTCTATTTATTGTACTATTTGATTAAGGAATAAAGCTCACTCGGAAACTTCCTTGAAAATAACACAGTAGGAAAATCTTACTTGGAACAATAAATATAATATTGCGAAAAAAAACTAAAAGATTTTCAGAGAAAACGGTAACGAAAAAATAACTGACCTACGCTTCTTAATACGCATCTGTCAATATCATAAGCTCAGCAAGGATCTTAAAGCTCTGTATAAAATTACACTACGTTGTAAGGTTTCTATTCCACAAGAATCTTTGTCAATAACGTGTAAATAAATAATTACGGATAATTATTATGGATGCATCTTTAAAGTCAATCGATAATGTCACAAGAAAAACAAGTCGTAAAAACATAACAAAAAAGAGTTCACTCACCTTTTGTAACACTTGCTAAAATTAGTTTACAATAAACACGTCAAAAATGCACGACACAAACAACGTCCCGGCGAAATTGTAACACAAAAACAATACTAAAATTAAAATTACCCGCGAAATACAAGTATGTTACTGCGT
This sequence comes from Mecyna flavalis, assembly GCA_949319885.1. Lineage (NCBI taxonomy): Eukaryota > Metazoa > Arthropoda > Insecta > Lepidoptera > Crambidae > Mecyna > Mecyna flavalis. The sequence goes on from OX439439.1 coordinate 6,300,096, forward strand.
ACAATTCCCGTTGACGCGTTAGTTTTTAATGTTTTGTTTTTTTTAATTTCGGTGCGGAGTTCGAAAATCTAATGTTTTCGATCTACCAGAAATTATCGCGCACATCCAGCGCTGCTTGGCGCGCAGACTGTTATAGTGGCAATGGCAAAGACGGTGCACACCACAGCTCGTTTCAACTCATTTCCGAGCGGGTGCCAACCGGCAGCTGTCAGGCAGACTGATCACTCGCCCATGCGCACACACGGAATACGAAGGGCGCATGCGTTCCCGATGTTCGAAATAAACTAAGTAACGCAACGCAACACACTCGACTGTAACTGTTCTATAACATCCTATAATGGTAACAATTCACTCACACAAAGCACTCTTTCAAAGCGCACGACTGACGCATCTACGTATGTTTAAACAATGAGTGCAATACTGAATAGTCGCAGTTTCATTGTGATAACATTGATTAATTGTTTAATAGGACACACATAAATGAAAACAAACCATGAATAGCAATAACAATTCTCTAATCTAACAGACCTATTAATGTTAGTCCTGGTCTGTATTCATCTATCTTCATAAACTTCTAAATTTAAAATATGTAGGTATATGTTAATTAATTATTGCCTAATGTCGTAATCACGGAATAAGGTATGTACTTATCTATATATATAAAAGAAAGTCGTGTTTGTTACAACACTTATAACTCGAGAACGGAAGCACACGTATAGTTTATAACCGGTATTAGAACATAGGATACTTTTTATCCCAGAAAAGTGGAGGGAAGGGGGTATAGTTGAAAAAGGAAATTACGCGCGGTTGAAACCGCGAGAGCGACCGCTAGTATACATACATATAAATAGCACTGTTGATTCCGGATTAAATCTAGTTAACAATTATAACAACTAACAAACCTAATTAGGATCTACCTACAAGTGATCCTTTTCATGAGCGAAGAAAAATTTAATTAATTAAAAAGTATTTACGGACTGTAAGGTTTTCTGAAATAAATCGGTCCACGATACTTATTAATAACGGGTTGTTATTAATCGATCACCAATCTATCCTAACCCACAAAAACACTAAGTTATCCTACTATTTTTTGTGGATCAGTTTAAAAAGGTACCCTATGTCACCGTGTAGCTTTCCAAAAGCGAAAGAATTTTTCAAATCGGTTCAGTAGTTTCGGAGCCTACTCAATACAAACAAACAATCCAATCTTTCCTCTTACGAGTAATATTAGTATAGAGTAGAAATAGGTAAGCTTGTCAGTTTCTTACGTGAAATGTTGGTTCGAAAAAGTTCAATAGGTACGCAACTAAAGTATGTCATTCACACTCTTCAGAATTCGCCTTCATACGTTTAGCACGGTAACATTACCGTGCGTTTAGCGACCGAACTCGTACTTTGTCCGGTAACCCGTTTACTTTCAATGCAGCAAAAAATTGCATAATATACCTTTATTGTTTTTAACAATGACTTTTTAGACATGTTTTTCTTAACCCGAGGCGTCACATAGCAAATATTGCATGAATCAGGTAGGCAGGATAAAAAGTAGAGCAAATGCTTTTTTCATTTCTGATATCGCTGACCACCCTTGTGGTTACTGTTTAGTTACAAAGACAAATCTGTATCTGGTTTCCTACCTTTACGCTAAAACATGGACAGGGGGCCAACCAATCTCACTTTGACTTGGCAAGGCATGAAAAATCGAACGAAAATGTTGTGAATAGTTGTGTTATCGGATTTGCTAGACATTTTGCTCCCTTTTACAATTAGCTAGCCCTCGTCCAATGCGGTTGTTAATTGTTATTTTTATCCAGCTTAAACTAGTTTGAAATAGACTTGTTATAGTCTTTTTGGGTACAGGTTTGCATGCATATAATATCTGCGGTATGCACTGATCTTTAGCTTTATATACAAAAATCAACATACTTCCTATATCAGTTTAAATAGTGTATACAGACGTGCACAAAAAATCTCATTATTAGTAACGTATAATCTGGTCGTAGAATAATAATTGGTGGCGTGCTTTTGACATTGTGTTTTTTTTTCATCTTGTTTAAGGCTAAGGACAATGACCTATGACTCACGGTAATGGGGTATTGAGCAAGATCGTCTAGGTGGTGGATTTCAGGGGTGAGTGATGCACTGACATGGCTTAGAGCGTATTTCCGTCAGTGGTCACTGGTCATACAACCTTGTTACTGCAGGATTTATTTACCTAGACAAAGGTTGAATCTAACAAAATGCAGTGGATCCCCGCTGAATTGCGTACAGATCACAGAAATCTAACAGATGCATTAATTGTAAGAGGCCCTAGAATACGATATTTTATTTTAAATATACCGAATTTTAAAAAAAAGTTATTCTAATCAAGTGCTTTGTATGGTAATTCAATTTGTTACACTACTCGCAGCACTGAGGCTAGTAAGACTAGGGTTGCCAACTTTTTTTACAATAATTAAAGTATATTTAGGTGTGGGAAGAAAAATAAACAGTATTTTACAAAAATGAACAGTATCTTATTTTGTAATTTATTGAAGACATATTTTTAGTGCTTCTCGCGCAACATATTAATTTAGTCATTTTTTATAGCTTCATTAGCCGCACCATAATCAAAACTGTGATACTGAAAACAGTATTTTATATAAGTACTTTATTTTTGTTTAACAGTAAAAAGTATAATGTAGTGAAAAACAGTAGGTATAATACTGTTTTTAACAGTATGGTTGGCAACCCTAAGTAAGACTCCCATACCAAATTCTACCTATTGCTAACTTGAAAATAACTTAAGAAGGAAATCACATCTTTTTAATCGCTCGACTGCCGCCTAATTAAGCGTATATATACAGTCGTGGTCAACTAATTAGGGACGCTATATGACTAAAACACAAGATCGTCCCTCAAGTCCGAAAAAGAAATCTCTATGGGGCTTTGAAGCTTATAGTAATTCATAACAAGTAATTTGGCTAGTATTCCAAATATTTAAAGGCTAGGAAAGCTAATAGATAGTTGAGATCAATATTATTTAAATAAATAAATCCTTGTCACTTACACATAATTGACTTTATGGGTGGACAACTAATTAGGGACACGTAAAATTTTAACTGTAAATATAAATAATTTGTAATTACATATTTAAGTTTTCAGGACATAAAAAGTTTTCAATAATCAAAACAGAATATAAAACAAATTATTAAACGTATTTTTAATACCCAGTATGGTTGTTTTTGTTTGTTTATAACCATTTGACATCAACGCAGCAGCAATGCAATCAAATTATTACTGGTTTCCAAAGAAATATTATTCCAAACACCTTGAAATGTCCCGTAAATCTTTTTTTTTAGTGCCAGTACGTTGAGCTGCACTTTCTTCTTCGCTTCATACCATAAGTGCTGTATCGAGTTTGGGTCTGGGGTGCTTGCGGGCCATTCTACTACCAACACTGACTGTTGCGCTAGGCACGATTTAACAGAGTGCGCGGTATGTTTTCGGTCGTTGTCGTGTTTAAACCGTCCAATAGACTGGTAAGACTTCTTCAGCATACTACAGCATCGTTTCCTTCAATATTCCTTTGCATTGGAATTGATCAAGTTTATTTTCGATTATTTTTATAGGCCCCACTCTATGTCTAGAAAAACAGCCCCAGAATTGAATATTGTCGCCTTCATGTTTCACCTGCTTTTTCGTGTACTTTGGATTATTTTCGGACTTTATAAGTCATTGCACGTATTGTCTGTATTGTCTGCCATCGAATGAAATAAGATTTATACTGGTCTCGTCAGAAAACCGCGAATTTCTCCATTGAGCAACAGTCCAATGTCCATACTTTCTTGCAAACGCCAACGGGCTGTTTTTTTTGGACATGGAGTAGGATCTATAAAAATAATTGAACGTAAAATTGATCAATTCCAATGGATTGAATATTGAAGGAAACGATGCTATAGTATGCTGAAGAAGTCTTACCAGTCTAATGGACGGTTTAAACATGAGAACTACCGAAAACATACCGCGCACTCTCTGAAATCGTGCCTAGCGCAACAGTCAGTGACGGTACTAGATTGGCCCGCAAGCAGCCCAGACCGAAACCCGATACAGCACTTATGGTATAAAGCGAAAAAAACAGTTGCAGCTCAACATACTGCCAGTAAAAGTCAGCTTTACGGGACATATCAAGGTGTTTGGAATAATATTTCTTTAGACACCTGTAATAATTTGATTGCATTGACGCCGATGTCAAATGGTTATAGCTAATAAAGACAACCATACTGATTATAAAAAATACGTTTAATGATATGTTTTGTATTCTATTTTTATGAATGAAGACTTTTTATGTAATAAATACTTAAATAATTACCAGCTTATTCATATTTACAGTTAAAGTTTTACGTGTCCCTAATTAGTTGTCCATCCCTAATTCAATTGTATAAAAGCGGCAATGATTTTTTTATTAAAAAAAATTGATTGGCACCTGCTATTTTGTTTCCTGACCCTAAAATATTTAGAATACTAGTCAAATTACTTGTTATCAATAGGTACAAGCTTCAAAGCCTCGTAGAATATTTTTTTCGCACTGAAGGTACGATCTTATGTTTAAGTGATAGAGTGTCCCTAATTAGTTGACCACGACTGTAAATAGCACGCAGTACAAGCTAATTCAAGCAAAAGCCAAATCAAAAATAATTGTGTGGACGAGCCGTTTGGTGTAATGGTCGAGAAGTCGGCTATTACACCAGAGGTCGCGGGTTCGATCCCCGCACGGTACAAACATTTGTGTGCATGAACATGTCTGTTTGTATCGGTCTGGGTGTTTCTATGTATAATATGTATGTATTTACAAAAAAAAAAAGTATATAAGTAATGTTTATCCGTTGTCTGGCACCCATAGTACAAGCTATGCTTAGTTTGGGGCTAGGTGTGAATAATGTCCTGGGATATTTAATTTATCATTTAAAGGCCTCATAGGCCAGCAGAGCAACCAAGGCCAACCAGAGTAGAGATGTCACGAATATTCGGCTACTATTCGGTATTCGGCCTATTCGGCCAATTTTTTTAATATTCGGTATTCGGCCGAATAATACATACTATTCGGCCGAATACCGAATACCTAATCATGAAAAAAGACACGTCATATTACTCAAGATTCTATGTATTTATTAACAAATTACAATCTCTTAGTAAGTAAAATTGACCATGATGGATGAAAACAAGTTTTTCAGCATTTGTTGGTAGCAAACGATTACGCTTTTCATCGTAAATGATACCAGCTTCGGAAAATAACCTCTCGCTGTACACGCTACTCCCAGGAGAAGAAAGATAAACTTCAGCAAATTTCGAGAGATTTGGTTATTGTTTTTCATTTACTGACCAACACTTGTAAGGATCAGCCTTCCGATCTAGACGAATAGTTTTCAAAAACAATCTAACTCATTTGCAGGGAGACAGGTTGCGACAGGTTGGTTCTTGTTTACGCGCTCGCTAAACATGTATTTTGTGCCGAATATTCGGCCGCCGAATATTCGGCGCTTCGGCCGACAGCGTTGCCGAATATTCGGTATTCGGTATTCGGCCAAATCACTATTCGTGGCAACTCTAAACCAGAGGCTAAAACTTGGTGAAAAAAATTACCCGTTTGGTATCAACAAGCGAATTATGTTGTTATACAAAGAATAATACATTTATAATCTAATAATAGAGGGAAAATTAGTTAAGCTTATGTAACTTGCATTCGAGAAAATACTACAAGGCCAATATGATTACTTTTTTGTTACATGTCTTTTTTTGGGTGGTGATTATATCAGATGATATGTATAATTGTCTACGAGTAAGCAATCAATACCTTAAAAGGCTAACATTTTTCTTATACTCTTAATTTTTTATAAAGTTTTTTATCACGATAATTTATTTATTGATAAATGTTCGACAAGCGGATTCTTCGTATTTATGTAGTTAACTGAAAATTCAATGTCACAAGTTTAGTTCTGTTTGAAAAAATATTTAATTTTTGACTTTCGATTTCATTTTTGTTGATAGATAAAAAATTTGATTTAAATCACACAAAATATATCGTGTAATACACTAAGTGCCTGAAATCCAAAATAAAGTCTTGTACCCAAAGAATCCCGTCGAAGAGATCAAATGAAACAATGAAATTTATTTACACATTACATCTCAAAACATGATCATCTTAAATGTCCAAACAACGGATGGGCTTTATTAATCAACGATAACGTTACATCGAAAATTAAGAACGTGTTTGTAAACAAATTATAATAGGAGCAGAAAACAAATGAATATCATTATCAGACTACATAATATACATAGAATATATCTTTTAGCCACGCGCGGGTCGATGAAACTTTTCATTGGTTTTCATTTTGTGGCAGCCAGTAGGTACACTTTAAATCAAAGGTTCGAAGATCAGAGGAGACAACAGTGTGACGGCACATTCAGAGATTCGACCTGGCTAAGAGTTCCTCAATGGAATAGAACGCAGTGGCCACTTACCAACAAGCCGGCTTCGTGCCCGTTTGTCAACTAAGCATTAAACCATCTTTTGATGTAAGAATGTACCTACATGCTTTACAATTATAATAAAATAGATAAAAACAATAAACTACAGATTTTTATGGTTCAATCGATACCGAGATGGCATAATGCGCTCAGCATAAATAAAATAAAGTGTTTCATAAAACTTCAATCCAGTTAAGTAAATGTCTGTTGTTTTGTGTACAGGAAGTTTCAAATCGAAGGTTACACAAGACTTGTTAAAATGTTCAGTATCATATAGACTTGTCATGATCGTAGCTTTAAAATGTCAAAAGCAAATATTATATAAACAACGCTATAATCGCAGCTCTAGCTGTGTTCCGGCGATGTTATTGTGGCCAGTAAACTTGACATCAAAGGCTCGAAGATTAAACGACCCTACAATGTGGCAGCACATTAAGCGACGCATCCTGATGAAGAGAGTCCCTCAATGGAATTGGCCGCAGTGACCGCTTACCATTAGGTGGGCTGCGAGTCCGTGTAGGTGTAAACCGGCTAGCCAGTCGAACTCTGAAAAAGACCACCCACCAGACCCTTGGCGGGAATCGAACCCACGACCGGGTTTTATACCCGAGCGGCTTAGCCACTGTTCCACGGAGGCGGTTCAAAGCTACTGTCGTCGGTACCTGACCTCCATTATTAACCTTTTGGCAAAGGACCGATACGACAGCCGACAGTTGCAAACAAATCCAATTATACGCATAGATTATCAGGAATAGACTAAACAAAATCAAGGACTACAAAACGACTACTTAGTCATACTTAGGCAATCTGTTATACCACTTACACAATAATAATAATAAATAGATAATGAAAATGGGCCTGAGAGCTTTTAATGAACCGCCATGAATAAAAATACTGGAAAATTATCTCCACGCGGTGCTATCTAAATCTCGTACAAAGCTTATACTTATGAGTAAGCACATCAACCTAGGTAAGGTATCCTTAAAATGTAAAATTCAAACAACTAATTTTCATCAGCTTGTGCAACTGATACACTTTTTCTAAATAATTGAAATGAAAGTTACGTATTCAATCGGCATTTTTGGCTCTGTAGAAATAATCCAATTGATTTTAATATTTAGAGGTGCAGAAAGTTTGCCGTAAAACTAGATCCTTTCTGACCCGTGGAACGCTAAAGTGGTAGCAGAACCTAGGTGATCCACGGGTACAAAAAAGTAACCGTGGAACACCTAGGTAAACCACTTTGGCGTTCCACGGGTCATAAGCGATGTCCGTCGCATGAATTTTTATTTCAAGTAATTCCCTTACGAAGTCCACGTCATCCCTCTATCAATGAACAATTGATAATAATTCATTTACATTGATAAGTATAATTTATAAATCGTATGATACTGTATATTTACCGGTCTCGTTTCCGTAACTGCTCAGTAGTTGACTGCACGTTCAAACGGTAATTAGACGCATTTATTAATGAAATGAATTATTTATTAATCGGTAACGTAGGACAGGAGAAATAAATTTAATTTTCCTGAATTTACATACACATCAAACAACAATTTGTCTGTAGATAATTTCTGTCTCAATTAGATCAATAAATGCAAAAAAACGTTTGATAAATGCGGTTTTATAATCACTAACCCGAGTTCGAAAAATCCGACTCAAATATTGCTCGTCCGCGCGTCCGTATAAATTTGCTAATGTAAAAATTAAATTATAGGTATAACAGCTAACTTAACGCCTCGATGGTCTAGAGGTTTAAGTACCGGGCCGAGATCTCGGGGTCCTGGGTTCAATTCCCGGGTCGAGCTAACTTTGTGTCGGTTTTTTCGGACACAGCTCGGGTTTGTGATCACCAATCCGCATTTGGCAAGCGTGATGATTAAGCCAGTACCCATCATTGTAACGAAAATTTGATTTCAAGGATTTGGCCTGCAGGAGGCCTTTGCCTTGCAGTGGGACATTAATAGGCTGATACTTTTACTTTAACAGCTAACTTAAAAAAATATGATGTTAAGTAAAAATAAACACAGTAAGGTATATTATGGGACAAGTATTTAGGTACTACTTTCAATTCCGAAGTTAAACTGGTTTTTGGTGTAATGAAAAGTGAAACGGACTCATTTGCTGTCAGAAACTTCGAGAACTTATAAAGGTCTTATGACACCATCTATTGCACTGAGGAAATGATAGGTATAATGGTTTCGGGTTTCCCTTTTTGTACCTCAATAGAAGAAATAACAGAACTCAAACGCTACATGAGAGTTTTTCTCGCTCGATAACTTTTTAGCCATGGAATGATACCGACTTAGGCTCAGTTTCTCCCTCTAATGTGTCCTAAGGATTGCATTTTTGTAGTTACTAAAGTATCTTGCAGTTGTTAGTTGATCAGTCGATTCCTGATATCCTTTAGGAATTTCAACGAAGACGCTGAATTTTGTCTTATTGTATTGCAGTTGGGATTCCGATTCTTTAAGAACTTTTACGAGTGCATATTGTAAGGATTATTTCAGAAGGTAAACCGCGTAGCAGCACTTTCAGCGCGGCTTCCTGATTAAGACCTTCACTGGAAATACATACTGGAATAGGCCGCAGTGGCTGTCTGCGCACTAAACATTAAAAATATAGCTTAGTTATCGAAACAAACATGATCTCAATCCATGCAAAGTTTATACATATTACAAAACATTTTAACGTTGCCAACAGCATGTGAACTCAAAATCCTAATGAGAATAGCGTTTTCACATAACACATTGCACACACCATAGCTAATGCGGCGCTCGGCGGAAAATGTCTCAAGATCCCGTTAAGCGATTAGTTTCATATTACCAATAGTGATGTTTTTTATACCATGACGGTGGCAAAGAAATCGCACAGCCCAGTATGGTAAGTGGTCACCGCTGCACTGCCTATGAACGCTTGCAACACCAGGGGCGTCTTAAGCGATTTGCCGACCTATTGAAAACCTATTTATTCCCTTGTTCAAGAACCCCATATTGTATCCCTCTGGGAGAACCTTCGCAGGGAGTTCATTTCACAGTCGAAGGGTCCGTGGGAGGAAATTCCCTTAAACCGAACTGTATATTATGACCTTTTGGGCTCCAAAGTGTAAGCGTGAACTCCATGTCAATGGCGAAATGTAAGTACCTACTTACTATAATGAACGAAGGTGTAGTAACCGACGAGTTTAAAACTTCGCTTAACATGCGTAAGGTTTGAATCTCGAAACGCATCTATGGATTTTTCTAAGCTAGCACTTCCAAGTTTCTGCCACAGTTCGATTTCAAGGCTGCAGCTTCGCAATCGCAAAAGAACTTGTCACTCTGATTTTGAAGGACTTTGCCCTACCTAATATCACTCATAACCCAGCATTATTATAAAGGAAATAGGAAGAACGTGCGAAAGAGGTTTATTATGTAGATTATTAACTTTGTATGTTTTAATAGCCTATTGGAAGCGACTCAGTTACAAACAATGTGTTTTTCATTTATTTATGGACACTTATTCTATTTAAAAACGCTTAACTGTAATCACCGCTGTGAAGTTTTTAATAGTTTTACTTTTTATTGCTGTTTCTGCAATGATTTTGTTTACATAAAATGTCACATTTTGTTAGAAACTTTCCAAACTCTTCCTAAAGACTTGCAGGTATAGATAAAACTGCTGGAAACTAAAATTTCTTTCTTAGCATTACCTACTGCACAACATTAAAGTAGGTACGAGCCGCGAAGATGTTGGCAAAAACCTAGAGTAAGTATTATACCTAGATATGAAAATGAATAACAGCACGTGTATCGTTCGTATCAAATGTCAAAAGCAATTTTAGATCTCTAAATATAGTTTACAAGTACTTGTACCTAGAAATTAATCCCAATTTCATCCACTTTTCTAGAGTGCAACAATGTAAACAAATTCTTGTGTAATTGCCAGCATGAAATCACATCCCACGACATTAGTATCTAATTACACAATAATTATCGATAAATGAGGTACATACTTAGGTTACTTTGTAATTGAAATATAAGTATACCTTTTTTTTAACAATTGTAACTGAAAAATCGCCGTGTCAACATAAAAGGAGCATATAGATATAACTCAAAACTATATGTAGTATTGAGTTGCGGATTCGATTATCCGCTTAGGAACAGAAATAAAAGTGTTTTTGTTTGCCCATCTTTCACGTCGCAACGGATAGCTTGAGCTGGAGACTATAAAAGACTACTTTTTAGCACGGAAAAATATCACATCCCCCATACCTATCAGGTATATGTTGTATTTAAAGTCGTGGCCAGAAGAATAGTAAAACCTAAATTTAAAACGACAGACGTGAAATCTAACACAGATCAACGGTCATGGAACTTAGTAGATTTCAATGTGCACGAAATCGTGAGGACATTGGTTTTGTTTAACCTTTTCCACGCCAATGTCTGATATATCAGACAAACCATTTTCGTGCCCACCACGCCAATGTCTGATATATCAGACAAAAAAACATGATCAAGAAACGTTGTATTTTTACTTGCCTGAATGAGTTGAGTATAACCTAATAATTTTTTGGAATTTTTTTTTTAATGGTCGTGGCGTGTGGGGCACCATTTTCGGAAAAAAGCGTGGCGGGGAAAGGGTTAAAAATCGAACCTGCACTCCGGCATAATATTATGACAACTTGCTGAGAGAATAAGGATAGTGGGATCCTTCTCATTACCCATCAGATAACCCATCTATATGTTTTCATCTAAGGCCTATTCCATTAGTAAACACTTCAATAAGAAGCTTTGCTTCTGTATACATAAATAAGTTGCCTTATTTGCTTTGAACGGGACATAAAATAATAAGGAAAGCCAGATATTTCGTCTTTTAAATTTTCACTATAACAAGTCTAGACGGATTTTTAAAAAAAATTTGAGTAATATAATTTTATGACCAAATATTGCAGTCCTTGTAGGTGTTTGCGTTTATTTAAAAAAAAAGTTGATCAATAGAACGACTATAACATTGCTAATCCAGATAAATATGATGTAATTCATGTAATAACTGATCTGATTATAATGATGCGCTGACAGCTCTACAATAAATGATAAATTGTCGTGTTTTAATAACTTATTAGGTACTTACCTTTGCAACATTGCTAAATATTAATGCTAAATAAAGAATTTTGTATTTGTTATTTGGAAGTTTTGGAATTTGAAATCAATGACTCATGATCAGAGGAGTTAAGAGAGTAGCAGATTGAACGACAATTCTTAGTTAAGTGCCCCTCAATAGAAGCTCAGGTAAGATGCGAACGATAATATAACGTAACAATATTTCAAATATATCACTATCCGTATAACGGAAATGCGTAACTGGTGATTCGGCCGAAGAAAATATCCGTGCAACGTTATCCTCAATAAAAGTATTAAAAGATGAACTAATGGGTATTTACCAAATACTCCTTAAAATTCACTACACGGTTTATACGAGGAAAAGCGATTAATTATTTGATTGAATACAAAATATACCTGATGACTACTGTCTGCATCTCTTTGGTTAATAATTTTAACCGCATATGTACGCGATGCCGGTTCCAGGAATGATATTTTGAATTATTTTTTTTTGATATACCTAATGGCACAGCGACACAGAACATAATTGGGCGTAGTTAAGCGAAAACGTTCCAACCCAGGTGAAATTGATTTAATATGATCAATCCTTCTATTTTGACACTTTTTTATCATTACAACATAAAAATTTCAGCTTCTAAATTCAAACTTCGTAATTTTTATGTTGTAATGATGTGATGTTGTAAAAATTATCCAGAATTACTTTTTTGGTTAAATAATGTCATAAGAACTTTATTAGGAATTGGACTAGATGTACGGGCTATAGTATCAGATTTAGGTTCAGATTTTTGAAGTGCATCAAAAGCAAGAAATGTCTTTACAGAAAAAACTTGGTTTAAAATTGACGGCAAAAAGATATATGTAATATTACATTTTTGACGCCCCACATTTATTTAAATGTGTCAGAAATAATTTAATAACCTATGATTTTCACTTTGGTGATAAAATTGCTAAGTGGCAGCAAATCGCACAACTCACAAGTTTATGGGAAAGATAGTAATAAAGATTTAAAATTAATGCCTAAGTTAACCGAAAGAAAAGCATATCAAACCTAATAATTTTGACAAAATGCGGGTCAAATTTGCTACAGATATTGAGCAGAACCGTTGCTTCAGCAATGCACGTTTACGTGGCAGCCAAACTAATTGAAGAAGAAGCTAAAGATACGATCTAAATGATACTCTTTTCCAATAATCTGTTCGATACATTGAATTCAGCTTCGGTGCTCAACAATTATACTTACAAAAGAGCTTATCAAGGCAAAGAAGACCAAAAAATATTTTTACTTAAAGCTTTACAGTTACTAAAATCTCTTGACCTGAAAAGTCTGAACAAAAGTCCCAAAACATAAGGAGTTTATTTGATGATTTGAAAGAAGATGGTCGTAACTTTCTTTTAACAAGGAATTTAAAGACTGCCTTGAAAACTATTTTGGACAAATACGTAAACAAGGCGGCAACTGTACTGAACCATCAGCTATACAGTTTAGCAGACCGTTCAGGAAATTATTTTTACTGAATATATTGAAACCCACAAAGGAAGGTAACTGAAGATGACTTGAATGATATCTTAATCAAAGTAAGTGATTATGTCAAGTTGTCAAACGAGGTAACAATTGAGGAAGAAAGTGAGGCATCCATCGGTCCAACATTGAATGTGAAAACTACCGATTACAGAAATGACTTATATATCTATCGGGCTATTTATTACAAAAGTGCATAGCGTAACATGGATGTCGCAAAATGATTGACTATTTCAAGATGCAACAAGAAGCTTTAATCTCTCTAGGGATACTTTGTATGCATATTATAAAGAATATAATAAAAAACAATGCCTTATGGGCGACGGCGGGGCTGATTACACTACCAGAGTCATTCATAAGCTACGTGGAAGCACTTGAAAAGAGATTTAATATTTATTATTTTATAAGAAATAAAAATGGTTTATCATCAAATATAGGAAAAGCCTTGTTGGCTGCCATGGCCCAAGAAACCTTTGACATGCCATGCCAATGCTTCCCTTTGCTTTTTCTAAAAAAATTATACCTACATACGGCTACGAATTTTTGCAGTCATAAAAGATAATAACAAAAATTATAAAAGTAATCGAAAAAGCAGAAAATTTATGAGAGTTAGCAATTTATAATGTCATACAGTTTTTTCTTGTAACCTTTTTTGTTACCTAGTGTTTAAGTGTTATTTGTTTAATTTTTCTTTATTTTGAAGATTTTTTAACTTTTGTTAAGTAGATAGTAATCTGCGCTTTTAATTAAAAATTAAATTACAAAAACTTATTACAAATCAAACCTACTTTCATTAACATGTCCTTGCACAAGTTTATATTTCTGTAGCAACCCTAGCGTTTACACGCTCGGCTCAAGGTCGCTGGCGCTCGAACTCTCTCGTACAGAGAGTGTCACGGGTGTGGCAGCGACCCAAAGAGAGTCTTGGCCTCCGATATTAATTTAAGCCACTTCGGCCGGTCCTGGGCCCTGGGCCTCCTCCCGCCAGTTCATAACGCCGAGGGTGCTTAAATCCTTTTCCACCTCGTCACTACAACGGTACCTAGGGCGGCCAATAGGACGTCGGCCAACCTTTTCTCCTTCTCCATGAGCCATCCTGCAACCTCACTGCAACTGGACCCAAAATCTTTCGCATTACTTTTCTTTCCGCGATCAACAGTTTAAATTTTTATCTTTTTGTGTTAGCGTCCAGGCCTCGCATCCATACACGTCTACACGAGTATCGAAAATTCGCTTATATTTTTCGGTGTCAATGATGGTCAAGTGCGCCCATTAGCCCCGTCACTAATTACTGTCTTAATGTAGGCTTTTGCTTAGCTTTATTTCAAGGAGAAATCTTTTTACGCATACTTCACAGTTTACGGGTCCTGGGTGGGATTTAAATGAAAGATGGATGCAAGAAACCAGATCACACTAGACTAAATGAGCGTAACTAAGATCCGATTTGTAAGCACACGTCTTTAGCGGATGTATGCGGGCCTTAATTAGTGCTATTAGGCAAATGCTTCTGAATAGGAAGTCAATTGGCTGTCTGGTTTTCATTATGATGTCATTTGATGACGGCTGGTAAAAAGTATTACCCTATTACATACCTAACGTAGAAGATAAAAGGCGGTATGTGTATTCACTAACAAGAGATATGTTCTAAAGGTCCGATATTATGCTCGCAAACGATTTTCAGGTAGTTGTGACACTTGTGACCACAACCTTTTATAATAATTGAATTAACTAGTTAACTAGTTGCTTCCATTGTGGTTCTTAGAATGCGCCTGATCTTGTTATTACTGCAAATACACACAACATAAACTTTTGTAATCAGCTTTCTGTATAAGCATTTTATGGAGGTAATAATTATTCGCATATCAAAGCAAATCGTTACCTAACATAACCCGACTTACATTATTCTTTGCCATTAACGTCCGAAATATTAATACTTTTTAAGACTGAATGGACTCAAAGGACTATAGCTAAATGACAAGAGTCGCGAGTGTAATAGTCGTGATGAGTCAAAGTAATTGACTTGAGTATAATTAAGTTATCGTTTTTAGACAATACACGATGTTTTTGAATGAAGTAAGAACTGTCAGAATACCAGCGACCGTCACGCGCACCTGCCGTTGCGGTCATATGCTGAGCGGAGACCATTTTGGCTCCAAAATTTTAGTATTTTAAGTTTAATATTGTTATTATTTTAAGTTCATTTTGTTAATTTTATCTTGTAGTTTAAGTTCATTTTATTTAATAATGTGTTGTACATAATTTTTGGTGCCAAATAAACGTTTTTCTATTTCTATTTCTATAACTGTCAAAAATATGATTACTCGGGAAAAGAACTCACGTTCGTTTAATGTTTACAAACGGTCGCGCGGTCATTTGGTGTAATTGTCGAGAAGTCGGCTATTACCTACACCAGAGGTCGCGGGTTCGATCCCCGCACGGTACAAACATTTGTGTGCATGAACATGTCTGTTTGTATCGGTCTGGGTGTTTCTATGTATAATAAGTATGTATTTACAAAAAAAAAGTATATAAGTAATGTTTATCCGTTGTCTGGCACCCATAGCACAAGCTAATCTTCTCGACAGATGACTGCATTCCGATACCGGTGGTAGAGTCACTCTGTAATTGACGATTCATAAATACTTGATACAAGTTTACATGAATAAAGAATATTTTGATTTTGATTTTGATTTTGATTTTGAATGCTTAGTTTGGGGCTAGATGGCGCTGTGTGAATAATGTCCAAATATATTTATTTATTTATTTAATTACTTTGTTTGACTAGTCTATAGATACGAGTGTTAGTGTTACGAGTAGGTACATATTAATGTGTCAGGGTATTATCTGTGGTATTACGCAGTAAATTCAATCTTAAAATACAGGACTCCAGACAACCGTTACAGCACCAATTTCTTGTCAAGACTTCCTGTTCTAATAGGAACTGTTTATTATACAATACCCACCCGATACCAGAGGTCAATATTATTAAATCTAAGTTTCATTGACATTTTGCACATTAAGATTACCTACCCCGAAAATAAAATTATAAACACTAATAACGCGAAGGTTGATCTAAAGCTTGCGTTACACGAGGAAAAATGCATTTTACATATATTTTTAGTTATTTAATTGTACTTACTTATCGTACTACACAATACACATACAAACCTACTACTAGGTATACTTTTCCGCGCCTGGCTTCAAATCCCGGGTTGGACCAATTTGTGATTGGGTTTTTCTGTTCAGAATACCGTCTGTTTCACAGTCCGGAGTCTGGAAGTCGACGTTGTAAAAATATCTTCGTAGGTACCTCGGAAAACACGTTAGGCCGTTGGTTCTGCGCCTGGTCTCTCCTCGAGCGTGTTAAACTGCAGCTGTCCCACAGTGTAATGAGAGTGAGGGAACAGGGAGTACACCTGTGCTTGCGCACTCAATAATACCTATAGGTACCCCGAGTTGGTTGATCGTAAAGATTAACAGCCGTATTTTCGTTTCATTTTACGGGTCTTGGGGCGTTTCGCACCACAAGTTATTACGCGCTTTAAAGTGTATTTTATGAGCTACTGCCACTGCAAAGATAGATACAGAAAAACTCACTTATTTTCCCAGTGACCTCAAAACGATGAAATGCCTTTTGATGATGATGATGATAATACAAATTTACTCTCTGAGAGCTGGGTGCAATTTTCAATATGTTTTGGAATTTCGGAATAACTTTATCTCGTGTAACACATTTTTACTGCATTAAGAAACTGATTTCTTTTTTTATTTTACATATTAAGTAGATAGTATTGAAATGGCCAACCAACGCTACAACCTGCATATACATAGATTAAAAAATATAAAACATAGTTAATTCATAATTACTTATTTTATCAGCTGATACTTCTTACGTTATTATTAAACTACGTAGTATGTATCTTGTAAAAACGTGAGAAAGAACACTTTCAAAACAATGCTAGGGTTGACAACTGAGATATTTATTCTCGTATACTATCTACTTTATCTCAAGTTACGATATACCTACCTCGAATACGGCCCTGACATCTTAATCTAAGTTAAGTAATAATAAGTTTACTGTTTGTTATGTAGGTATTTTTAATCGGACGAAAAACAACTTCACGTAAACTTGATAAAAAATTAAATAATTGTTATTTGGTAGGTATCCTGTCCGCCAACCTTGTGTCTCCTTATGAATTACTTGGGCTATCAATTTTGATTTTGACCTCTTCAATATCTCACTCATTTGTGTTGTGACGAGTTAGGATGAGAGCCAACAGCTGTACCTACCCATGATTTCCTGACAACAAAGCAGCTAGTCAATCGGAGCTTTAACCTTTTGAACGCCAAGCTACGAACGCACTGTCGTTACCTGTACGCCAGAGCTGGATTATTCTTTGTTTTCAAATGTAGGGAAAAAATACCAGTAATCGTTTTAAACATATTAATTATTGCATATGTTTAAAGGCAGGGATTTTGTCAAGTAATGACGTCGTTGGCGCACAGGGCCCGCAGGTGCTTGTCAAGTATAGATAGACGACTTTGGCGTCAATTTATCCGCATTCAAAAGGTTAATTTATCCGCCTTCCGTCTCTTAGGCGAAGTGATTCTACTACGCAAGTTCACCTTTCAGTCAAGTCATATCTTGAGCTTTGTCTACTTGTTCGAATGAATCGCTAATTTGCGTCATAGTCTAACAGCCAGTAATAATCAGATTGTTCCTAGCCGAAATTTTAGCTCCAGCTAATGTCTCAAAATGTCAACGATTGTTCAAAGTTCTCAACGAAAACAAGAGGATTGATCTAAATAAAAATGAGAGCAACAGATATTTCAGACAAAGAGACTGCTCAGACTAACGCTAACGAAACAAACTAACCACTAACAATAATTAAAGCCGTGATCATTTCGCCCACACACTTTTTAACTTTTATAACATCAGTATCGCTCAAACCGCGTTCGTTTGTGTTAACCAGAGCGCTGATACCTACTTGAAACAAGGACTTAACGTTCAGAAGCTGCGACATTATTGTCTTCACCTGCTTCCTAAGTCGTAGGAATATTATTAGACTATTAGGTGAGCAGTGTGATCATTGAAGATATTTATATGTCACAGTTAATCTTGAGTTCATTCATGCTGCATATGATTACCTACCACTCGTAACACATGTTACTACCCCAGTTTGTTTACTTCAATTTGGTTCGGGATTTTGTAGTACATAGGTCATTATTAGATAAAAAGTAGTTTCAGATAAACCAGTACGGTTCACATTAATAATAAAACATGTTTACGCCAAATTTTAGAGTAATAACGGCTCATTTGTGTTCGTGTCGCATCTTCGGGAATCGTGTCCTGAATATTTCTCGCGCAATATTCGAAATATAAATTATGTTATTAAACTTTTCGTGTTAAAAGTTATAACTAAAAGTTTGGAAAGTGTGTCTGTAGGAAACCGTATAAAAGGCTGGTGATACTGGACTGTGCGTCACTGGAAGAAGAATCCTGCCGGAGTGTGGTTTTTAGCTCCTGTACATCTATTGAAAACAGGTAAGAAATTATTATTGACAGAAATAGTTATTGGTTACTTTACCTGCCTAGTACCAGCATTTATAGTACATTTCAAGAATATACTAAACTAGCTTCAGTCAGCGGCATCGCTCACTTATAAATTATGACCTAAAATTTCATTAATCTTTAGTAGTTTTAGCCTGAAAGAGTAACGACCATTTATCTATACTCGTACAACTTTCGCATTTATTATATAACTAGCCTACCGCCCGCAGTATACGCGCGTAGGTAATTTCTTTTTTCAAATATCGCCCCCCTTCCCTCCTCATTTCCGGGATCAAAAGTACCCTATGTTCACCGGGGATAGTGTAGTTCAGTAGTTTCGGAACCTACTCAATTCAAACAAACAAACAATCAAATCATTCCTCTTTATAATATTAGTAAAGATTAAGACCCCCTGTAAGATTATGAAGAAGAAGCAAATGGAAGGATTTGGTCTCTGCCTACCCCTGCGGGAAAAAGGCGTGACAAAGACGTATGTAAGACCCTGGAACAGTTCAATTAAAATTCCTCTATAAATAAAGAAAAATTGGTTTTGATTTACCTATTTCCATTAAAAATTACATTGCATTACGAGAAAACCGGAACAGAGCAATAATCCTAGCTGTGTCATAAAAATTCATTGGTCAGGTTTCCTGGAAGAGTATGAGAACTCGTATATATCTATTAGGTATACGAGTATGAAAGCCGTCGAAATCCACTAGGTTCATTTTAACCGCTTACAGATGTCATTGCAAATTACACTTTTACTCCATAGAAATATGATTCATGATTTGTATCTGGCAACGAAATTGTGGTTGGTTGGAAGCGAAAGCTTCCAACCAACCACAATGTCCAAAAATTGCGCGAAAAAAAAAGTATTTGCGTGGCAGCGACGCCGAAGACGAAGCTAGCCTCTGATCGCTTACATCTGAATAGCACGTGAATTCAATATCTTTTATTTTGGTTTAAATAATCTGTAATAATAATTCGAGCGTAGCCTTTATCATGTTTTCGTGTATAGTTTGTTGTACCTATTCAAAACCTGCTTTCAGTCATAAATCTTTATTCGAGACGATTACGATTTGTAATATATAAATATGTGTTAGGTATAAATATGTATAATTATAAATAATAATTATTTTTCTTTGCTGCCCTTGGTCCTACCTATCCTGTGATCTAAAGCATTGGATCATATGCCAAATAGGACAAACATTCTTATTGATGGCTGGCGTCGTCCAGCCCCAAACTAAGCATAGCTTGAACAATAAGTAGTAGACAACGGATAAACAACACATAAATCCTTTTTTTTTATACATACATCTTATACATAGAAACACCCAGACCGATACAAACAGACTTGGTTATGCACACAAATGTTTGTATCGTGCGAAGATCGAACCCGCGGCCTCTTGGTGTCATAGCCGACTTCTCAACCATTACACCAAATAGCTCGTCAAAAACTCAACTAAAGTGCAATAAATAATCTTATTTTACAGATGCAATCATGGACGGCAAGTACGTGTTGTTACTAGTGGTGGCATGCAGCCAGAACTTGGTGTCAGCCCACATACTGCCTTCTAGACATGTCGACTTCCCTCTGGCGGAGTGCGTGAAAACCCTCACTCGACACATGCTCAACTTGTGTCCTTCATTTGATGATTATACAGGTGAGGAACATCGAAGTTTAAAATTACAGTCGCCTTTAGGAGATGACGCTATACGACTGTTTATGCCGATTGATTTTGAACGAATCATCATCATCATCAGCCTGTAATACTCAACTGCTGGACATAGGCCGGACTGAAAGGAGTACTGGTCGCCAACTCAAGTCTCAATGTACTATCGAGGTCACCCGCGCGTGATCACCCTTAGGGCTAAAACCCTGTGCAGTATTTTCACGATTACAAGCGCCGCTCCTAAGAAGTCACGATGCGCGTGCACGGTATATTTTTCCAAAAGTGATCACGCGCGAGAGACCTCGATCGTACGAGTAGAACATTGTTTACTGCGACTCAGCTGCTCAATGTACAAGTGTGTGAATACTCTATATAAAAGTCCTATAAAGTCAGGCAAATAGCCATTACGCGCGGGCGAAACCGCGGGCGGAAAGTTAGTGTTATCATATAATCCAATTCATTTATGTTATCATATAACATACATTCCAGAAATATTTTTCGACAATGGTATGCCGACCCCTCGTGAAGTCGGGGATAGCAGCTGGGAGCAGCGCGAGAGTGTCATCCAGACGTGCTGCGCGCGGCCGTGCACCGCGGGGGAACTGCTCTCTATATGCTAGCTCAACCATACAGACCGACAAACTTATTTGTTCCGGTGGCAAAAATTGGAACTACGTGAAATGTCAGGCAAAAACGATATTTATATAATGACAGTACTACAACGACAGTAGCGACGCCGCCACCAGAACAGATAAGTTTGTCGGTCTAGAGCAGTGATGGATACCAAAGATAATAGTAGTATTTAGTATACGTGCGTCAGTCGACTTACTCATAGATTTAAGAACATTAAACATAGTATTTAACTTTTTCCATTGTTTTTTTTATTTGTTTTATCAGGAGCGATGAGGTTATATTGGTCTCAGCCTAAAAATCCCGATTCCCATTTTTTTGCAGTGGCATTCCCTATAGAAAACATTATAGGACTACTCTATTTAGTATTCGCTTTGTGTTAATTATAGCCAACCTCCGAAAGTTTCGAGTATAATGACTCGCAAACCAAGATAACCAGCATTTTTAAATCTATTCTGTCCCACTGCTGGGCTGAGGTCTCCCTTAAATCTCTCTACAAACCTCTGGTTTGAGCCAGAGTCTGCCATTCCTCGGAAAAGCTAGGGGCCTAGACAAAGTAACATTTTGACAGCGATTGCAAAATTCGCTAACTTCTAATTGTATGGATTTGACAGGTGCTTTAGAAAAGTCACGTGGTCAATCGATATTAAAAGTACGGGTTTCGACATTCGCTATCGCAAATTGAGCGAAAACGAACTTCAAAAATGCAGCTTGTCTAGGGCCTCAGATTCGTCACACCACCCTTTCCTATGTCGCCATCCTGTATACCACCACTCCAAATTTTCCAGAAAAATAAACCATATAAAAACATCAATATCTTATCCGATATTTAATATACTCATACATTATTTACAAGTCACTCACTATCTATAACAGGCCTTCCATTTCCTTCATGAACTGCATGTATGCGTCGTCCTTGCTTGGGGCCTGTTTGGGCATCTCCGCTGGTCTCTGGATGTTGCCAGTCTTAGCCGGTTTGGCTTTCTTGTCCTCACGTTTCACTCGGAGGGCGGAGG
The DNA here is from genome assembly GCA_949319885.1 of Mecyna flavalis. Taxonomy (NCBI): domain Eukaryota; kingdom Metazoa; phylum Arthropoda; class Insecta; order Lepidoptera; family Crambidae; genus Mecyna; species Mecyna flavalis. Next base: position 6,322,091 of record OX439439.1, read on the forward strand.
GCACGAACCTCGTGACGTCAGCCGATAAGTTGCGGATTTGAGGTTTGGCTGATATCGTTGCACCTGTGGAAATGAAAGCAGGGTGGCTATTGTAGGAGTAGAGTTTAGTGATTTATAGAAATACTACATCTGACACGGATCTCTTCATAGGGTTGAATTATAAGAGATATGTATCTTTTGTTTTGTACTTTACCAATGTGTGATGGAAAATAAAATAAATTATTATTTATTATTATTATTATAGGAGTGTATACTTATAACACAACCGATGACGGTCCGTGAGAATGGTTACCTGCATCGCAACTGCCGCGGTTCCACATAAATATTTAATTACACCTATTATACAAAAGCAAACGATTGTCAGTAAATATTTATTTGTGACATGATGCAGACCAATATCCTTCAAGCAGTAAAATAATAAAATATTTTTCGATATTTCAGCAAGTGATTCAGATTCCCAAAATACGTTGTTAATAATGAAATAATTATACTACTACGGCCTTGTTTTCCATAATGTGACTACTTTTATAATTTAATACATGAGCCAAAATCTTCATAAATGTTTAACATGAAAATGTCATTCCGATACGTCATGAAGAGAAGCAGCTTGAGAAACAGCTTGCTAGTTATAATATAAGAAGACAAACCTTGCGATCCATCCTTCTTCGGCAGCAGCTGCGGCGCGGCGGTAAGCACCGATACTTGCATCGCCTTGGGCGGCGGCGGCGGGACCAGCGGCCGCAGCAGGCGCGGCGGCGCGCCGGGCGGCGGGCCGGGGGGCCGCAGCATGCCGCGCGGCGGCAGGCCGGGGGGCGGCCCGGGCGGGGCGGGGGGACGGCCCGCCGGCGGCCCGGGGGGCAGGCGCAGAGGCGGCGGCCCTAGTGGAGCTCGCAGCGGCGGTGGACGGAGACCTGCGGATTGAAATTCGTTTATATACATATTATATTATTTAACTCTTTATAAGGTAAATGTGTCCATTCTCGACCAATTATAGGTCCTTCCTTGTAAAATTACCAATAACAGTGATGAACTTGTACTTGGGGTCACTTTAACTAAAACACGTAGCAGCCCCACAGTTTCACGGTATTTTATCATTCTACAAGAGAGTCCTTTAAATGGTCCAAAAATGGCGGTAGCCGTTGAACTGGCGCATGGTTGAAACCGACTTTAACCACTCAACGCCGAACCGGCACTCGGGTGCCGCATAACAATAGATTTTCTATTGTGTCTAGTAATCCGGGGCTAGAAGGATTAAACAAAATATTTATGGGGTACAGCTTAGGGACATGTCACACACAAGTAAAAAAACATCTTCCGAATAAAAAAAACATGTGTTTTTTAGTGATTTCTGACATTTTCATCTCTTTTTTTTTGACGGAGATAATATGACTTATTTTGATTGGTTCCCCATATTCATTTAACTTTAGATCACTGGCTACACATGTCTTAGTAATAACTTACCTGGCACGCCAGGCGGCATGAGCGGCGGCGGCATCTGGCGCATCTCCGCGCCCGGCGGCTCGAGGAACTCGGCCGGGATCTGCGGCGGCATCGTCGGCTCCGTGTCGCTGTCCGAATCGCTGTCGCGCCCTCCCGTAGTACGCTTCAACGCGTTCAGTCTGAACAAAACAGCGGTATTGAGTAACATGTTAGCCCAGGAGTCGGCAACTTGCGGCTCACGAGTCATATGCGGCCCTGGGTGTGAAGCTGCGGCTCTTTATTAACACTGTTGTCGGCAAGACATTTTTAGTGGCTCTTCAAAAATGTTTAAACTTCGTTAATTGTAATTTTTGACTTTTTCGACTTAAAAGGTTACTGACCCCTGAGTTAGCCTTAAGGATTATTACTTCATGTACGATTATTACTATGAAAAGTAATAACAAAAAAAGAAACAAAAAAAACTACCTAAAAAACTGAAAAGCAAAAAATAATTTTAATAAGACATTCATCAAATGCGCTTATTGTCTAAGCCTATTAATTAAATTGTATTTTACGTGCTAGGTAGGTACCTACTAATCTGTTTGAAGTCGGTGCCAAGCCAAATAGTAGGTACCCAGATTACGTACCTACGTCCGCGGATTAATAAGTAACCCTTTATAATACATAATATTATTATATATCATTTTTTATTACCTTTGGCTTGGCACCGACTTCAAACAGATTAGTAGGTACCTACCTAGCACGTAAAATACAATTTAATTAATAGGCTTAGACAATAAGCGCATTTGATGAATGTCTTATTAAAATTATTTTTTGCTTTTCAGTTTTTTAGGTAGTTTTTTTTGTTTCTTTTTTTTTTGAAGTCGGTTTAATTTTTTTTAAAAAAAGTTTGTTTATTTTTCTATTTTTAGTGTGAATAACACGTAGGTAGTGAGTAAAACTCTTTCATAATAATGATAGCGAAAATACGAGTAGAATTGTATTATTTGATAATAATATTAGGTATTCATTAAGTGTTCAGCACCATGGGTAGGAGGAGAATGCGTTTATGTACCATAACCGCAGGCTAGCTAGACCCGCGGCCGTGTGTGGGACTCGAGACCGAAGCGTCCGCTACCTACTAACACTCCCCCGGTTTCTCCTTCACACCCGATTAGGACGAGCCGGTGCTAACCTTATTGGCTAGTGACCAGCCCATCCCCGGGTAATCATCAGCTTAGCTGCAAAAGTACATGAAATACAACTAACGTTACACATATTCCTACAACACTGAAAGAATTATCCCCTAACTCCTAACTGTTAAGGAGTTGTACTTTCCATCATCACCTTAGCTGCAAAAGTACATGAAATACAACTAACGGTCCACATATTCCTACAATACTGAAAGAATTATCCCCTAACTCCTAACCGTTAAGGAGTTGTACCTTCCATCATCAGCTCATCAACATAAAATGATGTCTATCGGACGCAAAAACTTGAATGGCTTCAGAAAAAACAAGTAACGCGTAGGCGCAGCCTATAAAATTTGAGGTTTTCCCTTGATTTTTCCGGGATCCCATCATCAGATCCTGACATGGTGACAATGGGACCACCTCGGAACTATGCACTTTCAAATAAAAAAAGAATTATTTAAATCGGTCCACAATTGACGGAGAAATCGACGGACATACATAAAAAAAAAAAAAAAAAAAAAAAAAAAAAAAAAATACATACAGTCGAACATATAACCTCCTCCTTTTTTGAAGTCGGTTAAAAATAGAGACAAGTATCAGCCTAATAATGTCCCACAGCAAGGCAAAGGCCTCCATCCTTGAAATCAAGTTATCGCTACAATGAAGGGTATTGGCTTAATCACCACGCTTGCCAAATGCGGATTGGTGATCACAAACCTTAGATGTGTCCGTAAAAAGAGACAATAAAATCAAATCGCACATTAGGAAAGAACACACAGTATATATTAATAAATCATTGTGATGTGAAAAATAACAACCAACCTCGCATTCAGATCAGCTGCTCTATCTCTCTCCCTCTTCCTATGCACCTCTTCCATCTCTTTCATAAAGTCGTCTATATTCTGGCCGGATAACGCCAGCATCCGCTGTTGCAGCGACGTCGGCTTCGGAGTGGGGGTCGCAGACGCCCCGGGGGGACTAGTGGGCCGTTCCGACTCATCCAACGCTTCACCGTCGAAGGTTTCTTCGACTGGCGGTGGTTGGGGTAATCGAGGACGTTGCTGTAAACATTACACAGTTATGAACACCATTACATTTTTTTATCTGTCGAATTCAATATTGAGGATTCCGGGTAATAAAATGGCAGCTATGACAGTGTCTTACTGACCGAAAACATTATTTTCAACAGTTAATTTTTAGACATTTATTAAGGGATCATAATAGATGTTCTCTACACTCTAGTCTAGTGCAAAAAATAAATCAATTTTTGGTTTTCTTCAAAGAAGAAGTTTGTTGTCCTGAATAAATGAAAAAAAGAAGACCAAGTTAGAAGAAATTGTAAAATGCTTGAGTTTTTCATTACAATCTACTACCAGATTTTTAATTACAATCTTTGTATAACTGCCAAAAGAGATAAAGGATAATTTAAATTTAAATTTTGGAAACAGCACAAGATGTGTAAGGTTGCTAATAAAAATAAAAAAAAATTACTTACAATATCACCAGGTGGTCCCTCATCAGCCAAGTCAGAGAAACGAATGTTCTTCTTCTCTTTGATCATTGCCACCTTAACTTCTTCAACCAACATTCTGTAGTCTGGTGGAGGCCCTGGTGGGACTCCGGGAGGCTCTACACCTGTAGGCCGTTCCTGTAAAGATTATTGTAATATAAATAGAATATTGTTTATCTATTGTTTAATAGTTGTGTGTGATAATGGCTAATAAAATTAAATAAAAGTTATTAACACGTTCACAGACAGTTAGTCACCCCTCATGTGCACTAAATTTTTTTATGGAAAAATGAGAAGGGTTATAGCATACTTTACATTTTAATTTGTCTAATGGATTATACAGTATGACAGGAAATGCGAGGGACATATTTCAACCCCAAATAGTTCATGCTTTCATATAACGAAATAAGTATAAATAAACCGATAAAAACTCTGGTAAATATCTGTCAATAACCTTAGTCGAAATTTTTCTGAAAATCCGCGTAACGTGCGGGCACTCTTTCTTTCACAGTATTTCGTGCACTCGTTCAGGGGAAGACCTATTGTACTCGCGTACAATTTGAGTTTAGGGCATAACCGGCCGGCCGGCACACGGGATTTTTAGGTAGTTCATGCATATTAGGATAAAAATGCAAAAAATGAAGGATATATTTTTTTTTATAGCGAATTGTACTTCTAATCGGATTCTGAACACTCCTTAAATATGTTCCTCGGATTACCTAACACGCTGTATAATGTGGCACTGGCTGCTATATCAGTTGAAAATAGTACAACACGCACATATTGTGTACACTCCAGTGCAGTAACCGCAACACTGAACAAAATTTCATACAACCACAACTGCTATAGCAGATGTGACCAGGGTGAGGGGTAAACGTCAAAATTTCAATGTGTGCAAAAATCGTCTTATTGTTGACAGAAGCATTTCCAGATTGAATAATATGTGACAGTAGAAATGGCACTTTAATATTTTTGTATGGGAATCCGCCTGCGTAGGCATTTCTGACCTGAAAGAAAGAAAGATATACAGCTGCTATAGCATGCGCGTCCTATTTGGTTTGGCAAAACACCTTCTATGACATGTGTGTTCGTGAACGTGTTAATAACATTTACTGATCTCATAATAAGCTTACACAACAAGGCCACTTACTCAGCACAGAAAAAAATTAATGCTAAGGCAATGTTGTTGTGAAACCTAGATGAGGATTTTTATTCTAAACAAAAAATGGTCCTAAGAGTTTTTTTTATTAGAAACAGCTCAAAATACACTGAATAACAATACATACCAAAATACTTTACCTTATAGACAGAGTCTTTCTTCAGTATTGGTTTAATGGCTGGCAGATTGGGATGAGCAGAATCTAATGGTAGTGGTATTTGTGATGGTACATTTCCATATATTAAGTTATCAGGCACCTGAAATGTTTAAATTTATTATTACGACATAAAATAATATATGTATTTTATATGCTTTTGAGCATCATAGAGTGTAGAGAGTAAAAAGGGGTTCAGGAAAACGGGAATATAAGACGAAATAACAATAAAAATAAAAGACACAAGCAAACAGTCAAGGGAAGAATGCCAAGAGTGAAGACATGGAAGACATATGTCATAGTCTTTTAAAACCTTAAACCTGCGGACGACAGGCTGGTTAGGCAGCTGCTAACCAGGCTGTCGGTCTCCAACAATCACCTTAATTATATAAACAGTGATAATTAATTATAAAAACTTACATTATTGATTAAATGTAAACTGATGTTACAAATGTTTAAACTTACTGGTAAAGTAGGCAAGGGAATATCATCCAATTGTACAGATTGTGCATGCTTTACAGATTCATAATAAGATATAAGATGAGCTCTTCTTTTTTCATACTCCATTTCTTGACGTTTCAGTTCCACCCATTTTTCTGGATCATCTTTATCCTGAAAAATTAATGATGCTTTAATGAACAATTACTAATTTGTCAGGTTTGTCTTTTTCTGTACATTGTTGTTGTACCAAAAATAAGTTTCAATTAGTAAATCAATAGTTGTAATATGAATGTGTAAAATTTTTCATGTGTTTTCCCTCAAAGACCAGCTCAAAGGCAAGATACAAAGAAAGGTCTAAAAATAAGCTGCTAAATTGCAACTATTATTGGTAAACTGAGATTGTGAGGCAGCATGCTAAATGTAATTAAAACAAAATTTATTATTGTGGTTAGTATTGCTTATACAATTAGGAAAAATTACTGTATTTTTAAAACTTTTTGCCTGTGACAATAAAGAAAAGAAAGCTTTTTTACTTACATACATCTTCAGGACTCTGTCAAATGTTTCTCGCAACTTTTTCCTTTTTTCTTTTAATACTTTCTCATTTAGTGGAGACGGTTGTAAGACATTATATTCTGTAAAATAATAGTGCTGACATTTGAACGTAATCCAAATTGTTTTCCCAAAATTAAATTAATGAAATAGAAGTATAATAATAATACTGAGGAAAATTTAAAAAGACTAATGTCCCTGATCATAAGTATAAAAGAGATATAGTAAGAATTTGAATGGTTTCCGCTTGTGTGTATGTTGTTTGTTTTCACGCAAAATTTTAAGACACATTAGAGTCAGTCTTATGTACCCATTTCATCAATTTTTTGAAGTTCCTCCAAAATTTGTGTGGGGTCTTTCATTTTCAAAACTGCCGCGCGAACCATTTGTCTTTGCCTTTTGTTTTTCTTTAACTCCTTCTTTCGAGCTTCCTTTCCTGCAAAATAATGTAAAACATTGCATATAACCAGATAAAGGTCAGTAAGTATTGGAAGAATCAATGTGTTGGTTACTTACTGGCTTGATCAGTGGGGTTCATGTATTTCCCACTCTTAGTGGTATTAATTGATCGGCGCCCCATTTTTGTAAGTTTTTGAAGATCCTTTGTCAATCAAAATATTCTTCCAATATTATCAGTTCCTCATTAATTCTAAATTAAATATTTTAATCGAATCAAATTAACACCTCACACATTCTGAGCCTCACACAGCCCGTCGCGTCGCACGCATCAGGGTTGCCAGATGTAATTTTCTATTTCTCCCCAAATTTCTAATTATTTTTCTCCAAAACGATACTATTTTCTTTAGTTTTACCCAAAAGCCAAAAACCAAAAAAGAAACACCGATTTCTTTTCTTTGCCCGTGGTTTTATGTCGTATTTCTACTAATAATAACCAAACTACTAACAATAAGGCCGAAAACTCAAAATCAGTTGGTTACGGCATTTTAAATATGACATTTTCCCCTCGCCTCACTTAAATTCGCGAGATTCTGGATGGGGAATAGTCAAAAATTTTAATAGACGTGTTCGTAAATTTTTTCTCCAAACATTTCTCCAAAGTTTCTTTTTCTCCAAAATTTCTCCAGCAGCCAAATTTTTACCCAAAATTGCGAGAAAAATACCCAATCTGGCAACCGTGGCACGCATCTTGGCATTTGGCAGTTCGTTAGTGCACACAGGGTTGCCAACTCTAAAAAATATTTATCCCTAAACCTAAGTCAAAACCCCCTAAAATCACCTCAATTGCTTGAAAATCCCCCCAAAAATGTTTAATAAAAATAATTACAATTAATTAATAAAAAATGTGCAGTAATATAATTTGTTTTTACTCTTCTATACTAATATTATAAAGAGGAAAGATTAATTGTCATTGTCATATTTGTCATAGAGAACATGGTGGCATTCGTGTTTTATTTTTTATTCAACTCTGTAAGAGTACAGAGTTGAATAAAAAATAACAAACAATCGCACTAGATGTCGCTAAGGCGATATGTATAAAAATGAACATGATTCGCTGGATTGGATTATCCCATGGCTATGGAGACTATACTCACCTATATTTTGATGAATTTGGAATAAAAAAAAAATTAAAAGTATATAAAAATCCCTAAAAATACCCCTAAAAATATAACACCCCTAAAAAAATCCCATCTCACTTATTTACCCCCTAAATCTGGGGGGAAAACCCCTAAGTTGGCAACCGTGAGTGCACAGGTAAAAAAAACTGGCAGATTTGACAGCAGTTATTTTTTTTTTTAAATATTATTCGCTTTTGAGGCTAGTCTTTATAGTAAAGAATCATGTGCGTTACTCTAGCGGAAAGTTCAAAATATTAGCACGTCTAGAGATGAAACAATATAGAATAATTTGTGCATTATTATGCTGTAAATGTGCACCAAATATAAAATTTGTGCCTAGTGGGGTTTCTGAGATATTAATGAAAATACGATTCCGCCAGCGTAACGCTTGAAAACGTTATCCTGGCGGAACGATTTTTACCTATTGGTCCTAGGACAATTTTAAGTAGCATAAAAGATAGCTTAAATTTGTGCCCTAAAGTAGCCAAGCAGCGGCATTTGTGCCCCCCGTAGTTTTTGAGTAATTGCAAATGCCGCTGCAGTAACGTTTGGCTTATTTTCCATATCTTCAGAACAGCTGAACGTACAGAAATGATTTTTTGTGAGAAGATGCCTTGTAATTTGTGCAAATTTGTGCCTTTATAGTTATTCCAAAGAAATACATGGTTAATGATTTCAAACAGATTTTCTAAAAAACGATAACAGCCTCTGCCTTTTGAACTACTTACGATAGGCGCTGAATGTTTCAAGTAGCTGATGCCTATACGATACAAGGTTCTTCTGACAAAATTTTATAACCCTACGTCTGATATTGACGAAATAAATCAACTTTTTGAACTGAAAACTGTTTACTTATTTCAAGCCGCAAATAAGGGAGTTTGAATAACGTAACGATTCCCATATTTTGTCAAAAATCTGTGCCTTTATTCAAATAGACACACACTAAATTTCAACTCTCTACATTCTGTAATTAACCGTAAATTAAATAAAATAACCAAGTAAGAACATTTAGATTATTACCCGATCAAGTATGAAAGGTCATAAAAAAGCGGCCTATAAGAACATTTACCGTACCTTCTTAACTTATATACCTAACTTTTCTCTTGTTTGTACAGTGATGTAGAAAAGCGGTTAATTAAGTTAATTATTGTCGTTTCGAAAAAGTGAAAACAAATTACGAATAAGAGCCTACGTTGCTTTTTATTTAATGTTCTTAGTATTAATCTTTTCGTATTAATACTAAAATATATTATTACTATGTAAGACTAAGACGAACAAAGAACAAAAAAAATATTTTTTATTAAACTATAAGGCGGAAGAGTAGTTTTTTATTTCATATTATCACCCCTCGACAACCACCTCTCTGATAGATAATCAAATTAAGATCACCCAATTTTTTCACCACTTGGAGTAGGTATATTTTTCTTGTTAGTTTAATTGATAATTGGGGCAAAACGGAAAGTGGACCCTCCCAAACAAAAAAGAATTTTCAAAATAGGTTAATAAATGATCGAGTTATTAGAAATGAAGCATTGAAAAAAAATCACCTCGATTTCACACTAAAACTTGTTTACACGAGTGTACCGACAGTTATCCTACAAATTTAAAGATGTTGGCTTGAAGTACTGCACGGTCGGTTTTTTATGACCTTTCATACTTGGTCGGGTAATAATCTATATGTTCTTACTTGTTAATTTTATTTAATTTACGGTTAATTACAGAATGTAGAAAGTTGAAATTTAGTGTGTGTCTATTTGAATAAAGGCACAGATTTTTGACAAAATATGGGAATCGTTACGTTATTCAAACTCCCTTATTTGCGGCTTGAAATAAGTAAACAGTTTTCAGTTCAAAAAGTTGATTTATTTCGTCAATATCAGACGTAGGGTTATAAAATTTTGTCAGAAGAACCTTGTATCGTATAGGCATCAGCTACTTGAGACATTCAGCGCCTATCGTAAGTAGTTCAAAAGGCAGAGGCTGTTTTCGTTTTTTAGAAAATCTGTTTGAAATCATTAACCATGTATTTCTTTGGAATAACTATGAAGGCACAAATTTGCACAAATTACAAGGCATCTTCTCACAAAAAATCATTTCTGTATGTTCAGCTGTTCTGAAGATATTAGTCTAAGATCCCACTGCTCGATTCTGCAGGTATCTGTTTTTTTGATACAACTAATTTTAAATGAATGTTAAGGAAGTATACAATGAAATAGGGAATGGTTGCCTAAAAAATATTAGCCGCAATTACCTGTAATTAATTTTGGTATAATTAATTCGCGACACTAAATTGCAACTATATGTTTTTTTATTGAATTTTACGACATTTGAAAGATAATAATGTCACAAATTGAAAAAACAATGGTTGCCAGCTCTCAGTCGGCCGCATCATTAGGGTTGCCAGCTGTAAACAGGTACGTCAGTGTTCATTTTTTGCAGTCACCTGTTTTTTTAAAAATTTCAATTCCAAATTAAAGTTTTATGTGTACTAATTCCAAAAATCCATGGTTGCCAGTTGGGAAATGGCCGCAAACAGAGGTTGCCATGATTTCAAATTTCCATGAACGATTCTCGCTCCAGGTAAGTGGACGCGCAAGGGAGATAATGTACGCATTGTTATGTGCTGCAAACAAGATAATAAATTAGTGTCGATGTAGTTCTAGTATTTTTTACTTTTTTTTATCCTACTAAATTATAAATTCGAAAGTCTGGATGTTTGGATGTTTGGTCGTTACTTAATCATGCCTAAACGGCAGAAATTAACATGAAATTTGGCTATGTCCTAACAAAGGCTATAAAATTCCTACGGAAAACGTTTCATTCCTGGGGAATAACAATTTTGAAACTTCTGAACCGATTTTAATAATTCTTTCACTGTTGGAAAGCTACACTATCCCCGGTGAACATAGGGTACTTGTAGGCACTAACATGTCGTCTAAGTAAGTCTAAGATTATTGTATCTAAAAATAATGCAGAGCGTCTCACAACGTCTTGGTGCCTAGCCCACCCCAAAAACCAAACTAGGCACTAATCCGTTATTTAGATCCCTGTAATACGAGCAATGCTCTGTATAGGACTAAATAATGGGTGTGAGTGGTCCAGGATTTATTTATTTATTTATAAATCCGTGGCAGGATTTTTTTTATTATTTTTTTTTATAACTATTCATGTAAGGAAACAAATTAAAGTGTTCCATGCTTGGGCAGCATTTGGTCCAGAACCGGTCATTCTCCTTTAAAAAGATTTTATTCATGACAGCTGTCATACGTATTGAACTATTTTGGGAATACATTATCTAAAAGTATTTTTTGTGCAAAATTTGATTTTTGAAAATGAAGATGTGTTTTTTGTGCCACGAGGGTGGAAAATTGACTGATTTTACATAATAGTGAATCTTTTAAAAAGTGTGAACTTATATAAGTTTCGTAAAAAGAAAAAAATTAAATACAATGACATAATCTTCAATAGCCTGCTCTAATATTTATGTTTTAATAAAAAAAAAAGTAAAAAAAATACTTGAACTACATCGACACTGCATTATAATATTGTTTACAGCACATAAAAATGAGTTCATCTTCTCTCTTGCGCGTCCACTTAGCTGGAGCGAGAATCGTTCATGGAAATTTGAAATCATGGCAACCTCTGTTTGCGGCCATTTCCCAACTGGCAACCATGGATTTTTGGAATTAGTACACATAAAACTTTAATTTGGAATTGAATTTTATAGCCTATGTTAGGACATAGCCAAATTTCATGTAAATTTCTGCCGTTTAGGCATGATTAAGTAACGAACAAACATCCAAACATCCAGACTTTCGAATTTATAATTTAGTAGGATAAAAAAAAGTAAAAAATACTAGAACTACATCGACACTACATTATTATCTTGTTTGCAGCACATAACAATGCGTACATTTTCTCTCTTGCGCGTCCACTTACCTGGAGCGAGAATCGTTCATGGAAATTTGAAATCATGGCAACCTCTGTTTGCGGCCATTTCCCAACTGGCAACCATGGATTTTTGGAATTAGTACACATAAAACTTTAATTTGGAATTGAAATTTTAAAAGAAACAGGTGACTGCAAAAAATGAACACTGACGTACCTGTTTACAGCTGGCAACCCTAATGATGCGGCCGACTGAGAGCTGGCAACCATTGTTTTTTCAATTTGTGACATTATTATCTTTCAAATGTCGTAAAATTCAATAAAAAAACATATAGTTGCAATTTAGTGTCACGAATTAATTATACCAAAATTAATTACAGGTAATTGCGGCTAATATTTTTTAGGCAACCATTCCCTATTTCATTGTATACTTCCTTAACATTCATTTAAAATTAGTTGTATCAAAAAAACAGATACCTGCAGAATCGAGCAGTGGGATCTCGTACTATATGGAAAATAAGCCAAACGTTACTGCAGCGGCATTTGCAATTACTCAAAAATTACGGGGGGCACAAATGCCGCTGCTTGGCTACTTTAGGGCACAAATTTAAGCTATCTTTTATGCTACTTAAAATTGTCCTAGGACCAATAGGTAAAAATCGTTCCGCCAGGATAACGTTTTCAAGCGTTACGCTGGCGGAATCGTATTTTCATTAATATCTCAGAAACCCCACTAGGCACAAATTTTATATTTGGTGCACATTTACAGCATATAATGCACAAATTATTCTATATTGTTTCATCTCTAGACGTGCTAATATTTTGAACTTTCCGCTAGAGTAACGCACATTAAAGAATCATTCGGCATTCGGCTTTCGTACAATATTATTTCCATGTTTCGTTCCTCATACACATATTTAAGTAGATAAAAAAAGATGAATTATGTCAATTTCGTCAATTTTCTGCATTAAATATTGATTTGACACCAAACGACCAATCATAATAAAGATTGCACACAAATAAATCTGGCAAAAAACAAGAACTTTATTTAATTTGTTTCACTTTTCTGACGAAAAGCAAAGACGTATATGTCTACACGGTCTACACTATTTAATGTTTTTATTTATTAAAAATATAATATTGGTTCAAAACTTCCTCTTCCTAATAGTGATTTTTATGAAGGAATTTTTAAACATAATCTTGTGTTAGTTATTCATATTAAGTTATATTATCACGTTTGGTTCAAAACTAAAATACGCGGATGCGAACATGATAAATAATTAAGCTGAGTATTTTCCAAATACATACATATGTAACTATAATAAAATCACTTTTATTTTAGAACGCAAACCAAAATTATAGTTACAGACCGACAAACTTATTTGTTCCGATGGCGGCGTCGCTACTGTCTATTTAGAACTGTCATTAAATATCGTTTTTGGGTGGATCTACGAGGGCGGTCAAATGTCATGTCCTACGTGTTTACTCAATAACCATTCAATTTATATTTCAATAAAACAGTCATTCGGTTCTTATATAAGTAATGAACAAGGTTTTTATAAATTTACGGCTATAAAGAAATAAATAAAAACGTGATTAATAAAATATGCCCAAATATTAAGATTTTTGCCATGTCCGAAAAGCACTACTGCTCGTTCAATTAATTATATTAAATCATCATAACTGTTTTGAGCACACATTTTCTAAGAAATATATATTACGTTAATAACACTACCGATTAATAAAAAACAAAAATAGTTATCGAACCATTTAGTTCTCTAAATATTGGATCAAAAAAAGTTTACAAAATTAAGTCATTGGTCAGCGCAGTTCTTGTTTTCAAGATTATCGCAACTTTGAGACATAAGGTAGAACACTTAAGTGTGTGACCAGACACCCCGCCCTGCTCCCCAGTCGATCAACGCACTTCACCGCGGAAAAACGCACGTTGTTGGCTCTGATAAGTTTTTAAAGTTCATTCTACAACAATTGACACTTCTATAGTCATTGTTATTTCTCTATCTAAATTCAATTTATATTCATGCATACGTTCTTTTGCAACAATTTAGAATAAAGATACAAGTGTTTAATAACGTAATCATAACATTAACTAGCTGCCACGCCTTTTAGACGTGTTTCGACTTGTCCTTTTCAAATTCATCATTTGTCTGAACGTCATTGTTCTAAATCTTGATGAAGGTGACAATGACGCTGGTTGAGAATAATGACAAATGTTGTTTATGACAATGACTTGCGTTGAGAATAATGATTTTATTTCTTTTTACAGTAATATTTCCTTGATATCGCTATGAAACTAACCTATCACGTATTGCTGCTACATGCTGATAGTCACCAAACAGGCGACCTGCATCAAAAAATAAGATCCATCACCAAAACCCTTTCTTCTAAAACATGGGCTATTAGAGAACCCACAATGCGAACTACTGACTGAAATAGATGCAATTTCTGAAACCTGGAAGGACCTGGACTGTCAGTCTTTGTTTGGAGATCCTCATGCTCACAACTATTTCCTGACAGAGCCCATGACGAAGAAAAAGAGCCATGTACTGAGTACATGTATTGAGGGACGAAGTTCGGGTCGCTATCAGGCGACTAAAAAGCGGAAAAGCTACAGGAAGAGATGCCATACCAATTGAAACCATCAAAGCATCAGGGGAGTATGGTGTCGATATCTTTCATACCCTGTGTAACAAAATTTGGGAATCAGGAATCTGGCCCCGAAGTGGACTCACACAGTCTTCGTACCTCTACATAAAAAGGGCTCCACTAAAATATGCAGTAACTACCGTCAATAGCCTTAATTTCACATGCAAGTAAAATTCTACTGCATATAAATCTAAGGAAATTTCTCCTGAACAGGCTGGTTTTGTGAAAGGGAGGGGTACTCGTGAGAAGATTCTGAATGTGCGCCAGATCATTGAAAAAGCCAGAAAGTTCAACAAGCCGACCTATATTTGCTTTGTTGACTTCTCAAAGGCGTTCAACTCAGTGAGGTGGCCAGTATTTTGGGAGACTCTCCTGGCTATGGGAACACCTAAACATCTGGTGCACCTTTTTTGGAAGCTTTATGAAGAAGGAACAGCATCGGTGAGAACGAACGACGTGTCGTCAAATCACTTTTATCCAAGTGCCGGGGTCCGTCAGGGCTGCATTTTATCACCATTGCTGTTTAACACCTACACAGAATTCATTATGAGAATAGCACTCGAGAATTGGTCAGACGGAATCACAATTGGAGGTTATAGAATTTAAAATTTGCAGTATGCAGATGACACAACCCTATTTGCAACAAGCATCGGCAATATTAAAGATAATCCCTGTTGAGTAAAATGGAGCAAGTTAGCCTTGATATCGGTCTGAATTTTTTTTATATGGGAGCAGTCTGGATGACCTCACTCCACCTGATGGTAAGCGGAAGTGAGGTCCAAATAAAATAAAAATTAAGGCTGACTGGCTCAATAGAACAAAGTACCCATTGAGCCAGTCACCCTCACCCTGAAGGCCTGCTTAGATGCCGCTTCACGCCCCGCCTAAAAAGCCCTGGATTATAGGAGGAAGGAAACACATCATGAGCCGGAAGGGCATTCCATGACCTAATGGCACGGGGCAAAAAAGAGGAACTATACCTCTTGGTACGGGCCACCAGTGTCTGGATGGTATGGGGATGGCAACGCAGTCCGGCGCGTGTTGTTCGGGAGTGAAAAGGGGAGGACGGGATGAGTTGGAATAACTCTTCAGAGCATTCCCCATTATAGAGACGGTAGAGAACACTAAGACTAGCAACGTCTCTACGTAACTGAAGAGGTTCTAGGGTCTTAGTCACTTCTTGATTATCGACAATACGGATATCACGTCGTCAACCTGTCGAGGGCCTCCAATAAGTACTTTGCGGAACCATCCCAGAGATGAGAGCAATATTCCACACACGGGTGAACCTGTGCCTTGTATAAGAGACAAAGCTGCACCGGAGTGAAAAATCGTCTCATACTGTTCATTCCGAGTTTACGGGAAGCTGTTCTGATGATGCTCTTGATATATTATTCCCGTTGGTTCAAGTTGCTACGAACATCGATGCCAAGGATGCTTAGGCTATCCTGTATTGGTAAGGGCGTGATCTGAAGAGTGGAATGGGAAAAAAAAGGAGAAGATTTGCAGAAAACAAACACACCTGTCAGGTGTTTTCTTGGCATTGAACTCGATGAGATTGCTGGCAACCCATTTGGATATGCGGTCCAGGACCTCGTCAAGCTCGGCGACAAGAAGATTCCTGTTTTCCTCGGTTTCGGTCTGTTTAGCCGCAAGTCTTCCTAAATATCGTGCGTGGACAGTGCTGTCATCCGCATAGCAATGAATATTACCTAGTGATAACATGTCATTGATATGCAGAAGAAACAAAGTCGGCGACAGGCATTGAGGCACTCCGGAATTTATTGGGAGGAAGCGAGAAGCGCGTCCATCACGGAGGACACGAATCCTGCGACCCTCCAGAAATCCCGCAATCCAGTCGCATAATAAGCGAGTTGGCAGACTATATGCCGGAAGCTTGGAAAAAAGCGAGCGATGCCAAACACGGTCAAAAGCCTTAGCAATATCCAGGCTAATAGCCATAGATTCACCATGCTTCTCCATATCCTCCCCCCAGAGGTGCGATACGTAAGCTAGAAGATCACCCGTGGACCGTTTTGGTCTGAAACTATACTGTCGGTCATGTAGTAATGATCTTCTAGTTAGCGGACAAGTTGGGAGTTGATTATCCGCTCAAACACCTTTCCAAATACAGAGGTTATGATGGCTATGGGTTTGGTACCTGCTTGGTACCTATACTATTTGGACACAGTTCCAAACCAACGATTCAATCATCCAAGAACTCGACATCAAACAGCGTCTTTCTTCCATCGTCCAATGTCGTATTCTCACTTTCTTTGGACATATCATACGTCGAGAAGACATCTGTCTTCATAGATCTCTATGGAGCGACTTGTGGTGCAGGGGAGAGTCGAAGGCGCTAGAGCGCGCAGTAGATCACCGATGCGATGGACCGACCAAGTCAAGGCTACATTCAATGGTCCACTCCATGAATGCACAAGAAGAGCTACAGTACGAGATGAGTGGTGGCGGATTGTAAAGGTTGCTACCACCCCTGATGTGACGACCACTCTGCCAAGAGTGTGACGACAAAGAAGAAGAAGAATATAGATCAATGTGGCCCTTTAAAGCATGTAATTTAAATGAATATTTTCGAAGATAACAGTTTTACAATGCAGGGACATAGCGGTTGAGGCAATAATATAGTATACATCAGAATAACACAGGCTATAATTTATAAAAATCCCGCGGGATAACGTTCACGCGGGCGAAGCCGCGCACTCAGAAAAAAATATTGTTGAATACGACAACAAAACTTTAACCCTGGGTAGCCGCCCATAGTAAATAGTCTCTACGGCAATGGTTTTATTGTTAAGTAGGAAATTGTCAGTGTAGCAATATCTTTTAACAATAGCATGCCATGATACTACAACAATTCAATACTGTCAGTATAACAAATTAAATTAAAGTGTACTTGGTTGTGATGACACAATAATTTTGTTACTCCGACAGTTGTCCTTTACAATAATATGTATTTTGCCTTTGTTACCTCTACTATATTTTTGCTACCATAACAAAGTTTTATTTAAATCGATCTACTCTTACTTTGCTTACGCAGCAAAATTATTTATTTACTTTAACTACTTTCCTTTTGCTTCCCCAGCAAAGCAACTTTGTTCCTGTAGCTAATTTGCCTTTGTTACCCTGGCAATTTTTCGCTTTGCTACCATAACAAAGATAGTTTGTCGCTCTCAATCTTACGTTAATGCCGTAAACACAACAGGAACCAATAACTCAATGCTCCGTATTTCCAACTATAAACTTGTGAAAGGTCCACGCGTAAAAAAATATACCAATATCCAGATAGTTAGGACCTCTGGACGTTGGTACCTGCTGTACAGGGTGCAAATGTATATTTTAAGGGGTTATCCAGCTTATTAACCTTGTTTTCACTATGTATGAGATGCGATTCCAGTAACGTTGAAAAATGGAGTAATCCTATTTGTCATTTGCACGCTGTACAACATGGACCAATGTCCAGGAGTTTAATTTGGAAATACGGTGATTGAGTATTGGTTCCTGTTGTGTAAACGGTATCAACATAACATTGAGAGGGACAAACTACCTTTGTTACGGTACCTAAACGAGAATAGTAATATAGGATTTAGAAGTTGTAATATAAAAAACAAAATGATTTTGATGATTGTATTGTACGTAGGTACCACAACAAAGTACAGACAAACTTAAAATTAACAATAGTTGCATCAGAAGACCAAGTTTAGTACGCCTGTCGAACTTAATATGCTTGACATACATGCTTGATGCTGCTTGATCGGGAACTCTCGGGAATATAGTTGGTTATGTACCTGTGAAAAAAATCCCAAATCAGACAGGTAGGTTTGTTTGCCAGAATAAATCATCATTAATTATTTGTACATTAACAATTTTACTGTGACGTATGCGCAATGTTCGTTGCCGTTTAGCCCCTGACAAAGTAACTTTGTCGGTCTAACATTATTCCTATAAGTAGGTACATAATACGAAATCATTTCTAGAAATACATACCTTTCTAATCACTCACGCTTGACGCTTATATTGAGAGTTAGTTATAGTCACAGTCGTAAACGTAAGCGTTACTAAAAGCCAACAAAAAAAAACTTACCGATCATATTGCTAACAAGATGACCCAACTTGGCGTCATTGAGGAATTCTTCTAATTCTCCCATCATTTAGAGAAACACTTTTATGAGGAACATAAAAATATAGATATTACAATAAGAATAAGCACGGTTCTTTTTATGTTTTTGTTGTCTGATTACCATAGCGAAAGCAACGCCAAGCCAAGACTGGCTGGGTGTGTGTACTCTCAATCTCTCTCTCTCATCACTCGCTTGCCGCCCCCTCCCCACCTCCTCATTGTCCCGCGCACGTAGTACTTGTTGTTATCTCATTTAAGTTACTTTGTAATCACATTAAATTTCCTATTGTTTTTTTTAATTCACAAAAGCAACTTAGACACTTCATCAATAGATAATTTGTTAGACTTTCGGACAAAGTTATACTTTAATATACGTACAATGATCCATTGTCGACCTAACTAATTATTTACCAGCATTTTTGAGGTGACAAGTTTTCAATTGTTCCTAGCTCAACAAACACGGAACAATAAAAACGTTGCAAATTAGCACTATGTTCTTTCTGTGATAGTAGCAAAGTATTTTGTTGCTTCTATCAAGATTTTTTTAACAACGCTTTTATTGTGGCTTTGTTGACCATTTTTTTTCTGAGTGCGGGCGAAAGGTTAGGAAATTATATAAATTAAAAACAACAGATTGTTACTAGGTACTCATGATTAAAATCATGTTTCCTACAAAATTGGGTTTTATTCCTGATATTTCAAAAACATTTATAAGTTTGTCATTGTTATCAACACAGGTCATTGTTCTTTACAGAAATATCATTTTCCTAATACGCAGTCATTATTCTGAACGTATTTTTTTCTTCTTTTGTCAATATTTTGATTAGTATAGGTCGGATTTGTGTGCTTTTAATATACAATTGCTTAGAATCTTGAAAACTATAGATCCTATATTGTACTGAAGCTCTGCACGTGGGTGGATAAAAAATCTAAATTTTTTATCAAAAATAACATTCTACGTAGATCCACCCTTTTGCATTGCATTTCACGTAGTTCCAATTTTGGCCACCGGAACAGATAAGTTTGTCGGTCTATACATGGACGAGCCGCCGTTTGATGTAAGTTCTCTGTGTAACTGGATGTAACCGATGTAACAGAAGTCGGCTAATTACACCAGAGGTCGCGCGCGGGTTCAATCCCCGCACGGTTCAAACATTTGTGTGCATGAACATGTCTGTTTGTATCATGTATGTATTAAAAAAAAAAAAGTATATTATATGGAATGTTTAGCCGTTGTCTGGCACCCATGGGGCTGGATGGCGCTGCGCGCTGTGGGAAAGTGTCCAGGATATTTATTTATGTTTAAGTATATAAATTATGATATTTATTTACTTACTTAACCCATTAGTTAAAATTACAACAATATTTCAAAAAATATTGTATAGGACTTTAATTTAAAATGTATTGTAATAAACTGGCCTAAGGGCCTTTGTCCTATGTATAGTAAAATAATTAGAAAACCAACGCCACCTAATTACCACGCTTGCCAAATGCGGATTTGTGTTTACAAACCCGAGTTCAGCCCAAAAAAGCGACACAAATTTAGCTCGACCTGGGATTTGAACTCCGAGACCTCGGCTGGTATATAAACAACTAGACCATTGAGGCGTTAACACCAATCTGACTCGATTGGATTGGGACGATTGGGAGACACAGGCACATCATTATATAAGCTTTCTGAAAACCTTCTGCATTCATAATTGTATTTAACTGAGAATTTTCTAACAGAAAACCCACTTGGCTTTCCTCCTATCTACTACTGAGGTAGGATATATATAATTTTAATCCGTCCGCGCGATTGGACCCCGGACGCGGGATTTTATCAAGGGAGATAAAATTTTCACAATCAACGGATCCGGAACCGATTGTTCGTAATCAACCAAAGCTTGATATGACTATGAGTGGAAAAAATAAACCTTCTACTACCGTACGATGCTATAGCGTCTGTACCCGTACGTACGCTGTCGGGTACAGACGCTCTATTAAGAATATACTCGTGCTTGAGTAAATCTAAGACTGAGTGGCAGAAGTCTATCAACCCACATAGCCCAGTAAACCAGTCCATTAAATACTAACACCATTAACCTGTCTTTCCTTTGCTTTATTAGAGAAAATGGTACCAAAAATTGTCTGCGTGTTGGCTTTGGCCCTACCTATGCATGCATGCTTCAAAGGACCGACTCGAGTGAGTCCCATTGGGCCTGCGATCTTACGATGTAGGTAGGTAACAACTAATAATAAAGTGCTCCTAGCAGTTTCAGTAGTTACGATCAATCAACTTCACAGGATGCTATTTATTATATGGCCAAATGAGTGCGTAAGATCGGTGCACCCTACTCCCTTTACTTATAACACGGTGTAGGTGGAACAGCATTCTGATACGACCGAAACAAGATCGGGCGTAAGATCAAGAGCTATAAGTGATGACCAAAGGGGTGCTTTACACCACCAACTTCCAGGCTCGTTTCAAACTGTGACTTTAAATTTCAAAACAGAAAAACCTTATCACAATTTTTATTTTTACTGGGGCTTATGCGAAGATTGATTCGAAGGTCCTTTGTATCAAATGCTTTATATTTGCTTTGCATTTTCTGCCGCGCACGACTGCTCTATAGAACCAGCTTCCCGCAGCGGTATTTCCAAGCCAATACGACATAAATACCTTCAAAAAGCGAGCATATTCCACCCTCAAAGGCGGGTAACGCGCCTGTGACCCTAAGGGGGTCCCGGGTGCTTATGGGCGGCGGTGATCACTTACCATCAGGTGACCCACTTGCTCGTTTGCCCCCCTATTACATAAAAAAAAAAAAAAAAATTGCATTTGATACAGGGACCTTCGAATATAAAAATGTTGAATAACTATTTTGGCGTAAGTTATTTATGACAACGTAAACATACAATGAAAAATTGATTCTAATGTGCAGCACATTCTTTATAAACAAAATTTTTTATTAAAAGTCAAGAATCTAACTGGAACCCACGATTGTATAAGGATTGCAACGTCAGATTCGCGAACGCAAACTTACTGCTTAGCTGTTATAATGGAAACGGTTTTTCATTGGGTTTTCCATTTTATGTACTATGCCACAATAAAGTTCAATAAATAACCTTTCGACAAAAACGTTTTATTAACACTTCTAACCTCTTAGGTATACCTATTTCGTAGCATCAAATTATACCCGCTAAGTTACTCTTACTTACTACAATTTAATATGTGTAGCGCCTCGTGATAAATGACGACCTGTGATGACGACGTTATTTATGTACCTATTTGTTGTAAAAAAAAACGACGGGTTGCACTCCGGGAGTGCCGGCAGAAGTGAAAACCTGAATATTAACGTTGTGCATTTTTGATATGTATTTTGGAATGGTTAGGGATTTAATTGATTGGTAGAGGTATAAAAGTACTATCATTTATGTGGTAAAATACAATATTTATTTGTTGCGCTATCGTACACAAACATGACAATTTATATTACATTAAAAAGTTTATCTCTCAGAATTAATGTAATCAGAAACTTTTTCAGACTTATCAGAAACTCCTTGCTGTGACACTGAAACGCCATGTAATAAACGATGATAAAATGATTGACAACCGTCAATGTCATACTTTTTTGATTGACAACTATTTATTTTCTAAACAACGAAAACAAAGTTTGGAATTTACAACTAATTGCATACTGGAATCTGCGGATAAACTTTTGAATATGGAGCAATCGGCCAAGAAATGATTCCCTTTACAGAATCCGCAGACTCCCGAATCGTTAATAACACGAGTGGTGTTACAGTAATCAACATGTCGCTTTCGAGGATGTTCACTGGGAATTTGGGGTAACAAGTCAAACTGTGTGTGAGAACGAGCCTCTTGTCGCAGGAAATCGGACAGCATTTCCAACTTCATACGACCTGATGCATGCTCCGCAGCATAGCGGATCCAAAGACTGCGGAGAAGTGGTGTTAATTTCCACAAAATACTGTTGTAATTCCGGCGAATAAAGATATTCCAAACTTTTTAAATGTTTTATTACGGCAATTAAATTTTGAATTTTGCAGGATATCAAATTAAGGTCTTTGTGGTCGCTTTGTAGCTTAAGAAGCGACCGCACTGCGGCTATAATAGTAGAAGTCACACTTGACAGTTCATTTATGCAAAGAAAAATATACCTTACGCCAATGCTAAAGGAATAAAACTCAAGAAAACAACATCAGTTCTTATTAATACAATTATTTACTCTACTCCTGATGTACATAAGAAGCACTTTTCTTTGCATAAATGACCTGTCAAATTGAACCAAAAACCTCAGAACAAGGTTCTTGTTCTGAGCAAAAAACCATTATTGTCTATAGACCGACAACTTATCTGTTCCGGTGGCGGCGTCGCTACTGTCTATTTAAAACTGTCATTAAATATCGTTTTTGCATTGCATTTCACGTAGTTCCAATTTTGGCCACCGGAACAGATAAGTTTGTAGAAAACACGTGTCCGGACTTCAAATTTTATATGGATTTTCGATCAGGTCACGTGACACATAAATCCTGACGCGAGTTTAACATTTTTTCCCCATACAAAAAAAGTGCACAACGCCGCTAAAGAAGTTTTCACTTCAAAAACATACAAGAGATAACATCGGAAACTCATCACCGATTACTCGTCATTTTATTTTTCTATAATGTTCGATTTTTTTGCCTAATGGCCCTAATGCCTATCCATTTTTTTCCGTAAACCGTGACCTTACGTTCCATTTACTTTATAGGTAGTTTGTTTGGTACATACGTATTATGCAAATACATATTACTACTTTAGCAGTGCATACAAGTACCAATGCGATTTATAGTGAGTTCATCATAAAATAAACGTTATTGACAAGACTCTACCAGATGTAGAGTCAATAAAAAAATTTAAATGACGAAGCTATAAGTATAACTTTTACTATTCGAATAACTATGAATACCTCAGCCACTAGCCACCACCTCATTCATGATGATACTGTCAAATAAAGATAACATAACCCAATTTGCTACCAGTTCGAATTCCTGTTGTCCCAAGCTGGCCTCCCACTACGCAAATACTTCACTAACCTATCCACATGAAATGTTTGTACTGTGACGACAGACGTACCTAATTACGTAAGCACATTTCGTCTGAAAAACCTAGGCATCATACATACCGTTTGCGTCTATACGGATACGTATGCATGTATAGCTAGCTAGACGGCTGTATTTACGCGAGACGTTGTTGCTTGTATTCGCGTCGTATTGCGTATACTACGCCATACACACACAAATAGACTTTACGAGACATCCACTACTCACTCGTTTCATTCATGTACCGAAACTAGACCTCCCTTTCTATCTCATTCAAACTAAGCGAAAGGCGTTGTGTGCGAGCGCGACGGAAAATATTTTTACTACGTAATGGCGTTTGTTGAACCGATCCGCCGCGGGTCGGTCGAAGTCTCGCTCGCGCTCGTTCCCTCGCCCCTCGCGCAGTGTCGGTCGGAGAGCGCGTTCGTTGGAAGCGTTCGACTTTCGAGTGACGACGTACGCTAGCCTAGCGTGTATGTCTTCATTATTGATGCAAAAGTTCCACGATGGTTGATCATAACGAGAAATTGTTACAAGAGTTGCAAAAGAAAAGTGGGAATAATGTGTGTGCCGACTGTGGGACCGAGGGTAAGTGAAACACTGTGATTTTGACTATTTTGGTGCTAATGTTTTCCTTGTGAAGCGTGGTATTTGCATGGGGTGAATAGGCGGGGGGCGTAAGTGCGTCCATGCTCTGAAGTTCAGTGACCTCAACGTAAAATGCATTCAATCAAAACAAATCATCGTGGAGCCATGAGTGCAACGATAGTTCAGATATTTAAAGGCAATAAATACGTAATAGTACTTAAGTAGGTAGGTCCATCGTTGTTTGTTCCGTCCGGCTATGGGGCTCCTGAGGTTCCTACGCTAATTAAAAATTGATTTTGTGGGGCCAATAGCGGTGTTCTACGTAGTAAGCATTGTTTGTTTAGTAAAACACTACGCATGATGTTCAAAGAGTGATTAATTGGTCGCTGAGAAACGACTCTACAGCCTAACTGCACCACTTTAAATACTTACCTAAGACACTGTGGTAATGTATAGGTGGCATGGACAACGTTTTTCTTGGCATGTAAAACGTCCAGACATTTTAATTTGGTATTTCCTCAGTTATAAACATCATGCCAGACGCAATTTTGAATATATTGAACTGAATAAATAACTCTACAATGCAGTTCGTAAACATGATCATTAATGATGCAATAAAAAGTAACTGTTTCCAAGGTTCAGATGCTTACGAGCGGAGCAGAAAAGTTGTTAACAATTAAAAGCATAAGTTTAAACAACAATTAAAGTTGAGTCAGAGGTGAGAGTGGCCTAATTTTGTTTCGTCTAATCTTTACTACCTGCTGCGTTTTGACTAACTCTACCGAGCATAAATATAACAATGATGGGTTTTTTGTCGCGCTTGCGAAAAACGCCGTAATCTAACCATTCGAGCCCATTGTAGGGCGGTATTAACACGATGTTTGCCTAGCTGCGTGGGTTAACATCTCGACTACCTACTCGTGTTGTTTTTGTTTTGCAAGGTGGAGTCATCCAGGTATAAATACTTCAACCCCTCACCTATTTAGATTTTTTTTAATTCTGTACGAAACAAAATGTAGATTTTACTTTAGTTTAAAAAACGCCCCGTTCTACTATAACATAGGTAGGTTTTTTAGGGTTCCGTAGCCAAATGGCAAAAAACGGAACCCTTATGGATTCGTGATGTCTGTCTGTCTGTCTGTCTGTCTGTCTGTCTGTCTGTCCGTCTGTCCGTCCGTATGTCACAGCCACTTTTTACCGAAACTATAAGAGCTATACTGTTGAAAATTAGTAAGTAGATGTATTCTGTGAACCGCATTAAGATTTTCATACAAAAATAGAAAAATAATAATAAATTTTGGGGGCTCGCCATACTTAGAACTGAAACTCAAAAAAAAAAAATTCATCCAACCCTTACGTGTGGGGTATCTATGAATAGGTCTTTAAAAATGATAATAAGGTTTCTTTTTTTTTAAACTAAATAGTTTGCGAGAGAGACACTTCCAAAGTGGTAAAATGTTGGTCCCCCCCCTGTAACTTCTAAAATAAGAGAACGATAAATCAAAAAAAAATATATGATGTACATTATTATGCAAACTTCCATTGAAAATTGGTTTGAACGAGATCAAGTAATTAGTTTATAAATTTTTGGGGCTTCCCATACTTAGAACTGAAACTCAAAATTTTTTTTTTCTTCAAACCCTTACGTGTGGGGTATCTTTAGATAGGTATTTAAAAATGATAATAAGGCATCTTATATCATTTTTTTCTAAACGGAATAGTTTGCGCGAAAAACACTTCCAAAGTGGTAAAATGTTGGTCACCCCCCCTCTAACTTCTAAAATAAGAGAACGATAAAACTAAAAAAAATATATGATGTACATTACCATGCAAACTTCCATTGAAAATTGGTTTGAACGAGATCAAGTAATTAGTTTTTTTTTAAACGTCATAAATCGTAAACCGCAATTTTCCTCTCATTCAATCAACTCAAATAAAAAAACGTCGATCAAACTTACAAAGAACTACAAGAACTTTTATATTATGACGATACTTGCTGCTACGGAACCCTTCATGGGCGAGTCCGACTCGCACTTGGCCGGTTTTTTTTATCTTAAAAGCTGTTCCTATTGGTTTTTCTAAAATTTATATTACGAATATAAATTCTTTACCATCGAATCAATCGTAGTTTTAGCTCATAATAATAATAAATTTTATCCCTATTTATTATTTACAAAAAATAAATTAAGTAGGTATTATTATCAAATGCAAAGTAACTTTAGTACCTAATATAACAATTATTATTATACCTATAATATAGAGAAGCTGTCCACTGTTGTTTGCTTTCATGACCAAACCTACTCTACCTATCCTACTATCATGGATTGTGGTTTTATTTCCGTATTGTTTTCTCGGAAAAACCCGCCGGGCATGGGTTGTTCATAGCCCTTTCTTGGCGTGACTCACTCTGGAATCCTATACGTTGTTACTTCACTAGTGTTATCTACACCGATAAATAAAGTTGGAGTGTCTGTTCGTAATGTCAAAATACCTAACAGCTTTTACTAAATGCATTAATGACTTGTGTATATGCGGTGTGGTTTAAAAGTTAGGAGGATTTTTTATGAGGAAAAGCTTTTTATTCAAAATACTTATATAAATATAATTCAAAGTTTTCTAAAATAGGATGAAAATTAAAATTTTGCAATTGCTATCCTTTTTATGGGTGCAATACCTACTCCTTAATATTTCATGCCGCGGGATCAGCTAGCAAAATAAACATTTCTTAGATCCAAATATTACCTACTTAGCTATGTTATCTGTGGTTTAAAGTTACCTATTTTAATTTTGAATTGTAATTGTAACGTCATAAGACGTTACATGGCAATTTATTATCTATTGTTTGTAATTATAGTCGTCGTATAGGTATGATGAAGTGTTTAAATTTGGAAATACCTCATCATATCTAAGTTTTTTTCTATACCTATTCATTCATAATACACTATGACCAATGACGGTCTTATTTATAATACCTACATACGTAAAGATAAGCTGATTAGATTACTGACGTTGTTTGAATCAGTTCACTTGCCTGTTATTCTGTACATTTCTTAAAAATATGCTCATAATCATATCAGATGTTCAGATTATTAAGATAAGGTGACATACCTTTTTAAGTAAGTAATCAGTATTTAGCATATCCATAATAGCTTATGTTTGTTTAATGGATACAGAAGATATTCCTGAAAGATATAAACCCTTCCAAACTGAGAATACCTTCAAAATAATGAATGATTTGGTATTGGCATTGAACGTGATCTTTATTTAGACATAATATTAATAAAGTGGCAGTATTACGTAGAAGCATCAACGCAAATGATAGATACCTAATCAGGGACATCGATTGGTTTTCAAATCATTGGACGAAACGTTTAAGTGTTTTTCAATGATGACGTTCAGTTGTTTATTGAACGTCATTGGTGATTTTGCATCTAAGGTATATCTAAGGTATAGAAGAACACGTAGAGTTCTCATTGGCAAAAACAATTTACATTAAGCTTTCGCTGTGCTCCGGCAGTATTAATGTTGGAAGAGCACAATCGTATCAAATGCCTTAGAAGATCACACGAGCTCATAATAATGGTAAAATAGCGAGCGATGCTTCTCGATGTAGTAGTATCTTCGAATAGTAAGTCACGGTGGCCGCTTATCATTAAATTGGACTTGTGTTTCCATCTACCAGCATAAGTATTAAAAAGTTATAATAAGTGATCTTTGTTGTTAGTAAAAACGCGTCTGCTTCAGTAAAGAAAGAGGTAGGTACTCTCTTCTGCTCTTTCATTCGGTACCAGTTACAATTTAAGTTGTTAACTTTTCGTATCAATTTTAATTCTGATATTAATAATGCAATGAGCGTACATCATGCGACATAACTAATACTTAACAGTGGGTGGATACGGGTTGATTAGATAGATAGATAGATACCTATATATAGCACAACTATAGGTAAAGCACAACGCATTCGTACTATTTTGATCCGTGAACGTGTTTTTATTCTAAAATGTAATGTAGCAAAGTTTTTAATTAACTCTATATCCTGTCGATGTATTGCTATTACATGCAAGAGGTAATCATGTTCAAAACATTTAACCTATCAAACTTGGGTGGGCTACTTATCTACCCTACTCCTTTTACGGCGGGTTCTGGAATTCTTACCTTTTACTTAGCCCCTTGAACCATGGTGTCTGGTACTTGACACATTTTACCCCCGACAATCCAAACTTACGGGTCTGTCTCCTCCATCTCAGACTAAATCTACGAAATACTTAAAATATGCTACTTATTTGAAGTGGACGAGTGATTCAATTCCTTCAGAAGATATGGGATTGAAAATGTCGAAGGTTTCAAAACTCTAGACTACATTCCAGTCCTTGAATCGCGTGTTTTATAAAATCAAGCAAGATCCTTTTTTTTATAAACTGATATTACTTCTAGTAGTCTAGTATTCAGTCGCTTATTAGAATAAGGATACATTTTTCTCCCAGCTCAATCGCCTGGGCTTGGAGACCATGGTCTGATGATATGTCGTATTTAAGCTAGCAAGAGACAATTATTTTGCTTGCGCGATATACTTGTACTTGTACAATTTTCATACGTAATCATAGGTCAGGGGTTTTTTCTCTTTTTATACCTGTTTGTGGTAAGCGGTTCTTTATATTTGCTGATCAAATAAGAGGTCGTCACAGTGTTTACAATAGACAGTTTGCTGCCAAATAAAGAAGTGTAAAATTATTTATGATTCCTAAAATATAACGGGTACGAAAAGAACCAGTTGGCCCTCTAAGTCTAGACTCATCTTTAGAATCATCCAGTTCTTTTATGCTGTAGGAAATTCCAGACAATCGTCCAGACGGTTCTTTGTAATCTTCCACAGTTATTTACTATTCTGCTTTGTCATCCTAGGCTTCCTGAATCATATACGGTCTGTGTCTAGTATCTCAGCTGTTTGCCGTACAACTTAGCAACATATGACGTTGGCTTTGTCTGGTAGCTCAGCAACATACCGGCTTGCTTACGCACCCGTTTATATTACCATGACGCCTCACATAGTCAATCTGTGACGTAGTACATTTCACAAATAGGATTGCATATGGTGCGTATCTGTTACACATTGCATAAACTCAGACTCCAATCCAAAACGCTTCGAGAACCTGCATTGTTCAGACTATTCATTTTTTAAATTCAACTTTACTTATCATTTGACTTTTGTATGCTATGATTCGCACAATTTGTTGGAGATAAGATTTGTTTATTTTAGTTTTGTATTGGCATTTATGTATCATTCGGAATTGGATATGTCGGATGTAGAGTCGAGACATCAATATCTTGCGCGTCTATTGTGCCAATGTTTTTTTTGACATTATAACATCACTGTGGTCTAGCCTGTGTCTGTTTTGCAAAGACAACTAACACATCATGTCATCTTGCTTTTCCCTTAAAATCTAAAAGAGGGTTTTAAAGGGGTTAAATTAATAGTGGTTCCGGCTCCACGTAGTTTCTAAAATTAAATGATAGGGGCAGTTATATTTTTTTTATTTCTAATCCAGGACTGAAGGCGTGTTGCAATGTTTTAGCAATCGTTGCACAGAGCAGACGAGCTCTTCACCAACTTCCTCAATTTAGTGGTGACGCTAAACTATAATAATACAATTGTAACCTTATCATAAGCTAAATACATTTGCTCCAATTTCCTGGTATTAATTGGTACAAACGCGTGTATTTCATTTAGCACTAAATTTATGTATATAAATAGCGCATTTCTCCTGAATTACACATAGGTATTATAATACTAGTAGTCTGAACGCAATCATTAGAAGTTAATTAATATTTATTTACATTTAGGTATAGGATGTGGCAAGACTTCGCAAACAAACGGATTAGCAATACCTACCTACCGCTCTGTAACCAACCACATAGGAATTGGCACGCAATTGATAGTTTGCGGTCGCCTTCAACGTCGTCCGGAATGTCTCATATAAATTAAATATTATCCATAATAGGACGCGGCCGGTACAAATTACACGCTGCGGTTTTTTGTCTCAAATGTATCTACACTTTGTAAAAACTTGATCTTCAAATATTTCATTCACAATTCATTTATTCAAATACATACTGCTCGACGGAAACCCTAAAATAGAATTTTAATTTGCAAAGAACTTTGTACTACCTACATTCGCGAAACTTCAATATATTGTAAAATTCTCACCAAAACTAGTTTTGTAATATGCGAGAAGATTCACCCGCAAGTATACGTATTATATGACCAAAACACAGCGTTGTTATTTATGATCGGCGCAGAGGCCGACTGTCGACGTGTGCGTGTGACGTCGTGTCGGTGTGCTCTCGTGCTTGTAAACTTTACACGGATGTATGCATAGAAGGCCCAGCTGCGCCTACGTGCTTAACCCACAAAACATAGAGTCCAAAATAGAAAGGAAAACAGTATGTAAAAGTTCTATGCACCTGTTTTTCTCGGGAATATTTAGTTTTCCCAAAGAATTTTCTCAGTGTTCTCTCGAATGCATGTGAAATGTGCTGTTGTTTAACACAGCGGGGGCTTTGGTTTCTATTTCGAGGCGACCATCGCGAAGTACATGTCTAGTGGTGGGGCGAAACAACAATCAATTCATTCATAGGTATGCCAAGTCGACGTTCGTAGTACGAGATGCTCTATCGTACGATTACGTTCAGAATATAAATGACACTATCAATTCACTCGATAGGAAGGAAGGAGTCACATTTGATGATTTCCTGCCCTACTCCTTACTCCTTATTAGAATTGGTACCTACCTTACGGCCAATGGTCGTGATCATTATGTAAAATGAAGGATGCGATTTTTTTCGACGGAAATTTTAATAAAGTAATTTGACGTTGCATTCTCCATTTCACACACAAGTTAACTAGTCCTTAGTAATAAAGGATTTCCTGTTGGGAGAGTTTATTTTCTGTCTGTTTTGATCTCCGTTGGAATTTTAACAAGAATTATAGCAGCCGTAGAATATTTTTTATTAATAACTAAATTTCATGGCACAGACAATTCGAAAGGATAATGAAATCAATATTCAATAGGGATGTTTTTTTCTCCAATTTGTTTATTTCGTTCTCTATGTTAATTGTAATGTCCCAATTTTGACCTTGATATTATATAATTATCATTTTTAAGTAAGTATGTATCTCGTAATTCTATTGTTTTCTACTGTTAATGATTATTCCTCCCGGTAAAAACATAGTAGGTCACTCTTTGCATAGATAAACCATGTATCGCATAGTTAAGTGGCAGACTACCTATAACTTTTGAATGTCTAAAAAACAAATGAATGAATTGTTAACTGATTATCATGTAGGTATAGATAGATATAGGAATTACTAGAGCGGATATCCTATAAATAGTGAGTTTATTTAATTGTTTTAAGATTAAGCTTGCTGCTATGTGTCCATCCCACAGAACAAGAAATGGTCCATCCATATAGAAAATGAAAATGAAATAGGTATATATCACTGTTTGTAGAAAATGAAATTTTCTGGTTTGACGTTTCGTTAGTTTAGCGTTTATTTACGTGTAGGATTTTCGAACATTATGGTGACTACAGTCTGTTTCAAACACGATGATATGCCTGACACATCCATAGAACGTAAATGTTTGCGTTTAGGAAAATGTTGACTTCGATATAGATACAAATTTGAATAATAAAGAAATAGATCAACACTAAATACTGTACATTAATAACGATTTAATAAGAGTCATGGTGTTTTTTATCGGTTTAGAGAAGTTTTATGTACATTTTTCTATAAAATATAAAAATTATATGAGACGTACTAGGTTACGTTCTATGGTCTTTTAAACCAGAGATGTGACTTAGGTTTTATTATTAATCGATAAAAATCGTGAATAATCGAAACTATAATTTAAGGGAAAGAATAGTGGAATATTCGTAAAAAAATATTGTATTATGTAAAATAATACCGTCAATTTAAAATCGATGTTCACAATGTACAAAACTAACACGTTACTATTTATTGACCGAGTGAGCGAAGCGAGCGAGGGGTACAAATCATTTTTGTATGTACATATAAAGGTATGTATGTTTGTTCCGCGAAAATTCTCGAACGGGTGATCTGATTTAGACGAAAATGTAGGAATAGTTAATAGAATTTTTAAGTTTGTTGACCATCGGTTTAGTAGTTTTTGTAATATTCACGTTTTTGTAAGAAAATTAATAATTGTATTTTAATTCTCTGGGTCTGGGGAAACTAACTGTACGGTTAATATTAATTCAGATTTAGCTTTCCTGTCCGCTGCCTTCCAGGCTGCTATGTGCGTATCGGCATCATATTTTGGTCTTGGCCTTTCTCCACTTAAATACTCCCAGTAGTCGCTTCGTACAAGTAATGCCTCTATCTGTACCTTCCAACTGTCATAGTTATCTTTTGTTAATAATTCAATACTTAAGGTGGGTCTATGCTTACGAGCCGAGCACGAGCCGCGCACGAGCGGAGCACGAGCCGAGCCGCTCTGCTCGCGTGACAAATGTGGACACACAATGAGCCTGCACTGCGAGCGCGATGCAAATCTCAAAAACCCGACAATCGCGGAGCACAGTCGAACACGAGCCGAATGCTCGAAGCGCGCTCGTTCGAGGCTCGAAATCGGTCCACAGACACGAATTTTGGATCGGCTCGTGCTCCGCTCGTGCGCGGCTCGTGCTCGGCTCGTAAGCATAGACCCACCTTTACATACATTCGCAGACATGATTCGGTCGTACCCTTTTTCAAATAATTTTCGATGACTCCTTTCTTAGTTACATGTACCTATTCACTCTTTATTTTCGCTGGTCCTGGGCCCATAACCTTTGTAGGGGTAAATATCAGATAACACAGTTTTAAAGAGAAATATTTTTTGTACATAAATAAGAAAAAAAATATCAGCCTATTAATATCCCAATGCAGGGCAAAGGCCTCCATCCTTGAAATCAAGTTATCGCTACAATGATGGGTATTGGCTTAATCACCACGCTTGCCAAATGCGGATTGGTGATCACCAACCCGAGCTGTGTCCGAAAAAACCGACACAAAGTTAGCTCGACCCGGGAATTGAACCCAGGACCCCGAGATCTCGGCCCGGTACCTAAACCACTAGACCATTGAGGCGTTTGTACATAAATAATAACTGGAAAATATTTGTTTTATTGTCTTTACACTCTTACAAATATTTTCCAGTTATTATTTATGTACAATAAATATTTCTCTTTATAACTGTGTTATCTGATATTAACCTCTACTCTAGCTAATATCAAAGTAAAAAAAATTAAAATTTATCATATATTATAAATATGTACTTTGAATCGATTGTCATAAGCACTAAGATATAATCGATAATCGATTGGTTATGCAGGTTGACACATGAGGTCACGTCTCTTTAATTGTCAAAGATGAGGTGTCACCCATATCATCGTGTTTGAAACAGACTGTAGGTACTTGGACGAATTTGACAGACGTGGTGATAATTTGTCATCCATTAATTTGATGTCTTTACAATTGTTGTTTTACTGTTTAGATCAGGATATTACGAAAGATCGTTAATTCTTGCCTATTAGTACACATTTTATTTTCCACTTTAGCTAACCCCAATGCGACTCTCCAAATTGTATGTTAGTGGGTAGGTACTTGCGTCATACAGGTGATTTTGATACAAAAATCGTGTCACAACAAACAATGAACCGTGTCAAAACAACAGAATGTTTATTTTGAGAAAGTTTTCAATTCCAAACACGAAATAATGGGAACAAATGCACCGTCCTCTTCACAAACACAAACTGGCATTTAAATTACGAATTACGCATGTTTACATAAATGGTTGGTTGTGGCGTTCGCTTTTCAGATCTTTTAATTCAGATTCACATGGTTACAATATTTTCGCAATAACGGATTACGTGTAGCTGACGTCAAATGTTTTCTTTTATAGGTACGTAGCCGGATGACGAACGTTTTGCCATTGTTACGGCGGTGCTAATTTGTAGATAAGGAAAAATACTGCGTGTTAACGCCCTAGATAACCTTACAGTACCGATATTTTAGTTCAAGACTGTTATACTTTGGTAATTATCGCTACTAAGTCACAAGAACTGTCTACCAAAATAAGTAATTACTTGCTTTTTAATTAAATGAATGGTTAAATGGTTGTATTTCAAGTCTCATAGTAGAATAGTAATTTTATCGTTATTAATGATTTTTAAACACTAATCTTGAAAGCAACAAGAAAACCTATTTAATCTATTTTCTATCTTATTAATCCTATAGTTTACAAAAGCTTTTAACTGTCGTCTGGTTCTATGTGGAAGAGTTTTCCAAACCGCCTATTGATTGTCTTTAGGTGTCCGAAATACGAATGCGAATTTTACGAATTTCATATTGCGATAGAACCCGGACCCGGAAGGTCTATTATTAGAAACAAGGAAGAAAGACGATCGCACATCTTGTTACTCACTACACTTTACGTGCAGTCTACGTGCGTGGATTTCCACTGATAAAAGGATTAACTACTTAATTACTGGATCCTAACGAAGACTAATGCATCATATCATTGTGCTGACGTAGGACACTATATAAGTTTGTACATACTAAAAATACAGTCTACAGTTACAATTGACATACATATAGGTAACTTAATTAGAACATTGCAGCTCATAGCTAAATAAGAGAATACATCCCCATCATATTGATGCTACCAGTCCACGATTCTGCGCTTTTCATGCAATTTTTTCCCACGCACGACCAAAATATGATCTCTCTTTGTCATTTGAGTGATCTGAGGTATTTCCGAACCGATACAACTTGCAAGCGCACGCATTTGTGATTTTCTCCGGTGTTGCAGATGTCTATGGGCGGCGGTGATCACTTAATACCATCGGGTGAGCCGCAAGCTCGCCTGCCCGCTATTTTATAAAAAATAGCTAACCAATTACTGTACTATTTCCAGACCCAGACTGGGCGTCATACAACCTTGGCATCTTCATATGCATGCGATGCGCCAGCATCCATCGAGGGATGGGAGCCCACATCAGCAAAGTGAAGCATCTCAACTTGGACCGATGGGAGGACTCTCAAGTGCAACGTATGAAGGAGGTCGGTAACCTCGTCGCCAAAAACAAATATGAGGAACGAGTGCCGCCGTGCTACAGAAGACCAAACAAAAACGATCCACAGTGAGTCCGTATTTCATCTTAATATAACTATACTCTTTTTAATTATGACGTGTGCGGGATGGTAAGCATGAGCATAAACGAATACTTCCATATTGATATTCTTTGCTCAATTACTCACCTTTTTCGATCAAGATCGTTAGAGAAGAAAAGAGCACCAAAATGATAAAATACGAACAAGTTTTGGATCCTATCCTACTAATATGAAAATATAATAAATATTTATTATATCTCTATAAGGTTGTTACAATTAAGTGAAGAGAAGAATGCAAAGTTTTCTTGGGATGGAAAAATGTTTGTTACTCTTTCACGCTAAAAACTGATATAAAAGTCATCAGTTATCTA
Organism: Mecyna flavalis; assembly: GCA_949319885.1. Classification (NCBI taxonomy): domain Eukaryota; kingdom Metazoa; phylum Arthropoda; class Insecta; order Lepidoptera; family Crambidae; genus Mecyna; species Mecyna flavalis. The sequence goes on from OX439439.1 coordinate 6,358,006, forward strand.
ATACATCAGAATAACACCTCAAATCAATCAAATCAAATCAAAATATCAAATCAAAATAATTTATTTGCCACCTTTGCTACAATTTATTAGAAGGATATATTTTTTTAAGATAGTAGAATGTTTTGGATCTTGAAAGGAAATTGCTCTACCTTGATCAAGGAATTACTACGACTCCGTAATATAAATTTTTAAGTGTACGTTTTCTGAGTTCGTATAATGTAATCGCTGTAGACATATTATATTCAATTTAGGAGACGGTAATTATTTCGTTTTATTTAAGTATTTACTAATAAAGGGCTGTAGCGGAGAAGGACGTTAAAGTTTAACAGCTGCGTCGAAGAACCTGATGGGCTCCTACTAATTTCGTTTTTTTTTCTAAAGTTCATTTTTCTGTTAGCTAACTACCACTAACATTCAGAAATTTCTGAATGTTAATGGTTTTGGCAACTCCATAATATCATAGTGAGAAGCTGGTACTTCGCCCAATCTCTATCTAAATAAAAGTGAATAGGGAGAACAAGACGTGAATAATATGAAAGGAAATCGTTGAGATTATCCTCATTTCAGCTAAGAGCTATAAATTTTAGATATTTGGAAGATAGAATGGACTTTTATTGTATTCAATTCATTAGCTTACTAAGACATAATATGACCAATGCAAAGGCTAAAGATAGGAGTATTACAAATACCTACGGTGGCCACGGTGAAGCTGAAAAGAGTGTTATGATTTTAGTATTCTCCGAACCTACATTATGTATATCGTTTCTTAGTATTTTAAAACCCAGATGTTGGTATACTATAATGGTTTCCTTTAAAGATGAGGTACGTAAAAAATAATGAGAATAGGTAGATATGTAAAAAAATAAACATGTATAGAAAGAAAAAAAACTACGGAAGACAAAAAAATTGTTTTCACAACTCGTTAGGTTTTGAAAATAAACATAAACATGAAAATAAAATCAACTGACAATAAAATAAACAAACATTCTAAAAGAAGATTGAAATTATACACTTCAGCAATAAATTTTAATTATCATTGTTCTAATGCGTAATCACGCCAAAGTTTACAAACGACTCTAGCTTACGTCTAGCCAAAATGAACAACTTATCATTAGTTAGTGGAAAATTAAGCAAACTTCTATCAACATCTCACATAGAATATGTTTTACCTACTACTACAAAATGATGACAAAATTAACAGTCATGTAAAAATAATTGCATAAATCCAATTACAATAATAGATAATAATATCATTTGTTTGGGCCAATGGTTTGGGCTAGGAATGGCCGATACAAATCGTATATAGATATTAAATGTATATCAGGCCAATATCGTAAAATCCGATATCGCTGCGTATCCAAACTATATATTTGGTGATACACGATATTGCTGGATCGATGCGATGCGTCTCGATTTGATATCTAGCTCGATATCCAAGACCTATCGCTAAAGGATATTAAACCGTATCGCGTTGCGATACGAGCTAAAGAAAGGATTTGTGAGTGAGTGAAATAGCATTAGTCGTGTTTTCGTACAATAATTCTAAACCTTATTTGTATAAGAATAAGGTTGTTTCAATACTTTCTTGTGTATTTTGACACATTTTTATTAGACCTTATTTTGTCAGCAATAAGATGCATTTTCGATTTGCAATTTTACGTAACTCTCACGGACCTTCGTCCTTGAACTCATAGCATTGGTGATCCATTTCTGACTTTTGTTATTCTATTAATAGATTCGATGGTTGGTATTATTAAGTTTATGTATTTCATGCTTTTAGTTACTACTAATGAGTTCTGCATTAATAAACATCGTATTTAGAAGTTCTAAACACGATCTTTTACTGAAACACAAATAACTAAGTAAATACTATTAAAGCATCCTTAATACACCTAAAGTAACTAATCGAGTCAGTTTTAAGAAATAAATCACATTGAAAATATCGTGTCATGATACAGTATCTAGTTTCAGAACACATCGTTTTATAGGTTTAGTGTAACCAAATACAGTCCGATACTCCGATACACCAATATATAGTTTCACAGTCCGATACTCCGATACACCAATATATAGTTTCAAATAATATATAGTTTCAGAATCCGATATCAGATATCAATATATAGTTTCGATTCGATATTATAAAAATCCGATATTACCCACTACTAGTTTGGGCCAATTAATTGCCATTTACATCTATCCATGACAGAAAGAAACAGATATGTGTATACTACTATAATATAACACAATTAACACATGAGACGAAGTATAATAAAAAAATGTGTTCAATGATCTGTACAGTCAATTACATAAAAAAGATATGTACAGTCAATTACATAAAAAATAGCATAGAGTATAAAATAATCAACTGACCTAAATGCGTTACATTACGTACTTACACGCATGCTTTATCTATATACGCACATACGCATACCAATCAACTACGCATGGTATGAATGAATGGTTGATAAGCCACAGATTAAACTGTGCGATCGAGATTTTGATACAGATAGTAAAAACTTGTATAATGTACATAAACAATATTGCTTCAGAACAACCGTGGCAAAGTAATCTATTTATGCTTAATGGAATCTTGAGCAAAAAACCGTGGCTAATGTGTGACAAAAATCCCAAGTTTCAATAAGCAGACTGTATTGTACTGGTTTTGTTGTTTATAGTAAAAAAAAATAGGCAATCATCTTTATAATTACAGGGTTCTCATAGAGCAATGGATTCGAGCAAAGTATGAACGAGAAGAGTTCTGCCACCCTGAACGCCAAAGCTATTTGTCCGGTTCAATGGAAGGATTCCTGATGAAGAGGGGCAAAGAAGACAGCCGGTATCAGCTTAGGAAGTTCGTGCTAAATGAAACAGAAGACACCTTGAAGTAAGTACTTATTGTAATACTGTAATTTTTAATGTCGGAAAAAGAAACCGGTAATTCGAATTACAGCGTTATTTTTACTGATAATTTTTTGTAGTTAAGTTCCAATAAACAAAAAAAACCTATTAACGACAAGGTCCATGATAGCCCTTAATATTAAGATGTTGTTTGTGCATTGGACTTGTGCACGTATTTTATTTTATATATAATTTGCATAATAATAATATATTACTTTGTAAAATTAACCTGGTCGTTATTGTTGATTTCGCGATATTAATACTAATTACAGGTTTCTTTCTCTGACATTGTAGAGATCAAATAAGTCGATCATCAATTTATTTGATCTCTAATTTTTGTCATCAGCACATATACATTGTCATTGCTTTAATCATGATGACTATTCATCATTTTTTGCAAATATAATACTAACTTACTATGTTAAATAGTTGATTCATCTCATTCTTTGTGTCACACATACATTTTAGACAAGTAGCGCAAGATATATACATATACTATAGTGTCTAACTAGTGTGTAACTTGTTAAATAAAGATTAGTTAATTAGGTACTTTTTAAAATTATGGATCGACATACTATTGTATTGACCATCTATCAAAGCGGAAGGTCCGCAATGCATGGATATCTCTAAAGCAACTGCAACTAACATGTTCAAAAAACATGTTTAAAATCAAATCTGTCGTGCTGTTTTTAGCTTTTTTCCCCGACAACAGCGCAATATTTAATAAATTGTAATTACACTGATATCAAGAGGTAGATTAAATATACGCAAACAGGACCTTAACCTTATTTACATTTAGCAGTTCTATTTTAAACACAGAAATACCAAATTATGTCATTTTTAAAATTATAACGCTTATCAGAAGTACAATAGTGAAATTACCCAAGGATTACTGCAACCATGACGTAATTTCTGCGGTACAATCCTATCTATTTAGTTCCATCATCAAGAATTCTTGTGCGTGTTTATACAAATAGTGTGACTCTTCAATATTAAAGTTATCATCATAGATTAGATTCATAGAAATTGCGCAATATCTTAAGTAAACAATAGTAATCAGTTCTTTAGATTCGAATCATTTTGTTATGTTCAATGTTGCTTTTTTAAGATTGTTTTTAAAAAGCTTACCTGTCAACTAATTAACTGTTTTTACGTACAACCTTCGTGCGTGACTAATGAATGCTTTAAATGTCTCGTTCTTAATCAGCTTGTGGCCATAGCTCATCCATCAGACATTTCAAACAAAGAGTAAAATATAATTAAATGAACATTCCTAAATTTTCCATCGAAACGGACGAAAGAAGTGTCAGGTCGATAAACAAAGTACATGTTAATAAGTAATCTTACCAAATCTTTGAATTTTCTTCAGTTAACAGCTCAGGGTGTTATATTTTTTTTTAATAAATCAGTTCCTGCTTGTTACGTAAATGGGTGCATAAGAGAGATTGTGGAAATTTTCCAAAGGATCGAGAAAACCATAATAGCGCGTTTTATGTCGTAATAATATGCAATGCAACAAAAAATAACTGACGATCCCACAATAGGTACACGTTACACGTCAGTACTGGCTAAAATAAGCTCAGAAAAAATATCTGAATAATATAAAATCTATTTTTATGGTTATGTATCTATATAGGTACTGCGGTGATGCGTGTTTTCTTAACAATAAACGTTAGCAAGTTACGGGCAAATCTGATCAGAGTCGAGTACGTTGTTTGTCGTACTCTTAAGATTTAAGATAAGAGATAAATTCGGTTTCGTAGAACAACAAGTGGGCAAACTCATGACGTACGTTCTACCAAAAGTTCCACACCTCTTATTGCCGCTACGTCAAGTGTCTTGTGCAAATATTGTCACACTTAGCTACGTGACGGTAAAAATGCGTTAATTTGCCGTATGTCTTGCAGGTCGGTTGTTTTTTCACATCATCGTACTAATTTCATAGATAACGTACATATATAATTTTTCGTAACGTAACGTTAGCGATCTATTGTGAAATTCTTGTTTTGTTCACGATTGTTTATTTAGTGTTAACAGTTTTATTATATTTACGTTACAGTGTTTGTAATCATTAATAAGTGTTATTGAAAGCTAGTTCCTTGACGTAATATCGTTGTAAAATGTCGTAAACTGATAAACAAATTAGTATACGTAAGAAATAGCTGAAAGTTCCGTCGTCACCACAGAAATCTAAATAATAATTTAGATTTCTGTGGTCGTAACAAATATCAAAACTGAGTTATAGATTTGCTTGATAAAAGGTTCACTTCCAAAGAAACCTACAAAATACCAAAAAAATACAATTATTCAAGATCATTAGTGTGACTTGAGAATAGAGATGCAACGGATAGTTGTTTGGCCGAATACCGGATACCGGATATTCGGCCTGATCACCGGCCGAATATCCGGTATCCGGCCGCCGAATATTCGGCCGGCCAAACGATACCTACATTTTAGTTTGGCGGCGGGCGCGTCGTGCAGGTTTCAAGGGCTTGGAGGGTTTGGAGGGCCTAAAAATGAGTTGTAGCGAAGAGGATTCAAATAGGAGTGAAGATGATTCGCCTCCAATGAAAAGAAGAGTTCATGAAACATTTTGGGATTGCTTTAACGAAGTCGCTCAATATAATAGTCAAACCGAAGATACGACAAATAGTGCTATAGCCAACGAGCTTGACTTTTACTTGACAGAGGGACCCTTATGCATGGTAGGCAGCAAACGTCAATCAATTCCCAATATTGGTAAAATTTGCCCAAATATATCTGTCCTCACCATGTAGCAGAAGCAGGACTTGTTTATAAAAATAGGAGGAATCGTCTTTTACCCAAAAATGCAAAGAATCTCGTTTTTATTCACCACAATTTGCCGTTAGTTAATTATGAATATTAAAATCAAAATCAAAATATTCTTTATTCATGTAAACTTGTATCAAGTATTTATGAATCGTTAATTACAGAGTGACTCTACCACCGGATTCGGATACCATGAACTCTCTTTTTATATATTTGGTAAAACTTATTTTATTTGTTGTTTAGGAATTAACATACGATACGCTACGATTGGTTGAATGGATATAATGCTGATCATAGGATTTATTACCTACTTAAAATGAGGCTTTTTTATAAGTTTAAATTGTAGATACGTTAAATGTTATACTAATATACGTATAATGGTAATTTGTTGTTGTTTTCTTGTATACTAACCATTTTTCAAAGTTAAATACCAAACAGAATCACTATTCGGTATCCGGCCGGATAGTGAGCAACTATCCGGTATTCGGCCGGATAGTAAAATAATGGCCGGATAGGCCGGATACCGGATAGCAACCGGATATCCGTTGCATCTCTACTTGAGAACTACCTACTATTGAAATACAACTTATTTCTATGTAGTTGGTTAAAAATCACCATCATCATCTCAGCGTATTCCCGATTGCATCCAGTATGGAGCTCAGGGTCCGCTTCGACTATGATCCTAGATTTGACAAGCCTTGTTTGGTTATAAATATTAGCGATAATACCTACATCTCTTTAGACCTAATAAAATTTACTTGAAATTGAAAAAAACAATAGATAAATAATAATTTTATTTCCAATTTTGGCTACAAGCGGAAATAGCGGCAATTGTTTTATAATAATAACAAATTACATACAGTGGTGGACATATAATTAAAGACACTGAGGAGATATTAAGTTTTCAGAGTTTACCTACCCTTTATTATTTTTTTATATTACATTTATTATCTTGCAATATTACTTACTTAAATTGTTCTTAGGGTAATCGTAAAATGTTTGAAGTAAAATAAAGATACTTAAGATGTTCTATTATTTTTTTTTTGTTGGTCAAGTTTATTGCAAGCAGTACGAGCGAATACAAAGACCTGGCCAACTAATTAAAGACAGACTCATTAAGTAACTATAAAAAAATCAACTTAGTAAATTTTGAAACGAACTTGATTTAAATACATTTTGGACGTATTTTAAAAACATAAAAACACGACATTAATATTTTGTCGCATGTCATTTAGCAGCAATAAAAGTCCAACCCCGCCTAGGCATTGATGCCTTCAAATTATTGCAGGTTTGAATCGAAATCTGCACCCATGCCGTTTTAAACGTCGAGTAAAGTTGATGAACATTACTTGTATGTTTTTTTCCTTTAATTTTCTTCACATTAGATCACATGTTTTCGATCGGGTTAGTGTCGGGACAGTACGGTGGCCAATCTAAAACTGTTTCTTATTAGCTCCTTAGAAATTCTTTGACTCCTGCTGAAGTGTTTATGGGATCGTTATCGTGTTAAAAAGTCTATATCACCGGAAAATGTTCATTGGCGTTAGGAACAAGACTTTTTTTAAAATACTCCTTTAATAAATTAATTCCTGCTACCTTGTATTTTTTTTTATTAGGTCCCACATCTTAATCAGGAAAATATCCTCAAATTTTTGTATTACCCCCTCAACGTTCGACTGTTATCTTTGTGTACTTTGGATGCATTTTTTTATTTGGAGGACGCCTAACGTAAACTTTTCCTTTAGAGTTAACCATATTAATTAAAGTTCTTCGGAAATAAACACATTTTTTCTCAGTCTTTCTGTCCCGATGTGAATATTTTTGGGCAAATCATAATTTTGCTCTTATTTTTTTTTATTCCTTCAAACGAAGGATCTTAGAAAAAATCTTTCAAAAAAGGGTGACATCCATAATTTCCTTCTAATCGTTCTGTTAGATACTACTTTAGACCCCTCTACACCAAATACTTCATAACGCATGACTTTTAAGCCATTTGATAGGTCTTTTAAATGATGCTATTTTTGAGGTGGTTGTTTTTCTCGGTCAAAATTTCCTAGGCATGTGAACCGTATAAAACTTCTTAAAATTCCGGATATCGTCTATAACCATATTTTATAGCATCGTTAGTGATCTTTTTACTGTCCGACCAACCTTTGATATAATTTTTTTTTTTAATTTTCTCCCTTTACTAGGGAGAATCGCAACTTTTTCCCTTTCCCATACTAATTCATTTTTATCACAATAAATACTTAAAGCAAGTTTAAAACTAAACTGGTTTTTGCTTGTCAGGATAAAATCTGCATAATAGAAAAAGTTAAAGTGCTCCTTTTATGGTTATGCTAACTTTAGAACATGTAATACGCACTGTCTTTAATTAGCTGACCAGCGAAAAATGTATCAACAAAGTTTGTGTTACATTTAAAAAAGGAAATAAGACTAAAATATTGCTTTAATAACTTTTTTTTCTGTCCGCATTTTAAAAATACGACAACAGTGTACGTATGAAATCCAATAAATATGGAATTAATACTTATCTGGGTCTCTAAATACCGTTTATTTTGTTGTACGTAGTCAATATCAAGAGTGTCTTTAATTATATGTCCACCACTGTATATCCACATCGTCGAGCAAAACAGGAAAAACTGTCGAGATCTAACCCGGCGTTGACGTTTATTTGCTTCGGTTACTGCATTATCAAAGTTATTAGTACCTATTATTTACCTCCGGTGCAGACGATTTAATGAATTTAAATGAACTTAATTATCGTTTCAGCTTCCATTCAAAAGATCCATTCTATTCAGGTTCTTTAATAGAATATTTCGGATTAAATGATTAGATCCTAAATGATAATGTAAAGCTCTTAGTTATTCATGATTATAGTGATGACTTTCTTTATATGATGGGAGGCCATCCACAACGACATTATTGGCTCGCTTTTATTTATATAAGCTTTATTATTTATATATTGAAAACTTCGGTGTACAAACGAAACATTCCCCAGCTAAAACCGTGTAAGGTGCTGGTAAAATTTGCTGTTTTGGAACATTCAGATCTGACAAAATCCGGAACAAGGGGGTTACAAGTAGGTTATATCGTCAAAATTGTACGTATGAAGTTTAATAATTTATTTAACTATAATCAATCACTTTTGTGTGCTTCGCTTAAACATATCCGGACTGGTTCTTAGGTATCACCAAGCTTCAGACGGTTGCGGCCGTGCCGCGAGTTGTCTGGATCGGTTATTCGATCGTCTCCGTGTCAAAAACATTGGTCGATGGAGGTAAGAACGACATTCGAATGTTCGATAGGCGTGACGTTTACTTCGGTGACGTCATGAGTTACGGAAAATAAGCCGAGAAATTCCCGAAAAATGAATGAATTTGTAACTAATCATTTTCATATCATGCATCTCATTGCATTGTGCTTTCAAATCGTCTATGTCAACTAATTTTGTGTTACAGGAAATGTTTGGAGTGTTTTTGGTATGGCATTGTCCATTATATTATAGATCTGAAACTATTGGAATCTGAATTATCATTTATTATCACGGACCTGTATATTATTGATCGGAGTTTTCTGTTACTAAAAATATCTTCTCCCTCTATTATTTAGGGTCTACCATTTTTGAAAGTAAAACTAGCCTTTTCAATAAAAAATAACTATCGATCATCGACTAATGTATCTGATCTCACAATTTTTTTTTTTTCATTTTATACACATTACTTAAAACATCCCACAAAAAATAAAAAGTTACAAGGTCTAATATTTTAGCCGTCCATGTAATTTTAGGTTATGCTTCATCATCAGGACTTTACGGACTACCGAAAAAAAATACTCCCAGCATATCCTTTCCTAAACGCAAATTCTTCCGAATGCACTCGACAGAGCTCTTTACACTGTTGAGGGGATGAATTGCGAAGAATGAATAACAAATATTCTATGGCACTTGTTTACTAATCTCAACCATTCTCTGCAGATATCACGTTCGAGAGAACAAAGAACCGAAAGGAATACTCAAACTGTCAGAGTTAAACATTTGTTTTGCTCCTTCGAAGATTGGCCACATGAACTCGATGCAGCTTACGTTTATGAAGGACGGTTCCACTCGTCACATATACGTGTATCATGATGAACCAGAAGTTATCAACAATTGGTAACTATAATATTCCGCTGTGTTTCTTCTGTCTTAATTTTTTATGTCTTTATTTTATTAGCTCTGTCATCGCTTGGATTGAAAGATCACGAACTCCTTGAAAATGACATACCAGTTAGGCGTAGTTTAGTTATCTCCAGTGCCTGACTGGTAGCATTTTTGAGACAAAAAATGTAACAAAGAAGTTCGTTATGATATTAGTTTAATAAATTATGGTTTCACTTTTATCAAAGTTAAATCTGAACACCTTAAAAATGGATACAACTTCAAAAAAAAAGTCCCTTACGGTTTGTCTTAACATCAAATAGTGGGTCTACGTTGGTCAATGTTTTTCAGTAAAGTAAATTGGATTTTAATTTCATTCGAATGTTAACGGACAATCGTGCGATCCGTAAGAAAGAGAGCCTAAATCTCTTCCATACATTCATCAGGTACACAGCAATCCGATGCGCTCAGCTCCATCTCCTCCAAGTGGCATTTCCATCGATCCCTCAGTCAGACCTCGTGCTCCGCCTGCCCAAAGACTTCGCCCGCGAGGGCTGGCTCTGGAAGACTGGCCCGAAGCCATCCGACTGCCATCGCCGACGGTGGTTCACTCTCGACAACAGGAAGCTGATGTATCACGACGAACCGCTCGATGCCTATCCGAAAGGAGAAATATTTGTTGGTAAGCGATTCGTTATTAAAATGTTGATACAGTTTTGAAAGTACTGTTGTGTGTGTATGGCTACAGACTTTGGGGCGGTAAGGTAAAGGAAAAATATCTGTTGCGGCACTTTTTTGATAGAAAGCCCATTTAAGTCTATGGGGGATGAATGACGATCTAGAACAACTAATTGCTTAGTTGAGAAGACCAACGATATGAATGCATTAACGCAACTGCTATATAAGTAACTTTTATACGATAGGTGTTTAGTTAAGTGGCTGTCATACGGCTGTTAGGTGATTGTTCTAGGACTTCTAGTAGTACTGCTCGATCTGTCAGAACTACAATTGTATCACTTTCACGAATTTAGTTAAGATGTAATTATTATCGGGATACGAGTAATAGACCTTGCGTCGCATCCTCAACAAAACGTAGCAACATTGGACAAAGTCTTGTGGTATTCACAATACCCACAGTATAGAAAATATCCATAATTATTTCTAAAATACCATGCTCTACTTTTAGAATGTTTAGTTTTTGTAGTAGAAAATCCTAATCTGTATATCATACGTTTTCCCAGGCCACGAATCAAACGGTTACTGCATCAAACTATCAAACACGGGCAACGGGTGCAAAGAAGCCCGATTCCCCTTCCACCTCGTGACACCGGAGCGGACGTACTGCCTCGCCGCGACGACGCACGACGACCGCGCGGGATGGCTCGCCGTCATACAGCAGACTATCAAACGACCGCTTACGCCTCAGGACTCTACTAGTAAGTATCTTTCTTATTACTTTTTACCCTTGGCGCAAAAAGAGGAGTGTTATAAGTTCGACCAGTTCGTGGCACTGTAGCTCCTGAATGAATGAACCGATTTGTGTTTTGTTTTTAAATTGAAAGCCATGCTCATGCTCATTGAGGTGGTTCTTAGCTGTGTTTTATGAAATTGGATTTTCAGTTTAAGAGCTGCAAGCCGTGCCAAGACGAGGTAAAACTTGTTTTTTTTTTTATTCTGAGCATTTTGTCCTGCTCTATTTATTCCAATTACTCAGTAACGTTCAACTTACTCTACTCTACTTCCCCGGCTAGGGCTCGGTACGCGGTGACCATAGCGATGTGTAAATCGATTGAACCAATTACAGTTCATACATGTTTTTATACTTACTACATACCTACATCTTTTTCTATTCCAGTTGAGGCGACATTAGTCCGGAAAAGGACGACATCAAACTCCATCAACATATTCTCTGGTAGGTAGTCGCACTTCCTAATCTTACACTCTAGATGTAAGATGAGACTAAAACTACATTTGTATCGCTTTTAGCTCTTATTTTGATGGACTGCGAAATAAAATAATTTAGGAATAATAACTCGTCGAATATAAAATAAAGGATTCTATAGACGATTCTTGTAAATATACTTTCAATAATGTCTGTTTTGTTTAGTGAAAATGCGTTTTATATAAGTTTTAAATTATTAAATATACTACCTTCTTTAGTTTTAGAACAGTGACAGAACTGAATCAATTGTGTTAAATTAATAACATATTTTAAGGTTTTAGACATAATTTTATGGTATTATTGTTTAATCATGTAACCTTAACCTGGCTAACGCACAAATATCTATATTATGTAATTATAGGGGATACTTTTCTAATGCCTGATCCATTGATTAAGATACAATGTATGATCTGCATTAGTACATACAATAATAAGGTATCTCATTACCGTAGCGTAACTTTAAAATTATTGCAGAGGAATAGCGTAACTATTGTATAAAATATCCTTTTCTGTAACTGTAAACTGTAATTTTTATAAGAGCCAGTATAATAAAATGCCTCGTGATCTAGAGAATTATAGAGTCGAGGAATATTTTAGATCATATAAATAATGTTCAGTTCTGCGCAAGCGTGGTAGTTAATCCAGTTACCAATGATTTTGTAACGATGACGATAGATTTAAAATAATCACCTTTGCCATAAATAGGCAAAAAAGGCGGTGTAGGAAATAATTTTCTCATTTAAAAAGTAGCATGTAATACTGGACATTATATAAAAAAAAGCATTATTTTTTCAAAATTCATCAATTTTAAGTTACGTTAAGTCACTACAGAGTAATGGACTAATTTGAAACTTATACACATAAGTATAGTATATTTTTACATACACGTCTTATCCGTACTTTTTATATTTATGTAATTTAGATAATTGAAAGTATAAAAAAAATTGTAGATCGCGAAAGCAGTCATTAAAGCAATATGTTTTAGATTTAGACGACTTTCAAAAAATGATCTTAACTAATATTGTTTGCTCTCTCATTCAAGTCATTCATTTTAAAAGACATCCAACAGGGTCTTATATATTATAGTAAATATGTATTATTATGTACTCCTAGCATTTCTGTCATAATAACGGATATATATTTATATTATTTATTTTATGGTTTGCATGCTTCGACTTTAAAATTTTCCTCCATTTAAATATAGTGAATTCAGAATGTTTTGAGAAAAATTGTTACGTTCTGCATATTACATGTCCAGGTATTTCTTATTATTTTATTATTAAACAGATGCAAAGTTGCATATAGGGTGTAACATTCCTTTTAAAAAACGAACACTCTGAAAACGTTGTACGTATTTTGTTAAAAAAAAACAAGAAATACCTACATAATCAACAGTTTTTTTTAAACTTAGTACATAGATGTTTTGACAAACTAGACAAAAAAAAACAATATAAGAGGTGGGGTGAACATCACTCCAGTCCGTACCTTTATGTCTGACAAACACGTCAATAGGAAAAAAATATAGCAAAATTTGTCTCCATTTGATGGTTATATGTTGTAATCTCTCAAATAATGATACTGTAAGTGTCGGAAAAATGGTTTAAATATCAGGTACTTGTACTTTGATTTGACAAAACCGTAGCTTAATATAATGTAATAAATAATAAATTACACTTATATTTTCGAATTTATTCAAAAATTGGTCAGGCATTAATTAGACAAAAAATATACAATGAAATAGTGGAATAATCCACGCAAAACCTCGTCTATTCACTGTTCTATTTTGACATGACATGAGGAAAGGACAAACTAACAAACACTAGCATTTATAATATAAGTAAGGAGGTAAAGATAATTTCTGTCAATATGTATGTAAAAATAGGTTTTACGTCCGTTTAAGATATTTTTTTATGCTCATCATCATTATTTTGTAGTAAAATTAATATGTGATGAGTAAACATGCAACTAGCAATGCAATATCGTAGTTTGTGCACTATAAGGAAATAGTATTTAGATATTATGTGTATTATGTAGTTCGAATACTCTGGAATTTGTGCTTTAAAGTATTGTTTTATAAACTTTACAAATCAATGTTAGGTGTAACTCTAATAATGTGTGAGAGTAGAGTTGACCACAAGTTATCATCACAATATTCGAAAGTTGTTTAAAGGATTAAGTAAATCGAAGCTTTATTGTATTTTTTGTTTCGCATGTTCTTCTGTGGTGGTTTTTGTTGAAGGTACGGTCAACGAAAAAGTGGCTGAGTATTTGAAGTTTCCAAAATACCCTTTTTTCATGGTAATAACGATATGTGTAAGATTATTATGTTTAGCTCCTTTTTTGCTGACTGTGCCGAGCCAAGAATATTTGTTACTTAAATTTCAGCTTACGAATTTAAAATTATACATTCATTTGCAAATCAAATGTTCAAAAAAAGGGTTTCCCAGTAAAACTATCTTACTTCTAAGTAAAAAGTAACGGACAGTTAATTATGAAGTAAACCAATGTATTTGCAAATCAAATGTTTAAAAAAGGGTTTCCCAGTAAAACTATTTTACTTCTAAGTAAAAAGTAACGGACAGTTAATTATGAAGTAAACCAATGTATTTGTGGCAATAAAAAAGTAAAAAAAGTGATATTCACGTAACAATTGTTCGCGGTGAGTACTCGATTTTATATGTTTGTACGTACAGGTCTGAATACAATAACCGTCGCCATTTGAAGTTGCTTATTTAGAAATATCCATTATAAATATTTTGAGAACTCCAAAATATCGACAAAAAGTTTATCCGTTGTTTGTTTAACAAAATGATATCACGCTGTCATAATAATACTTCATAACGTGCCTAATAAAGTTTATTTTAGACGAAATTAACGCCAATACTATCACGACGAAAACGTTTCTTAGACAATTCGTTTAGAGAATTATTTTGAGTTATTTTACATACAATTTTAACTTTTCTTGCAAACTAATAAAAATGTATTCAATAATAAATAATTAATCAGTAAAGAGTAGGAATAATTGCATATTCATGAAAAAGCTAGGAGCCTACCAAAAATGTGGTAGAATTAGGTAATACTTATATGTAACGTATACTATATCGGACACTATGATACAGGAATAAAGCAAAATGCTTGATAAGAATATTTTAGGGAGCATGAATATAATTCATCTAGTGTAGTATCAAAAGTATTTGAATTTTGGACTAGATTTATCGAATAGTTATTAGGAATTAATAAAACGCGTTATCGTAAAGGATTAACCTGGTATAGGTAATGTCTAGGCAACAATATTTTAAGACCAATTGCGTTTTATTTATGTAAAGTACTTCATAAAATGTATGAAATGAAGGTTCGAATTTGCAGAAAAGGAGTGAACTGTGTCACTCCGGATAGACTGGTGCAAATGCAGCAGACAATTATAGAAAATTGTATGTAATTTAGTCGAATGAATAGCCACAAAAAGCAATGTAATGTTTCCTAGATAATGTACAATTCGTTTAGCTTTGTATTAAGTAGATTTTTTAGATACTGCCACTATTGTACCCAATTATCATAAATTATGACATAAGAACAATAGCTTTTAATTTAACAAAATACAGTTTATTTTAAGATTAGTTTAATAGTTTAATTTATACAAATTTTTACCAAAATATGCCTCGCTTAAATTTATTTTACAATGTAAATAATAATCAGAATAATTATTTGTAGTGTGCTCTGACATAATACGTTCTTTATATTGTTCTTATAAATTAATAAACTTTTCACCGCTATTGTTGTGTTTCATTGTAGCCCTGGGAGTCGTATAAGTCGACAATGGGAGTTTACTCGGGGCATGATAAACTTCAACATAACACTTCACCATTTGGGTACAAGACTAACTATTAGAAATTCAAAGGTTGACGTACGAAAGAAGACTAGTATGCCACTGGGCAATCAGTTGATTTTTCTCATGTAACGAGCTCCCACGTTATATAAGAAAAATCACGTAACCTTCTGGTATCTATTGCTTAAAACCCGAATATTACAGGAACCTAATGTATAACAGAAGATTAAGCTTAACTTTCCAGTGATTTACCCATCAACGGTTGAGATCGCAGACAATAAGGTAGACTGCATGCTTGTCTATCGATTCAAATATGTTGAACATGATATCCACAGCTAGAAAGACAACGTTAGGACTTTAGACCAGAAGCCCTTCTCAGCGAATTAACCCTTAAATGGGACTGGGGCATGATAAAGTCCATTTACCTATGTAATAGTTCACAGACCAAGAGCAAAATAAACATTAAAATTAATTTAATAGATCTCTTCATGGCTAAGCGGCATATTCATATTTTTTCACAAAACCGCAACTGATGCATTTCTATTTCCGCCGCTGATGAGTGGTCCTTTTTTGTTGGCAGCAAACTATTTTTGTTTGTTTTGTCAGGTTCAGAGGACTGTCGCGGCGTGACATCCACTTTGTTCAGTATCGAGTTACCTTATTCCTGCCGTCACACTTAGCGCGAGTGATGTCTTTTACCTACTGTCGAAGAAACCGGTAACTGAGGTTGCAACTTCCACATACGTTTAAACTTATAATATCAAGATTGTCTTGCCTTCTTGACTTGTCTCGTTAAAGGTGATAAACAAAAGGCTACCGATAAACTGGGTATTTCACATCTGCATAGTCAAAGCAGAAATAAATACAAGGAGGTTATGACTTTTTAAAAATCAGGCAGAGAGCAAGGTGACTGAAATTCAATACCAAAAGTAGATAAAGCTGTCACTATGGCAGTTAGCGGACGGTGCTTTCCTTTTAATGTGGATTATCCTTTAATTGTCATTGTAACGTTTATCATCGAGTGGGTTATGCACCTAACCACCGTTTCAAGCAAAGAGTACCTATCTACAAAATTTGTAGGGAAAGTTAGAAAAAAATTAAGATAGTGGCAATATCTACAGAGCAATGTGCACAAAAGTCCTATTCCCACAATATGTAAAAATATTTAGTTACTGCAATTATGTAGGTAGGAACAGTAATTTTTAACGAGTAAGAGTTTGCTTCAAACTCCCTTTGATCTAAAGATAAACGAAATCACAATTTTTTCCAGGTAATCTAATACGCTTGTAACAGCGATACTAATTTCACTGCCAAGACATAGGTAGGTAGGTTTAAATCCACCAACGCACAAATATAAATTAATTCTGAAAAATACTTATTTAACTTTTAACAGTGGTTGGATCATGGCTAACGCAAGTAGTCGCAATGTACGGGACCTGATATCACAGATTATAAAATATAACATTTATTTTTTATGTAAGATTGGATGTAGGATATAATCTCTGGCCATTAAAAGGGATAGAATAGTATAAGAATAATAAAACTATAAATGACGTGCAATATCAACACTTTCTGCCGAGACGAACCACGACACTAAATAAACACCGATAGAGTTGATTTACGTGTAAATATAACATTTGTTTATTAATAATTTCTCCAATATTTGTCGATAAATATTTTACAGGTTATTTATCAAATTATTTTCCGAGGAGTATGACCTCATTTCGTAGTAACTATCTTTGTATCCGTAATCGCAATATTGCATTGGAGTGCACGTAGCCTCGTTCGTAGCTTCGTCGTAGCATCTCTCATCGTAGTCGTTCTCCGAATACTCTTGGCCATAGGATTCGCAGTGGCCATTTTGAATATCATTCCTTGTTGGCTGGCTGCGGTTTGTCGAATCATTGGGTTGCCCGTTGAGGTTCCACCTTTGGGATATCGAGCAGCTGATCGTTCCGCCATGTTGGAACGCGAAAGGCCACGCCTGGAATAATAAAAAAATAATTCTGAGGAAAAAGCTTCTGTCAATTTGCTTTATTGCTTGCTATATTAGTAATACTTAGTAATTTATGATTAACAATATACATACATATTTAATATTCTACTTTAAATTATCAGATTGGTTTTTTTTTCTGCCGTATACCTTTGTACTCGTATTTTGTATATATACAAGTATAAAAGTATACGAGAGAAGGTATGAGTACATTTAAACATTATGTCAATATTTGGGAGTATATATTTTTCTATCACAGTTTAGACATGTTTGTTTATGCTCCCAAATGTGGACTGTGCGGTGACTAAATCCGCAACGTCAAATAATAGCGGACTTCTCAACCATTAACAAATCCATCGTAAAATCTTTACCAATTACAAGGATTTACTTTTTAAAAAATCAACAAGGATCATGGGCAAGCCCTTGTTTTTTCCGGACCCCCCAGATAGACATTGCGTCAAGTGTTAACATCCAATTTATTGCAACACAAACATGACCGCACTTTTTATGTACAAACAAACATCTCGAGGTCACTGGTGCACACACATGTTGCGCAGAGGCAGGCACACATTTCATAATGCCAATTAAAAATTTAAAACGAACCTACCTACTTACTAAGTAACCACCTAATTAATAGTCTCATGATGCACAGAAATTCATTAAACAAAATTTTACGTATTACATATATTACAATTGTTAAATTAATGGATACATCGTATAAAGATTAAGGCCCCACTTAGATCCTACTTGCAGGAAAATGATGATGTACTCATATAAAGATAGAGACGACTGAGTTGGTGTAATAGTTGAGAAGTCGGCTATGATATTAGAGGTCGCAGGTTCGATCGCCGCACTGTACAAACATTTGTATACATGGCCACGTCTGGGTACAAAATTGGTCTTGATGTTTCAATTGTATAATTAGGTATTTAAAAAAAGTGTAGATATTAAGTATTAAGTATTGGTTGTCTTAGACCTTCTGAAGTGTAGCTTGTGCTTTGCACAAGCTTCAGTTCAGCCTATATTATACGAGTAAAATTACTTAGTTAGGGCATAAACTATTTTTAATAATAGTACTAACGTAGTTACGAGTAGGGGCTATATGCAGGCTAATGACACTGTGTGAATATGTAATGTCTAAGGATATTTATTGAGACGTAAGTACTAATTATAAGCGATCATGAATGCCTCGTCGGGCGTGATATATTATGGTCTTGCGTTTTATTATCGAGATGGGCAAAATTTGCTCGTGATTTATAAAAAAAAATCATCTTCGCTTATCAAGCATGCATGGTTATTAGTCAGCCGCCCATTAGCTTGACGATAAAATGTAAATAATGGAGGTCGATTCAGTGAAGGCGTACCTACCTAAGCGTAACGACATACAAATGAACTAATAACTCATAATTTCTGACACCATTTTGTTTTTGCCTTTTGTGGTGACTGCCAAATGCCGCAAGACGAATGGATGCGCGCGCGCAGGATTACGGGCACGTTCCGCGAAGGCCCGAGATCGATGTGGGGATTAGGTGTCAACGTTTTGAAATGTACCGTTGAAATGAATAAACGTTTAGCAAAATATACATAAATCAACTTTTGCTATTTGTTAATTTTCAGCTCGAGGGTGTAGTCGACTTTTTTTATGAAATAATTAAACGAGCTGCGGATAAATGCTCCCATTAGAATATATGAAATTAAATTAACGTAAATTAAAATGAGAGTAGCTAAAACACTTATGCTATGAGTATTGTATTATGTTTTACATAAAACAAACAAGCACAAAATAGAAAAGTATTTTTATCAGATGACTGAATGAGATTCGGACTACCTACCACCTGATGCATAAAATAAGTTTACTACTAAATAATCGCGCCGCGTTTTCTTTCAAATTTAACTCTTGCTTAATTATGGTCAGTGTTTATTATCTACTTCTTAAGTTAATAAAAATACATTATTTGAATTAATTTGTAGTGAGGGAGAGACCTTCGACGTACCTAACCCTTTATGGCTTGTGTGTTCCACTTCGTAACTATGAAAACAAACAATTTCTTCGCATAAAAATAAGAGTCACTCTTCCGATCCTTCCGCTAAAACATAAACAAAGCCAAAATGCTGGAGATAGAAACAAAAAGGTTAGAACAATAAACAGTCGCGCGCTGACCAAAAGTTTGCAGCTGTTGGTGGTATAAATAAAGTTTATCTCCGGACGTAAAAGATGTACGTTTTATTGTTCCTTCGCTTTGTCTTATTTAGTGTTGATGATTAGGTACCACCCGCTAAGGGGCTAAGGGAAAATCATCTGCATTTTTGTGGAATCAATAATTAGGTGTGTACAAAACGTATTGCATTTATATCAAACTATAGAGTAGGTAGTTCGTTTTAGATACGATTATGAGCTATCTCTTGCCTGAGTCTTCGCCCGCGTAATGGATCCATAAAGAAACTATTTTGGGCAGCGTTTTGAATTTTTATTAGTAATATTATTTATTTTAATAACACTAATACAAATATTTCTTTATTTCTCATGAAGTGCCTAAAAACAAAGTGACACGGACAATGACGAACACCTTATAAATTTATTTTAACCTTTTTTGATTAAAAATTGCCTAGCATTTTCCCCTTAGCCGAATTTCATTAAAATTGGTTCAGTGATTTCGGCCTAAAAACGTAAAAGACCAAGCTGCTTTGGCTTTTATAATAGGTATTAGTAAATTTACGTAACCTCATAATCGCAGACCTAAATTTTTAGAGATCTACATACGCATTACCAAACGACATGAGAAATTATTACCAAACGACTTCAAAAAAGATTTTACTACTAGAAAATCTTTCTTTGAACCCATTAGTTAAGTCCTCTTGCGGTTAGCTCGTGCCGACGGGAAGAATTAAGCGGATGACAAGTGTGACAGGGGATTTATCGCGAACAATTATGTGATCTCCCAGACATATGGGCGGAGTTTTTCTAACGCTTGTTAGAAAAGACAGAGACAACTTTCGCGGTTACTGTGATTTAGTAGCTGTTTATGGGCTACGATAGACTTACACGTAGATTTTTTGTATGTGGTTTGTAATTTTTGAGACTAAGATGATTTTTGGAGGAAGCTATAATTAGGATGACTGGGGTGGATACGTCGACAACAACACTTGTTTTTCATAACTTTTAAAGAAGTTTATTTTATAGGTACCTGTTAAAAGTGCTTAGTGGTAAATTATAAAGTGGTTACCTAAAATATTATACATATCAGAAAAAAATTAACTTGTCCAGGTATCAGGCGGGGATCGTTCCTGTATAGAGATGGGCGCGGGTAAACACCGGGTATTTACCTGCACCCGGTATTTACCCGAAATGGGTAAATACCGGGTATTTACCCAAATGCAGGGTTTTTCAATTTTTTGATACTTTTCTTGTAAAAGACATTTTATGGTTTCTGGTGAATTTGATTACAAAGGTAAAGAGATCCGATGTTTCTCATAACGGATACGTCTACGGGCGGTGGGTTTTAAACCCAGCTGGGGAATATAACTAGTAATGATCAAAAAGGAAAATGCCGATTAATTATTTATTACACAATCACCATCCACGTAATCCAAAAAATCTTCGAATAGCTATATCTATCTATCTATATTAAATAACGGAAACTGACTGTTTGACTGACAACCAACGTCCAGCCTAAACAACAAGACTTAGGAAGCGAGCAAGCGGCCCATTCTAGGGAGTGCGAGCGACACATGAGTACGCGGCGCGGGAGGGGACTAATGAACTAATACGCGCGTCCGTCCGCTTGCTATCGTCTCCGCGATTCCTCAGGTAAATAAACAAAAGAAAAGTGTGTATTCTTGTCGCGAAGATTGTAGGATATTTAAAAAATTGTCACGCGCTACTCCATTTGTGACCAATAAATTCTAAATAATGTGTTCTATCAAAGTAATATAAGATAATAACGTTTCTCATAAGAGTTACGTCCTATAAGCTTACCAGAGTTCCTAAAAGTAACGGACTACCATTAAAAAATACTTTAAAACTGTTTTTATTTTTTGATTAAACAAATTTATTCCATAAAATAAAAAAACCCGCACATTTACCCGATTGGGGTATTTACCGGGTATATACCGGGTATTTACCCCCAGAATGGGTAAATACCGGGTGTATGCCCATCTCTATTCCTGTAAGATTTAACACAATTAGAAATATTTATTTATGTAGGCAAACAAAAACCTACTCTACTGGTTTTACTACATTATTTCAATGTGTTAGGTACACTTTATCACTTAAATGTGTATTTGAAAACTATACTTTGAGAGTCAGTAATTAATTTGGATTATTTTGATTTCGATAAAAAAACGATAGTTATTTGAAAAAGTCTATGTACTTTTGTACGCCTTCCAATTGATGTTGAAATATCTAAGTTGTTAAAAACACTTTTGTAATAAATTAGGACCGGAACGCATCCAAAAGTTATAATTCAATATGGCGTGACACCCCCCGCGCTCCTGCATCGCCATCTCTGGCTCTGCAGCGTCCCTGGGCTATCAGCATCAGCCTACTACTGCCAGGGACAGGGACACTGGAAGGCGACTTGCTCACCAACTCTTAGGCCCTTCGTACACAAGGCTACGCAAATCTTCGATACTCGATGATTTTAGTCTCCAAACGACAGCTACCGCCATACAAACGCGAGTCACGGGACGAATGTCGGCGACGCAACTAGTGTAGAGCCTCACTGAATTTGTATGGCGGTAGTCGCTTGGAGACTAAAATCATCGAAGAAGATTTGCGTAGCCTTGTGAACGAAGGGCCATAAAAGGCGTTTCCGGCTGTCGATTGGTCGTAGACGAAGGGTAATTTTTTGATGCCTACACTACAAAAGTTAACTTACCAAACTTAATGGATGTGGTGGAGTATGCGCCGAGCGAGGTTCATGCAGCAATGCCCGTAAGTGAGCGATGTAGGAAGCGGCCAGTCGTAACGTATCCAGCTTCGAAAGCTTAGTGTCTGCCGGCACCCATGGAAGAGTTGTCTTCAGCCTTAAAAGAAATAGAAATTGCTACACTATTTACAATTTTATAAAAAAAATGGTTCTCGTAATTTCGGCGACAGCACGTCATGCGCACAACGAACGACACGTTTTACGGTTTTCGAGAGAAAAAAGGGGGTTATGTGATTTATTTTACTTTGTGTACCTGGAAATTCACCTGAGTGAACAAAATGAAAAAGTAAGGTTGTTTCAATAGCGCTATCTTTTCAGATTTTCACGTCGATAGGACTCTATTATAGTCATGAACTAGCAAAGCAAATTTGTAAGGCTAAGGTACAAAATAGGTAGAATCCACTGGTATGGAATATTTTTGTGCCAATTCTGTTGTGCGCGCGAAAGCTCTAGGTGATTTATAAGGTAAAGGTAAGTATGAATATTTTTTATTTCCATTTTATGTATATTTTTATAAGTATTTTCTTTTAGTCTGGCACGACAGCGCATTTGTGGTTCCCTGGCAAATAGGGCAGGGTAACCACATTTAAATCCCACCCAGGATAAATACATAAGTGATGAACATTTTTGTATTGGTTCTGTCTGGATTTTTATTAGTATATAAGTATGTGATATTAATTTATTTCTATTTGTGATAGCTTAGTATTAATAGTGCTTCAAACTTTGGGATCAGCTAATCAATGAATGTGATGTAGTTCAATAATTTATTTATAAGGCGAACACGATTTAACTGCCCACTTAGAGCGCTTAATAGAGTAGATTTATATGCTGATTGCTTAAAATAAGACAAGAAGTTTGTGGAACTTAAAGAGACTTCCACTGAGCGACCACTAAAGTTCAACCCTGGGTTTGACAAGCACCTTGGCTTTTTTTATGATTGAACAGTTTCAATGTCAGACTCAGGATACGACACCGATACAATTTCGAAATAAGACACTAGTCCTAGTTATACAACGTGTTAAGTTAAATGCGCAAAACCTAAAATTAGTTTGATCAGAATAACGAGTAGAATCTATTAAATCACTTTTTAATATAGGTCCCATTTTTCAAAAAATATTCATTAAAAATGTTGCCTTGTCTATTTATTAATAGGTCAAGCCATCACGTGCGCAAACCATATATACCTATCGACTCGTCCCTCGACATAGCGTCGTCGCAGACGCAAGAAACGATCAGAATTGCAAGTAAAACTAAAAAAAACTCATAAAACCTTTAAAAATAATTATATGTTGTTTTTTTCTTTACAATTAGGGGTGTCTGAGGTTTAGCGCATTTAACATAACTAACACGTTGTATAAAAGTTTGCAGGCCAGCTGTTCATTTTAACTGCAGTCTTTCTCCAAACGTTTTCTCTCGAACTTGTCAGGGTACGCTTGCACCATGATCCAGGATGTAGCAAGTCCAATTATTACGTTGGAGCGACTGCGCTCTGAGCTGATGGTAAGCGGCCACTGCGGCGTATTATATTGAGGGTCACTTAACCAGGAAGCGTCGCTCAGTGTGCTGCAGACTGTAGGCTCATCTAATTTTCAAGCCTTTGATTTCAAGTATACTGATTCGCATTAACTGCAGTATAGTAAAAATACGTTCAATGAAGGAAAAAAATGTTAACTCACCTGCAAAATGCTTTCGAGAGTACCCTCATCCTGGCTCGCTCCCGAGCATTGGCGGCGTTTCTGTGCTGAGGCTCTTGAGAACTACGCCCTGAGTTAAACATTAATTTATTTGTAATTTTAATTAGATTTAAGAACGATTGACAGAAAGAAAGGTTAAATTATTAGTTTGCTTTATTCTAAGTTTAAAAGAGTCCTAGAAGTATGCATAATTTTTGCATAAACGAACAATAGTGGATATCAGGATCTATGCAAAAAAAAACAAAATTGCTTTTATAATATTAGGACGTGCGTGACATTAAACTACTTATAAACTTTTCTTTACATCGCTGTATACTAAACATCAATTTATTAAGATTTGATCTTAATATAAATATTTTGTCTGCAAATAAAGAGAAAAATATGGTAGAAAACACAAAAAATAGTTATTTGTTATACAAGAGTGCAAAGTTGCTTTTTAACCGCGTGTTCAATTTTGATGACCGAGCAAGCGAAGGATTCTAAAATTGAATCACGAGCGCAGCGAGTGATTCAAAATTAGAATCCTGAGCGTTAGCGAGGGAATCAAAAGAGCACGAGGTGAAAAATCTTTGCACTCGAGTGCAACACGTAACTTTTCATTCCACCTCAGCGAGGAAATGACTAAATGCAAAAAAAAAAAGTTTAACAAATTAAAAAAAAGTTGTATGATATATTCGGCACCATAGAGGTAGCAGTAAATAGGTTTAATGTTTTTTTGAATTCACAAACTTATAATGCACACGATGTTCTAAATTCAATTTACTTTATCCTCTAGAGAATAAAAACGGCTTTTCCACTCAGATATTGAAGATTAAAAATACTCTTTCCGAGATGGTGGGATGAAAAAAATATTTATGATCAGAAAAGACAAGTAAAGTAATTTAACATACCTATAATTTTTATTAGGCTCTACTAGCTTAGAAAAATGTAACTAGAAATTATTTTTTTAAGCTGTCTTAATTTATTTAGTTAATTTTCTTAGATATAAAATGAGAAGACTTAATTTCTTAATACATTTATTTACTTACAAGTTTACAACTATTAGGAGTTCTGTCACTAAAAGTATTCTCTTAGGAAAAAATGTATTTTGGAAGTTCATAAATAAAAAATTTGTTTAGTTTTTTATTACTTTACAACTAAATTCGTAACATTTAATCTAGTCTACGATTAATGATCATCGTTCCATAAACGATGTCCAAACTAGGTATATCAGTTTAAAAGATAAACGTATGTAGGTATTTAATGTTTTCGGAAAATGTTATACTCGTACAGATACAAATTGCAAACAGTAATTATCACCAAATTATTTTACTTATTAAGCTTTACATTGTTATCTAATTTGCTTACTTTAATAAGCGTTCGGCCTCTCTGTTTTGAACCCGAAGGATCAACTTTGAATCTGGTTAGAGCTAAGTAATTTTTACGATTAGAATGATTTATCTACCACCCTCTCAGACCGAGAGGTCGGCGTTTACCGTCAGGCGGGCAAAATACCTGACTTAAATTGAATAGCATTAAGTCTTTTACGTGTGTGTATGTATGTATTATATTTACCTGAATTCGACTGCGTATCATCGAAAAAAAAATCATCATCGTCAGCATCATCCGATCGCTTTTCCACCGGGGGTAATTTATTCACACGTTTCCTGGGCATTTCAATATAATATTGCACACACCACACACTTAACCTACTACTTTTACACTAACACATATTTTTTATTGTTTAAAGGGTCACTCCTGAGCTCTTGCCTATTCACTTAGTGGTTAACATTTGAGATGCGCGGGCGCAAGGCGGGCGGCGGCTTCGTTGGGCGGCGCTTGCGAACGCCCCACCCGCGCGCAACTTTCAGCTACCCTTCGACAAATGGAAGGAGCTTCGTAACAACACCCGAAAATAGGCAACTAATCGTATCATTCCGATATAATTGTGTGTTTTCAGTATGTGAGTTGTTTAGGAGATTTTAAATGAATTTTCAATATAAGTTGTAATAAAAAATGTATTTATAACCGTTCTTAGAAACAAATAAAATTAATTACAGCGTAGGACGCCTCTTAAGATAGTAAATATTATTGACTATTATAATATAATGTATTACAAATGTTATTTATTAAATAGAAATGTTGAAACTTAATTTTAAATCATTTCGTCATAACTTTTGTTATCCCGAAATAATAGCCTTGTTAAATTAAATGATTTTTCATTCCTTATAACTTCTATTATTTTATGACCAGTCTAAAGTGACTATATAGTCTAAATGGGGAATACTTACCTTACCAAAGTTTTATACACGACGTTACAGAAACAAAATTATAAATGCACTTTTGTATTTATAATTTTGTTTCTTTTGGTGTACAAATTAAGCATTTTATCACTGCGAGTCCATCTTATGTGGATTTTTATCATAAAAGGCATAATTTTCTATCTCGAGATAAATAATACTTTGGGGTCAAATCAGTGTATGTGATGTTGTCTAAATTAGACCCCATGGCATAGTAGCTTGTGAATTAAAGTCAGGTAGGATACAGGTACTTATTAGAATCAGCGAAGGTACCACATATAAACTTCCAGACATGCGACAAACACAAATGTTCATCACATAATCGAACCCACGACCTCTGGCGCATAGGGCAGGGTCATTAGCAAAAATGCGCTTCAAAAAATGATTTTCCTAAATTGATGGTACCGGGAATCGAACCCACATACTTCGCGATTCTTTGCTATTTGAAGAATGTTTATTTTTCTTAAGTTATTATAAAAACACATTCCCGGGTAGAAAGAAGTGTGCGCAGCAATTAGCGCCGTCACGGATGAAGCAGACTGACGGGGTCGCACTTCCGCGACACATAATACTTTATTTGACGCCTCCTCGCGCCGGTTTACATGTGCTGAACACTCCAGTGTTGCACTATACATCTCAAAAATTATAATAAAGGTCTTAAACTGGCTTTACGGGTGTAGCGGCCTGTAAGATTTACCATGTTATGCACGTGAGCGCGCACACACAGGTGCCTTTACCTTTTTTTTATAGTAGTTTAGTTCATTGGTTCCACTGTCTTAGCCTGATGGTAAGCAAAAGGGGAACCCAAATTACCATGACATCTACCGTGTTCTATCCGTTGGCATCGCAGTACTGGCTCACAAGGTGCTTCTTCACGCTTCGTTTAAAGGAACTCATGTCATAGGAAGGGAAGAATAACCTTACTTCTTTTACACTTACCTAAATTATATAATACGTTTTTCGTACTAAAATTTTAGTAGGATTAAGGGCCAGTTTTACCGCAGTCAGATAAGTTCATCGTAATTTATCAGCCAGCCGAGCTGGTTTCGAAATAAATGAGTTTTTATTTCTAGCTAGTAGATGAATATAACATCCCGGAAGGAGATGCAAACCCATAGAATTTCTTTCCGAAGCACCACCAAACTGCGGGCTGTACCAACCAAATTTTTATAATGGAATTGTGGTGTTGGGCCTCCAGGGCCCACCATGAGATGAAGGCTGATGGGTAGATTAGGTAGCACAATGAAAGTCAGTATTGTGTAGAGTGAATGAATCCCCTTTATTATGGTGGGTGCGGCTTGTATACTAATATTGTACGTGTGCTACGTGTTTCAGAGGAGAAATACCGTAACGTATAGGGAAGATATCTTGTCACGATCAACCAAGTACACTTTCCAACCGCAGGGGTATCCGGTAAGTTTAATTAAACCATACAACTGAATCGATTCTAATTGAATAGTCATAGTAAGAAAATCTGTATGTCAGCAGGAGACTGTAGAGTCACGTTTAATAAAATAATTTTATTAAATCAGAGGCGAGCAACGCTTCCTATTAGCCGCGCAGGTGTCCATGGGCGGTAGTGATCATCATTTACCATCAAGTGCCACACTTGCTCCTTCTTTCATAAAAAAATGAGACGGTCAAACCACACAAATAATATGATATAGTTTTCAAACAAATGTTATTACCATAAATTATATCCCTAACTCCTCCATATTAATTAAACACAGCTTTAATTGGATGCAGCAATAATATTATTCTCTCTCGTTTTGTTTCAGCTCATCAGTCGCCCCTAATTGTGGAGGTGATCGACTACACCGGGCGAGAGTGAGGCGTTACCGAATTGCTGCAAATAGGATGCACATAGGGCTGTCCATTGTGTAAACAAGTATTGCGCGAGAATAAGTGTCTTGCTTGTGTCTTTTATACCGTGAACAGGTTTTAAGTGTAAGCACCCTGTTTTCGCATGAGTGGTGAAAAATGAAAACAAAACAAACAATAACAGAAATTAGTGTTTTTCTTTGTCTTTCTTTCACATGTCGTGTCGGAGTAGCGCGATTCTTGGTAAGAAATCAGGTACCTAAAGAGTGACATAGGCTTTTTATACTGAACGGGAACATCTAACACAAGTATTTTTTACCTGTGATCTTACTGTCCACGCGGACAAAGCCAGAGGCGGAAACAAAGATATAGGTACTTTATTGCCTTTAAAAGTATAGTAATTATGTAATAATTATAATAAAATTATACCATTCACTAGTTTTTTCTTATTTCAACGAGTAGTAACTATACTTATTTTTGTTCCATTTTGAAAATTAATTTTCTAAGGTGGATGATGTAGCCCTATGAGTCCAGGTGGCAAGTCTCATCGCATTGAGTTTAACCGTTCCGACGAAAAGCGATTCATTTTAAGCGCCATCGAGTGTGACTTACGGGCGAGCTGTTTACTTAACAAATATTTTTCTTTGTTCCACTTACATTAAACCAACCAGATAAAACAACTAATAATGTAAGTATGTTGATAATTTTATTATTTGGAACGTGCCCAAAGAGTAACTTCCTATTACTTTTTAGCAAATCATTATTGGGGGAATTTACATTGTATTTTCGCAGTCAGAGAGATTGCGAAAATATTAGGAAATAGACGTCGGGTAGGTATTAACGTTTTATAACGTGGATTAAATTTTTGCTTACTTGTTATTAAAACTAGTCGATTTTTTTTACAAATAATGATACTGACCGTACCCAATGCTCCAGGGAGTTGCAGGTTCAATTCCCGCTGAGAACAAACATTCGTGTGATAAACATTTCTTTTTTGTTTTATGACCTGATGTTTCTTTATATTTATCTATATGTATGATTATCTTTGTTCATTCTAACACTTAAATTAATAT
This sequence comes from Mecyna flavalis, assembly GCA_949319885.1. Lineage (NCBI taxonomy): Eukaryota > Metazoa > Arthropoda > Insecta > Lepidoptera > Crambidae > Mecyna > Mecyna flavalis. Next base: position 6,387,388 of record OX439439.1, read on the forward strand.
CGGTCAACATCACACCTACCTACATTCATCGGAACCCAAAGTACCTAAAAAATAAGAATTTGTAATTTGTTACAGTGTCTGAAATAAGTAAATAACAAAGATATCACAAATAGGTATATTACCAATTATACATCCGCTGAATAACAAGAAGAACCCCGTAACGGCCATCCACCATCTACAGACTACAGTCCACTCTCACCGGCAATCGGTATACATATATAATTATTATGTACTTCTACTCGTATATACTTCAATACAAAAAAATTTCTACACTGACACATAAGCAATAAAAATTCCTGGTGGATAGGGCCGGGACATTAAACCAAAGGCAAAGAAATTAAATTATTAAACCAAAGGCAAACTTTGAGCCTGAAGAAAGGCGGACAGGGCCGCGAAGTTAAGCGCCGTATTCAGTTAGGATGGGGTGCATTTGGCAAACTAACCGATGTGCTAAAAGCTAAAAACATACCCATGAACCTTAAGCGTCGGTTGTTCGAGCAGTGTGTCTTACCCGTCATGGTATATGGAGCCGAAACGTGGACGCTCACTAAGCAGTTGATCACCAAACTGCAGGTCACCCAAAGAGCTATGGAGCGTGCTATGTTGGGCGTTTCCCTTCGTGACCGAATACGAAATACCGTGATCCGGGGAAAAACAAAGCTAGTCGACATAGCAAAAGTGATCGCGGAAAGGAAGTGGAGGTGGGCAGGCCACATATGCCGTAGGCTTGATGGCAGATGGGGCAGGAAGGTGCAAGAGTGGAGACCACGAACTGGACGCAGAAACGTCGGCAGACAACCGGCCAGATGGACGGACGATCTGGTGAAAATCGGGGGTAGGGATTGAATGAGGAAGGCACAAGACCGTCGGAATTGGCGCTCCATGGAAGAGACCTACACTCAGCATTGGGTGGCTACAGGTTGAAGAAGAAGAAGAAGAAGAAAGAAATTAAATAAGGTAAATAAATTAAGAATATGAAAATTATGAATCAGTAAGAAGAATGTACAGAGCTCCAAGATCAGTGAGGTACAGCTAAAGAAAAAAAAAGTTTTAAAAAAAGGATTACGTATGTACGTACATACTCATATGTAGCATTTTTTAATTATTTATTTACAAAAGAGGGGTTTTTGGAAATTCACCCCCCAAGGAGCCGAAAAGGGGGTTGGAAATTTGTATGAAATTCCGTCATTTTAGAAGTTACAGTCTTGAAATTCGTGAAGTAGATTTATGGTTTGGTGTCGGTTTCAGATAAAAAGGTGTTTTTCAAAAAGTCACCTCCCAAGTCCCATCATCATCTAGAGGTTGAGGTGGAGGAGGTTTTATCTAGTAATGTTATAAATGTGGTTATATGTATACGATAGCTTAAAAATTAGATTCGGTTACTCTGTGATAAACACAGAACATTTTTAAATACTATTTTTATGTGCTTTAATGGTGAAAATTATTCTTACAGCTTTTCCTAACTACCTGATCCGTCATAAAATTCCTAATCATTCCAAATTCCCGTATTCTTTCTTTCTTCCTAAACGTTTCCTTTCCTTGCACAAAATCCTTCCAAAATGTCTCATCTGCCATTACCAGCAAGAGTACAACATACAATTCAACACAAGCATCAGTCAACCCAAAGAAGCTGATTCATCAAAACTTTGTCGTGGCTTAAGCACAAACCGTGCAGAGCCAAAAAGAAAAAAAAAAAAAAAAAAAAAAAACTCTTTGACCTTCAATTCACGGACGGACCTAAAACTCAGGTTCAAAAACGTCGTCAAAAAAATATTTTTACTGTAAGGCAAAAGAAAATGAAGACAATAATTTCATGGCGCATTGATGATATACCTGTAATATAATATCATTGATTATTTAAAACCAAAAAACATTTCTTTTACATTTTTGTAATTTATTTTTATCAATAAATTATACTATGAATGTTGTTTCGGACCTCAATGTCAAAACGTAATTTGTCATGTTTGACAATTTTGACATTGACGTTAAAAGGTTTTGCTCGGTTGAATTAATTGATTGTTGATCTTTTTATTGTTTTTCTGTTTGTTTGATCCTATACATAGTTCAACGTTTGCGTAATATAAATGGTATTTAAGTACAGTGATTGCATAAATTTACAATGTTGCCCGGTATAGGTGTCTTTGGTACTGGTGCGATAGCAAAAGTTTTAGTACCATTTCTTAGAGAAAAAGGATTCGTTGTAGAAGCTATTTGGGGTATAACACTTCAAGAGGCTGAAGCCACTGCCAAGGAGTTAAAAATCCCGTTTTTCACGAACAAAATTGACGATGTTTTGTTAAAGAAGAATGTAAATCTCGTGTTTATTGTTTGTGCTCCCAATCTGTACGCTCAGATTTCTGTTAAAGCCCTTGGAATCGGTAAACATGTTGTCTGTGATAAGCCCGCTGGCCTCTGCCAAGCAGAGGCATTGAAGATGGTCAGGGCTGCCCAGTACTACCCGACATTAATATCCATCGTAAATCATTCACTTAGATTTTTGCCTGCATTTTGTCATATGAAAAAATGTATTCAAGAGGGCTACCTTGGCACCCCAGAAGAACTTACACTGATAGATGTCAGAGTACAAATGGGGCCTTTGGTAGGAGATACATACAATTGGTTGTGTGATGATACCATGGGAGGTGGCACACTGACACTGGTTGGAAGTCATGTGATAGATTTAGTTAGCTTTCTTACTGGACAGAAAGTAGTCAAGGTCCATGGCGTTCTTAGGACATTTGTTGAAGAAACCCCTAAAGTTAACGGAATCAGAAAGATTACTGCTCCAGATTTCTGTACATTCCAATTGCAAATGGATAAAGGATTACTTGTTACAGCAACACTTAATAATCATTTGCCAGGACCGTGTTTCAATCAAGAAATTTATGTTTGTAGTAAAAAAGGTTATTTGGTTGTGAGAGGGGGTGACTTGCATGGAAAATTACATAAGACAAGTATAAAACCTTTCCCTGAAGAAGATGCTAAAAGATCTCATGATAAAGAAGAAGTAATTTATGTAGATGTTGAAGATTTGAGTTGTGCATCTAGTGTTGTTCCTAAGCCTTACATTAAAGGACTGTGTAAAATGATTAGTGCACTGAAAGAAGCATTTTTGCCAGTCAAGGAACAAATGGACTGGGTTAAAGAGCCAGTTAGAGCTGCTGCCACTTTTGAAGATGGACAAAGAGTACAAGCGACTATGGAAGCCCTGCGTCAGTCAAATGAAGATGGATGCTGGACTACTGTTCAGCTCCTAACTGAACCTCCAGACCCTAACCCAGCTTTGTCAGCTGCTGTAAGGCGTACTGCCATATCTTTACAATGATTTTATAAATAACAAGTTAGATATATGCCATTATGTGTACCTTGATTTAATTTTAGGCTATTAATGTTAGAGACAAGTCTCTACTATTTACATTCATAGATCTAATTCATCAAAATCTTTAAATAATGTACAGATATAATTTATTTTAATTTGTTTAAAAACTAGATTCTTTACAAAACTACTACAGATAGGCTTAAATGTATTACTTTATCTTACCATTGAGTATTTATTTTAAAATGACAATTTTATAAATTTTGTTAATGCCTGCAAATTCCAGTATTCAATATATTAATAGATTTTGATATTGTGTGTGTATCCTGTAACAAACTAGTTAATTATTACCTATAATTGCAGTTAAACAGGATAAAAGTAGCCATTATCATCGTTACATACTACATAATATTTTCAAAAAAACTAATAGGATACATCTTACATTAAAATACAAAAATGTAATTCAATAAATATTTTTATTTGGTTACCAAATTACTTGCCATCAATATATGATTTTTTTAAATTGTATATACATAATTATATGTGATTATAACAGACAAAATATCATTGCTTGAATATGCCCCTCAGTTGATTAGGATCTGCATAGCTGATAGCTTGTTAACCCTTTCCCCGCCACGCTTTTTTCCGATAATGGTGCCCCACACGCCACGACCATTAAAAAAAAAATTCCAAAAAATTATTAGGTTATACTCAACTCATTCAGGCAAGTAAAAATACAACGTTTCTTGATTATGTTTTTTTGTCTGATATATCAGACATTGGCGTGGTGGGCACGAAAATGGTTTGTCTGATATATCAGACATTGGCGTGGAAAAGGTTAATAAACTTGTTGTTAATATTAAAATTTGTTTATGGTCTAGGATGTTAAAATCAATAAGGTTCCATTTCCACTGAAGCATAACCACAAGTTATTACACTGATAGATGAAAATTCTTGATAATTTTTGTGTCCTTTATTAATGATATCTTAAGAATCAGTGTAACATAGCTAAGACATAAATTATATTATCAGGAACTTCTTACAGCAGTGAAATTGGACTGAGTCTTATTATTTAATTTATACTGTATACATACTGCATTTGTACAAAATATGTAATAAGTAAAGCTTTGTTAATTTTATCTGCAAGTTTTATTTCTTAGCAATCTAACAGTCAGTCTGTATTCTCACATAGAACTGATTTTTACTTTTGTTTCTTGTACTGGTAAGTTAATTACAAAAGATAGATGGATTTCTAATTTAGGTTATCCGATGCTCTAACCTAGACCCTATAGTCTAGGTTAGAGCATCGGAATGTAGGTACAAAGGATAGGTGATGCAACATAACCTAAAAAAGGAATGCGCTAGGTACTACAGTTTTGTAAATGAAAGGCAGCTTTACTATAACAATATTATAATTAAAAATGCAACAGAGATAACATCAATGCCCCAGCATCCAGCACTATTACACAATCACGTGTTCATTCACTACAATTATATTTTATGACTAACAGAATCAGAAATCCAGAATCACCCAACAATTTTTAAATCTAACACTAGCCTAATTTTCGATCTTTGCGAGTATATCAGACTCTTTGAAGAGGTGGTATTCTTTCTCGTCGCTTTCAAGGCTGACTTTAGTACCTCCGTACTCGGGAAGCAAAACCTTGTCACCAACTTTCACTAGCACTGGGATAAAGTCACCGTTATCCTTTCTTGAGCCAGGGCCGACAGCGACAACCTCGCCATGGAGAACTTTGGACTGGGCCTTCTCAGGGATCACGATGCCTCCAGCAGTTTTGGTTACCGCTTCAGCCCTTTTGATGAGGACGCGATCCAGTAAAGGGATCAGACGTTTTGCTGCGCTAGTCATTGTGATTTGTGCCTTTTAAAATGTCCAAAGAAACAAAAGAATAAGTGCACTTTAGCCAGACGTCGAATTTCTGATTATCTAGAATATTCGGATTCCGATCTCGAAGCCGGCGAATGAATGATGAATGAATGACTGGTAGGGCGAGCACATTGGTGAATGAATGATTTTGTTTTTTATTAAATTTAGATGTCCATTCGTTCAGTTAAGACAGGTGTTGCCCGCAAAGAAAGGGACCTAATCTTTTTTTAAGTGTATGTAATAATTTAATTTGTCATTTTATAAAAATATACACTTTTTTAATAAACACATATTACATTTTAAAAATATTAAAAATAAATACTCATTTGTTTTACTGCCATCTAGTGTTGAGTAGCATTATTACGTTCTTGTTTGGATGTTGCTTGTTTGTTATTTAAGTATTCGAGAAATTATATAGAGGGCGCTTTCCCACAAAATACTTCAAGAAACCGCACAGTTTTTATTATTACACTGTTAGTTAGTTAGTTACTGATAATAATATATTATGTAAGTTTAATTACACCAATAACAAATGCAAATGGTCCAAACGAGAGTTAGAACGCAAGCACGCGCAGTCGCGCAAACTAGTCCTCTTCTCCTTCTCTCTTATGAACAACACGGCGGCAGGCTGACTGAAATAACCAAAGGTTATTCTTACTAAAAAACCACAGATAATATTATAATAATAGTGCTAAAAACCCACGAATATTAGCTGAGGTACTACGTACGAGATAATGGTATCTCCACTTCAGTTAAATAGATTTTTAAGCCGCTTCGGGCGGGTCTAAAAACCCGGAGCACTTGGGTCATAGACTTGGGTTCTATCTACATATAATTCTGTAGGTCTGGTTGGTGGTAGAACTTTGAAATAAAAGGTCCTTTAGCTGGTTAGCTATCACTCCCCTTGAAATATACTGTGATAATAGCACTTGCTGTAAACCTGCCCACACTTGAAATCGAAGGCTGGAAAACCAGCTCATCATAATCGAGATTCCGGTTTAAAGGGGAATCCAAGGGATTAAGGTATGTCATGTGGGTAGTGGGACGCTTTAGTCCTAAGTCCCACACACGTCCGCAGGTCTATCTAGCCTGCGGCTATGACGCCTAAACGCAATCTCCTAAAAAAAGGCCTCGTAGTCGCTTACCATCGGTTGGGCTGCGTGTCTATCTGCTAATTGAAGATTGAAGAAGAGGTGTATCTCCTGAAGCCTATATGAATAACGAATATTTTGATTCTGAAGTAGGCTGTATAGGTAAAGTTAGTAGTTGAAACGTTCGCTGTGACCGCTTCGGCAGTGATCGAGCACCGCGGCGCCGTCGTGACCGCCGCTGGAATGCGCGCGGCGCCGGCCAGTCTCCGCCACACCTGCGCGCGCGGACGCACACACGTGCGCCACAGATTACGCTTACCGCACAAAGGAGCTGGCCTTAGAGATGTCAGCCGGTGATGTCGATGGCATCCAGATCTCAGACTGGGAATGCAGGGTCGTTTGGTATATATGGACGTTAGACTACCTTTGTGGTGCAATGGCGGGTGAATTTCGAAGCGAGGGTCCTAGGCTAAATTTCCGGGTACATACCTACTTTTTTCTTTTCTTTCGCGTAGTCGAATGCTTTTAAAGACCATAACTGCAGGCTGGCGAGACCTGCGGCTGATGAGTTGCTCTTTGGTTTCATGGTATGATGGAATGAATGAATAAAACCATGGGAGTCCAAACTCCATGGACCTTTTAATGGACGAAGGTGGTCTGGTCAATCGCCGCAAAACGGGATCCGGACTCATCCCCTTCTCTGGTGAAAAGGGAAAACCGGAGAAGTTTGGCGGATAGTGGGACGAATCACGAACGCCTCTATCAGGTGCGGTCAGTCAACGGAAGATAAATTGCTTTTTTTTAAATATCTATCTTATTTCTATAAATTACGATTATTTAGTTGTTTACCCCTCAATATGCGCATCGCATTTTACTTGCAGCTGAGTCCAACGCGGGCGCATGAAAGCAATCGCGGACATTCTATTGTGCGTTGCAAGTCGCCGTATGGATACCGCCATGCATCTTAATTAGAAGGCAATATATACCAATGCGGGCTCTGAAACCGTAGTAAATTGTTTTTTTTTCTTAGATGATAGCTAAAAAGATGCAACCCTGGTTATATTTAAATAGGAAATCTATGAGAAGTCTACAGCAATTGTATTAAGTCATTATGAAAAATGTACAAGAAAAGAAACTAAACTCTTGTCTGGTAATTTTTATAATATGACTGGTTGGTTGGTGGTAGCACTTTTTCAGAGTCCGATCTATGTGAAGATAATATGTTAAACCCGTCTCAGCAACTGGCTCCCATTTTGTTGGTAGTAATTCGTCACTTGTGGAGTAGGATCTCTGTAAAAGAAACAATACAATGTGAGCAACACAATATTTTAACAACCGCATTCAATTTCAAATAAATAGTTGGTCTGGTCGGTGGTAGGACTTTTTCAGAGTCCGACTGGCTAGCTACCACCCCCACAAGTGAAATCTGCCGCCATAACAGCTCTGGCTGTGTTTCGGCAATATTAATGTGGGAGCCAGTACACTTAAAATTAGAGGCTCAAAGATCAGATGAGTCTACAGTCTGGCAGCACATTGAGGGACGTCCCTCAATGGAATAGGTAGCCCGCTGTGACCACTTACCATCAGGTGGGTTGCGTGCGTGCCTGTCTGCCAGTAGTATGAAAAAATAACAGGCCCGTTTTGGGCAGGCATTTGCGGATGCGTGTAGTTTCAATCAGGCATTGAAGGCAGCGTGAAAAAATCACGAGGGGTTTTAGTTCTATGATTAATTAAATGATATGATTAATTAGTGGATACAACCCAGAGGGGTTGCAAGAAGAGTCTTTGGGGTGGAACAGAGACCTTTTTTAAATGTCGAGAATGCCACGCACGCCAACCTTCCCCTGGCAGGGGTACGTAATTCGTTTTTCCCGTGTCAACACGGTCTCTTTTGTGACATTTAGCTCCGGTGTACGCAGCTGGGAAGTCCAATGATCTATAAAGATTCTGAACTATAAATTGTTCCTGAAAAATCACTTAATGAATACTAGGGATACCTTAATCGAAAGAACAGAACCCTAAACCGCCTAATTATGAAAAACAGAGTCACATCATCGTGGGACAAAATCAATTTGCGTTTGTACCAAAGGTATGTAGGCACAAAGCGGCTGAAAGGCGCACAAAGACGCATTGTAGGCGGACGCAAGCCGGGTTCACACGGCCAACTATACGACCAAATTTTGCAAACGACTCACGTGTGCGGGTTGTAGGGCGACCACGGTTTAGTTTCCGTAGTTCGTGTATCATTGCATTTGGGTTCTCTTATAAATAATGTCTTAGCAAAATTACGGCTACAACGCCTAATCTTTACGATTAACGAACTACGTAGGATATAATATAGTAAACGAATGAATAAGCAAGCACATAAGTGCACTCTCTATTCCCTCATGCTCATAGCTCGGTGGGACATCAGTTTGACAGGACCCAATCAAGGTTTTCCGAGACACGGGGTTGTTTATCATAATATTACAGATGTCGTCACTCGACTATGAGAACATTATTAGCTGTATTCGAAAAATAAAACAAATATAATTTTTGCTACTTTGCGATGATCATGACCACCATCCATTTATTTATTACGAAATCTAAGAAAATAAACATAAAAGCATGTTTTCTTTTTTTGTAACTCCTAAAAAATTAACAGTACCTATTATATTAATATACATATTTATGCGGTAACCAGTTACTTATTTCTCAAACATGGTCACTGTACAGTAAAAAGTTGCGATAATCACGCGGATGTTCTGAGCGGACAAAATAACAACAAACGCGGTTCAACACTATGCATACAGCCTTAAATCACATTAACAACTGTTCGTTTAATTTAAAATCTTATCTTGTTGTCATTGGGGTGAGATTAGCTCGGCTGAATGTGAAGGTAGACGTTCTCACGAGACGAGAGGCACAGGTGCGCATCCGGCTATCTGCGTTTGCGCAGAGATTCGAGTCGGTTTAGTATAGAGCTTTAAATAGTCTAAACAATGTTAGGAATTATTGTATTATGACTGCGGCACTTATTATATTTTGTCGTAATTTCATCTTTGATTACAGTATAATAATGATACTTTACAAATGGATTGAACCATTTTATGATTGTTAATTTTTTGTATCACCTAAATAGATATTCTTTGAGCAAAAAACCATAATGAACAAAAGAAAAAGAAAGCATGAAAATGGAAACTCTTAGCACAAAACGTTAATTATGTACTTACAGAAAGCCTGCTACATAGCTTAGGTACCCACATTTTATTTTAAATCACTAACACGCACTATGAAAGCTTGATACCAAGCCAATGACCAATCATTAAGACGATGACATTATATTGATGATGGAGATAGTAGGACATTATTTGGCCCTTAATTTCATTCATTTTTTTTTAAAACCAAATTTTTTATATTTATGCTTATTTAATATTTTAATTTGATAAACTGGGGCGGCCTATGGGCAGGGCATACGTAAAATGATTATGTACAGGTGGGCAATTATTCAGTTGACACTCAAAATAAGGCCCGCAGGGGGAGGCCTAGAAAATGGAACCGCGATGACAGCTTCCGCCTCGCAATGGCCTCTAGCATAATAATTTAAACAACAAATCGAGACGGTATATTGGACCAAGTTAATCGTGCCATCCAATTTTAGTGGGACATTTAGATTACTCTACCCTATGTCACTGATGCATCAGTTTTCCTGCTGATTGTGTGGAATGTAATGATGACTAAAGAGACATAAATAACGCGTGAAAAAAGCGTGTAAGGACAAAATGGAGTTTTACGCGCGCGTTATCAAGTGAGCAAAAAAATTGATGGCGAAAAATAAAATTTCGTCCGTTATGTTGGCGCGTAAAACCTAACTAATTACTTTTGCAGTGCTGGATATCATTGGTGCTGGAGGATTAATCAAAAAAAGTCCCAAAGATATATGAAACATAAAAGTACCTAAATGAGGGACAAAAGTTACGTAAAAGGTAACAAAATTAAGGATGTCACTTTTGTCAGCCAGAATGTTACTGTAAATTTTTGGCAACGCTGTAAAAATACTAGGTGGTACTTGTAAGTTGTAACAAATGACGGTTAGTTATGTTTCATGCGCGGGCGCGTCTATTTGTCGTCTCGCAGGTGCGCATCCGGAGGCTGCGCGGTCACCGACTCCCTGCGCCTGCGCTCGACACTTTGATGCGATATTTCCTTACAAATCCGGCTTATCATTTACTTTTTTTTTCGTTTTAAGTTTAACCCTTGTAACAACTATCCCCCACGGGGTGATGAGTAATGCTTAGGCGAGACCCACGAAGAAGAGAAAAAAGGTGTTGCTTAGAATTATATTATCAGAAATAAAAATATCGTATGACACTAGAGAGCCCTAAAATTATTAGGATTACTGTTAGTTCTGATATTGAATCTGCTGTGAGGGTTTATGCTGTTTCAAGAGTGATAATGTTATGATAATTATGATAAACCAATACGCATAGCTGGGCATTAACTCGTTAATCCGTTAATCGTTAATTAACGAAGTTAACATTTGCAGTAACGGATTAACTTTTAAGTTAACTTAAAAAAAATGTTAACGGACTTGTTAACTTCCGTTACATTTTTCCAAGTCCGTTAATCCGTTACTTACTATTGTCCCACCGTGTTATGAGAGTGAGGGAATATACGGAGTGCACCTGCTGTGCTTGCGAACTCACTTGTGCGCTAATATATCCTGTGTAGTTAGCTGATCGTAAAAAGATTGGCCGCCGTAGACGAACAACTCGGCTACGAGGACTATTTTGCCGCACCGTGCCATTAAAAACTCTAAATATACACGTCTTTTTTTTGTTTGTGTCTATCATTGATTCCTACGTCATCTCGACACGAAAAGCGTTTCCACTTAGGAAAACTTAAAATAAATCACTTTCATGTTTTCTTCAACTGAACACGTTTGGATTTAATAAGAACACAATAATGGTAAAGTACATTTAACAAACAGCATAGCATGGAACGGGTCGTGCAGAATAGAATGAATGCAGCATGGATGAGGTGGCAACAGGTCTCGGGAACAACATGTGACCCACACCACGGATGCCCCTTAAGCTTAAGGGAAAAATTTACAAAACGGTCATCAGAACTGTCGCAATGTATGGATCAGAATGCTGGGCAATGAAAAAGATGGAAGAAGAAGATCTATCTTCTCTACACTCTAGTGTGGAGGTTGGATAAGAATAGGAATGAGTATATAGGAGGGAGTTTGAAAGTGGCACCGGTAGTGGATAAGGTTAGGAGTGCAAGGTTAGCATGGTAGGTATGGACAATTGGACATGTAATGAGGAGAGAAGATACACATGTCGCCAAAAGAATGATAGATATGTGCGTAGACGGAGATTTAAGCAGAGGAGGGCCGAAAAAGGGATGGATGGATTACGTGAAGTATGATATGAAAATGAAAGGAGTGAATGTATAATTGACAGCTAATAGGAGTGTGTGGAAGGAAAAAACATGTTGCGCCGACCCTACATAGCGTGGGATAAGGGCAAGGAAATAATGATGATGGTAAGGTACCTGCTATCACGTAGATTAATGGCACGTAAATAGACCATCGTCTGACTAAACGATTTTGGCAACTGATAAAGAATTAAAGTGACGGAAATACAAGTATCGGTGTTGAAAAATATAATAAGTAAAACTCAAATTTTGCGGTTTTTTTTTAATGTACCTGATGGTAAGCAATCACCGCCGCTCATAGATACCTGCAATACCGGAGGAGTCACAAGTACGTTGCCGGCCTTTGAGAAAGAGATTCATTGCCCGAATAACAACCTTACTTCATTTGGATTATTCCCAAGGTCCCCACCAATAAGTTTTGTTCGCAAAATCCACCAACAGGGCACGTCAGGAACAATAACAGCAAAAAAGAGATAATTATATTATCCCTTAGCTGGTATCGCTAAAAAAGGCAACGTAACTGGTATAGGGGGTCAGAAGTGACCCCATTTCAAATATGCATGGTAGGTAAAACAAACAAATATAAATATTGGATTTTCTGTTTTATTTTAAAAAATTGAACTTATAACCTAACCAACAATTGAGTTTTTGGCACATTTTACTGAGAAATCACATGTTTTTTTTTAATAACTAGAATCATCTAACTTTATCATAATATTTTCTAAGACATATCTTTAAGGATTTTTTTTAATAAAAACTAAAAGAAAACATAAACAACATTATTTCTATAGTTTCCCTAAATAATCAATTTAACAAAAAAACAGGAACTTCTTTTCAAATAATAAAAACAAAAAAAATGACAAACGAAAACAAAACCTCTAAAAAACTACAAATTATACCCCAAAAAGTTTAACATTTGGTACAAGTGATGGATATGGCAGTATGTTTTTTACATAATGTAATGATGGCATTTTGTACAACTTTTTGAACATTTGACGTACTTTTTACGATCGCATAAATAGCACCTTCCTCTATTACGGCCACCTATCTGGCAATCAGGAGGGATAGTAAATGTGGTCTCTGCCATTTCAGTATCTCTCTCCATGTCCTATCAAAAAAGATTCTTGATCTTCATCCTCCAAGAGTTGTGCAATTACATCGTCGCGTAAAAAACCCACTATGTTACTGATTGTATACTGAAAAATTATAAAACGGTCCAAAATTACTCTAATTATAAAATACACACTTCTGGTATTGGGGGTCATTTTGGACCCCAAAATGTACATACCTCCTTCCCTAATAACAGTAGAGCGACGTGCGTCCATCACCCGCCGCACCCCGCGACGCAATGAGATAAGAAAGGCGCGCGGGAGTGTAGGTGCTAAGAATGCAAAGTTATGATACGAAAAATGAGCTGTTGGGGTCAATTTGGACCCCAATACCAGCTAAGGGTTATTATTCTGAACGTCTACCTCAGAGTCCTCAGAGAAAGTTATCCCAACGAGTCACTTTGTAACCTGTTACAAAGTAAATCTTTTCGTGATGAGATAACAAAGTAATAAATGATACAAAATATAATTGCACTAAATGGTCCCACCTTGTCTAGTCTCGTGTGTCCAGTTGGTAAATAACCCCTATATATTTTTTTATTTTTTAAGCATTATTTAAAATGTGTTAACGGATTAACGATTAACGTTAACTTGCGTTAAATTGTCCCAAAAGTAGCGCTTTAACGTTTAACGAAGTTAACTTCTTTAGTAACGGATTAGCGATTAACGAAGTTAACTATTTGATTAACGATGCCCAGCTATGCCAATACGCATAATTATAATTCATTCAAAAGTATTGAAACACTAACCGTTTATTTTTGCTTGACAGCGCCATCTAGTGTTTTATTATTGAACTACGCGGTAAATGGAAATGTTGCTAAAGCACTAACTTGCTCTATTCAACCGGCCGGCCATTTGACAAGATAAACAAAATTACATAAAATGAAAGTTGTATGTCATTGAGGTTATGTTTACCTTGCCAATCTGTTCTGTTCTTTGGTTAATTGCATTGCAATAAAACTATTTTACTCAAATACGTACAATGTCGAACCCAATAGTTAAAGTGGAAGAAGGCAAGTTAGAGGGTAAAATCAGCAAAACTTTAAATAATATTGATTTCTTCACGTTCAAAGGAATTCCTTATGCAAAACCGCCGGTTGGTGACCTCCGATTTTCAGTAAGTGCAGAATGTTTAATTATTAAATTACTCAGGTACCTAATTGACTACTAAGGAAGTTTCATAATTTTTAAATAATACTTAAAGTAGGTATGAGATTTCAGTATTTTATGTCTTATATAATTTTGGTTGTTGTTATACACTATCAATCAATGGTTGTTATACTTACATAACAACTTGTTTTGTATTTACGATATTGTTTCATGTAATTTAATTAATTATTTAAACTGTTAATTTTTGTCGTTATAAATATAGAAGAACGCATTGTCCGCCATCTAGCGGTAACCCATTATAATTAAAATTGGGAAATATTTAAGTGTGTAGGATCCAAAAAATACTGAAATGTATGTACAGTCAAAAGCACGTTAGACGTAACACTATGGACTTTGTACCACTCTTATGTCGGGTACATAAGTGCTATTATCGAACTGCAAGTGTTAACCGTGATGTGCTGTTGACCGTACATCAAAATAACCACGGAACAGAGAAACTGTTCCGTGAAAATAACTAATAATTGCACACTTAGATTGCACACCAAAGGTTAGGTTAGCAATTACATTTTTTGATGTACATTTCAGTATTTTTTGATGTTTAGTTAAATACAACCTATTTTAAATTTTTCCTGGTTGTTTGTTGAGTCCTACAGTCCCACTTAACTTTCTAGTGTTCTACTGATTTGATTGACCTAATCATAGTTTAAGGTTTCTAGGAAATATAATTTACAAATTCTTTAGTCTACCTTTATCACTAACATTTTCTTGTTGTAATAATTAAAATTAGTGAAAATTGTAAAATATTATGCAACATATTTTTTTATAAAACTTTTCATTTCCTTAGATGCCGGTAAAGCCGGAACCTTGGGAAGGAGTAAGAGATGCTACTAAAAACTGCAATATATGCGCTCAATTTGACAGCAACACCCAAACATTTGTTGGAGATGAGGACTGCTTGTATTTAAATGTCTATACGCCGAAAATACCAACTGATGGATCCCTTATGCCTGTAATGCTCTTTATACACGGAGGAGGATTCCTACACGGGAACGGCACAGATGACTCCAACTATGGTGCCGATTATCTAGTTGAAAAGAATGTAGTAATAGTCAGCATCAATTATAGAGTTGGCATTCTAGGCTTTCTTTCTTTAGATCGCAAAGATGCCCCTGGTAATATGGGTTTAAGGGATCAAGTTCAAGCACTTAAGTGGGTGCAGAAAAATATTAATAAATTCGGAGGCGATCCTAACAATGTTACAATATTTGGCATCAGCGCAGGAGGTGCTTCAGTAGAATATCTAGTTTTGTCGTCTCTAGCAAAAGGTTTGTTTCATAAAGCGATTGCTCAGTCAGGATCAACACTGCTTCCTTGGGCTCAAAGTAGCAAAATAAAAGATTTAGCTTATAAAATTCCTGCTAACAAGGGAATACGGGTGGACACGGATGAAGAGCTACTTAGTTTTTTGAAAAATTTGCCAATCAAGGAACTTACAATGCTCACACTCGGAACTGTAACCGCCAATCAACAAACTTGGCGTGGCGGTATTTATTTTGGATTCGTGCCAACTGTAGAAAAACCTGGTGATTGGGAGCCATTTTTGGATAAGAAACCCTACGATTTATTATCGTCAGGAAAATTTACGAAACTGCCCTATATGTCTGGAATTTGTTCACGTGAAGGTTTGCTTATGGTGCATTTCCCCACTCCTCATTTAAAAAAACTGAACAAAGAGAAGAAATTTTTAGATTTCTTACCATTTAACATTGATGAAGATAAAAAAATGAACATGGAAAATAAATTGAAGGCCATATATTTGCAAGGAGTCCAGAAGTTTGATGATGAGGATGCCCATGCAATAGATTTTTTCAGTGACGTAGATTTCTTTGGGGGCGGGTATGTTTCCGCGTCTCTGATTGCAAAAAAAAATGCTTCTGTATACTTCTACGAATTTGCTTATGATGGCGCTTTGAATTATCTAAAGAAAAAACTCAAGATAAATCGCAAAGGTGCTTGCCACGGGGACGATGGAGGTTATTTAGTAAAAAGCGATATTTTGCTCGGTGAAAAAATGTCAGAAACGGACAAATTAGTTCAAAAGCGAATGGTAGAATTGTGGACCAATTTTGCAAAATACGGGTTTGTAACAAATTGTATTATATTTATGTAAAATTGAATGGGGTTCTTAGAATATTGCGTTGCTTAATTTGTATTGTTTTTTTTTACAGAGATCCTACTCCACAAGTGACTGAATTATTACCAACAAAATGGGAGCCAGTTGCTGAGACGGGTATAACATATCTTCACATAGATAAAAATATTGAAATGAGAGATAAATTATATCCGGCGAGAGCAAAATTGTTTAAAGAGCTATACGAAAAATACGACCTGAGTGTCTGATTGATTCTTACGTTATTATTATTATTACATATCTACGTTTTACACTGCAAATGTTTTATTTAAACAAGTAACAGTTAAATAAATAATTGATAAAAGAGTTTCGTTACATTATTTTGTTATATAAGCAATACTATCTAAGCTGAATGAACCGAATTTGCAAGAGGCTGTACCTAATGAAAATTCAATTTACTAAAATAGACCAGTTATTGAGTTACGAGTCTTCTAATTCTAAACCCATATTCAGTATCTGTGAAACTAGATGGGTAGCTTGAGGCTAGTTATGTTATTGCTTTTATAAATGTGATTCTACCAGTCGGACTTACTAAATAGAATTTGTCTCATGAATAACTCTAAGGGATTTAACCGACCGAGTTTCATTTATAACAGTTAAATATCAATTTATGTCTTTCATTGCAATTGGTGGTTAGATTGATACTTGAAATTTTTCTTAGCTAATAACTTCTGATGAAAACTTTTGTTATGTCTAGTTGTTTCTCAGCGACTATTAGTTTGAGTATGTAACCTACATGGCCGTTACCATACAGTCCTGGGTTCAGCGAATTTTAGTTCGCTGCCTGGGTTTAATGCCCGGTCACGTAAAAATGTGTGTGGTACCATTCGGATGTTTGCCATTCACAATTGCATTTCGAAAAGCCACAATTAGAATTAAATGTGAACCGATAATGTGATGATTTTATTTCTATGTCATTATCGACTTTTGACACGATGGTTGATACGACCTCCGACTGATTGGACACAACGATATTAATTCGTTGATTGGACATGACAAGATGCTTTTATAGCTGTGTTTCAGTTAGCAGGCAGATGCACAGCCGACATAATGGTATTTCATTTGGGGAACTGTGAACACAACTAGGTAGCATTTCTTAATGTGGTGCGACATGTAGTCTGATTTTAGATTTTTACTTGGCAGGCTGATACTTTACACCAGAACAAAGGGTAACGCAACATCGACCTCCGCCTGGCTATTACAAGATGGTTTAGCTTGGTTTAGCTATAGAAGTAAGTGTAGATTGCGGGGGCGAGCGGGTCGGCCGACAATGTCGTGCGTCCGACAGCGGGATTGAGGAATGCGCTAATACCATTACGGGCCACGACATCGCTCGCTGCGAGTAGGCGGGCAGCCTTGTAAATGTCTAGATGCGGCGTAGGTACCTATATGGCCAAACAAAACACGTCGAAAGTACACAATATGCTTCATTAATTATTTTTTTATGAAGGGTGGAGGCATCCGTGCAATGTCACTCCTGATGGAAGGTAAACAGAAAGATAACGTGCACGCGTGACACTTGATGGTAGAAGAACACTAACATGGACACCTTCGACTAGGGCCTCAGATAGGAGTCCACCTTTGAGAAAAGAGTATTGAGGGAGTCTGTGGGGATGGGGAGGAGGAACGAGAAGGATGTGAACGTCCTCCGCCACTCACCAAACGAAAAGCAATATATAGCAAAGCTTCTGCTCATCGCCGGTCTCCTGTGAGAGCGCTATTTTCCAGCTCGGGCTGGATTATATCTGATAAACTGGAACTGTCTAAGATATGGTTCATGATTTTAGTAGACCACAAAAAAAAAGCTTATTGGAAATGACAAAAATGCACTATAAACTACACACACAAGAACTGTAAAATAAAAAAGGCATATGAGAAATGTCTACCTCTTATAATTATGTTGAGTAAACTAAACTGAACTGCATAATATTGGCAATCACTTTGAGATCCTATCTATACTCTCCCGTATCTATGGCTTCGGGTCACAGACTATAGTAGACTGGCCGTCGGCGCCAGCGAGTCGCGGTGTGAAATACTCAGGTGCATCCGAACCTGCCCACGAATCTATACAGCGTGCTCTCGTTTCTTCGACTACTAGTTTTCCTTCTGATTTTAATTTACGATTCGATAATTCGAATACCTATGTAACCGGATGGACACTGGACAGGCCGATATCGCGCAATAAACGAAAATACGGTAGGAAACATTTTGCCTTCATAAGACATTTGAAACGAGTTCGTGAGGTCAAAGAAATAAAGCCAATCATCATTTAAATCAATTCGCCATCAAGTTGATGAGCATGAAAGAGCCTAATCTAATCACTAATGCAATACAATCACAGCATGCATATGCTTTACGAAAATTGGTAATATGTAGGTACCAAATACCCAAGAAGTCTTTCGTACGACCCGGAGAAATAAACTTAGATTTTAATTTTTTAGGGTTACGATCCAGAACAAAGCCCATTTACAAACTTGCGTTATAGACTTCGATCATTATGTATATTACCTGATCAAAGGTTATAGAGGAAGATTTAAGCTAACATACAATTTTTGGTTGATACATTTAAATGTTTGGGTATTGCCACGGGTAAAGAGTACAGACTCTTTATCAGAATTTTGAAACCTGTCTGAACGTTATTGTGGAAAATTAGAAAGCCTCCTGTATATAGAAGAGTCCCGGGATCCTTCCACGGCGCTGCGCGTGAGTCGTGATTTGATTCCCACAGAGCGATGCGACTGTTCCCGTCCTTTTCTTGTATCCTCCCAGCAAAGCATGCCATCCCGTTCCGACCAATACAGCCTGTTGTTACGAACGACAATAAATTATCTTTCAGTTCAATTAGTTACAAAAATATCCACAAATGGTCACGTCTGACCTCGTAGCACCCAATATAAAAATGTTATTTTTATAAGAGTTTTCTTTGTATTTTGCCGAATGTTAGATTGAATCATAGTTGCGTTTCGCTGGCTTGGTTAATTACAATTAGTATCACTTAACTCATATCATCATACACACAATACCAATCCTATACACATAAAATGAATAGGCTAGATCATACAACTTTAAGCAATTCTTCATGGAAGTGTTCCTTAATGGAATAAATGGATTCTTTACGTGCGTGTTTGCTAGCGGAAGTTGAATAGGAATAACATGATGAGATGAATGTGTTTTTTACGAACTTAACAACCGTTTTATTAACTCATTATCTATACGAATTCATGGTTTAAACTTTAATGATGGTTTCGTAGCAGACTTTGCTTCACGGCAATACAGGATATAAAGCACAAGTAAGTGCGCAAGCACAACTGCACTTCCTGTTCTCTCACTGGCATGTGGCATGGACCCTAGTCCAAAGAGAGATCGCGTAGGTCCAATAGCTGGTGGTGTTTTACACTACCCTAGACTCCGGACCACAGAGATCTATGGACCTCCGGACTGTGAATAACCATTTTCTAAAGAGAAAAACGCAATTACAAATTTTCGTACCGACCAGGATTTATTTGAACATAATGCTGGCCATACACCATCAAGCCTATCGTCAAATCGGCTTGATCCAATCGATTGGATCAAGCCAATTTGACCGTGTGTGGGCGTGGATTGGCTTGATAACTCGAGTTGTCAAGCCAATCCACGCCCACACACGGTCAAATTGGTAGGCTTGATGGTGTATGGCCAGCATTACTGGAATAGATTAACACAATTGTAGTTTTATTGTGCAACTGTTCCAAGAAACGTATAGTGTTTTACGGATATCAACAGAGATTATTGGTTTATTGTTATGTGTAACTGTTCGTTATATCGGACGCTTTCAAATCACCAAAGGTCCCGATTGAAGGCCATTCGTTGGATAATTCGGCGTGTAATACTCGTCACGAGTTGGGCAGGGTTGCCTCTTCGACTTTCAAGAACGCGGCAACTGGGTGAAGGCAAGGAAGGTATTTAGCATAATGGTCAAGCAAATGAGGACAGGTGCTCCTTATGATATCGAAATGAGTATAACATAGGACAGTAAGGGCATTCGACTGTACCTACAATAATTGAAGGATGAAAGACCTTATTTATTAAGTACTATGTTTGTAAGTTTTACTACGAAAAAAATATGGTCATAACTAATCACAAACATAGTTTGTAATAATTTCCTCCTAGACGAGATATCGGTTAAGGGGGCCAAACAAAAAGTAACTTATAACGCAGGTTATATTCATAGTTTACAAATGAGTGCCAATCCATGTTTATGTTAATAGATACATACATAATATTATACGCATTGAACATGTTCATGCAAGCAAATGCTTGGTTAACTAACTACAAATAAATCTATATCTTATCTTAACTTACATAATGTACCTAACTCCGAGCGTTTTGTCCCGAACTAATCTGGGTACAATCAAACTATGTCATTGTCTGCAATAAACATCCTGTTTAATATGACTGAAAGTATTAAGCTGGATGGCGCCTCCTTCAGGACAAAACTAGCCAGCCCTAGTGGAGGGCGCGTCTTGGAATGCGAGCATTGTATGCGTTTGATGCAGGTGTCGGTGCGGCGTGGGAATCCGACACTCTCGTCTTGATTGCGTGTTTACACTGCGAGATCATAATGTTTGCGCCGATCGGCTTTGACTGCTAATAAACTGTTATTGATCTGATGGTAACGATTTGTATTATAAGGGCGGTTATATAAAGAAGCAGGTTTTCTTAGCATTCCAGGGTTTGTAATTTGGCGGTGTTTGACATATTATAACACCCTTGCCTTTGCGAGGCAATGTTACAACTTACAAGACGATTCTTGCACTTGGTTCTAAAAGATTTTGCAGGTCCAGTTATTATACATATTTGAACATAACAAAAATTTAGATACATATTATTAAATAAAACACCATTCTTCCAAACTCTTCAATTTTCGAAAGGAAAGAAGCTTCCGAAATTCAAATCTTTATATCTCATTAATACATGTGCGCACATAACTTGACTAATTTATAGATAAAAAATATAGTAACAATATTTTTGACATGAATTACAGCAGTACATCTACAAATAAATAGACTGAAATAAAAATTACAAATAAATATCTTTATTTCAATAACACCTTTGAATGAATCCTTCAATGTCACCATAAAATTGCCACTTATCGCAACAGTTGCATGCCATATTTGGCCCTCTTCATCCTTATACCCCAATTATCAAATGGCCGACATTTGGCTCGTTCAGCCTACTTGCCTCCGCTAAATAAAATAGTGTAAAGCATTGTGCACAATTGTACCCATATTTGTTAACAATAGACCGGCACCGCGTTGACATCTGGTGGGTCTTCTGAAAGACCTCCACTGTGGAAATCCACCCTTTAGTCCAAGAACATTGGGTGCACTTTCTATTGAACTATTTGCAAGACAATTTTGTTTACACCTTGTACAATTTTAGATCTTATTATTTTAAAGTTACGGTCTATACTGTATTGTCAAAGTTGGAAGTCAGAGTAGCAGACTGATTGCCACTCATGACATAATCGCTGGTGCAGAGGGTGACAGCTATTTGCACTTTTTGTGTGTTTTGCCTGTTGGCGCAAACATAATGTAATTTGTTGACATGTATATTTAGATTTACTGGTATGTTTTTCATAACCAAAATAATCTATGTCTCTCTTTTATATTCTTATCTATAATATCGCTATTAATAGTATGTGGGGTTATTTGGCAATTAGAGGGAGATAACTTGTCGTAAAAATTCGTCATATCTTTCTTGAATGAATCCGCTTTTTCCATAGAGATCTAAAATTCTGTTATCTGTGGCTTTTTCCTATGAAACCATAGATTTAGTCAATGAGATTCATAAACTTAATTTAATTCCATGATGAGATTACAATATAAATTGAACATCATTGGATTTGGAGTGTTACCTATCTACCAATCTTAATCATTCAGTATTGAGATCGAGGTGTCATTCTCAAGATTCATCCCTTAGTTATACAATTTATTTTTTAAATGGACGTTAATTGCAAAACTATGGTTTGAAAAAACAACGGAATCATTAAAGCATTTGGTTTGGAAGTTATTTTGGTTAAAGAGTCAGGTGTGAGTTCTAATCTTATATTCAAAATAAAATAAATATGTTATGCGTTAAATATGATTTCGGAAATGGAAATACAAAGCTAAAGGAAGGACCTTCATAACTCCACAATGTGGTGGGCAAACGCAGGTTCCATTAATTATGACGGGGCGTTGTATTTGAAGCCAAAATAAAATAATTGTGCAGCTGCATTAGTATGCAAAAGGAGCCCATTATACTATCTTAATTTGGGGCAGCAGGCAGGTGTTCCTTGTACACTTTAATTGGCTCCGCGAAAACGAGATGAAACCCTAACTTCGCCGCTTAGAATTAAGTTTTTAGAGATCCGCAAACGGCAAATGTTCTAATATGTCTTAAAATTGAGGATTACTTAATACTTGGTATGTATATAATTTTATGCATAAAAAGTATTAACATAGAAAACATACAGACAGAAATATACGGACAGCTGCACATCAGTTCATTAAAAAGTCACTAATTTCGAAAATAGGTACAGAGACATACATATAAACGTCCAGATGTAAACAAAAACAAAGTTTATTACATGAATATCTTTCCTCAGTGGGATTTAAATCCACAAACAGTGTCTCAAGACAGTCGTGTTTTGATCAGTTGAGAGAAAAAGTATTAACTAGTAATTTCTAGCACACAACAAGAAGATGAACAAAAGTTTGTACATACATATTAGTATTTTTTTTAATCATGTACGGAACAAGCGATACACAGATCGACATGTGCCATCTTTTTTTATTTTATTTGCATACTGATTTAGGTTTCGAAGGGTGATTCGTGAGCGAGGAATCTGCCGCAGGCGAAAATCGACGAGTTCGCTCCATTCGGTCTAAGTTATTTATCGTTAGAAGGCGTTGTTTTTGCCCAAACATCCAAAGGATTGAGAAATTATTTCACTGTTTCCTTTTGTATCCGTTTGCTATGGTATAGGATGATGGAATTCCTATTATAAAGCCTGATTCACTTTCTATTATATTATTATAATTTTTTTGCCGACTATAATTAATAGGTAAAAAAATTAATATTATGATCCGTTTAGATATTTTCCTTTATTGAGTAGTTCTTGCAAAATGAAAAAGTATAAACATTAAACAACGTTTACATTATGGGCCCGATGGCGCATTTGGTAGTGACCCTGCTCTATGCGCCAGGGGTCATGGGTTTGAATCCCACCCAGGACAAACACTTATGATGAACATTTCTGTTTGTTCTGTGTCTGGGTGTTTATTTGCATTTAAGTATTTATTTGTGGTACCTTTGTTGTTTCTGATACCCATAACACAAGTGCTTACGCTACTTAGGTACTTTGGGGTCAGATCAATGTATTTGATGTGGTCCAATATTTATATATTGATTATTACATCTGTAAGACTACAAAATGATATCAACTGATAACAAATATTAAATAAATGTTTAAAAGAGGAAAAACATTCCGTCATCCGCTTTGTGATAATAAATTAGTAAATAGCGAATGTAGGTATTCGATGGACTGAATATCTATAAATTACCTATTCCCTAGATCAAAGAATAAATATTTTATGAATAAGTGTTAATAATACAAAAAAATTATAAACAAACACGTAACTATGAATACATTATGAGGTGAGTTCCTCTGGCACTGGCGTATATTTGAGTCCGGAATCATTGAGAAGAGTCACCACCCACGCGTCTTCGGGAAGCACACCAGACTCCAACAGCTTGACCGCCGCAGCCACGTTCGCCCCACTCGTGTAGCCCACGAACAAGCCTTCCTTCTCACCAATCAACTCCTTGTATTTCACCGCCTCTTCATCAGTAACACTCAACGTATCGTCCATGTACTCAAATTTGAACAACCTCGGCACAGCACCGTATCCAGATCCTTGCAGCAAATGCAACGGCTTGGTTATAGGTTTACCTTTAATGGGCTCAGAGCCAACCGGTTCAACGACGTAAGTCTTCACATTTGGATTCTTCTCCTTCAAGTATTTCGCTGTCCCTGTAAACGTACCAGCTGTCCCCACAGTAGCTACGAATGCGTCTACCCGCTCTCCTGTTTGCTTCCAAATCTCTGGCCCTGTTGTCTGGTAATGTGACTCCACATTTCCCTCGTTGGAAAACTGGTTCACGTAGAAAGCTCCTGTGTCTTCCACTATTTTTAGTCCCACCTCTTCAACTGCCATTACGTCGTTGAGTGTGACATTGCCGTATGTTCCTTCGACTTGCGGAACTCTGATGCATTTCGCTCCTAGCGCTTCCATGTGAAGAGCTCGCTGCGCGCTGTTGCCTTTAGACATTGTTAGAGTGAGAGGATGACCCAAGACAGCACACACTACTGCAAGGCCGCATCCTTGGTTTCCTGACGTAACTTCGACGACTGGCATACCCGGCTTCAGCTCTCCAGAGGCTATCGCTCTGTTTATCATAAACAGCGAAGATCGACATTTAATAGAAGCACCTGGATTCATAAACTCACATTTAGCGAGGATCCGTCCTGGTCCGGGGTACAAGCGGTCGAGAGCTACTATTGGAGTGTTACCAATAAGCTCTAGAGCGGATGCCTTGATATCGGTCGGCTTTCGATTTGACTCCATTGTAATCCGTCAGACTTGGAATATGTGTTGGGACTTGATTGAGGCCGTATTGTACGGGCTTTATATCGCCGAAGCAATTGGCCGCTTGCACACGGCCGCGCGCGACGTATTTCGCTTGGAAGTTAGATAGTCCGTTTGAAAAGCAAATACAAGCGTCACTTCGTTTTATGTTCTCGCAAACGTATGCAAGGTTAAGTCAATATAAATAAGTCCACAGTGAATGCACCCTGACCGGAGACCGTCCTGTGAATGACTGTTGTTATAATCAATATTAATCGTACATTGAGTAAAGCATGTGGATTGTAAGCAATGCGTCATCATTTGTTATCTACGAGTATAAGATCGTATACTTCTTTAACGAACGTGCCGTACAATCGTATGTCTGTCTTAATTAGTCAACCAATTATTAATGGCTACTCTTAACTAATGTTTTCATATTTTTAATTATTTTGTGTGTATTTATGTAAGAAGGTCACATAATGAAATGTTTCACCTCACCCCTTATATACAACTTCGAATTCAAATGTAAATAGATTTGTTTTTTATAACACTATCATTTCGTTATCAGATTTTATTGCTCTTTATTTCATCATTAGTTTTTAATTTATTACTCTTTATTTCATCATCAGTTGGATATAAATACATAATAAGATAAACGTTTTTATATAAAAAAAAACCATGTGACACAACAACTAACCACAATCGTTTAGCTGAATAATAATTTATAATAACAAACTTATACGCGTACACTTGTCAATACCACCGATCAAATGTCCCTATTCTATTCTTAATTTTAGGGTATGGAATTGTTTACAAGTCTCAGTCACATCTTTCTGAGTGGGTTCATATTCATACAAAAACTACCTATGTTTTCAATTGGTAAATAATTTCAATTCATTTACTCGGTAGATATGATAATGTATTTCTTTTTACATTAAAATGACGGTCAATCTGTGACCACGAGAAATTGATATCGAGTTTTCGACCTTCTTAGATTAGAACGGATCATTCAACTCGAACTAGTCATACCATACGCAAGTAAAAGGTAAACAAAAAAAATATTATATTTTGAGGTAACGAGCATAAGTAGGCCGTTAAGTATCAGGTTTTAACTTTAGTTTCAGTTTGCAGAGGACGTGCGGTAAAGACTTTCTGTGTACTGAATTCCAAGCGGGCCTTGAACAAGTCTATTTAATACAGACTTTCTTACATTTTAGTGCTATTGCAAGCACAGTAAGTATTCATGAAGCTTGATTGATAATAAGTAATTGAGCTACTTACTTTGGGGTCATCGATGTATGTTTTGACCGCCTCCGTGGAACAGTGGCTTAGCCGCTCGGGTATAAAAACACGGAGGTCGTGGGTTCGATTCCCACCTTGGGTTTGGTTGGTGGTAGGGCTTTTTCAGTCCGACTGGCTAGCTACCACCACACAGGTGAAATCTGCCGCCATAACAGCTCTGGCTGTGTTCCGGCAAAATTAATGTGGGAGCCAGTACACTTGAAATCAGAGGCTCGAAGATCAGATGAGCCTACAGTCTGGCAGCACATTGAGCGACGCTTCCAGGTGAAGCGTCCCTCAATGGAATAGGCCGCAGTGGCCGCTTACCATCAGGTGGGCTGCGTGCCTGTCTGCCAACTGAGTTAGTATATAAAAAAAAGTGATGTTGTCTAATATTGATTTATTTATTGATAAAATAATTAGTTGGCCACCAAAATCAACAAACCATTGGGCCAGGTTTTATTTGAAATAAAGAATTTAAGATGACTCGTGATAATTTTGACAGTTATGTAGTTGGTGAAGGAAAATGTGAGTAAACCTGCATAGTTAAAAAAGCCTATCTGATATGGTCAGTCACGTTAACCTAAGGTTCATACTTCATTGGCCGGAAATCCAATTATACACTACGTAAATGTTGTGACTTATGATTTAAGCCTAAAATAATAAAATTATTCGTGGAACGAATGTGCCTAGATAAGACTGGAAAATCGCGATTGGACATTGACCTTTATCTCCCTGTAATTTGTTTACCTGTTATTTAAATTTCTGCAACTACATATAAGTAGGGCATGCACATTTTCCTTAAAATGTGTGTTGCAGCCCGCATGTACTTACCTGTTTGTTTCGTGACCATTAGTACCAGTATAAACAGTTATAAATATGGATAAGTTAATTTGCATATCTTATTGAGAGACACCTCAGTCACTTCGACCAGTCAATCAATCAAGTTACCTTGACAGAATCGCTGGATGGCACGTGCATGACTGCCATTGAGCTACATGTACCATATTCTGCAACATAAAAAATATTTGATCCGTCTTTTACATTTCCTAGAAAATAATTATCATCACTATCAATCTAACCATAATTATAAAAGACGAGCGTTTGCTTTAAATAAATTATGTACTATGTACCTAAGTCAGAGTGTGTTGAATACTCTTCGATAACGCAGGTAATATAAAGTATATTTTAAGGATAATGTGTGGATTTCGGGGTAAAACTTATTGTTTGTATTTTGTAACCATACATTTGTTTATACGTTTGGTAAGGAATGTAATAATTGGAAAAAAAAGTTGTGGCACGCATCCATAGTTATATTGCCTGGTACCTCAGAAGCAACAAGTCAACAGCGCAAGTCTGCCGTCTGCAGCTAACGACTTTCAAAGCCACAATTTGCTATCAATGATTTCACAACAACCCATTAAGGATATGTCCATGTAGAGTCGGCAAAAACATCTGATCTATCCTGCGCTGCAGCTGTTTGCAATTATTAAAAAATCTCCGATCGTTATACGTTGGTAGGCGTATCTAGTTCTTTCACGGGTGAACGCCAATTGACGTTTTTGGTAAACGGTGCCAATCTGAGTTTAATTTGGAGTCGGGGCTAGCCTCGTCTTTTGCCTTTTTTTTAATACCCCGGACAAAAGCAAAAACAAAATTGGTCGTTTCGCCTCGATAATTATTAAGGACGTATCGATTTGCAAGACCTTTTTCGGAAACAAGGGACGAAATCGTTTCGGAAGACGCAGTTAAAGTTGAAATGTTGTAAGTTAACTAATTTGTTTTTGTGAATTGGCTATAATTATCGTGTAATCAATGATAAGAGGTACCTCGGTGATTTAAATGTTTACTTGCTGTTAAGTGGGTTCCTATCTAATTAAGTAAATTAAAAGTAATGCCAGAATTGTATGTATGTTTTAAGATAATATTTTTTTTAGTACATGTAGCGGTAAAAACTTCGTACACCTCTCACTATTGTATTAATTAAAAAAATACTATTGTAAGATTTTGTTATCTAATTTGTATAGACATGACCATCACGAGACCTGTAGATTTTAATCTTAAAACATACGCTAAAGGGGCTCCTTTGGATCTTCTTTTGAATCGAATAATCGAGTGTTCATTCGATTTAGATGTCTTGGATGACTTGTACTAGTGGATTTTTGTTCAAAATTTAATCAAAATTGGTAACGACGGACATTTAAACTCGCATTTAAAATGGTACTCGTATATGGAAATAAGGATTTATTAATTTACTTTGCGTTGTAACGTGACCAATAACACAAGACGTGTACTAAAAATATTTGCAATACTGTGCTAATAAACTGCTAATATCGAAGATGAGGCGCGCAAACATTTGCTCAGTATAGGGTCAATAAATACGGCATTCTTGTCTATTTGATGAGATCAGTTCGTCCGTCTGTTTACTTAACTTTAAGCTCATAGTCGTGCCTCACGAGCCATTGAGGGGCTAGTGCCGATGATAAAGCAATATATATTGGTATTATTAGTTCACAATACTAGAAAATAATAATATACTTAGATAAATAAATATCCTTGAACATTATTCGCCATCTAGGCCCAAATTACCCATTGTACTATGGAACCTAGGAGGCATATCCCTTTTTGAACTTTTTTAATGAACATACTTTCATGTATGTTATAAATACATGAAAGTATTAACATACATGAATAGAAGGATTGCATGCCTCTCCATATTTTATAGACTCCACTTTGGTGAGTGTGCTATTCAGCTACACGATTTGGTTCCACCAGCTCCGAACCATCATTAACTACTAGACTCGGTCAGGGACTCCATCCCACAGTGTGTTATTTTACCTCAAAATGACCACCTCATGGATTATCACGGAATTCGATAGAGCTTTGCATTTTAAACACAGGAGTAAAACTCCCACTAATCTCACTACAATAGTTTTGGAGAAAATCTGGATTGAAATTTTGTGTCCCATAATTCGAAAAAAATGAAAAAAATTATTTGCGTCGAAATTGTTACAGTTATTTTATTACTTTAAATGCATTTCGAAAGGTCTTATTTTAAGCCATATTATAAGTTATCTTGGGCTGCGGTAGGGCTCGTAACAACTAAGAAATAAGTCATTTTGTGTTTTTGGTTTTTAATTTTTTGTGATCTTGTTATGCAATATTAGAAAGTGCAAATTGCTTTAAAATAAAGCTAATGATATAGACTACCTTCATAAAAAATTAGAAGCTCTAACTCCGTGGAAGATCTGAAATATCAAGACTTAAATTTTGCGGGACAGCGTCCCGCAAATGATTGAAGTTTGTTGATTTCGCTTTTTTTTTCTAAATATTAATTTCTTTATTCATAAAACTTTTTTGACCACGAAATAATGGTTTAAAAGGCGGACTTAACGCTTAAAGCATTCTCTACCAGTCGACCTTTGGGGGAAACGGGAAAACGCTTGAATGCGGCAAAAAGTGACAAGAACAAAACTAAGTAGAATATACTTTTAAAGATAATTATGTTACTTTCCAAAACAAAGGCAAAAAATTGGCAATTACCCTTAAAATTGCAAAGTAAGAATATTTAAATTATTTTACATTAAGGTGGATTTCTACCATACTTAATTATTTATGACAGAGATAGTCTAATACTGAATATAAAAAGTATAACATTTTGCCGCATTCAAGCGTTTTCCGGTTTTTTCCTAAGGTCGACTGGTAGAGAATGCTTTAAGCGTTAAGTCCGCCTTTTGTACCATTATTTTGTGGTCAAAAAAGTTTTATGAATAAAGAAATTAATATTTAGAAAAAAAAAGCGAAATCAACAAACTTCAATCATTTGCGGGACACTGTCCCGCAAAATTTAAGTCTTGATATTTCGGATCTTCCACGGAGTTAGAGCTTCTATTTTTTTATGAAGGTAGTCTATATCATTAGCTTTATTTTAAAGCAATTTGCACTTTCTAATATTGCATAACAAGATCACAAAAAATTAAAAACGAAAAACACAAAATGACTTATTTCTTAGTTGTTACGAGCCCTACCGCAGCCCAAGATAACTCATAATATGGCTTAAAATAAGACCTTTCGAAATGCATTCAAAGTAATAAAATAACTGTAACAATTTCGACGCAAATAATTTTTTTCATTTTTTTCGAATTATGGGACACAAAATTTCAGTCAAGATTTTCTCCAAAACTATTGTAGTTAGATTAGTGGGAGTTTTACTCCTGTGTTTAGAATGCAAAGCTCTATCGAATTCCGTGATAATCCATGAGGTGGTCATTTTGAGGTAAAATAACACACTGTGCATCCGTATACAGTCAGTGGGGATACCGCGCGCGCGCGGACGAACTAAGCGATTTGCTTCATCTTTCTTGATACGGACTGCGCGGGAGTGGAATTCTCTGCCGAGATCTGTCTTTCCTACACAATACAACTTGGAGCTCTTTAAGGCCAGAATTAACGGGCTTTTCCTAAGCAAGCGCGCTCCATCGTAGACCGCATAGTTGTTTAACATCAGGCAACTTTGTGGTCAAGTGCTAGCTTAGTCCAAATATAAAAAAAAAAATGTTTATTAAAAATGTTTGTACCGTGCGAGGATTAAGCAAGCGACCTCTGGTTTAAAAGCCAACTCCCCCTAGCTAATCTTAACAATAAATCAACTAACCAGAGAACATAATATTCTAGTAATTAAGTGCGTTTCTGTGTTCTTTGCTCTGTGCACTACTTATTCCTTATCCTTCCTAGTAGGATAGAATTTTGAAACTATTTTGAATTGCTGTGGAATCCTGCATCGCGCAAGCAAAGCTTAATTGGAAAACTTTCCCCAATCATAGTTTATTGAGCTCGTAGGAAGATCTTCTACATTTTTGAGACATTGGATTTTAACAAATAGAATAAATTCATTTCTTCATATTATACATAAATTTCGCCTTCTACAGATTCATTTTTACATCATAAGCGGATAGTCGGATAGTTCTAAGTTTCTGCGGGCTCTGAGCGTGAGGCAGGGCCGCATCAGGGAATTGATTTAATCTGTGTCAATATTGACGCGGAGGCGTTTTGTGGGAACGCCGGAGTGTGCACAGGTGGCCCGCTCCGCCAGATACAGGGCGCTCTCTCAATTATCTCTTACTAGCCTTCCGCCCGCGGCTTCGCCCGCGTGAACTATAGGACGTTATCCCGCGGGAATATCTTGTAAATTGTAGCCTATGTGTTATTCTGATGTATAAGCTATATTATTGTAAAGTTTCATTAAAATCAATTCAGTATTTTTTACGTGAAAGAGTAACAAACGTTCATCCATCATCCATGCGCCCCCCGGCCGGTCGGTACCGCCGCAACCGCTATGTCCCTGCATTTTAAATCTGTAATATCTTCAAAAGTATTCATTTAAATTGCATGCTGTAAAGATCCATATTGATCTATATTACATGCACAATTTATTTAAGGTACTTAATTGGATAAGGATTAACACTGTATTGCAAAAAATCGCTTTTTCGTAAATATGCCCTTATTTTCTCATTAGTAAAGGATAAAAATGGTTATTGTGGGTTATTCCTAATAGATAGACATATACCATCGCGGACTTTTTTGTAAACCGTTTTAAGGTGAACAATACCGTAGTACATTATTTTGATCTATCTCGTAGGGTTCAGCCAGCGTTTGCAATGTACATGTGTGTTTATTTACAACCTTAAATTAAAAACCTCTAAAATTATCAGTGTTTCTCTACTATATTATGCATGTATTATACATATAAACCTTCCTTTTGATTCATTCTATCTATTACAAAAACTGCATCAAAATCCGTTGCGTAGTTTTTAAAGATTTAAGTATACAAAGGGACATAGGGACAGAGAAAGCGACTTTGTTTTATACTATGTAGTGATAGTGATGATGCAGACTCTGTATTCATTACTTCGAATTCATTACTAGTAGAGACGAGATAGAATAGATAGAATCTTTAAAACAATATTTTATACATTTCCTAAATAGCTTCAAAATATTTTAATAAAGCTTGACCTGATAAAATTGATCTTTTTAATATGTACCTATAAATTTTTATAATGACTAAATTATAATTTGAAATTAAGTAAGTACTTTTTTATAATCTAAACTAGTTATAACCACTAAAAAAGTAACTAAGCATAATCTATTTTCTATTTTTTATATATAAAACTCAAAGGTGACTGACTGACTGGCTGACATAGATATCTATCAACGCACAGCCCAAACCACTGGACGGATCGGGCTGAAATTTGGCATGCAGGTAGATGTTATGACGTAGGCATCCGCTAAGAAAGGGTTTTGATCAATTTCCACGGGAACGGGAACCACGCGGGTGAAACTGCGGGCGCCCTCTAGTTATAAATAATTTGGAATTGTATACATTTCCTAGGAGTTGTACACAATTCCTAGATTTCATAAATTTCCGGTAACATAGATATAGATAAGTAATTTACGCAATGTTTAGGATTACTTGCTCGTGAATTGGAGTAGATCATCTCCAAAATGATTCCAGTCGTATTTATTATGTTGGATTATCGAGCAAAATGTGCGGCAAATAGTAGGTATCTTGATAAGAGATGTAAAGAGATAAGCGCTCTTGTGCTGTTTTTTTTTACATAAGTAAATGTTTGTTTACCAGTCGTTAACCAGGTAGATTTAAAAAAATAATGCTCTGTTGGTCAGTCTTTTACGCAAAAACTACTTAACGTATTTAAATTAAACTTTACCGTAGCTAATATAGCTATATAGCATTTTATGAACATACCACGGGAAAAAGCTGCAGGAAAAAATTATTATTTATGTTCATGGAATCTGCCTGAAGGCTTTAGGAAAACAAAAATTGTGTACTCATATATTAAATACCCGTTATGAACTGAACCGTTTTTATTTGCACAGTGATATTCGAATAAACGTTCCTTTATTTATTAATGGGCATTGATAAAAAGTATAATTTCATCCGTCGATCGTACAAGACAACTTTCCGATAATGCATTTTATTAACACTTACATGTCTTCATTTTCAAAACAATTGTAAAACTCTGTCTCATCATACAGCGCAACGGGGTTTCTTTTTATCGACGCGATGAATTTAAATCAGCCTGTAGAGTCGGTGCCTGTCAAAATGATAAAAAACTAAAATAAACACGAAATACCTGAATTTAAAGTTTATTGGCCACTTACAGGAAACACCTGTGAACACTTGTAATGTTTGTTTACTTGTTATTTTATTAAACGCTCAATCTGCCCACGTATTTCTTAAGATTTTAATTTACATGACATATCTGTATCTGCGTTTTCGCCCGTGTGGAAGTTGATCCTATACAGAAAGTCCCAATCGTGATTTAACATTATTTAACACCGTTTCTGGAATAAAAACTATCAACTATAGTTTAGAGGCAGATTGGTTAGATTATGCGGAGATGGGCTGGTCAATAGCTACAAAACGCCGCGAACTAATCGCGGCGCTAGGCGGAGGACGCCTCTCGTTGGCGACCATGGTTCGTGCCATGGTCGTCAACAGGAGTGCATGGGAGGCGGCCGCCTCCTTCTGCGAACAAGTAATGTCGCAGAAGGAGGCAGCGGAGCGGGAGCGCGAGGAGGACCCCCTAGCTGCTCCCCTCCGGCGTAGACGGCCAGGCCGGAGAAGGCGAGCTCACTTAGCACGCCTTCTCCGGCCTGAGGGTTGACCTGCGGGCGGGGGTAGCCCCCCAACGCCCGCATTGCACAGGTCGCCCGAGCCAAGTCTGAGGATCACCTAGTTTCTCGGGTGGCCCTCCCTAGGCCTCTCAAGTCGGGGTACCTAGGGATGGGCTGGTCAATAGCCACAAGGCTGGCACCGGCTCGTCCCAATCGGGTGTGGAGGGGAAACCGGGGGAGTTTAGTGGGTAGTGGACGCTCAAGTCTCGAGTCCCACACACGGCCGTGGATCTAGCTAGCCTGCGGTTATGGTGCATAAACGCATTCTTCTCCGAAAAAAAAAGTTCAATAGCTACAAGGCTGGCACCGGCTCGTCCCAATCGGGTGTGATGTGAAGGGGAAACCGGGGAAGTTTAGTGGGTAGTGGACGCTTCAGTCTCGAGTCCCACACACGGCAGCGGGTCTAGCCTAGCTAGCCTGCAGTTACGGTGCATAAACGCATTATCCTCCAAGAAAAAAAAAGATTGGTTTTATTATCGTGTTTTTAAGAAGACTATATGGGTATAAATCAAAATAAATGTACATTTCTCACATGACTCTAGTGAGAAACATTTCTCACATTTCTCACAAAGATGCGTTCACATAGGTAACTTTTTACTGATGAACAAATAGGTACCTACCTATGACATGAAATGATTCAGATATACAGAAATGTAACAAAAAAGTCAAATGTGTACATGGTATTTTTTTATTTAGTCTATTAAGATAATATCTAAGCCAATATAATGTTTTTATTTCTTCATACTTTTCAGGATTATCTTTTAGTCGTTTTCTGTAATCTCTCAGACGTTCCGCGTTCGACTTTGGCATCTAAATGGGAGCAAAAATATACGTTACTTAATTATTATTATTTAGGTACATTTATTCAAGCAGGCACTAAATAAGTAAGCTCACTAGGGGTGCTAGCCAAGTGACATTAGATTCAGAGCGATAGCGATGTAAGAGTAAAAAGTATTTGTTTTATAACTGTCTTTACGATATTTGATACTTTCAGATTGTTTTACATTTTTTCGGAAAATTATTTCAAGTGTTAGATCAAGGTCATATTTAAGGGAGATTGTTGGCGAAACTAATATGTATTAGGTAAAAAGTATTAGAGTATAAAGATAGTTTTAGATTATTTTAGGTATTATGCGATAGAAATATAATAAAGTTATGCTATATGCATAAGTTTTAATTTTTGATGAAAACATTTTTAAGCTCTGAATGCCTCGCAGAGTGCACACCCTTTGCTACACTTCAACCAACTACCTCCTTTTTTGAAATCTGTTAAAAATATATCACATTCCGGGCATTTTTTAGGTAAAACACACAAACAGTACGTAAATGTATAATACCTTGAGAAACAGTCATGTGAGAAATATGACCAGTATAACGTACCTTACTTCTTACATTTTTGTTCAACCGTTTCTCACAGACATACCAACATGCAACTTTTAAATCACTTTACTTGATTAAAAACCTAAAAATCGGATACTCTGAAAGTGTGACAGTTGTGACACTGATGTATCGGGATCACTTTACTATCAAAATGCTTGGCACTAATAATAAACAAAAATATTACTTATCTTTCTTGATATTAACTGCGTTTCTCACAGGATTTTTCACAAGAAATATGGACGACCAAAATAAAAACAACAACACACAGAGACACAGAAGGAAATAGACACTTTTTCTTACTAATTAGTGATGTCAGACGTTGCCAGCGTTATAAAATGTAGTGTGATGACAGTTTTCATGATCATATGAGGGTGTAAATAGCGTTTCTCACTAATTGTTTCTCACAGGGCAAAATCGAGAAGGTTTTTATTTAACACTTTTTATTCATAATATTTGACAAGCTAGGCGGTGAAATATCAATAAAAGGGAAGGCTAAGTACTCTAAGTATATTTGATTAAATTCTAATTGTAAGCTTCTTAAGGAATTTTGGAAATTTTGAGCCATTATCGTAACGAAGTAGTGAAATGGACATGTTTCAAATGTATGAACAAAAAAAATCGAAGTTTAATATTACTATGTAAAAAAATAACTATGAATGTCAGTGTAAATATTACATCTCATTTTTTATATACATAGTCCAGTGTAATTAGAAAAAATATAAAAATAGTTTTAATGCAATAGACATAGCCACAATTATGAGTTGAAGGTGGTGGACACGATATTTTTTACCAATGTACATTTATTTTGACTCAAACCCATATTATAATCTAAAATGTCAAGGCTATTTGACCTTCGAAAACTCGGGGGTTTTTGACTCAGCCAATCTACTGGCTCCAGGCTGTTACTCTGTACTGACTGACACCTGTCAGTGACAGAAAAACCCAATCCCAAATGTTGGGTCCGACCCTGAGATTGACCCCTGACACGGTTGTCGCTCTAAAGTGCGTTCTACTAGCCACCGAAGAGGCAATCAAAATGAAATTATCAAAATGTACCTATGTATGTATAAAGTACTTAACGTTTAAATATTCTCTAAGATCTCTGCGGTCATGTGGCCGCATTCGCAAGTGTCATCAACACTAGTATTTATCGCGTCTCCGGAGTCCGGCTGCAGTGGTAGAAGTTAATGCACATATCTGGGAGGATTGCAGACGCGTCGAGAAAATTGACATTTTCCTGCGACCGCAGCTGGGCGGTTGTGGATTTTCTATGTCTAATGAGCGGTTGCACCTGCCGGCCTCGAATATTAGATGCAACGCACGCACGCTTTAGATTATTAGTATTGTTATACATTTATTGTTAAGATGATTTTTGGTTTAACAATATTTTAGGTCTATCTAATACTTAGTATTTGATCCTGAAAAACCGGATTTCTAAGGTGGAGCTCATAAAGTTATTTAGATCATATTATTAAAATATTTTTACGACTAACTGTCGATTCGGACACAGTTTATTCGGACACAGTGTCCGAATTTATTGGCCTAAAAGGTATAAGTGATAAGATATACTAATAATGGTAGAGTAGTGCAAAATAGGAATGTTTAAACAGTAATGTTAATGAAATATTCATTTCTAATTAATAATTATAATCTTAGTTATGAATATGCTTCTATATTTACTCGTACTCTACGTGACGACTATCTCGAATAGCCTTTTTCTTGAAAAATAGAAGAAGAAAAATACATGTTTAATATCCAGTCGCAAACAGCTTGGTGGTCTCAGACAGGGACTTCACTCACAGATTTTACTACGAGCACCTTTTTGCAGGACTTCCTGCGCCATTAGACGATCGATTGACAATGCTATAAAAAGGCTATTACCGCGAGGAGATTACCTGTATTTGTCGAGGTGGTAAATAAATGGCTTATGCCTAATATACTTGGATTCATTTCCTTCGCTATATTAGTAACATCGAACTATCGGTAATGTGGTCAAACTTTTCGGCGGCTTCACCAGTCCTGGAATCGATCCTGAGGACGGACCAAAAAAAAATTTTAGTTAAGATTTTTGTTCAGAAATTGGTCAGTTACACATTAAAGTTGAATGAGTAACATTATAGTCCTGTGTCTCGGAAAGCAAATAAAGTCAAACTGCACTCAGAGACGCCAATTAACGCTAATCTCTGATTTACCTACTAATTTTGTCATTGAATAATAGGATAATTTTCGTTTTGATCAGACTTTGTGAAGGTCGCTTGCGGATGCTTATGTTCCGCAGTGGGCATCTTATGGCTGATATGATTGATTTTATTGCCGAAACATGGTAAGGAAAACTGTAGGACGTATGTACTTCAACGTGATATCTGCGTCTGGGAACCCAAGTTCGATTCTAAGGATGGACTGAAAACATGTGCTCTCTTTCTGCCAGCTAGACTTCCTGGTCATTAGACGAGCTATTGACAACGCAATAAAACACTATTACCACCCGGAGATTACCTGTATTTGCTCAGGTGGTAAATGAATGGTTCATGCCCATACTTGGATTCACTTCCTTAATTACCAGTAAAATTGTGTAGCTAGTGGTTCTTAACCACAACGTCACAACTTCGTTTGAAACGGAGGTATAGTAACTATTTAATAATCTGTGACGGAGATCTCAAGTCTGATTATTTATTTGGACGGATTAAAAAATATTTACTTAGAATTTTCTATAGAAAATATAATAATTTAAAATCAGATCAGTCGGTTCTGTTACTGTATCACTTAGTGAGTGCTTTTTAATTTAATTTTACTTTTACATGTAAAATAATAAATATGTGGCTTCACACAATCCAAGTCACATTAATAATTTTTGAAATGTTCTTAAATTTTTGTATGTATCATAAATAGTTATTTTCCACAAAACGAAAACAGAATTCAAAGGCCCGGTCTGCCTTGTTACTCTCTTACTCATAAACATTACCTCTTATCGAGTATAAAACGAGTTCCTAACACTCCCGAGCCCGCGTCCTAGCGAGTAGTACAGGCAATAGCACAGGTGCGCAATCACAGCCAGGAATGTAGGGGCAGGTGACAGGAGGAGCCTTGCTCTGCGCCCGCGGCGTTAGAGCGCTCAAATCACGTCTATTAGCTGCAGGACTATGACCGCCCATAGACTGCGCACGCAATTAGAGACGGCTACCGTATCAGTACAGCAGTGCTGCCGAGACGTAGTCACTTTAGTGTCTTGTGTCTTGTATACACTAGACACCAGTGAATATGAAATCAACCCTCCCTTCGCTGATGCAGACACTCTCCCTCTTATTACAAAAAACATCGCTAAAACAGGTTTAAAACTGTACTTGTTAGTACAGGTTTAGGTCCGGACTATTTTTTAAAACTTTCCTTATTACAAAACAAATACCAACATAAGAATAATTTACTGGTACTAACTCGTTCAGTGCGTTTCATTTTACAAGACTTTGTTTTATGTCATGTTTTAAAATCTTTAAATAAGGCAGTAAAAATAATAATTCTTTATTTATAAATATGTTTTAGTAATGTAAGAAAAAGTAACATATATTTTTAATTTTCTGTTCACAAATTTAAGTGATTCTTTTCAAAAATTGTCTTTCTATACGTAGAACGGAGCGAAATTTTAAAAGTGTTATCTTTTGACGTTTGAAAGTTAGTCCATAGTAAAACTAGGGGTATCGGCGGACTTTCTTGGGTCTAACTTTAGTACTCGAAATGAAGTAAAACTTCGTTTTGTAATAGCGTTTGACTTTAGTCAGGAGTTAAGTCAGGACTAAGCTCGGTTTAATTTTTAAACCACGTTCTGTAATAAGAGGGTCTGTGTCTACTTACTTGGTTGGTTTAATGTGCTGTGTCGACTGCGCAGCGCCTACATGTAAGTTCAGTATTGGAAAATGTGGTAATAAATTGCCAGTGAGTAGAGTCATTATGTTTATTTTCATGAATGTTTAATATATAAAATATAAATGACCAATCATATTATAAAGTAATTTTGAAGTGCCTTTTTATATGCCTATTTAAAATTAAAAAAAAATGATTTTAATGAAATAAATTATATCCGGCTTTATCCGCCTAGCAACATTACACGTACACGTCTTGTATTGTAATGTGACCTCTGTCTTGCGTATTCCTAGGTCTGCGCTGAGTGTAATGGTGTAATTCTAGACGAGCACGCACGTATAAGGCATGGTAAGTAACAAGATTAAAAACGGCCGCGACAGGTGGCAGGTGGCGTTAGAAAGGCGTTAGGTGCTGGTAGAACCTCGGTACTAACATGGTACAGTCATGAAGGAAACACTGACTCTAACTTCTAGAATAGTACTAGATTATATTATAAACTGCGCCTTTATCTTTAAATATAGCTTGCAGGATATAATCATTAAAAGAATTCACCTTTTTTATCTTTTAACTGCGAGCTGCGTTACAATTATTACTAGACACAAAAATACTATAATAGCCAAAAAGTACTTTTATAAAGTCGGTGAAAACCTAAAGTTAATGTGAATCTAATAACAAACAGTCAAAATTAATGAACTTCTTTTGACCATGACTGTGTATGATTTGTAGAAATTCTCCGTCTCTTTTACTCACGCCTGCTGTATCAATCGTGTAGGCGGGAGAAAAACTGAAGACTAGAATATGTTAAGTCGGACACAACAATAAGTAAGATGTGGGTAATTAAAGTGTAGAAACGTGAGGTTTTTCAAATTCGTCGTCGCGTAGGTATGGTTTATGCTTCTTGGAGATTGTAGGTAACATAACGACGTAACCAAGGGTCTCAAGATGTCATAAGCAGAAATCCACCAGGACGGCTAGTAAAACCTGCTATAGGCAATTTAAGTAATGGCATGTGCTGTCTTCTGGAAATATAAATTATGGAATACACTTGAAGTGAGAGGTCAAAGAGGTCAAGTGCTGGAGTGATAAAGTGCGTAAAAAAATTCTTGAAAGCTTCCATTTCAATGAGGGTAATTAATGAAGGTATTTGTCACGGTAAAAGTGATAGGTACGATACCTTTCCTATTTTATTGAAGATTGATAAAATGCATTTTTTTTTGTGTCGATTTGTGTAGTCTAAAAATTATTAAAATAAACTTTCTCTTGTAAGTGAGACTTTGCAAACTTAAATTACTTAAAGTCTCTGAGTCGAAGTAATCTGCATAAAGGTCTTAGGATCAACAATACTTGCAATTTTCTAATTTCGCATTTAATTAAAGTATTTGTCTTAGCCTCGACCATACAAAGTTTCTTACCAAGCGAGTAATCCCGGCCGTGATTTCCGTTATCTCCATGTAAACAGATAAGTGCGCAGACGCAGCTGCCGCGTAATTGCGGCGGAACTCTAACACGGTTCTAATAGGCACGGCCGCCACCTGCTGCACCACACCAATCACGACACACGTACCTACTTGTGACCAACGGAGGCATAGTGAGGTATGCGAGATCTTAGTCGACGATTTCACAGCATATGAATATGAATTGTCTCCAAACCTAGGTATAGTGAGGTATGTGAGCTACTAACAGTCGACGATTTCACAGAGGACTAATTATTGTAGTACCTATTTGACGAATATTTTAAACTACAGCGGCGCAGCACATTAAACGTTGCTACCTCCTGAAGTCATTCAATGGCAAAAGCCGAGTGACCCCTACTATTAGTCTAGCATTGAGTGACGCTGGTGAAGTGACCCTCAATGGAATAGGCCGCAGTGACCGCTTACCATCAGGTGGGCTGCGTGCGCCGTGCCTGTCCGCCAACTAACGTAGTACTATAGGCTATGCTTGGCTTGTAAACTAGGAACACTAATCCCGCTAGATACACCTTAGGTACGATACCTACTACTGACGATATAGTTATGCCAAAAAAATAGGCTATGCTTGTAACCTAGGAACACTAATTAAAGCATTTCAGATTACGATTTATAGTTGGCACCTAATGCATCCCACCAATATTTTATCAGTACTTTGAAGTTATATCCACCGACAAGAGCTTAGCTCTTAAATAGTGAATGAATTGAAGTTATATTACTACTGCGGCTAATGTTGAGCGATGCTTATGCAGTGCCATTCAATGGAATTAGTCAAAGTTGCTCCTTACCATTTGGTAGTCTGTGATATACCTTAGGTTTTATGTTACTGAGATTTGGTTTAGTTTTAAAAATAGGCAATGCATGTAATCTTTCCATTTTAAATTCAAATTTAAACGAGGTATTTCTCGAAGCGCAACATTTTTGATGCGCACAACATCACACCAATCGCTATACACCAATGTACATGCTAACGTATGCTTTTTTTTTTATTACGATTCGAATTTGCATCATAAATAAATGAGTCTTCAAATGAAAATTGCCACTGTGTTATTAAAACACCGATATTTTTTCTTGCAAAACGTCAAAAATTGGCCCGTTTCCATAGAAATATTATGTGCAAGCACATAGCATTATCTGCTTCTTTTTTATTTTTTAGGTATAATTTCTTGGACTCTATAATACTGCATTTCTGAACAAGGTGCCTCCCATGATTTCGGCGCCCTCACCCTGTGAATCGTGTTTCAAAGAAAAGAGTCAAGACATTACATTCTTGGTTTTACTACGTGCATGCATACGTATTAGTACGCACGTTTACCTTGCGTCTCCGGGAAATAAAGATTATCTGGAAAGATATCAGTTTTATTAGACCACTGGTTTCCGTTTAGGCACATGTGTTCTGTAACTTTAAGATTTTATGGGATTAGAGTATTTTGATTTTCCTTTTTTTCTGACGTTACCTAACTTACTTACAATAGAACCGACTTTAACTGTGGTTTGTGTGCTTGTCGGCCAACTCAAGTTTTATTTATTTGGATTATTTGTAAAAATATAATAAAGTTGTTAGTCCATTTATTTTGCTAATAAAAAAGAAGATTAACACTTTTGTTAGTCTTTTGTTGTTGAATAAAGACTTTAAAAATACATTTTCTGTTTGTATTTGTCCCATATGTCTCACTGCAGGGCAAATGCCTCCACCATCAAATGTGCGTGATGTTGTTGCTTGGCTTTTAAAAATATCCAATAGCGGCTTGAATATAATAATCTTAACTATCAGTCTGTCTCAGTCCACTGCTGGACATAGGCCTCTCCCAAATTCCCAATGTTTGCTACTTAGTTAAATTATTGGCTACTCGACTAAACTGACGCAGCAAACACTAATTCCAGATTTACTACCCTTAAGTAATTACAAATTACATAAAGGTAAAGCCTTCCTCCTATCCTGCATCTACAGACACTTAGCTAGGTAATTACAATGAGCCCGTATCGAATGTCAAGGCGGTGCCATTACGCAAGGCGCAGCTGTGATTCACCGCGACCGCGAACACAGAGTTACTCCATGGCTTCCTATGTACCCAAAGAACTATTGCTATTTATTCCGTGAACTGTGGGAACTAGAAGAGTAATTATATCTATTGTATGGTAAATGGAATATGCATAAGTTTTTGGCTGAAGGTTTCTATGAATTCTGGCTTTTATTTTACTTCTTTAGGGCTATCACCAGACACCAGTATCTGTTCATTTATCTGTGAGACATAATACGCCTGTCTTTAAAATAGTAATTGATTAAGGTGACAGCATTTTTATTTATATCGGAGGCGGCAAACGAGCCAGCGGGTTGCCTGATGGTAAGCAATCACCGCTGCCCATGGACATCTGCAACACCAGAGGGATCGCTGATGCGTTGCCGGCCTTTTCAGGGGGGTTATAAGCCTTCGGCACTCTCACAAACCAGACGAAACACAATAGTAGTCACTACCTACTTAGAATTATGTTATTATTCTAAGAGTCACTATTATTTCACGCTGGTGTTATGTATCTAAGATATCTGCAAGATAAAATATAATAAGTATTCTTTCTGACAGTATGTAGTGAAACTGGATGTTAATAATTATAAATTAGACTAAATAGTGCAGTAGACTCGGCTAGCACCGCGATTGCGGGTGAGCTATGCGACACTCGGCGTATGGCGCTGCGGCTGCGCAAGCGCCGTTGAATGTAATTACAAACCAATGATTAAGCGCACTGCGGATATACATAGAGCTGTTTATCAATATCTTTATCAGCAAGATAATTCATTAAGGATCTTTATAAAAACATCTTGATTGTTAAACTTAAACATTACTTTGAAAAGAACTACATTAAAAAAGCATAAGCTTAAGGATGATTGATTACACATACATTTGTTATTACTAAGTTTTTAACGTATTAAATCAGATACTTACCCGTATTATCTGATGTACAGTCAAAAGCACGTCAGACGTAACACTTTGGACTTTGTACCGCTCTTATGTCGGGGGCATAAGTGCTATTATCGAACTGCAAGTGTTAACCGTGATGTGCTGTTGACCGTACCTACGTTGGTAAAAATCATCTTATTAGTAAGCCAAGTATCTTAATTAATAGTATATAAATAGGTTAACCTTTAAGTTGTATCATGAGAACCGCTACAGATTTTCTAATTCATGTTGATACACTGAAAATAGGCAAAATTTAGTCGAAAAAATTAGGGACACCTGAGAATATACACGAATAGGTGACAGTATTGACAGGTAATGAAATGTTGCCAGGCAATTAGTATGATTAATTAATTTTTGTCGCACTGTATATACATTTTAAAGGTAAGTAAATTGTTTGTGAAATTGTCAGCTCTATTTATATATTTTAAGTGCTGTTGTTGTTAAGTCTTTCTAAGCTGAGAGCTGCGGTGCGCGTGATTATAGCTTCATTTGAATGCTTATCACGGCGGTCGTCGGTTTTCATACTAAACAGCAGCGCCCGCGCACAGCATCGCGTGCCTTCAGATTTTTATTGCAACCAGCGTTCATGAATAAATCAATAAATTAATATCCTGGTACATTTTCCGCAGAGCGCCATCTAGGTCGACAGTTAGCAAAGCAAGAACTAAGCAAAAGCTTGTAACACGCTTAAATACTTTTTTGAAAATACGTAAATATTATAATGTATTAGCTGTGGTAGCCGGTGGTGGTATGAAACGTCTCTTCACACGCCTGAGACCACAGAACCTGAGACCGACGATGGATCGAATCTCTGCACTGCATTTAGGGATTTTTCTATGTGTGTACTTACCACTAAGCTCGGCGGTGACGGAAAACATCATGATAAAAAACCTGCACCGTCGAATTGTTGTGTAGCCATGAACCAATTGGTCTGGCTCCACTGTTGAGGGTTACGGAAGTTTTTAGATAGCAGTCGCTCCAATACAATAAGAGGAGGCAGAGTTGGTAGTTGGTAGGTATACATAATTGACGAGCCATTTGGTG
This sequence comes from Mecyna flavalis, assembly GCA_949319885.1. Lineage (NCBI taxonomy): Eukaryota > Metazoa > Arthropoda > Insecta > Lepidoptera > Crambidae > Mecyna > Mecyna flavalis. Next base: position 6,431,846 of record OX439439.1, read on the forward strand.
TATTGGCTATTACACCAGGAGGCCGCGGCGCGGGTTCGATTCCCGCACGGTATAAACATCTGTGTGCATGAACAAGACGTATGTTCGTATCGGTCTAGGTGTTTCTCTGTATAATATGTATGTATTTACAAAAAAAGTACATAAGTAATGTTTGTTCGTTGTCTGGCACCCGTAGTACAAACTATGCTTAGATTGGGGCTGGACGGCCCTGTTTGGATAGTGGTCAGGAATATTTATAATAAATACCGTTTGTGTGTAAGAACCCTAAGCTGCAACTCTTGCGCACCGCATCGCGTGCCTTCAGTCAGCGTTTTATTGCAACCAGCTTAATGGCTCCACTGTTCTGGAAATTAGCTAATATCTCATGTATCTTGATCTAACTACGGCTTTAAGTAAATTAAATGAGGCTTAATCTATTAGTTTTGTAAATAAAACAAAGGTTCGCTGTTTACACGAATGATTTATATTTGTGCCTTGTAATATTTTCTGGTTTTAGTTTTAAATATTGAAAATGTATTTATTCTATTTAAAATAAACGACAAGACTTGGACAAACGTAATCTAGTTTAAAACTAGTAATAATATATTTAATTATAACTTTACAAAACTTAGCGTTAAAATAGCTTGAATCTATTAAAAGTACTTTTGTGTTACGAGACACATAGACCATACGACATTACCTGAATTTTGATATTTTCGGGATAAAGAAAGGTCAATGTCACTCTTCAGCTCTCTTGACTATCCCGTACCAAAACTGACGCCCATTCGTTGCTCTGATGCGACGTGAAAGAAAGACAAATAAACAAACCCACTCTCGTTATAATATTAGTATGAATTGGTATTTTAAGAACATAGCATTTAGTTTCGATCCCATAATGCGTGTCTAGTTATTATTATAGATTGAATTATCAGGATTTATTTTTATTGACTAACGTGACGTGCTAGTGATGAATACTTAGGAAAAAAAAAAATCGATTTACTCGTATAATCAAACACTTGTCATTAAACCGGATAGAACCTGATTCCTATCTTTTTTACGTATCCATGGAAAACACTGTATCATAGATAATTAGATAATAACGACGTACGTATATCTTAGAACGAGGCGTTACGTACATACTAATAATTATCTACTCATTTATTTTACTTTTAAAAACGCCGTCGTCAGAAACTTATCTAGCAGCCAGAGTGGTTAATTACGAAGCAATGATACAGATCTTGTTGCCTATATACAGTACCTAATTACCTATACATTTAAACCGATTAAAACTTATAGATGTTTTATCACATTCATGATTCACATTTAGACTTCAGCCGCTTCCGATTGTTTAAATGAGACTAGTAGTCATTTTATGATGTTGGTTTTTGATTACATCTTACTCTTAGTATTAAAGTAATGTGAAGATACTCCAATTACTGGCTTCCTTTAATTTTAATGAGCTGACTAAATGATCACTATCCCTCTTATTACAAAAAACATCGCTAAAACAGGTTTAAAACTGTACTACTTAGTACAGGTTTAGGTCCGGACTATTTTTTAAAACTTTCCTTATTACAAAACAAATACCAACATAAGAATAATTTACTGGTACTAACTCGTTTAGTGCGTTTCATTTTACAAGACTATGTTTTATGACATGTTTTAAAATCTTTAAATAGGATAGTAAAAATAATAATTCTTTATTTATAAATGTGTTTTAGTAATGTGAGAAAAAGTAACATTTATTTTAAATTTTCTGTTCACAAATTAAGTATTTCTTTTCAAAATTTGTCTTTCTATACGTAGAACGGAGCGAAATTTTTAAAGTGTTATCGTTTTGACGTTTGAAAGTTAGTCCATAGTAAAACTAGGGGCACCGGCGGACTTTCTTAGGTCTAACTTTAGTACTCGAAATGAAGTAAAACTTCGTTTTGTAATAGCGTTTGACTTTAGTCAGGAGTTTAGTCAGGACTAAGCTCGGTTTAATTTTTAAACCACGTTCTGTAATAAGAGGGTATGTGATTGCCAATCAATCTAAATAATAATAATAATAATTTATTCAGTACAGTTACAGTTTACAGTACAAACATCACAATCTAATAACTAGGGTTGAGTTGTTGTAAACAATTTAAGCGATCCCTTGTCTCCTAAACTAGGATAAGTTTATCCTGTATCTTAGTAGACAATGAAAATACCAAAATTTGTAGAATCAGAAAGGGTACAACTATAATGTATAATTTTTTTTTTAAGACTTGATTCCTAAAAAATAGTTTTTAGGAATATTTTTAAGTATAGACTTATTTTAAACTAAGAATGTAGTTTGTGTGTTAATTACTTGAAGTGTTTTGTTGTGTGACTGTGTTTTAAATGTGAGATGTTAATTTGCAGTGTTGAGTGTGGTGTGGAGTATAGTGTGTGGGGTGCAGTTGTTCATTCAGGTAATAAAATAATGCTTTCTGTTTCATTGTAGTTTAATCTTGATAAAATCTCCCGAACTGAGCGTTTAACTTCAAATTTCGTCAATAATTAAATCTGTTTAATCTTGTTTATCTTATTATAGAGTTTTGAACTTAGAGCGTTTAGTTGTCTATTTGCCCATGACGTGCGACATTTGACCGCTGGACTGATTAAAGCGCCTTTACGTCTGGCTGCGATTTCTTCTGAGTATGGCAGAGCAGAATGCTTGCGAAGTATCATTCGAAGGATTGATAGTTGCCTGACCGTAAGAACTTCGCTTTCTGCGTATAGCTTAGCGGTGTGGTATGTACGCTTTTTACGCATCAACACCTTAAGTGTAGCTCGTTGAGCACGTTCTAATTTCAGCATTGTGGTTTTACTTGCGCCCCCCCATACCGGGATACAGTAGGAAATTACTGACTGGCATAGTCCAAATATACCTATTATACCCTTGTATGGTGTCTCCAAAAGTTTTACTGGAGAACCGTTACTATTTTGACTATAGTGCCTATTTATATCAAACTCTATTTAAAAACATGCATATAAAATATATTTATACTCCTGTATAATTCACGATGGTGAAGTTATTTATTACATTGCACCGTAAGACTCATTCATTTCTATTTAAAATTGTACTGATCTGCATATAATAATTCTCAGCGCCTACAAAATAATATTAATATGTAAATTGAGGTGCGTTCACTTGTGTCATTTCTCAATATCGACACTTCATTTGTCCAATCTGCGGGTGTTCTCGACTTGGATTAAATTTCCCTTTAAATTAATTATTTTTCTTCACGCTAGGTCAATTAGCCAGGCTTGGTTTGAGTAAATCTTTGATCTGCAATCATTAATCAAGATTATTGCTACCCGTATTACAAACGGTAACCCGTTGCGAGAACTTATCTCATTTGCATCTATTTACGCAAACTGTAATTAATTGTTCAATTGTTATAAATAAAATTAAACGTAGGTACGTCAACGTTAAGACAAGAATATCGCTATTTTTTCTCTTATTTCAGCAACGACCATTTGCGAGGGTCCTTTTCTGTGGTCTAGTATTATATAGGTTTGTGAAACACCTAGCTATTTAAGAATATACCTACATAATTTGAACGATGGGACAGCAGCCTGAATCAACCGATGTTTATAACGCCCACTTCTAGAATCTCTCTGTGACTGAGTAAGTCTTTTCTGAATCGACTCAGGATTTGAAACTAGGACTTTGGCTTGCCATAGGTCGCACTTTATTTCTACATTATAAAGTACGATCTATGGCTAGCCAATGCCTGCGCCACAGCGACAGTTGAACCACCATACCATACTTACGTGTTCTTTTCAGGATTACATTTGACATTTTGAATTTAAATATTCATTGACTTTTGTTTGCTCAATGGTGGGATTTCACACTTTCTATAATTGAACACTTACATCAACCTTTGTTTCTGAAATAGAAGCCGTGTATTCTCTGAAAATGATTCCCTGAACAATTTTAAATTGCCCCACTCCTGAATCAGTCGACGCAAATAAAACGACGCCCCCCCCGAATAAACGTGCAAAGGAAATTCATCAACTTTTCAGGAGAAATTAAAAACGTAAAAATGTAAATATTTCAACGTGATATTTAAATATGCCTGTACAATGTATGACGAAATCAAAGAAAAAAAAATTAGGTTTTAGTATAAGTCACAACAATATGGAAAATATTTATAGTTTTCATGTAATTCGGAAAAAATCCTTTTAAAATTATATTCTAGTGTAGTAGAAACATTCCTGATCGGGTAATAGTCCTTTGCACGTTTATTCGTGTGGATAGGTAAGAAATATATAAGGGTAAGTGCACTGTACACCGCACGCCTGACCGGCTGTTTGAATGTGCAATGTCAATTCGCAAAACTCCCCGCACCCCTCCATAACGTGTAATGAATGATTGCGATAGTTTTTCGTTTTGCTTTTCACACGAAGAAACGTGTAAACGACCATAACATTAATAATCGTGTATAAAACTTGACTGCAAGGTTTAATACACCAATATTCGGGTAATGTTTATAAATACACGTTTTTTCCCTAGAATAACCATATTTGAAGCTATATCTTCGGTGTTTATTGTTAAAAAATTACCAAAAAATTCAAGAAGGTGCAGGACTTCGTCCCGCATCCAAAGAAACAAAAAAAAAATTTTTGTGCTATAGCTCTTGCACGTTTATTCGGGGGGGCCGTCGAAAAGTCCTGTCCGGCCCATTACTAATCTTATTTTTCAGAGATATGAAACAAAAACACAATCTGTATCTTGTCAGAATCCTATAATTTGTCCACGTCTTTTGTATTCTTTGACCAATAAATAACCGGTCACTTTTCTAATTAGTTGCCGGGAAGATGTTTAAAGAAAATTAAAGCTATGACGTTTATTAATAAAACGCTTTTACTCTTTCCACAGCTGGACTATATTGAGATGACAGTCGTTTTATTAATCCAGTCCCTAATTTAAGTGTGACTTGAGATATTTTAAGTGGCATGAAGCTATTAAGCCTCGGCACGCTATCGCACCTGTGTGTGTAATTATGGACACCTCGGCCCGTTTATAAAATTGAAGTGTCACATTCCACATTAGTTTGATTCACTCTCGACGGCGACCGACGCAAGAGGAATTCCACAGAAATCATTATTGTTTCAGTTTCTTCGAATGCCTTCATGGTATTTCTCGAAGGTTTAGGGTATTATTTGACACGTTGTATACGATATCCAAAAACAAAATCTTATTGGTTGGTGGATTGGTTACTCATTGTTTTCAGTCGTTTCTAGAGTCAATTAAAAATCTCAAAGGTCTAAACATTTACAAGTCAAATACAGTATCATTTTAATTGACTAAACAATTAAACTAAACTAAATTGGCAATAACTAAGGCTGCAGTGGTTAAAAAGTTGGCTACTACGGCGGAAAGAAAGAGTTCAATATTAATAAACCTAGTTTGTTATATTTTTGGTCTCTTTTATATTGCACTTTCAAAAAAGTATGCCTATCTTTCGTATAGTACTCCTTATAAAGGCTTTATTTTAAGAGAGAATAGCCGTTAGTTCTAAATGGTATATTGGTGGCTCAGGAGTTTTTCCAATTAGTCTAACCCGGGAAACTATGATCACTATGTCCATCATGAGCTGATAATATTGGGATATTGGTCAAATCTTATAGGATTCGCAAAAAACAGATTAACATGGGATGACACCGCCTCCTCGAGTAGGTTAACCCTTTCTCCGCCACGCTTTTTTCCGAAAATGGTGCCCCTAAAACGCCACGACCATTAAAAAAAAATCCAAAAAAATATTTATTAAGTTATACTCAACTCATTCAGGCAAGTAAGAATACAACGTTTCTTGATCCTGTTTTTTTGTCTGATATATCAGTCATTGGCGTGGTGGGCACGAAAATGGTTTTTCTGATATATCAGACATTGGCGTTGAAAGGGTTAATAAAATACTCTGAGTAAAGCACGCCGGCGCTTGATTATTATTACAAAAAATGTGGCAAAAACTCCTTCAGAACCTCGCTATGTTGTTCTAATGTGTTGTCGGGTATATCTTCTAATTTTGACAGGCGAGGTCACGACCGGCATCTTGGGTTTTTCCGTCCCGACTGGTTTGCAAAAACGTAGCTCGGAATTTGAGCTAGCCACCCGGTTCCGTGTTTGTCTGTTATGGACAGAGATAAAACTTTCATAATTAAAGACTTTATAATCAACGTTTCCTGTACAACTGAACAGCCCTGAACTGGTTTTCTTGCGTATAACAGTTAATTTTCCGTCATAAGGGCCTGCTTTGCTATATCATGAAAATGATGCTAAATCATTTGATTTTTCAGTTCGCTTGGCTACTTGTTTCGATTGAATATGCTTTCCTAAAATTCCTTACCACCAATGATCCCATAGTAAGCATGGTATAAACTTTACTCACATCGAGGCTAGATGGCGCTAGGCGTGTATGGCTAAGAATATTTTATAGATTTTTATAAGAGTACTCATTTATAATGTTATATATTAAAACATAATACAAAGTATTATATATTATAGTAGTCAACCGACTAGTTTTTATTTGAAATGCGTCGTAAACAAAGATTTTGTTGATAGGATTTGACGGAAGACAGGCTAAATGTAATAATCTGCAAGTTTACATAAAATTGTGAAATAATCAGGTATTATCATTACAAGTATCAGCTGAAAAAGATAGCAGATCTGTTTAGATAAGTAGGATGCTTAACAAGTAACCCAAAACCATATTATCTTTTGCTAGCTAAACAAGATTAGCTTATTTTCAGTCTTATCTTTGTAAAATAGCAACAAAAGTAATGTTGCGAATTACTTATAGCGTAGCTGGATTATTATAATGAATAATTATTCATTTATTATACAATTAAAAGAAATTGTGCTTGTGTGACTGTTGAAAGTTAAAGAAGGGTTTGATGCTCGCTTAGAACAAAATGTTTGGTGTATACCTACATGATAGGTAGGTACACACATGAATTTTATATCTCGATTTTAAAAAGAAACAATGAAATAACACCCTTCTCTACTCAAATCAAAAAACGCCTAAATGAAATATAAAGCAATCATTTCCATATACATATTGTCCGGTATTATCTAACTTATTTTGTCACCTCAATACATAATGAATTGTATGGACAATCGAGGTCGCGATAAACATTATCAATATATTTAATAGTAATAAATGTATAACTCTTCGTTTAGAAAAACAACAAGTCTAGGCTTTTTAAAGTGGATGCTCACAAGTTTATCAGTGCTATTATCGTGTACGTTTAATATATTGGCGCGCGGTCAGCGCAAGCAAATTAATAAATGAATACCATATCCGAGAGCGGTAGCCGCGGCGACGACCTGGCGGCCGCACACCTGCGTCTGCGCATCTAGACCGACACAATCCAAACCACGCTTTAACACCCACATCATTAGGCTCAAAATCAACTGCCCGGCTCAAATTCCCTCATTACGAATCACGGATGTAACAAACAAACTATTCAAAACTCTGTACCTTTACAGCAAAGTTGGATTTTATGGCCATCGGATGACTATCGAGATTCCTCTTTAAAGTTATGGTCGCTTTTTAGCCGCTGCGCTGAGTAAAAGTCGACGTGATACTTCTTAAAATAAACAAAGACTTTTGAATTTTATTTTAGATCGGCCGTCTAAAAGGTTATATATTTTTTTACAGGCCTTCTAAAGGCAGCAGCGATAACAGAATCAGTTCGTCGAGCGCTGAATAAAAATTAGTTCGTCAACTTGTCGATAGATGTCGCCCTACGTCGTAAATAACAACCGATTCATCGAAATCATTTATTTACAATTGTAGAGGAGAATATGATTACGAATTGTATTGTAAATAAAAATATATTAAATTGACTAATTAATTTTACATTGAAGTTTTGTAGATTATTATGAAATAAAAATAAATTAAAGCCAAAAAACATACATCGCGGTAGTGATGTTCTTCATCTCCACAGCTATTTAAGGCAACTTTGCCGTCCGACAATGGGTTCTAACCAGTCCAACCATCGGGGTTACAAACGAGCCCTCGTGACTCACTCACCCTGTGGAAAGTCCCCGGAGACAAGGCAGAAAGTGCCACATCTTGATGATGTAGGCCGGGCAGGCCCTGTAGGGGAGGTAACCTGCGCAGGGCTAGTCCGTAGCGTTGCTCAGAGCACAGCTAATGTTGGAAGGGCTTAGAAAGCTCAACAAAATGGGGCTTACTCGGTTCAGAACCTTGCCCGTTTTTGATATTTTATAATTTAAAAAGTTAAAGTGGCGTGTCGTCTTAAGTTATATAATCGTCTTGTCTTTATTTTATACTAATTATGAAGATAATATCTTGGCATAAATCATGGCTTGATAGAGTAATGTTATTGTAATGAAATGATTTAATAATTTTCTTTTGTAAATTTTACGTAATTTATACTATTTTTAATTTTTTATAAAACTTATGAGGTATGAAACCAAAAAAATTTTTACGTTTAATATTTTTATTCATTAACGTTTATTAAGAACTTAATTAATTCAAAACTAACAAATAAAAAATCCATTGAATGCTTGCCTTTGCCCCCAGAGAGATTTGAACTCTCGACCCCTGGTTTACAAGACCAGTGCTCTAACCCCTGAGCTATGGAGGCTACGATCGGCGAAGCGAAAATTTGCTACTATAATTAAGGGATACATTCGGAAACAGAAAGATGTTGAATTGCCGCGTGTTGAATGAAACATAAAAAATATAGAGTAAAAATTGTAAAGTTCGCTGAAAAAAAAGTTAAATTGGAAATGTTTTAGTTATGTGGTTATGTGGTTTCACTTTAAATTGTGTTTTTATGCCAAAATGACATCAGTGGTGTAATTTAAGCATTTTCTCTAGTATAATTAAATTCTAAGTCAAAAATTGATTGATAAGCAACACATAACATCTATTTTGATGATACAGTAGTTGTCAATAACAATATCTGGTGTTCAGGATGCTTTTCTCCGTTTCTGAGGTTCTTTCTTTTTATGGCCGTGTCTAAAACTATAGCTTTATTCCCTAGAATTGTTTTTAGCAATTTCGACTGTTACCAATAAACTTATAACAAATCGTAGGACAAACGCGATAAAAATGCGAACAAAGCAGTGGGAACTATTACATTCATTGTAATTATTTACAGAATGATTGACATTTTTATTAGCATTTTATATTAAACCCATACATGACGACTTAAAGACGACATATTCAGACGACAGGAGTTTAGACTGGCCTCCCGCCACAACCAGTGACCCTTGTAGCACGGGACTGTATCAATTATGAATGTAATAGTTCCCACTGCTTTGTTCGCATAGTAATGGCACAGAATATAAGTTATGGTTAAACCTACGCGAGCGAAGCAGCGGGCAAAAGTTATATTTAAACAATATTATACAAATCCACGCGGGCGTGATGGCGTATAAGGAAGAGACCCTGCCGTATGCGCCAAGGGCCTTGGATTCGAATTGGACCCAGGACAATTAATTTACGAGTATGATTATTTTTGTGTCTGGGTGTTCTTAATAAATACATATTGGGTAGCCCACATTTTTTAACGTTCTCGCGAATTTTGCCTAAGCGTTATGTAAATATTTCTTTAAGATAGGATGATCTAAACTTGAACTTTGTTTCTATTTTTATAACAAGTAGAAATGACGAAATAGTTCCAAGTGCATCTGCGTTTGCGCACTGCGATCACGTCCCAGCCGCTAACAAGGCAGCCGAAGCAACATGCGCCGTGACTAGATTCACTAAGGAATATGGCATGATGTGAACTGTCATCGCCATTACAACGAGAAGAAAGCATGTAAAAAAGTAAAGTATCAGCCTGTTAATGTCCCACAGTCCCACTGCAGGGCAAAGGCCTCCACCCTTGAAATCAAGTTATCGCTAAAATGATGGGTACCTATTGGCTTAATCATCACGATTGCCAAATGCGGATTGATGATCACAAACCTGAGCTGTGTCCGAAAAAACCGACACAAAGTTAGCTCGACCCGGGAATTGAACCCAGGACCCCGAGGGCCGAGATCTCGGCCCGGTACTTAAAACACTGGACCATCGAAGCGTTCATGAAAGCATGTTCAGTTCTATTTATTATAAGAAAATAAACAGGCGGTGTCGTGTCCTAGTGTGTAACTACTCTTTAAAAACCAGGATCTTAAAAACTTTTAAGACCTCCATCCAGTTTTGAAAGTCGTCTTTTTTATTGCGATGGCTAAAAATCTTTACAGCTCTTTAGTCTTTAAACCTTCTTTTTTTATATTTGGGCTAAACTAGCACTTGACCACAAAGTTGCCTGATGTTAAACAACTATGCGGTCTACTACGATGAAGCGCGCTTGCTAAGGAAAAGCCCGTGAATACTTACAACTTTCAACAAGATTTTTATAGGCTTTATTTACAAGTCGAAAGCGAAAAGTAGAACAAAGCTAGCTGACCTATAAAGTTTTACATCTTTATTGTGCTTCTTAACCTTATTATAACGCCTTTGTTCCGTAGTAGGCTATAAATAAATTGATTCTTACCACCTTATTTTCCAGAGCAGCCACGTTCCTTTAGATTGCTAACAAAAATCCAATTTGAATTTGTCGTTACGTCTTCACGTGCTTCATTTCCTCTAGTGCATTGAGCAATCGTACTGATGGTAATTGTCGATTCATACAAGTAGCGTTGACCGCAGGTAGGTATTTAGGTCCAACAAGATGGTCATGCGTCAGTGGCGCGGCAAGCTAACTGGAGCACAGGCTTTGCATACCGGTGCCTTTTAGGGCGACAGCGGAGCGCCGTAGATGGTCGCGCTTCCAACACAGATGTGCAGGTCATTGAACTCCGCTGGTAGTCGATGGCTGGACTATGAGTTGCTTATTAACTAACTGAAAGAAAAAAAAGAAAGACATTAATTGACGCATACAAAATACACATAGAACAATTATTTAAAAAGAAAATAATGCAGCTGGTATAATATCAAAAGACTCAAGAGTAAATAAAATCACTTATGGCCAATAGGGTCCTACCTAGCCTCAGCATTAGCTGCTGTGATATTAGGCTAACGGCACAGCCAGCGGTGGTATTCTGGCAAACCCTTTTGAGTGGCGTAAAATAAACCAAAGAAAAAACTGATAATATTATGACTTGCACCCGTGCAGCGTCTGATTTTTTTTTACTTTTGTTTTGCGTAGGAGAATGCGTGACCTAACAAACGCTTGAGTATGCTATTTTAGCTATTGCCTCAAAGCAAGTCCTTGATTTGCTGTCAGTCATGAAAGGAACCTTCGCCACTTTTGTTGACAATGAGGATTGGAGGCGACAACCAAGAACTATTTAAAAAAGAACAAATTAAGGAGAACATTCCCCTTGCTATAGGTTAGTTTTTGCATGTGGAATTAGGCTAAGAACTCAATCACAATTATTTATAGCATCATCAATTGCACACAGTCCTGAGGGAAAGCACAATAGGTAAAACAAATTGTTATCGCACGCGCTGACAAATCAAATGTTAAGTGAGACTTTCTCCGGCGCCACGAAGCTCGAGCAAGTAAGGCACGTAATTCTGACCGATCTAGAAAGCAGAGCGACAGTAATGAAACGTAATTGAACAAACATGACAACTTAATAAAGAGAAAGGTAAAGGATATGACACGTAATGGCGTATTTTAATTGCACTATGTAGGATACCGTTGACGCATAAATTAATGGTAATGAAAGCGTCCGATATTGCGTCCAAGCATAAAATTATGTGAAATACTAGGTATATTTTTTTAAGGTTATCTTATACTATAATAATACATGTGTATGTACATATTATATGTGAATACTTCCGTATTGAGGGCGTTTGAATCATGCATAAAGTAATGTCCAGCGTAGCAAATGTCACAAACTTGAAGAGATTAAATCTGGCTTAATTACTACATACGCCAATAAACGGTTATAAATAAATGATCATCATGATAAGTGAAAAACTAACTACTCTTTGGTTAGTTACATTAGAGGTTTTTGTTTTGTAAATATTTTTCAGGATTATTGCCGCTTTGATAAGAAACCAGTAAAATTATGTTTCTACATTCAAATTTTTTTATGTTGGTTTCGTCGTACCTTATAGTTCTAGCAAAATCTACATGAGGATAATGAATTCCACCCTAAATACGTATTTCCGGAAAAAAACTGGCGAACCGGATTCCTATTTTTAAATTGGCACTTAATGGGTTTGATATTTAAATTTTTTAATTCGTCTATTCGCATAGTCCTAGGTAAACAAAATCCACGTCAATGATATGTTATTTGTGTATACCTACCTATAAATGATAGGAGTTTTCCAGAGTCAAATATGCTTCCTATTTCTTCTGACGCAAAACTTTGACTTTGTTTATGCAAATAGCTGTGTTCACATAATTTAGATAAGATTTGGAGATCCAAATGTCCTGCTATGTGTGATGGAATCGTGAGCACAACTTCCTGGTAATGTGTGCCTCAATAGAATATGCATATCTCTTTAGTAGCTAAAAAAAAGTGCGCGGGCGCGGCGCTAAGGAGTAGATTAGGGTCTACGACCCATGAGCGATGGCATTAAGTATTGACCAGTAATATCTATAATATCCAACCAGTAAATCACGATGAATTACGTCATAAGCTCATTTCCAATGGCGCTGTTGATCCGAACGGAGCTCCGGCGGTTCTAACAAATTGACTATCATTACGGTCAACGCTGATCGCCAGGTAGGCACAGATAGAGATGTGCTGAATCACACTGATTCGAGTACTGAATTCTGTACTCGGATCCCCAATACTCGAGTACAGGTTTCGAGTACTTGCCGAATACCCCGGATCCTACGTTGTTTACTTGTTGTTTACTTTAAATAGCATCTTTAATTTCACTCATTGTGAACGTGAAATAATATGGCACTTCTTCTTAATACTGGATTTGTGATGAAATAGTAGGATAAGCAAATATTAGTTCGATACAAAAAGTAAGTACTAAAGACAACTGAGGCCCTAGACAAGAGAAATTTATGACGATCGTTATCACTCAATTTGCGATATCGAATGTCAAAACCCGTACTTTTTAATATCGATTGACCACGTGACTTTTCTAAGGCACCTGTCAAATCCATACAATTTGAAGTTAGTGAATTTCGTTATCGCTGTCAAAATGTTACTTGGTCTAGGCCCCCTGAAGTTCAAGTCTTCCGGCTTGAGTACTAATTCGATTTTTTTTAAATGAATACCAATGTATTCGAATACCAAAAATAGACGACTCGGCACATCAATAGGCTCAGTTCTGGCACGTTCGGTAATACCGCAAACCGACAATTTAACGTAGCCGGAGTAATGAGTGGTGCTGACCGGTAACTTACCGGTAACGTACTCGTTCCTTATTGGGCTTTAGGGTTCGGCGGCCGAACGAAGGATAAATAATGGTCCATTTGTTAGTGATGTATTTATGCGATCATGTCGAGTTCGGCGGACCTGATGGTTTGTTACCAAGACATTTGTATGGGTCAACGAATAAAATAAACAAGCCAAGACCTCTTTCTTTACGGCATCAGTTATGCATTTATTTTAATTATTATGCATAATAAAGAATACCTACATTAAACAAGTCAGTATATCCCTTGTTTATAAAGTACATTTAAATAGGTATAACACTTATAACAGTACAAACCTATTACCTAAAGCGATGTTTTAATTACATTATTTCTTAGTGGACTAAGGCGTTGAAATTTTCCGTCTTCTATCAGATTGATCTATAACAAAGGAATAAAATAAGTGTCATAATATGTATTGTGCTCATTACGGGAAGAATATAAACCTATTTTCAAGGACAAAAATAAAAAAAAAACGATTCGGCAACTTCGTGTAGGTTTATAACTTTAACGAGCCTACGGAACCATTCACATAACCTCTGCAGTCCCATATCAATAAAGGCATTTTTTTTGTCTTGTCCCAGGCAGGTTTAATTGGAGCTTGGTTTTTTGGCCTCGTCCGAGTGGTAACTGTATTGCAATCGTGTTCGTCGATCTACTTCTGACCGCGTTCCAATATGGCACCTCAAATTAAATGTTGTTGTTCCGTTGCTTTGAGAGTTTTACATAACCGAGTAAGTAACATTATCTCATTAATTAGTGTAAGGGCCAGTTCTACCACTGTCAGACAAGTTTTTGATCATTTTCTGCATGCTGCAATATTTCTTAAGATGGGCCGGTAAAACACGGTAAGGCGGGTGCCAGCTCATCTCTCTTTTGGTTTAAAGGGGAAAAAGAGGGAGTTTAATGGCAACTGGTGGGACGTTTCAGTTCTTCTTGTGGCTTCTTAGTCTGCGGTTATATTACTTAAGAAGAGCATTCTCCTCCTCACATCTTAACTTTTCGTCGAACCAATATTTAACCTTTAAATAATGTCGTTATTGTAACTGTTATTAGTAACATCAAATACGGAAGTGTTAATACTACATATTAGTGTAGTTATCGTAAAAGCTAAATTATCCAATTGAATTCTTAACAGCCGTTAAATGTTGTTTTACATTCACAGCGAACGGAAGTTCCCTTAATGAGGAAGCACTTGGTAAAAGTTGCTATTTGAAATAACTGTTTTAATAAGATAGTTTAACACTCTAATGAGGTGTAATGATCAGGAGCAAAAGCCCCTGGTACACCCAGATATCTTGGGGTGAACTATGGGAAGAAATAATTGCCCTTGGTACACCTGGGTGAACTACGAAGGTGGACCATGGGCAATGACTGAAATAATTCCATATCATTTAATTGACAGAACAACTAATTTCTGACCATTATCCACCGGTGATCAAGTAATAAAAATATTATAGCTTACCATTGTTCCAACTTCCGCGTTATTAAACATTGCAACTTTATCAAGACCCCAATTACCACGTAAAGGTTATGCGCCGAGTATCTTTTTTAAATAATTTGTTGCTGACTCTAAATACCAACCCCATAAATCTCAATATCGTCTTGATGGATGGTTAGTGCCATTGATGGGTCGGCGGCGGTGGTGCAAAATGCGTCTACGTCGTTATTTCGCGACGTAATCGAATAATTTTTTGGACAGTTTTAAACACCAACCTACTTTTGTTTACGACAGCACTGGAAAAAAAGTCGTCGCTATTTAGAGGTACCTATCTAGAAACAAGTTTTGGTGGCCAGTGCGGTCGTACGGCCATATGCCGAGTCTGCGGCATCGTCTTTGCGCAGCAGAGCGCGCGCCGCGACGTGTGCGCCGGCCATAAGCCCGGGCTCGGTTACCGCCTGACGCGCGATCAGGTCGCCACTCGACTTCTAGGGTTGATGGAAGAATTCTGTTATAATGCGAACAAAGATAGCTATTAAAGGGTTAACTGTAGTGCTTTAGTGCTTATAAAGGCTGGGCGGTGCTACAAACACGAAATGACTGGGCATGTGCAATATTGTAAAATGTGTGCCTTAACACATGATAATTATAAGCTCCCAGCTTTTTACCAGCTACTGTACACATCGTTTCTAGGCAGTTAGACTGGAAGGTTAAATCAGTGACGAGCAACCTTATCACGTTTGAGGTACCACAGGGTAGCGTTCTTGAACCTACTCTATTCTTAATTAACATAAACGAATTAATATGTGAAATGATATCCCAACCTCCTTCGTTCATCGCACAGTGACTAATAGCCAATAGGATACTCTTTTTGGCTACAGCTGGGGTCCTACATATAATATACCTACATTTTGGTTTAGAACAAACAAGAAAATTTATTATAAGAGTGAAAGAATAAAGATTTAACTAGTTACAGTATATCTTACGAATTGAGATTGTCCGACGTAGCCAAAAACTTTTTTAAGAAAACATACAAACCTCGGTATACGAGAAAATAATGTACATACTTCAACATCAAATGAGACTGTTTCATGTTTCTGATTGAAGAAATGATATTTAATTTGTGTATTCCCCTATTTACGACCACGAACCACTGTCTTGTAGAACGCACTCATTTTCCTGCAAGCGGCATGTTCTAGAAAGTTAATATCGGTCCTGCTTTGTACCAGCCCTATCCTGACTGACATCCGATTGCTAATTCCTCGGGACGTTGCGAAAGGTAATACGGTTGAAGCTTTGTTCCTCGCATATTCACGTTTTTGCTCCAGCCAATAAAGCGTCAATCAATTAACAGACTCGACGTATCAACGCTATCGTAAATTCTTATAGCTTAGAGTTTTATACCACTTTAGAAGACTTTAAAATTTATTGATGTATTAAGTAGGTACTAAACTATTAACTTTGTTTCTGCTTGTCATATGCCACGAGTTATCACAGTACTTAATATTGATGTGCAGATGTTTCTTAATATTGGTAACTTTTACGATATTCACTTTTTTAGATTCTGTATCGTTCTGTATTCTTATATTTTTTTAATGTATCTATTTTACCAATTGATTAAAATGCTTTGTAGCTGAATAGACATCTTATGTTTGGGACACCATTATGGTATGAATACTAAATTGCGACATTCGTCTAGGTTGTACGGACTCTATAGTTAGTCACGAACAATAGAAATGAAATAATATAATTTTTACATGGGACAAAATGTGTTAAAGTAATTTGAATGTCAAATACCGGCCTTAACGCCCTAATTGCACGCTCAAATCAATAATGAATCAAAGTCAGAATTTTTCCGGATATTAACATAAAGCGAGTCCCACGTCGATTGTCTGCCGTGTGAACGGACGTCCGGAGTCGGAACAAGCGCCCGTGCGTGAAATCTATTCCGATTTCAATGTATCCTGACCAAAATGTGTCACTATTGCTGATTTAAAAGCTCTGCATCATACTGTCATATCTACATTCAAAGTATAAGATAGAGACGACTGGCTGACAGACAGTCTTGCGTAGACTGAGCATTCTCAAGCTGCGTTTAAAAAGAATGTAAATCATGTACTGATCATATGTCAAGTAGGGGCCAATTATTTGCGAAAAACAAATAAGTAAGACAGGACAGCATCTGTTGAAGTTTATAAATCTTATGAATTAATAAAGCTTGTGGTAACCATTTAAAGAGCCACAATACCAAGTTTTTGATAAAGAGCCGGAACTTTACATCCATACCTGTGTCTGGCGAGCTGCAGGTTGCCGACCCCTCATATGGGCTAACAAAAAAACTGATGAATTTGAAGATTTAGATATAGAATTAAGTCACACGTCGATTGTCTGGGCCGTGTGAACGGACGTCCGGAGTCAGCGCAGGCGCGGCGGTGCGTGTAATCTATTCCGATTTGCGCGTGGGGTGCGCGGGCGCAGGCAATGTGAAGTTGTGTTTCACGCGTATTAATTAGAATACCGTGTCACACAATATTGTTGACACCTTATAAGTTAATTGTTTTGGGAGATTTTTAACAAAGTGACACGTATACATGTAGTACAATATTGCTATATAAACAAAACACGTTAGTCGCGGTGCGTGCGTGTAATCTTTCTTTATTTGCACAGGTGGGGTGCGCGGGCACAAGTAATGTGAATGTTTCATGCGTATTAATTAGAATACCGTGTCACACAATATTGTTGACACCTTATGAGTCAATTGCCTTGATCGCGGTTATAGTTGACGGAAGATTTGATAACCGATCAGATTGATTTGGAAGACCAACTTTTATAAATTAGCAATGTTCTTGATGTTGCCACAATTAAACCTTCGTCTCGTACACATAGTATACATGTACCCGTACTATAAAACAATAAAATTCATTTACTGGTTTTCAAGAATTGATAATTATCATAACTTAACGTTTTAAATGACAGAAAAACAATTTAATAGTTTAACTGTACTCGTACAATGTAAACAAAACGTTTAGCGTAGCAAAAACTGGCCGATCTTGAATCGTCGGCGACAATCTGGAAGCTGCATATTTATTGCTGGTCGCGATGGCTGCGTAATTTATCAGGTACGCTAAGCGGGTGCAGTAACGGCACTTAATCGGGACTGGTCCGCGACTCCGCGGAGGCGTGAGAATCGCGGATTGCGGTAGGGCCTCCATAAGTTGATGGAGACATTCTAAACACTAGTATTTTCGAGTGAGTATACTTACTATTTTTTAGAGTTATGTATTATCTATATAAGTAAAAATGAATTGCTGTTCGTTAGTCTCGCTAAAACTCGAGAACGGCTGAACCGATTTGACTAATTTTAGTCTTGAAATATTTGTGGAAGTCCAGGGAAGGTTTAAACGATGAGAAAATATGGAAAAATTGCGAGGAAAATACTAAAGTAAGTGACATTCTGGGAGCTACATTTTGATTACGCATCGCGATGCCAACGTGATTTGGTCACCAAAAGCAAAGGTTTAATGTCGTGTTCATTTATAGTGGGCGGGTCTTTGGCTAGTAAATCGGTACATGTCCTGGTAAAACCCAGCAGGCCGAACACAGTAGGCGGTGAGTTCTCAGGGCCGATGACGTCAGCGCCACCTGCACCGCGACAAAAGGATAACGCGTCGCGGACGCAAGTCCCAACTTGTCGAGGACTCAAGGCTGACTGCAATGTATTGCAAAAAACATTTATAGCTCCAAAAGTGTAACCGAACTTCTGATACAATGTTGCAACCAGGTAGTAAGAAAAAATAAGATAATTCGCTTATGTACACATCATTTCAATGCGACCTACACAACGAATTTAAATACCCTAGAAGCAACATTGCCTATAAAACCGCCTTCAAAAAGTGTCCCGAAAGTACATAGCAACGGTGGGGGGTGCGCTAAGGACGAAAATAATATAAACTCTAATTTCAATATTCAAAAGTTGACCTTAATGCACAGGTATACGATCTCACTTTAAATGCAGACGTCCGAGAGTTACGACATTTAGAATGTACGCAGGCAGCAAGCTCGTAAAATTTTTATTGCTTTATTGCTGTAAAGACGAATGTAGGCTGTAAATCAATAGAAATAAGGTCTAGTTCAGTTTGCGCTGTTTGAAAATCATAAAATCGTCGCATTTAGAACAGAGTTAGTAGAGGAGTCGTCGTCGATGTTATTTTTTTATTTATAATGTATTAGAATAAAAAACAAATTTATTTGTTAAATGACTAACTAAATTTTATCTACCGAAGGAACGATTTTTTATTAAATATAAACTCATAATGATTTATTATTAGCGACGAGCCATTTGGTGTAATGGTCGAGAAGTCGGCTATTACACCAGAGGTCGCGGGTTCGATCCCCGCACGGTACAAACATTTGTGTGCATGAACATGTCTGTTTGTATAGGTCTGGGTGTTTCTATGTATAATATGTATGTATTTACAAAAAAAAGTATATAAGTAATGTTTATCCGTTGTCTACCTAGCACAAGCTCATGCTTAGTTTGGGGCTAGATGACGCTGTGTGGATAAGTCCAGAGATATTTATTTATTATTTATTTATTATTACTATAGCTTTTTGCCCACTGTTAGATAAAATGTCTGTCTAAAGGTGGAAACTTGTAATTGGCTTTACTATATTATCTTACTTATTATTATAACGATACCTAATAAAAATTAAATATTTATTAGAACGATACCTACTAATAAAAATGAATACTTATAATTTTACAAAAAAAAATTCTTTGTTGTCAAATATTGTAAACAATCTTCATATTCTTTTTTAATGAAATTATTCATAAATATATAAGATAAAAACAAAATGGTAATCTACTAGTGTAATTAATCATTAAACACCAAATTCTTTTTTATTCTTACAGTTCTTTGATTGTTATACAGATTTTTTTGTAAAAAGATGTGTAAATATTGGTTGTAATATTGGACAAAATAAAAAAAATACCATAGTAAATTTTAGTACTACGCGACTCCATTCCTCTACAAAACCTACTATGTTCCAAATATTACTCTGTGTGAAAGTGTTAGAAGCATTAATACCGCAGCGCGTGGGAAAGGGACAACTATACAGCCAGCCACGTGTCTGATTTCTTCAGATTTTTTTAGAAAATTACAATTTTAGCACGTTTTAGGATAATTTTTACCATTAATGCATTCTATTATCAAAGATGGATTTATTACTTACCGGAAATACGAAACTCCATCCTTTTTTTGAGTGGTTAAAGTGTTGTTCTTGCACTTTTTTACGGAGCACTTCGGCATAGTGACGCTAGGCCGGTTCGCGCGCCACTGGGAGCGCACAAGTGCTTAAACCGTGTTTAAGCACTTGTTTTGCGGGACATTTTTCGAGCGCTGTCAGTGTATCTAGGGTATTTAATATCGTTGGACCTACATGT
Organism: Mecyna flavalis; assembly: GCA_949319885.1. Taxonomy (NCBI): domain Eukaryota; kingdom Metazoa; phylum Arthropoda; class Insecta; order Lepidoptera; family Crambidae; genus Mecyna; species Mecyna flavalis. The sequence goes on from OX439439.1 coordinate 6,452,077, forward strand.
TTATGCTACGTCTTAGAATATAACACATAATTATTCTGTAAGTACGAGTATTTACCATATTGGGCATATTAGAAATATGAAAACCCCAACGGTCAGAACATAATATTTTTAAAGCTGAAAGCATATTAAGTATGATGTCTAAGCCGAAAAAGGCTGCCACGACCGGGGAAGTACCTCTTTAATAAGAAATTCCCTCTTTCAGAACACTATATTTTCTATTGTTTGTAACAGTGCCAGAGATTGGATTCATACGCTCGATAAAAAACTATTTTATTATAATTGAATTCAGTTTCAGAAAGTTTTTTTTTCTATAATGCAACATGTAAACCACAAATAAAGATTCGTTGCGTGCTCCATCTACATGCGCAATAGAAAGTAGCATCTTCGTAGTTGCTTACCTCTAATCTAAAATGTCTTTCTATTGTCGATTACAATTACTCAAATGCACAGTTTGCGAATTCTAGAGTCGATGAAGGTAAGTATTTTTTATCATTATGATTATTGTTTATATATGGCTTTTTTTTTCATTTTTAATGTCATTTTTATTAGTGTGTGTTCATACCTCCTGTATTTTCCGAAATATCGATTGTTGCATATTCAACCATCACTTGCATTTTGCATATAGACACTGGGACCAATATTAATAGATATCTACAGTTCAGATTAACCTAACATAAAATAAATCTTACCATTCGTCTCTGATGCAAATTACTCTCCGCCGCAAGATAAACAAAAGACAAACAATGGCACAAAAGAATGTAAACAACAGTCTCTCATCAGATGTAATCAGATTATTCTCATAAAGCGTAATTGGGTCAATCAACTTTTAAATGTCGTCAGGTAGAAAATTTGCCATTTTATTTTATAATTTCGTTTTCCACTTTTTTTTATTTTAGTATACAGAAAAAATATTATTTATTACAATTTGACACAGAGCAGCGCACAGTTGATTTAAATAGAGCACTTTTAACTAAAAATTCTAACGAACCACGTGAAATCTGTCTCCTGGACCACTAACCTAAAATGGTTTTTAAACAATGCAAATATTATTTAAGAATAAAATAACCAGTTTGGTTATAAAATTTATATGATGTATTATAAGTTTACATGTATAAAAAAATCAAATAACGCATAACCTATGAAATATTATTGTTTAATTTGTCCCCAAGACAACTATTGTCTCATACGCAAATCAACTTTTCAATAAAACAGGAAATAATGATAACTAAGCAACACAATAATATGTATCAATTTATTTTGAATTGTAGTCATTGATCTGTAAAAGCTCCATGAACAAAGTATATTTTATAAAGTAAAACGATATGACTAAGTGTTTTTCATCATAGGGACAATTTAGTTGTCCAATTGACACATTTGGTTGTCCAAAGGAAAAATATATGACAAAGCGTTGAACTTTATAGGAAGGGATTATTAATGAAACAGGTTTCTTAAAGAAAGTATCAAAAGTATTATATTTAGGTATTAAAGGTTATAGGATTCTCAATAACGCTAATAAATTTCAAACGTAATCAACATCCTTACAAATTATAGCAGTCTTTTTAATCAATTACATAGTTAATTTTCCTTACATTTATTAACTTAATATCGCAGTCTTCAATAAAAGTCTCATTATGACAAAATAATACTATGCATCACATCTTTATGTGGATCACAATAGGCTAACCTTTTGGTAACTTCCAGTAGCGTTTTCATTATTCGTATCAATGTTTTGTTTTTATGACCTGAAAAGAGTGAGACGATTTTTCACTCTTTCAGCTTTGTCTCTTATACAAGCCACAGGTTCGCCCGTGTGTGGAATATTGCTCTCATCTCTGGGATGGTTCCGCCAAGTACTTATTGGAGGCCCTCGGCAAGTTGCAGCGACATGCTATCTGTATTGTCGGTGATCAAAAGGTGACTAAGACCCTAGAACCTCTTCAGCTACGTAGAGACGTTGCCAGTCTGAGTGTTCTCTACCGTCTCTATAATGGGGAATGTTCTGAATAGTTATTCTAACTCATTCCGTCCTCTCCTTTCCACTGCCGAACAACACGCGCCGGACTGCGTTGCCATCCGCATACCATCCAGACACTGGTGGCCCGCACCAAGAGGTATAGTTCCTCTTTTTTACCTCGTGCCATTAGGTCATGGAATGCCCTTCCGGCTTACGTGTTTCCTTCCTCCTATAATCCTGGGCTTTTAAAGCGGGGCGTGAAGCGGCATCTTAGCAGGCCTTCAAGGTGAGGGTGACTGGCTCAATGGGTACTATGTTCTATTGAGCCAGTCAACCTTATATTTGGACCTCACATCCACTTACCATCAGGTGGAGTGAGGTAATCCATAATAATAAAAAATGATAGCTTTCCCTTTTCTGTCTCTTCCTTTCAGCCAACTTTTCTGGGTTCGCTTTAAGTCTCTCCCTATACCGTCTTGACTTTTCTTTTTCCGACAATCCCATACTCTAAAAATATAAACAGTTAGTTAGTTAAAGCAACCCATAAATGCTCCACTGCGGTGCACGGGTCCCCCTTTGCTATCTACAGAGCTGAGAGGGTCTAAACCTTAATCCACACGCGCTGGCCCAATGCGGGTTGGTGGATCTGGCACGCACGTCTATACATTGGTACTGCCCGGAATCGAATCAGGGATCCTCGAATTGAGAGTTCTAAGCCACCAGCGCTTAAAAATATTAACAAAAACCATGAAAAACACTTAAATTTCCTTGTTTAAAATCTTTTAGGAATCCTTTTGCATTATATTTGTCTCCTAGACAACCAAACTGTCCTAGGGACAACCAATTTCGTTGTCCAAGTGACTGGTTGTCCGAGGGACATTTACGCAATTTTGAGCTGCCTACTAAATACTAATGGGTTTTTGTGATTTGCCTCATCGTAAGATTTAAATAAAGATATAATAGAATTTGCTGCATAATAATTTAATACAACATTTCAATTACTAACGTAAATCCAAAGGTGGTCCGATGGACTGACAATAAACACACGCACTCCCTCACACAAAACTCGGCCGGCTGACGCCGCGATGGTTGGTGAAATCAAGATGGCGGTAGCTCGTGTCGATCGGCGATGATCGGATTATGTTCAGCTTGTCACCTTGGACGCATCAACGCCATCATGTTTTGAATTTTCAGGTAATTCTCGGTTGTCCGGGTGACTTCAAGATTGTAGGGGACCAAAATTAAATGTACAAAAATCGTATTTTAAGTAAATTAAATATGTACTCCAATTGTTTTCTTGTTAATTTAGATTCATATAAATAATTTTGAATAATTTATATGAATTGCCTAATAGTGTTTTTTTTCGTTAGACAAAGTTTTGTGATGCACTGTTAGTCGGGGACACTCAGTAATACCGTTTTTATACCCTTTTTGTCATTTGGACAACCAAATATCAACGGATAAATTACAAAAAAATTAATAGCTATTTTAATAATAGGTTTGTTAATGTCAATATTAATGGAAAATACACATTTGCAACAAATATTTTATATAGATATTTTAAAATAGGCCAGGGACAGGGTAATGTTGCCGTCGTACATTTAAAAGTTGATCGACCCAATTAACCTTTTTAAGTGCGCTTCACGCATCGATGGAGCGCAAAAACCCGCCGGGGCGGATTGGAGAAATAACGACAAGGTTAATTATGTCGTGGTGGCGACCGTCTTTCGACCACGTCGGACGGGCTCCGGTCGTTACGGTCCTAGTCCGGTATGCCCCCGGCCGATTCGCACCCACATGGAAAAAATGGGTATTTCGCTATGCACTCGGTCGCGATGCCCCCGTTTTAACCACCTCCGTGGAATAGTGGCTAAGCTGCTCGGGTACAAAAACAAGGAGGTCGGGGGATCGATTCCCACCTTGGGTCTGGTTGGTGGTAGGGCATTTTTTAGCTAACACCCCCACAGATGAAATCTGCCGCCATAACAGCTCTGGCTGTGTTTCGGCAAATTTAATGTGGGAGTCAGTACACTTGAAATCAGAGGCTCGAAAATCAGATGAACCTACACTACAGTCTGGCAGCACATTGAGCGACGCACAATGGAATAGGCCGCAGTGGCCGCTTACCATCAGGTGGGCTGCGTGCCTGTCTGCCAACTGACCAAGTATAAAAAAAAATCCTTTTTTGTATAAGACTTTCAAGCAAACACTGCGGAAAACTATTATACAAAAAACAATTGTTTCAAAACAAACCGGGTACAAACAAGCTGGAGGCATACCGGACTGAGGCCGTAACGGCCGGAGCCCGTCGGAGTCAACCAGATTGTGATGATATAAATAAACATGAGTTGCAACTATGAAATGGAATACCTGATATCAATTGATATTAATTATATGGTCATAATTTTTCGAAAAAATGTCGCCGAGAATCTTTCGAGTGAATGTATATAGCATAAGAATGAGTTGCAACTATGAAGTAGAATCTCTGATATCAATTTAATGTTAATTTCATGTAAAAACACGATCCTCCATGTAATTCAAGAATTACTTAACTTAAGAAAGTATAATTAATTAAGATAAACATACTCGTACATATTATGTATTCGACAAAACCCAGCGCAGAACCCCGTGCTACGTTCTGTTATTTTAACCTTCACGGATTAGAAAACAAATAACAATATAATTAAAATAAACACAGAACTCTGATATAAGATCAAAACTTTATCTTTGTCAGTTTACATCAAACTAAGTGACGTGATCAATCACACCCAAATAATTGGAAATCCAAATCGTTCGCTATCGCAGTAGTAACAATCGTGACCACTAAATCAGATAACTACACACTGAAATCCAATACCGCGAATGCCAGCCAGATTTGCTATTATTTGGAGAGCAGGCTTCCCACACTCGTGAGCGATTTAACTAAAACGGAACGGAGACTATAAAGAACACGTACTTAATTGGCATAAACTGGCGGTGTGCAAATGAGTAAGATTTGCGTCATTGCGTCAGAAATCATGCTGGAACTCGGATCGAGATGTCGCGGGCGTGGGAACCGCGGACAGGTGGACTGAGCTGCCGCGATACGTGTCCTGAATTTGCCTGATTAGGGTTACCACTATACTCAAAGTATGGTTAACTAGACTAGACCCGACATTTTCCGCAATACTTCCCGAAGCCTCATCAAGTGTTCTGCTGTCAAAAAAGGATTTGACATTCGTTCTGAAACTGTAAGAGTTTTATCACAACACTCTTCTTTTCTCCTTAAAAGTATCTTAAGGAAACTACATAGTACAGTGGCTCTATGCAGCTTACATCCATGATCCAACTAGTCCAGACCAGTCACCTTGACTATTTATGAAGCACTTTCTCTAATACAAAAGTTAAAATTCTCTGGAAATAAATCACCAGAGTTCTAAAAAAAAAAATACAAAAGTGCTTGCTAAATCAAGAAAAATAGAAAATAAATATATGATCATAGGTTTATTTACTTATCTGGCAGTAGTGAAAGATCCTAGTTCTTTATTTAAAAGATATCTAGGCGCAAGAAATACAAATTGGTTTATTTTCATAATGAAATAAACCAATTAATATTAATTCATACCAATAAAATGTATTCTTGGAAGCTCAGTTTTATATCCGCAGCTTTGCCAACCCTATTGGCGTCGCCTGAATTATGCACATAATCACCGTTTCCCGCTGATGAGCGTCGATCGATTTAATTGTCGTTAAATGTGGTCACGGAAACGGGTCGCTTTGTCCACTCAGGCTCAGTCGTTTTCATTTTTTAAGCCTATAGAATGCAGTTAATTGTCAACGGGCAGAAAAACACTATCGATTTTAAATTGCATTGCTTGAGAAATTTTCCGATGAACTACTTTGTCTCGTATCGGATGAGGATAAAAAGAGAAACAAAATAAATATTCGAAAGTAAACTAGGTATGTACATGTTAAAAATTATAGTTATAATGACGACATCAAAATAGATAAAAGACTACTTCATGAGAATAACATAAAAGTTCCCACTTCAATAAATCTCTGCAATTTTATTTTATGAATCATAAAAGAATATAAATTTATGATTATGAGTAGTTTTCTGCACAGGCAGAATAGTGATTTCTACAATCTATTTTTTGTGAGCCGAGCGCAAACGCTTTTCAAACCGCCAAAACGTAGTAGCATTCTGACTAATACGAGCCTTTCGTAGCCTTCCGAGTACAACGAGACGCAGTAGGAGGTACTTGGTCTAAGCGCTCTAAGATGAACGATAAAGTATGACATAATAATGAATTACAAAGCGCAGATCATTAAGAAATCATAGACGCGACCAGTCCACTCATCGTTAGTCAACTCGCATCGCAATCTCATTATAGCTTTTTCAATATCGGCAGCATCCTCCGCAAATAGTAAAAAAGTGATGCGTATGAATAAAAAACGCGTTTATTGTGTAACAAACGTGTGGGAACCAGGGGCAGGTGCGGAGCCTCGGGAAATCTGCGTGGCTCCCGGTCCAAGCCTGGTGATAATTTATCGTGTTGCTATTTTATTGCTACTGGAAGCTAGTATTTTTATTTCATCCATTAGGTGAAGACTAGTTGCTCTAATGATGGGTGAGACACGTTAAGAGAATAGCTCCGCACTTTGCAGGCATCTCTAGATCCGGCCCTGCAAGGCACTGTTTCCACGGTGCTTTCGTCAATACTCGTAGCATGCAACGGATACACCACTGACGCTCGCAAAGAAAAACCTATTTTACATTCTTGGTCAAGGGGCCGTTCAAGTATTACGTAAGCACTATGGGGGGGTGGGGGGGTCTTTGTTTTGCTTATTTTGGATGACATGGGGGGTAGGGGGGTCTAGATGATGATTACGTCATCGGTAGTTATTTACTTTTTTACACCAATGGCAACCCTCACATTGCCTATGCTTGAAAACGAAACCCATTTCCGGGGATTCCCGCAAATAATGCATACGTTTAGGCACTCGCTTTAGAACCGATTAGGGGAATTACTGTGCGCTACTCAGTTGTCTAAATTTCCTCTGTCAGTGTATTGTTTCGTTTGGATACTATAGCGAGTACACGTATTGTAAGTATACCAAAGCAAGATTACATTTTAGTTAGAGCACCATAATGTGAGAAGACGTAGACATTCCAAAATCGGATGAAAGTTAGCAGACTCACAACACTGAGCAGCAATCTAAGCAATCCAATGTCAGCGAAAACTTAGAATCATGGATTTGGGTTTCATGGACTGAAGACTGTTAATTTTTATTTAATATGTGTACCAATGTTTAATATTATGTGTCCGGTGCTTTAATACTCTTTCTAAGGGGGGGGGGGTCTAAGGTGTTCGTACAATCTTTCGGAAGAAGCCACCTGACGAAGCTGACCACAGCAAGTGGAGAAGTTGTTGCCTCAAAGCCGGCAGTCCGTTCGGAGGTAGAGGACTTTTATGGCCGGTTATACGCTTCGCATGCATGTCGACCTGATCGCGAAAATAAGGACTCTAGAGCCACGTTAAATCCCTATTACACTGAAGACCTGCAAAAGTGAGCGTTGGCGAAATCGAGATTGCTCTTGGGCAGCTTAAAAATGGAAAAGCCCCTGGAGAGGACGGCGTTACTACTGAGCTGCTAAAGGCTGGAGGGAACTCCAAAGGCGTGGAGTAGGAGTGTGGTCGTCCTGTTCTTTAAAAAGAGTGACTGTGTGTGTGTGAGTGACCACTTTCCTAAGCCACGTCTATAGAAGTGACAGTGGGCTGGCCATATCAGCCGCAGAACCGATAGCCGTTGGGGTAAACGGGTTCTAGAGTGGAGACCGCGTCTCGGTAAACGTAGTGTAGGACGCCCTCAGGCCAGGTGGAGCGATGATCTGCGCAAGATGGCTGGCAGGAGCTGGATGCGAGTGGCCGAGGATCGATCAGCGTGGCGAGCATTTGGAGAGGCCTATGTCCAGCAGTGGACTATCACAGGCTGATGATGATGATGATGTGTACTAAAACTTTAAAATAAGTTTGTTATGTTCGTAAGATTATAATATTTTTGTCCCTTACTCTATGTTGAATACTGTTTAAGTAAAATCTAATCTCTATCTTAAATCTATTTTCTTATTTATAAAGTTATAATTATAACATTATAATTATAGTATATAAAAAATTATAATTGATAAATGTTTACGTAAGCATAGGGGGAGGGGGTAAGAGCTTTGCTTACTTTTGCTGACAAGGGGGGTGGGGGGGTAAAAATTTGCAATAAATCTGCTTACGTAATATTTGAACGGCCCCCAATAAAGTGGCAGAATTTTCCAAGTATGCACGACGCCTCTTGCCGGCTGTGACGCCGTGCACATTAAGGATACGGGGGTGCTGGGATTGTCGTCTACCCAACGGTACGAAGCTGCTCTGTCCCCCGTTCTACAGGGAAGAATCGTGGAGGAGAAATAAAACCGCCGAAATATGCCGTAATGATGCGTCCTTTCCTACTGTATGCCAGCCTAGCCTAGCCAGTCTGTTCTTCAGGGTTTCTTCTGGTAGGCCTTGTTGCTTCTTGAGAGTAGTTTCCTCGGAGAGAGCTCGGATCGGAGTGCATGCTGCGAGCTTTTCCGGGCCTATGTTTATTCTATCCGGTTTGCTCCCAACTAGCGACTATGTAAGCGAGCAAAAACCGGCTTACACGTGCCACTGTTAGACAGTGACGCGACTATTGTGCGAGCGAGACAGACTGGTGCATACCGTAGGAGAGCCGCGTTATCTATTTATTTATTATTTTCATAATAACATTTACAATATCGAAAAACATGTCCTAAGGCTAAAATATAAACACTAGAGACATGAAAACTATACAACAAATAAAACAAAATTAGATCTATCGAAATAACTAAACTGTACACTTACATACTATGAAATAACAGAGAAATAAAGGTAAATCTAAAACTATTTTTACGCACGTCTTATACTAAAATGAAACGACACTTGTGCATAACTTTATTTACCTTACTATCTATATACTATTGCTATTTACATAGTGACTATGCTGGCTGTCCCGTACATTTCTCCCGCCGTGCGTCGTCTGCGGCTTCCTCGGCGCAGGTCGACGCATCCACAGCTGGGAGGGCGGCCGGCTCCGTAGGCAGGATCACCAGTTTCTTGGTCGGTCTGCGTAGGGTCCCTCCTCTGGTCTTCACGTCCACTGTTCTGGTCACGTTGTCTGGCCCGGGGTACACGGCGGTGACGAGGCCTCGCGGCCAGGTGTTGCGAGGCAGCGTGCCGTCGGCGATCAGCACGACGTCGCCGATCTTGATGGGTGGGCCCCTCCCGTGGGGCTCCCGCCGGTGTTGCAGGTCAGGGAGGTACTCCCGGACCCATCTGGCCCAGAACAGGTCAGCCAGGCGTTGTGAGGCGCGCCAGTGAGTGCGCCCGATGAGGTCGGCGTCGTCGAAGGTCCCCGGTGGTGCTGCCATCGATGAGCCGCCGAGCAGGAAGTGATTTGGCGTGAGTGACTCGGGGTCCTCCGGGCTGACGGAGACGTGAGTGAGGGGGCGGCTGTTGACGGTGAACTCGGCCTCGGCGAGCAGCGTGCTGAGGACTTCTTCTGATGGGTGGCGCTCATGCAGCACTGTGGCCAGCGCTACCTTGACGCTGCGGACGAGGCGCTCCCAGGCGCCTCCCATGAACGGGGCACCGGGCGGTATGTACCGCCAGCTGATTGCCCGCTTGCTCGCCTCCTCTTCTGTGGCTTGATCCAAGGCTTGTCGGAGTTCTCTGTCAGCTCCCTGCAGATTGGTGCCGTTGTCTGACCAGATCTCGCTGGGACACCCTCTCCTGGCGATCATTCTTCTTAGTGCCATCACTGCGGAATCTGTTGTGAGGGACCCCGCGATTTCGAGGTGCACGGCGCGTGTTGTCAGGCAGGTGAATAGCGCGACGTATCTTTTCTGTACCGCCCGGCCGACGGTGACTGTGAGGGGGCCGAAGTAGTCGACCCCGGTGTATGTGAACGGCCGGCGGTGATGAGCTAGTCGGCTGCGCGGGTGGTTGCCGGTCGGTGGCACCGGCGGCGTGCTCCTCCTGATGCGGCACGGGAGGCATCGGCTGACGACCGCCCTGGCCGTCGGCCGCAGGCGCAGGATCCAGTAGCGCTGTCGACACTCGTTGATGGTCGCCTCTACACCAGCGTGATGCAGCCGGCGGTGGACGAACTCCATGTAGAGGCGCGCGATGTGATGATTACCGTCGATTATAGGCGGCCTCTTTATTCTGTCTGTTACGTCGTCCGCCGCGTCGATTCTTGTAACTAACGTTATAACGCCGTTAGTTATCTCTGTTGCTAGGGAGCGCAGCCGGCTATTGTTTGATACTGACTTGCCGTGACTCAGGTCTCGTCTCTCTTCGGGAAATGAGTCTTCCTGACTCGCTCGGATGAGCAAGTCCTCGGCCGCGCGCAGGTACCCAGCTTCAATTGTTCTATATCGCCTATTTTCAGTGGTTGACTGCTTCATTGTAGGCTTCCTTACTATTTTGTTTTTCTGTTTAATAAGCCGCCACGCGGGGTCGCTCTCTGCATTTTTTCTATTTCGCTTGTAATGGACTGTATCTATTTTTCGTTTGCAGAGGTCGATGAACTGTAGCACCCGCGCTGTCGCCCTGAGAAGTTTCTCCCACCTGGAAAATCTGGAGCTGTCTGGGAGGCTATTCTTCAGCGCGGCGTGTGGCTTCTGTACTGTCACTGTGTGTGTCTTTTCTTCGCCCGTCTGTGGCACGGGGGCTGGCTTCTCCGATGGCCACGCAGATGGATCTTCATAGAGGAACGGTGGGCCTTGGAACCAGCGATGAGAGTGGTTTAGGCCGTGCGGGACGTCTCGCGTGGCGTCGTCTGCCACGTTCAGCTTCGTGGGCACCCATCTCCATTCGCTCAGGTTGCTGTTTTCTTCGATTGCTGCTATTCGGTGAGCGACGAAAGGACGATAGGAGCGGGCGCCTGTCTTCAGCCACGTTAGCACTGTCCTGCTGTCTGTCCAGAATATCTTCTGGTCTGGCTTCATGTCGTGTTCCTCGATGACCGCAGTGGCCATCCTGCTGCCCATCACGGCGGCCTGGAGCTCGAGGCGTGGGATGGAGGTGACTTTTAATGGGGCCACCCTTGCCTTGGCGACCACGAAGGAGATGTTCACGCTGCTGTCGGGGTTGGTGATGCGCCAGTAGAGGGCTGCGGCGTATGCGGCTTCGCTGGCGTCCACGAAGATGTGCAGCTCTCTCGATTGGGCGGTGCTGTAGCCCGAGAGACATCGCGGGATCGCGACGTCCCTCAGGGCTCGCAGGTGATGTGTCCACTCCCTCCATTTGTCTGCCATGTCTGGGTCTATACTGTCGTCCCAGCCTGTGCCGCGCCGCCATACTTCTTGAAGTATTTGCTTCGCTCGTGTTGTAACTGGCGATGCGAAGCCTAGTGGGTCGAAGAGAGACATTACGACTTTGAGGATTTCTCTCTTAGTCGGCTGTGGTTTATCGATGACGTCGGGTGGTAGCCGCGCCAGGTCCAGGTTGAAGGCGAACACGTCTCTGTCCGGCTTCCAGATGAGGCCTAGGACTCGCTCTATCTTTTCTTTTCCATCGAGGTCGATAGGCGTCTGTTCTGTGTTTTCTATACCGAGGCCTTCCATGACCGCGGGCGAGTTGGACGTCCATTGTCGTAACTCGTAGTGGGCTTCCCTGTGTATCTTCCTGACGTCATCAGCTGTCTTCACCGCCTCTTCCACTGTTTTGAAGCTTTGTAGATAGTCGTCGACGTAGTGGTTTCTGACTATCGCGTCGCACGCCGCCGGGTGTGTGTCTTCGTACCTCTGTGCATTGATGTTCTTGACGAAGATCGCTGTTGCCGGGGATGACGTCGCGCCGAATATGAGTGACGTCATTCTGTACTCCTCAGGCTGATGATCACCTCTGTTCCCTCCCCGCCACAGGTACCGGAGGGCGTCCCTGTCTTCCGCTTTGATCTTCACTTGCATGAACATCTCGGCTATGTCGGCGGTGACGGCGATCGGATGCTGGCGGAACCGCATTAGCACCCCCGGTAGAGACTGCAGCAGGTCAGGCCCGGTGAGCAGGTGGTCGTTGAGGGACACCCCTCTTGTCTTGGCCGCGGCGTCGTGGACGATTCTTACTTTTCCAGGCTTCATGGCGTTGAGGACGGGAAAGTGTGGTAGGTACCACGTTCTATTTTTCTTCGTTTCTGTAGGCGCGCGCTCCGCGTAGCCCTTTTCGATGAGCGCGTCCATCTGTTGTTCGTACTTCTGCTTGAGTTCTGGATTCCTGTCGATTTTCTTTTCTGTACTCAGCAGCCTGTTGTACGCGTTATCGTAATTATTCGGCATTACGACATTTTCATTTTTCCACAGAAGCCCCGTTTCGTAGCGGCCGTCTTCCCGTTGGCGCGTGTTTTTCTTTAACATGTCGAGTGCGCGTTGCTCTGGGTCGCTGCGAGGTAGCTTCGGCTGTATGATGAGACTGTCTATTGCGAAGTGATGTCTCAGCTGTTCGTCCATGTGGTCATCTGCTTCTGTGACGTGATGCACGAAGTTAACACGTTGTCCGAGCGTGCGCGTGTGCGCGCCGTGTAGCACCCAGCCCAAGGGTGTTAGCGAGGCGACCGGTTGATGTCGCTGTCCCCTCCGCACCTCAGTAGCGAGCAGCAGGGGCCAGTTGTCTTGGCCGATGAGCAGCTTCGGCTTCGCATCTTGATATGTCAGCTGTTCGGCGATGTCTGCGATGTGCTGGCACCCGGCTACGTCTTCGGTTGTAATACGTTGGGCTGAAAGCTGCAGGCTGTCGAGTGTTCGCGCTCGTATCTTGTGACTTGCTGTTGCACCTCGTAGCGTGAGAGTCACTCTTCTTGACTTCGTGGCTTCGACTTCTGTATTTGAGATTGCTTCTATGTGAAGAGGGTCGACGGGTCCCCGGGCGCCGGTCTGTTTCGCTATTTCGGCGTCGATGAGGGTGACGGTTGACCCGTCGTCGAGGAGGGCGAAGGTGTTGACGTCGCCCCGCGGCCCCGAGACGCAGACAGGAACTATCTTCAAAAAGGCTTGCGTCTTAGCGGGGGCCCAGGTGGAAGCGACCACCTCGGCGCTCTCTTCAGTCTTCTTTTTTTCATAATGTAGCAACTCATGATGTCGTCTGGTGCAGCTGTCGACCGGACAAGGCTTGCCGCGGCAGGTGTGGTTCTTGCTACGGCGTCTGAGGCATCGGAAGCAAAGGTACTTGGCCTTCGCTATGTCCCATCTTCCATTGACGTCTGCTTCTATAAACTGGCGACAGTCTGCCATGGAGTGGGCAGACTTACCGCAGACGGGGCAGGCGTTCGCTTCTGTTTTCTGTTCTGTTGCCGCTGCGAACGTCTTCTGTTTTCTAGGTGCACTGCTTGACACCTCGTTGATCTGTTCAGGCTGTGCGTAAGGGCTGCATCTGTCTGCCTCCCTGTTCAGGAAGCGCTCCAGCTTGATTAGATCGGCCTCCTCTTCTATTTGTTCAGCCGCGAAGTCGTACCATCTGTATCTCATCGCGGGCGTCAGCTTCTCTGTGATGGCCTTCGTTACCTCTGGGTTGTAGAGGTACTGGATCTTATTGAGGACTCGGAGGGTAGCCACGATGTTGGTGACTTTAGTTGCGAAGATGCAGACGTCTCTCGGCGCGTCGGTGGTGCGCGGCAGGGCGCGCAGTCGCTCTAACTCGGAGAGTGCGATAGCGTCTGGGCGACCGAAGCGTGATTCTAAAGTCTTCATTACCTCGTCGGGCTTCACGTTGTAGATAAGTAACTTCTGTACTACCTCCTTGGCTCTTCCTCGAAGACACTTGCGAAGGCGCGCGATGTTTTCTGAGTCTGTGTAGAAGCTGGCTGTCTCGATGTAGGCGGCTCGGAAAGAGAGCCATTCTTGATATGACCCGCTGTATACTGGTAGCTCGTTGAACAGGCGCGGCGTGCTTCGCTGTCGGGCCGCTGTAGCTATGGCCGATGCGAGTTCGGTGAGGTCGATCTTCTGTTGCGGATCTCCCGCCGGTGCTGGAGTGGGCTTCTGTGTAAGCGTATGCGGCGGCGGCGGCGGCGCGTACGCTTCTGTCGGTGCCACGAAGACGGCTGTGGCCGGCCTATAGTGCCGGCGGGCGTCGCCTACTGAGAGGCGCGACGCGGTGTCTTCGTGTCTGTTGTCTTGCTTGGCGGCTGGCGGAGGGTTGTATGGCTGGTCGGCTATGGCCAGCGGATGAGGCTCGCTCTCATCGAGCCACTGGCTGACCCGTCGTTCTGTTTCTTGCTTCGTGGTGACGGAGTCTTCATCTGTGTCGCTGTCTGTTTCTTCCTCGAGGGCAGCGACGCGGGCGGCGGCGAGCTTGATCTGTAGCTGTATCAACTCCTCCTTCGCTTTTGCAAGCTTCTGTAATCGAATGGACTTCTGGCTTGACCTCTTCGATTTTCTATCGCGGTGCGAGAGGGCGCCCCGCTCAGCCGGCGTGGCCGGAGCGGGCGCCGCTCTCATCTGTTGACTGTTGTCGGGTTGCGGGGGGGCTCCCCCCGCTACTGTAGCTCCGACGTGGTGCGGGGGTTGAGCCCTCGCTTCTGTCTGTGGGCGCGAGACGGCTGTCTCAACGCTCTGCTGTTCCAGTGTGGTACCCGCAGACGTGGTACACACACTGGTATCCCAGGTGTTCGTGCCGCTGCTCGTGGCAGCCACGCCAGGCGAGGCTATTACACCCGGCGTGGCGCTGTGTGCCGGGGTCCCTCGTGGCGCAGCTTCTATATGAGAAGCAGCGGCGCGCTGTTCGGCGCCAGCCTGCTCTGGCGCAGGCCGGTCTGTATTCGGCGATTGCCCCTGGCCAGACACTTGCGAGGTCGGCCTGGAGCTGTTCTTCATGATTCTTGAACGTGTGACGGGCATCTTGTATTGCAGCTTCGTTCTTCGATGAGGATCCGGCTCGAAGGACCAGAAATATGCACGACGCCTCTTGCCGGCTGTGACGCCGTGCACATTAAGGATACGGGGGTGCTGGGATTGTCGTCTACCCAACGGTACGAAGCTGCTCTGTCCCCCGTTCTACAGGGAAGAATCGTGGAGGAGAAATAAAACCGCCGAAATATGCCGTAATGATGCGTCCTTTCCTACTGTATGCCAGCCTAGCCTAGCCAGTCTGTTCTTCAGGGTTTCTTCTGGTAGGCCTTGTTGCTTCTTGAGAGTAGTTTCCTCGGAGAGAGCTCGGATCGGAGTGCATGCTGCGAGCTTTTCCGGGCCTATGTTTATTCTATCCGGTTTGCTCCCAACTAGCGACTATGTAAGCGAGCAAAAACCGGCTTACACGTGCCACTGTTAGACAGTGACGCGACTATTGTGCGAGCGAGACAGACTGGTGCATACCGTAGGAGAGCCGCGTTATCTATTTATTTATTATTTTCATAATAACATTTACAATATCGAAAAACATGTCCTAAGGCTAAAATATAAACACTAGAGACATGAAAACTATACAACAAATAAAACAAAATTAGATCTATCGAAATAACTAAACTGTACACTTACATACTATGAAATAACAGAGAAATAAAGGTAAATCTAAAACTATTTTTACGCACGTCTTATACTAAAATGAAACGACACTTGTGCATAACTTTATTTACCTTACTATCTATATACTATTGCTATTTACATAGTGACTATGCTGGCTGTCCCGTACACCAAGCTTATCGCAAGATAGCTTTAACGATCAATTGCTTAATCTACTAGCTTCCTGGATGGAAGGCAAATAAGTTTAAAACCATCTTATTAATTTTTCATAATAAAATTACTGTCTTTATTTTTTTTTAATTAGGATTTCTCAAAAATATTAATATTTAATTAATTAATTTCTTGTTACACAATAAATATTTATTAATATTAAATTTATTGTATTACATACATACAAATATGTATATCCACTTACCCACTAAGTCGTCAGTGCTGCCTGCTAACTGTTTGTAAGCGGGTTAACTAGGTGGCAGCAGTAAAGGCGGGTGATTACATCATGCAATAAGAAAGATAAACTTTTGGTGTGGCATAATATGTATTTCTCATTTACATGTATCTGGTACAGACAAAGCAAAAGCAATATTTATATTTATGTAACATTTTATATTTATTTTTATTTACAGTATAACATAACATCTACTATAATTTTCACCACAACATTATATCACACAGCGTTACAACAATTTGAACATAAAGACAGTTAAATACTACTCACACTTTATTCAGGGAGCGCTTCACACAACGACTGTTGATCAAAGAATGCCCGAATACTCGAGCGACCCCTTTTTATACGGTGTGGTACGGTAGTGGGATACAACTTCCGGTTGAATTATTGAATTATTACAATTCTAGAAATATATTTTACTTTTTATCTGAAAATACTTAAAATACATTTTTAAAGTTATGTTACTTATTTTGTAATTACTTAATATTTTTAGACTACCGATATTATTGCTTGGTAACGTGTCAATACAGCGTTTCCGGGAGCCTGTGAAATGTAATATTTTTGGTAATATCATCATATTTAGTCACATGATATTTGTTCTATAAATTCTATAGTGATAATATATTTAGTTAATTGATTTTATACATTTTAATAAAATAATTTTAAATCAGGATAAACTAAAATCATAACCGGAAGCGAACTTTTTTTAAAAGACAACATTTCCGGTACAATATATTCATACAATTATTATGAAAATATGCCAAAATGTAGGTTATATTCACATAATAAGCTGCTTTACTCTAACAGATTCGGCCATCCGAATTTCATGTGTGACCTCACACATTTCTATACAAATTAATTATTATGCTATATAAATACATAATATGTCATGCACTTATGTTCATAAATCCAGATAGTGATGGATCCTTGTCGACCTTCATACTAAATTAGTTAAGACTATGTCAGTCTTGTACATACATACACAACCATATTATAAATTATATAATATAAAAAAAAACTATTAGAGCCATATCGGCCTTAACTTAGACCAAGTGAGACTCTGTCAGTCTTGTATATAAATGACCCTGTCGGTCTGTGTATGTTAAATTCCTGTCGGCTTTAACTTTGTTTCAATTTTAATTCAATTTTATTTTAATTTTATTTTCAATTATATTTTTAATTTTAATCTTACTTTTATTTTATACAGTGTTATTCGCTGATAATACCTCCCTTATATTTAAAGTTGACAGACGAAAACAATCATTTGACGATGTGAGTAATGCTGTCTCACAAACTTTACACTGGTTTACTGTTAACAATTTGTTATTGAACACCAATAAAACGAAATGTGTTAAATTCACAATGCCGAATGTGCGACAGGTGGTTCCTGAGATCACTGTAAATGGAGAACTCATTGAAATTGTCAATTCAACAGTGTTTCTGGGGATGTGGAGAATATGATGCTAAGTACAGCTTCATCATCATCATCATCATCAGCCTGTGACAGTCCACTGCTGGACATAGGCCTCTCCATATGCTCGCCACGCTGATCGATCCTCGGCCACTCGCATCCAGCTCCTGCCAGCCATCTTGCGCAGATCATCGCTCCACCTGGCCTGAGGGCGTCCTACACTACGTTTACCGAGACGCGGTCTCCACTCTAGAACCCGTTTACCCCAACGGTTATCGGTTCTACGGCTGATATGGCCAGCCCACTGCCACTTCAGCTGGCTAATCCAGCGAGCTATGTCGGTGACTTTGGTTCTCTGCCGAATCACATCATTTCGGATGCGATCCCGCAGAGAGACGCCGAGCATAGCTCTTTCCATAGCACGCTGAGCGACTTTAAACTTGTGGACTAGCCGTGCCGTAAGTGTCCACGTTTCGGCTCCGTATGTCATGACGGGTAGGACGCACTGATTGAAGACTTTCGTCTTTAGGCATTGTGGAATCGGCGATGAGAAGACTCGACGTAGTTTTCCAAACGCTGCCCAACCCAACTGAATTCTTCTATTTACCTCGTCCTCAAAGTTGTTTCGACCCAACTGCAATGACTGCCCAAGGTACACATATTTTTCAACAACTTCGAGGACGGCGCCGTGGATCGCAATCGGTTCCGGTAGAACATGTTCATTGAACATGACCTTGGTTTTGTCCAAGTTCATCCGTAGGCCGATGCGTAAAGAAGAATTAGCCAGGTTATTCAGCATCTGTTGTAGGTCCTGCAGCGTCTCCGCCATTATGACGATGTCATCTGCAAATCGCAAGTGAGAGATGTATTCGCCATTTATGTTGATGCCACGTCCTTTCCAGTTCAGCGTCTTAAACATATCCTCCATTGCATTTGTGAACAATTTCGGGGAGATGACGTCCCCTTGTCTCACTCCTCGATGCAATGGTATAGGATTTGTCTGCTGATTTTGTACTTGGACGGACATGGTGGCTGCTTCGTACAGACATCTCATCACTTGGATATATCGCCAATCTACTTGGCAACGCTGCAGGGACTCCAGAACAGACCAGATTTCAACCGAGTCGAAGGCCTTCTCATAGTCCACGAATGCTAGACACAGGGGTTAATTATACTCTTCGGTCTTCTGTATAATCTGCCGCACAGTGTGAATGTGGTCTATGGTGCCGTATCCGCTCCGAAACCCAGCCTGTTCCGGTGGTTGAAACTCGTCGAGTCTTCGCGCAAGACGGTTCGTGATCACTCTTGAGAATAGCTTATAGACGTGGCTTAGAAGGGAAATGGGTCGATAGTTCTTCAACAGGCTTTTGTCACCCTTTTTGAAGAACAGGACGACCACACTCCTACTCCACGCCTTTGGAGTTCTCCCTTCGAACAGGACAGCGTTAAAAAGCTTTTGGAGCTCCCTCAGTACGGGTTTACCTCCAGCCTTTAACAGCTCTGTAGTAACGCCGTCCTCTCCAGGGGCTTTTCCATTTTTTAAGCTGCCCAAGAGCAATCTCGATTTCGCCAACGCTGACTTCTGGCAGGTCTTCAGTGTAATGGCGAGTTAACGTGGCTCTAGAGTCCTCATTTCCGGGATCAGGTCGAGATGCATGCGAAGCGTATAACCGGCCATAGAAGTCTTCTACCTCCGAAAGAACTGCCGGCTTTGAGGCGACAACTTCTCCACTTGCTGTGGTCAGCTTCGTCAGGTGGCTTCTTCCGAGAGATTGTACGAACACCTTAGACCCCCGATTTTGCTCTATAGCTCTTTCGATTGAAAGAGTATTAAAGCACCGGAGGTCGTGACGCACACGTTTATTTATCTCCCGGTTAAGAGCTCTTTTTCCGGACGAAGTGGTGGGTGGGTCTTCACGTCGTTGCCTCATTAGCCCTAAAGTCCCTTCGGAAAGTTTCGACTTCCTGCCTTTGCGCTGCATGTTACAAAATCTCTTACCTTCCTCCCTGAGGACTCGAACCACATTTTCTAGGTTTCGGTCAACGTCAATTGTGGTTTCCAAGGCAGCAAATTGGTTCTCCAGGTTTGACTGGAACGTTTCAGATCCTATCAAGGTTTGGAGCAGGGTTGGCCGGAGTCTGGACTTCACCAAACGGACGCGTTCGGCTCTAAAGTCGATATTCAGAGTGCCTCGGACAAGTCTGTGATCGCTGCCGGTATTAAACCTGTTGATCACGGAGACATCTCTGAATATGTGCCGCTTGTCCGCCAAGATGAAGTCGATCTCGTTTTTCGTCATAGTGTCGGGGCTCTGCCACGTCCACTTCCTTTGGGGCTGCTTCTTAAAGAAAGAGTTCATCAAGAAGAGCCCCTCCCGTTCGAGAAAGTTGACGAGCATCTGCCCCCTATGATTCCTGGCTCCAAATCCATGGGATCCTACTACCGATTCGCTGCAATTTTGTACTCCCACTTTAGCGTTGAAGTCCCCCATGGCAACACTGTAGTGGGTCTTGATAGTGAGGTGGAGGGCCCTTGATATATCATCAAACATTTCCTCCACCTCATCGTCCGAGTGCGTCGAGGTCGGCGCGTACACTTGCACCACCTTGAGACTATATCTCTCAGTGAGCTTGACGATCAGGTACGCGACCCTGTTCGACACACTGGAGATCTCCACAATATTGTCGGAGAGGGACTTATTGACCAGAAACCCGACGCCACCTTGGGATTGTTGGTCACCTCCACGGAAGTACATTAGGTGGCCTGACTCAAGGGTTACGGTGTCCTCCCCCTCTCTTCGGACTTCGCATAAACCCAGAATGTGCCACCTAATCTTCCCAAGTTCCACCTCAAGTTGCGCCAGATGCGAGTCAAGCCGTAGCGTGCGCCCGTTATACGTCGCCAGGGTCAGTTTTTGATGGTGGCCTCCCGTAGCCCGGAGATTCTTAGCACCCCCCGCCCCGCCGTTACCATGGTCGCCACCATGACCAGGAATAGCGGGACTGCCGGGAACTGGGGGCCGTGGCCTATAGTTCCTTTGCATATGAAGGTTTTGCCCATAATCGCCACGCTGGGCAGGCGTGTTGGCGATCGCAGGGTGCAGCTCTCGCACCGGTGACGCTGCTGCCCGTCATCGGCCTCTAATTTTAGCTGCACCATATACCAGATGTTCTGCTAGAGTAGAAATCCCTTAGTCGCCTCTTACGACACCCACGGGCAAGAGATGGGGCGGGAGTTGGTATTCTTTAGTGCCGCTCCCGCACGGCAAGTACAGCTTAAATGACATTTTTAATTGCACTTTGCCTATATATAAGAAACTTGTAAGTGAATTAACCTGTTAGTTTGTAATCGTTTTCATTTTTGTATTTTGTATTTTCTTGTTAATTTAATTTAATTTAATTTGATTTAATTTAATTTAATTTATTTTACATTTGATTTAAATTTTATGTTATGATATGTTATGTTTATTGATATGTTTGTTAATTTTTATTAGTGGAAACTTTGCTGATTTATGTTTTGTTTGTAATGGTAGATTTTTAAATGTGTAATTCAAAATTGTTTGTTTCCCAAAGAAAATAAAATAAAATAAAATAAAAATAAAATAAAAATAACCCTCGACTCTAAATTGCAGTGGGGCCTCATGTAACTGCTCTTGCCAAAAGACTTAGCTCAGCCGCATATGCTGTCAGAAAAATAAGAAATCTGACTGATGTGGAAACGGCGAGACTAGTTTATTTCAGTTACTTCCACAGTATTATGTCATATGGGCTGCTCTTATGGGGATCTGCCGCTGAGATAAACAATATATTTATTTTGCAAAAGAGAGCCATCCGCGCTATATATGGCCTCAAAACCCGTGACTCGTTAAGAGAATTATTCCGGGAAATAAATATTATTAACTGTGCCATCACAATATATACTGGATTGTGTTATGTATGTACAGAAGAACATACAAAATTTTTCAAAGAAATCAGATTGTCATCAATTTAACACAAGAAATAAACATAGGTTTGCTATTCCAAATATTAGGCTTAAAAAGATTGGAAATTCTTTTAAAGGATTAAGTATTACAATGTATAATAAATTGCCAATGGATGTTGTTAGCTTACCCATAAATCAATTTAAGTCGTGTATCAAAACCCGTCTGATGAAAAGGGTTACTATAAAATTGAAGATTTTCTTGATGATGGAGATCTGTAGATACTGGGAACGCTTCGCTCCCTGTCCGCGCAAACTGTATTTTAATCTGTTGTCATTGTTGTTATATCTTTTACGTCCTAGAGTTATATTTTTTTTTTCTTTATTATTATTATTATTTCTACATTTAAACGAAAAACTGTATGGCTTAGTATAGATAGATTTATTATCAATGTTGTATAAATTTCTTTGGCGATTAAAAAGAGTAACTGTCGAGTTTCTTGCCGGTTCTTCTCGGCTGATGACTGCGTTCCGAAGCCGGTGGTAAAGTCACAATGTAATCGACGATTCATAAATACTTGATACAAGTTTACATGAATAAAGAATATTTTGATTTTGATTTTTTTTTTGATTTTGATTTAATTTCTAATTTTAATTCGATTTATTTAGTCTTCATTTTAATTTTTAATTTTTTTTTTTTTTTGACATGTTATTATTATTTAAATTGTATCTGTGTTTAATTTATGTTATTTTTATTATGACTTTGACTATTATTATTTTGTGATTATGGATTGATTAAGTATCTGAAATAAATGAATATTATTATTATTATTTAACATGGTCAGACTGAGTGAGACTCTGTCAATCTTGTATATAAATGACCCTGTCGGTCTGTGTATGTTAAATCCCTGTCGGCTTTAACATGGTCAGACTAAGTGAGACTCTGTCAGTCTTGTATATAAATGACCCTGTCGGTCTGTGTATGTTAAATCCCTGTCGGCTTTAACATGGTCAGACTAAGTGAGACTCTGTCAGTCTTGTATATAAATGACCCTGTCGGTCTGTGTATGTTAAATCCCT
This sequence comes from Mecyna flavalis, assembly GCA_949319885.1. Lineage (NCBI taxonomy): Eukaryota > Metazoa > Arthropoda > Insecta > Lepidoptera > Crambidae > Mecyna > Mecyna flavalis. The sequence continues at coordinate 6,474,432 of OX439439.1, forward strand.
GTCGGCTTTAACATAGTCATGGACTCTGTCAGCTCTAATCTATTCAGATTCAGATTCACTAAGTAATTCGTCATGGGGTCGTTTGAATTCAAGCCATGTTTTTATTTTATCTATGGCCACTACGGAGGAATATGGTTTACCCTTACTGGTCAAGGGAGTATCTTCTATTTGGTATATCTATACTAATATTATAAAGAGGAAAGATTTGATTGTTCGTTTGTTTGTTTGAATTGAATAGGCTCCGAAACTACTGAACCGATTTGGATAATTCTTTCACTGTTGGCTAGCTACAGTATCCCCGGTGAACATAGGATACTTTTGATCCCGGTATTGTGGGGAAGAGGGGGATATTTGAAAAAATATGCGCGGGTGAAATCGTGTTTGGAAGGCTATTAGTTATATTGGAAAACTGTAACAGCAACAGGGTTGTAGGAAATATCTAAGAACATAGCTATTTTATTCAGTGGAATACAATATCCTACTAATATTATAAATGCGAAAGCTGGATGTTTGGATGTTTTTTTAATCAATCATGCCTAAACGGGCTAAACGGATTTAGATGCAATTTGGCACACGTATTGTTTATAACTTGGAACAGGATATAGGCTTAAAAATTCTCGCGGGAAACGTCTCACTACGTTGGTTGGTCACGAGTTTCAAGTGCCCAGACTTTGTATGTACTAGCCGAAAGTCACAGGTCGTATCACATCGTTTACAGAAGCATTTTGTGATTGGAATGGAAACTCATAACAAAAGTAGTCTCACACGACCGAAGAGAGATAGCAAGAGATGACAAACTGTTGTACGTGCTTCCCAAGGCACGGGGTAATACACACGGCTAACTTCCAGACTCCGGACTGCGAATGAGTATTTTCATAACAGAAAAACCTTATCACAAATTTTTGGACTGACCCTTGGTTTTATTAAATCTAGGCCCCCTGGCACGGCCGTTGTTTTAAAATGCGGCCTACTAGCCACTGCATCACGAAGGCAGTCAAATTGCCAATGCCAATTTAGTGGTATAAACAAACAAAGTACAGCTCTCGAAAAACTTCTCGAGACATTCAGAAGAAGCAAGCAAAGTGTTGGTCGTCCAGCAGAAAGATGGCTGGACGGTATAACCGAAGTCGTGGGTCAAACCTTGACCAGATGAGAGACCGCAGGACCTTGGGGAGAAGGAAAACACCTAGGCTGTAGATGATGGATGAATGCATGGACTGCATTGAAATAGAATTGATATGCTAAAGTGGCAGTGGGCGGAACACATAGCAGGACAAATGGAAGTTGTGGTATAAAGGTTTAACAGCTGCGCACTGATTAACGTAACGTATATATGATATACGACTGACGTAATATGACTGGTAAGCCATTGTTATACATTAAAACGGGCTAAGTCCATTCAGAAGTTGCTTCTCGTATATATTTGTACTAAGCCAGCTCTTGACCACAAAACTGCCTGATGCTAAACAACTATGCGATCCACGATAGAGCGCGCCTGCTAAGGAAATGCTACATTATACATATACATGTATTATGCTACATAATATATATATATATATATATTCCAAAGCAACAAGAATAAGATTAGAATTGAAACTGTAACTTTATATGAATATCTGACCTTCCGCTTCCAAATGCTGAAGTGCATAAGCAAGTAATCAAATGAAGCATTCGAATGAATAATTTTCCTATTAATTTGGATTGAATTCAAGCTTTTTCTTCCCATAATTGTAGAACAAATAAGATTAAAAACTTATATACTCTGAAACGCTTTATAGTTACGACGTGCCAAACAATAGAGATTGCCACAATTCGCCCCACCAAAGCTCACAAATCGCCGAACCAAAAGTCACCAAAGAAGTTCCCGAAAGTATAACGGGCACAAGCTGGACACCATCACACCTCCACTCCTCTCAAACACGAGAGTATGACTGATACAAACAGGGTATAAAAGCGTTCCAACTCGCTCGCCATTTTATAGCTGGTTATGACGTGCTGAAATTTATTATTCCTAATTAAAGAGGTCATCTTATCTGGTTCGGGAGCAATATTTTTCAATGCACTTAGTAGTAACTGTATAGAGCGATCTGAATCTGAATAATTAGCCTGGGAATTCTCACCAACTCCATGCTGCTGGGGCCGTCTTGACTGGTTGTCACGAGCGCTGCTTCGCGGCTGGCCGTCGCGATTATCATATACTTGGGGCTTCGTAGGTAGCTGCTGGACTGCCGCCGTGACGGCTGCGGGTAGTATGTTGACTGCGAGACCGATGCCTCGGCGGTTGCACCGCCCTTGGTGGAGAACGGCGGGGCCGGCGCGGTGCCGGTTGAATACGGTGCACTTGCCGAGACGTTCTCGCAACACTTGAGACGTTTCCGACAGGATCCATATTGTTTCTGCGGCCCAGTGATAACTTCAAAACTGGGGACGACGGCTGTGGTACATCACGACTGCCTTCCATGGTAATCTGCCGGTAAAAGAAAAAAAAAGACAAACAAAATTTGTTCTAGGCCTTAAGCGGGTTTTATCCCACTTCTGAAAACTGTAAGCGGGTTAACTAGGTGGCAGCAGTAAAGGCGGGTGATTACATCATGCAATAAGAAAGATAAACTTTTGGTGTGGCATAATATGTATTTCTCATTTACATGTATCTGGTACAGACAAAGCAAAAGCAATATTTATATTTATGTAACATTTTATATTTATTTTTATTTACAGTATAACATAACATCTACTATAATTTTCACCACAACATTATATCACACAGCGTTACAACAATTTGAACATAAAGACAGTTAAATACTACTCACACTTTATTCAGGGAGCGCTTCACACAACGACTGTTGATCAAAGAATGCCCGAATACTCGAGCGACCCCTTTTTATACGGTGTGGTACGGTAGTGGGATACAACTTCCGGTTGAATTATTGAATTATTACAATTCTAGAAATATATTTTACTTTTTATCTGAAAATACTTAAAATACATTTTTAAAGTTATGTTACTTATTTTGTAATTACTTAATATTTTTAGACTACCGATATTATTGCTTGGTAACGTGTCAATACAGCGTTTCCGGGAGCCTGTGAAATGTAATATTTTTGGTAATATCATCATATTTAGTCACATGATATTTGTTCTATAAATTCTATAGTGATAATATATTTAGTTAATTGATTTTATACATTTTAATAAAATAATTTTAAATCAGGATAAACTAAAATCATAACCGGAAGCGAACTTTTTTTAAAAGACAACATTTCCGGTACAATATATTCATACAATTATTATGAAAATATGCCAAAATGTAGGTTATATTCACATAATAAGCTGCTTTACTCTAACATGTTATTCGCTTCATGAACTCTGAACTTAGTGTTTAACGATGCTATTTAGGAAGAAAAATAAAATGACGTACCTTAGTTATGTAATGTCGTATCGGTTATAACTATAAGACAGTAGTAATCAACTACTTCCGTCTCCATAAAGTATAACGTAGAATCAACCAGTATTGTTGCTGAATTGATAGAATTGCTTAAAACAAGCAAGAGGACAATTTTTTTAAATCATATAACAAAATTACTACATAAAATATGGGCAGCTCCTTAATACATTTATTTATTACGTTTATTTATCGAAATTGATATTTATAAATCATGCAACTATACGTGAAACTGAAGTATATTAAAAGCAAACGTATTAACTATCCAATGTTTTTTCAATAAAAAATTTGCTTACATTAGTATGAGAAAACTGGAGTATTCCCATAATTGTCACAAGTACTGAAACAAAACAGAGGAAATCGTGAGAAACAGCTGGCAGGTGTGCGTAGAGAATTATTAATGGCGCACTTTTTGTTTGATATAAAATCTCCAGCCGCGGATGACTACGTTAACCGACAGGCAAAAAAGTTTTAAAAAGAAACACTTGTTAATATTGCAATTTTGTTACTACGAGACTCCATTACTCTGTAAGAAAGAAATCAATAAATATGAATAAAATTTTATTCCATATCGTCAAAACTGTCAATTCATTTCGTTTTCATGAGATACTTGTACACAAAAACATTAAAATGATTACACCTTTGTTTTAATAAAGAACCAATGTGATACAAAAAGAAACAGCTTTTATGTCTGTTTAAAATCGTTATGTTTTTCTTACAATATTTTATCCGGATTTAAGTCAAGTTATTGTGTTAAATGTTGACGTTGGCGAATGACAAAATGTTGGCGAATTTACGAGAACTATTGAAATATGTATTATAAGCAGGCCCTGATTAAGAGTTCTGACCGCCCTAGGCTAATTATGAGGACGCGCCCCCTCCAGGTGTGTTACGGACGGGTCTAAAAGTAGGAACTGAGTAGAGTAGTATTATGAAAATTTTAACATGGTTCATACTACCTATAAAAGTTTTCAAATCTATCTGCAACCTCACGCATTATAAGACCAAAACCATGACAAGTGACTGCAGGCTACCAAGTAGTAAACCAAATCCATCTCGTGTTTGGCAGCATTACTTGTATTGGCTTAGTTTCTATAGACCCCTTAGGCCGCGTGGTCCGATCGGCTTGTCCGATCGATCGGACCACCATGTTTTTTATTTCCTGTTGGTTCGATTGATCGAACTCTAAAGTTCTCGTGGTCCGATTATCGAATTACTGGGACTATTCATTTCCTTAAAGACCAATTGATCGAACAATTAGGTCGTTTTTTTTCCTGTTAAATCGATTGATCGGGCAACGATATTTGTCTTCGTTAATTTTTAAAATTCATTTTAAGATCGTGAAATAACAGAAGATTGTAAAAACAAAAGAAAGCAAGTAGTAAAAATTTGTTCTTTTATTTAAAATTAATATTATAAAGACAAAAGAAAGTAAAAAGTATTTTTTTAGTCATGTATTTTTTTAAAACAAATTAATATTATAAAAACATAAGAAAGAAAGTAGTGATGGTTTATAGGATTTTTTTTTGTTTTTTTTTTTTAATTAAATTAATCCTACTAATAACAATTATAAATGCGTCTCGAAAATTCTTAAAATCATTTTTTTTTGGGATTTTTTTAATAACAAAGGAAGATCATAAAATCCATATGAAGTTGCAATTTTTTTTTATTTGAAAATCGTGTATTGTTAGTTACGTCTTGTTATTTATTTACGTAACATAAAAAATTGTAATGATTATTCAGAATCAAAATACGGTAGGGCCATTTTCACTACCTTCTGATAAGTGGCAAATAGCCGATCCGTCAGATATTGTAACAAGTTTTTTACAAAAATATCATGTCAAAAATCTGTCAGATAAACTATCTGCTTAACAGGAGGTGGTGAAACCGGCCCATATTGTCGTACTAATCCAGCGTACCTAATGAAAACAAAGCACAAACTCAACTCTTGTTTGCTTTATTGTTGTTGAAGTTGTTTGTACTCACAAATTCGCTATGGTCTCACAATTTGAAATCGATCGGAAAGATAGAAGAAGTGTGGTTGGACTAAGAGGATTTTTAAAAGTCTCGTGGTTCGAGCGATCGGACAAGATGAACTTTTAATAAAATGTCGTTAGTCCGATAGTAGGACTACAAGGATTAGAAAAATTCTGATGGCCCGATCAATCGAACCAGCAGGAAATAAAAAACATAGTGGTCCGATTGATCGGACAAGCCGGTCGGACCACGCGGCCTAAGGGCTATAGACAACTTAGTTTCCATTGCCATTGAATCGAATTGAGTTTTTTAAATATTTCTCTAGAGAAAACATTTGAAACAGTGAAACATTTTTGCAACTGATTAATAATTTATTTGAAAATTATAGTAATTAAGTAATTATTATTAGATTATACAAAAGCCCTTTTCGTGCTTTTATGTTGTAGGGATAATAATTGTGTAATAATTATTTCATTAGAACCAAATAAAAGTGAAGGTCGTCAATAAAAATCAACTATTTACAAAGCACAAAAATACGAATAATTTATCGTCGATAATCGAGGGTTGCCACGATAATCGATTTTTTTGGTTCATTCACTTATCACAGCACTAATTATATTTTATGAAAAGCTGACGACAACACAGTAAACGTCAGATTTGGCCATATAATTTTGAATCGTTTAAAAGCATGGGTAAAATAAGTGACGTCGGACGTGTGTGTGCCGCGTCGCTCGGTCGCAAATAGGGATCTTCCGATACAAGTAAATACGAGTATGTACTCGATACTTTTTATTCGATACCAAGTACTTTTAGCATCGAATCAATCTTGCGATACTTACTTGGTATCGAAACAAAAGTAGTTGGTATCGAATCGAATCAAACCTGGCCATATTATTATCTTATTTAAAATTTCCGAACGCATCAGAGAGAACGAGAGCGACAGCTTTTTTCTTTCGCTCGGTTGGCGTTGGCGGTCGGTCGGTTCAGGTCGGTTCGGTAGACCGACAAACTTATCTGTTCCGGTGGCGTCGTCCGCTACTGTCGTTTTAGTACTGTCATTAAATTTCGTTTTTATATTGCAAAAACTGACATTTCACGTAGTTCCAATTTTGGCCACCGAAACAGTTAAGTTTGTCGTTAAAGCGGACATATTGTCTGACGTGCCGCCATTTTTTTTTTTAATTTGAGTTATTTTGTTTGTCAATTTACGTTGCGTCCAGTCAATGTCCAGTTGTTGTTTGCAAAGAACAATGCCCATGAGCCCTACAACTTTTGGCCAACTGTGGACAGTAAAATAAATAAAAACTGAATTTTGCAATAAATAACTTTTTAATTAATTAAATTTTTGGTATTTACTAGAAGTCTACCGGCTCTTTTATTATTTTTATGAATTAAATAAATTGTGCAATGAATATTATTATTTCCGCACTTTTCCGCAGCACAAAATGACGTATATGTACGGTCAACAGCACATCACGGTTAAAACTTGCAGTTCGATAATAGCACTTATGCCCCTGACATAAGAGTGGTACCTACAAAGTTCAAAGTGTTACGTCTGACGAGCTCTTGACTGTACTATTCTTTTCGTTGAGTGACTAATATTGTCAGTCAATCGTCATCATTCACTTTTGATTTCCTCCATAGACCACCGTAGACAGAGAAAACTATTTCCTCGTATTTTGACAATTTTCGAATGACACTTCATGATGAAGATTGACTGTCATAATGTCAATGACAAAAATAATTGCCAGTGTTGCATTTTGAATAAATGAAATATAATACCGATTATCGATATAGATCGCGAATATCGCGATATTAATAATTAAAAGGAATTATTTTTATTACAGTTTTAGAAAAAGCTTTAAGTTTATTTTTGTAATAAATAAGTAATTACATTAATAAAATGTAACAATGATATTATTGCAGAGTTGCTTTATAATTATAAAGAGTAAAAAAAAGTTCAATCGAATACAGGATTGACTCGATTACGAAATCGATTGTAATGTTAGATACTGACAACATTTTGTAAGGCGGAAGTGATTTATTAATTACACAATTTATTTAATTCATAAAAATAATTAAAGTTCTGGCGGACTTCTAGTAACTATCAAAAATCAAATTAATTTAAAAGTAATTTATTGAAAAATTCAGATTTTATTTATTTTACTGTCTACGGGTTGGCCAAAAATGGGCATTGTTCTTTATTTAATAATGTAGTCATCTGTTCATTGTTCCAATTATCATGCCACCACCGAAGTCAATAATATGGACATATTTCACTAAAACCAATGAAAAATAGCTTTATTTTTTGCCCTCATAAACTTATTATCTTTGATTTCATTAAAAATATCTAAAAGTATCGATATGAGTAGGTATCGATACTTTAGGAGTATTTATATGAGTAGTATCGAAAGACTATTTGAGTACTACTCATATAAGTAGGTATCGATACTTTGGTGGTATCGGAACATCCCTAGTCGCAAATTGAGCTGAATATACTTTACTCGCTTACACTCAGGCGTATTTCAGTACATTTGTCTCTTTCTCCGTTAAATTAGCCGGTCTCATTGCGCGCGGCAAGCTAAGGAGCTGTTGCTGCGCTGAGGAGTGCTTATTGTAGTGTGCGGTGCGATTTTTGTTGAATTCGCCTCACAGAAACGCGCGTTTACGTGAAGATTGAAGATTATTTTGTATGGGAATTTCAAAATTTAATGTTAAAATCAGGGATTCTCAAGCACACATTTAGTTTTAATGTTTTGTCTAGTTGAAATAAATAGGGTAGATGCAATGATGCTAGATTAGTGCATACGAAGACACGATTTCAGCGCCCCCCTCGATCCTCGCGCCCTAGGCTGCAGCCTAATTAGCCTATGGGTAAATCAGGCCCTGATTATAAGAGTACTTGTCTTCTTAAATATTAATGAGTTTAAGATAGCCATATTTACTGGGCCCATCGCATCAACGATGATTGTGCAAAAAACTAGCGTTCTCACGCTTGTGCCTTATTTATAGCGTCCCATTGATTGCCTCTATTTTTAAAAGGGACAAATAATCTTTTGTTTTTAAAAAGGCTTGTGGAATTTTATTCATTACTTTTAGGAGTACAGAGTCAGAAAAAAATGAATGAGCAGCGTGGATCACTTTGGGCTTACAATAATAGCCGTGTTTTAATACATATTAAGTTATTTTTACGACACGTGTAAGTATGACTTTAACATCAATCATTTTTATGCTTTATTTTATTTATAACTCGAGCGAACGCTGTTGCAGGTAGGTTATTATGGGTAAAAGCGTTCCGAGTGATGTTTTTACTTTATAATTACCTAAACTTTCCCAAGAATATTTATTCAAAAGGCTGCATTCATTGTCCCCACCTAATGTAGTAGTAACCTGTATACCTCCACAAAAGTAGTTTGATAATTAAAAAACGAATTTAATAAATAAGAAGACTCACGTCCTCCGGTTCGTTAACCAGAATTGGTTGTAGGATAAAGTCCGACACTAAGTACTCCCATTGCTGAAAGTCGCCGCCATAACAGTCTGGCAATATTTATTTAGGGGGTAGCGTACTTGAAATCAAAGGCCCAAAGATCAGAGAAGCCTGTAGGTAGAGTTAGAGCTAGGATAGAGTTGGTTAAGAGCCTCTGATTGGAATAAGCAGCAATGGCTATCAGTTGTGTTGTGCCAATTGATCCAGCATGAACAAACTATTACCATCAAAAAAGAAAACAATTAACGGAAAATGTAACAATAAAGATTAAATTCCTAATATACGGTTATTAAGAACAATTGTGAGGTACCGCGAGAGGTGAGTCACCGTGGGAAGCTGCGCAGGTGACGGCGCCTGCGCAAGTGCCTCATGTCAATTGATAAAAAAGGCCTTCGTTGTCCGGTTGCAGTTTTGACTGACGGATCCTGTTAAAAAAAAACATGTAACATATTGATTTAAAGGAACTTTTAATCATGTTTTTTTGTAAGATACAAGGAAAATCTTCCAGAAGTTTCTAATTGTATTCAGGGTCTACAGATGAATGGCACAGATCAATAGGAGATTGTTTGTTAGATAAAACGGAGATTGTGCAGATGACGTCAATCTTTATTGTCGACATACGCCAATGCACACAATAACGTTTAGAATAAACTAACGGACAATAAACTAACACTGCACTCCCTGTATTCGCAATTGGCATTTGGATAACACTGGGTATATGTATGTGGTCGATGCGATTATTACTCACTACATAAATGGATGAACTCGTTACTAAAATCCATCTATAAAAACACAAACTTTCGACTCAAACGTAGCTATTTGGTGCCAGACATTTCCTATATAGGGTACTTTTTTGATAATATATAGATTAACTTATAGAAATATTAAGAACGACACAATCGTGATTACGTTTATGCACATAAATGTTTTATTGATCTGTGTTAAGAAAATAGTTTAAAATTTTTAGAACATAGAGAGTTTTTCATAAGATAGCAATTAGCAATCGAGGGATCTTGCTATCTATCATGTATTATTTGAAAGCGAACTTTAATACTTCTCTAAAAGAACATGTTTGAAAAAAAAACATCAACAAATAACAACAGAAACACAATGAACGCTGCAACCGCGGCGCCAACCATTAATTTATTTACATTAATCACAATTGATGCGTCGCTATCTCCGCTTTCGTCTCGCTTGAGACTGCAGACGTTTAAACCTAGACGCTGTTCACAGAGTACATTATAGACGCAGTTAAAACAGTTCCGGAATTAAAAAGGCAGGCCACACGCGTCGCGGAGTGTGACTGCGTCTGTTGCCACTATTAATACCTGTTGGAACAAACGATTTCCACGGGGTGGGCGGAACGGGCCATTTCCACTGCACTAGTCTGGAATTTTTCGGATATTTATTTTTAACATTGTTTGTTGACTGGTTCGCATCTTTTGCCCCACTAGTAATACCAGCTAAGGTGTGTTTGCGTTGGATGACTCTTTCAGTTGCCCCTCGGTGGCGAATTGGAACTTTGTATACCTAGAATAGATGGTAGGTTCCTTTGTTCCAAAGAGATTGACGGCGCCTAAAGCTTTTCTCACTAAAACACTATTTGGCACTTAACACTATCTCTACTACCTTATACTTGGCAGAGAAACGGGTGGAACGGGAAGTTTTCAATAAAATACTTTTCCAGAATAAGAAAATTAGTCAGACTATATCTATTGTAATTTTTTGTTTGGCTAATAAGCCGCGGCATTTTATTTATACAAAATAAACGATTTTACGGTGGACGCGATATTTCCCCGAACATTTTCCTTAGTGCATACTGTAACGTGGATTTCTTGTTACAAAAATTAGAAATGATAAAAAGGTGTATGCCACCTCTAGCCGCTCGACGGTGATGGGTGTGCCGTCGAACCACTAAAGGGACTATGGTGACAAATCAAAGAAAGTTTTCTTATCATGCAATTTATTTTCCTTGAACTAATACAAGTTATTTTCTTATTTTTATTGAGGTAGGAAACCCGTACCTCGCTTACTCAAACACGGACTCTAATTACACACAGGGCGTGTTGTCGGTTCGTCAGACATCAAATGCTCAAATGATTCTACTCAATTACTTTAGGCACTAAAATTACAACCTTGACATCCCGGCAGGAAGGATCCTAACCAGACGAGTGGAGACTCGGTCTACGGCTAAAAGAACATGGATGTTACCTCGAGGTGGCTTCGGTTACCGACCCATGAAGCTACGCTATCCTTAGTGTTTAAGCAACCACGCTCCTCATTCCGGGATGGGTTCAGCTACTTCAGTCTGCCCAGATCCTCCAGCAGGAATACATCCAAGTCGCCAGCGACCGGAGACGTAGATGAATGATAAACGTGGAACGTTTATAAAAATATAAGTTATTTCATTTCAGAATGAAATAACAATTACAAGATTACAATCGATGAAACGATGATTATTTAAACCCTGATGAATGATTAAACGATGAATAAATAAATAAATACGATGAAACCCTAGGAAATCCATGATCAGCTCCTTGCTGGATCATTGCCGGATTCCACCCACCAAACCCAGGGGTACAAATCAGCGTGCAGGGTACTTTACGGATGATCATCACTTGATCACTCCATGATTTAGGCCGCACATGGCCAAGTTTCCTGAGAAACCTTACATTCTTCCTGGATGCGCCCACGCGCTCGAACGGAAGCTACGGAAATGCTCAACCCTCTAATGTCAAAACTGACAGGAGGTGAAACCAAGACAATTATTTTATATCGAGGCAAAGACAACGCACCGTCGATGCCAATCGTTGAAACGATACGTGACGATCAATGTTGAAAACAACTAAACAAATGTTTACGAAATAAATATGTTTTAATAAAGAAATAGTTTAAGATTTCTAATTTGATTATATTAAGTTTCACAAATCTGGCCGCTACACTGCTGCCATCTATTCAATCAATCGATTTATATCGGGAATAGGGTATCTGTCGGCGATAAAAAATTGATGACTCATCTGCTAGGTGGCGCTACAAGACCATTTATTTTTTAATGAGAACGGAGCAAAATTTGTTCCGTTACAATACTAACACATATTTTGGAATCAGAAGCTTTTTCTACGACTAGTGACAAAACCACTTTTCTAATGTGTGAGTCAAAATTTACTATATTATCTTCACACAAATAAATCAGCCTAAAAGAAGAGTAGCGAAGTAAAAGTTACTCGTTCAGATAAACATCTACTAATATGTGTTTCTCTCAGTCATTAAGAAAATATTACCTTGAATGTATGTTGTGCAAGATAACAGAATAAATATTATTATAGTGTAACTATTACTAACGAATAGATCGAACGCGTTTGATGTTTAAACACATTTCGACGTGATGCGAAGCTCGTTGTTTTCCGACCTCCATTACACTCCGATCAAACATCGCACGGAGCAAATGTGTTTTCAGTACAAACAGTTAGCAGTAAACTGAACAAAAAACTATCGATGTTTTCATTCTTGTTTTCAATATTAAAATATTACTAATGGTTATACATATACTTGGTTGGGTTTAACTGTCTCGGTAGCACGGTTTGTAAGTAAGAATACAGGTTGTATTTTGACTATGCGTTCCGTTTAGTTACAAAGTTCTCATTTATCAGCTGTAAAAACGTCAAACTTATTACTATAGCATCTCTTGTCTAAAGTTGATAATGAGTTGCTTAGTTTAATTTCTTCTCCATTATTGAAGAATCGTGATTCGTCTGAAGGAAAAAGTTTACAAAAAGATTAGACTTGTACGATAACCGATAAAGGCTTATGAGTAAACAATCTAGCACCCAAGCTATTATGGAGCCCACTTCCAAATTGCACGTATCATTTAGACCACTCATTACATGATTATCGTGGAAGTTATAGACAAGGACGCAATTTCACGGTCGGTCGGGTCCGCAAATGGAGCGTGAGTCGCGATGACCGCGGACATCCTCCCTCGTTCGCCCATAACACCCGTGGGAATGCGCTCCGCAGTGTTTCCTTCGTAAATCTGGACAGGAATGTTCTATGGTTTTTCCCGTCAACGTGTGCAAGGTTTAGTATGTGAGCATTGGGAAAATCTATGCTTGAGAAACTACATATGAATTCCTTCAAAAATCTCGACTGGATTTACTTTGATCAAACATTTTCGCCTCTTATCATCCAGGTTCCAGACTTATTTTGGTTACCGTGAAAATTTCTGTCTCTGGTAAAGTCCATATTAAGACGCTATAAATTCCTTAAAAAATTTGGTTTTCACCCAACTTGTTTTAAATGATTTTTCTCGTCGTCGGTTTGGGATGTGGTTACTTGCGAATTCAATGCCTTTTATTTTTTTATCAAAGTGCTATTCCGTCGATATTTTATCACATTGATTAACATAATATTTCTCCAGTTTTATCATTTCGGCTTATTCAGATTGCCGCGCCGTGACAGCTTGCAAATAGCAGTAGTTAATATTTTTAAACATATACTTGGACTCTAGGAAATCTTGTATTATTTAAACTACACTTATGATAAATAAAACAAATACTCTTTAATAATCGCTTATGGAACATCTGGATCAATATAGATATTTGTATGTATTATTATGCGGAGTTCGAGCTCACGATCACTCTGTTTCGAGTAAGAAAATATGTAGATTATTCTCAGAATTAAAAAAAAATTAAAAAATAAAACAAGTGAAAATATTCAATAGGCTCAAAAATATCGTGGTACAACATACATATAACTTATCGAAAATCGATTAAAAAAATCATACGTAACTTGGCATGCCCCGGAACTTTCGTAACGGGTGTTAAATTAAAAAACATGATCAATAATAACGGATAACAATGCAGATTGGTGCGCGCGCGCAGATGTCGCGCCGACAGCTGTGGAGGTCAGCATTGTGCTGTGTCGCCCTATTTGAACAAATGTTAGAAACAATCACGTATGTGCTCGGAAAGATACGTATGTGATATGAGTAATGTTGTACATAAGCAAAAGCATAAATATTTGCAAGTTAGAAATATAAACAAACTAAATATAATATAGCTTTTAGTTTTAATAATTGTGGTTAATCTTTACTTCTATCATCATCATCATCATCATCATCATCATCATCATCCCAGCATATTCCTGATTGCATCCAGTATGGAGCTCAGGGTCCGCTTCGACTATGATCCTAGATTTGACAAGCCTGGTTATTACAATGGAGCGATTGCCATCTGACCTAATCTTTACTTCTATATCTATACTAATATTTTGATTGTTTGTTTGTTTGTTAGACACCAAAACTACTGATCCGATTTGGAAAATTCTTTTACTGTTAGAAAGGTACACTATCCCTGGGTGAAATAGAGTACTTTTGATCCCGGATATATGGGGGAAGAGGTAGATAATTGACAAAAGAAATTACGCGCGGGTGAAACTGTGGAAGCGACCGCTAGTTTACTAAAATTACTTATTGTTTTAGAAAGGCGGCGGTTTTGTTCTATTTAAGATCATAAAAGTTAAGGAACCTGTTTTTGTTCAAATCGACTTGTAATTTGAATGACTTTTTGACAAATATGAAGTTACAAATGCGCTAGACTATGAACATTCCGATTCGAAAACTCGTACAGTCTGTTCACCATAAGTTGTCCTTTAGCCGCTATATTGGCAGCATTGCCTACGCTTTGTAAATCTGTCAAAAAACAGATTGAAAGTATTGAAAAACAGTAGTACCAATATAGCGGCTAGAGGACTTCTTATCGTGAACGATCTGTAATATTGTTTTATTTGTGACAGAAAAAATACAAGTGTTCATCCCATATATCAGTATAAAGGTTACTTAATTGTTTTCTGATCTGATACTCGTTTTTATTTGAAAGGTTTTTATTTGAAGTTTTCAACAGATAAATAAATAAACATTTTGAAAAATTATATTGACGACTCTGACCAGACAGTCTAGTAGGTACTAGTAGTAACTATTTAATAATTAATCTGTGGTCTAGTGTTTAAAATAATTTAAGAACTTTCTCTTTTATTAATTTCCGCCAAAAAAAATCAATTACCAAAATTAAGGAACAATAAATCTCTTCAGCTGACGGTCGTCAGCACAACGTATTTTAGCATCTGTCGACGGCAGCCGCGGCCATGTGCGCCAGAACACCCCTGATGAGGGGAAGGGTCCAGGTGAGAGTAGTACACATATGTTGCCACGTGGGGCCCGATACTACAGGTGCACCCTCACTGGGCCCATTGTGGAACACTCCATTGACAAATGTTTGACGTTTGGCGCGCAATTTTGGCGGGATTCTGTTCACAAAGGGTTTGTTTACTTTGCCAACATGAGCTTTGTGTATCATGTTTGTGTCTGCTCAGAAGCAACAGATTGTTTGGAGTTTTGTGATTTGTTTATTTCGATCAAATTGCGATATTAATTGTGTGCAATTTATAAATAAATAAACAAATGCACAATTAATATCGCAATTTTATCGAAATAAAACACAATATTGTTGTGTTTGGCGGTGATTAAAATTTGGTTAGAAAAATGGCACTCTTACAAGACTATTTAAGTATTAAATGAATAATAAATAATGTGTAATTTTATTATTCGCAAAAAAGGGCTATTATCATTTTGTCACTGCACCACTGGTCAGTTAACACAACAAAAACCGTATAAGAAAAGGTTGATTACGCACCCGTTACATTCATTAAACGGTTTAATATGCAGTCCGCCTGGGGTCGGATAGATTCCCATGATTAAGATTCCCCAAGGAACTGTTCTTGGGCGAACAGGTGCTGGGTTAAGGTCGGGGAGTTCTCAGAGCGACGGGTCACTGCCCACGTCTTGCTTCCGCGCACTGAATGACCGTTGACACAATTATTTAAATGTTTTTATTGTATTTTGACCTTTATTCACATATTGCAACAAACTAACTTGGTTGTTAATAAGAATTAATATTATTTTACAGATGCAGTGATGATTTGTTGCGCAGGAAGGCTGGCAGGAGCATGCGACTATGCGAGTGTTCGAGGATCGATCAGTGTGGCGAGCGATGGAGAGGCCTATGTTAAGCAGAGGAGTGTGATAGGCTGATGGTTTTATTACATAAGTAATCAATGTGTCTTCTTTGAAACTCTAGAAGCAACCAACGAAACCCTTTATACGGCAGTGGCCAAATAGTGGCCAACATCATTTGTACAAAAATGTCTACGGCCTGTGCCTTATAAAGGGTTAAGGTGACATATCCATTTTTTTCTCGAGCCGTCTTGTATCTTTAGATTTACTTATCAGTGGAATACCTTTGTCAATTTACGTCATTAAAGCTCGGCACAGATTTCAACACACATTGTCATAGATTTAACATGCATGGTGCTTGGCACATGATTAAGATTCCCCTAGGAACTGTTCTTGGCCCGAACAGGTGTAGGGTTAAGGTCGGGGCTCGGGGAGTTCTCAGAGCGCCGGGCCACTGCGCACGTCTTGCTTTCGCGCACTGAATGACCGTTGATATAATTATTTTTTGGAATGTGAATTTATTTAGACGACTTTGGTAGTTGTGCATTTCCAACCTCATTGGCAAAATGAAAAATTTAGTATTTACTCCTTACTACAACAGAACATAAAGTGGGTATTTGTAGGTATCGTTTCAGGAGGCAACATCACAATGTCATTTGAGACTCTATCTTGTGTCGGAAACAAACTACTTTTTATTCATTGACAAGCAGCTGTAAATCTTTCGTAAATGTATCATTCTAAATAGTGATTTGATGACAACAAAACTGACTAAGACCGGTACCTAATTTGAAAATTTATTTAGGTTAGGATAATCTCAACCAATTCGACAACAAATCAGTCGAGTTTTACCATAAATGTTGCAATATCGTTACAATCTTTAAATTGTTAATTGAATCCTATCCGGCGCACACGTGACATTTATATCAGCCAATCAACGTGCAATTCCGCAAAATGACGGCCAATTACGCGAGGGCGTCTCGGTATGCGCCAATTAGGTGTCCGCGCGAACACCTGGCGCACACAGGTGAAATTGACGTATTTTGTGGCCAAAATTAAAAAAAACAAAGTTACTCCGATTCTAAATTAGTAACCTAATTTAGAAACAAGACATATGGCGCCATCTATTAATGACCTTTAAAACGTTTGACCCTCTTTTTTCAGATACCCACAGCACTCGATTTAAACAGTTTTCCTTGTTGAGTAATTTATTATAATTTTGAGCTTTGTTTAACAACGACGTTTAACTTTTATTTAGTTGATATCTGGTATGAAACATAATTTTTCTATACCTTAAGGTTAGTTCATTATTTCTGTATTACTAAACAGTTAACATTACTTACGTTGTTATAGATATAAAGGTTTGAATAGAAGTCTATTTTTTAACAGTTTATTTTTTTTACATGGTGAAAAAGTTCATACTTAATCGCACTCAACCCGTTTCTTTTACATATTTCGAAAGAACATATTTATGGCTTTCAAATGACACCAAAATTAGCTGCGTCAAACTGCGTCACCAAAACAAAATTTTGCAAAACTGACAATGGTATAATATGCCAACTACAAGTCACAGAATATTAATCCACGGGCATATTATGGTACAGAATGCAGTAGTTCCTTTATGTCTTTTATCTGAAGACGGCCAAGAAGATATAGAAAAAATTCGTTAGGTTTCACACGGAAATTTTCCAGGAAATAGACTATGGAAGATTTGTTTCACCAATCTTATTTTTAACAAATATTAGTAAGATTAGATTAAAACATTAATATTAGTTTTACTTTTTAAATCACCTTTAAACTATTATTTTGGACAGACTACAGCATTATATAGGCATTACACACTTAACGTAATTTTGGCCAACTTTTGAGCAAATTTCACCACTGTGTGGCGCACGATTCGTATGGTCACGCGCATACGCCGCGTTTTGACCTTAAATCCTTTCTTCGTGTAAGACCATTGTGCATTATTACTGGCTCTGCGATCGATTGGGCCAATGATACTGAGTGGTTCGCATTAAATCGCTTATAGGGCGAGCAGATGCAATAACACACCTACGAATGGAATGCAAGATAATTGAGCTTAACCAGAGTGAATGTTCGGTCGGGGTATGGTTACATGTAATCACATATTGTACAAGTTGGGGTAACCACCGAGGACTGCCTGCATCCTTATCCATAATCGTCATTCTATGCTACAGATCGTGACTTAATCCTTCTTTTTATTAAGGTATCAATCATTTTTCTTTTAAAAATGTTTACCATCCTTTTAACACACTTTAACTGTCTGATTAACAACAATATTACCTACTAAGGGCTGATGCTCTAGATACTGATGTAGCGTCAGTTTAGACTTTGTATCTAGGACACACACAGAATATTTGAAATGCTAATATTACACTAATTTTAGCATCACAAAAGTAGTTAAATTCTTTTATTGTTTATCTAACAAATAAGTATTTAATTTATAAACTAGCCTTGCGCCCGCGGCTTCGCCCGCGTGAACTATAGGACGTTATCCCGCGGGAATATCTTGTAAATTGTAGCCTATGTGTTATTCTGATGTATAAGATATATTATTGTAAAGTTTCATTAAAATCAATTCAGTAGTTTTTACGTGAAAGAATAACAAAGTTCATCCATCCGCTCCCCGGCCGGTACCGCCGCAACCGCTATGTCCCTGCATTTTAAATCTGTAATATCTTCGAAACTATTCATTTAACACGTTCCATGCGTCATGACCAATATAGGGCCATGCTTGACTTTACCAGCGTGCGGTGCAGAAAAATGTGTTTCTCACCACGGTGCGGGGGGTTTTTTCATATGTTGTTCTATGAGTAAGAAAGAAATAAATATATATTTCCGAGTGTTTTTTTAAAAAGGTTCTAAATTTATCAAAAACAGACATGGCAAAATAATGTTCACGTCGCACAGAGTTGTGTACTTTTGCGCTGTGTGCGGCATGGCCAGTATATGGTCACGCCCCTGCACCTCATGCCGCACCGAATGCGGGCGCGCCATTCTCGCCAGTCGCGCATAGTGATGCACAACGTCCGTACACAAATCAAATCAAACGCAAATGTGATGATTAATATTTCATTGTTGGTTTTAATTTTAGTTCCTTAATTACTGTGATATAAGAGACATATTTCATTTAAGTTAACTTTAAATTTAAATAACGTTAAATTTAAGTTATGATGATGATTAGCATTTAATTGTTGATTTTGATTGTAGTTCCTTAATTACTGCGATTTTAGAGACATTTCATTTAAGTTAAGCATACTGGGCTGTTACACTTTAATGATTATGATGAATTGTTGATTTGTATTGTTGGTTTTTATTGCTTGCCCATCACTATTACTCGTTAGGCGTCTTATTAACACAGTGCGGCATGGCAAAATGTTTCTCATGAAATCAGGGTAGTACATTTTCTCCTAAATCTGGGGAAATACAAATCAGAATTAAAAACGATTTATGCTGTAGAAACTACTACATATTACCTACATTTAAAAAAAAAGAACACACAAAAATGTTTTAATTTCAAATAGTTATGACCTCTTGAATCTATTAACTAATGTGAACAAATGATGTTCATGACGCACCGCAGTGAAGTCCTGCGTGAGAATCATGGAGTGGGTAAGTTCAGTAAATTTGGTGCCGCAATCAACGTGTTAAATTACATGATGTAAAGGGCAATTATGATCTATATTACATGCACAATTTATTTATGGTACTTTATTGGATAAGGAATATTACTTAAAATCACTTTTTCGTAAATAAGCCATTATTTTATCGTAATAAGTAAAGGAAAATGGTTATTGTGGGTTATCCCTAAGAGATAGACATATACCATCGCGGACTTTTTTGTAAAACTTTTTAAGGTGTACAATAGTGTAGTACATTATTTTGATCTATCTCGTAGGGTTCAGCCAGCGTTTGCAATGTAAGCGCAAAAAAATGTGAATATTTACGACCTTCAATTAAAAACCTCTAAAATTATCAGTGTTTCTCTACTATATTATGCATGTATTATACATATAAACCTTCCTCTTGAATCAGTCTATCTAATAAAAAAAACCGCATCAAAATCCGTTGCGTAGTTTCAAAGATTTAAGCGTACAAAGGGACATAGGGACAGAAAAAGCGACTTTGTTTTATACTATGTAGTGATGTTAAATCCATGAGAAAATCTGGAGGCTTAAGGGAGATTATTCAATTTAGTAAAGAACTGTATCGCCTATTTTATTAACTTCAAAATTGTCTGTAAATCACAACTTAACTTTGCTATTGATGATCCTTTTTAGACAGAATATTAAACAAATAATAAGCCTCCATAGAATTTATTCTATGGAGGCTCTGTACTGTTTGTAAGGCATAAGGGTTTAGTAGTATGTACCATTATAGGCACAAATCTCTTCATATGCCCACATAGCTCATGAATCATGGCGGTGCTAGACACATTGCGTAGGCGACGCGACGTAAGTGCGTCCGCGCATAATTGTGTTGTGAATTCAGTCGCCTTCATCACTCTTTGTACATTTACTAAAGGATTTCTGGATAATTAATTGAATCTCCTCCAAGGAAATAGTAAATCTAAGTATCACAATACACCCCAAGATCTGGTACCTACCTAAGTGATTTACGGAAGTGTTAAAATATTCAATACACATGGTTGCCCAATCGCATCTTATGTGACAACCACCAACACCTACCGACTTTGGCAATCATGGTGAATACTTTCATATCCGTAAAATCTGCAATGTTATATTAGTACGCGAGCCCACGTCACTCTCCAACTTCTAAGCTATACCACGAGAACTGCGCATTTTACCGAAATAAAAGTTAGCTTACATCTTTTCTGAAAATCTATGTGACCCAATTTTATTAAAATAGGTTTAATGGTTTGGATGTGAAAGCGTATAGTGAGGTCAATAAACTAATATAATAACTATTATCTTACCTAAACAACAAAGATTTGTCCGTTTATAACAAAATCATAACTGTATTTTCAACACCCACCATGGATAATCGAACGTCCTTACTTCTTGGTCTTACTGACGTGCTCCTACTTAAATCGGTTCATTAACATCGTACATTACACCAAAGCATTGTTAGAGCAAATTAGTGTACTTACCCTAGGTAGGATCAGCAGCGGAAGCAGCGATTACCGCGCTAATGAGGAAACTGTTACGGCGACGCGCGCGCATCCTGTTGTTCTGACGGTACCGACTTGGTATTACTGTTTATAGGTTTTCGCTGTGCTATTACTTTTTATTAATCATATGAAATATTTCAATTTACTTCAGTTCAACAACTTTCATCTCTGTCGTTATTGGAAGTTAGACGTCATTTAAACAAGAGCTGCGTATTAATTTAATGTTATACTTATCCATGTTTTTCTACTTTTAAATTATTAAAGATAGGGCAAAGATTTACAGGTTCAATGACTCAAAAAATTTGCTGAAAAGTTTTAAGCATTTACAGATCTGGCACCTATGTTTATGTGCGAAACTGCACGAAACTGTACAAGCGGGATGAACGAGATCAGACGTTTTTTTAGACCTCTTGGGACAGATAATGGTTTATTCCTAACCTGACCCGAATTCCTAACCCGAAAATCCTGGGCGGGTTAGGTTGGGAATTTCAATACATAAAAAAAATATATTCCAATCTTTACCCGCAAGCGAGTTAGGGCTTCAATACAGGTTCGAAATGAACGATTGAATTAATTAAGGAATAGGGTTAAGTTCGGAATATATTTTTTTATTTATTGAAATTCCTAACCTTACCCGCCACCGGGTTAGGAATTCGGGTCAGGTTAGGAATAAACCCAGATAATTCTAATAAGTCGTTTTTCAGTATTGATACTGGCACTTGGACTCCAGAGTTAAGGACTTAACACTACAGTTCAGACTGTAACTGTGCATTTGATCATCGAAAACCCAAAAAAAACATTAGGGCGTTAAACTACTATCTATAAGTTATTGAGCCCTCAAGAGAGTTAATAATAATAGCCCTTATAAAATATTAAGGTCAGCGATGACGGTTAGAGAAAATCAGTTAGTCATTTACACCGTGGGTATCCACCATGATTCCTGTGATTCACTTTTTCTACTCTCACCGGCCATTCACCAAAACGCACCGAACCAAGACCGAGAAACATGAATAAACCTACCCAAGTGAGAAGAGGACTCGTTATTGACATATGGGTTCTGTATATTAACTATATTGCAGTCTTTTTTTAAATTAAAAAAAAAGTGAGAATATAATGGACTCTACTGCACGTAGCAGCTTTACTGAATTCTACCTTTGAAGACCAGAAAAGCATACAGTATCCATTTATTGGTTTGGCTCCTGGATAAATAACCATCAACAATAGGCTATAGTGGACTTGTACCGCCAATATCTACAACTGATGTTACACCAATAAACTTGGAACATAACTAGCAAACTATGTACATACTAAATATAATCCATTATTATAAATAATCTTCTAAGTTTTATAAAACATTGCTTAACTGATAGGTTAGGTATTTTACAAAGTATTTTGCTGTAAATTGCTATTATTTTAGGTAATTCCTTCGGATCTACTTTAATTCTTTAAAAATAAAGTACGCCAATAAATTTTCGATTTAAGAAGGACTCCTTACAAGGAACCTTAGGCTGACGTAAGGAATCACGCCGCATAAGCACCCTACGGAGGAAACAATTGCTTTATAATGGCAGCGAGAAGACGCCCGAGGAAGCGTCGCCTGCGCAGGAAGTTCAATTCGGATCGTTGGGGCCGGCTCAAACGATTTCTAAGTATGAGTCACGATATAAATTGTCTTATATGGAGTTCGGTTATGGGAAAATTGCAGGATTCATTGTTTACAATTTATGGTTTAAGCCTCTTTACTGATCTATAGTTGAAGCATTCCATACAATGCAACCAATTTGGTGGATAAAGGCTTGCCGTCTTTATTGTCAAAAAGAAGTTTCTTATAATTTTTGTGTTATCATCATCTCTCTTGTAGAGAGAGAAAAAGGTTTATGAAAAACTTTTATAATATGCCAGAACAGAACTCAGGAGCCATGGATTTGAATTGAACTCACGACGAATATCCGTGTAACGTAATTTATTTTATTATTACTAAGGATTTTTTTCAATAATTCTTTAACCACTCAAAGCCGAACCGGCACTCGCGTGCCGCTTAACAATAGATTTTCTATTGTGTCTGGTTTTCCGGGGCCAGAAGGATTAATTAATATTTTTAATATCTAAGTGATTAGCTAAATACTATTCTTTTAAATTTTGCTTTAAAACTGACAGAGTTTTGTACAAACTTACCCTTACCCCACCCCTTTTATGTAAAACTAGCCTTCCGCCCGCGGTTTCACCCGCGCGTAATCTCTTTTTTCAAATTTCCCCCCTATCCCCCACATTTCCAGGATCACAAGTACCCTATGTTCACCGGGGATAGTGTAGCATTCCAAAAGTGAAAGAATTATTCAAACCTGTTCAGTAGTTTCAAAATTGTTATTCCCGCGGGAATGAGACGTTTCCCGTAGGAATTTTATAGCCTATGTCCTATTCCGGGTTATAAACTATACGTGTGCCAAACTTCATTTAAATCCGTTCAGCCGTTTAGGCGTGATTGAGTAACAAACATCCAAACATCTAAACATCCAAACATCTAGACTTTCGCATTTATAATATTAGTAGGATAAATAGAATTGTGTGACCTGTAATTAAACTCAGAACACCATCATTGAAATATATAGCTACCGAAGCTATGATAGCTAAATGATTCGACTTACCACGTAATTGGCTTCATTGATGCTAGCTTCCGCTACTTGTAGAGAAGCAAAAAAGTTTAGATCAATTTAGTTTAATTACCGTGAGTCCGGAGTTTAAGAAATTACTCTGTACAAAAATGAAACGTTTCCGTAAGTTATTTCGCAAATTATAAATAATTAACCAACATCTATCATATAAAAAATCCTACTAATATTATAAATGCGAAAGTCTGGATGTTTGTATGTTTGAATGTTTAGATGTTTGGATGTTTGGATGTTTGTTACTCAATCACGCCTAAATGGCTGAACGGATTTAGATGAAATTTGGCACATGTATAGTTTATAACCCGGAATAGGACATAGGCTATAAAATTCCTACGGGAAACGTGTAGGGAAGGAAGGATATTTGAAAAAGAGATTAAGCGCGGGTGAAACCGCGGGCGGAAGGCTAGTATTAGATATTTTTAAGATCTTACGCAGATATTGATAAACTCTCTAAATTAGGCAAGTGTAGTAAACAACACAAAGAGGCGATCATATTAAGGTTACTTATTTATTAAAGTGCACAAGCATATATAATAATGCAATTTCTATTTTCTGTTACTCTCATAAGTCGTAGCACACTCGAACAGCGCGTTAGATGGCCAAAGAGAGAGATCAAGCGCAAGACCAACTACTTGACGTGCTTACCAAGTTACTAAACGCCGTTAATTTTCAGACTCCAGATTATAAATAAACTAGCCTTTTGCTCGCGGCCGCGGTTACACCCGCGCGTAATTTCTTTTTTCAAATATCCCCCCCTTCCACCCACATATCCGGGATCAAAAGTACCCTATGTGACCCGGGGATAGTGTAGCTATCCAACAGTGAAAGAATTCAAATCGGTTCAGTAGTTTCGGAGCCTATTCAATACAAACAAACAATTAATAAAGTCTTTCCTCTTTATAATTTTATTATTAGTAAAGAAGTATAGACATAGATAAGTGAGTTTTGGTTTTAAGCAATTTTATTTACCATTACAGCCTACGATAGTCTAACAAAACATGACTAATAAAACCAAAGTACACGAGGATCTACGGTCAACGCGCATGGCATTAAGAAAACGATCAGCAAAAAGCATAAGGCACCCTCCTTGGTCACGGCGCGTACGCACACTGATTACCATTTACCAAGCACGGACTCTCCTTGCCGTTCCGTCCCTGCACCGATGAACATCGAGCCACCCATTGGAACCAGAGCTGGAATCGCTCCTATTTAGTGGTAGGAATCACGAAATGTGTGTAGATGAAACTCTTTATTGCACAAAACACTATAGGCCAAACTTGTATGCACTATAACAACAGGCTAGCTTAACCTGCGGCAGTGTGTGGCACTCGAGATTAAAGCTTTCCACTACTCACTAAAAACTCCCCGGTTTCCCTTTTCCATCACCCGATTGGGACGAGCTGGTTCCAGGCTTGTGGATATTAACCAGCCATAGAAAAAGACATGTTTATGCACACAAGTGTTTGTTTGTACCGTGCGGGAATTGAACACACCACGTCTGGTGTAATAGCCTACATATTAAAGTAATAGATATATTTCATCGTTAAATCATCATCATCGTTATTCATAAGATCAAGGCCTAAACGTAAATTATGAGTATAAAATATTTGGTTATTCTCAGATCAATGTATATTTGTGTTACCGGCCAAACCCGATTTCAGGACAAACTAGTTTGGCCTAGGCCAAACTAGTTAAGGGGGAGATCGACTCGGATGGATATAGGTTATAAGGCTTAGCCTTCGTGGTAATTTTTTTGAAACCCTGAAAACCTTTTTGTTTTTACTGTTTTTTGTTTTAACTATAATAATTATGTTGACTTAAATCAGTTTGGCATAGGCCAAACTAGTTTGTCCTGAAATCGGGTTTGGCCGGGAACATAATATGCAAGGTTGAGGAATAAAGCAATATTCATCAAAATGAAGTATCGATATTGGAATATAAGGTAATAAGTATTACTTCAACAAGACTCGTTTTGAAACGATGACGAAATCAGGTCAGCTCATGTCATCAGATCTCACATAGGCACAGAATACTTAATAGTATGTAGTAGATAGGCATGAGAGTGATATCTACATCGCCTAAATTATATTATGGTATTTTTTTATTTTCTTATACTATTTCAGTGTTGGCAGACAGGCACGCAGCCCATCTGATGGTAAGCGGCCAATGCGGCCTATTCCATTGAGGGACGCTTCACCTGGAAACGTCCCTCAATGTGCTGCCAGACTGTAGGCTTATAATTATGATCTAAGAGCCTTTGATTTCAAGTGTACTGGCTCCCACATTAATACTGCCGGAACACAGCCAGGGCTGTAAAGGCGGCAGATTTCACCTGTGGGGGTGGTAGCTAGCCAGTCGGACTCTGAAAAAGCCCTACCACCAACCAGACCCAAGGCAGGAATCGAACCCACGACCTCCGTATTTTATACCCTAACGGCTTAGCCACTGTTCCACGGAGGCGGTCAAGGTATAAAAGGTATGCAAGCAAATGTAACTAATGTTTGGATCTAACTTTCTAAAAGTAATGTTTTTTTAGAGGTGAAGATAATACAAATGTAAATATATAAATTTAATCTCAAAACAATAGATTTATACCTTTACAATTTATTTATTTATTATTTATTGTAGTTTGATTATATTATTATCAAGCAGGCAGGCAACAATATTCAATTTGAAAACATTTCGCTTACCTTTTTTGCAGGAAAATTGTAAGTCGCGTAGTTAGGTAGGTACGGTGATATTATAAAAAAAAACAGCAGTTTTTAAAAAACAATACGTTTAATCATTAAACCTTACAAGCGATAATGTTACTTGGGATTTCCTGAACACGCATTTTACAAGCCTGGTCTTCCTCGATCTTCCTTATTTCTTTTCGCACAAACTTGTCCACTGCTCTCTTCATTGCTTTAACAACGAGATGCAACAATATGATTGACAACAACACTAGTACCACTATTGAAAGTATTTCTAATCGTGTTACTTCCTCCATTACTTCGAAGTGCTTATGACCACTCTGAGCGTCCATCGTTGAGAAAAATATTTTGTCAAATAACCTTAATGTGTACCTATTTCACAATTAAGCATACTGCAAGTCAGAATTATTCAGGTGTCAAAAGGTAAGCAATATTAACAGCTAACATTGAATTGTTAACTAAAATGCTGATTGTGTAGTAATGTAATCGTGTCTCTACTTTTGCGTACATAGAGGATGTTAATAAAACATGTTTCTATTTAGAAATAACAGCGATAAATAATATATCGAGATCAAGTGATACTTATGAACGAGATCTCTAAAGATTGTATCGTTATCCAATTTATTTTTCTTTTGACCTCAATCTTGCGTGATAGTAATCGTACTTGATGAAGCTTAAGATGAAACATGTTTGCTCAGAAAAAGTAAAGCTTATTATTTACGCCGGCCTATATACCTACAAGTGCGTCGCCCAACCATATCTTTATTCAGTGTTATTAAGACCAAAGGCAAACGCGAAACCAGTTTTGGTCCGAAGCGATTCCTCGGGCAGCTCTTTGGGAATGCAAAAAGAAAAAACTTAACAAGCAAAGCGCGCAACTCCCGCGCACCACGCCGTGGAAACAAAAGCCTTTGTTGGGTTCCACGTATCCAGAACTGTAACGTTGCGGAATCCTATAACTAATCGAACGGATTGTTTAGCGAAATCTGATTACCTCGCTATTTCTTTGTTGTGCCCGGCTAATCGCCTTACAACGTGACCGAATTCGAGAAAGCGTTGCTGCACAAATGTTATGGCTAAGGAATACCATTGGTTTCATCATGTGGTCGATTTAAATTCTTTTGTCTTCTTAATAAATATTTCTCTTATCTTCATCGATAAGCATAATAATTATGTTTACCAAAGCTCAAAGATATCTTAGGGTTACCATAGTAATCAAGTCATATTCCCTCCATTAAGGGATGCATACGAAAAAACGCACATTTTAGTTTATATTCGAGCACGTTATGTTATCCGCGGATTATTATCGAATATACAAAAAGAAAATCCAACTGAAGAAGCTAATGTTACGATTTTTTCAAACCTATTCTTTCAGTTGATAAAATGCAATTAGGGATCTCTTGCTATTTATTTGACTAGCTAGTCATTTTATGGTATTGAAAATAACTGGAGTAAAAAAAAAAATATGAACACAGTGTATGAGTGTACCCAGTTTATGTAAAAATCTATGTACATAGTTTCTTCGATACTCTTCGACTACGACGAGTCTTCCTAGATATTTAGCTTCGTTCGCGTATGCATTTCCTGGGGGACCCTTAAACTACACATTATCTAGGACCTCTGCTATTTATTTGTTTACTCATAGTATCAGACACTGCAGTAGTGATAGCCGCACGATGTACGATTAGGTAACTCCTTGTTAGAAAACGCACGACTTCAGTGCACAATATGACGTATATATTTATTTCCACGTGACCGCACATATAATTGTTAATTGAGTTAGAAATACGGATGTCGTCATATGTTTACCGCACAGCACGGATACAATAGGTATCAATGGGCGATAGGAGCGCGGCAGCTGCCCATTGATGCGCGCGCGCAGCTGTGACCCGCGATAACCCGCGAGGCGCCGGCGAGCCCGGGACCGCGGTCTGCTCTCTATTTGTTACGTTTAGTCTAACGATGTTGCACTACTAATACTACCATTGCATTATTTGCATCAGGCCATAGTCAGGCATCCATATCCAGATATTGCACTACTAATGCTGCCAGTTGGGATCCATTTCTATACAGTATGTATGTACCGCCGTAAAAGTGTCTGCCGCAAAAGTTTTTGACCGCCTCCGTGGAACGGTGGCTAGCTGCTCGGGTATAAAAAACACGGAGATCGTGGGTTCGATTGCCGCCTTGGGTCTGGTTGGTGGTAGTGTTTTTTCAGAGTCCGACTGGCTAGCTACCACCCCCACAGGTGAAATCTGCCGCCATAACAGCTCTGGCTGTGTTCCGGCAATATTAATGTGGGAGCCAGTACACTTGAAATCAGAGACACACAACACATTGACGGAAGCTTCTAGGTGAAGCGTTCCTCAATGGAATAGGCCGCAGTGACCGCTTACCATCCATCAGGTCAGGTGGGCTGCGTGCCTGTCTGCCAACTACCATAGTATAAAAAAAATTTTTGGTGAGTAGGATGGATTTTTTAAAACCAGGTAACTAGAGGGTTATCCGAATAAAATTACATAGATAGAATAGGCAAACGCCCCTGAATGCAGCATGAAAGCTGCATTTGTAGATGTAACATATTTATAACAAACGTACATATAAGACTTAAATTAAATAGGCTTGAAAATCTTCCTGGGAACGTTATTTTTAAACTGTGATTACCTTGAACGTTAGTTTTAAACAACAGGTATAGATGCAATCATAGATAACAGAAACTGGATGCAATCAACTCTTTTAAAAAAGTAAAGTATCGGGTTATTAATGTCTCATTGCAGAGCAAAGGCATCTATCATTAAAATCAAGTTATTACATATTACTGACTTAATAACGCATAATTATGCGAGTTGGTGGTTACAAATCCAAACTATAGTAGAAAAATCAAGAATGTTTTTTATGCTAGATCAACTGGCAGACTGGCACGCACCCCACCTGTTGGTAAGCAGTCACTACGCCCTATTCCATTGAGGGACACTTCACCAGGAAACGACGCTCAATATGCTGCCACTAGGAAACGATGGTCCATGTACTTATACGAGTAAGAACTGCATCAAATAATAAACTATTATTGACACAAACCAAAAACCAAGAAATTACATTGTAAACTACTTCTAAAGTACGTAACGATAAGGGTTCTATGTCTTACCGAGCCTCACCTATACCACAGTTTAACAAACCATTTGTAATACTGTGCCTATTTCACGCTTTCTCGACACGATCATCACTCCGCGTCGTGCTTACTACGATGTCTGTTACGTGACTACCGCGTAACTTGCTTGTTAAGTAAGTGATCACGACCCACTGTTAACCTTTGACTTACGCAGTCACAAGTTAATTTCCTATGATACAGGTTAAAAAAAAAACAACTGACTATCGACAAAAAGTCTTCTGTCCGTTGTGACACTGGGGTTCCGATTATCGCGATTATACCGTAAATAAAATAAATGATTGCTATAGCTCTAATAAAAAAAGTTTTCATAAAATGAGATCTTTTGCTACTTGTGAAAATACTTTTTGTTCTAATACATTGTAATAATACAATTATGGCACTGATCAAGTTCAATCCCCAAGGTTTCTTTTTGAAGCTCAATCCTATTACTTTATTTTACACTCTGTGTAAATTACGTACTAAAATCTAGATACAAACTCATGGGTCTTAAAAAAGGTCATGGGCTTAAAATAGGGCTAACGGTCTCGTAACAAACGAACTTAAAATTCACCTTTCAAGCCAATACAAATTACCAATAAGTACAAATTATACCTTTTAGATAGACCTTCACATATTAGCGTCAATAATATTTAAATATAAGTCGTGCAGAATAAATAAGTCCTACCTTAATTGCTTCCACCTACAATCATTTTACTTTACTATCATTTTACTATTTAGTTTTCAAAATAATATCGCAATTTTATAATAGTAAAACAAATTAAGTTTTTGCATCTTCCCATTCCACAATGGACGTCTTTCTAAAGAGACTAATCCAGCTCTGTTTCCAGTTTGCATAGATTCAGAAACTCAGAACAACAGAGGTTACGAATTCGAACCCCGCAAAGTAAATAAATTGTGTGCATTTATATCATATTATATGTCGTGCACAAACTATACTCTGTATTGGTCTGGGTGTTTTTTGCGGAGTTTAATTTACCTATTTATTTATAAAAAAGTATTCATATTACATTATAATAAATCATATATAATATGGGACCTCCTGATACAAGTATCTGCGCATACTTAATAGACGGTCTCGATTACTCATGACATAATGTAATATTGTGATTGTAAATAATAAAAAAAACATTTTCATTTTCATACTATTTGTTATCAAACACACACAGCTTTGCTTGTTTGTCAGTGCGTGAGACTAATTTTATTTTAATAATAAGGATATTTTTATTGGTCATTTGTCTAAGTACCTACTATAGTCTAAACAACACGAAACGGTAGGTTTCTCCTCTGCCCATTCATCTCTGGTTACTGCCGCGAACAGCTGTGCGACGCGATTAGTTTTAATTGTCGCTATCACGCGTTCTGATTATTGCGGTTACGCAACCGCTCGTAAACATCCGACCGTTGAGACACCGAACTTCTATTCAATGTATTTTTTTTTAATTGTATATGATATAACAGCAGCCTTGGTTTACACATCATCATCATCAATTAGCCTTTACAAGGGAATTTCTCGATGACTCTCAGTCGCCACAAGGCAGCAGCTTATCCCTCTTCGGGTGCAAAAAAAAAAAAGATTATTGTATTGAAAGGGATAGCCCGCATAGCACATCTAAAGTCTTCCTGCAGCTATTTCCAAATCGTCACTCTATTTCTCAATACACTTAATAAATATGTGTCATGCTCTGTCATGCTCAATACTCGGACTGCCTCAGTAGTATCAAGGCTCAAGAATTTCGGAAAAGATGGCGAAGGAATGACTACGTGGTTCTTGACAGGTGTCAACCTACCTACTTTACTGCCAGACATTCAAACAGAAACTAATTACTCAAAATAAGTAAATAATAAGCCCTATCCGGGAATTTATCGCATCCCTAGGGGTGAATCTATTGTGGAGCAAAGTATAGCAGAATTCGGGTAAAAGGGTACACTGTTCTTAATTGCGACCCCGAGGGACACGATGGTGGTTTAGTGAGTAGGAGTGACGCTACTACCTACTTTGCAGTACAAGCGCTCAAACCTTATTCTAAAATCACCTATAAAATCGGTTCACATATCTTAAATATTTCATAATTGTCATAGATTCCTAGCAATCTAATATTGTAATGCAACTTGCAAGCAAGTAAGTATAGCTGTTGTCATGGGTGGTATCGCATGACGGGGTCTCGGGTCGGCGCCGGCGCGCTCGCTTGCACTCAACTTGCACCGAGACGCAACTCGACACCAGTATGCGTTACACTGCGCCGTATCAAGTGAAACAGTTAATGCGACGTCTTACATTGAATAAATACTAAGTAGAGTTAGTATTGTATAGAATTTCTGTAGGTAGAAATCACAACTGTGTGGTCCCCACGTCATTTTGGAGTTTTCATGAATTGTTTTTTTGTAGTTCGTTAACTAAGCTGCATGGCTGACTTAAGTAATGTAAATAGACAGAAACAATATTTAAGCATTATAATTTAATAACTTTTTAAGAAGTTTAACTTAATTGATTTCTGAATAAATAAAATCATTAACATTTCAATACAAAATAGAAAATGTTTTGCTTCAATTTACGTTTCAATAATTTATGTACTACTTCTTAGTATTATAATATTCACATGAAATATTCAAAATATCTGCTTAGGATTTTACGGAATTCTTCATCGATTTGTGTTCGTGTCATTTCCAACAAGCCAAGCATATAAAGGTAATTTCTAAATGCCGCGGGCCAACGAGGTCAAGTTGGATGCGGTTTGGCGCCAAAACAGCCCAGCTGCGCATACGCAACTATTTGCGGAAATACAGCGACGCGCAAACACGCAGCTGTAGTGATGGAGGATACGATCATCACAGATTAAAAATACTTCAATTAATTTTCTTTTTCGAAGAAATTTAAAACATGTTGGTATTCCATTTTGAATCTTTTTTATTATGATATCATTGATTTTGAAGGATAAAGTCATTATATTTAATTAGAAAATTGTAACAACAAATTCTTCCGCTTTTCTTCCGCTGTCGCAATATAAAAGAAAAAAATTAAAATAAATAGTTATAAGTCGAATATGAGTCTAATATAACGTCAATTTTGTTTGTTATTAGCAATACGAGTTCATATAACTTAATTATACGGGTATGGGTGCTGACTATTTTTTTTGTATTGTGGAACTTAAAAAAACTAAATAAATATTTTGATAAACGTCTTGGTAAAATCAAGATTATAAACCGGCTAATAAAGCCTCATCATTATAAATTACTAATTTTTACGATTCACAAGTGATTTATATAGTCTACCAATATAATTAATGATGTTTTTATTGAACACACTGACATACAAAGAATATTGTGGAAAAATTGTACAGGTATCAATATTAATCAAGGTCACATTTATACAAAATAATTATGGTCTCGATAGTGCCTTTAGGTGACTCTACCAAGATGGAATAATCCTGCCTATCCTCATGCAATCATGGCTTTATATTCTAATACCACTATCTCGTTAATACCCAGAGCCACCCATCTACTTTGAGCCTCCTGCAACCAAATTTCAGCTTAATGTACTATGTATCGCCCAACATTTGCAATACCGAAGGCCATCTCACATGTGTTGCCAACCCATAAAGAAGGAATACGCAACTTTTTTTAACACAAATGGCAAATGTATCTATTCATCGAGTATTAGCAATCTGCTCTGTAGTTGTGCGCCCGCGCACGGCAGCTCGCGTGTGGCCCATCACTACGTGTAGCGCGGTAGCTGCTGTCCCCGTGGCCTCAATTGCGGCTCGAAGTCAACTCAATCGAATGATTAATCGCATTTTCGACACTTATTGTATACAAATTAACAGTTAAGAGGACTGCCGACTGACCGTATTTGCAATGTTCTTTTCTATATTTTAATGTACATACTTTGATGATGTTTTTTTTAATGACCTTTTTAACTCTGCCATTCTCTGTTTAATGGATTCTGGCCGGAAATTATTTTAAAACGTTCAATATTGATTTTGTGAAACAGTTGTCACCATTAACATGGAATTATAAAAATAATTACGTTATTAAAAAAAAACAGATTAACAGTATTTTTAAATATAATTTCTATGCGTGGAAAAATAAATCAGGATGATGCAATGATAAAATGGTCCATTACAAAATAATTTAAGAGCAAACATTTAAATGTTCAATCCATATCATGTCAGTAAGATAAGTGATATATTATGTACAACTAAGTAGAAAATTAATTGTGTCGCAAAAATACTAGTAGATATAATTATGTATGCATATGAATGTATCTTTATCTAATTGACGCGTTGATGTCTTTTTACAGTCTCTTTCTTTTATAATGCATATTAAATTACTTTCTCTATATGTAGTGATAATACAAAAATATTATACTGACTAAACGACCAGTCACCAGTAACATTAACTTAAGAACGGTTAGCGTGAAGGCTTGACTGCAATGACATTCAATACAAATGCTTGACTGTCATAAATTTTCCAAACTAAAAGCCGACTTCTTGACATGGAGTAGAGATATTTTACCTAAGAAAACCCCTACATTTTACTACACTGTAAAGGATAACAGTCTCGTTAGGTTTCCAATAACATCCACAATAAGTCGTAACTTAGATCTGATCTGACATCGATGAAATATGTAACTGAAATATACATGTAAGCTTCTGAACCGCGAGCTTGAATTTAAAGTAACCTTTATTTTCATATATAAATGACACAAGAATTTATGGAAGCCTTAAACTAAATGGTATAATCAGATTTTTCGGTGTAAATTCTTAACTGCATCATATGTATAAGTATTATTGTAATATACTTTCTATCTGTTGAGGGTGTGTAGGGTACCAATATGTATCTTTAGAAATCGACACCGTTTAAGGGTTGAAACTGGAGATGGCAGTTTGTATGAAAGTTAGAGTCCGACCGAAGGTTCGGTTTCGGTTTCGGTTTCGGCCGAGTTTCGGCCAAAAATCAAGTTTCGGCTGCAGTTTCGGTTTCGGCCAAAAATGGCCGAAACTTTTGCCGAAACCGAAACTGATTTCGGAAGTTTTCGTGCACACTCGCCTAACTTCGTTTCTCGCGGCAACGCTTTGGCGGACGCTCGCAAACCTGTTTGGGAATTGTTGTACGCCGTTCGGATATCTCTTTAGCAATACAACATAGTCAGTGTGTTAAACAGTAACAATTAGTGATTCGATTATTGTTAACTGATAAACATTTTGCTATGAGAACTTAATTTGAAAAAAAAATAACCATTATTAATATTTTTTATTTTTATATTATCTTCCATATATACAAAAGAGGGAATGGACTGACTGACTGACTGACAGTCAACGCCCAGCCTAAACTTCAAGACCCAGGTACTTGAAAATTTGTACAAGGATTCTTTATAATGCGTAAGTTCCCACTAATAAGGGGTTTCTGGCAATTCACTCCCAAGGGGGTTAAAAAACGGTTGGAAGTTTGTATGAAACTTCGTAATTTTAAAAGTTACAGTCTTGAAAGTTGGGAAGTATATTTTTAGTTTGGTGTCAGTTTCAAATAAAAAGGTTATTTTTATAATATAGGGAGGGGGTGGGGGCAAACGAGCAAGTAGGTCACCTGATGGTAAGTGATCACCGCCGCCCATAAGCACCCAAAACCTCCGTGGGGTCGCAGGCGCGTTGCCCGCCTTTAAGGGTGGAATATGCTCGCTTCTTCATTTTGCATTGGTTTGAAAACACTGCGGGAAGCTGGTTCCATAGAATAGTCGTTCGCGGCAGAAAATGTCTGCGGAAACGTATGGTAGTTGATCGCCACTCGTCCAGGTGGTTTGGATGAAACTGCTTTTGTGGCGGGTAATACGGTGGTAAAATTTAGCAACAGGAATCGAATCAAATTCCTCGGAACACTCCCCAAGATATAGGCGGTAAAAGACGCACAGGGACGCAATGTCTCTACGCAATGCCAAAGAATCTAAGCAACCGGAAGACTTTCGGCACTGACAATCCGGGTTACTCGACGTTGGATACGATCAAAAGGTAGAAGTTGGTACTGTGGTGCTCCGGCCCAGAGATGGCAGCAGTACTCCATGTGAGGCCGAACTTGGGCTTCATAGAGTTAGAGGCGATGAGTCGGAGTAAAATACCACATTGCTTTACCTAGGACACCTAGTTTTTTTGAGGCAAGCTTAGCTTTTTCTTCCAGATAATCACGAAATTGAACGTCGCTCGAGATATCGACGCCGAGAATCCCAATGCTCGGTTGTATAACAAGACGAGTGCTCTCAAAATCGAGGGAAACGACAAATTCGGTTTTTTTTTTGTGGTAAACGCACAGACTTGTGTCTTTTTCGGGTTAAATTGGACCAGGTTAAGACATTCCCAAGAGGAGACCTCTTTTAAGAAAGTAACCATCTGAGACACAAGTCCGTTCCGACATTCTGTCACATGTGCGTTAGAAACATTTGCATGATCGGTGAAAGAAGTATCACTCGTACTGTCATCCGCATAGAAGGTGTTTTTATTTGAACCCCATGGGGGTTAAAAAGGTGTTTGAAATGTTGTTTACAGGAGTTTTTTATAATGTTTAAGTTCCCACTAAAAAGGGTTGTGGATATTACACTCCTCAAGGGGTCAATTTTTTATTTTAAATTTTCTAAAAGCGAGCTTCATAATGTGTAAGTTTCCACTAAGAAGGGGTTCATAGTGGTTTATAGAATGTAGTCTACGCGAGCGAAGCCACGGGCGGAAGTCTAGTATTAAATAAATGATTACAACAAAATTAATATATACCTACTGTGATTCCATTTGATGTCCCAATTATTGCAGGATAATGGGTAAAAAGCACCAAATTTCAGTATTTTAAGGAATTTTATACCTGACCACGTGAGTTTCGGTTTCGGTTTCGGTTTCGGCCGAAACTGAAGTCACGGCCGAACATTCGGTTACGGTTTCGGTTTCGGCCAGAAAACCAGTTTCGGTCGGACTCTAATTGAAAGTCAAATCAAATCAAAAGTCGCAGGCGGCCGCTAGTTCTGTATATAAATGAGGTGTATCTATCATAAGTATATTGAGGTTTTACTGAGTTCCTAGTTCGCATTCAATAACAACGGTCGAATGCTAGAACTGTTCCTAGATTTTCTGCAAAGCCCCCGCTCGTAGACAACGAAAATTGGACAAGACCAGGATCAAGATCTAATTTAGAGTCATGTAACATTTATCCACATTGAATTCAAATGAAACTGTTTACCATATTATTGTTACTTGAAAGCGATTTCGAACTTAAGATAAATCGTTTTAACCTCTGACAATAATTTTATATTCTATCCATGCCTTTGAGGCAAATATAATTGGATTTCCACTTGTACGGGCATCAATGCCTGCCTGATACGTATCGATTATTACGATTGGTACGCAAATGGTTCGCTGTTACAAACATTATAATCGGCAAAATTATCTATTATAATTGTTTTCGGCCATGTTTCGTAACCAAGTCAACAGTATTTGTTTAAATTGTATTATATGAAACTATGGCGAACTATGGCGAAGTTATCCGATGTTTGTCCATTCCTTATTAAATGCAGACTATTGATTTGGTGTTATAATTTGATTCCACTGCAACAACAACGTTACTGGGTATGGACTTATATAATTCTCAAGATTGACGTGCGAAAGTATTTTTTAAAAATCTATTTGCAGAATAAATGATTTCATTTCATTTCATTTCATTTCATTTCATTTCATTTCATTTCATTTCATTTCATTTCATTTCATTTCATTTCATTATGACGTTACTAAATCGCAGAGTATCTAATATCTACATATATGTACATAATATGTCAATAAATTGTCTTTAATCATTCAGTTGCTAATCCAGCGTTAATACATGCAAATAGCATGCATATATGAAGCGGATAAAGAGTTATTATGCTTAATGATATTATTAATAGCAACAACAAACAAGGCGGCGCGATCAAAACAAATTGTTGCCGCGTCATACGCACGTGTTCGCGTCACTGATGCCACAGTACTCCGAGTCAATCAGCTCTTAATAATAGATGTATTGTATGACATACTTTGGAAAGCATCCTTTGTTTTAACAAGAAAATATTAATAAGAAATAATCCCTGGACACAATATTCACACCCAATGTTATAGCTTATACTATGAGTGCCAAAAAACAAATAAACAGTACATATGTCCTTTTTCTTTAAATAAAAACAAACAATACAAACAAACTTGTCTATTTGTATTGGTCTGGATATATCTCTATGCATAATATTATGTATATATTTTTAAAATAAAGTATGTAAGTACCGTTTATATGTATGTTGTCTGATGCACCAGCTATGCTTAGTTTGGGATTAGGTGGCGCTAAGTAAATAATATCCAACGAAATTTATTGTAAATTACTTACAGGTTCCACAAATCTTAGCATTTCAACCGGATAATACCTACTGTATTTACTATTCTTTGAAAACTTTTGGACCCTAATTTTCTGTATCCATTTCGTATTTTACAACCTTAACGCAAGGTCAGTTATGATTACATCTTGCAGAAGATCACCGTGAAGTAGCACTAACAG
This sequence comes from Mecyna flavalis, assembly GCA_949319885.1. Taxonomy (NCBI): domain Eukaryota; kingdom Metazoa; phylum Arthropoda; class Insecta; order Lepidoptera; family Crambidae; genus Mecyna; species Mecyna flavalis. The sequence goes on from OX439439.1 coordinate 6,512,577, forward strand.
AGAACCTTCATTTTTTACTGCTAATGTTTTTTGTTTCAAAGCAGTGAGAAACAAGCCTCCATAGGCTACGCACGGTAACACGGTAACCATCAGGCGGGCAAAAGAACATAATTTAATATCTTGTAACGCGTAAAAAGTAGATAGCAATAACAAACCACTCCATTAGAATTACTTAGAAACCGTGTGTGTTTCATTTTACATAATCACGACGCCACTGAAGAATATGATTATATTGGTGAAAAGAATAGCTGGCAAAATACTAACCAATGCGAGACAAGCCCGCATTATGTGGAGAAATAGAGACATTGGTAAACAACAGCTGTCGGTAATATATTCGTACATAAATGTATAATGTGTCAGCCGAACGGCCTTGTCAAGTAACTGTTTCGGATTCGGAATAACCCGGCGCCCATTACTTATGCAAATCGATTTATAGAATATAACGAATTGACGCCACTGGCCGCTGGGCAACTATTTTGTAACATTATTATCTATGGCTTCGACGCGAATAAGCTTTCGAGTAGTAGTTAGTTTCGGGTTTTGACTTGCGAATTACAGCAAAATGAAATATGAAAGTAGATTCAATTTAAATCTATTATATTAACGTAAGTACGATTTCTACCGCCTCTGTGGAACATTAGTTTCTGGTTGGTGGTAGGACTTCAAAGTCTATATAGCCACCAGCCAGCCAGCCAGCACACGAATGAAATCTGCCACAATAACAGCTCTGGCTGTGTTCCGGCAACATTAATGTTGGAGCTAGTTCATTTAAAATAAAAACTCTACATTAGAGACTTCTCTACTACACTTACTTACTTACTGCACTGTAGACTTCTACAGTGTGGCAGAAAATTTAGGAATGCTTCTAGATTAGTCCATCAATTGAATAGACTACAGTTGCCGCTTACCATCAGGTAACATCAAAGAACAAACACATTACATTCTCAGAGGTAAAATGATGGTCCTATTTAACTTGCATTTGTAAATGCCGTTAAACCGTATATAATGTAGTACCTACCACCATTGCCTACCACCTTCATTTTTATAGAAGTGCATTTTTACAGTGCAGTAGACGGGCAAAGGAAACAATTTGGCACCTGGCAACCGTTTTGATTTGTACCTTCGAGTTCAAGTTTAGACCGTTGGTTTTGCGTTCTAGCATTTAGACGAACTTTGGTTTAAAAAAACGGTTATTGTTAAGAAGAAATTCTATAAAAAAATATCGAATTCCAGAATTGGTGTCCGATCTGAATTGATGTTTAAATCAGATCAAACGTCTATTCTGGACTTCTTATAAAAAATATGTATAAATTAAGATTAAAATATGCATAACATAAAAAAGAAAACCAAATAATTATGTAAAGAATTTCTTTGCGTCACGAGCGACTTAAAACAACTACGCACGTGTTGGTTGCTAGCAGATTTAATTTAATAGACTGGAATTTATAACGATAGTCCTTCTAAGTGGAATTCAACAATAATGCAAATTTAATATTTATAATTAGGCTGAGCATAGCTGCTTCACAGTAGTCACGTGTTGTATATAATTTGACTCTATGATTATGGGGATAAAGATTATAATTGATTGAGGCAAATGCATAACTAAAGTTGACCGTTACAGCCTTGCACCTGGCAGCTGGCCTAATCTCGGTCAACTGCCGACGTCACACCCGGAACCACATACCTATTGAGAATCATATGTTTTTTTATTTTATTTTTAATGATACAGAAAATTAATATTTAGTAGCAAAATGAGACAATACATTCTGCGAATTTATTTATATGAATGAGTGCTGATGTCACTGAATAGGTGTACCCAATCATTGATTCATATTTCCTTTATTCATATCTTTTATGACAAAGACTTGCTTTTTACGAGATAATATTACTTCTACATTTAAAGTAATCCTATGATCATCCTGAACATCCTCTCTCACAAGTTTCTCTGTATTTAGAATCGCTTAATTTCAGTGTTAAAATGTTCGTTGTTACAGAAAACATATATACATATATGTACAACTCAACCACCATCTCGACTGCAGGTACAAAAAATGTGTTTTCATTAAGATTTTCATATTTTATTTTATTTTTTAGTATTTGTAACTTTCAACGATCCTTGACAACCATTGTCGACAATATTCCAAGAAAATAAACTATGAAAAACATTCCAATACAAAATACTTATCTTAAACACTCGCACATTTAGCGCAGATTGTTGGATAGTGGTGAAACATTTGTATTTTCGTTAATCTTTTATTTAAGTGGTCCCGTCGTCGTTTGGAAGTGTCAACAATTTGTTTGACATGTGTCGGGTGTATGGATCGTAAACTACAATATTTACGAGAAAACATATTGAATTTTAAATGGCTTGCAGTTGGTAAGACTTTGGAAACGATTAGGAGAAAATTAAACGTAATTAAAACAAATTGTCTAGCTAAACTATGCAGTAACACCCAGTAATTGCAGACCTGAGCATTTTAAATATATTGCAGCTTCAACAATGCGTTCCTAAACAGCAATAGGTTAAATAGACGGACAGAAAATCAAACAGCGTTTCTTTCTTTCTTTATTTCTTTCTACAGAGATATTTTCAAACAAACGCTATTTTTGAACATTTCAGAACCAAGCTTAATGATTTTTTCTAAGTAATTTGAGACGCAAAAATGTCGCCATATCTATTAAAGATATTCTCCATCTCTATTTTTTTTTAAATAACTCGCTTTTTTACGGGTACTAACATAAAAATGCGAGTTATTTACAGCCTAAAGGCTTGACATCAACTGTCATATGAAGAATATTTAATAAATTATTAATTAATTTAAAGTTATGATAATAATAATAAAAACGATGTCGACAACACATCGTTAATGTGAGATTAATAATTCAGATACGATTATAATAGCACCATAACATACACCTAAAGATGATTCGTATCAAGTTTCAAGGCAATGTAAACGCAGATGTATATTAGAGCTCACTTTCTAATTAATATTCTCTATTCAGCTAAAAAATAATACTCGATGACAAGATATGTTTTTCAAATACCTTAGACTGATCAAGTATACCTATCTTTCACCTATAATCTACAAGGGGATCAAATTGAGAAATGTGAGTTCGGTCTTTCTGCAACCAGAGTTCTCGTAGCAAGATACTGTTGCCACACAATTTGTCTCATATCTGAAGACGGTCAAAGCGTAGACCTATAATAATGTCCTTTGTATGTATTGTTTGTATATTTAAAAGCTTCCCGCCAGCTTGCTTTTCCTATTGAAGAAAGATACTATTTCTAATATTATTCTTCTCCTCTAACATTCATCGCACGGTGAAGAAACAGTACGGGTAATTTTCACTTACAGTCAGTAAACATTCCTTAATATTTAATATGCCAATACGTCATTAATCGTTTTAAACAGGCGGAAAGCCGTTAGAAAAGAACATTTATTTTGTCTAGGGATTTCTAACCTTTAACCTGCCGTCTCGTGGGCACCGTTTAACCCCAAAGGCCAAATCGGTTGCTACGGCCATGTTAGATAAATGTTGAACGTGTTTGAAACGTCTAAATATTTATAAGAGACTAGAAAGAAAGTTCGTCGAGGATTTTATCAAGTTATTTGTTTTGGCATATTCATTTTGCTTATAGAGAACGGTTTTCTTAAAACGCCTGTAATTTTAAATATTTAAAGTAATTGAACTCATATTAAAAACTTTTTGGAGCACGTAATAGTACGAGTAATCATCGAAGGAACTTCAAAAAATTAGCAATTGACCACTTACTTACTTACTCCGCTGGATCAGCGACCCGAAGTGGATCTTGGCCTCCAACACGAGACGATGCCATGCTTCCTGTCTTGTGCAACCTCTTGCAAATTGATAGGCCCTAGCAACTCGAACAGCAAGCGTCCACTATATAATACCTATTAAATTCTGGATCAAACCACTGTACTCCAGTAACTTAGTAACACGCTGATACTTTTGAAATACTTAATCATTTCAAATACGAAGTACAAAAACTTAAAGCATATTTTAGCATCCTTAATAAAAAGTTAATAACATGTTTGGTTTAAAATACCTACTCTTCAAAGTAAATGTAACAGTTCGTTATCCGTTGAATTATGCATTTCGAAAGGTTTACGGTTAAACAATAAACTCGATCGATTCTAACCGCACCGCGAAACTAATCCTACAACAAAGAGTTACTTGAGAAACAATCATAAAGTTTTTATAAGCACGAGGTTTAATACCTCCACAAACAATCGACACGCCGTGTTCTAGCATCGAAGTGCCTGGTGACCCCATAATTAAGGCAGAGCTGTAAAACGACCATCAAAACTTCTCAAGATGAGTGGATGACTGCTGCAAACTTAAGATTATTTAAAAAGAGCATATGACTATTGAAAAACCTCTACGTTTCTAAATATAAGGTCGAGAATTCACTCGAGTAAGCCATATAGTTGAAAACGAACTCTGTGGTAAATGTGTAAAATCCGACCGACTCATAAATTATGCAGAGTATGACAGAATGTGTTTGTTGCAAGAGTTTTTACGATCGGAAACACCGAAACACGTGATTAACTCAGTCCTTTTGTGAGGTCAGGTGCTCCGGTTGCTAACCCTTTTGAGTTGTGAAATTTCTGTATTCCTAACAAAAACATTTCTAAGTTATAAGTATTATTGCGATATAGCGTTAGTACACGTTTACCTGTTGGAATATGAGATTCAATTACACTTTAAATTCAAATAGGACTTTACAAACATTGAGCATTTGATGGGGTTAGATGTTTGAAAGAGCTATATTTAAATAAAAAATTGCTCTATGTAACTAGATAGGTATTTTCAATATATTAAAATTATTATTGCCCTGTAACAGGAATTAAGGACTCACCATTGTACGAAATGAGTCGTCAAAATGTATCAGTGCAAGCAAAGCAGTTGCAGATCCCTAGACAAAAATAAAATTAAAAAGACCAAGACGTCATCACGCTCTGCCTAAGAAGGCCTTCGTGTGGTAGGTATTTGAGTAAATACGAATTAATACGATAAGTAGAGGTATATAGACATCCGATGACATAGTTTGATATGTTCTCTGTACACGTCGCGAACATTATTTATTCATAATTTCTCGCTGCGTGGATCGCTGGGCTAGTTACATTCCGTCGCGTCCAGCTGGCCGTATGGACACGTGCGGCAGTCACGACGAGGCCTCACGAAATTGACCATCACGACTCAGCCCGTCATGACCAACTCTATACAGAAAAAAATACTGTGGACTACATTATATCTCATTCCTCAGCGTTTCAAACGTCTTTTTTTTTATCTCGAGTTAAGATGGTCCTAGTTAGGCAGACGTTTTGTAAATGAACAAAAGGCGCTTGCACATGTGAGGATTTGAACTTCCCATTATCATATTTATCATACAACTTATGTAAATTCTTAGTAAAATAGGCTAGTGATCGTGTTTCTTTAAACTGTATAAGATAACCCGATCCTTATATATTATGACGATTAGGTATAATTCAATATTATAAATATTGTACGTTTTTGATAATTATATTGTTATCCCACCTGTATAAAGTACTTGATATATTGGTAAGTTAGGATACTAATTAATTAAATAATATATAAACTACTGTAGTTGACTGTAAGCAATATGTACGAGTTAAGAGGTATAAAAGATTACCAGACAAACAGATTTATTTTTACATTTATGATATTTGTATGATTAGTCTTCTTCCTCCTGCCCTGTTCCTCGTAATAGTATGAATTGAAAAAAATTCAGCAAACACGCATATTTATTACAACTTGTTTAAAGAAATGTTGTATTCGTTTGTAATGAAAAAGATTATCAGAAATGTTCTCTTCTATTTTGAATAATATCGATACACCACTATTTCAAAACCATCTTCAGTATAAAACGAAGGTATTTACAGAAGTACGTATACATATAGACAAGCACAATTGAAAGACAGACACATATCATTGGTGCGCGGGAGCAGGTCGGAGGTGAGAGCGGCGGCGCCCGCGTCGATATCAATTTGCTAATTCGCTCCGCAGACAGCTGCGCGGGCAGACACGATGATCTATAGCCTGATAGGTGCAGTCTGTACCCAGCCATTTGTATACTGTCACTCTTGTCTACTTGGCATAAGTAATAAACAATTATAAACCTTACCAGTACTACAATAATTGCATTTCTGGACGAATAGTGTAAGTTGTGTTGCTTGTATGCACATACTCCTAGTTACAAAATCGCTTCTAATACAAACAAGGTGTGTACACAAATGGAATTTAACACTTTGACTTACTTGTGTCGTTTCATTTTGTTTTACAAAATCTTACTCTATTTAAGCACCAGCATTTAAATGGACATCGTAAATAATAACACCGGGAAATAAATTAGTACGCTTATATTCTAAAGTACATAGCTAAATTGTTGAAAAAAAAAACACAAGAATCATGTCAAATTAAAATAAAAGAGCTGAAACAAATTAATCTTTCCATCTGATATATGTAGATAAACGAAACTGTCATAATAAAGTGGTAATTTGAAGTGTATCGACTTTGACTGTGATTAAGCTCAATATTTAATAAAGAGACGAGTAAAAAAGAATGAGAGGAAACATACAAAAATCACGTAGGGCCACATAATTGAAATCACTTTCAATTATTATCCATAATAACTTTAAAAGCGTCATCACTTGCAATAAGTTTAATCTCACGCAATGACAAGTGCGTCAGCTCAGACAGACTGCAGTGTTCCGTCAGCGTCGTGAATAGCGCGTGTTTACTGACAAGCTGGGCCTGCGACTCTTTACGCTCGTGCTCAACAAGTAGCTGGGTAACTGTTGCCAGAATATTGATTTTTACACATTTTATGTTGCTTTTGACCTTGTCATGTACATACGTTAGGTACTCATTCAATAAAATCATTTTTAGCAAACAAAAAATAGTTTATCTCCAAGAAAAATGTCAGTAGCTAATGTTAGCTTGATTAAAGAAAATAGCAGTAAAAAGAAATAAGTATTTGTTGACGACCTTTTTTTTTTCTCGTCCGTTGGTTAGAGAAAGAAAGAAAAATTGGCTTCTGAAATGGTAAAACAAACAAAATGAAAGTAATTGATTTAACTGTTTGGAAGATAAATGTTACTTTTGCCAATAAAATATGACTTTTAGCGCTCTTTCATGCGTGATTTTACTATCACTCACTGGCAACACTGCTGTAACCAGGATTATTTGCGTTCGGATGATGATCCTGCGCAGTGACGCGGATGCAGTCTGCGATAAGTCAAAACAGTAAATCGGGAATGATTTACTAACCAACTGTCTTACGGGTCTTTTTAGTTTACGCGGTTTCGAGGGGCAGATGAACTAAAACAGACATCTGTGGGCAATGTAATAAACTTGGCGATCTTGATCATGTAGCTGAAGCTCATGAAGGCATGATACTGGAAGAAAGATTCCCAATCGCATTTTTGTTTCGCAAGGCTTGCTATATTCTAACCTAGATATTTGTTGTATCATCTTGTGCATTTGCTGATAGTAAATTGTAGATCACAGTCCAGACAAAAATGTCAGTCGTCATAAAATCCTACCTTCATGGTGGGAACAGTCTACAATACATAATTAGACTGGACACAGATTATCAAATATTATGTATTTATGTAGTTTAATCGTCCGTTGTGTTTCCGAGTCTTATCATAGCTCTAAATTATTTAATCCTGAATGTAAATTTTAAATTGATAGATTTTTATCATTGACTAGAATAATTTTAATATTATTTTTTAAAACACATCTGACAACTCTTCATGTTAAAAATATCAAAAAATATTCATAAATGCCTATTCAAACAGTTTCGCCCTACAAAAACAGTGGTCTGTAATGTAAGCAGCGGAATATTAGCTCGTAGTAGATGCAAATAGGCAATATTCTGCCTGGAAACTACGACGATGGCCTTATTATACAGTAAAAGTCACATTTTGAGCCGCGTGACTATATCCATGAGTTCAGCTTCCACCATGATAAGGGATGACGAGCAACCGAATAAAGATTATAATTTAGAGTCAAGTATATTTTTTAAGTTCAGTTGTACGTATATATATTCAAGATTCGGTCATTGGTAAGACCACAGGTGAAATCTGCCGCCATTACAACTCTGGCTGTGTTCCAGCATTATTATTGTAGGAGCACTTGAAATCAAAGGCTCAAAGATCAGATGAGCCTATAGTGTGGCAGCACATTGAGCGCTTCCTTGTATAGTGTTCTTAATAGGCCGCAGTGGTCACTTACCGTCAGGTCAGCGTGCCTGCCTGCCAACTGATCTGGGATAAAAAAAGAGAGAGAAAGCATCTGGTGTGGGTCTATATAGGCTTAAATACTAGGTCGTGATCATGGTTGAATTCCCGTGTCCGGCAAAACCAAACCTGGTAATCAAGCCATTACCTATTTTGATTAGTGACTATGCGCGACAACATGATTTACAATGATGGAGGATTAATACTACCTTTAGGTAAGGGACAATTGGTTATTTAGCAGGCGGTCAGACATTGCCGGAAGCACGTGTTTCGCTTTGCATATGCAAACAATAATAGGAGCGTTGCCCATTCGATTTCGTTGCGTCATCGTGCGGCATCAGACGCTTTCAACTGAATTCAATAGACATGGATGCATAATGTTACTTAGTTACAAAACACTTCTGAAAACCACATGTCTAATATATTGCAGCGAATTCTGTTTTTTATAAATGCTTCCTTACCAAGTTTCTCAAACCGAACCCAATCTAGATTGGGATCAAAAGAATATGTGGTTTAATATCTTAACTTGTTCTATAACTGAAATATACAGAAATAGGTGTAACTTGTAGCAATGAAGTGTGCGTTGCTAAGTTAGACCATTTCTGCAAAACCAAAGTACTGAAGGTTCCTTCAGCAACTGTGCAGATTTCCTCAGGATGTTTTCACTCACTGCCGAGCCAAAGACAAATTCGTACTATTCCCAATCAAATCTTGATTAAAACATAGGCATCTATTTAGTTATAAAAAACATAAACTGTAGCCGTTGATCATCAATCGATGTCAAAATGATAAAATTTATAGCATCTTATATTTAAATCATGTACATAATTTATTCATACTTTTCCGCACCTAAAAAGATAAAATCTCGAAGTCCTTCAGACCGGTAGCTAATCTTGACTTGTTGACGTATATACAAAAAAAACTATGTTACACTGGCGCACACGCAATAGTAACAAACTACGTTGTATGTCCCTAGCTACGCTCTCAATCCAACAAACAAAATTTAAAATTACAAACAGAAAGCACCACCCTAACTCTTTAAAATGTATGCTCATAGTTAAAAATACAGTAATTCTATCGTGTTAACAAATTTTTCGCTCCCGATTTTATTAATACGTAAAGAAGCGCAGGTGGCCTAGGATTTTTTTCACACTGAATAAAATGAAACCTAAGTGGATTTCCTGAATCTAGAACGTCCACCTGTGGCTTACTTGAATACAGTGATAGAAAAATTAGCATTCGTCAAACTTTACTCGTATAAGGGAGCATACACACTGCCGAAAAAACATATTTTTGTTAAAAAAATCTATGCATAAAAAAAGACTGACTAACTGACAATCAACGCCTAGCCCGTGTTGTGTTTTTTTGTTTTTCCTGTAGTGAGAATGACTTATTGGTTTCATAAGTATGTGTGTGTGCATAAAAGACTATTGTACAATACATACTGACACCTATGTAGTTACTATTGTATTTAATATGTAAAAAGTGCCTTTTAGAACACTTTAATACTGATTTGAGTTGTTTTTATGTAATTTCAGTTGGCAGACATATACACACAGGCCACCTGATGTTGAGCTGCCACTGCGTATTCCATTATGGGACGCTTTGCCATCACCGCTTAATGTGCCGCCACAGTAGGTACAGACGCTTCTGATTTTCGAGCATTTTATATCATTTTGTTTTAGTAACGTAACGTGAGTATTCCTCACAAATATAACAAGGTGTGCTGACGTATTGTCCATATAAATATCTCAAAATCAGCTTTAGCAGGCACCAAGCTGTCGCGATGTCGGCGGCACAAAGAGATCGCAATCTCTGCTCCTTTGTCTCGTTCGACCGTCGACGTGCGCGTGCGCTATCGGAGTCGCGCCTCGTTACCGCATGCGTGATGGAGATCCGCCGATTGCGACATTGTGCGCATGACGTCATTTATTGTTCCGATGTCAGTTACAAAAGTTGCCGTGTTTTGTTTTGACCGGCGTAATGGTTGTGTAACATCGCCTGAATTCCGGCTGTTAAAAATAAGATTAAGCTCGATATGAAGAAGCCTGTGTATGTGTGTAAAGGCTTCATACCGTAGTAAGTGATGTTTATCCACTGTCTGAAGCTCATATTTGTATATGATAGGCCATCTGTAGGTGGCCAAAACTTAATTTGCCAGTTTCTGTTTTATTTGGCAGATTACAACATCAAATCTATAAAAATAAAAACATGCTGTTCTATGGTATTCTGGATACTTGATATTGATGGTACAATAAGGTTTACGATTAAAAGTGTTCACCCGCATTATGTTTCAAACTTTGATCGTTTGACGTATAAGAATGTAAAGCCTACGTAGTCTAAGGAGATGTGTAGATGAAGCGATACTTAAAACTCCCAGTAGACTTTTAAGATTTTATTCAAGCTGAGGTGCGATTTAACATGGAAAATATCTGTAACTTGTATATCTCAGCTAAGCAGCAGTAGTAGCAGTGGGCGCTAGAAGGTACTCTTGTAATGAAAGACGTGAAGATCAGTGCAGCTTACAGTTCTTGTATTCCTTGTTGTTGGGACACAAATTCACATCTCCATAGAACAGAAGTTCAGAAATATTCAGAACACAAATCGTTTTAACAATGAATCGACAAGGTATATTCTTATAAGCACCTTAGCCACAAGCTAGCGAGACCTGCGACTTTGTGTGGGCTTGAGGCGGAAAACGTTGGTAGCCCACTCCCACTGCACTGACTCGGTTACACGAAGAGACAAGCGAGTGCTGGCATTATAGCCTAAAAAAGCCTCTTTTAAACTTTTCTTTTGCGAAATTGTAGTAAGTATTTCAGGACCGGAGAAGTTAGCATTCTCGTCTTCAATAATTTTAAGGCAGGAAATTATAAGGGCAGTGAAATCCATTCAAGGGTATCGATTATTCCAACTGGACATTGTGCATGCTTTTTAGTATGAGCATTTGTACCCGATGAGTGTAATCAGAGCGGAGCCCACGGCGGCTCATTAGCGTGTTCGGAGGCACATGTTGCGCCTGCGCGGCACGTGGTCACCATCTTGCTGCCGCTCAATGCGCCGTTGTGCGCATCACATTTGCACAGCATCTGCGTAAGCACAGCTTTGAGGGAGGATTCAATGTTTAAGTGAGGTATGGAGGGTTATAAAATACGAAAAAACATTGAGTAGAACCTTTTGTTTCATATTTAGTCTTCATCACAATTTAAGGAATCAAAAATCACGTAAGTGTCAACATGGAAACAGATTGAAGGCAGAGTCCAATCAACAAGTCTTGAGTGGCGTAAGGTGGCAGTGGTAGAAGCTTAGCCATAAACTCGCAGAATCGACCCTCGATCAAAGAGTCTCTAATTGGCTCATCATCCAGATGACTGGATACCGGTAATCATTATACCAATGCACATTTCATCATCATCATCATCAGCCTGCTGCAGTCCACTGCTGGGCATAGAAATAGTTTATTTGACCTTATACAATGATTTTACAGTTGTAGTGAACATATTACATATTAATTTGCATACATAAATATAGTGGTAGTAGAAGATGACAACTACCCTCTGCGCTAGTTAAAAAACTGTGTTGCGGCAGAGTAGTATCTTCGTCAACTAGTGACTCAGTACAGTATAGGCCTGGCCACTTTGCTCGGCCCTCTACTATTCGCATCCATCTTCCGTCATTCATCCCGCGCAAACTCCACCTGGCCTGCGCAGTGCGCATTTACTTACTACTTTTATTTCTAAGCATTGGTTATAATATAATTAATGCGTTATAATCATTTACATCTATCCAGCTCACATCATGGCATAGCGACGGTTGCTCCTCATATGCAAACTGGCCACGTTGTCGCCGGCGTCCGCCGGATATCACATGGTAATGTGCAATATTTTAGCCTCCAAATGAATTGGCAAACAAATTAATATTCGAAACGTACTGCCATTTACTTAACGTTTAGTACATAATGAGTTGAGTATGCCTAAGAGATGATATTACGTGAATATATTTATCTCTACCATTCATTTATCCTTACCAAATAAATAAATCGTGTGAAATAAATATAATGAAATGGGATGAGCAAGCATATTGGTCCTGTATCTGGTCACAGAATATCTAAAAGTATGATGTGGTTGTTAATAATTTATATAAGCAAATGTTCGTTTATTTCGTGCCCTTAAGATTTCTATTTAAGTATTGTGAATATGTTTAATCGGAATCACCTACAAAACAGCAGTAAATTAACGTCACGGTGGCAAAGTTTCGTCACATTCATGTAAGAAAACAACTTTTTCACGCCACTACTGTATAGTCAAAATAACAATTCATAATTTAAATAAATGACTAGTATGTATCACCGATATTTTCCTAGAATCACGCAGAAGGAGTTATTTTAGCACCTGTCCAAATATCACGTGAATTTTCCATGCCGTCTGGCGACAGCGATACTTCCCGGACGAGGTGTCGCCCGTCCCGCCTGTCACACGCCTGACGTTTTGAGGTGAGCTAAAAAATATTATTATCTTAATAAAAAATAACTGGCCGAACAGACTATAACTGATATCTTGGTTTCATATTTGCGTCCGATTAGCCTTAGAACCAACTTAGAACACGTTAAAATGACTTTGACTGGCCCGATGCCCTATGCGCCAGGGGTCGTGAGTTCGAATCCCACCCAGTTCAAACACTTATGACGACTTCACTACGTGATGAACATTTGTGTTTGTTCTGTATCTGGATGTTTAATATATTTAATATATTTGTGTTACCTTCGTTATTTCTGACACCCATAACACAAACTTGCTTACTTTGGGGCCAGCCTAGATCAATGTATATGATGATGTCCATTATTTACATTTAAAAAAATTGTTAGAAAGTATTCATACTACTCATTTTTGAAAGTATAAATAATTAACGTTTAGAAAACTATACAATTTAAGAAAGATACAATTTAATAAAAGAGTTCAAACAAGTAATGGCACAACACAGACAGCCTAAAGTAATGTTTTACAGACAATCTTTCAGCAAGTTGGTAGTCTAAATACTGATCGATAAAAGGTACCAATATAATAATAATAAGTAAAATTTACCCCCTTAAAGTATGACGATTTTCAACGTCATTATTTATAGCTATCCCAATCGCAATCGCAACAATTCGTAGGTCCTATTGACTTTCTAATTTCTAAATCACGCTCACGTTGTCATGAAGATTTAGATAACAAATGTTTTGTTGTGTAGAGAAACTTAGGACCTTTAACCTGAAGATAATATTTTAAGTAGTCACGAAAACTTATCTATGACTATAGAGATGCTACGTGCAAATATGCCTTTTGAATGAGGTCTTAATGCTTAAAAAATTAAGAACAAACAATTCCATTTGACTAATAATATGTTAAGGTGAAGGTGTGGAAAATGAAAATGATGAATGAAATGTAATAAAATAAAATGATATGAAGGTCGAATAATGAAAATATTAGTAATACATAATAATAAAACGCAGAAAGAACTATTTTTATGTAAGTAGGATAAAAAAGCTATGCAGAAATGTGTTAAAAATGGATGAGCAGCGTGACAAAGAGAGATATGAATATATTTGGGTGGACAACAGAACTATTGAAAAAGAAAGATTGTTTGCAAGATAGATTTAACACTTTCAGTGCGTTGGCACAAAAACCTGAACTTGCCGCGACTGCGTTACGAACAAATACTGGTCGTACGTACCTAAGCCAGAAGTGCGTTACGACCAGTATTTTGACGCACCACGACCTGACTTCCAGGGCCTACACAGACGTGGAAACTCATCGTACCAAAGATTTTCTTTTTCAAACCTTTAGGTCATATCCCTGTTTATACACAACTGCCGTAGCACAGGGTTCTGAAGGATATTTTGGAAAATATAAGCATTTTTCGAAATCATTGATTTACGACCATATATTAGGCGTATAGCATAGAAGCGAAAAAATACTAGTGATGGGATCTAAACAGTTAAACAACAAATGATTGTTATCGATATTTTTTATTCAGACCTAAAAGATGTTACATATTTTTAACTAGAATATAATCAATTAAGGAAAAAAGTATGAAAATCGTTAGTTTACTTTCAATCATTATTAATATAATCTGAGGTAATTATTATATAATTCTTTGTTTTTAGCGTTTACTTAACCAATTGCGATTTTATAATTTGGCACCTGTCAATTTTACTTTTATATTAACCACAGAAATAACACAATATAAGATTTAATGACAAGTTTTTTTCGCGATCATTTCATTCTCGCGAGCCTCCAAAAATCTATCGATACGCGTGTCGATATTACAGGCAGAACTAGTGCGAACTGAGGCGCAAGCGGGTGGTTGCGGGGCTGGGGGGGTGCGTCAAAATACTGGTCGTACCGCACCAGACGAAAACAATTTCCTTTCTATGCGTTACGACCATTATTTTGCCGTACATTTTTTTTGCAGATTATTGTTCTACTAGAAACAACAAAAATGGGAATACCTCTATCTCTTTTATACACGTATGGGAACATAGAAAAATAGCCCCCGCACCAAGCGTAAAACAGGGACAGAGGGCTGCCGCGCTGGCGGAAAGGCGAATACGTCAAAATAGTGGTCGTAACGCACTGAATGTGTTAAAAGGAATGTACTTTAAAAAAGCATTTTACATAGGGGAACAGAGGTGACCTGTTAGCTTACCCAGTAAACCGGGGACAGGGCAAGTTATCAGGTGAAAGATCATGGCTCTGTAAAAATAACAATTTAGCCGGAGGCGAAGTGCCATGAACATTGGTAATAGTCGTAGTCGATTGAAATTTGAGAGTCATTACATCACGGCGGCGGTAATTACTGCTTCGGTGATTACACGCTTTCCAACCAAGCGACAGCTAATCAATTTGAATTTGGAAAACAAATACGAGAAATGTACAATTATTGCTGCATAAACACATAGTTGACCTACTGTTAAAATTTTAAATTGTTGGAACGGGTAGCTGAATTAATAAAAGGTTAGAAACCTTTTAAATAAACATAGTCTAATAAAAAATAAATTGTAATTTCGTCCAAATGAATATTTCGTATTTTTAGACCATTTTCAAATAGAAAATTCTCAACGACTTCAATAGTAATTTAAGGCAGTTACGTTGTATTGTTTAGATGTAATTTCTCCTCGAATACAAAATAAATTAACTTAGTCATTACACTCAGCCCATCTGTTGAGACATCCCCTGCCAAAATTACCACTATTTCGACTCAAAGTTGATTGAAACTGATATTTCTGGAACTGGCATCTTTGAAATCGCCGCCGCCATCTGCAAAGCAGATTCATACTCCTCGATTGCCCAAAATCCACACCAGATGGACGTGAGAACCGCATTCACATTTGTTTCTTAGAGAAAGCCTCGTTTGTGCTTTATGGTACCTTCTTATTTTTGGTACTTATTCATTAACTTGAACACGTGGGACCGGCTAGCAGATGTAACGTCGCTTAATGTTTCACAAAGAAGTTTAAATCGGTTTATTGGTTAACAACTGCCGGCACGGAAAATGCTATGACGTCATTAAACATCTACGAAAATATATCTCAACATTTGGTAATTGCCAATGAAAATAATGAAATGAAGTATCACCCTTTTAATATCCTTCTACAGAGCTAATACGGAATAACAAGAGAATTAATCACCCCGCTTACCAAATTCAAATTAGTGAGATATCACAAACCCGAGCTGTGTCCGAAAATATGAACCCCAAAAATGAAACCGAGATGGCGGCCAGAAAATTAACCACTTAGCGTGGTAAACAAGCCAATACCCATCATGCTAGCGATGACTATAGATTTTAATGCTGGAGTTCTTTCCCTGCAGTGGCAGCAGTGTAACATAAATAGGCTGTTACTATCCAATATGTGTAATGTATTCTGATATCTATTAAAGAAGCTCAAGAAATTCGCTACAAAATGACCTCAGAATATTCCGGTTCACGAATCCCGCGCAAGATTTTACTCTTTTTACCGCAGTCCCTGAGATACCTGGACGCACGCACGTGCATGCAGCTGCGCCCGCGCACGTGTGGAACTTGCGATTATATCCTCGATTTATGCGCCTCCATTACAATAATGCATTTTCGTCAGACAATGTCAGAGCCTTTCTGAATCTCTTTAAACTGAGGTCAGACTTCTTATTGTGTGCCGTTGCCAGTATCCATAATGTAGGACTGGTTAATAAGATAATAAAGTCTTTTAGGGCTTGCATTCGATATAACCATGTTTTCATTCGATATAACCATGTTTTAAATGTTCTTTTGGTTTTCTTTGGTTTGGTCATATTTTAATTAATACTTTTTAACAGATTAGGATAGGTTGATGTGCTGCTTACTTACTTTTTATGATTTTACGAATAACCAAAATTAACGACGTTAGAACCATAGTGATCCAAGTCACATTTTCAACTTTTTGAGAAAACGAGGGAAACGCGTTTGGATTTGTTCCTGAAATTGTCCTATTACAAAGTGACCAATATGAGTTTCCTTATGAAAATTGCTATAATAAGGACTTGGATCAGTGTGGCATGAAAAATATGTCTTTTTTTGGGATGTTAATAACAAAATATCGATTTTGACAAAAATGTCACTTGGATCACTATGGTTCTAACGTCGTCAATTATCCTATTGTCAAAGCTTTTAGAAACACGAAAAGGGAATCATCCCTGATAAATGTCAAAAATATATTTTTGACATTTTAAAAGAAGTTAATAATCCAAGATTATCTATTGTTCTTGAAGGGAACGCAAAGGTCTATCATCATTATTTCCTTAATAGCAATTAAATTGCAACCGTCAACTGTAAATGCTTACCAAACCATCGATGCGGTTAATCAGGGCTTTCATATTATCAATATCAACACATGCAGTGAAATCTCTCATTACGGAGATAGTGTGATACGCGAACTAATGTCCCATCTGTCGCTCGGTACACACATACGTTAATTACAATACTCACCGTTGGAGAATGAAATCGCATGGATGTGGCATTCGTGTCATGTAAGGGATAACTATGCTGAAATATTAGCCAACTCGATTTCAAGACTTCATTTCAATCAAGACTTTTTGACAGATTATTTTGCTGCTTTGCTTACTGTACATCACCATTTATCATGTTCATACATTACCACCAACAGCTGCAGGGAAAGGCCTGCATCATTGATATCAAGTTGTCGTCACAATGATGGGTACTGGCTTAATCACCATGCCTGCTTAATTGCCAAATGAGGGTTGGTGATCACAAACCCAATCTGTGTTTGAAAAATCCGACACAAGCTTTGCCCTAACCGGGAATTCAACCCAATACTCCAAGTACTCATACTTATCTACTCGTGCCATCGAGTTGCCTCTGCAATTAGATTTATAAAAAAAACTCTTGTACGTCTTTTTTTTCTACCTGTTATTAAAGACCTCGTTGATAAACAATGATATCTGTGTATATGTTGCGGTAGGGTATGATTTCAAGTATAATCTCTTATCCGTAGTGAGCAGAAGCTAACGAGTCAAAATTTCAGAAGGCAATGAATAGAATTTAAATTATACCTATTATCGGAAATTGAACTACCCCAATATTTGAGTAAACAATACTAAAGACTGAAGTTAACATAAAATATAAGTAATATTAGCAAAAAGGTGCATGCAAAATAGGATTTGTTTTTTAGTTATTAAACACATAGGTACAACTCACGTCATTATTTTAATATCCCTAAGTACACATATAAATTACGCTACAATATGATAAGATTGTTGATAAGTAAATCTTTAACTTATGTTCTTTCGTATGAATAAACAATCCCGCGTAAACACCTGCATGTACTGGTTCTATTATTGGATCACACGTGCAAATACTTTCGTACATATGTACTAAAGTATTTACTATCTGATAAAAATTTATGCTTTTATCTTCGGTACGAAATTCGGTACATATGACTAAAAATACCGGACGTGCAACTGCAGGTGTTTATCATGGCTTAGACAATTAAGATACTATGTTATTTTGTCTTTTCCGTCTTATTCTCTGCAAACTATTTATGGTGCACAATGGCTACAGTAGATAAAATACAGATGTTGGAGAATATGACATCTGTATTTGAAATTAAAATTAAAGGTGTTTATTTATCTCATTGGGACATAAAAACTATTTTCTGTATAGGTACTTACCATTTGAGTTCAATTTTAAAAAGCATTTTTTTTGTTTTTCATTTTATTTAAAAATCTCGATCTTAAATTCTTAATAGACTACGTCGCTCCATATGGAATTCAGTTAAAATTTCAATTCTAGGTATATTTAAAAAACAGACATGCAACGTATGGGATGATTAGTCTCATATGTGGATGTGGATCCAATTGTAGAACCTTAATGAACCTTCTATTTTAAGTTTCCACATAATATATGTATGACTGATGTTTTTTTTTCTAAAAGCTCAAGCAACTGCTTCGCATAGTGCCCCTGGCGTTAACATCTAAATTTCAAAACTATCGTACATACACTAGCCTTCCGCCCGCTGTTTCACCCGCGCGTAATTTCTTTTTCAAAATATTCCCCCCTTCCCCCCACATTTCTGAGATCAAATGTACCCTATGTCACCCGGGGATATTGAGCTTTCAAACAGTGAAAGAATTATTCAAATCGGTTCAGTAGTTTCGGAGCCTATTTAATAAACAAACAATCAAATCTTTCCTCTTTATAATATTAGTATAGATATAGATTTTGCTATTTATATCATGTTGCTAGTTGCAATAATATTATTAGCATTGTTTCATATTTATCAAGTTTAATATTCACACTATACAATGGGAAGTTGCCACATCCGCACATCGCTGAGCGCGAGGCCCCGGCGTCGGCAGCTCACCTATCGTTATCAGGCGCATGTGGCGCGCTACCGGCGCGATACCAATGTGCCTCACAGATTTGCGACTGGGAACAAATGTGCCGGTTCCTTGCACGTGCATGGGAACCGCTGCGCCGCACATGGCCCAGATAACGACTGTTTTATGAAATGTTTTACAACTAACGCTTATTGCTTTCTAAAGAAAGGTGATCGCCAAATGTGGGCGAACGCTTCCGCCAATCGGTGCACTCATAAACGCTGGCAATAAAACGTATTGTTTCTGTTTTCCGCGTCGGGCCATGTTGTAATTGTATCCTAGCATGTGTCAGGTGGTGGGTTTACGCTTGAACGGTCGTCAGACTAATCGGTTTCTCAGGTTCCAGTTCTTCCGCCTTTCTTTGACACATTTTCTTAAGCTGGTCTTTACTTTTAATAATTGTATTATTTGTGTTATTTCACAAACAATGAACTGTACCTCTGGATTTTTTCTATTTTCTATTGCCGCTTCATCCGATTTGATGGAAAATAGGTATCTAAAGTCGCTTTACACAAATCACACTGACTGTTTTACCATGATTTCAAAATCTGCTAGTTTCTAAAACTCATAGGATATTTTATGGAATCAACTAATTACTGCATTATTATAAAAACAGAATCAACTGCAACAATTGTGGTACTTTTCAATATTTGATCAATTGCCTTTACATAGCTTTGACCAATTAATTGCCTTTACATGTAGAAATTGAAACAAAATGACGTGACAAATGTTTCTTTTCTTGAAGTGAACATTAAAATAGAAAATGTAGAGCTTAAAAATAACAGTGAACCGTTCGTGACACGGACAAATGAGACGGATAGACAGACAGTTGGACACCTGGCGACTAATCATGCAGCATTCGGTAAGCCCATTACTGGATGGCCCTTGTGACGCAAATCATTTCTCATTGTCTCGTTATCGCTATCGGAGATTGATGATGAAGCACAGAGCCTGGGAGGCAGTATCTATTGAGGAGACAACATAAGTAATGCAAAAGCATTACAGATAAAGAGTTATCTGCTGGCTCCCCAGCCACTATACTACTAATATTAATAAAGCGATACGTCACAACCCCCCGGTTGTGACGTATCGCTTTATTAATACATAGTACTCGTAGAAGTCGTATAGTAGATTACCAGTGTGCTTAAAGTATTTTTAGGATTTGCTTTTGACTCTTTTCTATTCTTTATTTATTTACTTAATAAGTCACAAGTATAGGCACATGAATTGATACATTCATAATATAATTAATTTACAGTAGTAGAAACTAAAAGAAACAGTTCTGATATGCATCAAAACAACGGCGCATAAATAGCAATCGATGATAAATCAGTATTGATCTACTACAAAAGATGTCTATCCGCACAACAAAAAAATACTTTTGCGTACAAAAAAATTTAATATTTCTCCTTGTTTATAAAGATAGGACGTCAAGAAGTTTCCAGGCGCATTTGGCTAAACCTAAATTAAATCATAATATACCTAAGTACTTATTTACAGCAATCGTATTAATGCATTATATTATTCTAAGTGCAAAAGTATTAGTTGTTATGATAACACATTCTATCAATTAATTAAACTCAAATGCTGAGTAAGTACACTCGTGCTGATACGTATTTTATCTATGGAAATTATAACGGATTACTAGCACATTAGCGTCTTCAAAACACCTTCGTCATTTCAAGTAATCACTATTTTGATACAAACTTAGTACGATACTTGGTTAAGCTTGTAAAAATATACTTTCACATAACAAAGAGTTGTCGGTATCCCTTTAATTCTTCGTTAATACACTTTTTTTAATGCAGTGTTCTTAAGATCTTGGGATCGAATAACGAGTTGGAAGGCAATAAGGTAACACAACTGAACGGTAACGGTGCCTATTAAGACCCCCAAATCCATCTTCTACGCATTAACGAGAGCATAGTCCGCGAACGTCATCATTTCAGAGAATGAATTAGAATAACTCGAGTTAAGTTTACTAACTAGGAAAACCTACCCGAAATCTACCTCATGACATCGAGTTCAATGAAAGAGGCTTTTGTCATAAGGACAGCAGGATATTATATACATCACGTGTCATGCTATATCTTATGAAATATTCCCTCTCATATCTTGAACTAAAAATAAGACGTAGATAAATGACCATCACTGGCCAGCAGGCTCAAATGAGTGTGCACAGTCACCTCCCTAATCAAGTGGCGTACAAAGCGTTACAAAGTTTAATCCGGTTTGATACAAGCTGTATTAAATTATGCAAGTAATAAAATCCTATTCTGTGTCCGCGACAAAGCGACTCGTCTGGAGAACGCAATTTCTCAAAACATTGTCGCATCATTTTTCATTGCGTCAATCAGGAACTTGACTTTGCCGCTTAGGGGTGACACTGGTTCAATCGTATGCTTTCACATAGCAAACATTTATTAGATTTTTTACTTTAAAAATTCATACGTATTGCATACTGATGTTGGTTATCCTGCCCGTATTTAAGGTGCAAGGTATATATAGTTAAAATAAAATACAAAGAAAAATCTAAAGAAGAAGGGTGCATTCTTGTTAAGCATTCCAAAGAATTGGGCTACAGAGTTGCTTTTCGCTGTTGCATTTAGTTACTAAACCACTCGCACAACAAGGTATTACGATTAGGCAGTGAGTATACGTTTTAGTTTGCAAATTGCAAACAAGCAACCAAATAATCGGCAAGCATCGGTAGCGTGTGTAGCGTAGCGATTCTAAGAATATTTGCTGATTAAAAATTTATAAATATAAATAATGCATAGCACGGAAGAACCCTCTGTTAAAATTTGTATTTTGATAAATCAAAATTAATTTTTATATTATAAATTGCTGCAACCCAGTAAGTGCGTTTGTTATTTTCGCAATTCGTTTCTCTTTGCCTTTTATTTATTTCGTGTATTTCCAGCAAGCCATTTTCGTTGAAGCTGGTGATGTACATCCTTTATAACGCTGGCAGGGCTGTCTCATCAACTGTTAAATAGAGTGTGAGCCAATGAATATTTTTATTGACGCGTCCGACGGGTTTACTTGGTCACTCGTTGCTTCCACCACACGCTTGCACTCTCGCCAATTCGAACTGTGCTTGAACGTCTTAAGGTTAACTTTTGTAGGGAGACTGAAGTATGCACTTATAAAAATAAAATGTATCCTAATTACATCTACATAGAGTTGCAACTCGGTCATCATTGTCAAACGTCAAGTAACCCGAGACGAGTCATCAAAGTAATGTGCGCGAACAAGGAGATCTGCTGGACGATAAGTTCCTCTTGTACGTTTCTTATGCAAATATTGACATAGTGTTGGTATCATTAATCAGGCGAAATGTCAGGGGCTTGACAAAAAGCTGAATGTGCCCAGATGTAGTGTAGTTTCACGTGCACCGTGCGCCGACTGATATCAATCAACTCTATTTTATAGACCGGCCTTCTTGTTAACATTTGTAAGTAATATAGGATAATTACAAAACTTAGAATGTCTAAATATAAATTAAAACCTTTATCATAATTTCGTACATACAATTTTTTTTCTCAAGAATGTTAATGTAAAGGATTTTATGGCATTTTCCTCAAGCTATGGAAAAAACCTTTAAAACAATATAACCTAAGCAATAAAACATGAAGTTGCCTCGACGTACGCCCTGCAGCAAGGAAGCCAGTCACAATATTTACAAACCACGAAAAAGTGAAAACCCAAGCATGTGTTTTGCAGATTTGACGGTTACCGCTACGTACTACTGTGAATCATTCCAGCCAACCAATGCATGGTATTTGAATAAGCACAGATGTTCAACATTTATTGCGCGTTTTACCTAGATTTCTCATTCGTGAAATTTCTAACTTAATACCACAAAGAAAATGTAAAAAACGTAAGATTTATAACATCGAATAACTGGAAAATTTATTCTGCTTAATATTATTAAATATTTTCTGGTTACATTAAGTTTCATTTGTTCCTAGGTTTTATACAAATTCCAATAACTGCATGTTGCCGTATTAGTTATGTATAAAACTTATAACAAGACCGATGAATTATAACAATAAATTATTTACAATTCACACAGTAGAATAGAATAGAATAGAATAGAATAAGATTTATTTGATCCTTATCACAATCGCAGTACGTTCTTTGATCATGATTATTCTCAAAACAAGCAGTAGTTATGCAAACTATAAATATTTAATATTACATACATCAACGTTTGTAATTTTTTATTCACTAACATTTATCTAAAAGGGACAGCTAAAATAAGCAACTTTCTCGATTTACAATATTTTTTTTTAAATATTTGCTATATTTTAATGGGAAATATTTAAGTGTATATCCAAAAAAGCCTGAAACGTGCACGAAAATAAACCAAAGGTTAGATTAGGTTAGCAGTAGCAGTAATTCAATTTTTTTGATGCACGTTTCAGCCTTTTTTGGTGTACGTTCAGCGTTTTTTGGTGTACGGTTAAATACAAGCCTATTTTAATTATCAATCCTAATTATATTACACATTCAAATTATTATATTTATTCGACACTAATTAGTGGACATATAAAACAGAATCGTTGTGTTCCAAAATACTCTAATCTTTCACAGAAGAGCGAAACTCAAAGCGGCATACAGTGGTGTCGATGCGGTGGGCGGGCCGCCCTCGCCTGGGCGCCAAATGTGCGCGCCGCGCACGTGGCACGCACCGATATAGACGCTGCAGGGCTGTACGCACCCGGTACACGGTAGTTTATAGACCTTTTCCAGGGTAAAAATACAAGAAACTTCACACCTGGGGATATTTATTACAGTGTAACTTTTAAGGTAATCAATGGAAAAGTCAGAACGTAAATTGAGCGTTGAAACTTTCTTTAGAATAAAAGTGAATCGCTGAAATAATGTGTTAAGTTATGATGATCGACTGCACTATTTTTGATGTGCCTGTTATTAAGATAAAGTTTGTATAATTTACCTTAGTACAACACGGAACCTACATATGTATTATGTAGTTTATATGTATTTAGAAGATAATATTGGACTTGAGAGCTATGTTACACGATCTCGGGGATACTGTTATCACATGGTATCACATGTATACATTTTCTTTCACAGAAAAGTTACATTAAATGTGCATAGAACTTTCTTGTGAAAGAAAATGTTTACATGTAAAACATGAAAGAAGTAGATTAAAGATTCTCCTTACTTAATTGGTCCTATAATAGTAATCATGTCTTGATATGAAATGAATCAAAATATTTAACCTTTTCTGATCATGTTCCGATAGTGACATTGAACTAAATCCATATGATTAGTCAGCCCTAATACAACAACGGGCATAGTGTCCGACAATGGCGCATTGTGCAGAAGCCATGTGGCTGGAGCCATGTGCCCTCATATTAATATCACTTTTATACGTTAAAATACGTTTACATTATAGAACCCGTTCACAATTAGCTTTTGCTATTTAATTGCAGTTTAAGTGGCAATATCTTAATACAAAGTACAGAAAGAGTAAACCAGATCAACTTAACAGCTAGTGTTGCCCAAATTCAGTCTTGGTCTTGCAGTCTTGGTCTTGTTCTTGCGTTTTTGCAAGACCAAGACCAAGAACAAGACCGCGTATTTTTAGCAAGACCAAGACCAAGACTGACCGTGCAAGACTTGAGCAAGAACAAGACATAGCCTGCAAGACTCTTGCGTCTTGCAGCTAGGACTTAGCGCTATTTCACTGAGTAGTTAGGTGTAACAGTTCGGTGTATAGGTAGGTACAGATAAGTATTGTTCTTTAAAATACAGTCAAGTTATTGTAATTAATTTGTTTTTTTACATGTTTTAGCAAATGTAAGCTTATAAATCATAAATGTTTATTAAGAAACAGTTACTTCCATGGAAAACGACATATAGGTCAAATGATTTTTCGAATTTCTTATCAAATCTTCAGTTATTTATTAATCTGCTTGATCTTTACTATGGCTATGTTAATTCAAGCTCACAATGTTCCAATTCTAATACGTTTTTCTAAGATTTAAAGTAAACTTTAATAAATAGTAATAGACTAATAGGTAATTGCAAGACTTGCAAGACTCTTGCTGCAAGACCAAGACCAAGACCAAGACTGGGAGCGCAAGACCAAGACCAAGACCAAGACCAGGTGTATTGGCGCAAGACCAAGACCAAGACTGGCTAAGTCTCGTCTTGTTCTTGCATTTGGGCAACACTATTAACAGCACATGAATGCAGATTCTGTCACACTAGTGACGAAACACCTCTGCATATACTCACGGACTGCGAGTCATTGATGCACAAATGTAGCCTTATTCTGGGGAAGCACATTCTACAACCAGACGAGGCTAAAGATATCCTCCCTAAGAATATCCTCCTCTTTGTAAAAGAGGTAGGGTTTGGAGAGGAAATGTAATCTAAGTGGGTTCACAATAGATCAGAATTGGTCGCAGTGACTCTGAAAACACTAAGCCGCTATTAATAATAAAAAAAAAAACAGATCAATGTTTTTGACGATCGATTTGGTGTAAAAAAATTGGTTTTTACAATAGGAATCACGAATACGATTGCCGCACCGTTAAAAAACAAAATCAAAAAGGATTACAATTGGCTGACATTACAGTTTCCTTATTGTGGGGCCACATAGCGCTGTGTGAAAAATGTCTCAGGATATTTATTACGTAATTGTTATTATTTTATTTTATTTGGACTAAGCTAGCAAGCACTTGACCACAAAGTTGCCTGATGTTAAACAACTATGCGGTCTACGATAGAACGCGCTTGCTTAGGAAAAGCCCGCTGGTTATGTAAATTGTTCACGAAATTAGTTTTTAGACCGCAGCTAAAATCTCTACAAAACACGTGAGCAAACTCAGAGACAGGGTCCTGAAGCTTGCGTACATTTTTGCAATAAAATTATGGAAAATTAAATATTAAAAAATGTATTATAAAGCCTCATTATCGACCAAGACATGATGTAACATTGTTTACGTTGTTATCGCCTGTTTATTGCAATAGCATATAATATGTTGATGTCCAATATTTTTGAAACATGAATTGCGCCGTTGGATCTGAGAAAAAGTAGCATTACAACATAAAGAAGTACATTTACTGCGTATTTTGCAAGAGTAATAAAATCAGTTATAAATCAGTTTTTTATTATTGCCATTCCGCAGCAAACGTTGACATAATCCCAGCATTCTTCCGTGCATCTAGGCGGTGCCTTATCTGCAGTTAGAGGTGTAATAAAGGCGGCATTCACGGCCATAATGCTAGGTGTTGGTAATAAAAAGTGTTAGTTTATTAGGGCGTTTGCATACGCGCAGCTGTACCGCACTACTGCTCGTACGCAGCTGTGTGCGGCCCCGGTGTGCGGTGTGAAAAGCGCCGCTGTGCGATTCACAGACGAAACTCCCTTGTAGGGGAGCCGTGACACCCGGCTGCCAATGTGGATGCTGCTCAGCTGTGGGCCTGTGACTGCCACTTTTCTATCAAAAGTTAGAAACAAAAGACCATACTTATATTCGTAAAATGGAAGAATAGGCTGCCTATGAATCATCAATATGTTGTCGGTTTTATAAACCTAATAACATACAAAATTAAATGAAAAAGCCACTTTATTAAAAACTTTGTAAAACTATCAACAAATAAAGTACGATTACTTTCTTATCCGTCAAAATTAAGTCAGATTTTTTTTATGGAAATGGCGGAACTGAGTATTATTCATGAACCTTGATGAATACTCTAAGTTGGCTATCAAATTATTACATGATTTGCCACTTCTAATTCTAAATCGAAACTATCCATATATTTCAGTGGCTACTACTAATATTATGTAATTCTGTTATGTATGTAAGTAGACGTATACCTAGTAATAATTAGAATATGTGAGAATTGCTTTCTAAGGCTTTATTAATTCAAATCGAAATCACTATAGGTATAAGTTAGTCATGATTGTATCAAGAATGTAAAAAATTATATATGCCAGTAGGATGATAATAGATTTATCTCTCTTATTGTCATATGTTTTTTTTACATTAAGTCGAATAAATATACTAAGTTTTAAACCGTGCAATCAATTAAATATAATGAACGACAAAAGAACACCTGCCATCAATCAGTGGTAATTGTTTAAAACAATCGGCTCGCAAAAATCAACCCGGGTCATACATCATTACGCCTTGACTAGCTGCCCACTCATTTATCATCCGCTCAAGAGTTTCGCATTTTGATCTTAACAGTATTTAAAAATAAAATGTCATATACTACCTACATGAGTATGCACAGTCAAATTAATTGGCAAAAGACACGAACACAATCCATCGTGTGTAAATTGGATAATTTTATTTCTTTATATGGGTTAACAACAAACCTTCGTTAAACTGGTTTTATTTTCCATATTATTGCAATTTTAATCATATTAGAAACGATGTTTAATAATGAACACATTTGATATAAAGCATAACTCCATAATGCAAGCATAACTTCGACATAAATAATTATAATTTAAACCAGGACTGAGTAAATATTTGATGAAAAAAAAAACCTTTTCTATAATTACTGTCACAATAAATTGGATTTTAGTTTGCATTCTGCTAAATTATAAACCTACACTTATAAATCCACAAAGCTGATATGTCACTGTATTTATAACAATTAAAGTTTGAGTGCTATACAGAATATTGAACCTATAAAATAAATTTCGACATCTTTTATACAAAATATGTGTCTATTTTACTTAAAAATATGTACTTCTATGTAGAATTTGAAGAATCTAGTATACCTCAGATACCTCTTTGTTTGTCCATAATGTTAATTCAAATAATTTACACCCATTTATATTCCACATAGTTTGATACACGTGCAATAAAAAAAAAAACGTTAATATTGCAATAACGTCCTATACTGTACAATTGCTGAATACATTTCCGCGAGAAGCAGCAACATAATATTACAATGCACCAGCATCTCAACATTCTCAACCCAAAATAGTCAATACAATAGAGCGATAACGTCTTAGAAGCCAACAATAGAAAACAAATATGAATTCCCCAAACAACCGCTATCCAGAAGTAGAAGAGCACAAATAAACCAATCACTACGTCAAAACGTTTACAATGCACAATATCGCATCATCTGGAATTAGGGTCAGGAATAATTGACGCCGAGGTTTAAGGGCGTTCCTTTCACTAAAAAGCCGACATTCATAAAACCCTCATGAGGACGAAGTGAATCAAGATATCGTGCCCCATACACCTGGCTTTCACCCCGGTTTGGTCCGCAATTCAAAAGTCCTTGAAAAAACTCAATAATGCTTTCCACGGTTCATTGGTTCCATGAAGGGCATGAGAATATGGTGACTTATAATTTCATAGTTTCGATAGCGATCTGCAATGGATTTTCAAACAACTGAGTACTTGTTGACCGGTATGTAAATAATAATCAAATCATATTTGGGTTTGACCGATCAGTAGGCACGATTTTAATTTTTAACTTACTCGAAAAATAATCGACATTACAAAAACTACCCTATTTCACCGAATGTTTGATTATATCTAAAGAAGGATTTAGTTTTAACAATTCCAATATAACACAAGGAATAGGTTTTTTATACATTTTTTAGATGTAAAATATTCCTTGTGTTGTGTGTGTGAATTTTGAACATTTATAATCCCGTAAAAATCCCTCTAACTAAATCACTTACGAATCATAATCCAATGTCCATTCATCGCGACAACGAATGAGCAAAACGAATCCGTCTAATGGTCCTATAGTTCCTTTATCAGGGCGAGTTAAGTGCCTTCACAATAGCGGCAGCTCCCACGCCGTGTCACAACACCCCATACATATTAACCACTTAAACTTGACCCTTCCCTATTTGCAGCGTTTGCTCAACGATGTGAATCCGAGAGAGGTCTTTACAATCTGGTCAGCGAATTATAATATCGCGGGGTGACGTCACACGCTTATATTCGTACACAGGGTGGGTCAATCTGCTTTGATCCCCAGCTCTCGTAACAGAACCGATTGTGGGAAAATCGACACAGTTTTTGTTATAAATCTGTGGGAGTTTCGTTTTGACTGCAATGAATGGAACAGTGATTGCGCAAATAGTCGAAACGATTGAGACAAAAGATTCTTTGTGATACCTTCAGATATTTCATATAAACCTCTTGATAAATAAAATACATTGGAGGAGTAAGCATACTATTAATTATGTTATAAATCCTAAATGACATTAACACGATATCACGTCCAGATATAACAAGATGGCCAAATAAAGAAAATACTAGTACATTACATAATTATATCTATCAACTCATTATAACCAAAAATAGTGGACACATAAAAATAAAATAATGTTGCTTGCAAAACTACGTTTTAACTTTTTACAATTTTTCCATAATAAAGTATAATATTATTAGCCTTGATTGATTATTAATTATTTAAGTGGGGTACTTGCAAAACTTTTACCAAGTTGAAATTATCGATTTCATGGAAATTCATCAACTTATCTATAATGTATCAAAACTAAGAAACCATACCTAAAAGCTGAATGTAATAATTCAAGAAAAACTCACCCCACAGCATTAATGTAAAACCGTCACGTGACCGCCACGTGCCGCCCCCTCCACCACCCCCCACGTTCATTACTGCGATTGCGATGTATTTGTCCTCTGCACGCGCACGTGATCGGACGTCTGCATTATTAAATGCCTTTTACGCTTATTGCGAGTTAAGTCCCCCAACCATATCTATCCTACCCATGTTATTAATCTCCAGACAGGGTTGTTAATGAAACGGCTATATCAAATCCATGTAGCCGAAGAGGAAAAGAGCAGTCTAAAACCGTATTATCAAAATGTATTTATCATTTACTCGAAAGAGGCGGCGACCGATCTGCCCCACAGCATTTAAATTACATGTAACCAATACTACCACTCATAATGAGGTACACATTATGTGCGGTATTTAATAACTGCTTATCTGAGCACAGGTGTATTTAGCTCTCATTGTTATTATCTCTTCAATTAAATTAATAATTTAATCTCCATATAAGGCTGTGAATTAAAATTACATTTACCTTATTATTTGTCCAATAAAACAATCTGTACGCTTCGACTTACAGCTTACCTGTCCAGTTTTTTATAAATGCATTAAATTAACTATAGCGGAAGTTTTATTCAAGTACTTAAATTTACGTAAAGGTAAGTATCCATCATATCAATAAAGGTACATTAATATTAATGACAGATATTTACAATAACTATTGAAAGACATCTTTCAAGGTAAGAAACATCATATGTAAAGACCACAAATTATATTGCACCGTATAAGTGATACGGAGGAATAAATTTACATTGTTAACGTGTTATTTACCCATGACCTCCTGGTAGAATCCCAAATATGTACGAAGGCTCACACGGGTCGCGGGCCCAAGCCTGGTTCTCATAAGAAACCTCCTCTCTCACGGGCCTGAGTTCAACAAAATTATGTGGCGATTTACTTTCGGAATCCCATCACTCTCACGATTCGTGCATTCCCTGGTAATCGTTAAATAGTTTAGTATGCGAGTACAAGCTAATTTAGTTTCATTATAACGATAAAGAACTTGATAATTGGATCGTTTATTTTATACTTCGCGTCTTCAAAGTGTTATTAAAGGACTTTGCTGCACCGCGGAAGGTAATTCACAACATTGTTGCAATTTATTATTATTGAACTTGTCAGTCTTCCTGTTTTATAAAATGTATATCTAACTGCCTCGTTTAATCACATCGAAATAACCAGCGTACCAATAAACACTACCTTACCTTCACGAAAAGCCTGTTACCAGCTCTGATTCGACCATAGATATTAATTCCATGGATTCGATACAAATACGCTGTGTCACAAATAATGGTGTCACCTCGGTAGGCTTT
The DNA here is from genome assembly GCA_949319885.1 of Mecyna flavalis. Classification (NCBI taxonomy): domain Eukaryota; kingdom Metazoa; phylum Arthropoda; class Insecta; order Lepidoptera; family Crambidae; genus Mecyna; species Mecyna flavalis. The sequence goes on from OX439439.1 coordinate 6,543,672, forward strand.
TGTATTTTATTTAAAACTGTAAGTACTTTGAATAAAAGAGTTCCATTACAAAATAACATATTATTTTTGACGTTTCATTCAGTGGAATTTAGTATAGTAACAACTAATATTAAAGATTCGCAAGTGAAATTACAATGTGTCTTATACCTAAACACATTGTCTCATATAAATCAGATTTACTAGATAGGTACTAAGATATTTCTCACCTATTCATAAATCAATATGATTTGTGGAAGCAAAAAGAAAATTAACTTATCACGAAACCAAAATCACATCATTAACGATGATAATAACTGTTTCATTATATCACGAAGTTGGAATAAGGCGCGAGGTGCGCGTGCGCCGATCGCGTTGCCCGTAATTATCCCGGCGACCTGTGACCCGGCCTTCCCACGCCTTCGCATTCACACGAGAAGTTCACATTTCCCATAGGAACTTTGGTTGCGAGTTTCGAAAATTTGTTGAACGATCCAATTATGGAAGTGTGGGGTAAAGGATGGTTGGTTTATACAAGTTAGTGAAGCTCGGGTCAGACATAATGTTTGCTTTTAATGTTGCGGTGAAGAGTCTATGTTTTTGTCCAAGATGTGATTTGGACAACCTAATCACTAAGGAACCGCAATGTCGTAATGACCATTCTTAAATAAAAATGGATCTAAGGGCCGGTATTCAATGTAACCTTATCTTATTGCTTAAGTTAAGTATAACATTTGAGAAAAATATTACTTTTGACAGGTAAAAGTGTATGACTTTAGTGCCGCTTAACTTTAATCCTATAATGAAATACACTTAAGTCATACTTATTATCAATCTCGAATTAAGATCAAGATAAGTATATATTGAAATACCGGCCCTAACTTCGAAATGTGTCACTTAAATCTAATTACGAGGAAGATTCGAGAACAAACAACTGCTTGTTAAACCTATGTCAAAAAATATCGTTATTATTTTTTAGTGTTGTTGATTATCGTAAAGTTTCAAAAAATGATATCGAAGTATTATAATTTTTACTCGTATGAAACCTCTATTTTTGTGACGAGACACAACGGTAGATGCCGAGTTAGTAACATAGTACTGTTTCTTGTATAGTAACTGGCTTCATTATTGGAGTAACTTTATCTATATTGATCAAAGCAACATTTCAAATGCGCAGTGTGCATTAGATGCTAAACAAAGCCGTGCGCACACGCGCCGGCACGTGGCGGGAAAGCGCGTAATGAGCCCGCACCTGCACGTCACGAATTATGGGATTTCTCGCGCCCTCCCGTGGGACCGGGGAATCGAACTGTTTGCTCTGTCAATAAGTACACGCGGGGAAGTAATAACGGCTAGTCAATATCCCTTATAGCCTTAGGCTGGCCATTGTGGCTTTGCAAATAATAACTCAAAGTAATTTTATATCATGTGTACTTACATAGGTACTCCTAAAATGATTAAAATATTTTAAGTACTTACGCATGAAGTCGTATTGCTATTACGATTACGTTACTTATTGTTTTTATAGCCATTGAGATAAAGTTTTTAGATCTCTATGGATAAAGTAATATTGTAATCTTAAGGTATTACTCGTAAATATTTACTAATTTATTAAAATAAAAATTAATCAACCAATGTGTTGCTTTGAGTAAAACAATAGAATGACTCAATCAAATCGGATTTTATTGAGGAGGAAGATACAGGAAAATTTACTAGAAAAATACATATTAGGTAACTAACACTAGTAGGGAAAAAAAATTGACAGGAAAAAGTATTTTTTTTAAATCTATTTGCAGAATAAATTATTTCATTTCATTTACTTTTTCTATACCAAAAAAATTAAAACTGCAACAGACTTATTTATTTTATCAGAACGAAGTATGTTTGGCACCTAGTAAATAAACCCCACAAGCCAATAAGAACAAAATATTAAAGACCTTTTGTTCCACTAGCACCGTCGAATTCACATGCGATGATGCGGTATTCCTCATAACTGGAATCCTTTAGCAGTCTGTACAATGTAAACCAATAACAGCCTATTTCAATTAGTTAAAAAGGGGGTTGATCAAAAGTATTGTTTTCGAAAGCACTTTGACCGCATTTACACAATGAGTCGGTAATATCGGCGTGTATCAATCAGGGTGGATCACGCGATGGGAGCGGCACGCGCGCGGCACTCCCACGCACGCGCGTAGCAGCCCCGTGTCTAATGTAATGTAAAGACCTTAATGAGAACGCTGATTTTGCACAACGGCGCCGAATAAAAGGATATTGATTAGGCTGAATTTGAAAATCGTGCCGTATCGTATAAATCTTTTTTCTCTTAATGCTTGGTCCCGCTCTCAACTGGGTACGTTTGTACTTTTATCCAAGATTTGTAAAGTCCAGTTTATTAACTTTTCAGTTTAGTAGTCCAGTTTAGTGAAATGTAGTTATTACAGCGACTGCCGTTAGACCTCCATAAAGTTTGACAAGAGGGCCGGACCAATGGGATCATGGCTACACAGCCTTAATTTATAATCTGACTGTTCAGGTTTTCTCACAATGTAATATATGTTAGTGGTAAATAGGCACTTAAAAAAACTGTACGATCAACGACCTCACGCATGTGAAGCGGTGTTTGAAAACAATCGACTACCAAATATTTTTGCCGTATAAATAACAAGATAATATATTGGCGAAATAGCTTTCAAACAGTGAATTGAATGCCTGTGAAGGCAATTCAGCTTATTAACTTTAGATAACCTTATTGAACCGATTAAAACGTAGTAAAAAGGTAAAGTATCAGTATAATGTCAATCTGTAGGGCAAATAATGCCTCGGCCTACGTTATCATCATATTTATAATGGCAGGTAATATCTACTCACCACCTTTGGCTACTTTGAAGATCATAAATCTGAAATATTATGTATGTTGGACAAATCCGAAAGAAAGGAGATGTCCAAAAATGTATGGAACAAAAACCCAGAATCGACAGGAATGAAATGTATATCAATGGATTGACATTGAAATATAATATAATGTTACCAAGGGGGCAACTTTAAAATCGTTATAGTATAGGAGCTAGGAGCAAAACAAAATATGTAAAAAATTCGTATAAAACAGTAATAAAAATAAGTTTGTCGTTGTTTTAATGTTGTATCACTTTTGTTGTACATGATAATTATCATCAACACATTTCACAAGCAACAGCAACATAATAACAACATCATATTAAATCACAACATAACAAAGACTCTGTTTTTGGCCCATACACACTACAATCGTTATAGTACTGTGTGTTTTATTGGTAATTCTGTGGCTAAAGATTGCAAATATAATAAGTTTTAATGATATGCATAATTATAATAACAACGATATTCACACCCACAACATAACGTATTTTTATTATTTTTAAACGATTTTTAACATAATTATAATAACAACGATATTCACACCCACAACATAACGTATTTTTATTATTTTTAAACGATTTTTAACTTAGTTTTTTTGGCTTTTAGCTCCTCTACTATACCAATTATTATTTTATTTGCAATCTTTAACCACAGAATTACCAATAATACACACAGTACTATAACAATTGTAGTATCCATGGGCCAAAAGAAAAAATATATACAAAAAACAGTCTTTTTTATGTTGTGATTTAATATTCTGTTGTTATTATGTTGCTGTTGCTTGTGAAATGTGTTAATGATAACTATCATGTATAACACACGTGACACAACATTAAAACAACGTTATATTAAGCAACAACATGATGTAAACTTATTTTTATTATTGTTTTATACGAATTTCTTACTTATTTTATTTTGCTCCTAGCTCCTATACTATAACGATTTCAGGGTTGCCGCTTTGGCAACATTATATTATATTTTAATGCCAATCCATTGGTACACATTTCATTCCTGTCGATTCTGGGTTTTTTTTGGACATCACCTTTAGTCCGGCATAGTAAGTGAACCCAACTCCGACAACATAGTTAAGTAGGCTCTTACCAGCGATTAGGTGATTTTTAAAAAGGTAAAATCAAAGTTTTGGCTACCATCAGGACGTTTTATCGCAGTTTAAAAATTCAATCTTTTACTATCATTGCTTGTTAGATTTTATCGGCACATGATTACCGGAACCTCACAACCCGGCTACGCATACATACATAAATAAATAAAACTTGTTCTGGCAATTTAGCATTTCAAATTATAAAGTGTAACACAGTGGTCATTTCAACATTTGCTCGTTAAATAATTATCGTGAATTTCAAATGTTACTCGTAAAATATGCAAGTATTTTCAATAACTACTAAATGAATAAATAATAAGCAATCTATGAAAATATTATCATGCCATCATGTACAGGTTCTTAAGAATTTTATTTTTTTCGAAAAGATTGTACCTAATAAGCGGATATGACTTGTAAACTGTAGAAACAACACCAATTTCACACTCAAACGTACAAAGTGGTCTTCATAAATTGATTTTTACAACAGGACGTTGACGTGGAATCACATTTTTTGTTCCAGAAACCCTTATAATTTGCTTCGAGCCGTAAAAGCACCTTACGAGATGTCGCCGTTTCTAATTTTGTAAGGTGTTTATGTGGGTACCGATTTTTTCTTTTGCTTTTTCAACCTGTTGTCCCCAAATTGACAAAGGACGGTACCTGTTCGCTTAAGACAATATTCCATCAATTGCACTGTGAGATACTTTAGTTAAAATTGAAAAGTGGGAAAAAAAACAAAGTTGACGATAGCTTCGTACGTGAGGAGATAATAAGCCTCCGACGAAGGTGCGCAGGAGTTGTAAATTTAAATTCGTAGGTTACTATCCTGGCACGTTTTGACAACTCAGGTGACGTAGTTATTATTGTTCGTATTTGTTACGTGTTTATTTATATTATAACCAATGAAAGACGTGGCTACCTTGTCTGCATTGATTTCCTGTTAAATAAGACCTGCGAAGTATTTTCCTTTAAAATTTTGATATCCTTATTTTTTTAATATTTCCAAGATATTCTTGTCCATAATTTTGTATCTTCAAGGACTTCATAATCTCTTACTGTATATATCGCTCTACGCAGAATCTTTTATGCTTACTGTTACGAAATTGTTTATTGTGCAATATTATTAGCATAGATTTTATAATGAGAAGATGAGAACTGAAAAGGAGATCATTTTTTTTGGGCCTTTTCTGAAAGTGCCGGCCAACAAAAAAAATTGGTACGTATCGATAGAACTAGCCATTTGAAGCAATAGTTAATATGGCACGAAAGTTGTAGGATCGCTCTGAACTAAGTTATATAGGTTCTAAGATTCACTATTTTCATACATTTTATTGATTTCTGAAAGTGTCGGCTAAAAAAAAAAATTGGTACGTATCGATAGAACTAGCCATTTAAAGCAATAGTTAATATGGCACGAAAGTTGTGGGATCGCTCTGAACCAAGTTATTTATACTAATTCGATGATTGATCATTTTCCAACATTTATTGACTTTTGAAAGTGCCCGCCAACAAAAAGTAATTGTACACATTGCTAAAACTACCCATTTGATGCAATAGTTACTTGGCACGGAAGTTGTAGGATAGCTTTAAACCAAGTTATACTAAACAGTAATGGGCTAAGGGTTGATCCCTAGTGGACTCCGACAGTAGTGAGAAAGGGTTTTTTGTCCCCAACAGCGGTGCGACCTGCAGAAAAGGAATCGCTATACATATAGTGGATGACGTCAATATAAGCTTCAGGAACCCCCTTGGATCGCAATGCACACCAGATTATCGCACGAATAACACAGTCAAAGGCCTTCTCCATGTCTAGGAACAGGAGATGTAGAGGCGTATCCCTGTATCTCTCCATGGCGATCCTTAATGCAAAAACGGGATCCATGGTTCCATAGCGGGGGTTGAAGCCATATTGACTCTCCGAGAACGAACACACCTGCCGTATGCAAGAGTCGACTATCCGCTAAAAGAGTTCATGGTGTGGGATATGACCTTAATACCGCGGTAGCTGCCGAACTCCTGGACTGCTCACTTGCCTTTGAAGACCGAAGAGGGTGATGACACTCAGCTTCCACTGACTAGGATCCCCTCGGTGAGCATACGGTTTTAAAGGGATTCAGGAGAAGGTCAGGTGGATGGACCTATTTGTGTTGCTTTTTTAGCAGCTCATGGTAATACGAGCGACATTTCTCCTTTACCACGAGGTCCTCGCTTAACAGAATATCGCGAATTGGTAGCGAATTTGGTAGTGTCCTGTATCGCTTTCACTCAAGAACTTAAAACGTTCTAGGGTAAATAAGCTTCCGCCCCTCAGACCATTCTAGCTTATCATAATATGGCGGTTACAAAATGGTATCGCCTAGCTCTGGCTACAGCTTTCTTCCCGGCACGCTTCCTATCCCAGTGACTCTAGACTGGTTCACTGTCAGCTCCGGTGCACAGTGGGTCCAGTTTGAGTTTAACGCAATGACAAGTGGACAGTGTTGTGCAGTAAGACTGGGCCCCCAGTATGAAGTTGAATTGAAGTTGGCCACTTTTTCAATGTGGTGATATCTGATAAGATTAGTTTTAGCTATATTAAATACAATTCTATGTTTCACAGCACTTTCAGAAGTCAATAAATGTATGAAAAACTAACCCATGAAAATGATGAATCATCGAACTAGTATAACTTGGTTCAGAGCGATCCTACAAGTTTCATGCCATATTAACTATTGCTTCAAATGGCTAGTTCTAACAATGTTTATGATTATTTTTTGTTGGCCGGCACTTTCAGAAATTGATAAAATGTATGAAAATAGCCAATCTTTGACCTTGTATAACTTGGTTCAGAGCGATCCTACGACTTTCGTGCCATATTAACTATTGCTTCAAATGGCTAGTTCTATCGATATATACTATTATTTTTTGTTGGCCGGCACTTTGAGAAAAGGCCCAAAAATGTATGGAGCCTGAATGATCTCCTTTAATTTGCCCATGAATCAACAATTGAATTTTGTCGCTTTTTGAATATTTGAAATATCACTTCTTAACGTATGAGAATTTTAAGTACTTTGAATGTATACTTGTGTCTGTTATCTGTGATACTTATGATGAAACCTAATCAAATTATTTAGCTTTTTCATTATACCATTAAATACATAATAAATATTAATTTACATTAAAGGCGGTTCAAAAAACTTCTGTATTTTAAAAAGGAAAGTTAAATGATACCATCATTGCTTGGCTGACCATCATTAAATCGGCAGGTTAAATAATACGTTCATTGTGTTCAAATCAAAACTGTACCAAAAATTGCAAAAAAAAACTTTGTAAAAACGCAATGTAACATTAAGTCATTTTATTCTTCATCGGCGAATCAAGCGTGTTATTCGGACCAATTTATCTGGCACAATATACGACACTAAACGGGTCCGTCCAAATAACTCAAAATGAAGCAATCCACTACCTGAGTTCTTTACTCCCTGCCCAAGGTGACTCGTGACTTTTTGCCGTCGTTTTTTTTACGACCACGGTGATATTATCAAGGCTCGGACTGTGGTCGAGAGAAAAATACGTAACTATACAAAGTCTTTAAACGGTTTAGTGATCGCACAAGCCACCTTTGTTCTAAGCTATGCAATGATCTTACTTGGTATAAAGAGTCAAATTATACCGACAACGCTGTTCTCGAGTTAGGATAACTTTGGGAACAGACATAAGCTACGCGCGGGCAAAGCCGAATGTGGAAGCTAGCAAGTGATAAGAAAGAAAACCTTTAATAATACAGATAGTGTATACAGACACACCGTTAAATATAGTTCTACAACAGATAATATAAATCTACAAAAACATGACACCAATGCCAGCATTTAGATCGGTAAATAATACAGGACGAGCATGCTAAATAATACCAATTAAAATTTAACTAACATTAGTTAACAATAACAACATACCGAGATCTTTTCAATGGAAGAATTATTAAACTTGGCTATATTGTTTGCGAATAAAACTTTATAGATATTTCTAACGACTATAATAAAATCGACATGGAGTTAACGATGCTTGCCAGATTTTAATTAAAATTGAATTATAATTTCAGTTGATATAAATAAATTTAAAAATTAAAAAAGTTACCAATTAAGGTTTGCATTGCTCGTTCCTAATTATAAATGGGAACTCGGCCATTTAATTTTCCGAGATCAATAAGAAACGCGAACGCAATTTAAGTTAATTAAAAGACTCGGTAATAAAAATCTTGTAAATTTAAAGACCGAAATGATCTTAAAATGGCGACACGCCGGTTGAATTTTAAATAAGATTGGCGCTACAGTTTGCTACCAGTTGACATAAGCTCGGAGATAATAGTAGTTACACTGTTTTTTAAAGACGAGTTAAAAATATTACAAGAGTCTAAGCCATAACTTAAACGAGTATTTAAAAACGGTTATTTTTAAACAATAAACGGGCTATCCAAATTAAGAATATAATTCTTGACAAAGTATTCTTACTTTAGATAGTCGTCCCTCATAGCACCTCATTCAAAAACATCGTTTATTCTATTAAAACGATAACATAAGTAATGTCTGAGACTCAAGTAATACTGTGACTCGTTTACAAAATACAAGCGTTAGAGTAATTTTCTCGGTCGTTGTGCAGTTTGTCGTGATTAGATTTTAGATACCTATCGCGTTTTCGGTAGCTATCAAACGTGTTTGCGTGCCAACCACTTATCTAAACTGAAGCAGAACGTATAACTGACAACAACTTAAAAAACTTATATTGCAGCTAAAGGCCGTTAAGAGGAAAAGATCCGTATTCGATTCTTGGTCAATTAAATTAGCTGTGTGTCTCAGGAAACGACACCTAACACAGTGGGTTATTTAGTCAAGCTCAAGACTATCATTTTATATATATTATCGATTATTTAATTAGTATTTATTTATTTCTATCCATCAAGTAAAAGTATTGACCTGACCACATAACTATAATATCACTATCAGTTCAGATCGGCTAAACTTAATAAAATATTTTAAAAATCAGTCACACAATCTTAAAATTTATGTAACGAATCACGCTGCATAAGATTATTCATTAGGTCGATAGGATGTTAACGAATCAATTACAGTGCAAAAAGGTTGTCATATATGTATAGGTACCGGCTTCCACTCAGTCGCACCTGAGTGGAAGCCCAATTTATACAGCAATATTTTAGGGTTCCAGTTGCGAACCAAGTAAACCTTACATTTTAAGTACATGTTGCAATAGCCAATTTTGAAAGAAATACTACAACAAAACAAAACATTACCCTTGTACGAATATTACTAATGTGGAAACAAAAATTATACTTCAAAACTCCTTGTGTGCATGAATGAACGTTATGGATATATTGGCGATCCAGTGATTATAATGTTGGTTAGGCATTACAAACTTTATTTTTTTATTTCAGTAACAAATTACAACGGACTGTTTTTGCAATATACCTTTACGTTACACAAACATTACTGATGAGAATATTTTTATTTCAATATTTTATTATGTCACATAAATGTTGATAAGGATATCTCGTTACAAAATGTTCTGAACTTAAATATTCTTAAGCAGTTATTAAATTATTGTCGACCCAATTATGACCTTTAAGGTTTGTGATTAATCGAAATTATCGTCTCTACCTTAAATATTCTTACCTAGAAGCGTGAAGAAGTAAGTATCTTCCATTGTATCAACACAGTATAATACATATTTTTATTATTATATAACTTACCTTCAATAGTTTTTCTCCTTTGCCTCGGGCCTTGTCTTTTTGTCTTTTCATTATCAATAAAGTAAAGATAATCTATATGAGTATGTGTCATATAAAATGCATAATATAATGTAAATAAATAAATGCAAAACTGATAAGTGCATGGATTTAGATAAAGAATACTTAGTCATAGCTGATATTTGATTAATTTACCTACAGATTTTGAAGCTTATTTATCCGTTAGTTGCTGACATGACAACTACCACACTGAAGTAGGCGAAAAAAAATAACATTATACAGTGTATTATATTTGCTCTAAGCAAACTTTTCCCTTGCTTTAATTATTTCTTGCCCTTGTACTACACTAATATAAGAAAAAATAAAGCACGCTGAAACGGATTAACTATTAAAAAAAAACCGAAGTTGTGAGTTTTTTACAATAATAATGCCCATTTTTTCTTGTAAGGAAACCAGAAAAACGGACTTTACCACATAGACCCCAAATATCACAATGCCTGTTTCATCACAACATTTCTGCTAGTGCGCTGCTATCCTTGCATTTCAACTGGGGCTTTAACCACAAATCAAAATACATAGTAACATACTGAACCCCAGCGACTCATGCTTTGGTTTTTTTCTTCATCCTGCGCAAGCACAGCCTCCGGACCTGTCGTGTGACCGCGACAAGTGGATGCCGTCACGTACGGCTATTGTTCATCACAATACACCCCCCTCGTCTGGAACCTTCGGGTCTCCCACTGCACCCTGGACCGACAAATCGCTTAATCTATGTAATAACAATAATGTTCTTGGTTTATTTGGACATATTTAACTTTAATGTTATGCTTGCTGTTTTTTTTTTTTTTCAATCTAGGTTGTTGCTATACAGTCTTTTTTACTGTCTGGAATTTTATTATGCTTAATGATAAGATGACGGTTGATGGAATCATTAGTTTTCTCATCACTTGATTTTATTTAATACACAAGTAACTACATTCACTGCGTTTATAGTCAAATATAATTTAGAGCGTTATTATTTTAATATATTCTATTGGAAACTATTTTATGTAGGCATCATGTAACAATTCAGAATAGATTTTAAACAACTTAAATGATTTCATGTATAAAAATAAACATTGCACTATCTGTTGGTAGGTCAATTCAAAACACATTAATGCTCACATAGAGATATGAAAAATATTAAATACAACATGTGTCATAAAAGATTATTAATGAACACGTAATAAGAATAAGAAATAAATAGGTATATCATTGCCCCAATTAATCACTTAGCAAATATGAGTGCAAAGGTAGATAAACTTTTAATCTAATTGACTGATAAGATACGAGCGAAATGTAGAGCTAACGAATTTAGATACAATTTAAGTGCACTTGTACTTTCACCTCTATTATTTTTATACCTAATGTACCGGATCTTAGTGTACCGATTGTACTGATATTGAAGCAAAAGCATGGCTTAAACAAAAACAGAAAATACTTTACAAGAAAATAAAAGGCAAGGCATCTTATTTAAATTCTCTCGCACGAATGTCTAATAAAACATCACAGGCACAATTAATAGTAACTTTTCGTAACATATGTTTATTTTACACTGTAGACTTAAATAAAGATATCCAGCAACATTAAAAATATTTTGTGTTCGAACTACCAAAGCATAAACAATACAATAATGGGACCAGAAATAAACAACATAACAGACAGGACAAAGTGCATGTCATGAGCGCAACGGCCTTAGTCAGGGCCGCCCAGCGCAGGCAGACGGCGCCCGACGCCATGGGAAAAATCAGGCTTCGCCGCCCCCGCCCCGCGCGCCCATTGGGCCGCCCGGCACCGCCCCGCGCCCCACCCGCGCCCATAAATACTACGCCGCTACGCGCATCTCCTCATTCCTCGCTCGCGACTCGCGTCAGACGCACGTCCGTCTCCCCAGTGCAACATACGTGTTAGTGAACTCACGATGAAAGCGATAACAGCAGTGTGCGCCACCGGCGCCTCGGTCCCGGCAATCGCCAGCGGCCGCGTGCAGAGGCACCGCGACGGCGAAAACGCCGAGATCCAGATGTACCTGTCGAAGCTGCAGGACTTGGTGCCATTCATGCCGAAGAACAGGAAGATCTCGAAGCTGGAGGTGATCCAGCACGTGATCGACTACATCTGCGACCTGCAGTCGGCGCTGGAGAACCACCCGGCGATGGAGCAGTTCGACGCGGAAGGCGCGCTGGCGGCGCCGCCGTGCGCCGCGGCGCCGCAGCCGCGCCCGCGCCGCCCGCTCGGCCCGCGCGCCGCGCCCAACACCATCCTCCGCAACAACTCACCCAACTCCACGCAGGATCACAGAAATCAAACGGTGAGTCCCTTTTTCCTCGCCTTAACAACTATTCCCATTTTATAAAACAACAAAATTACTGTTCTTTTCAATAATATTTAGAGACCCAAATAGCAAATTAATTTTATTTACCAAAACTCCATGCTAGTAATACAGTCTCAATCTCACAAAATCTTTTTTTCTCATTGAGAACATATTATTTACTAAAATTATACAATAGTCTCTAAAATTAATAATAAACATATAAGCAAAATGTGATTGTACAAATTAATGACAAACTATTATTTTTTCTATGTCAACGCATTTTTCTGATTTATACAAAACGTGTATTCTCATAATCCGTTTTTTTTTTATACTAGGTCACTGTTTAATCGAAATTCTCAAATGCCAGTTAGTTAATTTGAATATGTTGAAAATGTTGTATTAACCTTAATGAACATTATTTCGATGAACAAATTATCATCAATCACTTTACAATCAAAGAATTTCAATGTATTCAGAATATATATTCACAAAATGTAAAATGTTACAAGTAATTACTCGCATTGCTGGTACTATTTCTAAATGCACTATCCGCCGCCAGATAAAGAGATACTGTTGCATAAAAAGTAAATGAAATCGGTTGCGTCGTGTTTTTGCCCGCGCACCTGCATGTTTCGCAAGCGCGGGAAGGTAAAAGCGGAGATGCCGAGTTTCACAACACGTGGCGACGGTCTAACAACTCGGTAAACAATCATGCAATTAGCCGACACCGACCTCACCGCTAATTATCTAGCCCTAGACCTTACAAATTATATTAAGCATCTCTAACAACTGCAAAAACTTTCCCGTTACACTAATCTCAATATTTCACACATCATGAATCCCGGCAAACATACTGTTATCAAAACAACCGCTTTGTAAACAACTACAATAATGTTCACTAGCAGCTATTCTAATACCGTTTCAATTACGGAGCTGTGCTTAAGAACGTTATGAAATCGTAGAATCGGTAAATGCGCAGTCGCAATCTAAACCGCTGTTCACGCATGCGTGACGGCTGTTTTGAATTTCAGCCTTGAAGCGCGGCCACCTGCGCCGGCGCCGCGTAAACGACCGTGTACTGACACACAATCTGAATATTCAACACATTATACTGCCTCGTTTAACATTCCGCTTGACACCTGCACGTGATTGCCGTGATTGCCTGGGCGTCCTCCTTGCCCAAAGGTTCTTCTCTTCTCTTGCGCGTTCCCAAGGCAAACACCCAAATGCATCGAGATTGTCATGAATGTGTGCGCGCGGCAGGTGCATCGCTAAGGATTTATTCGTACGGCTGCGATTACGAGCCTCAAGCGCAATGCGCGCTCGTTAATACTTGGTCGCGCCACGTAAATTTTAATCACTGCCAGTTGTTGGAACCGGGGAAATGTTCAAAACAAGCGTGATTTAGGAGACACAAGGTGCCTTGCTGAATTTACAGCACAAGAGTGCCCAGATCGAATAGGTACCTACATAAAATAATGAGACATTAACAACGAATCTCGCACACCTGGCCGCATAGATTGTCTGCTCAACACTGCAATAAAAAAGAACTGTTTGCAATTGAACGCAATTAAAGAACAAAACAATTATATGCACACAAATACCCAAATAAATTTAGAATCCAAATGATAATCCTAATTTATTATGAAACACACATCAACAAACATCCTCATTATAAAATGCGTGTCGAGACGAATTATTTCAAAACATGTTTGCATAAATTTAAAACTTTGGCGAAAGATCTTTCCTTTTTTAACCGCATCTTTCTTGCTACATCTCCGACAAACCCAATAAATTACCGTTCAGACGAACCACACTCGTTTAATTGCCCCGGGGCGCCGGTGATATCGAGATACCGTCGATATTTAAGTAAATAACGCCTACAAACAATATAGGAACTATCGGAATGTCGACTAATCGGACCGCATTCCTGAATCACAAATGCGAAGCATTCGTTCTCGCAAGGACATTAGAATTTGTTGACTTTGGGTCCTGATGTCGAGCGATATGCGGTATGAGCGGTATCGAATGAATTCGTGAGATGTGTTTATAAGAGCGTGTGGCTGGAGGCGATCGTGGCGATATCGGAGGCTCAGCGTGCGCGTCGTGAGGCGGCATTTCACGGCGGTATCTGGCGGGCCATCGGCGCTGTGCCACAAACCTCCGTCACGAGCATACGCCACTGCTATCGCGGCCGTAATTGTAGCCCGCAGCTGCTCGGCCGCGGGCGCTTACGAGGTCGTGGGACCTATCGCAAACTTGCTCGACGGACGAATGTACTTTTACTTCTTTGTCGCGCTTAATCGGAGTAAACCACGACTCCGCTTCGTACTTTATTGCTCAGATCGCCCTTTCACCTTCAATGATAAATGTCAGCGCCGGCACGATCGTGCAGTGCTATTTGACTTTTCGCTCCGACCATAATAAGCTGTTAAGTATCATAATGAGCACAGCTAGGCATGTAATCCGTCGCGGTTGCACCCCCATTTATTACGCCCATTCAAAAGCTCTACCCCATTCATCCTCGCTACAACGACCGTATCTTTTTTAAATGGACATAATTCGTTTATTTATGGTCTTTGTTTATTGAGAGAAAGTTTCACGTTCTCGATCTTGACTTTGGTACATGTCAATATCACTTAGTCATCCAATTACGACCCGCATCGTTCCTTTCAGAATCAATTAAGAACCCTTCGATGCCGTTATCTGACTTCCGAATAAACATTGTGTTAGAATCCTCGTCGGAACGTTGAATGGGTTCGATAGAACACGATCGAGACTATGGCTATGAGCGATTGCTAAATCTTCCTTTGGTGGCAGAGGGCTTTGCGCCTGGGCGTTCCAGCTTGCGCGCCCACGCAGCGCGGCCGGCGCGGATAGACAACACTAACGAGTCGCCAGGTGTCCGCGCCCACGCTCCCTCGCTCCTCTGAATATCTTTGTCTCCGCGCACTTCGCGCATAAATCGCGTACGTGAAAGTTTTACGAGCACCTTTACGCTTCTCCGAACCAATAAACAGAGCGGACGAGGCCGGTAGACAATGCAGTTGAACCGCAAAATGTCTCGGCAAATCTCCGCACACGTGCATCGATTCCGCTGATAGCTTGGATTCCATCGGCGACGGATCGATCGAGGGCATTGTGCGGGTAACGGTCGTTCGCAGCTGCGTGTGAGCACACGTGACGGCGCCGGTGGCCGGATAGCTAAATAAATGCGATGTACATACCTATTCATTATCCGACGACAATGCTCCACTCATAAAGGGATTTCACGTGTGCGCTCTCGCGAAGTCCCGATCCGTTCGGGACATGTGTGCTCTCCCTTCGATATGTGTCCGTAAATAGGGTGTGGCCACGTGCGGCCGTTCAGCTGTGTCGCGGATGTACGCGGACGGGAAACGGTAATCCAACACTTGCTGATACTTAGAAACCTATACTGGAACTGCTGCACCACTTCTGTAAACATCCACCTTAGTTTCGGCGCTTCACGTGTACGAGGCGCCCGGTAATGAAGCAATCACTCGTGGCGGAGTCGCCTGCGCCGACGCATATTGGGGTAGCGGAATAACCGGCCCATTGTCCGGGCACTAATGAATTAAAGCGTTGTTGAAACAAAGCGCATATGTGGTGACAGATGGCAGGACGCGGGCGGGATGCGCATGTGCCACCCGATACTCTATTTGTCGCAATCACTTATAGTAGCAGCAAAATTAACAGGCGATTAATTTTAATGAGCCCTACATGTAATAAAAAACCTTTTGATATGGAATCAACTACAACAACATACTGGCATTTGATTATTTTGAGTAAAGTCATTTCTAGTAAGCCATGTGCGCGCGCATCTGTGCAATGATTGGTAGCTGCACCCTCGTTTAGCGATTACATGGGTTCACCTTCTGTTCCTATGTCAAACGAAACCCTTCATTAATAAATTGATACACCCACTCCACGGTGGTTAGATGTTTTAGCGGTACTTATTGTTGTTTTTCGTTTGTTACAGACACCTGAAAAGCAGAACCAGCCGGACAGGCCGTCGTGCTAAGTGACGTAGGCTAAGAGACATTATTTATGGTAAAGTGTAAGATATACCTCTTGCGGCGAGCCCGTGGAGGAGGCCGAGACGCCCGGTGGGCCGCGGCATCAGTTCCAGTGAACATCATCTTGCGATGATATCCTATGTACGATCTCGTTACGATCAGTAAACTACTTTAAATATAGTAATTGTTTCGTGGCATTACGCTGAAGACTAAGTGCATTGCAATGCAATCGCCCGTCGTCGTCAGCTGGACGCGGCGGATTGTTTTGTTATATTTTTTATGTAAAAAGCTTTACTAGTTATTAGAACTATGTATGTACATTTTCAAGTTTGTAAATAACAATGTATGTTGAGTGGTTTGTGGAACACCTTAAGGCAGCTAAACAGATCCCTCGAAATAAATGATACAGATCCAAATTCTTTAAAATCTTTTCTGACTTGTAACTTTTTCTGTGGAGATATAGAAAATGTTTTACAAATTATAAAAAAAAGATAATTATTTGTAACAAATTCTGTCTTAGATTTTTTATTATAAAACGATGCTTCCAATTATATCAAAGAAGTGAATCAATTCTAAGTTGGTTTACATTTATAATTTTATTATCTAAGTTATAATTTCAAGAGTGTGATTTTGCATGGCGATTTTGTTTCTATTAGTTTATAATTAATATTTTGTAAGTGCATAACGCAATCTTTATTATTAATTTATATTTTGCGTTCAGCACAAACTATATTTTGTAAATAGTGTATTAAAAAGAAAGATTATAAAAAATTTAGCAAAAAATTATCAATCTGAAAACTTTAATGTTTTATTTTGAATATAAGGTGAAGATGCTTTAATTATCTTATATAATTCTTATTAATTATGATGTATTATATTTTAAAATAGACTGTTACAGTTTTAGTTGAGCGATGCGTTGTGGGCAGACAAATTGTGTTGTTTGTTTGGTATGATTTGTGTGAAGGCGCGCTTGCGCAGCCGCCTCACTTCCGAACTTCCAATAAGTCACAAATTGTATCAGTTTGATCTATATTTCACAATTTATTCGTCCATGTTTTCCTTTTTATTTAGTTGTAAACTACGCACTGATTTTTTCGATAAGTACCATTAAATCAATGAGACAGAAAATAAAAAATATAATTGACACTATTTTGAATTTTTATTTCCACCACTTCACAAAATCTAGACGCTGATCAGATAAAATTGAGTAAGCTATATACATAGGCAACCAGAAAATATAAGAACAAGATAAACCTATACATACATAACTATTTACAACTCTAGCAATATTATAACTCAAATAAAAAACATTTTCAAAGTTGGCTTCGATCACGATTCACGCCTTCCCTAGAATTTTGATGCTGATACGCCTAAAACATAAGTGCATGCCTTAACACCCTACGATCAACATTCTTGAAAAATACTCTGAACGTAATAGGTATAGACAAAAATAACCAAGAAGGCTTTAAAAAATAAAATATCTTTGGTAAGATCGCGCGATTACGTCACACGGCCAATTATCGCCACTCAATATTTGGTCAGCTGCGTGTGTACTTTATTGTTCAACAATGACGCACAAGCAAAAATGAACCTTAAAATTACTGTATAAAGTTAGATTTCTATCAGCAAAGAAACTGAATTGGCTTTAAATTATTATGGACTTTAAATGCACTCACAGTAAGGTAGAATTTGTTGAATCAAATAAAAATCGCAGAATTACATGAACATTTGCTAGCAAACGTTAGCACAATACCGTCACTCCGTTAAACAATACGGCTAATTACTAATGGATAAACAAACAAAACAAATTCGGTACAAAAAGTGATGCTTGCGACCCTGCCAGGATTCGAACCTGGAATCTTCTGATCCGTAGTCAGACGCGTTATCCGTTGCGCCACAGGGCCGGTTGCTGTAAATGCTGAAATTTGGTATTGGGTTCCAATTATATCTTTTTGAACATACTCGTACTACACACTATACAACCCAAAGTTGTGTGATTTTTGAAAAGCCGACAAAAACTACAACGCAATATTGATACCATAACATTAATAATGTACCCATTACATTTACATAACATAATTTGAAGTTTATTCTGTAATATTCCAAAAATGCATTCACTAGTTATTTCGATATACCTACTTCCACTTATGATAGTGACAGGTAGTATGGTGTGTCGTCCCTAGGGCAGCCAGCGAATTCAATACAGTCAACTACAAATCATAAAGTAAATACAAATAAAGTAATTATACAAATAATAATTTGAAATTGACATAAATCCTTTATAGCCACTTTTATGGATTTGTGGATGTAGTGTTTACTGTGTTAATGGATGATTGCATAAAAATATATATGAATCGGTAATTTTTTTTCACTATAAAAAAATCTGTGATTATATGATATCGAATTCTAGCGTCCACCCACGCCTAGGCGGGAATCGAATCCATGACCACCGGCTTAGCCCGTATGGAAAATTACCTACAGTTCCACAAAGACAGCTGTTATCGAAATCTTTCATAAGTTACATAACCAGCCATAAACTTTACAGTTACGTATTAAAAACGATAAAGTGAGGTTCAATTTGGAGCCCACCGATCCAGACCAGTACACAACACAGCAATTTAGTAGGAAGTCTCACCGCGTGATGCGGTCACATCGATAACGCCCGATAATGAGATTACCACACTACACCGCACAGGTGCGCCGCGTGGCCTTCAGATTTCGATATAATCCCCGCTAATAGATCAGCTTTGTAATACACTTAATTGCTTCGAACTAATTGATATTATATACACACCGGCACAATTAGCGGAACACAAAAAAAAAGCAGGATTTTAAAATCTTTTACATACTTGAGGAACTGGCTAGTTATGATATTTTTTTAATTTATTGTCAAATTTAAAAATAGAAAATTAGATGACATACACTTTTTTCATTCATTTGTTTTATTTTCCCGAACAATACGTTTTGTCAACTTGTTCGAGTAATAACTACGTAACTGTAATTTTTTTGAAAAATTGCACTTAATGGTTTTTTATAAATTTGTTATTCTATAGGCAATTTTGTTTATTAAAAGCTCTTTATTATGCCTGACTTAACATCACTGGAAATCATTAGAGCTGATGAAATGAGAAGAAATGGCCATACCTACAGATCGATTGCCCCAAGGCTTCGTCGACCAGTATCAACGATTCATCGCAGCATCCAGCGGTACAGATCGTCTAATTCTCTTGTGAGGAGGAGGGGTCAAGGTAGAAAAAGATGTACATCGAGGCGAGATGACAGTTTTTTACAAATTGGAGTTCGTAGGAATACGCGACTAACGGCTGTACAAGCTCGAAATGAACTGGAAGATGTTCGAGGAGTACGAGTAAGTGAGCGTACAGTTCGCAGGAGATTTGAAGAAGTTGGTTTGGGGTCGTATATACCTGCCAAAGGCCCAAAACTTGAGAGACGTCACCGCGTAAACCG
Organism: Mecyna flavalis; assembly: GCA_949319885.1. Taxonomy (NCBI): domain Eukaryota; kingdom Metazoa; phylum Arthropoda; class Insecta; order Lepidoptera; family Crambidae; genus Mecyna; species Mecyna flavalis. The sequence goes on from OX439439.1 coordinate 6,563,240, forward strand.
ATTAAGCTATGCGCGAGAACATCGTCATTGGGATTTGAACGAATGGCAGCAGGTTCTCTTTACTGATGAGTGCAGAGTTCTTTTAAAACAGATCGATGGGAGACAGCGAATATGGAGACGCAAAGGAGAACGCCACATACAGTCTAATTTTGAACACACAGTGGCTTATGGTGGCGGCTCGATTATGGTTTGGGGAGGGATATGTTTGGGAGTTCGCACGGAGTTAGTGATAGTCACAGGAGGGACCATGACAGCAGATCGATACATCAGAGACATTTTAGAAGAACATGTTGTACCATTTGCCCCATTTATTGGTGACGACTTTATTCTAATGCAAGATAATGCTCGTGCTCATAGTGCACAATCGGTACAGGCATATCTGAGCCACGTAGGTATGCCGGTGATGCAGTGGCCAGCAAATTCCCCCGATATGAATCCGATAGAGCATGTCTGGGACTTGCTAAAAAGAGGGGTTAAATCCAGAATGCCACCCCCCAACAATCTGAATGAACTTGGAAACGCATTACTTGAGGAGTGGGAGCGGTTGCCTCAAGAAATCATCGATAACATAATCTGTAGCATGCCCAGACGAATGGAAACCGTAATCAGAGCAAGAGGGGGAAACACTCGTTATTAATTTTGCTTTAATTTTATTGTTAAATCATTTAATGCTTACTTTTTTTATTTTTTGTGATGGTTCATAATCATCTAAAAATTTCACTTATTTCAAATTTCTTTATTTTTCAATAAAAAACAACGAAGACTTTTCAAAGTCGTTGTTAAAAGATGTTAATCAATTTGTTATTTTGTGTCTAATTACATTTTCGTCAAATATATGCGTTATTATCTCATAGTCTCACTTTTTTTTCTGTTCCGCTAATTGTGCCGGTGTGTATATTATTCTATTTTTAAGGCATATGTTGTGATGACGTAGATATGCCGTCATCGCGGTAAGCCATTATTATGATTTGGTTTAGTGATTTTCATCATTGTAGCGATATGTATATCTAGTGTTTCTGCAAATTTAGGCGATTTGAATTCCTCGCATATTAAAAACACAGTAAAATAGAGTAGAACGCAACACTAGCATCAATGCAACCAAAGCGACCACAAGTTCTGGTACATCCTTCAGGTACATCATACTGTATGCAGTATAAACCTGATAACTCCCAAACTAAGTGCAATTTAAAAAATTACGATGACATGAGTGTAGAGTGTACACCATGAAAAAAAACAAATGTGAGTAAATAGATGATGATATTGTATAAAATCTTATATTACAGAGTAGCCCCTGAGTTGGAAGAACTTCCAACTCAGGGGCCAGGGTACCAGATGAGAGGCCTCAAAAATACCTACCTGATTCCATTATAATTTATTACAGACATGAAATGCGGAGAATCGTTAGCAATAGTTCAAGGTCAAAAACAGATCGCATGTGACTTTGGACATAGCAAAAGGATGAGTAATGCACAAATTCCGAGGCAGTTTTTGCTTTGCCAATTCCTCAATCAATCAATCAGCCTCACATTCACAGAATCTCAAAGCATGACCTCTTACCGGAATAACTAAAGTCTACGCCTCTTAAGAATGTGCATGGCTGGGAATACAAAACGCAAACTAAATAACCATTCGCGGCATAACACGTAAGCCATTACGCAGTTCAATTCGTGCGATGACATAACAAGACAACCGATAGTACCGACATTATGGCGCTAACACACAGGTGTGCAGCGCTACGACCTTCGCTTTTTGTTGCACGTATAACCTCGGCTTAACTAATCACCAGCCTCTTATTATAAAAATACGATTTCTAATAGCTATTGTTAACCATGGTCGGTCAAAACCTTTTGACATCTACCAACAGGTTCTTCAGCGAATCTGTCAGTCTTGCCAAAGGTCAGCTGGTGCATTAAGTATGATAGGTCTGTACTAAATTACATTTAACTTTAGTAGTTTTTGACGATTCATTTAGTGCTGTCCCCGTCGTCATCATTCTTCATCACTTTTTTCTATCTCTGTAATTTTTCCCACCCCGCTACAAAAATGTCTTTCGACACAATTTCAGCTATACATCACATTTGTGTCCGTCGGCATTCATTTAAAAAAAGGGAAGTATATACAAATATTTGAAGTACAAAATGGCCGCTTCAGCGCCATGGTTGAGCGGTAAAAATACTGCTTTTATCGGGCGATAACAGGTGAAGTGGGCGCATATCAGCACCCGGTCGCGGAGAGAATCGCATTACACGCATCAGACTTCGGAGTGCTTGCTTTAGCGGACGGCTGACGTAGTCCGTTACTGGTTGTATGGCTCCGGTGAACAAGCACTTGTAGGCAAACGATCATTTACCTGACTTGTTCACAGGTTAACTGAGGTCGCCGAAATCTAACAGCAAGACGAAGATTCTTGAAAATTATCGTGAAAGAACAACGCAAGAAGTTGTATGGGCGCTGTCCCCACCCACCAACAGACTTGGCACTAGTTTCAATATTATTATGACTTTCCATATAAAGGCAAATAACCATTTTTAATCCAAAAAATGACGGGGTATTCAAAAACAATAAAACCGTGCTTATGCCGTATGCCTAAGATTCATAATTGCGCTGTAAGTGTCTAGCTTCAAGAAGACTTGACGGTAAAATATTTTTTAAGATTATATTTTGATTGAACACTTTTATTTAGGCCAGGGGGGTTACTCTTGATCGCTTGCATATTATTTTCACAATTAACTGTGTCAAAAAAATACTTGAAAAATACAACATTCAAATTCGATTTGCGCGAAATCCCCATTCCTACGCGGATGTCGTCATACAAAAAAAAGATCAGTATGGCAAGAGGTTTATATAGAGATACGTTTGAAATCTGTTGGTGGGTGGGGACGCTCCTTTGCATGGTCCTTTGTTCTAATTTTCTCAATCTACTCCTACGATGATCAGAGAAGCCAAAAAAGGAATGATTTGAAACTGCACCATGACCAATTACTCAATTTTATGTGGTTCATAATATAATTGGGGAAAACGAACACGACTGTTTCCCCCCCTAATTTTTAACTTTTTCCTATTTTCAGATTTTTTCCTACGTTTACACACAATTACCAAGCTAGATTCCAAATTTCATCCTTCTAGGACATCTGGAAGTACGTTAGGTTTTGCTACTATAAGTCAGTGAGTCAATACTAATTTTTACGACTTTTTGTCCTTCATATCTTTATAACCGTTTGAGCTGGCTTCATGAAATTTGGGCTTCTAGGTATCCTTATGGATCTTATCAAACTCACGTAGTTTCATGTGTTTACGTTAAATAGGTTTTAAGTTATAGAAGGGTCAAAAGTGACACCAAATGGTTCGTGTGCTTTTTGCTTGAGCTTGGCTTGACACGCTACCGCGTGTCTAGATAATATTTTTATCCAATAGTAGCGGCCGCCTCCGCGGTTTCACCCGCGCGTAATTTCTTTTTTCAAATGTCCCTTCCCTTCCTCCCACATTTCCGGGATAAAAAGTACCCCATGTCGCCCGAGAATAGCTTAGCTTGACAACAATGAAAGAATATTTAAAATCTGTTCAGTACCAAATATTTATTCTGTTTTGACTATGTATTTAAATACTAATATTTTAGTACATAGTCGATTATAATTTTTTTTTATTTCATTATTTTCAAATAACATGCAACCTTTTTGCATAATTTTCATTTTGACAGTATTAAAAAGAAAATAATTGTTTCTTTTTCCTTTAAAGGCGTTTAGATTTTTTTTCTAAAGAATCTAGCCAGCATCAAATGAAAAATTTGCATAATAACCTGCTTGGTTTTTTCAATGTAACTTGCATCAGAGTTACGATTAATTTGATAGCAATAAAAAGCAAATCTTTACATATTTAAAGGAATATCAAAAAGTTTTGAAAAGACGTTGACCTTTTTTATTTTAAAGAGGCACTGGCAACAGTGCTTCTTAAATTTGACAGCAATAAAAAGTAAATTAAATATTTTTTTTCTTTAATGGCATATAGTACATATTTTTCTGAATAATTTAGCCAGCATTAAATTTTTAAAAACTTATATTAACCTGCTTGGTTATTAATTTGATGTAACCCTCGTGGTTATTTTGTTATTTTAAAGTAGCACTGGCAATAGTGCCACAAAAGTTTGACAGTAATAAAAAGTAAATTATAAGTTTTGTTTTTCTTTTACATACATAGCGTTTCGAATTTTCCTAGCGTTCTGATCTGTGACACTGCCGGCTAGGTATTCTTTGAAAAGGTCGTTGCTATTACGTTTCTTCATTCATCTTGACTATCAATTTACGCAGTCTATATAGTTATCAAGTAATTTCTTTTTTTCAAATATCCCCACTTCCCCACACATTTCCGGGATAAAAAGTACCCTTTGTTCACCGGGGATAGTGTAGCTTTCGAACAGTGAAAGAATTATTCAAATCGGTTCAGTATTTTCGGAGCCTATTCAATACAAACAAACAATCAAATCTTTCCTCTGTATAATATTACTATAGATAGGTACCATCTGTTTGTAAAGTATGACGCACTTAAAACATCCAGAATTTTTAAATTATTCCAACTATGCAACAGCAGTTACCTATCATTTCCTAAATAGGTACCTAATGGCTAGATACTGGACAGATATGTATACCGAAAATCCAACGTATGGCAATAACACCATATGCGTGGCGAAATACAGGATCAGCGTGGAGAGTCTTATCTGGAATGCTTTCAAGCGATAACTGCATGCAATCAGGCCAGTTGTTCTTATTAAACCGCAATTAGCCGCTGATAAAGAGACCTGTTCAGTTATCTCCATGATTGTGACGAATTAAGTGGACAGCTGTACGGCAAGTCCCAAAAATAATACACATATTGATAAAAGTGTAGACTAATGTAACCAACTTACTTTGCTCATTATACTAAACACAAAGAACTTACTCCTACAGAAAAAAATCGCACTTTCTAATGGTAGGGCTATTAGAAATTAAATAAAAGAAACGTAATTGTAGGTTTGTAGGTATTGTTAAAACACATATTTTTAATCAAACGTTTTGATTGCTTCATGGCATTCGTGAATATGGAATGATTAAAATGTAAGGCGCATGAAATCATCCAATTTACGAGTAGGTAAGTTTATTTCATTGAAGAAGACTATTATGCTACATTTCAGTCGACATAGCAGGTGCTTGGTGCAAGCTTATCATTAAAATCTGTTCACCAAACAGGGTACGAATTAATGAAACTCATTTCAAATTAATTCTGTATTAAACTAGCTTTAAAGATGATGATCACACCATAAAGATTAACAACATAAACTGCTGGATAATGTTCCTACTCGTAGAGATATTGATATTGATCTAATAGGTCGATTGCGACTTAAATTACATAGTATTTTCGAGAGCGTTTTTAATCCTAGGTCAATTCTAGATTAGCACTTGCAGACAACCACGGAAGTGGTTTGCGAGGCTTTTAATTAAGTTCATTAAATGTATCCAAAAATATAAATAAATAAATAATAATAATAAAGAGAGGCAGGGCTAATTCTTGGTGATTCAGTCAACAGTAATTCTCTTGCGCCAGCACCGAGGCTTTTTACCGGTTAAAACAAACATACGGAACTAATTCCTTGGAGTTTATCGTCTAATCTCGAGCATTATCGCCGAGGCTTCTTAGATATAGCGGTACCAGACAGGTGGGCCTGGCAGGTGTCTGCACCGACGCGGTGCGAGCGCACTGAGCTGATAACGCTGATAACGTTGGTCGCACCTAGGTTTCATTTAGGACAGCGCTGCAAACTGCCTGTTAGCTGCTTAAATCACAAGTTGTACTAGCTTAGGTACAGGTCCATGAGCTTCGTACTGGGGCGGTAAAGATTTATATCGAGCATTTCGAACACAACTCGTAGCACAGCAAGTCATCTTTACAGATCGCCAGTTGTAAAGATGACTTCAATGATGAAAGCCTTACCGTGGAGTGTAGACTATGCAAGACGTCCCTATTGCACTTACAAGATTTTATCAGTTTACTTTAAGGCAATGCATGAGAGTATCTGGATGGTTCATTCGTTTAAGCGCCTTTTCTCATGCACCAAGACCCGTACTTAAGCAGAAGACGAACTTACAGAGCTGTAGTTTGCATAAATAATGAAAATATTCTTGCTCTCACCGCTCGCGTTCTTGTAAGTATACTTACTGTATAAATATTAAGCTAAGTATATTTCCATAATTGTCCTTATGTCACACCTAGTCAAATTAATCTTTGGTATTTGGCCAAGCTATGCAAACATCTGTCAGCATGATAACACATACCTACTACGGGTAGGTATATGTACAATCACAAAGTAAATGAACAACACTTGTTGAAGTAAACAAGGTCCGTATCTCGAGTATATTTAGATAATATTCTGTAAGTAGTCTGAACTGTCTCACCTCGCCTACCTACTTGTTTGTCAATTTCCAAACCGAGTAGGCACAACGCGAACATTGTAAGAAGCCGTGTAAACAAGACAAAATGACGACATACAAGTTATGCATGGTCACAACCGCAAATGAATGTCGTGCGCGCGCACTGGAAATCAATTATTATTGCCTACGGCTTAAGATTTTGTTTGCCGAAAGGACAAAGTATAACCGCGAATTATTGCAGCAAGACGCATAACTAGGCAACGCGGTTATGCTAACCATAACAATAAGCCGTTGTTAGACGAGACGTAGCATGTAAGCTTCGGAGGTGACGAAGAATTTGGCCACAAAAACAGAACTATGCTGAATATTTATTGACAAAAGTCCTGATGTCGATATAGCAGCTCGTTACCACGGTAGACATCAGAAAAATCATTTGTTAAGTCACTGTTGGTTCCTAATCTATGACGAAACTACGTTACAGCTTAAATCATGCACGCTAAGTTTCATGTGGTACATTTTCTCAACCGGCTACTGACGAACAAAGTGTGCTGGTAGGAAATAAAGATTGACGTGCAATTAAGATTTTTATGAATCTATTGTAGAATTAATATTAACATTTTAAATATGGTATGTGACTCATTTCCACATAGGCGAAATTTGAGTCTCAAAATAGTACTAAAACAATTAAATGTGACTACTAGAAGCAATTTAAGAAATACTGCAATTGAATCGAAAACCAAAAGCCAAGCACGTTTTTTTTACTGTACTGTAATTTGTCTCATGGATAAGCGGTTAATCCGTTTTAGTTGCAAACTTGCTATTAGCAATCATACATTTTGGCGTCACCTCCTGTGCTTGAAAGTACTTTAGAGCACACGCAACCATTGGCCAAACAATGCCTCGTTGTTTCGAGTAACACGTACGGTAATTTTGCTTGCCACCCAAGGTTGCCAGATTACTGGCCAAGCCAAGTGCCCAACCAGTTTGAAAGAACTACACTTTTCCTTATCATTACCAAACAGGTACTTAAGTAGGCTAAAGTAAAGAGATGATTTCCTATTTGCTGTAAAAATATATATATATAATTATACATACATCGATATGAAACATAAATGGAATATTGAGCCTTCTCTACGAATAAATTATTTACAGATTCAGATTTTCGTAAATATTTTAAAATTAATGTCTTGCCCAGAAAATATTACAGATTTTTTAAATATTGCTGTTATCAGCTTATAAATGTATCATGCGGCATAGTAAAAACAAATTAATCGCAATTTACTACGCATGCGATAACGATACGTACACATATACAGGTGTTTGCACGAAAAATGTACCAAAATTGTACTTTGGTCAACGAAAAAACATAACAATATGATAATAAAATTTACCTACGAAAGATTAAGTCAGAAAAGTAATACAAGAACACATTCGTGTTTAAATTATTTTGTTTAGGAGATTTATCGCATCGCATTTTCAGTAATTGTTCTTTAAGTTAATTTCTGTTAACATGAAAGTGAATTAAAAACTAACTTAAGGCGGAGACGAGCACATGATTCTCTCCTTTGCGTAGAAATATCTGCAACAACGGAGAAAGATAATGACTTCTTTCTTTAAAATAAAAATAAAAAAAGCAATGTCAACTGTCCCGTTCAACGCATTCTTCCAAAAGTGGAGTAATCAAAAGTTATGTAACCAGTCGCCAAAACTTCTAACAGACATTTTTACATGCTAATCCACGGTTAAAGCATACATATTATAGTCTTCGCAGCTCATGATTTATTGCCTAAACTCCAGGTAAGGAACGCGGTCGGTCATGACTGTCTCGTTAACCTTTCACGCTACGCTATAGAGCCCCATATATTATTCATGCCATAATTGAACCAAATACGCCTTTTAACTTCAACTATCTGAACTAAGTTGCCAGTATGTTCTGAAGAATAAATAGATACAATATTTTGATATTTTGCTTTCAAACTGCAAAATAAATGACAGCTTCTTATACATCGCGGAAAGAAATATACTACACGTTAGTAAAATAATTATAATTTTATAATACATTAAGTTTATAGAAAAAGTGAAGAGATCGAGGCCAAAGAAGAATCGGAAAAATTTAAGAATTCTTCATCTAAGTACATACATAAGTATTTTCGAAACCCTAGGCAATGTTTATGGAAATATCTTGTTAGCAGAAGTATTTACAATACAATATGTACATACTATCTGAAACTAGACATATTTTTCACAACTTAACCCATCATAAATTATACATACAAATTGTTGCAAAAATAACCTTTGATAGGTTGTATATTTTATATTCGCGTGGGTGACGATTGACGCCGCTGGCAAAACAAAGTTGCAATTATAGCTACAAATAATGATCCAAAGCACGAATTGCCTTTACTTATAATAAAAAAAATACTTATAAAAAAAATATAACGTATTCTGTCATCGTCATTAACTAAATCATCGCCATAAAAAAACAATGTTAGGTTTTTTAATCAGTTTTATAACGTTCTACCTTTGATATGTGTTTATTTTCTTTTACTACAAAAGCATTCTAGATGTATTTATTGTACTGGTCTAATCAACAGCATATTATGACAGTTTAATATCTGCGATTTTAACATCGCAGGGATTCTTTTTCGTAGAGTCAGTTCTTGTTGATGTATTTTTAAATATTAAAGTCTATTCTTTGATTTTTTATTTATTCATAACATAAAGACCAACAAAATCTACTTAAAAACCAGTATAAAAAAAAAAAATAAAAAATATTTCTGGACATTATTCACACAGCGCCATCTAGCCCCAAACTAAGCATTAGCTTGTGCTATGGGTGCCAGACAACGGATAAACATTACTTATATACGTTTTTTTTTTTTTTTTTTGTAAATACATACATATTATACATACAAACACCCAGACCGATACAAACAGACATGTTCATGCACACAAATGTTTGTACCGTGCGGGGATCGAACCCGCGACCTCTGGTGTAATAGCCGACTTCTCGACCATTACACCAAATGGCTCGTCGTATAAACTCCATAGAACACAAAGAGACTAGATTTTCTCCGAGGAAAAACCACGACTCAATTTTGTGCCAGCTTGCTACAACTTATCAAAAACTTTGTATACTTTTGTGTTCTTGATATAGTAAGAGTTGCTTTCTTTTGAGTCCCATACACTCAATCATGGATCTAGCTCATCTACAGGTAAGAAATGAAAAGCATTCTCCTCCACAAAAAAAAATCATAGTGTTTAAGCCGCAAATATAATCGCATGATTATTTTCGATAATTTTATTTTGCCGATATAAATAAGCTTTATGGTATTCAGTTCAAATAAAAATATTTTTCTCAAGTCATTCTTCATGCGACTGTACCCACTGTGAGTGTGAGTGGAGTGACGAGCAAAGGCTTTAAATATTCAAAGGGTGTAAAGGGCAGCGCGTATTTCCCTTGGGAGGCTCTTGTCCCATCTATTTCCATAAGCATACATTGGTAAAGGTGAATACAATCGAATATTAAGTATTAAATAAGTTTCAACACGACCTACTCTTTAAACATGTCTAAGAGCATATTGAAAAAGTACCTTCTACATGGCAGACATTATTACAATACTTAGGTATTTTGAATAACGTTGTGAAAAAATGAATTTATTATTTTTTCACAACGTTATTCAAAATACACGCGCGTAAACATTATTCGCTCATTAACACAATCCACCTTCAAATCTAATTAAAATTGTAATTTACCTCCTTCATTATTATACAATGTGAGGAAAGTATTATTTTAGTAGATTCCGTGTAGTTAAAATAGCAGTAAAGTTCATTAGTTTTAAACTAATGAACTTGAAGATAGTGTCCATTATAGTAGAAAGAACACTCTGGAAAATTGTAGCTTTGTGTGGCATCTTAATATAAGTTTTTAAAGCTTAGAATAAGTGACGCTTATAGCGGGTCGATGGCGTTTGTTATTGTGACTTCGCCTCTTAGTGAAGTTAAAAACTCTACATAAATGTAGTCTTGACACGGAAGCGAAGTCGAAGCGTCCTATAAATTGGTCTTTCATGCTGCATTTGAAGAAATTCGTCTTAAGAAAGAGGTATTTACAATTTTTTATTTATTCATACAAATCAAACAGTCACCAAAACCTTGAAAGTATTACCTAAAGTTTTAACAACGTACTCCACACGTCAACATACCGGCAATCATACATTGCGGCAGAATCGCATTGCTACCTAAATATGTAAAATAACCTCCAAGTAACATTTGCTGTGTGCAAAAACTCCGATCGAAAACTGTACGGTACTTGTGGTTAGTGATATGCTAATTCATATTGAAATGTTAGTTACTTACCTCTAAGTTATCACTAACTGGCTCTCCTAAATTTAAAACACGGTAGATTTAATTTAAGCTAGCTCGACGGCTTATTTGGCATTGCTCTACATTGTGTATTCGGGTTCGTGGATCCAAATCCAATACATTTAGTTAGTGGAATAACAAAGAGACGTATTTCAGTTCTATTATTTTTGTTTAGTTTCGGCACCTTCCCATTTCGGCACAGAATATACTAATTTCGGCAGCCATGAAATTATGAACTCTATTTTACGGCAGAGCGTTTTATAGTGCATGATATTATGATTCTACCACTTCAAAGTGTAATGCCACACATTTATTACTAGAAAATCTTACTAGAATCCGATTCTCTTGAGAAAATCACACAATTGTAATACATAACAGTTAGTTCTCCTTTCTCACGAACGATGAAAGGTTGTAAGTCGTTTTAATAAGTAATTACATCCGCAATAAGTCAAATGATAACATCTAAATAGGTGTGTAAATGCGGTTGCGATTTTCAACACGTGGCACAGCGTAGAAAGACTCCTTAGCTATAAAACTTATTTAATTTATTTTTTTTATCCATGAAAAAAATAATTTACATTTTTGGTTATGTAATTTGTCGTTGTTCGGATTAACGTAATTTAGGCTAAAAATTAACGGCCTGAAGATTGAAGTATTTAAAAAGAATCGTATCTAGAGCCACCTGCGAGTAGCGTAACTTGCGAATGTCTAACAAATTACTAGAATTTAATTACTTTTTCTTTTTTGATAGTTACCTGCATTCAGTTATTTCCGTGTTGTGTTTACCTCAACTATGGCAAAGTTTCACTGTAATTAATTCAGTTGTGCCGTCACAATAGAGTGCATGAGTGCACACGCATAGTGCAGCGGAAGTGATGCCCCAGTCACCTCGTGCATTGTGTACCGATGCCCTCACTGGGGAAACCAAGTATACACATCCTATTTATAGCCCGGCCTCGAATAACTGCACAGATTAAAAATATGACTGCACTCTTTTTATCAGTACGACCAAATTATTTGCGACATAATTAAGCCAAATAGGTAACTCAAGAGCCATCAGAGCGATTTTCAAAGAGGCCACATTATCTCTGATATTATAGTTTATCTTCTATAACTCGATCATTTATGTAAGGAAATTAAGTAAGAAGCTGCCCACTGCACTCAGAAATTTCAATTAAAATAGTATTGTTTGTAATTTAAATAAGAAACGATACAAGTACAATGAAATTTACAAAATAGTGAACAAGTCTACTTTACGTACCTACGAGTATTACTAGTAAACAGCACAATGCAGAAACCAATACGAAAACTTCCTGAATGTAGATTTAGGAGTAGGTGTACCTTATTCTAAGGTGTAGGTACCTATACTGAATAATAACTTAGTTATTACCAAGCAAGTCATTGTTTATTGGTATGTGGTATTAGTAATGTTTATAAGTAGAAATACTTTATAAATACCATTTATTACATAAAAAATATTTTAAGAAATTATAAATCTATGTATCGTTTTTAATATAGGTAGGTACAGTTTATGAGGCTGAGCCTGATCCTACCTAACGCAAAATTGGCCCTACTAAGCTATGTTAACTTGTTCAGAATGCGCAATAGGTAGTTGTTTTTTAGGTAAAGAAGTACAAATTCGAGAGGTACATAAACAATTATTGCCAAATAAATAGGTTTAAACTCACACAATGAAAATACTCTGTTAAAAACATTAAGAACATCTTTAGTTATTGTACGCGTTGCTTCTCTACATTTTATACTGTAAAGTCTGTCACGAATCTTACTAAACACCAGGTGCTAATTAAAAAGATATTTAAAAAAATCACAATAATCATGAGAAAAAGACGCAATGTATATTTTTAAAGTTTGCCAAGTTCCTTCACCGAACGGCATCTAAATAAACCGTTTGGACTAATTCTCCCAACAGTTGTTTAACAGCCCGTTAAGATCAATACACACTGATATAATACCTATAACTAGACCAGCAACTTATGATTATGACCCGGTTCATTTTGATAATCCTTAAATCCGTTCCGTTATCATAATACGGAAAAACTATTATACTTTAAAGACATAGTCAAGGTCGGCTGATATTATCGGATACAATAGTTGTATGTAGGTATCACAGATAATAAAATACTAGTGTACTTGTATTATTCCATTGTGTAGAAAATACATACAGTTACAGAATCATTCTGTTGGCGCCACAGTCATGACTTCTTTTAAACATGTTAGCATCTGCCCGCGACTGACTTTAGAATTAAAATAAATAAATAAATAAATATCTTGGGACATTATTCACACAGCGCCATCCAGCCCCAAACTAAGCATTAGCTTGTGCTATGGGTGCCAGACAACGGATAAACATTAATTATATACTTTTTTTTTGTAAATACATACATATTATACATAGAAACACCCAGACCGATACAAACAGACATGTTCATGCACACAAATGTTTGTACCGTGCGGGGATCGAACCCGCGACCTTTAGTGTAATAGCCGACTTCTCGACCATTACACCAAATGGCTCGTCAAATTAGCATAGAAAGTATGGTTACTTTTATTTATTTATCTCTTAATCAGAAAACTGGATAACTTAGTAATGATGTAGTATTCAAATAGCGATTGTATTGATAAAATATATTGTTAAAGTTTTAACGATTGAAAAGAGAAGCTATCGAAGGTCTTGCCGGTTCTTCTTGATAGATAACAACATTTCGAACCCGATGGTAGAGTCATTCTGTACCGTTTATAATAATTGACGATTCGTAAGAACATTTATAAAGCCTCCAAGAATGAAGTTTGATTTTGATTGAACACAATTGAGTAACAGACAGCTAAACGTATTAATAAGTAGGGTGAACATCGAGCCTTGCATTTGCCCACTATTTAATTTGGACGGTGAATCATTTTTCACTCTGTCCAGAAAAGTTCAGAGAACTACCTACTCGCAAACACGAGCAGAAACACCATATTTTCCAAAAAAAAAAAGCGCAAAACCTAAGTAAGATTCTGCTTGAAGCAAGTGTCAATTATAGATGATTTGAAAAACTCTATCAGCTTACCCATTTAAATCATAGTTTGTTCGGGTTTGCAGAAATCTTAATAATAGAGCACAACATTTCAAATGATAAGTTGTTTTCAGTTACCTAATAAAACCATTAATTTGATGAATACTTAAATTGACCAGTAAAAACCGCAATGATTGATACTTTCATGGTGACCATAATTAATAATAATGATGGTAACCAAGGGGTTACCATCATTATAAGATTATCCTCATAGTTCGGTTAGGCTAATTTATCATTAGTTTTTTTCTCGTGCTCTACTTCTTAAAAATCGACATTTACTTATTTGGCCTTCATATTTTAACAAATTAGCTAATCCATATTAATTAGTTTATAAATACCCAGAAATTAGATATCCACTCCTATCTGAGGGCATCAGTATGTATAAAAATAATATGAGTTATTTTATCTATAACTAAGTAGGATTAATAATTGAAGAAAGTTGGATTGCATGAAAGAAAACTACACTTATTTGTATTACAATGGTATATTATAATAATTAAACGGAAATAAATGTCTATCAAGCTTTAGTGAAACGCCTAGCCGCTAACACGCTTGCGGAGGAAGAGATCGGTGTTGCCAGAGAGCACAGACAAGGGAGGAATATAAAAAAAAGAACTATGGATGCGTTCCATATCTAACACCCACCCCTGGAACGCAATCCCATTTTTGATACACAAAAACAATGTTTTACAGCAACAGTTCCTTTAGTTAACATATCGGCAATCATTTTATCCCCACAAATATAACAAAACTTTATCTTTAAACTATTAACATGTACTTTCAAAAAATGATAGCGTATATCAATATGTCTCGACCTAGGTAAATAACAATCATTAGTAGATAGTCTAATAGCACTTTGATTGTCGCTGAAGATGATCATTGGGCTGGTCTGCTGATGTCCGAGCTCTCCATGCAGTTGTCGAAGCCACAGGGCTTCTTGCGCCGCCGAAGACATGGCCATGTACTCAGCTTCTGCCGTCGACAGCGCCACGGTCTGCTGCTTGTGCGAGCGCCAGGAAATAGCACCTCCCTGAAACATATAAGTGTAGCCCGTGCACGACTTGCGATCGCGCACGTCACTGGCCCAATCTGCATCACAGTACCCTGTGATTTCCTCATCTCCATCTTTGGTGTATACCAACTTTAGGTCTTTCGTGCCTTGTAAGTATCTGAAAATCCTTTTTACTGCTGTCCAATGTTCAAGTTTAGGGGTTTTATTGTATCTGCTCAACATTAACAGCAAATGAAATATCTGGTCTTGTCCCTTGTGCAACATACAGTAGGGCGCCGATTAGGGGTCACAAAACCGGTTTCACCGAAACCGAAAAAACCGGCTAAACCGGTTTTGAAGCTATTTTTGAAAACCGGTTTGGAAATTTTACAAAACCGGGTTTTTCGGTATTTTCGGTTTTGATTTATCATACTATTTAGTAGATATTAAAATCATGGTTTTCTTATGTTACTAAACAGTTTTTATACGAATGTCTCAAAATGACCAGGATCCAGGGCCGAAAAAGTAAAACTAAAAATTAATTCATAACATTAAATTCATAGGTACCAGAATTTCGGGAGTAGCCAACTGATCATTAACGTGCAGCAGAAAAAATGTAGCCGATAGCACAGATCCCTGAGGAAAGCCAGCATTTATTTCAAATAAGTCGGAGTTGAACCCCTCAACATCTACTCTGGGGGCCTAGACAAAGTAACATTTTGACAGCGATAGCGAAATTCGCTAACTTTAAATTGTATGGATTTGACAGATGCCATAGAAAAGTCACGTTTTGAAAATATGGAATTTGACATTCGCTATCGCAAATTGAGCTATAACGAACGTCATAAATGCCGCTTGTCTAGGGGGGCTGATTCGACGTCCAGTCAGAAAATCTTGGATCCAAGCACAAACTGTAGCGGGGATCCCATAGGAGGGAAGCTTGCCCATAAGGGCATAGTGCCAGATTTTGTCAAAAGCATTTTTATGTCCAAGGACACAGCAATGGTCTCAACGTGGTTTTCGATAGCCTGGGCTTGCTCCATAAATGCGTTGGGCAAATAAGAAGGTCCCCCAGTAGACCTATCCCTTTGAAACTAGATTTGTGAGCCTCTGAGGAGATCGCTTAGTAGACTATTTAGTCTACGCAATACGAAATACGCAATTAAGTGGTTATTAATTGTAAGCTTTATTATCTTACATAGAATGGAGGTTATGGTTATTGGTCGGTAATTCGAGGAGTCGGTAGCAAGTTTCCACGACTTTGAAACTAATCCCTCCCTCAGAGAGAGAGAGAGAGAGGTACAAACGTGTCAAAACTGGAGACAGCTTGTCTGCATTACTCTGTAATACTCTCGCTGAACTGAAATGTTGATTCATTCAGATCACGAAAAAGATTTGGTGGCACATGGTTAGCAGCATTTAGGTGTGAATTGCAGGCAAAAAGATGGATGTGGACCTAAGTCTACTGCTGGATATGGGCCTCTCCAAAGACTCGCCCCTTTGTTGGATCCTCGGCTACTCGCATTTAGCTCTTGTCAGCCATCTTTCGCAAATCAACACTCCACCCGGCATTAGGGCATCCTACACTACGTGTACCGAGACGCGGTATCCACTCTAGAATCTGTTTGCCCCAACGGTTATCGGTTCTCCGGTTGATATGGCCATCCCACTGCCACTTTAGCTTGCAAAGCCTGCGACATCGGTTCTCTGCCAGATCACCACATTTTGGATTCGATCATAACTCTTTCTATAGTCTGCCCAGCGACTTTGAACTTGTGGACCAGCCAAAAAGTAGCGGCCGATTCCTTTCGAGTACGAGTCGCACGTACTTTGTCGTGGTGGTTACGTTTGCACGCCTCACAAGCAGTCATAAATCAAAATTTTGTAAGTACTAAAGTTTTAGTGTTAGTGCAGTACCGGGAATTCCCGGGGCATAGTTAAAATTTTCCGGTACCATAGATTTTTTAATTTCCCGGGAATTCCCGCTATTTTCAGAACCGAGAATTCCCGGGAGCAATCCCTAAATGTTACTGTTTACAGTAAGACTGTTTATAAAGACTGCATTATTAAAGTAGCGTTCTTTGAAATATAGTTTTATTGCAAGTTAAAAAAAAAATCGAAATCACCGAAAAAACCGGTTAACCGGTTTTGCCCCTGAATCATAACCGAAAAACCGGTTTTCTAAAATATCTCCGGTTTTGTGACCCCTAGCGCCGATGGCTTGCTGATAAGGGCAATCCAATGTTTCTTCTTCTACATTTTCATTAAATTTAAGACCTACTTCTATTGGCGTTTTGACCGGCTTGCAATCTGACATTCTGAATCTGGTAAGTAACTCTTTGATATATTTTTCTTGATCTATCATTACCTTATTACCATCTCTAGTAATATTCAAGCCAACACATTGACTTGCCTCTCCCAGATCTTTCATTTCAAAATGTTGTTTTAAGCTTCCTTTTAACCAATTTTTATCATCCTCATTGGATGTAAACAAAATGAGATCATCGACCCAAACAGCTATAAATGCCTTTTTCTTGATATTAAAATAAACACAGGGATCAGTTTTAGATTGCTCCATTCCCATTTGACATAGCACATTATTAAGTTTAATATTCCATAGGCGACTGGCCTGTTTGAGCCCATATATTGATTTCTTTAAAAGGCATACCTGTGTTCCCTCTTTGAATTCTTCAGGCTGCTGCATATAAATATCTTTATCGATCTCCCCCTGCAGGAAGGCAGACACTGCATCCATTTGATCGATCTGGAGACTATATCTGGCAGCTAAAGCAAACAAGTAACGGATTGTAGTGTAACGAACAACAGGTGAAAATATCTGCTCATAATCTCTACCTTTAACCTGAGCATATCCTTTGATTACAAGTCTAGCCTTATAACGGACTATATCTCCATTCAAATTAGTTTTAGTCTTAAATACCCACTTGCAGGGTAGTGCCCTTTGACCTGCAGGCAGGTCTGTCAAACTCCAAGTTTCATTTTTGACAAGTGAATTATATTCTTCATTCATAGCCCTTTTCCATTCTGTAGCCTGAGGAGATGACATGGCCTCCTCGACCGTCTGAGGGTCTGTCAAATCAGTAAATAAGCAGAAGAATGTATTATCTGAATTACGCCTACGCAGTTTATCACGTGGCCTCAAGGTGACATTACTTCTTGATGTCTGCGGGACTTGGTAGGGCGGAGAGTAAGTATCATCATGCTGATCAAGCTCACCTGCATCAGTGTTGTATTCACTTGAGTCTTCTTCATCATACCTTTATTTACTATCAACAATGTACAAATTGTTATGTAATGTTGCGGAGCACACTACCTTCCCATTGCCATCACAGATTTCACATCTCTTGTCTCTGAAAGTGACCTTGTACCCACTTTTGACAATTGTACTGACTGAAAGAAGATTAGCAGCCAACCCAGGTACATACAAAATATTTTTTACCTGTATTTTGTCCTCCTTATTCAATTGAATATCAACATATCCTACTCCCTTTACAGTTAGTGGCTCTCGGTTTGCCACAGTTATATGTTTTACAGATGGCTCGGTGATATTATACATCCAATCACTGCGGCACGACATGTGCATGGATGCACCTGAATCAATATACCATATATTGTCTTTTCCTTCCTCTGCAGTGGCTGAAAATGCTGCAACAAAACTGGAACTTTCCCCCTTTTTATACTCATTGTTCTTCTTTACAGGTTTCTTCGAACAAAACTTTGCAAAGTGGCCATGTTTATTGCAATTGAAGCATCGTGGCCTAAACTTTGATGTTGCTGTATTATTCTTCTTCTTAGTGTTAACAGTATACAGCGCAGAACTCTGATCTGAAGTATTCACCTCTTGAATTAACTTATTTTTAACTAAATCTGCACTGATTTTAGCACCAGAACTTTCCAGACCCATTATCATAGGCTTATATAAATCAGGAAGCCCAGCCAACATCAGTGTACCCAGCCATTCATCATTGACATCAAAGTTTATATTCCGCAATTTGTGGGCAGTGGACATAATTTTACTAACATATTCTTCGACACTATTGCTTGACTCTAGTGTTGTATTAATCAGATCTTTAAGTAGACCTACCTTCCTTGATAAGCCATTGTCGTCAAAGGCTTTGAGTAGGTTGTCCCACACCTCCTTGGCTGTGGTACATTCTTGCACATGTACATAGATCTGCGGGTCTAAAAGTAAAATCAACTTTGCCTTTGCTTTGATGTCCATGCGGGAGTCGATGCGTTCGCCGGGGACTGGTTCCACGCATTTCCACAGGTCCTTTCTGTTCTAACCTTAAACTTTCTTTCGGGCGTTCGGCACTGTCGGAAGCTTTTCTTTCATGCACACGGATCCAACTACGCTCTGCTACCATGAAGAAAGTTGGATTGCATGAAAGAAAACACACTTATTTGTATTACAATGGTATATTATAATAATTAAACGGAAATAAATGTCTATCAAGCTTTAGTGAAACGCCTAGCCGCTAACACGCTTGCGGAGGAAGAGATCGGTGTTGCCAGAGAGCACAGACAAGGGAGGAATATAAAA
Organism: Mecyna flavalis; assembly: GCA_949319885.1. Taxonomy (NCBI): domain Eukaryota; kingdom Metazoa; phylum Arthropoda; class Insecta; order Lepidoptera; family Crambidae; genus Mecyna; species Mecyna flavalis. The sequence continues at coordinate 6,582,632 of OX439439.1, forward strand.
AAAAGAACTATGGATGCGTTCCATATCTAACAATAATGTTTACAAATAATAAATATTTTTTATTGTTTCGACTCAGTATTATATTTAGATACCTAATATTTCTTATCTGATAGGTACATATTATTTATGTAGTTTAAAATAAAATTTAAACTTTTGTTGTATTATTCATTGTAGGTACTTTGCCTTCTGAAACCAGCAGCATAGATAAAATTATTATATCAATCTAAAATATCTGTTTATGATCCCTTATATTTAAAATCAGTACGTATGTAGGTCCCAAAGATAAATAGAAAGAAAGAGAAAGAAATATATCATGTAACAGTTAGGTATAGAAAGTACAAACTTAACAGTTTTATAAAATGAAACAAGCTTCACCTGCCTTATTATAAATTGAAAATTAAACATAATAATGTTTAGGTACATTCTAAAATAGTAGGAAGAACAGCATTATAATAAAGTTTATTTTCGACGTTCAATAGAAACAAAACAATATTTGCGTTGGGTGATTAATTCCGCTGTTAAACATATACGCATGTGCGCATCTCATAATCATAAACCGCGCTTCTGTTCTTAGCAGACCGGGGATTTCTCGCTCCATTTACCCTGTTTTACTACTTCACTATATTACAGCTGAGTAAATAGGCGTTCCGTACTCGTTTTAGTATAACTGTTCTCTCAAAAAACACATTTCACTAAAATACACATAGTTCATAATATTTGCCTACTACAGCTCATTTCACCCAACAAAATAGTTAAAAGTTTTATATTTTTGATTTTCGACGCTGAGTTACAAGCAGTCGTGGCCGAGCGGTTAAGGCGTCTGACTAGAAATCAGATTCCCTCTGGGAGCGTAGGTTCGAATCCTACCGACTGCGTGACGACCCCCTTTTTTCTATGTTTTTTGCTTGCGAAACTTTAGGTGTATTTTTATTTGTATTGAAGTATCATAATTAAGTTAAGGATCACGCTAATAAGATAATTTGATATCTTCACTGAGAACATTACTTTTTTGCGTCTGCCATTTGAATGTAACAAACGGGTAAAAGTAAAAAAATATATAATATTATATTCTGCAAATGAAGGTATTTTAAAACACCATGCTCTTTCTAACAATTTACAAACTTCGATAGGTACGCGTAATAGGTAGCGGTAATATAATAGGAATTTTATACAAAACGACCACAAAGTACCTAAATAGCATAAGCAGTATATTGTATATTCTGGACTAAATGGTATTAAATGATTTAAGCCGAGTAAATTTATCCAAATGATATTGCGAATAGTGTCTCATTATTTTGCATCTACAGCCTAACCATGGTATCCATTCTCGCGACTTGGTGAAATTGAATGACAAACTTTTGATAAAGACTTCTTCCTTCAAGCGTTTTATCCAGATCTAATCAAGGTACAGTTGCACCATGATCCAGAGTCTGGCAGGTTTTCTTAAGAAATTTTCCGTTACGCCGAGCTGGTACTAACACAGGCACATAGGAAAATCTATGAGAAGCGACGCTAGAAGCCATTCCACTAACACAGCTCAAACCAAACTTTCAGTTTAAAAATAAAAGCTTTAGGTACCGGCTTTTGATTAATTTGAAAATCAAATTGCTAGCATATTTTCCGCTAAAACACAGAACTTAAAGAATTTATTCCTAATCTAAAGTACCTATGTTTCCAGTTGATATTCGCTATTTTATGAGCATCTCCATATCGAATGAAACGACATTAGTTAGACACAAGAATTGGCTCTGAAGTGGAAGATGGTGTAATTTATCGAACACGTGCGTTGCCGACGGCGTGGCGATCGCCAGGGTTGCGACAACTCCCTATCGACCGATGATTATCGCAATCATTTCACTCATAACCAGACCCGCAATCTCCGATCAGTGATACCTGGCCATTAGCTAACAACGCTAACGAGCAAATGGCCGCGTTTGTGCGAATCGACAATATCTCATTAGGCACGTGCGTTGTTCTACTAGGGATAACTTTGGGGCTTTAAATAACTCTCTGCTTACGAAAGGGAAAAGGATTATTGAGATTTTATCGAAGAACGTACCAAGGAAAGTAATCCTTATATTATTTACTAAAAAGAAGAGTCCACTCATTAACTAGATCTAAATAATGTTTTCTAATAAGATTTTTTAAATTAGTAACAAAAGCTAAATGTTACTATTGTCATTGCGGCTAGTGTGGTCGCCATTTTTTTATAGTTTCTCTCCAAGCTCTGCCTTTTCCAGGAAGACTCGTAATATCTTAAGATGAACTACTGTCAATAAGTTGACAAATATTTAAAAAAATGCAATATATTTTTAAGCTTGAAAGGGGGTGTTCATTTTTCCACTGCATTAATTTTAAGTTATCAACATAGAACAATTTAAAAGCACATTAAATGGGATTAAAGCCAAAAAACAACATGCGTTGTGAGATAAAAACACAATTTGGTCTGGAAATGAAACAGTAAACCACATTAGCGCGCCAACTGGCACCCCTGGGCGGGTTTCCCGGGGCCGGGGATTACGAGTGCGTACCAGGGATTTAAGGTTTCATTACTTCGCGGCCCTCCGTCTCCGGTCAGCGCCCCTACTACTACCACTCACTTCTTACTCACTCTATATTTAATAGTAACGGATGTGGACATAAATAGAGATGGTCTCAAATTAATAATTTCATATTCGGATAAAATGTATACTACACTTTTCAGATGAAGGTTATATTGAGGCACCTGACAAAAATATAAATATACCTATGTGGAGTACCAGATGGAGTTTATTATTTACTTTTCATTCCAAACAGATCATGGAGACTATATTTCTTTAAACATAAATAAATGAACTTTACCAGTCACCAACGACATGACGAGATAGCTCTACATAATTTTCCTATCAAAAGTAACTCCTAACGATATTTCATGTTATTAAAAAAAAAAATATGCTAGATCAGTTGACAATTTTATGCACAAAAGCACCCAGCCCACTTTATTAATAGGAACATTTTTGTATTTGAAAATAAATATGTCAAGCGGATTGTTTTACAGCCATAATTTTCAAATATGATAACTGAAATCAGTATAGTAAAAGTAGTACCTAATAAATTATTTGTCGAGTTACATTCTTGAACAAGTTCCTAAGAACTTTGTTTCAATAGTAACGGTGACTTTCCCCTAAACTCATTGTAAAGTTGGGAGTCAAAGCGGGACGAGGGAGCGTAGCGACGCGAGACCTCTAATGTACAAATATTGCGGGCGAAATGAATATATTCGGTCTCGGTGCCATGCGACCCCAAGCTCCCCGACAAGTGCGCTTTTGATTGAGTCACCGGTATGAATTTATGGAGGCTTTGAGTGGACGGGGCGTTGATGGATTGCTACTTTTATTGGGCGTTGATTATACAACTTATAGATATGATGTTTCAGCGACATTTTTAAAACTTAACTCAGCATAGTGGTGGTAATTTGTGATGTGGTGTGTAGTGTGGGAACATAAGCGAACATCATAGGCTGTCATTTTGTGCATTGAGCCATAAGCTAAGGCCAAATCGCAAAGTATAGAGTACCCTTATTATCACCAATCCGTTGATTTAAGTTCTATATGTACCTATTACGCTAAGACACGTGTTCCAAATAGAGTAAAATCCAAAATGCAGTCATTTCTTCAATCTACAATTTATTATTTGCCACGCTTCGATATACACTTTATTAATTATAAATAATAAGCTAAAGTTAACCATAGAACCGAGGACAAATGATTTTTAATCATTTTTCTTGCAAATGAGAGAAATACAGAGTGTATTTCTATTAATTTATGCTGGACCCAAAACACTGACTTTATTCACAAGAAAATTACTAAACAATATTTGTCCTCCAATGTAGCCAGTTGGTCGCATTCAACCCAATCGCGCCTAGCACGTCCCAAGAGCTCCGCTAATACTCCATATGGCGTAACATAGGCACAAACAACCATTTAACCCTGATCTCTCTACATGTTAACGCCACCCTCGCCGAACTCCTGTTTTGTGGGCCTCTCCCGGGGCGGGGGAGATCTTATAACACCGGCTTAATATTCATAGCACTGTAAGGGCGGAAAAACTGATGCAACGACATATGCATGCATTAGGGATGATGAGACAATCGGACATTAGTGACTTTGCCTCTTAATTTGTACAACTAGTCATGGTTTGCGCATGTGACACATTTTTGTTACAATTATAGGTACTTTATGTATTCCATGACTGAGGCTGTGTTTTTAAATTACTACAACTTCCTGGTTTCCTTGGGTAATTGTCACCTAAGACCTTACTCTAAATGTGTGCTGACCAAAAATATTCGAGATATAAATATGTGAGAGAAAAACCGAACAAAAAGTCCAATCACAATGCTAAAAACCACTTTCGACGCTCTAATAGGTTTACCTATAGATTCAAGGTTCAATTTTGGGGTCTTTTAAAAATAGTTCGAGTACGATCTACATCCGGAACCGCTCTAGATCTATGACAGCTTCGCCATAGATTCCGTGAAACATTTACTCGCATGCGAACAATCAGATTATTTAAATACAGGACAACATACACTTTTTATTATGGTATAAAGAGTGAAATCTTTTATTAGACGTTTACTGGCGAACTTATTAGTAACAGCTTTTTAAGTAAAGGTTAGCTTATATTCATTGTTCAGCCGTGTCATCTTACTGGCGCCGCGGGGACGCGCTTTGAACACGATACTGTCTCACGATACTTGCTGTAAGCCGTAATTGCGCTGTCGGCAGAAAACTTGATCGGAACTCACGCGCTGACATTACTTGTCTACATGGAATTGCGAGAATTGCTGGCTTTCTGATCCGTTTAAATATGACACGATAACTTTTAGTTACCGCCTTAAGTAGGCTATCCGATATGTGAGAAGTTGATGCTTACATAGAATAAAATCGTCATACAATTTGTCTTATTTCTATTTAAATAGCCCCTATATATGCTAGTAACAAATACCTTACACAACTTATTGTGTAATTGAGATGAGACGGGTATTTGTTACTATAACGCGCGCTTTCTGTACAACCGAAGAGCTTAAATCATGTGAAGTCGTAGATAAACAAATCGACGACAGTCAGGCTAATAGATAGATAGATACTCTTTATTGCACAAAACACTATAGGACAAACATGTACCTAACATAAAAAAGCTGTACAATATAGGCGAGTAACCTTCAAAATCTCTTTTGAACAAAATATCTGATCAAATGTATTTTAATTTGTATATCTAAAATATTTCTATTTAAGTTCTACCATTTGTTTGTGCTCAATATACAATACACATAAAGACCATGTCATTTACTTTTGCTTCAACAAGTTTGTTCTAACGTTGGTTAGTGTTTGTTGTTCTCACGCGTTTCTCATGGTCGTCCCACGCACTTCACACCTCGTCCCTTGCGGACAAAATATTGAGTACCTATGCCGATTGAGTTCATTAATATCTGGGCATAACTAATAGGTATTGTAACATTAAATTTTTATCACATTTCCTTACATTGACCATCGCTTACTAATTTGCCTCTCTCTTTTACATAAAAAATTGTGAACACGCATACAATTACAAAACGAAAGTGCTATAGCTCATTAATATTTTTATAGATTTTTACATTGCTGAGAAATAGTTTCCATACTTTTCAAAATATACCACTTAACATGGTAATATAAACCTGTGCTGCAGACGAGTAATCCAGGCATTTCCAAATAAACACCACATTCCTCTAACCTCGATTGCTACGACTACGGCTACGACATCAAAACCAATATTGATTTTCGTTTTTGTTTTTTGTTGAGCATATAGCATAAGAACCAATAAGAACTCATCTTCATCAAATTGATGCATCACAGTCCACAACTTTTCACACAATTTTCTCCCACGAACAACCAAAACATAGAATTTATTATCTGCGGTTTTCCAAACAAAATGTGCGAATTTCATCCAAAAGGCCAGCGCGCATTCGTGATTCCTCTGTTGTTTTGCAGAATATCTATTAGCAGCGGTAATCTACCAGGACGCCATAGCTTCGTGTGTCATCTCTATATCTATTCTAATATTATAAAGAGGAAAGATTTGATTGTTTGTTTGTTTGTTTGTTTGTATTGAATAGGCTCCGAAACTACTGAACCGATTTGAATAATTCTTTCACTGTTGGAAAGCTACACTATCCCCCGTTGACATAGGTTACTTTTGATCCCGGAAATGTGGGGGCAAGGGGGGGATATTTGTAAAAAGAAATTACACGCGGGTGGACTATTAAAAAAAAGAAAATGTACGGGCATTGGAAAATCTTTGCAAAGCGGATGTTTCGTCTAGCGATTATAGCGCATATGATGACATGTGGATCACGGCGACGACATGCCTCGAGAAACGCGCGTCCACTCGTGATGACACCGCCTCAAATGTTTCACTTTTAACGAATGAAGTCGTTTTTCGATAATTCAAAAATAAAAATTGAATTTCATATTCCGAACATTCTTCTTTCAACTGTTCGTTTCATTTTCACTATTGTAAATTATGAGTAATTTACAGATAGATTACGTGGACAGAAAGTAAGGCATTTTCATTAGTTTGTAAATAAATCAAGTGGAAATTCTTATGAATTTTTTAATTAAATTATAATACAGTAAATATTGTAAGTAAGTAGTTAATAATGTATGAAATAAGGTACAATTGTAGGCCTAAAATATCGAAATATATGGAGTTCAGAGCACATCATAATATTATGATAGTTAAAAAGAGGGACTAACTTACTTAAAATTAACGCATAAACTTAATCAACATCTCTCTTGCTTGATAGGCTGAATACTTACCTATACTCTATTAAGTACATGGTGCTATATATTTTTTAATTTTTTACTGCAACTTTGGCAAGGCAGGGTTTATTTTTGAATGCCAAGTTAATTTTGTAATATGGAATCATAAAACTACATTTTTATGTGGGAAGTGGAAACAGCTGAGTGTGAAAAAGTCCATTACGACAGTACAAGCGACGACGTGTTGATAGCCACAGTACCTTGTCACACTAATTTATAGACATAATGGGCTACTTGAAATGTTTTATAGTATAAAAAATAGCCATCGCCTTCATTACGAAACAAAATGACACGGAGCCTCATAAAAAACAGCCGTTATTAAAATTAAATCCGTGTCGAATCTAATTTTAGGGACGTTTTTGTTATAGTGGTCTGTTGCGAGTCTGTATTTAATATTATCTTCTGTTTCGGTATATATTGTCCGCGAAAATTCCAAAATACTGAATAAATCACACATTACTTGTGATAGAAAAAGCATAGGTACAATGTTTTCCGCCTATGATATCTTTTTATCAGAACCTAAGTTATTCAAACTAGTATTCGATACAATTTGCATCTTTTCATTTGTTCGTCTCAAATAAGGATACATTAAACAATAGGCACAAATTAAGGTGACTTGAATTACACGGAGATCAATAAGCCTCGGCCTCCGTGCGACGGTGGCGCCCCTCGCTCGAACGGCAGCCATGCACACTAACGAGAACACGCGGCCCGCACACGACCTCTATAGCTATTAAAAACGCAATAATTAGTTAAGTGAACACGAGTGCTGCCCGTATTAATTAAAATGATTGGACACTTATTTCTATACCCTTTAATGAAGTATTTGTATTGGCGGTAGACATCTTGGAGCACTGATTTAACTACGCCACGTATAAAAATAAACAAGACGTATACTTTATTAGTAGGTGCGTGAAATATCAGATAATCTAAATACAGCGAATAGAAACAGGTTTGTGATCTACAACAAAAAGCTTTGTTTGAAGTTTGTTTACCTCAAAAATAGCTAAACAGTAACTAATCGATAAATTCGAACTGTTACACAACTGGCCCTGTGGCGCAACGGATAACGCGTCTGACTACGGATCAGAAGATTCCAGGTTCGAATCCTGGCAGGGTCGCATTTAACCTTTTTAAATTTATTTTTTAACTTGTGATACTTGCAATAATTAAAGAAGCTGATATATTGTTTTTTACTACTTAATTCAATTAATATACCATTTACATGAATGAATAAAGACAATAATTGCTTTTTTTACACCTAATGTATTGTTGGTTTTATAAGTGCCACATGAAATACTCGAAGTAAATATTTCGATATCTCACTTAATTAAATTAAATTAATAAATATCTTAGCATCCAATTCTAACGTAGATAATTGTAGTAAAAAATCACTTTTAGTAATAATAATTTGAAATATAAGCTAGGTCCGCATCCAATATTATTTATGTATAATAATACTAAGGCTGGTTTTAGAGCCACGCTGATAAGCAAGCGCTCAGGGCGCGTATCAGCAAGTATCGCTGTTCTTGTAAGATAGCGACGATTTGAACTGCAATGAAAACCTGCAGTGTATAACGCTACGCACGCGCGTCAGAGTGACTCTAAAACCAGCACTCCTAATTTTCTCGTAGTCGAGTTTCGGCTACGACTACCAATCCATTACGAATTACGATCAATTAACTAGATGATAAAAAAAGCTACGCAACGTTTCCCACCTGTTTGTAAGCATTTAGTTACTGCACCCCAGTCCGGTGAGGAACTTAAGCTTAACCACACACCATCGCTCAATAGGATGCTATACTGTAGCATCCTTAGATCTTTGAGCTTTTGATTTAAGTGCACTATTATTTGTGCTGAACAAAACTGCATAAAACCAAATAAAAAAAAGATGTTCCATTTTTCAGAACAGATTAAAAATGTTCGGTCGTGGGCGTTATCGGCAGCCAGCTATTTTAGCGCTATCAGTGCGGGGTCAAGAGCGCGCCTTCCGCCCGATAAGCGATAGGCGCGGGCGCAGCCGAAATCGACGCAGCATCCAGCCGCGCGATTATTTATCACTTCGACAAAATTGCTGTACAAAACATTTTGTGGAATAACATTGTGATGGAGGAATTCCGTAATAATGTTTTGGGGATATTTTATCAATTAAAAAGTAAAGAGCGTTGGTGAAATTAATGGGACACATTACAACTCCAGTATAAAACCTTAATAAGAAATAAGGAATTCAAAAAAATAAATTCAGCAGGATATTATGTACCATGTAATTTTTATTTCACTGAACTTGATGAAGAAGAATATCATCATGAATATTTTTACGATTGGTTAGAATATTACGAATGACTTCTTTCGAACAGTGAAACATTTACAAGTGTCTCTTTGATTTCATTGATTTTAATTTAGTCATAAAAAAGATGAGTAGATTTTTTTGTAAATTATGGTACGGACCCCTAAAAACAACCCTGATACCACTAAGAGCATGTCAAAACATGTTTATGGGTCTCCGATAAGATATTCCACTTCTTCCCAATACTCGTCTGTCAAGCATTGGTCAGGTTGTCAGATCGGGATAACTTTTTGTCTGTTTGAACGTTTCGTCTTCAAATATTTCTTTACCTTTTAGACGTTCAGCATTATGAGTCGGACAAACATCCTGTTCACGGGCAAATATTGGATCATCTCGTCAGTTGTCAGTCGAGCGCGGACGGACGTCGCGGACACGTGCTAAACGCCTATCTTGTGTGCACTCGCCTTTACTAATTATGTCTTCTTAGGGGATAATAAAGTTATGAGTATATACCGAAGATAAGAATCTGTGAGGTCGAGCAACATAGTAACCTTGCTTTGGTTACTATGTAGCTCGACTTTACCGGCCTGACTTACATTGGCTATTAATGAAACATCTACTAATTTCTCCTTGCCTTGTTTTTCTAAAATGCCATGTCGTGGTCTCGGAGCCCGGGCTTTGATTAATGGCTCAGGCTAAGCATGTTTCAGATTTTCTGAGCATAACTCTGATTTTAGATATCGGCTTACACACACACATTAATAAAAAGATTAACAAACCACCTCTTATTTCGTTGAAGGGCAATATAAATAATATTGACTGCACACTTCAGCTTTAAAAATAAATTCCATCAATAAGCACTTTAATAGAACATCCTATTATTAAGAGCTCATTTGAATTGTGCATCCAAAAACTTGTTCACATAATTTAGATAGTTACTGATAAAGGTGTTACGCTCCAAGTGGATCGCACTTGTCAAAAAAGAAAATATTTTTACTCTGTCAAGTGCTTATGTTATTAGCTGTTAAGAAACTGACACTTACGATCCGAAATAGCATTTCACACGTTTCGAAAAAGACGACAAGCGTGCATTAACGCGAGTATAATCGCAACAAATAAATTACAATCCCTCGCGTCTTGATGACATGCGTCGACGTCGATGCGCGGGCGCGTCAAGTGGCTTTCAAGTGCCGCGGAGCAACTCATTCGATTAGCGAACACCCCATTATAGCCGCGAACAAATGCATCCGCAGTTAGATTTGCAATGCTCGCTCATGTCGACGTTACGCGACGTACATGTCTGTACACGGAGCAGAGGGCTATTTAGCAATCACTTCAATCTGCACACTACTTTATAAGTTTATTGTTTTATTTTGTAAAAGAGGTCATACCTTCTTTCTTCGTAATTATCTTAATCCAAGCCGAATATAATGTGTTAAATTAGCGGACTCAAACAATTTATCGATTTCGTAATTTTTTTTCTATTTACTCGTTAACGTTACACTAAACAAAAAAAGAAAAAATATCTTGAATATAGCAAACTCCGAATGTCACATCTGATTTGTTACACTTTCCTTTTTACCTTCTTCTTTCCGTAAAACCTAAAATAATTTTCCACCCCATAACAACACCTAGATGTTTTGCAATACCTACTCGTGTATTGCTATGATAGAGAGCCTTCTTTAAGTTTATACACGTACACTATTTTTCTCTAAAATATTAGGTAAAGTAATAGCTAGTGAACAATGAAACAGTTCGCTAAAAGGGCATAATCCTTAAGAGACCAGCAGTGTTTTGCTCAGATCACTAGATGTATTCACGGCAGTGATTCCCCGCCCGCCCTACAGCGAGGGGATGACGACAGATACGCTACGGTGAGCCGCCCCCTTCCCCTCTCTTTTACGCTAAAACACCGACATAGCAAAAGCTAGGAAGATACACCATCTTGTTCAATGACGTGAATAAGATTAGGATGATGAAGATATAGCACGAAGGAAACTGTTACACTGAAACATAGGGTTGTGCTTAAGATTCCTTTATCTAGACACGCGGCAGCGTGTCAAGCCAAGTTCAAGCAAAAAGGAAAGGAACGGGCTAGCCAGCGCCAAGTGTATATTTACACGAACCATTTGGTGGCACTTTTGACCCTTCTATAACTTAATACCTATTTAACGTAAACACATGAAACTACGTGAGTTTAATAAGGTCCATAAGGACACCTAGAAGCCCAAATTTCATGAAGCTAACTCAAACGGTTATAAAGATATGAAGGTCAAAAAGTCGTAAAAATTAGTATTGACTCACTGACTTATAGTAGCAAAACCTAACGTACTTCCAGATGACCTAGAAAGATGAAATTTGGAATCCAGCTTGGTAATTGTGTGTAACTGTAGGGAAAAATCTGAAAATAGAAAAAAGTTAATAATTAGGGGGGGAAACCCCCCCCCTCCCCTATTTTTTAACTTTTTTCTATTTTCCGATTTTTTCCTACGGTTACACACAATTATCGATCTGGATTCCAAATTTCATCCTTCTAGGTCATCTGGAAGTGGGTTAGGTTTTGCTACTGGTTAGGGTAACAAAACCTAACGTACTTCCAGATGACCTAGAAGGATGAAATTTGGAATCCAGCTTAGTAATTGTGTGTAACCGTAGGAAAAAATCTAAAAATAGAAAAAAGTTAAAATTTAGGGGGGGCAAGCCCGCCCCCTCCCCCTATTTTTTAACTTTTTTCCATTTTCCGATTTTTTCCTACGGTTACACATAATTATCGATCTGGATTCCAAATTTCATCCTTCTAGGTCATCTGGAAGTGGGTTAGGTTTTGCTACTGGTTAGGGTAACAAAACCTAACGTACTTCCAGATGACCTAGAAGGATGAAATTTGGAATCCAGCTTGGTAATTGTGTGTAACCGTAGGAAAAAATCTGAAAATAGAAAAAAAATAAAAATTAGGGGGGAAACCCCCCCCCCCTCCCCCTGTTTTTTAACTTTTTTCCATTTTTCGATTTTTTCCTACGGTCACACACAATTATCGATCTAGATTCCAAATTTCATCCTTCTAGGTCATCTGGAAGTAGGTTAGGTTTTGCTACTATAAGTCAGTCAGTCCTAAACGCGCGCTAAACAACCGGTCAACGCGACGGTGTGTCTTCGGCGGCGCGCCGCGCGCGGCACCACATTAAATCTCAATACCTGCCTAGTTTTCTTTACAAAAAGTAATGATATCCCACCAAAAACATAAATGTGAAAAAGGAGAGCCAAGTTCAATACAAAAATTATGTTTGGCTGTGGGCTTCGCCGCAAAAAGAATGGAGATCTAATTGAGTGCCAAGTTCTATGATCTTAAAGTAGGTAAGATTTGACTTGGCCAGTTTTTATCAGATTTAAAATACATAAAATTATATAATATGTTGAATAACTTTATAAAATGATTGATGTAATAAAAACTGGCCAAGTCAAATCTTACCTACTTTAAGATCATAGAACTTGGCACTCAATGAGATCTCCATTCTTTTTGCGGCGAAGCCCACAGCCAAACATAATTTTTGTATTGAACTTGGCTCTCCTTTTTCACATTTATGTTTTTGGTGGGATTACATATAATGGAGTAGACTTTCAGAACTTGGCGTAGTAGCTTTACTTCTAAACTTATATGAATTATATTATACAAAAAGGCCGACAATGAATATATGTACATAACATTATGACGTTAACTTACCGTTACAACGATGCTTGACATAAATGCTATAGACTTCATTTTTTTTTGTGTTTTCTACCAAGTCTAGACAGCTTTCAAAATTAAATCTAACTGAATTACGAGCAATGGATTGCTTTCTTGTTAGCATACGAGTATAACACGTTTCTTCTTAAGCATAATTCATAAATTCAATTCCCTTCTGGTCATAAAGGCTATCGTTGTATCATTTATAGTGTAAACAATGTCCCCTTGTAGTATTTACAAGAGACACGTGCCGCACGCAGTACAACATTGAACATTTGGTTAGTAAATGACGACTCAAATATACGGACCAATGTTACGTTATGTTAGTATTGGTGTGTTAGAACTAACCTTCATAATATTTAAATCTCAGATACTGTGAGTGCGATGTGTAAGAATCATCAAACAAGTGACAATTTGAAGATAGTAGATGATTGCTAAATCCAGCGAAAGAGACCAAAATGCAACAAGCGTCGAGTTAATTTAGTGGTTTTAGTTCCTACAACGCAATCAACACGTAAAGCGGTAAGTAGGTAACTATATGAAAGCCTATTTATTGCCGTTATTACAACATTTGTTACAATTAAAGAGAAAGGCTAAGCTCATAGACACTTTACTTACTAACATTTTCCGCGCTTTTTCTCAAACGTGTGCCATTGCCATGGGCATTATGTGCATTACCTATATTCTAAGGTATTCATAAATTCATTGCATAGTGGACGACATTGTCACAACACACTCTTGAGTTACCTACATCACGTTTTCTGTTATCATTTCATATACAATATTAAATTTTTTCAGAAGACAATGCAAGTAGGTAGTCTTTACATCGTTAACAAGGATTTTCATATCATTTTATCCAACCATATCATTAGGAAGGGTATATGACCTTACCTTTCATCAATATTATTAAATCAATTAGGTATTTACTTCCTGTTTACTCTCAAGCGAAATCCCACTGCACGTTCCGAAACCCCCTTCCGCTGCAGGCTAGCCCAAAACAGGTCTGGTCTTGTACCCGTAGCAGGATAAAATATATATAACGAAAACTGATTTATATCCAAGATTATGTATAAGGTACCGTTGTTAACATTACCCCCTTGCGGTGTCCACACAGCACGTGGCGGGTGGGTCGAGAGGAGAGGGGGAGAGAGGGACGCGTGTCCCTAGCGTGCCGGAACACTATCGGGACACGCCATTAATCAGCTGAGTGCTGCGGAGTACACGCGATATTGCTTGCCGGTAGCCTTTGAAGAACGTTATGCGCGGCTTGTCTAAGGTGTGCGTGGAAAGGAAATGCTTACCTTAGGCCTTGTCCAGAAAAGCGAATTCGTCGCGAATCTATACGTTGGAACACAAAACGCACGTTATCGAGGTATTTGGGCTCAATACCTACATTGCGTCCACGAGTATAGCGAGCGCGGCGACTTCGATACGACTCCTGGACAAGGCTTTCGTCTACGAAGTAAAAAGGCTTACAAAGTTTTACAAGGCAGAAAAACTAACGTAGTCACTGATTTCAGCGGTTTTCTTAAACTACTTTTTTCCTTTTTTGATGTAAGCCAAAACCTACAGCACGCCAATTGGGCAAAGCAAATGCTTATGCCCAATTATTTTTTTCTTTTACAGTCTAGATAAACTTAAAAAAGAACTCTGTCCAACAATCAAGATCGAAAGATAAACCTATACTTTCGTATTATTGAATTACAACAAGAAATTATGTTAATTACATTAATAAAAACTAGTAGTTTCGAGCAATAATAATATGTGATAATGTATCACTGGTTCCTTTCATTTCCAAATAGATATAAATTTTCCAAAATCTTTCTTTATTCTTTATCGCTCGAGCACTTCGATCGAACTCGCACGCATTTCCTGTGAGCCACGCGCCGGTGCCGGTGTTTCCGGAGCTGTATCATGAAAATACATAGGGGTTTAACTGTGGGAAAACTCTATTGATTTTAGACGCTTAACAACAATTCGTGTGTGTATCTTGGCTAAAGTTACTTGGTGGTCACAAATTAGCCATGTGTATGGCTAATTTGTGACCACCAAGTAACAAAGAGTGTTCTTTGGCAGACAGATAAGGATTAGAAGAAAATTAAGAAGCAATATACTCGAATGTAAGTAAAATGATTATGAAAATATTATTGCTGAAAGCATCACTAAGCTTTAAATATCAGCAGTGTTTAGTTGTTTCATAAACAAACAGAATATTATTTTTATTTTGTTTTATAATGGTATCTAAGTGTGATCCATAGTTAAAAAGTAATAGTGTTGTAGCAAACTCACTAGACATCTAGACATAGACATTATTTACAAACATACCACTATTTCAATGCATTGGGTAAATAGAAGATAAAAGCTATTACAGTATGCTTCTTCATTTAATATCTGTAAACTGCAATGTAATATTTTCTAGCAGTTTAACTGCTATTTTAAAAATGTAAATCTACCTAAATTATTATCGGAGATATTGACTCAAATAAGCTGGTGCAAAAAATGTCATTAATGTAAAAATACCAAGTCACGTACCTCTACTTAAACAGCGTAATTTGAATAACATTCATACTTTCGAAAGATAAACAGCAAAGTATCTATTTGGGGTACAGGTGGTACATAGCGGTAAAAGTAGCGCTATGCGTACTATTACCATATTGCTTTGGTCACGTAATAAAGCTCTCTCTGTTATAAGAAGTTGAAATCATTTACCAATGCCAGAAATGGCGGACAGCTTGATTGTAGCATTGGGAAGCATCGAATGCTCAGTGAATTTTAATCTCACAAATATGAAGAAACACCTGCCTGATTAAAATCTGCCGATATCGGAGGTTGATAACTAACCAAAAGACTTAGGTATTATTTATTAAAACAAAATAATATAATACACAATCAAAAAATCTGATTTTGACGACAAGACGGTAAGTTAAGGCTGGTAAATGAACGTCCCATACTATTTGGAAAATATTGTGAGGAAACCTTGCAAAATTACTGGTAGTCATACCTACTGTCATAATAAGTCTGGTAATGTTTTTTTACCAATAGAAAATGTAATACCGAGACTTACCTAATGTTGGAATTGGGATTATGGGTGGGGTAACCTTTTTTTCTAAGGAGTGTGCGTTTTGGCACCATAACCGCAGCCAAGTACCTAAGACCTGCGCCGCGGTGGTGTGTGTGGACTCGAGTCTAAAGCGTCCTACTACCCACTTAACTTCCCCGGATTCCCCTTTCCACCCGATTGGGACGAGCTGGTTCCAGCCTTAGTTAAACTACTCCAATAAAGAAAAAGATACTATTTTTGTTATTGTATGAAGTTTCGTAGATAAACATCGGCGTATCGATATCGCTAGAGTAATTTACGGCTGGCTGGAGTCAATGGCGCTTGCGATGGGGCGGGCGGGGCTCCCAGGAGACGGGGGAAGGGTTGCTAACCGTTTTAGCATCCGAACCCGAACGTCAAACATTCTGCCACTGCATACTAAATATACTTGGATGTATAGACACAGTCTGATGCGCTCCATTCGACGTGGAGAATAGAAAATGTATAGGTAGTACGTTAAAATGAAATGATGCTTTAATAACCACGCTAGCCAATTAGTGATCACAACACGAGCTGCATTCGAAAAAAACAACAAGAAAATTTCCCGTCCCAGAATTAAACCTAAGACCCCAAGATCATGGCTTGATACTTTTACCACTAGAATATCGAGGCGCTAGGTTAACTTGGATCGAAGAGTTTTTTTTTTAATCAAGCCAATGTAACTAAAGGGAAATGAAGCAG
This sequence comes from Mecyna flavalis, assembly GCA_949319885.1. Classification (NCBI taxonomy): domain Eukaryota; kingdom Metazoa; phylum Arthropoda; class Insecta; order Lepidoptera; family Crambidae; genus Mecyna; species Mecyna flavalis. The sequence goes on from OX439439.1 coordinate 6,599,260, forward strand.
ATAAATTGGTGTGTATGACAAATACAATGGACCATAGTAGGTATAAATGTTACCTACCTTAAAAACATCAAAGACAATTATTAAACTGACCACGTTTAAAACCGTTCATAACATAAGTAGGTAAAACTAACCAAACAGTAAATTCCGAAACATACAACGATTTTACGAGGTCATGCTTCAACTCAAAATGTAACAGCTCATAACCAAACACTTTCGTGACTCGACTGCATAATTAAATGATGTGTAACCTATGGTTATCTCGCACGCAATAAAATAGTTCAGGGAAAATGTTTTAAGTAAACTCAACGCAATAAATCTATTTGCCTTTAAATAAAACATACTCGCTCTATCACATGCTATCCTCAACACTTATTGCTATTGAATAAAGACAACAAAATAATAAAATATTGCACAATAGAACACAACTTTTTATCCATAAAATCTATCAGTGCGACTTTATACGGCAAACCGGGGTCGATTCCAATAAATTTTGAAATATAACGCTTATCACCGCAGTCATAAGGTTCAAAAGATGATTCCATGTGTTGCTTTGTACATGCATTATGCGCAAAAGTGCTTACATCGTTTTCCACTCGGCGGGGATCGGCTAAATTACGCGAAACGTGCTCGAAATACACAAATATCCGTTTCGCTCCCGGACCTCGTGGTAAGCACGCAACATCTAGTCTTCTTGCCCGCTATAAATCTATAAAATCGGAACCATTTCTAAAGATTAGACATTTCTGCACATGACAGCATCTTTATCTGATACTTTTCACTATAAATCTGCCAAACTGACTATTTTCCGGAAAACCAGCGACCGGTGTAATAAATTTATCTTTGCTATACCTAATTCAGGCCTGAAAATTTACCATTGCAAATGCATGACTTAGATGAGTATTGAGGAGTTAATATACATTTATTGTTTTGATTTTTGAAGTAAAGATACTCATATCATATCATAGATCTCATACTAAGTCTCAATGATATTATAATCATTGGTAAGTCTCACATAATATACAACCAAAGTTAATAACCCAGCAAGATCAGTAAATAATAATGCATGTTAAATATAGTCGACAAAACAAATGAAATACAAACTCGACGCGACGTACATGAATACAATTAGGCAAATTAATCTAATATAGACAAATCGTCAGTATAAATCAGACGGGTGAAGCCCTTACAAGTCGGCCAGCTGGCCGGCCCCCGCCAATCTAATAAAAAGGTTTCCATCGAGATTAGTTAGTACATCGAACTTCGCTGGTAATATAGACTCCGTTCCCTCTCTCCACGCCCCCGCACCCCCGCGCCCTACGCACGTGCGCTTATTACGTATTGCAATCGATGACATGACGACAGATTACTTTTTTGGTTTCTTTTTTTAAGAACTTTCGTCAAATTGACTAATTAATGAAACTACAGTTTAGGCCGCCGCCGTGGAACAGTGGCTAAGCCCGGAGGTCATGGATTCGATTCCCACCTTGAGTCTGATTGGTGGTAGGCAGCAGCGGCCGCTTACCATCACCAACTGATCTAGAACAAAAAGAAAATGGTTTTCAAACGTTTAAATAAGCCGCACTGATATCGCAAAAGCTTAATTACTCGTTAACTTAACCATCATCATCACTTCATGGTGCGCTTCTCTCCCATTATCATTATAGCAGAAACATGCGGAATACTTTGCATTTCAAATTTTTCAACATAAAATGAAACATTATTTAAAATGGTATGACAGAAGTTTATCCACAGTATTTTATAACGTCTTCAAACATTTTATGAAGGTATTTCTGAGTAACAAAAAACATTGTCATCTTCAACAAAGTTACGATAACGACTTCGTTGACAGCATTATTTCTATAAATCGTTTTAAAATAGTTTCTTAACATTACAAATTTTGAATTTCCTCAATTTAAGTGTCTGGACTCTGGAGCGATAACTACAACTTTTAACGTGCATAATTTTGCCAGCATAAACAACTTTCACTTTTAAAATTCCTATATAATTATTAACCTACGGTTAATAATTTAAATGCTTGCAAATAAGTGACAAATACTTTAACTTGAAATGTAACTTAATCTTAATTATTACGTCTAGAGCAATAAGCCAATGATTAATAATGTCCAAATGCTACTCCGTTAAGTTTACCGAGATATTTTTTTCATTGACATAAAATTTGATCTATCAAGAAAGTAAAGGTATCAGCCCATTAGAGAATGTTCCACTGCATAGCAAAGGTCTCCGTCGTCTAGATTAACAGTTTTTGCAGCTAAAGTTCGAAACCTCACTAACGATGAATGACGACAATGCTTCGAAAGAATTACAAAATAAATGTTTATTTTTATCGGTTTAAGTATCAGTGCACTTTGTATACAGGGTGTATCTCCGAGGGGCCTTGATTAAGTTACGTGCCATGCGCGCGCCAATTTGTACTGAGACCCCGCGTGCGGGCCATCAACTAGATTGTGTTAGTTCTACTAATTAAATACACTGCGGGAAACATGGCGTGTTAGCTTACAACTATTGCGTCGCAATCTGGGTTTACTGTTAGATAAATTAATAAAAACTCTTCCTTTTGGTTGTCTAATGTCTATTTTCCAGGGTCAAATATTGCTTATGTTAGAACCTTTTATCTTAAGATTTTATCAACAAAGACACAATCTCAAACCATTCGTAGAAATGTTTATTTATATGTAAAAAAAATTATCGCATGTAAACATCGTCGCGTAACAAAAAAGAAACCGGCATAAAATTCGGTCAAAGAACTATCATTCAGCTTCAATGCCAACAATTTATTTATAATTTCCAAAATATATCCAGTTAAAGTCGAAGAAATACCTACTGCCTGTACTGAGCTAGTGACAATAAATATTCATAAAACTATAATCGCATATTAATAGCTATTCTTGAAAATGGGTCCTGTATCGATAATTTTATTCATCCACTCAACAGAACTGTTTAAAACCAAATGTCAACAGAATGAAGGCCGCGTCCTGAATACGAGTAAGTGGCGAAAGTATCTCTTTCAACGCACCGAGTTAATCTCAGATTAATAACATAACCGACAAAAAACAAACAATGTGTCATACCGAACGTGAATATATAGTTTATACCAAGAACTAAAAGCATCTCTCATCGATCCGCTCGCGTACCCACTTCCCATGGTAAACAATAACATTAGAAACTTTTTAACACATCGTAGAGTCCATATAGTTTATATTAGTAGTCGGCAAACGAGGCGAATAATTCGACTTGTTGAGAAAATATACACGCACGTGCAAGCTTGCGCGTGGTACAAGAACATGCAATGGGAAAACACCAAGAATTATAGCAAGAATGGGCTTACGGACAATTTAAAACAGGATTGAGAGGATAATGCATGGGTAATGAAAGTAATAATATGGGCACAATAAAGATTTTTATTTTCCCGATAATCGTGTAGATATTTAGAGTCAGTGTTTATTGATATTGTACTCCGATTAGGAAGAGTTTTAAAAAATGAATAAAGAAAGACGCTTAAAATATTATTGTCATCAGGCTGATTAGGGAGATGCCACAGGATCTTACATGATATTAAGTATTATGTAGTATAATGCATAATATTACATATACGGTCCTATTTAATTGCTACCTTCAATAAGACTGTTTATTATGATGAGATACACTGCGGGCAAAATATTGATAGGTACCTACTTAAATTCCCTCTGTAGATTAAATCCAGATCAGATTGATCCATAAATGTTGAATCTGATTATATATGTATAAAACTTTGTTAAAATCAGTACGTACAATTACCACATTTCATTATTGCAATTTGTAACAAGACAAGCAGATCGTACACCTGAGATGGTAAGCGCCACGACTGCCCTTAGACAGTTCAGTGCCAAACAGTAACTAAGCAGTTATTGTTTGGCACATATTATATTTGCCAAATGATAGTTTTTTGTATGTAGTAAGGAGTAAGAAGTTAATCTTGCACCACGCGGCTACACAAACAGTGCGGGCGGGCGCCGACGCCGACGCCAGATTATGATCTCGCTTGATTAATGGCAACTAGCGCCTATGCGCGTGCGCCGCGGCCACCATCTGATCCCTTCTTCTACTAACAACTCACAGATTAGTAGAAATCTTCAAGATCTTTTTGCTAACTTTCGCCTTCTAGAGCTTAGCTACTGGCTACATGTAATGTAACTGCTGTTATATGAAGTCGATAAAAAGTTATTTAAACTCATTCACAGTCATTTACTATTTTGATGATTTTGGCACAATTCTTAACAAAGTCTGCACAATCAAATTAATGACAAATGAATGACACAGTGAATCATATTGTGCGTTGTTATTTTTCCACCACAAGCATTACACTAATACCGATGCATTCTTAAATACAAACCACAACATGCCAGTAAAAGAAGCCAATGAATCACTGTTGTTATTATTGGTCGTGTTACAACAAACGCTCCCTGCGTGCGCCGGCGCAGCGCGGTGTGCGCAGATAAATCACTGCACACGGACGCGTCGCCATAACGACGGGACGCTCCTGACACTACTCACTTTATGACTCATTGGGGAATTTAAATGAACTTATTAAAGGTAACTTCCACGTAATTACCTTAGTACTCAATGATAGACGACATAAATCAACTGTCAGTAGTTCTTGAATTCAAATAAACTAACGAAGAAAACTTGCGTAGCGAAACAATCCTAACATTCCCGAAAACCGAAAAAAATTACAATCATAATATAATGTATCTATTATGATTTTCTCATCAAAGTCTGCCACAGCTCTTCTAAGAAACCCTTAATCTGTATTATATCTATTAGTTGGTATCCATCCATGTCGGCAGTCTGGAGTCTGGACTGAGCCCCATATCGCAATCCCATAAAATTGATACTAGCCTGTATTTATAAACATCGACTATTAATTTGATGTAATACAAAGTCGCACAATTTCTATGACTAATACTGAACAGCGGTTCCTTGACAGCCACTTTCAATTACCACGGCGGTATTTATATATGTATTGGAAAATGGTCTGGTGTCGGTAAGCCCGGGGGGTAAGGTTGAAAGTCGCTTGATAGTTTGGTACCTAGATAGTTGGTTTGTAGTTGTGTTGGTAGTACGCAAGTGGAGCGCAGCTGTTGACGGGCAGACAACAGTTGTCGTCGGCGTTTGTCTTGAGGTGCGTGTGCGCAGGAACAGCCGTGTCCATATTAATTACTTGCGGCTATTTTTCTTGGGACCGCGGTAAACAACGCATGTATCATGTAAAGCCCTTTGACGCAAATATACTCTAGGTACGTTCCTGAAGTCGCAGTACCGTCATCTAGAATTAATTATTTTAATCCCAATTCGTGTGTTCGTGGAATATCTTACTATTTAGTATTTACGATGAAACATAAGAGTCATAAAGTAAATATCACGAAGAGATTAATTATTATTATAACATTCGTTATTAATTTGAATACAATTATGCGCTCTATCTAAACATAACATTACATACTTTGTCGAGAAGCATCCTAGCTTCATCCTTGCTTCCTTGAGGAATCTCGTCCTCAAGATTCGTCAAAAGTTCTTATGTCGTCTACTTGGAAAATTGGATAGTGGTACATTAATACAAATACTAGTTAATACAAAACAATCTTTCCATAATAATATAAACAATACACACATCAGACGGTGTTATCATTCATTCTGCAAATTGGGCGGTGTGCCCAGTATTTTTACTCATCAATTAGTTGCTCATTTATCCATTAATAAACCCATCGTATCATAACAAGTTTACTATAATGAGGTTTCAATTCAATGCAAACCTTCATGCAATCAATACCCAATGAATGAAACAAAAAAGGAATAATAAAATTTTACCAAAATGCAATTTTAGATTTTAAACAAGTAACTTATTTACGAGATCTGACACTAACTGATGATATGATTAAATTAAATCTCTCTGTTAACGTTTAACTTCCTGTTATCTATCAATTGTCGCACGACTAAATTAAAGCTCTCTGTAAATCTATTTTGATTTGGATCACTCCCGCAGGAGTACATGCAAATTAAATAAAAAAACGGGCGCAACGCTTGAGTCCGTGCTGTCCCGGAGTGATAAGTATACATCGTTATCGCGCGGGCAGTTTGGGGGCGACGCATAGATGACCGAAGGGCTGTCACACGTATATAACGAGTATTAGAATATTTGCATGTTTTTTTATTCTTTAAATTAAAGCCTTTCATGTTATGTATATTCCTTATGAGGATAAATAGAATATTATTTTCTATTTTAATATTGTATTCAAAATTGGAACAAAGTAGTGTAGAAGCGTTGTTTAAGTTAGCAACACTTTCTCTGAGGGTTGATTCAGTCCAGTAAGTCAGAAATTGACATCATACAGCTATAAATGAGTAATTAGGATAAAAATAACATTTTCATAAAATTGGTTAAGTTATCGAAACCGAAAAAAATCGTAAGGTAACATTGTTGTGTCAGTGGTCGATTTAGGATTACAAATAGATTCAATGCATAATATCGATTTAAAAATCGATATTTTTATTGGTCAATTAAAATTTAAAAAAATAGATCCATGCGTGGCAACCCTATTCATCAGTATCCACGCGTCGCCCCGAAACTGCCCGCGCGATAACGATGTATAGTGATAAGTGCGCGCCGCCGCCCGCGCAGCTGTCGCCGCGAACACTTGCTGCGGATGTCCGTCGCGAGTGCGTTTGCGCATAACGCGCTATTCCGCACTCATAACACGTCAATTTAGAAATCAGCGTTTCACACCGACGTTTGAATATGGAATAAGGGGAAAACGTTATGATAAAAGAATTTTCTTGTTAAAATGTCGAGAAAACACTACCAAACCAAACCAAATAAACGCCACAATATTCTAGCAACTATTAAGAAAGCGATAAATGAAAGCTTGAAAATATTTTACATAATTATGTATATTTACATGATTTGATTAATGTTATTCACATATATTTATTTAAGCAAGATTAATACAGATGTCTTTGAAAAATGTGAATTGACTGATATTAAAAACTAATTCCACGACATAACAACCACGCCTATCGCCAGAGGCCCGCCCGCCCAAGCTATTTGTTCAAAAGTCCGTCTCGCGACCAAATGTTTCATAATACGCGACGCTATCCTTCTCATGACAACAAATTATTTATTGTGACAACATAGAATTTTACCTTTAATAAATAATGTTGTTTTAAACGCGAAATTTACGTTATTTCATGCTTTTATTAGAATTACCAGTAAAACGTGTGTTCACAGCGTTTATTTCGCAAAATGTGGTCGACTTCTTGCACAGTTATTTATCCCCTTCATCTCACTAATAATTAGTTATGTTCTATTTGTAAACATTCACAACATGACACCTCGCAAGCAGGACATCGAAAAGTAAAAAAGCAAAACCACCCCTTAAACACCCAGCCGTCTGTCTCAGCTCGACAACAAATTCATTTATAACACAAAGCTGTGGCCAATTTAGATATAAGAAGTTTTCTTTGATAAAAATATTGTGTTAAAAAAGCGGCCATTAATAAACTCGTAGCGGCTATAACGGATAGTGTTATCATATATCATAAGAGCTATTATGTGGCATCCGAAAAATAACAGCCGCGGACTTCAAAGATTTATTAATATTCACATTACATTTCAAGCCGCAAACAAGAGACCTAAAAATAAGAGTTAGAACATGAAATGGTTTTATCGAAACGTTTGGTGTTAGTGATGGTTGTTTTTGGCGTGAAAATCGTGAAATGACGCGATAATGCGAAGATTGGTGCGCGCGCCGACCGCCGCGAGCGCTTGCGCATCCATCACGCGCGCGCGGATATTACACGTCATTTGCATATTATCCGCAACGATAAAATATTATCTAAATTACACTCACCTTTGTCCGTAAATTCAGTTTAATGAATCACATTTCATGGAAATAATTTAATGGCGACATAGATTTATTCTTAAAACAAAATTTAATACTTGTATGTATTTAAAGGCTATAGGAGAAAATGTAGGATTTTTTGAAGGCACACGAAAAATTGTGACAAAAAATTCCCTAGAAGTAAGATCGGATGGGCAAGTGTAAGGTTTCCCCGTAGTGTACTGCGTGCTTTTTCCATCGGAAACGCGCTTCTACTCCATTAAGCCAACAACTGGTGTGATTTTTAAAGGAAAAATGTCCAGATGAGCGCTGTATCTTGTGACATGAACGAAAATAATTTGACGCAGCCGCTCGTCGGGCGACATACGGCGACACGTGGCCACGATATATTACACGCGAGCCGCGTACTAAAAATATTGTGTTGGCAAATTAATGGGCATTCCCGACGGTAGGTTGTGGGATGAAAGGAAGTGCCTTTTATATGTGAAACGTTGGTTTTGTATGAAAGCGCGTAGCAGCCGGCTCCACCTGTCCGCGATGCTCCGGCGCAGCGCGCGCGCCGCCCTAGGGTTGCTACGACACTACTACGACAAATTGCTGACTCGATTTCTATTTTGATTGCACAATTTTTACATTTAATAAGAAAATACCTAATTGCTTTTGAACGATAAAATTATGTATGTAACAAGCTGAATTACACAACGGACACATTTTGACCACAATGTTTTAGAAATCCTATTTGATTGTTAGTTAGTTACAGTAGACGTAGAATAAAACCATATCAGCCAGAGTTGAACTTAGATGCAAAATCTCTAATTCGTACTTCGATGAGCTAGAATATTTTCCATAGCCCGGGGTTTTTATAAACAGCCTATATTTGGCAAACGCGGCGATTACTACGCTAATCCCATTTATCATAAATTTTACTCGATACTTCCAGTGGCGGTAGAATTCACTCACTGCAGGCAGTGGAATATTATTAAGCCAATAAAATTATCAGCTTAGTAATATTCCAAATTATTATATTTTGTATACAAATGTATATGTGATAGATATTGTAAATAATGCTAGCCCTGCTCTACCGTAGCGGATGCTGCAGAGATGTGTGTCGCGCAGTGCGTCACTTTCATGATAATTGAGCAGATTAATACGCTCAGGAGGTGTTCATATTTCGCCGTCGGCTGTCTCCGCACCTTTGGTCTGTCACGTCACTCCCACGCTAACGTTCCCAATATTTGAACGTTTCCTAATATTTCGGACAGGCTAATTAGGCCTCTAATTCATTATCTGTTTACATTCTTGAAATTTCTTACGTTCACTTATTTTGCCCTAATGTAATTTTCGTACTCCAAGGTCTTGGTAAACCAACCATTTTAAAAATGTGGCAAGACCAATTAAATTAAAGCAACAGTAACTACTACACATCTTGTTTATTCTAAAAATAATTGTATTCTGTACACTTTATCAAATATTTAATCTTCTTTAAATACCAAGCTGCAAGTGAAACAAACATATTTACTTGCCTTGTAAATTAATAAATATAATAGTATGATATTTACATATAAGATGATTTTTTCTTCCACTGACTTCAGAGGAGTCTTAAAGTAAATGGCTACCAAAACAGAACATACCCGATATGAGTATTTGTTGTGAGCACAAAAAATAACGCATCAATCGCTTTCTTTCCTCATGCCCGATCAAACAGGATAAAAGTGCTATAGTGAAAGAGCAAAGATGCTAACTCAATTAAATAAAATTATAATATACCTCTACGCTAGACTATGGAAATACCGTCAACTATATCTCACTATCCAAGTAAGACGTGACCCTATTAAATCATTAATCATTATTCTACTGATACAACTTCCATAAAAAACATATAACTTAAGAAGCCAAGAGTAAGTACGTAGGTGAGTACCTACTGAGTACGGAGCGGCTGAGTTAGCGCAGGGCGGGCGGCGCGGCGTCGGCGTCGGCGCAGTATAAATACGTGGCACGTGCGCGCGCGCAGCTGCCCGCCACGTGGCCGCCTCTTTACGCGCCCGCGTAAAAATAGATCATTGTCTCGGCCCAGGACACGCCCACAACGCAGATAAAACACCACATCAAACGGCCCCACTGTAAAATTGCCCGTTTATTCGGCAACCTGCGGTAATGTAACATCTGCGTGCCAGACTAGGATATAACAATTTACAGTTGTAGTTAAACCGCGAATAATCCCTGCTTTGATTATTTTTGGTATACTGCTAATGAACACCTGCATTGGGTAAAAATACCTAAGTAGATACAAATCCCTGCCGCTGAATTTCACCATTATGCTTCGCGACAAACCAATAAAGACAACCTCGATACTTAGTTGTCTACAACTGCTTGTTTTCACCTTTATGTACAAAGAAAAGGAAAATCTTTGCCAAAACCCTACATGCTAAACATTCTACACATAAAGAACATATTTTAAGTAAAAAAATACTAAAACTTGTTTTATTAAGCTAGACGCGTTCACGATTTTTCAGAAGCATAATAAATAAATCAAATCAAATCATTTATTTGCAAATATGGGTTACCATATTTCCATACCATATTTCCCTAATTATCTTAGTTTCCATTATAAAAAGAAAATTAAAATCTCGAATATAATTTGGTAGTAACGTAACATATTCTGTTGAAAGATCTTCAAATCTCAGATATACTGTGCACAGATCCACACCTCGAGCGATGTCCCCTCGCTAAAAAAGGAAACAAAAAGACAATCAAGCTTACTTTCGGCGCGAAATACTTCCGCCTTTGATAAGTTCCCCGCTTCCTATACCTATCGGCCATAGCTGCGGCCACTCCACCGAGGCCTTCGTCAATGCCATCTTATATTCGCTTAAGAGTACAATCGAGTCACCTTGAAAAATGATATCTACGTGTCAATCACTAATCTAAACATGTTAAAAAAAACACTATTACTTAACATGTTTAGAGTGACACACATTTTATTTTGGTATTCTATTGTGTTGTTTAAAAATATAAATTTTCGAAAGTTCATGATTTAATCTTAATTAGTTAATTAATCTTCTGCCTATTTTATTTTATTTTATTGAGGGGCAAACGAGCAATTTGACCCACTTGATGATTAGTGATCACCGCCGCGCATAAGCACCCACGACCCCCTTGGGGTCGCAGGCGCGTTGCCCGCCTTTGTCATTTTTGGCATTGCATGACGATAGCGTCAACATGTAATTGGATACAGTCCTCATTTAGGTGGATAGCGTTCCTTACTTTCTTTCCTTCCTTAAATGGCTATTACCCATTTAGACCATGTGGTGTTATTGGCCACACATCACATGTCAGTACCAGCGCAGATGGCTCTCGTGCATTTTGTATTATATTTCCGCAACCTTAAACAACCCTTGTATGTACTTGTTCCTTATCTTGTCGAGATTGATGACACCACCTGCCCATCGTTAAATTCTTCATTTCTGTGACATGCATTTTCTGTTCTTTACATTCCTAACACCCGGCACTATGACCCATGTTGCAATAATAAGTTATATACATCTCGTTTGTTTACTTGTTTTAATTGGCATTTTTGCGTTACTAAGAACACCAGATAGGGAGGGACCTACATTTGAGCCAACCCGTATTAATCCTGTTCTTTAGTACAAGTAAATCTTTATATTGATAAAATAAATTTAATTAAAATATATCTCTATGTTAGTTCAAACAAGGATTAGCTTGAATTATAATGTACGAGTATAACACCAACTTGCAAGTATTAAAATAATTAAAACACTGCCTCAGAAACCCAAAATAATACTTATCTAAGTAAACTTTATCTTATTATTGGCGTTATTATACATAATATAGTCTGCCAAACAAGACGTGTTATTTTCCATCCAAATTCGAGTTTTAATGCAGCAATTTGGCCTTTTGTAGATAATGTTTGTTCGGCACAGATGAATGAACTCAAGATTAATTACTGCTCTCTACATTATACATATTAAGTATGCAATAAAAACACGCAGATAGATAGATGTTGTTCGCATAGTTTGTTTGACATTTAGTACGCATCGATCGTCGGCGGTGCGATCGATCGGCGCGCGCGGCGCCCGCGCACGGCGCGCGGCGCATCATACCGACACCGAAATACCGAACGTTCAGATTAATTACTAACATAGATACTGTAGTAAAATAACAGGCAAATTCATTTATAACGATTTTAAAGGTATCTTTAACCCAGCCAAATAAATGTTACTAACTATCTTCAATTGCCACTCGTGTCATTGTGCGTTATTTCGTTTATTAATTGTAACTAGTGACACTTTACAAAATTAAGACATGGTAAAGTACATCTCTTTCTATTTTTTTATAAGTATTTTGTGGTAAGGAAGTCAAGTATGAATATAATGTATTTGCTTACTAATTTAGCGCAGTATCTATGTCAGATTTTAATCTGAGTAACGGCGCACAAATGTGCCAAACAACAAATGCTTGCTGCACGTCTTTGTCCGTTCACTATGCACAAATCTCACTTACCCCAATTTACCTACAGTAGTGTGTAAAGCGAAAATATAGCCATTCGGAGAGTCTATTCTCAAACTTTTAACTGTAACAAAATGTCGTCTTCAAAATAAAGCGCACCTGTTTATAGTTGTCTAAAGTTCATTGAACTAATCCAATTATTATTCTATTGTTACACTATACTTAACAAAGATTCATCCGAATGAATGAGTTTACAATAAAATAAAGGTAAGACATATTTATGAAAAAGGTTTCGTATTGTACTCGTAAGTACTTCTACAGAAAAGTATAGTACAGACTAGTACAGACTTACAGTACAGTTATTGGCGTAAGATGACGTTCTAATGTTTAGTTAAATAAAATAGATTCGATTTATAATTACAATACTACGTGCTATGCTTAATTTGTTTCTTTTTATAACAGGCAACCCAGCCTCACCTCAATACCATTTGTATTTACATTCGTACTTACTAAGCGTTTTATTACATTCCTTTCTCCGGGCCAACGGATTAAATTAAAATGCCCTGCATGCACACAGAGAGGTGATCATTTTAGCGCGCGAACCCCCTGAAGCCTCCTCAAGCCACCCCACGATCGATACCGCGCGCCATTTTGAATTTTCCGACCAATGCGCGTCGTCATGGAAAGCGGTCGGCATGGCAACGCGACGCCGCCACTCGAAGGGGAAAGTGACTTGGGGAAGGCTCTATGTCCTATGGCTAAAGTTGTCTATGTGGACCTTGATGACGACTTTGTTGCATATAATATACCTATTAAAATATATGCCTAGATAGAAATTGGTTTTAATTATATGACGGTAGATTAAATCTGTCAATAGTTAATGATGAATAATAATCTAGAATACACACTTTCAAACCGTATTTGAGTGATGAGTAGGTACTCATAAAACGTTAAGAATATTTTATCTGAAATGTGCTACCTACTAAAAAAAAATGGTAAGTTGACACGTATACGGTTGTGTTTAATGGTTTGGTTAGGAATTAAATCAAATAATACACCTGTATTTAACACAACTTAAACATTCATTTTTGCTTGGTCTACGTTTTTTTCAATGCAAAAATATTGTTTATTGTATTAGCAATATTTAGTAAAGTTGTTATTTTTTATGATCAAGTTTAAATATTAATGTCTATGATGTAAAGCAGACCCTGTACCCTTATTTCTTAAAATCAGATATCATTTTGAAGTATGTACCTATTACACATTTACAATAATACAACGCATGCAATTAATTATAATATTAGTAGCTATAGTATATGATTTTACTAGGTAGAGCTTCAGAAACAACCGTTTATCAATGTTCTTATTGTGTAGTAAGTGTACCAGTTCATGCAAACTCCAGACTTTTTGTGTCGGATTAAAAGGCTTAGAGGCACTTATGCGAATTCCTCAAATCTGAAAGCATATTTGCTCACATTATGCTCTCCAGCATGATACTCAATATTTGTACATCCGTTACAAGCGATATAATACGGCTCCTTGCGTTCTTTGAAGCGCTCTGTATTGTCTAATTCAGTCGTTCAACAGCGCACAATGTTGAGCCAACACCCGCTGCAACAGGCGCGCCGCACTAATTGATATATCCCTTGATATTTTCGCAGATCTCCGCAGCACAAATAACTTCCTCTCCTTTCATAGGCCCTTTAAAACCGCGTTGTACGAGTTAACATTGTTTATGTTCTCGTTTGCGGGCTCTCTAGACTCAGACACCTGCGACCTACCTGCGAGCCGAGTACAGCGAAATCTAACAAGCGGACTTTCGACTTTACAGTTTCCTGCGTTTGTTCCCGAACAATGGGCTATAAGGCTGCGCCGGCGCAGGCCCGTGTTGACAGCCGATGCGCTATTCAAACCTCCCGCTCGCCTGCCATTGGTACATATTCAAATTGTTAGAAACGCTGTGTAGAAACACCTCGCTTGCATTTAACGGCGAATGTTCAACATTACTATATTGTGAAATGGAATGTGTTAATAGAAATACCCGACTGCGCATTTATCGATTGTTACGAGGCGGCGAATGCGGAATCTTCGCAGGACCACGTTCAGATAATATAAAATAGAATGTAAATAACTTTTAAAAACTTACGATATTACATTTTATTCTTGTCATTTCCTTTCAAATGTTTGTGACGCAAAACACATGTACGCATAATGCATGTTAATTTTATGTCATTACTATTCTGAGATATCGCTACTACTAAAACTGGAACAACATTGCGAGCAAATTAAGCACATTAGCATAAACTAGATTATGTAATTATTCTGTAGATCTAAAATACAAAACCCTGGCATTATTTTATCACCCATTTTTTATATTTAGGGACGTCAAAAACAGACCTCAATCTCCAATTAAATTGATACTTGCACAAGACGTATGCCTTCCTGGATACCAACGTCAAGTTTATTTTGTAGATATCGAAATGTTAAACTGGAAATCGATCCTTGGACACAGCCATCGTGAAGTAGTAACTTGGTCATTGACACAGCAGAGAAGCCATTTATTAACCTGCATTGTGCAAGTGCGTTGCCTCAAGACTGGTATCAGCCTGAGAAGCTTCTCACGCCCTCCGAGATGGATCTCACCAATCAATCTGCTCAAAATGAATGAACGAACGATTTCTTAGTGATTTATTAATCCAGCGGTGAACGCTATTGCAATGAAATGTAATGTAATTTAATGTATGTAACATGACTTCAAAAAAATACAGAGTTTGGCCGCAATGATCAAAGTTTCTTTTTCTTTCTTGTTAAAAAATCTCCTTTTTTAGTAAGTTAAAAAAAAAAAGTTAAAAATAAAAGGTAGTATTCCTTCGCTATATACTTAAAATATTATAATCACATTCTTTTCATTCTTTTCATCGAGTTACATTAAATGTAATTGATCTTTTTTTCTTTACTATCTAAGGACGAGAGCACTTTATTATCACTTTTGTCTATATTGGAAATTCCAACTTTTTAAGAGTTGCATAATATAATCTGAAGAGTATTTCCTTTGTCTGTATTGAACATTGTGTTTATTTACGAAATGAACCGCAACTACAAACAACAATTCAAAAGCACTTTTACCTGCCTTTGAAAAAAAAACAATAAAAGAAGGGCCATGTTTTTATGACCACTTAAAGATTTATCTCTACCTTCAAGTATAACGTTGGACGGTCACTCACAATGCTACACAATTAAGTCAATGAATATAAATATTTCGAATAATACCATACTGGTTGTAATTATATGCGGTCATAATTCCAATTACAGGGTAGAGCACCGTTTATTTGGCATTTTCTCCTTGCAATTAGCAACCTACACGTGTGTTCATCGAACTTCATTACATGATTTTTCTTTTTATCTAAGTTAAATCTTACTTTTTATCTTCCTATATTATAAATGCGAAGATTCGCAAAGATGGATGGATATCATTCATTACCCTTTATAAATTAATGAACGTATTTAGATGAAACTTTACAATAATACATACTAACCTATCATCAAAAAACAAAGAGGCCACTTTTACATACATATAAACACATCAATTGAGCAAATGATGATGGTAGCTAGTCCGTCAGATGTAAAGTCCTACCAAGAGGTAGGGACAGAACATAGGATAAAGGTGTTTGAGCCCAGAAAGGCTTAGCGACTGTTCCAAAGTGGCTGTCAAAAAGAACAATGAAAAATTGCTAAAACTTGACCACTTTCAAGCAAAATTATGAGTGCTTGTACACATCGCGGCTCACACTATAAGGTAAAGAAGGTTTCAAAACGTGAGTAAACGATTCTTAAAGAATAGTGGTCGTCTCTGAACCTGACTATGTCAATTGTACGTCTAGCATACAGCAATAAATCTAGCAAGTGCTCATGCATATCACCCACTTTCCCTTTACATTTACCATCCCATATTTACATAGCAGATGTCACACTTACGAGGACAATGGATTCATTAATCTCAGTCAGAAATTGTAATATGCAGATTACATTTAGACAAGCTGGTGTCAAGCCGGGCCCACACGTGTGACTGCGGCAAGCAATTCCAACTGCATAATAGACAGTGAAGTGAAGCAATCATACTAAAGATCAAAGTATTTCTTACCATTGGAGTATTGGAAAAGTTATTGACATCGAATTGTATGTGCGACACTCTACAATAGATACAATGTAGAGCCCTAACAAGACATGAAGACATTGTTATGGGTTATTTGACACTATTATTTTTAGATCAATGCCATGTATTCATTAAAAACAATGTATATTCTTTCCATCCGTTTTCGTTCTCATAAGACCTTTACATATATCAATCGTATACATATTTCATTTTTCAAGTGACTAATTAGTACGCTGCGCTATTTAATTGCAGTAAGTTCACTGCTTTCCTTCCAATATTGTGGTCCGGGTCTCGGTAAAAGATCATTGACTTGCAAGGCGCAGGCTCGCAGGTGTCGCTCGGTCGCGATGGCGAGGCTGCGCGGTGACGTCACCGCCTATTGCCTCGCGGCCTTATACGGCGCGGCGCCGGCGCATACTCGTATCTCTAAGCAACTGGCGCGTTCTGCAGATCCTATTTCACAAAGCACAGCTTGAACCAGGTAAACTCCTCGTAAATTCCAATTTATAACACCAACCTATTACTTTCCGAATTTACGACGTATTTCGCACTTCGGGACAGAAATTCGATCTGTGTATGATTAGCGACGCCAGTAAAGCAAATTACTAACGAGGACTTAGGGGGAAATAAACTACACTGATTAGTTTGCCTTTTCTGTTGTTGTCAAAGTTTGTTGTCGTACCTACATTGGGCGTACTTTATTGGTACCCTAAACTCGCCTAAGTCAATTAGGTTACTGTCCAGTTGGTGGCGAATGATGAAATACCAACAGATTAAATACCCGAGTCGAGTAATATAAACTGAGATATTTGATACATTTGATCAATATTACAGTTCAACGTCTTAATAAAAGCCAGGCTATGACTTCCTATGGTAATGATAAATATCGGCATGAAACCAACAGCTAAAGGTTTAATTTTACGAAACACGACTTTTGTAACATATACATACATAACTTTTAACAGTAGCACATCGCAATATTTACAAAATTCTCTGGTACAAAAATTATAAATAACAATAATGTTCACCGTTGTACGAAATGAACTTCTTGAATTATAAAGCGTTTCTTACGAGCGAATTAACTAACCGATCCTTGCATTAACTCACGCTTGACCACTTTTTGTAAATCATGAAACAAATCAATTTAATAACTTACCTCTTATCTATTTTACAATGTTAAAAGGGTCTTTTTACACCGTAATGGTTATGGCGAATCGTAAACATTGGCGGGGAGCGAAAGAAACTTTATAGCCCCCAGTTTATACGAGACCGCCTCCTTCCAACTCCGTCTTAACTTGCCATTTCAAAACCCTGCCATTGGGTCCTACTACCGACGAGATAACAGCGAAACATCTCCAGCAGAACTCTTACTATTGCACTATGCCGTAGTTTAGGTAAAGTAATCAGAAATACAATAAGTCTCCTGGTATCTTTCGTTGGCAAACAAAATAAATTAAAGGTGTGAAAAGGAGGTGCAGATTACAGGCATTCCTAGGAAGACTTAGGTCTAAACGAAAATAATAACATTTATTTCTTGTGGCTGTATTTTAAACAATTCGTAAAATAGAACGATTCCATACTGAAGTCTGTCAACAAGTTGCAATAACGGGTGCTTCAATAAATTACCATGTTTAATCTGAACCTGTGGTTAACCACTACCCCAATCAGATAGTGACACAATACCTACTTCGGCACTTGTTGATTTATTACACGTCCCACGTTACATACGTGGGACCTAGATCAATACAAAATATAAGCCCGCTTGGTCTAAACAAAATGCAGTTTCGTTACTTCACTGGGCGCCAACCGTTCGAAGGTAGTTACTTAAGTTTTTGTTTCTAACTCTGCAAGGAAGGTTGACGTGTCCTTAACTCAGCCGATTCACATATAAGAGGCTCGTTAATAAAAGAAATCAGTGCCCCGCATCGCAGACCCGCCTTCCATATTCGGTCTAAAAATGCACATTTTTATGGACCTTTTATAAAAGGATAGGAATCTTATACAGATGCTGCTGGGCGGAGGTGCAAGAACCGTCTTGTGTCTCCAAACATGGCGGATGCCCGCTTAATTATTAACCTAATGAGGACTAATGCGTCGATACAGAAGTATTTCTTAAAATGACATGAGCAAAAACACACGGAAACAGCTGATTTACATTACTATCTCTTGGTTATAAAGCCACTTAAGACCGAGCAAACGTTTTTCGTAGTACTTATTTAATTTGCGTGACATTATCGAACACCCGTCGAATGAATAAAGTGCTTCTACCTACCTCCGAATAAAATGCATTCTCTACATCATTTCTCTACATTCTCACAAATGATTAGAATCCTCTTCAACTGTGCCAAAAGCTTTAGCGTTTTTGTAAAAACCTTCATACCGTATATTCCTAATACTCTTCTACTCGTAGTATTGTCAAGACAACATGAAGAGCAAGTCAATAGGGAAGACCAAAAAAGATTGCTTTTACTATTCATTGATTGCCTCCATGGAACAGTGGCTACGCCGCTTCGGTACAAAACCGGGAATAAGTAGGTTCGATTCCCGCCTTGAGTCTTATTGGTGGTAGGAGTTTTTCCGAGTCCGACTGGTCAGCTACCACAAGTGAAACCTGCCGCTATATCAGTCTGTGACTGTGTTCCGGCAATATGAGCCAGAGCACTTAAAAGGTTCTAAGATCAGAGATAACTTCACATCTAATTTTATAATTAACAATTTTAGTAATGTTAACTACCTTTTAGCATTTAGCTTGTTCTAAATGGAAGACCCGGAACATCACCACAAGTAACCAAAGCATTATCTGATCTAGTTAGGGTTGCCAACCGTACTATAATATATAGTATTGTACTATATTTCGGGTCTGCGTACTATATACTGTTGAAAAAATATATAGTACGTAAAAATACTATATTTTCAACACCGACAAATCTAACAACCAAATCCTTCATTTAAAAAAAAATAAGAACGCGCCTTTAAAGTAGGTACCCGATAGGCGATAACGTGTATCCGAACGCTAGCGTAACGAACTTGTCAATGTCAAATTGACGTCAATTTTGACGTCGTCAAACGAGATTTTGGTCTGCTTTATTTATTTATAATAATAATAATAATAATAATAATAATAATAATAAAGGCGTAGGGATGTGATAAAGGCGTAGGGATGTAAAGGCGTAGGGATGTGACGACCCCATCGCCCGTTGGTGAAAGTTGGCGCTCTTCATTTTATGAGGAGCTACAACTTTCATCAATGCAGTCAGTCTCCGCAGGGCAGCTTGTGGCGAGCTGTTGGTGTGTGGCGACACCACGGACCCGAGACCTCCCGGGGGAACTCACCATCTTATCCCCCACCTCTGGCTTGCCTTAGTTGGCCGTCCAGAGTGGAGCGCAAGAGCTCTATGCTCGAAAGGGTGGAAGTGCTCAATCTGCGTAATAACGGGGAACGGCTGACCGGATTACCGCGATCCAGAAACCGGTGCACACCTCTCGGCACCCTTAGCCAACCACGCCGGTGTTGCGCCCGTGCTGCCCGCGACCCTAGTGGCCGCGCTGAGTGGTAGCTGTTTACGGGGGCCCATCTAGTGGGAGGCGAGTCACCGTCTGCCAGGAGAAAACCTGAGACAATTTGCATGGCAGACGTCCGTTGTCTCAACCCATAGCCCAGTTAACCAATCCATCGAATTTTAACACCATAGACCTGGCTTTGTTTTCTTTCATTTTACCAATAGTTCTTGCATTTGCCAGGTGTTGTCTGTGAACAGATTTTCTATATTTGTTTAGAGATAAAACCTGGCAGATGTACTCATTCAGATTAGAGAAAATGGTACCAAAAAGCCTCTGCATGTTGGCTTTGGCCCCATGCATGCTTCAAAGGACCGGGTCCCCATGGGCCCGAGATCTTAAAATGTACCTACATAATAATAATAAGTGCGTAGGGATGTGACGACCCCATCGCCCACTGGTTTACCAGTGCAGTTAGTCTCCGCAGGGCAGCTTGTGGCAAGCTGTTGGTGTGTGGCGACACCACGGACCCGAGACCTCCCGGGGGAACTCACCATCTTCTCCCCCACCTCTGGCTTGCCTTAGTTGGCCGTCCAGAGTGGAGCGCAAGAGCTATGTGCTCGAAAGGGTGGAAGTGCTCAATCTGCGTAATAACGGGGAACGGCTGACCGGATTACCGCGATCCAGAAACCGGTGCACACCTCTCGGCACCCTTAGCCGACCACGCCGGTGTTGCGCCCGTGCTGCCCGCGACCCTAGTGGCTGCTTAGAGCGGTGGCTGTTTACGGGGGCCCATCTAGTGGGAGGCGAGTCACCATCTGCCATGATTATCAAGATGAGACATTTGATATGGCAGGCGTCCCGTTGTCTCATCAATAGCCCAGCAACCAGTCCAGCAATTACCTTACCATAGACCCGTAGTAGTTTCCCTTCTCTTTGCAATAGTCCCTGCACTTAGCTGGCGCTGTCTTTGGCTGTATCTTTTCCATGGTATAGGCAGAGATAGTGCCAGCTAGGTGTACGTATCCCTCAATAGAATATCGTATCTCAAAGGGGCCTCTTCGTGTTGGATCTGTATCCCCACGTACGCCTTCCAAAAGGACCGGCCTCTGTGCCGTGATATCCCGTAGGAGAGATACAATAATAATAAATAATAAACATAGAAACACCCCGACCGATACAACAGACATGTTCATGCACACAAATGTTTGTACCGTGCGGGGATCGAACCCGCGACCTCTGGTGTAATAGCCGACTTCTCGACCATTACACCAAATGGCTCGTCATTATCGGCAGAATTGTTTTCAATTTTTTTGTTATTTATTGATAAATGTTTAGACTTGGTTTAGACTATCTTAATAAATGGTTTGATTTTGGTGAAAGCAATTGGTTATGTAAAATCCAAAAATTAAATTTAAAAAAGGGATGACAATATTAGAAGTTCTAAATTTACAAGAAAAATTATGTATCAAAATGGACGACCTATACTCTGAAATAACGATATTGAATGAAATCTTTGCTAAAGTAAAATACTGTAGTGACTTTACTGACAAAACTACAGGCCAAAAATGGCAGCATATTTTTAAAAATACTGAAAATGACTTACGAAATTTATTTAAAGTAATTTCATTCCTGCTCTCTATTCCCGCCACTCCGGCATTCACAGAAAGGATATTTTCGGTTATGAATTCGAAGTGGCGAGATGAAAGAAACAGAAATAGTATATCATTAATAAAAAACGAGCTTTTGATTTATATTAATTTAAAAATTGAATGTGACAAAGCATATGACACTTTTATTTTAAACAAAAAACTGTTACACAGTGCAAGAAGTGCAAAAAAATATAGTTTTTATAAAAATAAATAATTAACAAATATATATTTGTCTCTTTTTTTGTTTTTCCCATAAAATACTATATTTCTTTTAAATGTACTATATTTTTTTACACCTTATTTTGGAAAATACTATATTTCGCTGATGAAATGTTGGCAACCCTAGATCTAGTCCGCTGACTAAGGCAAACGATTTACCATTCGCCCAACGTAACACAAAGAATCCGCAAGTCCAGCTAATTACAATGGTTGTCCGCGGTCGTTTTGTAACGATGCATAATGCACCATGCATATGCAGGGGTTATCTAGTGCCGCGTCACCGGCGCCGCGCTATCAACCTGTCGCCGCATACTGCGCCCGTGAGTCACCTGGCCAGGGTCCGGCTGATGTCATAAGTCATTCCACATGCAAGTAGATGCATCGGCATCGCTGCCAACCTTTGGACCAACAGCTCGGAGAACTGTTGTAAAGTGAAAAGTATTTCGAATCGAGTAATTTGTGTCCGAATTTTAGTAGCGACACTGTTGCAAATAGCCACAAATGGCGGATCCAATAGAATTCCTATACAATTACTCGATCTCACTTTTATATGATTGTCCGTGCGAGCCCTACAGCCCTCATTGACTGTTTCAATTGAATCATCATCGTATAGCCGTAAAAAAGTGGCCAAGTTTTTAAAATGCCTCATTCCGATACTTTGAGAACTAAAACAATACGACCAATTTCACAAATAATTTAGATCACAACATTTTTAAAATACGAAAAATCTAACATTTAATTCGTGTTGTCTATCCTTATAATTATTAACTACATACATTTAAGGTAATTTTACTAAAAAGTAAAATGAGTAAAAAAAGTCTATACTCCATAAAACGTAACATGATTAGAATGACAGCTGTCAAAGTGTTGTGGCTCTCTCGCTCGCTCTAAATAAACCTCTATCGATGTGTCTCATCTCTAAGATTTTATTTTTTTTGTAGAGTGAGACACATTATAGAGGTTTATTGAGAGCGAGCGAGAGAGCCACAACACTTTGACAGCTGTCATTCTAATCATGTTACGTTTAAAGGAGTATAACTTCTATGACGTTATTTTAAAATGTTAAAATTCCACAATGGTACAAAATAAAAAACAATTAAAACATGATATAGATAATCTTTTTATTTAAATTACCTATACAACGTATTATAAAAACTATTTAATAAAAATAAAATCATTGAGCAAAATAACGTATTAGAATTTTTATAAGCATGTCATTGACACAGGCTAGTACAAAAAACATGAATGCCACGCCTTATAGCGACCTAATTTAAATTCCGATGTAATCCAGAAAATTATAACGACATCGAATGACTAGCCAGAATTATCGAGAAGCGCGTTGGGACGCAGAGCGGTAGTGGTTCCGTTCAAAATAAATAGTAGTAGTTAGTTGTAAAATATGTACGTGATCATGACCATCACCTATGTATGTAGCGCGCGATCCGCGGGCTAAGTGTAGAGCGGGCCTATGGAAATGACAAAGTCTAAATATGCAATATTTTGTTCATATTTATATTTTAACCTAAAGTACTACGATTAAAAAGCAGTTTTTTAAAAATTGTGGCTAAATACACATAATAACCTAATGTAAACCTTAATATTATTTTAATTATACTTGTACAAACACTCGAAAACAACATTTTCATGTCTTAAATTTATATTATGAACTACAGAACACTAAAAATCATCTTATTAACAAATCTTTGAAAACTTGACGTCTTAGATGCTTTTAAAACACAACAAAAAACACAAACGTTTCTTCAATACAAAAATGCACCTGAGAATGAAGGCGGGACCATTTGACTAATATTTCGATTATAAGAAATGAGCGGAACCGATTTTATGTTGATGTTCGCAGTTCAACGCTGTTCTTGAGAGAGTTTAAAAAAATGAAAGAGTTTGACGCAGGCGATGGATGCGTCCGTCGATGATGTTAAAGTCAGAGAATAGTGGTGGTCACGTGAGGAAATCTCAGGTAGTGGTTAATAATTCGTTTAGTCCGGGTTGCGCCCACGTTTTTTCTCGGGCTGTGTGGCCCACACAGGTGCACCTCGCTTCTAATTTACTATTCCGATATGTTCCCGCGCCTCCAGACGACTTGTATAATGTCTCTTTGTTCCATAAGTTTACGCCTCTGTATAGGTACAACGTCCAAAAACACACGTTCTATATAAACTGAAACCTAACTAAACCTTACACTTCACCACAGGTCAAGGAAAACAGTTCAATTGATTTTTGATAATCGCTAATTAAGGATAATTGAGGTGTATAAGTTGGTATAAGAATGTAGTAGAGTAGTAGTAATAAATTATTAGTGTAGTGGTGACTATTGGAATAATGGTTGGCAGAACGATTTCGGACACTGATAAGATAGACATCACTCCCATAACTATCTGCTGTCATAATAATATCTTTAGCTGTGTTCCGGCAATAATAATGTGGAAACTGGAAACCATAACAGTACTATTATATATTCTGTGCCATAACCATGAGCGATTTTTATAAAGTACCTTACCTTATTGTGATATTTTAAAATAAACACGGCAGCAGTTTTTTTAAACCAACAGTCATCTAAATTGGATGCTCATTAACAGTTAATGAGCATCCAATTTAGATACGAAATAAAATAATATCAATAAATTGTAATATACAACCAGAGATATACATATATACAAGTATACAACTTCCTGACTGTGACCGACGCCAGTAGTCTAAATTATAAATGTTATATGAAAACCTATGTACACAACATCAATGGCAAATATTGCAAAAACATCTAGTGTGACATGGTAGCAAAAACTAATCATAAACCTGCTTTATAATCAACAGACACATTAAGACGCGAGTTATTTATGATTTAATCAATTAATTAAATTCTTTCCCGTTTAATTGGGCTACTTGCAATAAAATTGATTGCACCCTATCTATTTCTCAATTAAGAGGATCGCTTAACGATACAACAAATATTAATTGGAATATTAAATACTGAGAGTAGCTACTGCAAAGATGTTACAAAACATCTAATAAATAAATATGGTTCATTATGGCAACGCAGGTGTGTATGGATTAGATACGGAGACTGATGAACGAACAAGATTACAATTCCCTGCGGGCATATCTATTTGATACACAAATAATTTTAAGCAACAACACGTACTTCGATTATAGGTAGGTATCCCAAATTAAACAAATTAAGCACTCGCCACTGAATTCAAAATAATCGAAAGGATTCAAGACTTCGAAAACAAGAGACATAATTGGACCTGAAAATCAGTTCATAAAATCACTTGTATTGCAACTATCGACATTAGTGAAGATGCCACAAATTAATATACATAATATAAGTGGGAACCAAACTAAGAAAATTTCATAGCATGAAACATCTATAGGTATCCTTGGTCTTAACCCAAGATGCCTGGTATTTAGGACCCAATCCAATACCAGTCAGAAAATAATACATACTATAGCCACAACTATGAGTTTATGTTTGTTGTGTACAATATGGTCACGACTAACAATGTTGGTGTCAGTAGTTACGGCGTAGAAGCAATACCGCCTAGTGGAATGCTAATCGGCTCACGTATCTACGGGAAGTGTTCACTTACAAAGGCTCGATACTACTTCGGGTAAGTAATAAAGCGAGCTGGCGCCATTTTGGATTCGTATTGTCGCCGACGCAAGCGCATTGTTGCTGGGAGGTCGTATCCGGCGCCGGACATTTGCATCGACGCGACAAGAATCAAGTATACCGACCAAATCGACCAAAATCGATTATAATCGTCGTTATAAATTTACGCCCACGTCACAGTGAATACCAAACACCAACAAGACTCACGCAAGTTTGTTAATGAAGTTTCAAAACACTCGTCATTAATTCTAGTATCGTCTTTAGCCGTCCACTGATTATGCATTTTTGTCTATGAATGATACACATACACAGGTAAATATGCTGAGACATACTAGTCCTTAATAGTGAGTTTCTTTTATAACGCTCCCAGCGTTTAATGCATTAAATGGTACAAGAACAAGTGCAGAATCAGCGACAGGTGGCCTCGCACGTGCTGGTTGAATAAAGCGCAATGAATGTCAAATGTCTTCCCGGCGATCTCATGCTTCCGAACGGTAAAATCATAACGGACCTTCAACAAAAAAACTTAAAACCCATTTCGCGTCGCCCCCTCGGCCGCATAGGTCTTTTTACGCCGGATGAAATCCAAAGATACTTTCTGATTCCATATCATTAAGATATTTATTGCGCGGAGTGCGGCATCGTTTAATTCTGGCGGCTGTGCCGGGGGTCATAAAAGTTAGTTTCGAGCAAATCGCCGCGCACCGAACGAGGGTTAATTCGCCACCCTCTATGACTGTCTGACTTTTCATTATCGAGATGTTTTATTAAAGGAGGGCCTGGTGTATGTCTGGTTAGGGAGAGCCAGGGCTATCTCTTGAAGAAACGTTTTGATCTTTCTATGAACAATATAACTTGTCAAAAAATGTGTAGCCTATGTAAGGTATGCTTCAACGATAAAAATTGTTTTTTCCTCCTCGATTAAGAAAAATATTCACGGCATGTTTCTTTGGTTTCTTTTTAGTCTAATAGGTGTTCCATCAAATATTATTTAATACGCTTGGAAAGGAAGCAATGTTTTTTTTTCTTGTATCTAATATTGTTCTTATTTTCGCTAGATTCAAAAATATGGTAAATATTTTTTTTATATTTTATAGTTGAAGTAATGCAAATATTGCTTTTACAACTCATACTTCACATAAACCTAACGTCACGAGAACTTTAAAACCGATTTACTTTAAAATTTAAAACGCACATCCCTACCGGGACCTGCTCGCAGAATATTGAGTGATGGGGTGGCGGCGTGGGAGGGATGTTTACACTGGGATTAAGGGCTGGTTATATTGCATTCCTATGCAGTCGCTATACGGCCGGCGCAGGCTGCCGTGCTGTTATACAACCACGCAAAAACACCGTTCGTTTCACTTTCTAACACTTCTAAGATTAAAATCATACAGATCGTTAGATCGTAACAATCGTTTTATTGGAACCAGGTGCGAGTAGAATTATATTCATAAAGATTACAAGTAAAACGTTATGGCAAACTTTGTCGCAATCCTTACCAAACGTCGTTTTACAATGGTATGTTGGTTTCCATACTTCACGTATATTTGAAGGTAAAAAAAAGTTCATCTTATACTGTAGGTAGGTACTTTATATTCATAAGATTTTACCTAAAAAGACATTTAAAGACAGCTCTAGCAATCATTTGTTATTTTTATTTCACACCCAAACAGGGTGATGAGGTGCAAGAATTTCCTAAACGACTACTAACTATTTTGTCTTACCATAGGTATGTACTCCATGTCCGAAACATTGGAAGTGCCTACATACAACATAACTACAATAGGCTACTTGACTCTTTTTTGAAGTAGGTCTTAAATAATAACTATTTCTTCTATTAAAGCAAAAAAAATATTACAATATTTTTTTGATACTTAGAAAACCGAAAAACTGTAATTTAAAATTTTAATTTTCCTGAACGAACGAAAACGCTGTCCGCCATGTTCTGACGTCATAAGTATTGTAAACAACCATTTGACAGCAACACGAACTTAACCTTACAAAGTTATAATTCAATAAAACATGACTTCTATTAGTCTACATGAGAAATATAGTAATTATCGTTATTGCATCGTCCGAGAATGCAAAAACACATCGATAAAGACCCCAGAAAAGTTGTGGATAAAGTGCCCAGTGAAACAAATATACGTAACACCTGGTTAAGACTTGCTCAAAGGGATCCTGAATCTTTATCGACTGTAACTCAGATTTATTTTTGCGAAGATCACTTTGATGTAAGTACCTTTTACTCAACAATGTATAGAAACTTTACTGTTAGATTAATAATACATTTTATAGGTTATGTATCAAGTCAGTAAACAAAATAAAGTTCGTGTTATTTACCTTTTAGTTAGAAAATGACATGGAAAATTACGTACGATACAAAAAATGGGCTCCGTAAAAACTTTTACCCAGAATTGCGAGAAAAAATACCCAATCTGGCAACCGTGCATACAGATGCAGATGACGTTTGTTTGTTTACATATTGTATGACGTCATATCATAGCCGACAGCGTTTTCGGCGATTCAAAGTAAAAAATAAAAAAATGTTTTTTCAAACTGAATTTTTTAATTAATCTTGCGATTTTAATAATTAAAATCAACATAATTAGTTTCTCTAGGCAAAATACTGTACGAAATACTCATTTATTATATGAAATAAGATATGAGTCAAATAGCCTATTATGACAATATTACTCTTGGGGTTTTCATTCTCAGTTTATCACACCATCTACTCAGAATTATCACGAATTATACAAACACTCCAATTTCTACCAACTGACCGATGACACACAACCGCTCATCAAGTCTTGCATATAATTCAATAAGCCTGTGTCAATTTCCACGAAAGTTTGTTTAACAAACATCGTAGACAAAGACAATGCCACGCGCCAAAACCAAACATCTGTGAGTCACTCAGCGCCGTCACTCAGTAACTCACAGTTAATGCATTCGATTGAGTTGAAACACACACATCAGAAATTACAAGAGTGTAACATTCATTCATACATTCAAATAGAAATCCTTATCATTGTAATAACCAGGCTTGTCAAATCTAGGATCATAGTCGAAGCGGACCCTGAGCTTCCATACTGGATGCAATCGGGAATACGCTGAGATGATGATGAGGATCCTAATGATTATCTCACGGAGGAGAGTCTTTTAATCTTTAAGAAACCTAAGTAACTACTTTGTCATCCTAGCTCTATAATATAACAAAGCACGAAGTAATTACATTCTTTGTAACTAACTTTGTTTGTTTGTTATTTGTTTGAGCTAGGAAGCTAAGAGCTTTTAAGTTGTAATGATAACATAAATATTCTTTATTGCACACAAAAAAAACCAACAGAACAGCCAATAAAAAACATAGACTTATTAAAGCGATCTGCGAATTATTATCAGTAATACATATGTAGAGCGATTCAAGAATAAATAAAAAGATACCTAATGTTGTATGCAGGATTTGGATTACTTTAACTTTTCTTATAAACCTTGATTTAAACCGTACAGATAAACTGAGAATTAATGTAATAAAATATTTGTAATTTATTTAACTTAAACGAAAAGACTTATCAAACGTTATGTCCAATAAACTCTATGTTGCATTTTAGTATCTAATCTGCGGAATAAATTCACCAGTCAACATTAAATCTACTCGTTGACCGCTTTAGTACAACTGGATACAGATTCACTATTTAAATTCAGTGGAAATGTATTTAGTATAGAAAAGAGATATGACTGTACTGTGCCAGTAAAGTAGAACCATATCTCCTGTATCTCCTCGTTCGTGGGCGTCAAAAGTCGCCAGACAATCCAATTGGAAGAATAATCCAACCTACCGATACCGTTGACTTTAATCAAGAAAAAGGGTTTCTTTAACTAAACTATAAGAAATCAAAAATACTTAAGTACTTCATACAATTCAATAAGCGTTAATTGGTTTCTAAATCCCAATATCTAGATCTTAACTACCAATATTATTTTAAATATTTGTAGTTGTCCAAATCATGTACTGTTTTTTTTTTTGTTTTTTTCAGTCTCTTTAGTTTGAAGACATTTAAACCATAACATCATCAAGGCGAATAAAGAGCAAAGACGAATTAAAACGAAAACGAACTCCACTCGAATGCAAAATAAATCAATCACACAGCACCGAGGGGTCCAAATGATAATTATCTATCGGAGCCACCGCGCAGCGCTGGCGCGGAGGTGCGCGGGCGCGTCTCGCGACAAATTGCGCCAATCAAGATGGCGAGCGATCGCTCCTGCGCGATATTGTAATTATGCCGCTAATTACACGCCGCGGATTAGGCCCAAGGCGTCGGTAATGGCCGGAAAACTCGACGCGCGCCGGAGATACAGCTGCCTGCCAAGTAAGGCATACATAACATGCGAACGTCAAGGATCTCTTAGAAATTACCGACGCAGTCTCGATCATCCGGACGCGTCCTAAATTCAAAACCTTTTTATGTCTTATTGCCCTCTTAAGGTAGGCTTAATAGAGGTAAATTCACAACCACGTCATGTAAAAAGTACTGTAGTTAATTATTACACCAGTTGGCTTTGTTTATTAGGCCAAACATTGCAATGAAACGAGAATGTAACTTACTCAAGTGAAGAAATATATATTTATGCTTGAGTCTGCTTGACTGACTTCACTTTACGAGTATCTATGCTTGTTCGCATATTGAAAAGGTTTTCGGCACTTGATGTGCAGATAATAATGCATTAATGAATAAGTAATATAATTTACTATGGTAGTAAGTAGTCTGGTTTTTACTGGTAGGTTAAAAAAGACTTGCGTGCAAAAGTATTTTTTAGAAATCCATTTGCAGAAATAAATCATTTTATTTCATTTCATTATGCTGTTATATCATCCAATGAGAACGGTAAAAAGCTTTGAAAACTTTTAACCGCGAAATTAATGTATTTGCACTATTTGCAGTATGAATCGCTATTAGCGATAAGTCCACCTGTATTGTACAGCTTTATTATACAACATTAACATGTTTTCCTATGTTTTGTGGAATAAAGAGTATCTATCTATCTATCTATCTATACTCTAATCATTGTCCCTGAAAGTCATAACAATATACATAATTATATCATATAGTCGACTCCACAGATTTTATGTATACGTATATACGTATGTACCTACTTGTTTACACAAAAACAGTCACACTTACAAAAGAAAATACTACAAATAACATCATACAAAATCGGCGAGTCACAAAATTCATTCTTTCTATGTTATTCAAGATTCCTCCACGTATTTGTTGTGAATACCGAAAAAGCTCGGAGCATTGTGGGTCTCGCCGCGCGCATTGTGCGGTGACGCGGCGCACCTGAGTATTCGGCTGCGTGTGACGCGCCGCTCTCTTTATCGAGACAAATACATACATTGCCTCAAACAGTTACACAGTTACACATCTTTGTTCACGTTACATTCAAAAATACAAATACAAAAAATACAAAAATATTTATTTCATAACAAGTCGGGTTTACAGAGTAGGTATAGATCTCATCCTTTTAAGTTTTTGGAACTTGTGTTAGGATGAGACCGCTCGACTCTTCCTAGAAACAGTTTGTCATAAGCTATGACTTGTACAAAACTCTATTTCTACGGCTTATAATTAATTTATAAATTAAGTTTAAGTTAGTTGTTAGTTGTGCGGCTTGAATTTGATTGGTTAGATTCAGAAATAGGGGTGATAATTTAAAGTAAATGGTATAATTAGGTATACATACGAGTAAGATATGTGATATGTGGTTTGTGCTATATATATAAAAAAATATATATATTAAAAATATAGATGTGGTATGTAAGAGATTGCAAAATATAAATACATATATACAATAGTAAGAAATATAAGTATAGGTTATGTGTCTCGTGTTAATAAAGATTCAATGCTATTATAATCCTGTTTTTTTAGCCAATTGGTAACTGTATTTTTACACTCATTATAATGCATTTTATAAAAAAATAATTTCCTATTAAGTTTGTTGTACAGATGTTTAGATTGGGTATGGAACTGAATGTTAGCAAATTTAGTTTTCCTTTTTGGGAGGGAAATTACAGAGTAGGGATTACGCTTTGATAAAATGTTTGGGTCGGGAATTAGGGTTTTTTGTATTTTAAGGAATTAAGGATACATCTAAGAACATAAAGTTGTCTTACAGATAGAACATTACAATCGCGATACAACTCCACGGTCCCAGATGTGAATTTCTTAAACGTCATAACTTTCAGTAGTGACCGTTGTGCCCTTTCAATTTTGAGCATGTTGGTTTTAAGTCTAAAACGGAGACCGTAAGCCGGATGGGTAATCCCACGCTGTTCTAATGATGAACTATACCTAATACCTAACTTGGAAATTACATGTCGAAAGAATTTAAGTATGGTTGTGTAAAAGAAACAATAAGTTTTTAAAATCTAAATCAAAATCGTCTGGACTTTAATTCTTAATCTATCATGTCAAAATGTTGCTACTGATATAATAACAATTTGTACTCTGTAGATACTGAAATGAAACTGTTATTTGTAGCGCTTTAATGATTTCTACAGGCATCATTATCTCTCGTGATCAAAAAGCTTATATGTATTTAAATACTACAAAATCGCATGAACTAACATTTTTTACATACATTTTATTGTTTAATAAAACGGGTATATTTAAACCTTGATTAAACCTATCATTTCTTTATATCCTAAATACTAATTAGCACACATCATATCAGCATGTAATGTAATAAGTGGCCGAATGATTTTTCTAGGCGAAGTGTCAGTTGTCAATTACCGGCTCACGGCGGCGAGGAGCGCAGGCGCAGGTCACGATCTGCGCAGGCGGACGAATGCACGTGTGCCGAGCCTTGGCCTTTGAGCACTTTTGAGCCGCCGCCGTGCGTTTCCGTATACAACACTATGTTACAATATAACGATTAAGAAACGAGTAAATATCTTAGTTATATAAGTATTTCTGATAGGTACAAAATAACAAAATTTTAAGAGCTCTTTCTGTACCAACAAGCAAGAGCCCAAATATTTTTTTTAAGAACCTTTTTATGGTTAGCTTACATTTAATGTTTTGTAATAATGTCTGTTTCAGATGGTTTATCCATATTAATATTCTAAAGAGGAAATGTTTGATTATTTGTTTGTTTGTTTGTATTAAATAGGCTCCGAAACTACAAAATCGATGTGAAAAATTCTTTCACTGTTAGAAAGCTACTCTATCCCCGAGTGACATAGGATACTTTTGATTCCGGAAATGTGGGGGGAAGGTGGGATAATTGACAAAAGAACTTACGCGTAGGCGAAACCGCGGAAGCGAACGCTAGTAGCAGATAAAGAAATATTAGAGTCCGACCGAAGGTTCGGTTTCGGTTTCGGTTTCGGCCGAGTTTCGGCCAAAAATCAAGTTTCGGCTGCAGTTTCGGTTTCGGCCAAAAATGGCCGAAACTTTTGCCGAAACCGAAACTGATTTCGGAAGTTGTCGTGCACGCTCGCCTAACTTCGTTTCTCGCGGCAACGCTTTGGCGGACGCTCGCAAACCTGTTTGGGAATTGTTGTACGCCGTTCGGATATCTCTTTAGCAATACAACATAGTCAGTGTGTTAAACAGTAACAATTAGTGATTCGATTTATTGATAACTAATAAACATTTTGCTATGAGAACTGAATTTGAAAAAAATAATAAAACCATTATTAATATTTTTTATATTAATGAGGGAATGGACTGACTGACTGACTGACTGACAGTCAACGCCCAGCCTAAACTACAAGACCCAGGAACTTAAAAATTTGTACAAGGATTCTTTATAAGGCGTAAGTTCCCAATAATAAGGGGTTTTGGCAATTCACTCCCAAGGGGGTAAAAAGAGGGTTGGAAGTTTGTATGAAACTTCGTCATTTTAAAAGTTACAGTCTTGAAATTTGGGAAGTATATTTTTAGTTTGGTGTCAGTTTCAAATAAAAAAGTTATTTTTATATTATAGGGAGGGGGGGGGGGCAAACGAGCAAGTAGGTCACCTGATGGTAAGTGATCACCGCCGCCCATAAGCACCCAAAACCTTCGTGGGGTCGCAGGCGCGTTGCCCGCCTTTAAGGGTGGAATATGCTAGCTTCTTCATTTCGCATTGGTTTGAAAACACTGCGGGAAGCTGGTTCCATAGAACAGTCGTTCGCGGCAGAAAATGTCTGCGGAAACGTATGGTAGTTGATCGCCACTCGTCCAGGTGGTTTGGATGAAACTGCTTTTGTGGCGGGTAGTACGGTGGCAAAATTTAGCGACAGGAATCAAATCAAATAATTCCTCGGAACACTCCCCAAGATATAGGCGGTAAAAGACGCACAGGGACGCAATGTCTTTATGCAATGCCAGAGAATCTAAGCAACCGGCAAGACTTTCGGCATTGACAATCCGGGTTGCTCGACGTTGGATACGATCAAAAGGAAGAAGTTGGTACTGTGTTGCTCCGGTCCAGATATGGCAGCAGTACTCCATGTGAGGCTGAACTTGGGCTTCATAGAGTTGGAGGCGATGAGTCGGAGTAAAATACCACATTGCTTTACCTAGGACACCTAGTTTTTTTTGAGGCAAGCTTAGCTTTTTCATCCAGATAATCACGAAATTGAACTGCCTCCGTGGTACAGTGGTTAGAGCGTTCGGCTCTAATACCCGGAGGTCGTGGGTTCGAATCCCACGGGGAACATCACTTTGTGTGATTGTTTCCAGTTTGGTTAGGACATTGCAGGCTTGAATAACCTGAATGTCTGAAAATAATGATGATTCCGTGCTTCGGAAGGCACGTTAAGCAGTTGGTCCCGACTATGTTCCAAGTAGGTCTGGTTTCCCTTGTAAGGGTTACGGAGGTCAGATGACAATCGCTCCATTGTAATAACCAGGCTTGTCAAATCTAGGATTATAGTCGAAGCGGACCCTAAGCTCCATACTGGATGCAATCGGGAATACGCTGGGATGATGATGATGAATCACGAAATTGAACGTCGCTCGAGATATCGACGCCGAGAATCCAATGCTCGGTTGTATAACAAGACGAGTGCTCACAAAATCGAGGGAAACGACAAATTCGGTTTTTTTTATGGTAAACGCACAGACTTGTGTCTTTTTCGGGTTAAATTGGACCAGGTTAAGACGTCCCCAAGAGGAGACCTCTTTTAAGAAAGTCACCATCTGAGACACAAGTCCGTTCCGACATTCTGTCACATGTGCGTTAGAAACATTTGCATGATCGGTGAAAGAAGTATCACTCGTACTGTCATCCGCATAGAAGGTGTTTTTATTTGAACCCCGTGGGGGTTAAAAAGGTGTTTGAAATTTTGTTTACAGGAGTTTTTTATAATGTTTAAGTTCCCACTAAAAAGGGTTTTGGATATTACAATCCTCAAGGGGTCAATTTTTTATTTTAAATTTTTTAAAAGCGAGCTTCATTATGTGTAAGTTTCCACTAAGAAGGGGTTCATAGTGGCTTATAGAATGTAGTCTACGCGAGCGAAGCCACGGGCGGAAGTCTAGTATTAAATTAATGATTACAACAAAATTAATATACTGTGATTCCATTTCATGTCCCAATTAATGCAGGATAATGGGTAAAAAGCACCAAATTTCAGTATTTTAAGGAATTTTATACCTGACCACGTGAGTTTCGGTTTCGGTTTCGGTTTCGGCCGAAACTGAAGTCACGGCCGAACATTCGGTTACGGTTTCGGTTTCGGCCAGAAAACCAGTTTCGGTCGGTCTCTAAGAAATATGTAGTTAATATTATAAATAATATGTAAAAATCATTTGGTAGCACTTTCGCTCTCTATTCTATAGCCTACATGAATACGTGACCGCTAAAATAGGTAGTCTTACATATTCTCATAAGTGTTAAATAAACCTAAATGCGAATATGTTAACATTATATATATTATAATATTTACCATTCAGTTTAAAAAAAATAAGTGTAATTTTAACTTAATATAAATAATACACAATAATCTATGCCATGGCCTTATTGAGCATATTCGGAAAAAAGCTCCCCTACAACAAGAAAATCTTTCCCATGCATGATCCAAAATTTGGAACTTGCCTTTCCTTGGGGGAACCAGACCATTTGGATTCCAAATGGTCTGGTTCCCCCAAGGATACCGTAAATTACCGTAGCGTACTTGTATGTATGTGCAAGTAGGTACCCTAGAACGGGACTTAAAGCTGGTAGAAAAACAGGCATGATGAAGTTTTAATTCTTTTTATTTATTTATACCTATTTATGTTCATGGTGCAAGAATTTTAATTACAATACATACGTTCAAAACATATTTGTACCATTTATAATATTGTGCTGCCATCTATGTTATTAAAAGGAAATATTTTATTTCACAATGATACTGCTAGATGTCACTACAAGAATGTTGTAGGTAGCGTCATCGTCCGGCTAAAAGAAAAACTATCGCACCGTGTTACTTCTACTCGACGCTAGATGGCGCTAAACAGCATTTATAAATATATATTTTATTTAATAAATGGCAACACTAACTATATAAAAGTCTCCGCCATTTTGGTGCGAGCTTCTTTTTGATTGGTCGGTTATGCCGCGCAGGTACAATGCGCAGAGTAGTCGACCGCGTTGAAATGGCGCTCTTTGTATTAGGGGTGGTCTGGAACAGGCAAAATGCAAAACCTGTTCCACCTGTTCCAGTTCCAGACACATAACAGTTTCAGAAACCTGTTCCAAAATAACAGCCTGTTATCTTGTAACATAGTACTATAGAAATGGTTTCTGTTCTTTAATGAAAACATCCTCCATGCATAACAGGTTTATGACTGACAGCTTGACGTTTAAAATATTATAGTTTTAGATATTATTGTAAAAATTAAAATTAATAACGTTACATACATTGTAGTCCAGTCAACGAAGCTCTAACTTTGCCATTTTAGAGGAAAAGCTGAAACCGGTGCCAAAATTTACGATAATGATCCCGTAATAACATACAAAAAATGCAGGGTCGTGAGTCACCGGGGTCATACGAAAAAAAAATGGAAAAGGTTGAAAAAATGACTTTTTCCCAAAAATCTCGAAAACTAAAATAGATAAGATTAAAAGTTTTAGACAAAAGTTGTTGGAAATTACTTTGTCTATAAAAAAGGTCATTATCAATTTACGCGTATCGCGCACCGTTTGCTAGGAAATCGCGTACAAAGTGCGAAAATTCACAAAACCGATGTTTTTCGCTATTTAAATAGGGATTTTTTTAAATTTTCCAACTGAGAATGATTTTTATGCGTTCTCCGATATCCTCAAAGCGATTTCTTTCTAATTTTTATTGATTTGGGTCAACTTCAACACGTGCGTTTTTTGCAAGTTTTGGTGCGCGATTTTTTTAGGTTTTTAAAATAAATATAGCCATAAGGGGGCGTTCAAGTATTACGTAACGCAATTTGGGGGGGGGGGGGTCTCGCAAAACGTTACGATGCGTTAAAAAACCAATGTTACGTGACGTGTAACGCATCGTATCATCGTAAAAATAAATTGTCCCAAATTGGCAACCTTTTTCATTTACGTTTTACGGGGAAAACCCCATTGTATTGTCTGGTCGTCATTCACAGAAAAACGTTACGGTGCGTTCCAGGGGGTTCCGTTCAAAAATCTTCAAAAATTGCGTTACGTAATACTTGAACGCTCCCTAATCCCTAATTTAAAGGTGATTATTTTCTTATATTTTCTAGTTAAACCAATAAATATTAACATCTTATATTTTAGATTGCCACCACATCTGAAAATTTGTCACCTGATATGATATTGCGCCACCAGTTCTTAATATGTATGACAGTCGGAAGTAACACAATGGAAAGACATACAGATATAGACAGTAGAAAAAGCAAAAAGAGTGCAAACGAAAAAAAGAACACATATAAATGGGTCCGTTACGCAACCAACAGCTCTTAATCTTGCCCACAAACACTAAAAACTTCAAAAACATAGTAATTTAAAGTTATGCATAGATAAAACAACACTTCCATGTCCTGCAAGAAGAAAGTAATTCGTTTGCGTGATCATTGCGTTCATCAATAACCAAAAGAAATGAGCGTCCAGCTGCAAAACAATTGCAGCTCTTGAGTGCTGTTGGGGTTAAAGGTGGGTTTGGCTAAATTGAAACAAAGAATATGCAAATTTAAAAGGGATATTTTTAAGTGTACATCAAAAAAATATTGAAATGTACATCAAAATAACTGATTGCACACCAAAGGTTAGGTTAGGTTAGCAATTCAGTATTTTTTTGATGCACAATCAGTATTTTTTGATATGCATTTAAATACAATCCATTAAAAAAATGGAAAAACAAAAGAAAACTTTACTTTGCTGTTGGTCTGCAAAACTGCCATCAAGATTACCGATAATATATCAAAAGCATACCATATATAACAGAGTATTCATCATACTTATACATTGTCATGGTTTCAATACTAGAAATAAATAAATAGACAAGTAATTTTCGTTTTCTATATGGTGTAATGTATATGCAAGTAACTACATGAAGTATTATTAAATGAAATTTTAGATTTAGAAGCCTTTTTAACAAATACATATTGGTTTTTGGAAGCATTATGCAGAGTAAGAAGTTTGAATTTTGACACCAACACCACCAAAACGAATAAAAAGAAGTTGATAATAGAAGAGATATTTAAGTCACTTTTTCGGTTATAATTTTAGAATTAATAAGACTACAAATTATAAATACCCTGCTGTAACTTACAAATGGTTGAGTAAGAGTAAGAGCATGACTGATCAAATTGCATATCCAAACCATTTTATGGCTAGCACGTCGTACGTGCTAAAATTTTGCCAACTCAACTTATAGTTTTGCCTGTACAAGCTTGATCAACTGTCATGTTTACAAAAACGTGACTCCAACATGTAAAGGACTGTATGGAGGGTGGTCAAGAATTTCTACTTTTTCCTGCTTCAAATACTCAATAGTTTGAAGAGCGCTGTGTGAGCTTGCGTTGTCGTGGTGTAGGATGATGCGTCGCTTCGAGTTAGATTTACGAAGTTCGGCGATGACTTGTGGTAAAAAAAAACTGTGCTATACCACTCTGCGTTAACCGTTCTACGATTTTCAAGTGCAATATTCGCAACATGGCCGATTTTTCCAACGAACGTGGCCATCATCTTCTTTGAAGTGCTTCGAGAACGAAAAACTTTAGTCGGCCTTGGCTCGTCTTGAAAGACCCAGATTAAGATTGTTGTTTGAAATCTGGATCGTAGGCATAGATCCAAGATTCGTCACCACTGATGATGTCGTAGACGTGATTTGACTCTCCTCGGTTGAACCTTTGCAGAGTTTTCTTACACCATCTGACCCTGGATGCCTTGTGATCGTCAGAAAGCAGATGCGGTATCCAACGGCAAACTAGCTTTCTCACACCAAGCGCTTCATGCAAGATCTTTTGAATCGTTGTCCCTGAGATGCCTAATAGAGCCTCCATCACACGATACGTCACATGACAATCTTCGAGAATTAGTTGTCTCACAGCGATGATGTTATCTTCAGTAAAGGCGGATTTTGGGTTCCCTTCGCGAGATTTGTCACTAACACTAGTATGTCCACGCTGGAATTCTAAATACCAGCGTTCGACAGTCCGCAGACATGGGGCTTCACCACTTAACACAGATGCTCTATGCTTTAGCTCTTCAAAACACTGAAGCCGTGTCAGGCCTCGTCTAAAGTTGTAGTAAATTTTTTGCACGAATATTTTTATTTTTATTTATTTTCGTACGTAACCTGACAGATTCCAATCGACGCTGTGAATAAACAATTGCATTAATCCTAATACTTTCAACTGTTTTGAGATTCCAAATATAAACACATTCGAATATAGAACAGGTCCAAATTCAAAATTGCCGGGAAATATGAAAACGACAGAATTTAAAAGGCATGCCTAGTATTGCTACAATTTTTATTTTATTTTAAAGTACATTTTATAACGCTATTTCTTCTTCTTCATCCCAGCGTATTCCCGATTGCATCCAGTATGGAGCTCAGGGCTTTGAGTATGATCCTAGATTTGACAAGCCTGGTTATTACAATTGAGCGATTGCCATCTGACCTCCGTAACCCTTCCAAGGGAAACCAGACCCACTTGGAACATAGTCGGGACCAACGGCTTAACGTGCCTTCCGAAGCACGGAATCATCATTCTTTTCAGACATTCAGTTGATCCAAGCCTGCAATGTCCTAACCAAACCGGAAACATTTACTCAAAGTGATGCTTCCCGCGGGATTCGAACCCACAACCTTCGGGTTTTAGAGCCCAACGCTCCAACCACTATCATCACTGTCAATGAAAAACCCTATATATCAATCGATTCAGAATAAAAAACGGAATTAACTGCATCTAACGCATTTTTACTTCCCCCCCAAATAATTATGTCGATTCTGTTTGTTGTGTGGTTCAATCGATTCAGAGCGAACGAGCTTTTTGTTGCTTAACGGACCCATTTCTATCTGTTCTTTTTTTCGTTTGCTCTCTTTTTGCTTTTTCTATTATCTATATCTGAATATCTTTCCATTGTGTTACTTCCGATTGTCATACATATTAAGAACTGGTGGCGCAATATCATATCAGGTGACAAATTTTCAGATGTGGTGGCAATCTAAAATATAAGATGTTAATATTTGTTGGTTTAACTAGAAAATATAAGAAAATTATCACCTTTAAATTAGGGATTATGGCTATATTTATTTTAAAAACCTAAAAAAATCGCGCACCAAAACTTGCAAAAAACGCACGTGTTTAAGTACGACGACGAGACGAGATATTTAAAACTTATGACTTTATTTAATGGACACCCGTAGAGTTTAATATCCGGTAAATTATCTGTACAAACGTCCTCGGGCCTGAAATTGTAACATTATACACTATCCCATGTTTATGATCCAAATCAATAAAAATTAGAAAGAAATCGCTTTGAGGATATCGGAGAACGCATAAAAATCATTCTCAGTTGGAAAATTTTAAAAAATCCCTATTTAAATAGCGAAAAACATCGGTTTTGTGAATTTTCGCACTTTGTACGCTATTTCCTAGCAAATGGTGCGCGATACGCGTAAATTGATAATGACCTTTTTTATAGACAAAGTAATTTCCTACAACTTTTGTCTAAAACTTTTTCTCTTATCTCTTTTAGTTTTCGAGATTTTTGGGAAAAAGTCATTTTTTCAACCTTTTCCATTTTTTTTTCGTATGACCCCGGTGACTCACGACCCTGCATTTTTTGTATGTTATTACGGGATCATTAACGAAAATTTTGGCACCGGTTTCAGCTTTTCCTCTAAAATGGCAAAGTTAGAGCTTCGTTGACTGGACTATTGATACATACCTATATAAAATTACGAACTATTCGTTAGTTTCTTAAGAAAATCAATACAAAACCGCTAAAAAAATTTAAATGAAATGTCAAATGACGATTTTTTTTTTTGAAGGAAATAACGTTCAAATTCTTTACTTGCAATTTGAGCCCTAAAGTGACAAATTGTTTTCCTTTACAACAACGCGCAAAAAATATATATTTTAGTAGTTGTATTTCGTACATCTACATTAAATTTTTATTATTTAATGAAATAACATAGGCAAAAATAAAACATGTATAACAATTTTTTTTTCGCCACCAAAATAAGCCCAATATAATGTGTGCGTATTCGAACGCATGCAACACCTGTTCTCTGTTTCTGGAACAGGCAGAGCGCATAACAGCTGTTGCTAACTCTTTCTAACACGGGTAACCTCCGTAAGCTAGAATAAAGAAGAGAATGTTCCATGGTGGCGTCTCTTTCTAACACAGGTAACCTCCATATTATTATGCTAGA
Source organism: Mecyna flavalis (assembly GCA_949319885.1). Classification (NCBI taxonomy): domain Eukaryota; kingdom Metazoa; phylum Arthropoda; class Insecta; order Lepidoptera; family Crambidae; genus Mecyna; species Mecyna flavalis. The sequence goes on from OX439439.1 coordinate 6,640,646, forward strand.
ATAAAGAAAAGCATGTTCCGGCCGAAACAGTTTGACGAGCCTTTGAGGTTAAAAAAAAGACTGACAGCTTTACATTTAAAATATAGATTTATAAATTTCTGGTTTAAGATCTTTATTCTGACAAGAATTACATATGTATTCACTTACGTGAAATAATAGTTACGCTAAATATTTAAAATTTAAAATTAAGCGCACAAAACATAAACATATCGCAGGTTACTTAGAAATAGTTTTAGGTGGTAAGTATACAAGTAAAAAAAAAACGTTACAAATCGAACACAATAACATCAATACAGAAAAACAAACGATTTAAATAATTAAAATTACGAAAATTACAAATATTTCGTTAGTTCCATCCGTAATAAAATCAAAACATGATCAAAAACAAAACCGAAATGTCAAACGACGATTTTTTTACAAGGTAACGTTCGGAAACTGTATTTCTAATTTGAGCCATAGAGTGACAAAATGGTTTCCTTTACAACGACGCGCAGAAAAATAAATATTTTAGCAAAAATATTTAATGTCAAACGAGTATACCTATATTTTAATATTTATTGTAATAACATTTAAATATGTATTTATAACAATTATTTTTCTTTGCCAAAAAATAAGTCCGATCAAATTTCCGAACGCATACAAAACCTGTTTCGTTTCTGGAACAGGTAGAACGCAAAACAGCTGCTGTCTCTTTCTAAATAAGTAAGTTAGAATAAAGAAGAGAATGTTCTGTGGCGTCATCTCTTTCTAACACAGGTAACCTCCGTAAGCTAGAATAAAGAACAGCATGTTCCGGCCGCAACAGCCTGTTATCATAACAGGCTCGCCGGTCTGTTGCGGTTGTTATGTTGTGGAACTGGAACAGGTTGTTATAGGTACAGACAACAGTTCCATACTGTTATTTAATGAAACCTGTTATGTTTTTCTGTTCCGATATATACGCCTCACTCCTACTTTGTATCCGCCATTTTGCCCACATACTACAGTGGTAGTGGGATTGCTGAAACTATTTCTATCGGGCCGCATCGCGGCCATCTATCTTGGATTTACACAGGTAACACTCACTTTTTGATTTATATTATAGAAATTTATTATTATCTTCTGTATTTGCACTGGGTATCTCCACAGTAGATTCAGTATCTTTTGTGGTCGTTTTATCGGTGCTATAGTAAATTTGGATCACCCATTCGAAAGCACAAATTCTTTCTGTTTTCGCTAGTTACGAACCAAACAAACCGGCAAACCCATTTACGATCGTAAAAACGTGCCAATGTGGTTTTAAATTAGCTTCTTCGCTTTACTTACCCTAAAATATTTGTTTCAGTTATAAGGTGAAGCCGCCGCCATGTATCTATATAACCTAACCTTGCAAGGCTCTACTGCCATTACACACGCTGTACATGGTAATTTTTCTGGAACGAAACAGCAGGAAATAGTGATATCCCGTGGAAAAACATTAGAATTACTCCGTCCAGACCCTAACACTGGAAAAGTGCATACATTAATGAAAGTTGAAATATTCGGCATCATCCGATCAATGATGTCGTTTCGCCTTACCGGCGGCACAAAAGGTGAGTGACCGTAACCACGTGTTTCATATTTTTAGGTTAGGTCAAATCGTAACGACAAGTAAATTATCTAAGTCAACTATAACACCTAATCTTATTGAATAACCAATCATAATATTAAGTAGATAATTGAACACGCTTGGTGAATGAATTCCTTTTTCTCTCTCATCGTGTAGTACTCAGACCAATTATAAAACCTATTTTTTATTTGGTTCGAGGTGTAGTAAACATGGCCAGAGGTAGGGTTGCCAGGTGTCCGGCTTTTGTTAGGTTTTTTGTTTAGTGATGAACCATGATAACTTGCACCTGTAGAACAAACTCAACGCGCGGAGAATTAGAATAAATGTACGACCAGTTGCGATCAGTTAAAAATGAAAAAGGGTCGTTATTGTCGCTAAACGGGCGGCCCACCCCTGTCTGGCTTTTAGAGCAAAATGTCCGGTCTTTTAAAGGGCAGAGTCTGGCTTTTTTGTTTTAGGGCAGACAGAGATCTAATTCAGGACTAATGGTTCAATTAATTTGTTACACTGCATCGTCTTGCTCCATGCTTCTAGCACGATAGAAGAATGGGATAACTAGATGCACAGATAAGAACCAGCATGTCGCCCTTGGCAATCAATATGAATGCTGTGATGTACCATGTTCTGGAACAAACAACGAAACATTTTCTAAAATCCCTATAATATTAGCCCAGAATGAATGGTAAAATGTTGGTTGAATCATAACCTCAAAAAGTATTTGGGTTAATGACATCCACACTAGTTCATTTACCCCCTGGGTATTAAGTTCAGCGTTAGTTCTGTCTAAAAATAAATAGATCCAGAATATTTATATCTGCGGAACATCCTGATATTGTTGAAACAATTTTTTAATCTGCATGTATTATTTTTTTCAGATTACATAGTCATTGGATCAGATTCTGGGCGCATTGTTATACTGGAGTACATCCCTGCCAAGAATATTCTAGAAAAGGTCCACCAGGAGACATTTGGCAAGTCTGGCTGCAGAAGGATTGTACCTGGTCAATATTTAGCTATTGACCCTAAAGGCAGAGCTGTCATGATTGGTAAGCATGATTATATTTATTCATTTGTAACTATTGCCTAATTTTATTAGTGTTAGTAGTTGTTATACATGTATGAGCATTATTAAAATTTCTTTATTCATTAAAGCGAGTTACTATTTCAAACAACAGTAATACAAAGAAAAATATTGGAAATACCTATTCCTTCCATCCTTTAAAACAAATGTTATTTATCTTTTTAGGTGCAATTGAAAAACAGAAGCTTGTATATATTTTAAACAGAGATGCTGAAGCCAGACTGACTATCTCTTCTCCCTTAGAAGCCCACAAATCCAACACATTGGTATATCACATGGTTGGAGTTGATGTTGGATTTGAAAATCCTATGTTTGCTTGCCTTGAAATAGACTATGAAGAGGCTGATTCAGATCCTACAGGTAATTATTGCATTCAAGGGCGTCGCCAGCTTATGATTAAGGGGGGGGGGGCAATGGGGCAATATTATTTAGGAAAAAAAATATGAACGCAGAGAGCATGAAGCGTTACCACTTTGCGGCTAGCTATATTTGATCTCTAGGGGGGGGGGCAGCTGCCCCCCCCTGCCCCCCCTTGGCGACGCCCTTGATTGCATTTAACTGATTAGGTGTCAAATGTGTATCATTATGATTATTTTGAGGTCCGTGTTTTTGACTGGCAGTGACGCCAAATCCTCCTGTGTATGAATAAACTTCTTCATTAATATAATTTATTTCATTGTTAATTGGATAAGCTGAAAAAGTATTTTGTTCTTAGGTGAAGCTGCCCAAAAAACACAACAAACCTTGACTTTCTACGAATTGGATCTGGGTCTAAACCATGTTGTCAGAAAATATTCAGAACCTCTGGAAGAACATGCTAACTTCCTAATAACAGTTCCTGGAGGGAATGATGGACCTTCTGGAGTTCTTATCTGCTCAGAAAACTATCTCACATATAAAAACCTTGGTGACCAACATGATATCAGATGTCCAATACCTCGAAGACGTAATGATTTAGATGATCCTGAGAGAGGAATGATATTTGTCTGTTCTGCCACACACAAAACGAAATCCATGTTCTTTTTCTTGGCACAAACTGAACAGGGAGACATCTTTAAAATCACAATTGAAACTGATGAAGACATGGTTACAGAAATCAAGCTAAAATATTTTGACACAGTCCCAGTAGCAACTTCCATGTGTGTTTTGAAAACTGGTTTCTTGTTTGTGGCCTGCGAGTTTGGTAACCAGTAAGTATCTTATATTTTGTCCTAAACTTTTGCATGTGAGCTTGTGAGATTGAACTGTTTCAATCCTACTTAATTTATAACATGCTAGAAAAGTAATCTCTGAACCAAGGTCCTCCCTTACATATGGGGTGAGTGCACACTGATATGAGATGCACAAACCAGTAAAAAAGTTAGTTTTATCAATTTTAAAAGCATTTTGCCTGCTTATAAATATTAACGTATTAGAAAAAATGGACAAATTTAATATTTTCTAATATATTAATATCAGTAAAAAAGTTTTCTAAATAAATAAACCATAAAACAAATTACAAAAAGCATTTTTATTTTTTTTGCAGCTATTTATATCAAATTGCGCACTTGGGAGATGAAGATGATGAGCCAGAGTTCAGTTCGGCCATGCCCTTGGAAGAAGGCGATACGTTTTTCTTTGCTCCAAGACCATTAAGAAATCTAGTATTGGTGGATGAACTAGATTCCCTATCGCCCATTTTAGGTACTTATTTTGTTCAATTGTAAATTTAAGTGATGAATTTAGAATAATCCATGTCTTATTAATTCAACTCGGAATGCCATATGCTCTAATACTAAATTTTCATTACAGCTTGTCATGTGGCTGATTTGGCGGGTGAGGACACACCTCAAGTATACTTAGCTTGTGGTAGAGGACCAAGATCTTCACTGAGAGCTCTTAGGCATGGTTTGGAAGTAGCTGAAATGGCTGTTTCAGAGCTACCAGGCTCCCCTAATGCTGTGTGGACTGTCAGACGGCACAAAGATGGTAAGTCGCATCTAGTCAGATAATACCAAAGCATTACATAAGTGAGCTGTATGTTTCTAGCTTAATTTTATCTATATTAATTTAATATGCTAGGAGGCAACATCACCTTTTCTAATAAAGAAATAATAATCAATGGGAGCATAATGATTATAAATCCTTTGGTCCGTGTTACTGATATACTGTGACGCCAATATCAACCACTTATGAATGCTCCTTTTATCAACAAATTACTAATAAAACCCTGGTTGTTTGTCATACATAAACACCAGTGGTTTTTCTTTTCAGAATCTACTATTGGGCGATGAACAAATGAGATGATTCCATCAAACGCACAGGTAGGCATCAACACATAATCTTCACTGGAGGCTGTCATCAAGAAGATTATTATTCAAAACCATTAGGCTAACTACCTTGATTTTACCTTCGAAATTTTCTTTGGTTGCAGAGGAATATGATTCCTACATCATTGTGTCATTCGTAAACGCCACACTTGTACTCTCTATTGGTGAAACTGTTGAAGAAGTAACAGATTCTGGGTTTTTGGGGACCACGCCTACACTTAGCTGCCACGCGCTAGGGAACGACGCACTGGTGCAAGTTTACCCTGATGGCATTAGGCACATCCGTGCTGACAAAAGAGTTAATGAGTGGAAAGCGCCTGGAAAGAAGTCAATTGTTAAATGTGCGGTAAACCAACGCCAAGTGGTAATTGCACTGACTGGTGGCGAATTGGTTTATTTTGAAATGGACCCTGTAAGTACTTTTCATACTATTAAATTAGAATATTTTCTCGACGTGTTGTGTAGGGCTGCTTTCGGGTGGCCCTGCGCGATAGTAGTGCGTAGCTGCCCCATGCAGTGATAAGCCTACAACGTCGTAGATCATATCCCCTTCCCATTTGGTTGAGGGTGGAACTCTGCATATTCCATAGCCAAGCTGGAGTCGCTCAGACTGTGAAGGCGGCAAAACCATGCAGTGGACAAACAATTTTGTTCTACTACTATTTAACTATGAATTTTAACAAAAATGGTTACCTATAATAATATTCTTTTTATTTACAGACTGGTCAGCTAAATGAATACACTGAAAGGAAAAAACTGTCTTCAGATGTATCCTGCATGGCTTTAGGATCTGTAGCCACAGGGGAGCAGAGAGCATGGTTTTTAGCTGTTGGACTGAATGATAACACAGTCCGCATCATTTCTTTGGATCCTTCTGTAAGTTATTTTGATTAAATACACATTTAAAAGTTATAATCATTATCCATAATGATGATAAAAGGACACCACTGAACCCTGTGATTACACAAACCTAATTATGCGTTATTCTCAAACTTACTGAATCATCTAAAGCACTAGATGTACTTTTTTATAGATGACATGAAATTAAATTATAAATATTTTCTTGCAGGATTGCCTATCACCTCGATCCATGCAAGCCTTGCCAGCTGGAGCTGAATCTTTGTGTATTGTTGAACAACCATTTGAGTCTGGAGCAAAATCTGCATTGCATTTAAACATAGGCTTGAGTAATGGTGTATTGTTGAGAACCACATTGGACTCTGTCAGTGGGGATTTGGCTGACACAAGGACCAGGTAATTATTATCCTATTCACATCATAAATTGTCTTAATAAAATTTTCCAATGATGTTAACATTTTCGCTCCGTGTTTCATCTGAATCATATTGACGATTAATTAACCAGATCTGAGGCTTCTAAAAGCTGTTTTTCATTGTAAATTTTTAGATTGCATTGATTGAAGTTAAAATTTTATTTCAGGTACTTAGGGTCGAGGCCTGTTAAACTGTTCAAAGTGCGTGTACAAGCAACAGAGGCTGTGTTAGCAGTATCGTCAAGAACTTGGCTTGGATATCACTATCAAAATCGTTTTCATCTCACACCATTGTCCTATGAGTGTTTAGAATATGCTGCTGGTTTCAGTTCAGGTAATTATGCTCAATTTTGTTTTTATCACCTTATAAACACTCTATATTATTTATATTATTAACTATAACCGACGTCTTGCGCAGGGCTGCCCTTGGGTGGCCCTGGGTGAAAGTGGTGCGTAGCTGCACCATGCAGTGATAAGCCCACAACGTCGCAGAACATATCACCCTCCCTTTTGGTTGAGGGCTGAACTCGGCATATTCCATAGCCAAGCTGGAGTCACTCAGACTGTGAAGGCGGCAAAACCATGCTGTGGACAAAATTGCTTTCTTTTACTTACATAGATATAAGATCAATTTGTAAGAAATTTCACTAAATATCAATTTCTCTTTACAGAACAGTGCGCTGAAGGTATTGTTGCAATCTCATCAAATACTTTGAGAATCTTAGCACTGGAGAAGCTAGGAGCTGTCTTTAATCAAACATACTTGCCTTTGGATTACACGCCAAGAAAATTCGTTATCAACAGTGACAACAATCATATCATAATTCTTGAAACAGATCATAATTCGTACACTGAAGATATGAAAAAACAAAGAAGGTAAATAAGAAATATCTCATGTAATAAATAACTTTCATTTATATTTTAAAAGGATGACAAAATTACACACTAACTGAATTGTATGTGGATATACCTGCAGTACTGACTTTTTGCATAAATAAATGTTTATCATTTGTGCTAAGGAACTGTTCATAATGTGCTATTTAAAACAGGGTACAAATGGCCCAAGAAATGCGCGAAGCCGCAGCGGGAGGCGGGCCGGAGGAGCAGCAACTCGCCAATGAAATGGCCGACGCCTTCCTCTCGGACGTTCTGCCAGAAAACATTTTCTCCTCACCCAAAGCTGGAGTGGGTAAGTTTCGCCTCCTCTACGGACACTTTAGCCATATTCTCTGGGCAAGAGCAGAAAATGTCATCGAACATACTGACTCTAATCGGGTATGGCAATATTAAATCTCTGCGTTAATCCCAGATGCTCTTCTGTAAGGCATTTGATTCTAGTATGGGAAACAGTTTCATACGTTTTCTATCTGTATAGGTATACGTGCCTGCAAACTTCTTGACTGACAACACATCTCACATTACAACTTCTTGACAACAACATGCCCGCTAATTGTAATTTATATGCAATTACATGTAGGTACATGTATCGCGTAAGATTCGCGGCGTAATTTCCATCGAGTGTGGCGAAGGCCCGAAGTTTGCCGGGGTCTGGACCTATTCCTTCTGTATGTAATATTGGGACGTTTCGCAGGCATGTGGGCGTCGCAGATCCGCGTGGTGGACATGGGCAGCGGCGGCGCGGCGCCCAGCACGCTGTGCGCGCTGCCGCTGGAGCAGAACGAGGCCGCCGTGTCCGCCTGCATCGTGCGCTGGGCGCACCAGCACCACGCCATGCCGCACCTGGTCGTCGGCGTCGCCAAGGACGCCATCCTGTCGCCGCGCTCCTGCACCGAGGGCAGCCTGCATGTCTATAAGGTAAACCCGTCAAATGATTACCGTCTGACTATATTTTATTTATGTCGTTCCTCAATGATGTAAACATTTTCGCTCCGTGTTTCATCTGAAATACTTTGACGATCCATTAACCAGATCTGAGAATTAACTTCCTTGAAAAGAGCTGTTTACAATTTTACTCTCGGTTCTTAACCAAGAAATTTACCTTCTAGATATACAACACCGGCAAATTGGAACTCGTGCACAAAACTCCCATCGACGAGTATCCAGGGGCGCTAGCGGCGTTCAACGGCCGACTTCTGGCCGGCGTCGGTCGAATGCTGCGCCTCTATGACATTGGACGACGAAAATTGTTACGCAAATGTGAAAACAGACACATTCCAAACTTAATAGCTGACATTAAAACGATTGGCCAAAGAATATTTGCCGCTGATGTGCAGGAGTCCGTATTTTGTGTCAAGTATAAGAAGCGAGAGAACCAATTGATTATTTTCGCCGACGACACGAACCCCAGATGGATTACAAATGAGTGTATACTGGATTATGATACGGTGGCGATGTCTGATAAATTTGGAAATGTTGCCGTTATGAGACTGCCCCAATCGGTATCTGATGATGTCGATGAGGACCCAACCGGAAATAAAGCTCTATGGGACAGAGGTAACATTACTTATAACATTGCATTGTTTCTAAACTCTTATTGCCATAAAAATGATGATACCTAATAAATTCACACATGCTAGACTTATGAAAATAAATGATTCTACTTTTAATCTGAAGAGGATCTATAACTTAAACGACGTTAACTTAATCGTAATTGTCACTCATATTCTTGTTTTTTTAATACAGGTCTCCTCAACGGCGCATCACAAAAGGGCGAGATTACAGTCAACTTCCACGTCGGTGAAACTGTAACGTCGCTTCAGAGAGCAACCTTAATACCGGGCGGATCGGAGGCACTTCTGTATGCAACCGTGAGCGGATCCCTCGGCGTCCTCCTGCCGTTCACATCTCGGGAGGACCACGACTTCTTCCAACATCTCGAGATGCACATGAGAAGCGAGAACTCGCCCCTGTGCGGGCGCGATCACCTTTCGTTTAGAAGTTACTACTATCCTGTAAAGGTGCGTATTTTAATCAATATCATTAGAGATCTATAATTATCAACAGTAAGTCAACAGCTGCCCTCTTTGGGCAGTTGTGTTACACTGTTGGTAGAGCAGCGGCGGTGGGCGGCGGGGCGTGTGCTTGCCGTTATGGCGGCCGCGCGCTGCCGCCGCCGGCGCCGTTTTTGAGAGTCGGGCGCGTCTTTGTAGACGCTTCTGTAGTATTTAGAACGAACAAACTTTGTAAACACATAACGATTCCGGCAAACATCTTGACGCTCGTTCGACGGCGCGGGGAAAAGTTCGCGCAAGTGCACTCGGGCATGACCAATAGCGCACGCGCATCTCAAAATTAGCGTTTTGCGCAATCTGCATCCGATTTCAAGATGTTTGCCAGGCACTCTATAATTATTTACCAATATATTTTTGACTTAAAATTGAAACGATTTACACGCTCACGAATAGAATGCCATTATATTTGTTTTTATTGGAATATAATAATGAAATTGTCATGTTTTTTTTACAGAATGTTATCGATGGCGATCTATGCGAGCAGTTCAATTCACTGGATCCCGCAAAGCAGAAGGCCATTGCGGGCGACCTGGAACGGACGCCCGCTGAAGTCTCTAAGAAACTTGAGGATATTAGGACACGATATGCGTTTTAATTTGTAATTTCTAAGTATTAAGTACCATAATAAACTAAGTTAAATGAAGCTATTCTCTTTTAATTTGTTATATCCCTATCCCAGTCTCCCTCTCTGTAAAATTAAAATGAAAGAGAGTGACTTTTAAGGGTACAAAGCTGTCCTATTTATTTATTGCCTTAGAAGAACAATAATCGTTTTTTATCGGGCTATTCCACTTATCTCACCTAGCCATCCCACCTGGGTGGGAAAAGTTTGACCACCCGGAAGAACCGAATTTTTTTCCACTCTTCCCACCCGGGTGGAATAAAAGGTCATGCGATTTTTCCACTTATCCCACCCGGGTGGGAATCATTAACAAATAACTCTGCCTGTTTCAGTCCGTGCGTTGCCCGTAGTACAGTTGGCATTGTCCTGTTGACTGGACCATTTTTTTTACTGTATTACGGTTAACCGGACAGTCCTGCTGGACATTCCCAGTGCTACTTAGATTTTTGTGGCTACTCGCACACCCAGCCTTTCAGTCCAAAATATCAAGTTCCTAGAAAGTCACGTTCTCAAAATGTCCAGTCAAGTTTCGGGAAGTAAAAATAAGAATTCCCGTTCCTCCCACTGATGGGACGAACGGGAATGAACCGTTTTCAGAAAATCTGAACTGAAATGTAAAAAAAACAATCATAACTTTATTACTTTTAACCGCCAATCCACTTATCCCACCTGGGTGGGATACCTCTTATGTACTTAAGTTCATACGGCTATTCCACTTATCCCACCTGGAATGGAAAGTGGATTTCCGTTTCCATTCTTCTCACTCAGGAGGGATATGAGGAACATAAAAGAGAATGCAAAACTTGCTGAGAACAATGGGCCCAAAAAGATTAAGTTAATGTGCAGAGATGAGAATGTATTCTATGTAAAAGACCACACACACAGCATCAACTTTTATTATGATGACACCATAATCTGTCCCAGGGGGAAAAAGTTATCGTCCTAATTTATATAATGAACATAAATAATAAACATTTTTTCTTTTTTTACTAGGACCAATTTTGTCGACGCCATAATAAAAGTTGAAGCTTGAAGCTGTCTATTGGATCTGCTTCGTAGGCTATGTCCCAAATCTGCACAACAATTTTTTACGCTTTTCTCACCTGCCCATCCCCAAGGGAGGGAAGTTTTTTTCAATTGTAATACTTTCGTTTATGTTATGTTTAATACGTTTGTGCACGTCTGTCGCTGTTAGGGATGAAAATTAAACCACTATTGGACAACTCGATATTCACTTTTCTAAACTTACCTATGTCCACTATATCGCCAAAGATGCAAAACCATGATGCAAGATATGGGTAGGTACTCTTAGATGCTGCACTCTGTCAGTCGAGGAGCCTGTTGATTCCGTCTTTGCTAGTGCAAATAATTTTTAAGTAAACTTAGTTCATCATTTATTATGTCATTGAAATTCCTTAGGTGCAATCTTACGATGGCATCCGCGAGCAAAGGGCCTTTTATTTTCAAGTTTCTTTGGCAGTACAGAGGAGAAACGGTGTCTATATAGTCAACCATCAACCAGGTTATTGAGCGCATAGAAAATAACCAGTTAAGTAGCTTTTGCGATTGTTGCAAAGAATGCATGATCACTATGACATGAAACTCTTTCTTCCATTCAAACTAAAAGTCTTGTATATGCTTGCCTACTAGGTACTAATACAAAATATTAAAACTAAATTAAAATTTTACTTTCTCTTACGTAGACGTATAAACATCCCTAGCTAGAATAACAAGTGGGTAGGTTGAATCCCAGCACGCACATACTTATTCCATTTGCAAGAAACTAAGGCTATGTTTCTTTCATTCAATTCATAAATGATATACAAACTTATAGGTATTATTCAATTCTAAACCTAATCGTATTCGCATAAAAGTCTCGAATATTTCATTTTTATGGTGCTGTAAGTATTTATACATTATATGCATAATGCACGTGACTGTACATAATAATAAACGTTTCTCATTATAGCGTCATCACAGTAGGATTTCATAGTCATAATTATTATGGCTAGACGTAAAAGTAGAACAAATACCTCGACACGATAAATACAAAGTAGTTCACAATAGTTAGTTATTAAATCTCCCCTCAATTTTCACGTCACCTCGTGGCCTAAAATGCAAATAAGTAGGAGAAAAATTCTATGAATCCTCAAAAGCACATGAAACAAACGTTTCCATGACTACATTATCGACCGGCGGCTTTTCCGAGGCTTTCGTCTGAAGCTCCCGTTCGCGTGACGCACGCTGAAACAATAAAGGCTGAAAAAGTCACAGATGTTGATAGCGACTGTTTACAGCGGAGCCGCTGTAGTAGCGTTGCATACGTAACCAATCTACCATTCGCATTCGACGTGTATGTACCGTTAATTTTAAAAACTGATTGTTCTCCGTGGGATAGAACGTAGGCGGGTCCAGGCATGGACAATGAGTGCACGCGGGAAGCCAACCGCGACGGACGGCCGGCGATGCGCGGGCATCCGTTTTTAAAAAGCACTCCGGAGCACTCATTAGCCGGTGCACCGTAACTGCGTTGCGGTTGGAAGAAACGCAGTGTGTGCAATACGGGACATTAGAAAGTGTAATGTATAGTGTGGTGCGATGCTGTCAGTGAGCAAGCCGACGTCGCTCGTGCAACAGAAGAAGCAGCAGTGGGCGCGGGAGAGAGGTGCGTACCGCGTGCTGTGCGCGTCTCGAGCGCGGCCGAGCCGGCGCTGCCGGTGCCGCTCGAGGCTGCATCACGCTGTTGCTGTTTTGCAACCAATTCACGGTCGTGGTTTCGTCAAGGAGTTTTACGTCCACTCGCGTCTCCGTGATACGTTAGTCGGTATCTACACGACACGCGTGCAACTGAAATTTAATTGGATTTTCAATATACCACAACACCAAAACACGACGGTATGTACATACCTAGCTACATTTCTTATTAATCCTTGTCGTGATTTCGTAATTTTAAATATCATATTTAAATATCAATCAAAACCACTGCATAATTTTTTTTGTTAACTCAATTAAAAAACTACTTACATTCTAATTTTCTTATTTTATATTGTGTTTTCGTAAACAATAATATTTGTACAGTACTTATCACTATGCACAAACGAAACTTAATTAATTTCACACAAAAATAAACAGATAAAATAAAATTAAAAAGTTATATTCAAAGAAAAGTTAGGTAAGACGATAAGAAGAAATAGGTCATCATCATCATTTCAGCCAAACGACGTCCACTGCTGGACATAGGCCTCCCCCAATGATCTCCAAACCGATCGGTCCTGCGCCACACGCATCCAGTGAATTCCGGCGATCTTTATGAGATAGGTATTTATGAAATAGGTATTAATTAATATATTAACTGTAGTCATATATTTCCAAATATGTGACAAGTTTTGAGACATTATTAACTGTCTTTTTCAACCTAAACTTTTATGGAGGACTATACGAGAGTAGGTATAAGCTCACGGCTCTAAGTCCAATCCTCCATTAGGACTGAATCATTGAGCGTTGTCTTGTATTTTAATGATAAATATGATGGACGATCTTTATAAAACATACCATGTTAAGGCTGGATTGTCCACAAAGAACATTGCTTTCTTATTCCGATGTAGGTCTAAAGATAATCCAGATTTTGATTGATAAGTGAAAGGAGGTAGGTAAGTATAAGTCGGTATGACCATCTAGACTTTTTCTAACATCCGTTTGTTCGTAAAATATTCGACACGCAATCTGCTAACTTACAGGTTTCGTACTTCTAAGTAGGACCTACTATTCTAAAGATGTGCATTTAATACTATATCAAGAGTTTCATGTGAATTTTAAAATATTACCTTATCGAAACACTTTTGTTTTGTTATCTTTTTGAATATGGCCATAGTATTTCTAGTTCTATTGATTGACATTCGACTTTTTATCAGAAAAAAACAAAATGCAATGTAATGCTAAAATAAAATATCTATCCTAACACGCACAAAGTTTTTTAGAAAAATGCATAGTTAATCCCTCACAGTCTCGTAATTTGACAAATATTACAAATAGCTTTGATAATATTCCAATATCACGCACCACAAGAATCACTCGGTGAAATGTTCAGTAAATCTTAATCGAGAATCGAGCAATAAAACAGAACGTAGAAAGCAACAAACTACAAAACGAATTACTTCACTGAAAGGAACGTATTACAGCCACAATTAATTAATTGCACGCCAAATAAAAGCGTTAAGCAATAATGGCTTTGTAACTAAAAAGTTAAATAGATACTTGCTACATGGGCTTTTGTAACATAATTCGATTGACAACAATTGCCTGACGATTGATTTCCTGTAGGTTAAAACGCCTAAGGGGCACTTCCTAAACGTACAATTGAACAAAAAGTGTATTGTTTGTATTGCCCAGTCGTTAGCAGAGTGCCATGTCACCAAGGTTGCCTGTGACCGGTATTAATGACCTCTGTCCTTTGGCATTGGAAATTAAATAAGTGGACACGCAACGTCCCTGAACATTACCATTTGGCATCTAGCCTCTATCATCCAATCAACTTGATACAGTTTATTGTGTCCGTTGTAATTTTATCAAAAGTTTAAAATACTCAGGTTACTTGCCTAAAAATTTTCATATTGTAGAGATTACTAAAAGGAGGATGTACATATAAAAAGCAGCCAGGTATTAAAGGCCTTCCCTTGAGAAATCTTTTTAATTGGTAAACTTTTCAATGAATAATAATTATGTTTAGGTAAATGTAGTTGTATTTCATATCAAATGCCAGCTCTCTAATAATGAATATCAACTATCTACATGTTTACGTGCTATCTGTACCTATCTATTTAGGGATCAGAAGGGCATACATACTTATATGCATAAATTTTCCAATGTTGCATGTTAGCCACAAAGTAACATACTTAATACTAGGTATCTGAGAATTAAGATATACATTTTACCATTGAAGAAGTCACAATTTCATTTTATTAGCGTTAGTTGTAAATAGTAGGTAGGCGTAAACATACGAAACCAGTTCAAAACACAGTTTACATTCGAATGTAACTATGTAACTAAGTTTGAAATAAATACCAAAATGCATTCTCAAGATTAGGTACCTATTTAAAGTATTGCCGAATTTAATATTCCGTCTAGACTGCGGGTGTTAAGTAACCGAACGAAACAAAAATAAGTTAAAATAAACAAGTAGTTACGCTTGTAGCAACCGCGTTAGTGGAAATTAGCTGACCGCACAAAAAATATCACCAGTATTTGATTAAACTTCCGCGGCCTTTATCTAACAGCACTGAGTCAGATTTTTTTAATGAATAAGCAAATTTTTTTACTAGTTCCTTATTTCCTTAATTTCTTATTTTCTAAAAACAAAAATTGCCTCTTTTTAGAGCTTTTGAGACCTTATTCCTCTCAAACATTTTCTCATTTGTGTATTTATTTACCTCTAGCTTAGTTACGGAAAACACTGCACTGCTGCACTGTGAGGAAATCTCGACATTCGGATCACAATTATTATGGCTGTGTGTGTAGCCATGATCTGCTTGGTCGGGATCCCCTATTAGAGGTTGTGGAGATCTGACGTAAGTCTCTCTAAACTACTTTCTAAATCCTGGATGAATTTTAAATTTAAGGAACCCCGCCGGGCCGGGGAAGGTGCGTGCGCCTTCTCTATCCCGAGGATAACCTGTGTAACAGGGGTAGCTCTATAATGTATGTGTTACCGGCCAAACCCGATTTCAGGACAAACTAGTTTGGCCTAGGCCAAACTAATTTAAGTCAACATAGAATATATTATTATAGTGAAAACTCTGTGGTGAAAAAAAAAAAGGTTTTCAGGGTTAAAAAAACCTATATCCATCCGAGTCGATTTCCCCCTTAGTAGCCAAACCAGATTTCAGGATAAACTAGGCCTAGGCTAGGCCAAACTACAGTTAAACTGTAGTTTATCCTTAAATCGGGTTGGGCCGGTAACGTATGCATTGCATAGTTATTTTTTTAAATTGTTTCTGGTTCAATTAATAATGCATTTATGTGATTGCTTGCATGCACTCATGTCATGTTGGAGATCACCAGTCCTCCCTAGGCACCACTCCGGTTACGTTAGTAAGCCAAAAAGCCGGCCGGGGTAATTGGGGGATGGGTCATCATGGGTCCGAAAGCATTCCCAAAGATAAATCTTTCTTTTTAAAAACCGTACGTACCGTCTCGAACTCAATCCAATATCAATCACATTAGTCCTCGAAAACGAACGTGTAGTTCTGAATATAGGTAGGTAGGTGTCTATTAATAAAGCACGCTAGTACGGGTTCATCACATACCTTGGTCTCTAAATAGAATAATAAACTAAAAACTTATTGAATATTCCATTGGCATGGTTACCTAACTAATACTTTATTTATGTAATATTGCACAAATTGACAATAGCTCTGATCGCTAAGAAATGTTCACGGATTACCAAGCAATCTCTTGGACAGCCCACTTAAAACAATGATTACATCCATCACATTTTTTATCAACTTTTCATGTAACAAGCGACTATGAAAATAATGAAATTTTCATTCTTATTATAAGATTTAGTATTTCTTCTATTTCAAAATTAAAAATTGCTCTTGTTCCCTCTTTCAAACCGCACGCACAGAATTATAATAGTATAGCTTGTAAACTTTTTAATTGAACAATAGTGGTAAAATTCGTTTGACGTTTGTACACCTACAACCAGTCCACCGAGCACAAATTCCTCCATGGTCCTTCGACCCGGATTTAAGCTAGCGAAATATGGATTTAATACTGACACAGACTACTAAATTCAAATAGGATACCAACTAAATATTTTGAGACCTAGTTTTATGTTTTGTATACCCAATAAACTAATTCAAATTTAATTCAGTCCATCAAATTATGCATGAAAAAAGAAGGTAAAACCGCTCGGAAATGCGGTTCGATGCGTTTTGGATTGAAAGGTCTGTAAGCTGTAAGTGATATTGATTTGTTTTTATTTCGCTTTTGTATTAGGTATAAAATAATGCATATTTTTTTACTTAATTTTACATTTTATAAATGCAGATATTAATGAAAATACAGATACCGACTCAATACGAACACAACTTCGTTTCCTTATCTGCCTTAAAACAATGCAAGATTTACAGGTACATAAAATATAATTAATAATAACTAATGTGTATTAACTTACCGGACACATGAAATCAGTATCGTAACTTATCGTAGCGTTAAATAATAAAACAAAAACAATTAATTGTGCTCGTTAAATCTGCATGTGCGCACGAGAGCGTGGCGGTGCAAGCGAAATATGCCATTATTCAACTCCACTGATAGCTGTTATTCATTTACGCCGACTCTGTCTTACTTTATAGCGATACAAACATATTCTCTCTTTTATCTATATCAGATGACTAGAGTTAGGTACCTACCCATCGATCGGATGGAATAATTTATTCAGCTTACAGACACTGACTTAATGTAGTGTACGATTGTTGCCTGCAAAGGTAATTCTAATCAACAAATAAAGGACCATGCAAAGGAGCGTCCCCACCCACCAACAGATTTCAAACGTATGTCTATTTATACCTCTTGCCATACTGATCTTTTTTTTGTATGACGACATTCGCCGTAGGAATGGAGATTTCACGCAAATCGAATTTTAATATTGTATTTTCAAATATTTTTTTGACACAGTTAATTGTGAAAATAATGTCCAGGCGATCAAGAGTAACCCCCCTGGCCTAAATTTTTTTTTTTTTTTATAAATATTTCTGGACATTATTCACACAGCGCCATCTAGCCCCAAACTAAGCATTAGCTTGTGCTATGGGTGCCAGACAACGGATAAACATTACTTTATATACTTTTTTTTTTTTTTTTGTAAATACATACATATTATACATACAAACACCCAGACCGATACAAACAGACATGTTCATGCACACAAATGTTTGTACCGTGCGGGGATCGAACCCGCGACCTCTGGTGTAATAGCCGACTTCTCGACCATTACACCAAATGGCTCGTCAAATAAAAGTGTTCAATCAAAATATAATCTTAAAAAATATTCTACAGTCGAGTCTTCTTGAAGCTAGACACTTACAGCGCAATTCTGAATCTTAGGCGTACGGCATAAGCACGGTTTTATTGTTTTTGAATACCCCGAAATTTTTTGGATTAAAAATGGTTATTTGTCTTTATATGGAATGTCATAATAATATTGAAACTAGTGCCAAGTCTGTTGGTGGGTGGGGACAGAGCCCATACAACTTCTTGCGTTGTCCTTTAGTTAATTTGACTGTTTTATAATAGGTATCTAAATGCATGCAGCATTTTCACTGTAGCTCTAAGCAAGCTCACTTTTGATTCACGAATAAAGTATCTATATAAAATAAAGCGGTCCCATTATTTAACTTCCCGATTGTATTCAATTAGACATTCCTTTAAATTTAAAATTACAATGTTTTATGCAATGAATTTTAGTTTAAATCATTACGAAACTTAGGCTTAATTAAATTCCTTCCTCCTTGAAAAAAATAGCTGTATCCCACGTACAGGCTTACCTAGGTATTGATATATCAATCTTTCGTATATCAGACATTGATAGTGATATTAGTGATTTAAGCACATCAAAATTTCATCAAGTTAAGAAACATCAACCGATAAGATTAATTGTTGTATTGGTCAAATTTCATTCTGATTAAGTTATGAGAAGGTATTCAAAAGAACAAAATACAAACATTAGTAGCCACCAAGGGCGTCGCCAAGGGGGGGCAGGGGAGATCAATGTAGCTAGCCGCAAAGCAGTAACGCTTCATGCCCTCGGCGTGCATATTTTTTCTCCTAAATAATATTGCCCCATTGCCCCCCCCCCCCTAATCATAAGCTGGCAAAGCTCTTGGTAGCTACGGTGGGTGGGGCAGAGTGGGGCACTTGCCTCACCCTGGCTTTGATCTGGCCAGGTACCTTACCAAACCTAAAAATTCTTAAAAACTAAATTATCTAGGCACTCACTACAATACTTAATATCCGTAGACAGTTTCACTTGACAGTCGTCAGTCGAAACAAAAAAAAATGTTGTCAAGACAGGGGGTAAAGTATAGTTTGCTAGTTAGGTACATTATTAATTTAGTTACACTGCTGCCTCACTCTGCTGAGCCCATGGCTGGCTACGCTCGCGCTCGAATCATGATGAAAAAAGAATATCATTCACTTTCAGTTAATTTTTAATACTCAATTGCTTACTATATTGTAAACTTATTATAAGCGGCCAATGTGAAAGTGTAATTGTTTTAAATATATAATAAACACAAAAATAATGTCTTTGTTTCGTGTGCACCAAAACCGGGCTAACGAAAGCGAAGCGTGATCTTGATACTCATATCGTACGGGATGTTTACGTAACTTACAATTAATTGTTTCAAATGCCCCAACCGACTAAAACATTTTAAGCGTGTATGAGTGTAATAGTACGCATACATATTTATAAACTTTCGGTTCTCTTAAAAAACATTACCTACTAGCAGAAGATTTAAAGGAAAGTTGTGTAGCGGCAAAGAACAGCTTAGGGGGCCTAGACAAAGTAACAACTTGACAGCGATAGCGAAATTCGCTAACTTCAAATTGTATGGATTTGTCAGGTGCCTTAGAAAAGTCACGTGGTCAATCGATATTGAAAGTACGGGTTTTGACATTCGCTATCGCAAATTGAGCTATGACGAAAGTTATAAATACCGCATGTCTAGGGCCTCTTAACTTGTCAGACTCCATAGATAGGTACCTAGCTAGTTACAAATTTCTTTTGTTACATCTAAAATATTACATGTGAGTCTACAATCTACATACACTTTTTACAAACTTTTCTCCACACTGGAATTTTATAAAGAAAGTTGCTTTTAGGAACTTGTGCATGCAAAGTAAATTGGAATTCTAAAGGTGTTTGTTTGTCCAAATACTGAAATAATTTTATTTTTAATATTATAATAATAATTTGTAGGTAACCTTTGTAGGGATAGGGATTTGCAAATTACAACGAATGCTTCTAAGATTTGATGTGCCATTAGTACTCGTAGGTATACGCGTGGCGACGTGCTGCAAAACTTTTATCGGTGAATTCAAATAATTATTTAAGTTGTCGTTTTTAATATGCCTCCAAAAAATTGCATCATGTATAATAACGTTTTCATCACTTTTGTAGTAAGTAAAGTTCAATACTACTTACTACTTAATAAACACATAAACACACTCTTCTGAAACCGGAGTAAAGGAAGTAGGTTATCTTATATATTTTATTTGTACTAAATTGCAAGCGTTCAAGGCAGGTATGCGCCATAGGATATGAAGCAAATTAAATATCCACGCAACGAAATTTAATATCGTTGTATCCACGACGTACCTACATGCCATAGATTAGGTACATTTTATTAATAACGGAACTTGCACAATACTTATACCTACATAATACATGAGTAGTGAGTACCTACCACAGATTAATATATGTAGCAAGCTAGTACCTACTGTCGACAATTCTTGGCACGTAAATAATTTTGGTTGGTTATTACCACATGCATAATTATGAGTAGGTATATGAGCAGATTCATTACTTAATAACAAAATTAAAGGGGGTGCAGAGTGGGGTACTTCAACCACTTGTATTGTTAATGAGTTCTCAGTTATTTATATGACATTAGACCCATTTTGTGTTGTGTCTACGATTGTGCAGTAGTATAGCGTGCCACGTTGTAGTAGGCTTCGATTTTTATGTGCCGCAAACAACATTCCAAATATTTCACAATAACAAGTGAACGTAAACTTAACAATAAAATTGATGAAATTGCAGCTCGCATAAATGACTAGACGTTTTCCTCGCATGTTATCGATAAAACTCGAAACCCCTTTACGAAATAGGGGAACTCCTTTTATTTTTTTTTCAGGGAATTAATAGTCAATCCTTCGGCGACAGTTGCCATGGAAGGTAGAATAGGAAATGTTTTCGTGTAACGTAACGAAGTCGGATTGACGTTAGTGTTACTTGTGTTTTCTTTCAGAGGAGATGTCACACCTGTACCTGCCGTGGGGTTCCGGCGAGCGGTATACGAACCGCTTGCAAGTCAGGAACCAGTTCGCAAGCACCCTCGAATTACACAAGCAGTCATCTTACGAATATCAAGAACCAATACAACGTCAGAGAAGTCCGAGTTTGCCACCCATCCATCACGTCGAACCAGAAAGAACAATCATCAAAGAAGACAGGAGAACAAATGTACTGAACCGTAACATACCTAGTGCAAAAAGATTTGCTTTTTACGACGAAGATGGCGAAGGTGACACTTCTGGGTATGGCAGCGAGACGGTCAATCACAAAAACAGGAGTACCGCCTTGCATGACGTCACAAACAACCGGACCCCAGTAGTGGCGTGGGAGCAAGTTGGCAAAGATAACAGGTAGGAAACATTGTTGGAATTAACATCGGACTAAAACCTAACTGGACACGTCAAGGCCGCTCAAATACCTCTAAGAATTCTTCAGCAAATAACTGAATAAAATTAATTTTGATTTCAAAATAATCAAGACAACACTCTTAATTTGTAAATAATTAAATAAAACAACTAAAATCTTTTAAATTCGCAGTATGATGTTACATTTTTATTTAAAAAACCCGACGTTTCGATTGCTTTACAGCAATCTTTCTTCTGATTAAACGAGTGAGCAATTTAAGTCCACTTTTTTGAGAAAGGTTATGCGATTGTTTATTGATAAAATTGCTTGCTGATATTTCATCATTTGCAATTGGGCAATGGTTTTTATTTACATACTATGGATGGCTGACCACTATAATAAAGAAATGTATTAAATAGCCAAGAAAAGCTATACTCGTAATAGGTTCTCTATGGGTGCAATCCATCAACGCCCCTTTCAAGTGTTGTTGTTTTGTAAAACAGTACCCACAAACTAATAAAATACAAAGTAACAATGAAAATTAAAGTAAAAAAAAACTTGGGATATCGTCCACACACAGGCGCGTAGGCGCCGCGCGTCTGGCTGTGTCCGCTATATCCAATGATGTTCAATTGCTAGGTATATCATAAAAAAAGATCTTGATTGTTTTATCTTGTTTCATGTCATGCGCATTTTTCTGTGCCTAATCTAAATAATTATACTTAAAACAACCTTTTCCATTAGAGAGAGGAAATAAAGTTGCAAAGATGATTTGTATCTCTTTTCATTCTGCCCATTAACTAGTCAGATAAGTAGTGTTCATTACTGCCCAACATGCGTGACAAGAAAGCCATCCATATTTCTAAACGATGCGGGTAGGTATCATACTTCTGATGTTGCGTAATGCTGGCCTGTTATGGTAACAAAGAAAGGTTAACGTACGCAAAGGCTACTAAAATATACCAAAAACATGAGTAATATCTATGTAAATTAATTTTCTTCGTGCAATCTAGACTAGGTATAGCATCTTTTTAAACCTAACACTGAACGGAGGACAAACAAATGACAACTATACATTTGCAAAATATTCTAAAATAGAAACAATTATGTAGATATTTTCATTAAGTATATTTTGGAATTCGATATTTTCGAATTTTTAAGATCGCAACGCAACTGGCAAAGCTTATTCTGTTGTACCGTGTCGTGTACCGCAACTTAATATGGCTTATATTGTTTACGTATGTATATGTCGCAGTATCATAGTTAGAGCCGAATTATAGTTATATGCCAAGGGTTATAATTATATAACGTAAGATGGTTATAAGGAAGCGATTTATAACTATCGTACGGCCACAATCTAGTAATATGGTTATCTGACTAAACTAATCTAGTTACATAGCTATAAATCTACTAAACAATTAAATAAAACGATTTAATGGTCTTTATTTTTGTTATAATCAACTTTTTGTAACCTACAATTAGTTACATTACAATACTTTTTATTAATAAAACGTGTCAGTCCGAATACTTAATTTTAAAAACCATTTCTTTCATTAATTTAGGGAATAGGTGTTAAAAAAAAAATAACCACGAAGGCTAAGGCGGGAGCTCCGCTACGCTCCGCTCCCGCCTTAGCCTTCTAACCTATATCCATCCGAGTCGATTTCCGCCTCCGGCCGTTTATACAATGTTTATTACCTCACTAATAATATTAGTCGCCAAGTTATATTTATTACACCTCATCTATAATTCCATACTATAAAATATTTAGACGCCCGTTAATTTCTTAGTCGCCCCAGTCGATTTATAACTATAGAACTAGATTAGTTTAGTCAGATAACCATATTACTAGATTGTGACCGTACGATAGTTATAAATCGCTCCTTATAACTATCGTACGTTACATAGTTATAACCCTGGCATATAACTATATTACAGCTTTATCTATCTTACTGCGACATATACGTATATCCTAAAAGATACTCGAAAATGCCCACTGGACATTCAACCAACTATATGTTAAGTAGTACATAATAAAACGAACGCAAATGGATATGGATTTTGGTATAATGATTTTAAAAGTCAGCAATTTCCATAACATAATAAAATAATAAAATTTAAAAAAATATATATATTAAGAAATGTCTATCACTCTATCCTTGCGTGGTACCATACCATATTATACTCGCAAGCTATGACGTTTCGGGGCTAGACGGTGCGGTGTCACAGAATAATATACTGCGGTGTGTCAAAAATGACGTACCTATTAATACTATTGACCAGTCAGAAAAAATATCCGCCTCCCATTCACACTCAAATATTGTCCGAAGCAAAAGTCTGCCCACGCAACTATTGGGCAGAGTTTCGGTTTAGTTGTATACAATTGACATTAAACACTAACTGCCACGAGATAAGGTGTTAATTTGAACGAATGTGTTAATGTCATCTGTGTCAACGCCGCCGCTCGGATGTTTTTTGAGGATTTTTTCTTAGAGATTAGGTGTCTAGTTGTATATTGAACGTCATTGCTTCTGTCTTACTTCTTCTGCAAAGTTTTATATTTGTGTAGGAATCGAGTATCAAGTGGTGGGCGATCAGGCACGACCGAAGGAGCATGGTCAGCTCGGAGCCCTAGGAGTTCCACAGCCGAAGAGGGACGCTTACGCTGGGGAGACCGAGGAGTAGCTACTGGCAGGCTTTGGGAGCCCACCGCCCCCAACGCACGCCTACCACAGGTAGGTCCAAATTACCTACTTAAAAGGCTGTCCGTTTCACACGCCTTTAAATCGATTATCGTTATAAACAAAGAAGCATCAAACGGTTTTGCAGTAAACCTCCGACCAGTAATCGATTTATTTTCCTAGTTAGAATGTAGGACACTAGTCTACCCTTATTTTTCAATTACTTAGTACTCTTACGCCCTGTTGCAGAAAACTCCATTAAAGTTAATGCTTCATTAAATCTAATGCTGTCACTTTTCGTTGTCATGAAACAAAAAGTGACAGCAATAGCTTTAATGAAACATTAACTTTAATGGACGTTTCTGCAACTGAGTGTAAGTAGAGTAAAGCAATTGTTTTCAAGTAGGACTTGTGCGGTCTTTCTGAAGTCTTTTTACAAATATAATCAAGGGATAAGTTTGCTCAAGTGTGTGAAAATTATTTATTTACGAATGATGCGCAATGCGCAGGTATTTTTTTTTTTAAACTAAACTAACAATTCTTAATTAAAGAGGTATCTGTTTGATACAAAAGTTTATTCGTTAAATTATGAAACTTGACTATCAATGAGATTAATTCCAGCCATTGTATCAATGACTAGGGCGAGGGGTGCATATTATTGTATAATAATAACTTATGCTTCCATTTATATTCGAGCCTTTTATTTATGCAATTGTGTGTTTTACAACGTTAAAACCTGCTTTTAAAGACTCTTTAATGTGTTGATATTTGTTTGATAATTAGTTTAATCATTAAGGGATTTCAAATAAAAATATTAAAATATTGACAGGACCTACCGTAATTTTATGTTTTATTTGTTACAGATGCCAAATCAAAAGAAAGGCACCCCATCGTGGGTAGAGCGCGGATTGAACATGATAGACAACTCGGCAGAAGTTCTAGTCATCGACCAAAGGAGTTCAACGAATTCCGGGTTTGAGTGCGACAGATCTTCCTGCAATGGAAGCGACGAAGGCAGGTAAAGTCAACTGTTATCTTGAACTTATAGTATAGTCTTAATTGAAAAGCTTAATAAATAATGATATACAATAATTTTCTTACAGAACATTCCTAAGAGGCCAAAATGTACCATTAGAGCCCGAAATAAAAGCTCAACGAGAAAATAAACGTATGAAAGCGTTAGAATTGCAATCAGCCATTTTAAGTCAACTAGAAGATCGTGAAAAACGGCGACAAGAAGAAAGAGAAAGAAGATTAAGAGAAGAGCGACTAGAGGAGTTGCGAATACAACGCCAACAAGAGGAAGACAGACAAAGACTTGAAGAAGAAAGGAGAAAAAATGAAGAAAAGCAGTTACAGGAGCAACGTAAACTGGAAACGCTGAAAAGAGCTTTAGAAGATGCAGAGAAAAAAGCTAAACAAGAAAAGGAAAAAAGATTTACATGTCACAGACAAAACGTTAATACTAATGTTCATGTTGACAGCAACAAATGTGTCGCAGAAGAAAGTGCTCCCACGGAACCAATTGACTTACATGAATCATCTAGCCCAACGAAAACCCATAGAACATATGACGTGCATTCGGCTAAAAGTCAAAAGAAAGAATGTACTTCTCAGCATACCACTGAATTTAATTCACCTAGATCAGTAGGGCCTGGAAATTTAAACTTGTTTATCCACAGTGTACCTCCTCTTGCATTAGCCGATAATCAATTTAATATCGTGCCGATTGGCCTAAATGCGAATGGTGAAATTGTGAACGCACAACCAAATAGTTTGCAGTTAGCGGTTTTAGTTCCACAAAATTTATCAAGCAATTTGTATAGCGTTTCATTAAATTCATTAAACAATATCAGTGAAATGTCTGATTCCGGAAAAATTTTGACTCCCAGAAAGTATCGCATAGGTAACCTAATAATAAAAACCAAAGATGCGGCGACACAAACAGATTCAAGTCTTTGGAAATCGACAACAGACAAAATGGTTGATACGGATATCAACGAAAGAAACATTGACAAAGATTATTCAAATATTGATGAAAATGCACCACAAGAAAGCCATCATAATACATTAAAAAAGGATCGACGTTTTCGTTCCGAGGAAAGGTTTAAAAAAGACATTGAAACTCGACCTAAATGGGGAGTGAACAGACCAGCTGCCCAATATAAAAAACAAAGTGAGAAAGATCCATTTTACAGCCAAAAACGAAAAATGCGACAAAAATATAGATCTCAGGCTCGACAGTATTTATCTCAGTCAAGCGAAGATAGTCGTTCTCCAAGTCCTCCAACCAGGTCGGAGAAGAATTCCGATAATAGTCTTAAACAACGAAACTCCCTAAGTCAATCGTATTGGAAGAGTAAACGATCGAGCCAAGATTTGTCGGTCCGGCCCGCCAATGCCACAGAATCAACGAGTAATGTTGCTATAGAATTCAGCCAGATAGGTCAAAGCACGGTAACCGACATTGAAAATAAAAAATCTCCTAAAAGATCTCCCACAAAAAGAATGACATTGTCACAAAAATTTATCAATGACAAATATGGCAATAGAAAGTTATGGCTAGACGAGGTTAATGACAGAAATATAAAACATATTAATAACAACAATATGTACGATGTTGAGAACAGAAAAAAAATTATAGATCAAATAAACACTGTAAAGAGAGACTACATAGAGAGAAATGAGGACCAAGAAAATTTTGTTAAATCAAAGTTTTAAAGTTAAGTAAATTAAAAAGACTAAAGTATACTGCCTTAAAGAGCACAATTAAATAGCTAGTCGTGCAATACGTAGTAAACAAAATTAGGTTACTAAGGTTTGTTATCGATCTAACAGTTTCTAAGAAATGAATCCAAACTAAGTTATGTCGATATAAGTTAAACGTCGCAGTCTTAAGTAAGCCGAGGCGGACCAGTGCCAGCCGTTTTTTAGTGTTATAAAAATGTCGGATGACATTTTCGATAAAAAGAAAGATGAAGCGCCTATGCTGGATTTGTCTAAAACAATTATAAATACTGCAGAAGAATACAGAGCTGTGTTAGACAAAGTACCAGATTTTAAAACTAGACCCGAAAAGGTAATTTTTACTTATTTATTTTCTTTTTGTAAACTACTTCTTACCTAATTCATTGAGCTACAAGATGAGCGTTATATTAGGTCAGAGCAGAAGATGTCAAAATAAAGCCAGAAGATCAAAAGACGAAAACACCCAAGAAGGAAATTCGAGCTTATGAAAAGTTAGGTACACGGGGATATGAAGAAAAGCAGTTTACATTTATGGATCCCATACCCGTAGAAATGAAAGGTCTAAAATTTGAAGAACTGTGTGTTGTCCCAATAGAATGGAGAATGTTAACTTCTATCCGGCCGAAGATTAAACTCGACGAAGAATATTTCAACAGGTAAGAGAAGACACAAATTAATTTATTAAAAGACATCAAGTAGGTAGCATAGCAATATCGTTGTTTAATGGCTTTTTATGACTTATTTCAGATTAATAGAATTACGCAAAGCCGAATTAAAAACAAAAGCTAGAGACAAAAGGGAACAACCCAAAAACATGATAAGAAGAACTAAAAATCGCGCTGGTGTAACCGAAACGAGGGTAATTTCGTGTATTGAATGCGGAGAAGAATATTGCAATGGTTAGTAGGAGTAACTTCACAAAATGTAGTGGGTTTCTGTTAATTTCATTAACATAAGTACATGAACCAAAATAGGTATTTAAACATAATATGTAAATATTCACGTTCACGTTGTTTTATTTAGGCAAAATGTGCACAATCACAAACTACGATATGTTCGCGCGTCTCAAAGTCGAAGTGGAGGCAAAGACAGCTCGAGCCCAGGCCGCGCCTGCGCAGGGTGGCAAGCTTCGTCGCATGAAGAAGCGCGGCCGACGCAGGACCCGCAGCAAAAGTGCAGCGGACCCCGGCCGCAAGTCCAGTGGAAAATCCGGCGCCAAGAGTGACTCTGAACTCTAAAATATCTTCTCAACAGTAGACAACAGCTTTCAAATACATACTAAAGAAATAAGCCGTTAGACCGTAAAAAAAAGCGGCGCAAAGATCGATTAAAAACGTCGCTACTTGTACTACACCATTGGATGATGTGGCTATTAACTTTCATTGCGTCTATCATGTCAGTGGTTAACTGGCGCCCAACATGTTGGGCGCCAATTATTTCACTCAATTCATCACCTTTTGATTAAACCGCTATTTCGGCTGACTACCAGAGCTTAGAAAGTAGGGATTGCAACCGGTTCTACCCGGAACCGAAAGAACCGGGAAAAACCGGTTTTTTTCGACAGCTTAAGAACCGGTTCCAGAAACTTCAAGAACCGGTTCTTTCGGTTCTTTCGATTCTTTCAGGTTTTGCACAATTCATCATCATCATCATCCCAGCGTATTCCCGATTGCATCCAGTATGGAGCTCAGGGTCCGCTTCGACTATGATCCTAGATTTGACAAGCCTGGTTATTACAATGGAGCGAATGCCATCTGACCTCCGTAACCCTTACAAGGGAAACCAGACCTACTTGGAACATAGTCGGGACCAACTGCTTAACGTGCCTTCCGAAGCACGGAATCATCATTCTTTTCAGACATTCAGGTGATTCATGCCTGCAATGTCCTAACCAAACTGGAAACAACCACACAAAGTGATGTTCCCCGTGGGATTCGAACCCACGACCTCCGGGTATTAGAGCCGAACGCTCTTACCACTGTACCACGGAGGCAGTTCATTTTTGCACAATTATCATAAAGAATTGTTATAGGAAGGTATTTAGCATGAATCGAGCTTCCATAATCAGCTTACTATGAGCTGTTAATAAGACAAGAATTCACTCACAATTTTTTTCCTGAGTAGCAAGATTATTATTTGCAGTACTTGGCTTATTGTAGGATAACCAAATAGTTCTGAAACAACTTCTAGTAGCCGAAATATTCTCATTATAATTTTCTATAAAAATAACATCTCTACTCTTTACTACTTTGTGTGTTTTAGGGTCCATCAGGCGATATCACTTTGATGCTTTACAATAACCCACAAATAACATTTTTGTTGATTTTTTATCCCATTTTCGTCGTTTTTCTTTTGGGATATGCATCATTGCTATAGTGCCAAATATTTTCATATGTGACAAATCTGGTTTCTTACCTTTCCATAATTCATAGGGGGTTTTACCTTCTAAAGACTTTGTCGGAGAGCGGTTTACAACATATGCTGCAGTTGCTAATGCTTCAGCCCAATACTGCTTCTCCAGGTTAGCATAGAACAGCATGCATCTTGCTCGTTCTACTAAAGTCTTATTCATCCTTTCAGCCAAACCGTTGTGCTGAGGAGTATAGGGAGTAGAGGTTTGATGAATTATACCATGGTTAGACAAAAACTTTTCAAAATTATAGTTGCAGTATTCTTTACCATTATCGGTGCGAAGGTTGACTATTTTGCCATTTTGTACTATACATCCCTGGTTATTGAATGTAACTTTAAAACCATTCTTCACAATTGTACTAACTGAAAGTAAATTTGCAGCTAGCCCAGGCACAAATAAAACATTTTTTACTTGTATTTTATCCTTTCCATTTACTTGAATGTCCACACAACCAACTCCTTTCACAGGTAACGGTTCTCTGTTGGCTACTGTAATATTCTTGACCGTTGGTTCTGTGACATTGTACATCCAATCATTCCTGCTTGTCATGTGCATGGATGCACCCGAGTCTATATACTATTTATAACTAATGCTGTCTTTCTCAGTTGCTGAGAAAGCTGCTATAAAACTAACACTTTTATCATCTTTACTTTCCATTGGTTTCTGCTTACAGTTACTTACAAAATGCCCCTTTCGGCTGCATTTGAAACACCTAGGAACTTTCTGTTTCCCCTGCTGAGTGTTACTGAAAGTTTTCTTTGTACTTGAATACAAGGCAGTTGACTTTGAAAGACTAATCTCCTTTATAAGTTTAGTTTTCACTGAGTCAGCACTTATTTTAATTCCAGAACTCTCTAGCCCCATGATCATGGGCTTATATTCCTCAGGTAGCCCGGCCAACATGAGAGTGCCAAGCCACTCGTCATTAACCTCAAAACCAATATTCCGCAGCTTGTGAGCTGTGTTCATAATCTTGCTTTCATAATCTTCAACACTGTTACTTGACTCCAAAGTGGTGTTGATTAAATCCTTAAGTAATCCGACTCTTCTGGTCAGGCCATTATCATCGAAAGCTCTCTGTAAACTATCCCATACTTCTTCTGCTGTCTTGCATTCTTGGACATAGACGTAACTTTGTGGGTCTAGTCGTAAAATAAGCTTTGACTTCGCTTTAACATCCTTGCTTGGATCCACTGGCTTGCTATCGGGGCGCTCGATACAGCACCACAAGTCTTCATGCTCCAGATATGTTTTAAGGCTGAATTTCCAGGTAGCAAAGTTTTCTCTGCCAACCAATTTTTCCAAATTAAACATATTTGAGCCCATTTTTCGTGATTTTCTTCGTTAGCGTCACTTCAGATTCAAAATCGCAACGACCAATTTCACGGACTGAGTTCGACTAAACTTCCGACCGTATTTCCAACAGTACCACAACGGAACTACGCTCTGCTACCATAAAGGATATTCCTAGGTTGTTGTGGTATAGAAATAAACGGCTTTTAGATAAAATTAATTACAATTTATTCACGAGAGATCACAATGACAAGACGTTACAACGGCAAGAGAGAAAGATGGCGCCAAGCGCGCAGAAAAAAAAACTAAAATGGTTGCATTCCATTTCACTAACACATTTTGGTGTTGATTATAGTAGTTGATTTAAAAAAAAAGTGTTCTTTTAATAAAAAAAGGCAATTTAATTTTTTTTATTTTGGGAACCGAAAGAACCGAAAAAAGAACCGGTTCTCCCGGTTCTTATGACCACAAGAACCGAAAGAACCGGTTCTTTAAAACAGGACCGGTTCTGCATTCCCTATTAGAAAGGTAGTTCGTTGACCTAAACAAAACATTATACATTGTGTGTTTTACCTAATGTAAATAAGTATTTATACTAATTGTCTAAAAAGTACATTACATGTCAAAAGTATAATAAAAACACATGATTGTGTGATAATCTAAAACTTTCGTTAGAAGATGTTATATATCCCTATATAAAACAAAATATTGAAATAACTGTCCTTACGCATACCTATGATACTCATTCAACTTATGTAGGTAGGTAATTATGAGACTTGTGGTACTTATCATTAAAATCTGGAACAAGTTTGCGAAGTTGAGTTGCCATGACGGCCGAAAGGGTAAACCTACTAGGGCCAGAGTCCTAAGGAGTGCACATGACAACACAGTCCCGAGATTACCTATCTATCATTATTCTCACTTAACATCTCAATTGATTACACTGCAATTTAACTAGTCGACTTCCTTCCTACAAGTACGTCCAAATGTCGTACAGGGTCAACATTTAAAATAAGTACAATAATATATTATAGTTTTTCAAGTAAGTGTTATCAATAAATACTCTTTACGTAATAGTATAATATTAAGTATATCCTCTTCCCTTGTTAAATAGGTAATGTAAGAATAATATTATAAGTAGTAGCTGATGGTTGACTCCTTGAAACGCCGGTGATCTAATTTGCTGCATCTACTTTTGAGAAGGTAACATTTTTTATTCACAATAGTAAAATGGTTTTTACAATAATACTACAAACGATTTATCGTTCTTGTATTGACTAAATGAAATTGCAATCGGTATTTATCGGCTGTGTTTCAAAGGAACAATCTCTTAAAACAATTTTGTGCTCAAATATGTATTTGATTACGAAACACGACGCTACTTGAATAATTCAACCAAATAATTCAACGCAAATGCATTTCATTACATCTATCTAATCATAGGAGATTTGTATTAGATTTATTTGTAGTATTTTAATATAAGTACAACTTTCTATTAAAGGGACGTAAATATAATGATAAATCATTTTATTACAACAGAATTAATCTTATATCACACGCATCGCAGTACATATCACATTTATAGGATACTTATTATATGTATAATCAAAGTATTAGATCATAATTATGTCGCATTTGGTAGTGAACCTGCACGGAGTCGGGAGGAGTGGTTTCGATATTTCCCTGCCAGGGCAAACATTTATTTATGTGATGAACATTTTCGTGTGTTCTGTGTCTGTGTGTATAGTTGTATTTAAATTTAAAATGGTAGGTACTTTCGTTGTTTCTAAATCCCATTACACAAGCAACTTACTTT
The DNA here is from genome assembly GCA_949319885.1 of Mecyna flavalis. Classification (NCBI taxonomy): domain Eukaryota; kingdom Metazoa; phylum Arthropoda; class Insecta; order Lepidoptera; family Crambidae; genus Mecyna; species Mecyna flavalis. The sequence continues at coordinate 6,672,862 of OX439439.1, forward strand.
GTGGTCACAGTGATGTTGTCAAAAATTAATCATATTATTTATATGAAAGTGGTGTTAGTTACACTATTTATAACTCAAGAACAGATGAACCAATTTGGCTGAAAATTAGTGGAGGGGTAGCTTAGAACCAGTAGATTAACATAGGATACTTTTTATCCCGGAAAGGGGGGATAGTTGAAAAAAGAAATTACGCGCGGGTGAAACCACGAGGGCGACCGCTAGTTAAGTATCTATATTTATTTATTTGTGCTCAAAAATACTTACCTACATACGGGGATACCATTTTTTATAAAATAAAAATACACTAATATACATAATTATTTATTTTAGATTATTATCTTTCGTGAAGAATTTTTCCTTCATATATTTTAATTTACTAATTCTGACTGAAAATTTTGCTTTACTTCTAAAACTTGCACGAGTTTTACTTACTACATGGTTTAAACAAAATATCCTGTCTTACAGAATACATACTGTAATTGTTTTATACGTAGCGCGAAGTTCAGCGCTTGGTTAACATCTTTGGAACTGCTAAGTTGTGTCGTTCGGTGAATTTTATCTCTATTTTTAATGATAATTTTACTTACAGAATCGCAAATTATTATAAGTATGTGCGTAAAACACGTGCAGGTGTTAAGCAACAGCTGTTTTACCAATGCCTAACCTAGTCACTATAACTAAATTTAAGTAAGTATAAAATTATAAAATATTGTATACCTACATTTGAATCTCGACTATAAAATAAGATTTGATATAATTTATACAAATAAATACATTTTAAAAGTTTTATTCTTTTCACGTGAGTGAAGTCACGATGTTTATCCTTCGAATTGATTCGTTTGAGACAATAATAAACAAATGTTTTTATTCGACTGAGTTAGGTAATGGTGTATATGTACTACTTTAATCACTTTTGGTACGTTTTACATTTGGGAGGGAACAAAATAAAACAGTCACGTCAATTATCACTCTTTATTAATTTTAAAAAAATATTTATATTATACATTCATTATATTTAGAGCCTATAAAACAATAAATTTCTCAAGATACAATGTCTCTATGCGTTGGCAACACCGTGCCTGGCCACAGAGGCGCGGCCAATCACTACACTAGTAACAATATAAGAAGCCAAAAATATTTTTACATCTAGTGTACCTATTTATTGATATACGAATTTAATTCTCCTCAGTGACCACTAAAATGATAAATTCTTATAAAACTTTAGGCCCTAAGTACTGATATTATTAAATCAATTATTATAAATAGAAAACACAAATATTATAGGGAACCATGGTGAAATGGGAAATATTTAAAATCTCTTAGGATTTAGTTACAACAATAAAACGAACTTTAAAATCCATAGAGATTAAGTAGGTATAATATTAATTTATTTATATATTATCTCAATCAGAAGTAGGATGAAAAACTCTCCCTTGGCCATTAATAATAAATATCACAAGACATTTTAATGAGTGAATATACAGATTGATACGAAATATAAATCAATAAAGATAGTATTAACAAGAACCAAGATCTTAGATAGAGATAGTAGAAGGCTCTGTCCAGTCAACATAGGAGTCAGTCACATGGCTACCTGAGACATTATACAGTGTGCCCCCGGATAAGGTGCACAAACGAAAATGGAGGAAACTATATCATAAATTATAGACAGAAAACATTTTTTTTTGAAAATTTGTTAATTTTTTTTTTAATATTTGTACAAAAAATACATTTTTTGTATGATTATGACCTGACATCCGCTATTATGCCAGTTATTTAGTATTTTATAACTAACACAAAGTATTTAGCATAACTATTGTTTTTATTGAATAATGTCCAGATATTTATTTATTTATTTCATAAAAATAGAACCAATAATTTTTTAGAAATTATTTTTTTGTATGTAGGTACATTGCCCGAAGAATTGCGAGCCTTAAGTGGCAGTGGGCAGGACACATTGCTAGGAGGACTGACGGCCGTTGGGGCGGAAAGGTCCTTGAGTGGTGGCCACGTACCGGGAAACGCAGCCGTGGTAGGCCTCCCACAAGGTGGACCGATGATCTCATAAAGATCGCCGGAATCCACTGGATGCGGGTGGCGCAGGACCGATCGGTTTGGAGATCCTTGGGGGAGGCCTATGTCCAGCAGTGGACGTCATTTGGCTGAAATGATGATGATGTAGGTACATGGAGTCAATAGAAAGTAGTAAAAAATATTAACAAATTTTCAAAGAAAAAAAACTGTCTTGTCGATAATAATTTATGATATAGTTTCACCCATTTTCGTTTGTGCACCTTATCCGGGGGCACACTGTAGAACGACCACAGCAACGCTTCCGTAACCACGGCTTTTGCTACTTTCTGGTAAGTAACTATAATTCTAGTCTTAAGTCGTTCGCTAGGAAACAGTAAAGTTGAGTAATGTTGGCATAACATTTTGGTAGAGTATATTTAACAGATCGTGACTGGCATACACATTCATAATTATGTATATTCGGCATTGTGGGGTAAATAGTTGATACTTTCATCAACTCCGTGGAAATAAAAATATTTAAAACATGTCGTAAAAACTGTTTTAATGAAATATTGCACAGCCGATGTTTAATTATCATTCTGTGTTGTATTTTTTCTTGTAATTTTAAAATTAATCAAATATAATTAATTATGTTGAAGCTCTCACTCTTATCCTACCATTACATAATAAATTATCGCAACCAGAGACATTTAGAATTTTAAACGATTTATACAGAATGATGTCGGTACTATATCCTAACTTTCATTAATTATTCTTAAATCTAGGTATACAAAATAGGAATCTGCAATAAAACAGTATCTTGCATCTATAGCAATAAAATATGACATAATATGTATTTTAATGTACTATCTTCTGAGGAACAGAAATATGTTTGTACCAAAAGAATAGAACTGCATGAAAACAAAGCAATATAGATCTGCACCTAACTGAAAATTAGAATGTGGCCGGACGGAAAATATCCATATCACTATCTAACATGTCTGGTCAGATATCCTCAAATCCTGAACAAACCTAGCTTGTCTGTCTATCTGTCTAATAAACTGTTTTATACAAGTCGGAGGAGCATCTACTATACTAAATATAACAAGGATAAGTGCATGTGGCGACGTTCCATACATATTGGTCCAATTTCAGGTCTCATCACATTTTTGTCATGGGTAAATAAATTTAAATTGAATTAAATAATTTAGAACCACATAAAATATGAGCAAATTATAAGTGGAATCTTGATGGAATATAATGATCAAACAAAAATTAGGATAAAATGCACACAATGGAATGAAAGGAGAAATACTTACTACTAATAAGCACCAGATGATCTCGTTTAATAATATGGGTTAACGGATCTACAACTATGAGCAAATTTCTACAAGTAAGATACAGATATACATACAAAATAAAACTTAACTACCGTAAATTCCGTGAACATCGCTCATTTATTTGTATAACAAAGTTAACACTCACATAAACATATTGCAGATTCCCAAAGGTCACTAAATGTTCTTCGAACACATTACAAAATTATGACTCATATAATGCATACAAAAAACAAAACATATTATGCTTTAATGTAAACAATAATTAAATTATAAAGAAAAACACGTCAACATTAGCTAGATACAAAATAAAATATGAAACTAAAAACATGGACGTAAATTGACTGAATGTGTAAGAACAGTAAGGTTTTAAATATAATATAGAATATCCACACCCTGTAAAATTACAACCCTGAAATTAAAATAAATATAGTCAAATTGGAGTCCTTCAAGGTACTTTAGTCATCTTCATCATCATAATTTTGAATATAGATTGTTTTATGCAAGCAAGAAGTAATTTTATCAGAGGTGTGATTGGCATTGAGCTATAAAACAGGGCGCAATGCCCAAGTAAACCTTGTTGAACCACTCACCTCTCACTGGTCTTTGCGTGCCTTTTTCTTACTCTTCTTAGAAGCTTTAGCGTCTGTCCAGGTATCTATAAAAATAATAAAATGTCAATAACAGGCAAATGATAAAAGATAGCCGAGAGTGATGCTGTCAGTCAAAATTTGTTGCATATACCTCCGAGCTCATCAAAGACTGGGACGTTTTGCTTGTCATCTTGTTTATCTGAGGAATCGGAATTCTCAGCTGGCTCAGATTTCGGCACATTCTTAGTCACAGCAGCAGTCTGAAACAATTTAAAATAACATAGTTATATCTAATTTTTTAATATCTATTCCCAACTGGAATACACATAATATTATTCTAACCTTACATAAATGTTAGGTCATTGAGTTCCAAAGTAACAAGTTGGCATATTATAATTTTATAAGCAATGAAATAGTGATATTAATTAGAAGATTTTTTTAAAGCTGATTGATGAATAGACTTTATTTTACATAGTGATTCTTAGATGAAAATATTTTATTTCATATGTTTCAGTATTTACCTCCTTCTTTTTAATCTGTTTTTCCTTGTTTTCTTTCTTCTTGTTGCTCCTCAAGTCCTTAACATCAGGAACATCATCTGCATCTGGTTCAACTTCATCATCTCCACCTCCCAAGGCTGCCTGGTCACGACGCTCTGCCTGATGATTATAGATTCATTAAATAAATAAATAATTAACAGAGCAAAGCAAAATGTTACAAATAGTTACAAAATACATTTATAATTAAGAATACCATTTTCATTTCAAAACAATGAGTTGTTTTTTATTCACATCCATTAATAATACAGATAAATATAGATAGCCGTATGCAGAATAAGAACAGAGGTTAAATAAGTAAAAAATTTCTTTTACCTCTTTTAGAACACGTTGGAACTCCTCCACCTGAGCCTGCAGGGCACGGGCTGATTCCTCATCAACTTCTGGGCCCACGGCTACTTTAACAGTCTCTTCAACTGATTCCTCACTGGACCTGGCTGCTTCAACATCGGCATCTTTAACCACTTTCTTATTTTTCTTAGCAGGGCTTTCCTTCTTTTTTTCCTTTTCCTTTTCTTCAGGTGCCTTTTTCTTTCCCTCTACTTTCTTTTTCTCGCTCTTCTTTGGCACCTCCTCCCAAACACCCTCATCAAAGTCAGCTGGCTTCTCAACCTCAACTGACTTGGGCTTCTTTCCCTTCTTGGCTTCTCCAGCATCTTTGGCTTCTTTTTTCACAGGTTTTGGCTCTTGTCGTTCTTTAGGTTTGGGTTTCTCTTCTCTTACTTTCTCCTCCTTCTTCTCCTTGGCGGGAGATTTTTTGGAGCTTTCTGACTTGGTCTTCACATCCTCATTCGTAGAACGGTTGGGTGAAGACTTCTGTAATACATATGTATTAAGAATTTCAGTAACAGGGTATCATAATTATTGGCGGTAAAAATTCTTGATACAAATTTAAACTATCTCAGTTTTAACTTTGGGGACCAGCTGTTTTAAACATGAATGGAAATAATGGAACTCCAACTCTTCAGGGCTGGACAGTCTTTATTAAAAAGCAGCCTTAGCTAACTGCACTCTACTGCTCCCGGCACTACGAGCATATGCTTGCAGGTTAAAAATAAAATGAGCACAATGACCACTATGTCGGGCGCGAATAGTGTGTTGTTTTCACTGACCTTGTCCTTAGTTTTTCTCTTCTTGTTCGACGACTTCCTATCGTCCAACACTAGGGGTAGCTTGTCGAACTGTGGCTGTTCCGCTGAGTGGAACCCAAAGACGAAAACTAACGCTGCGCATACTAAAACAACAGCAACAGCCGCAACGGGAAAAAGAAACTGAGTATTAGACACTTGCGTCAGAAGTTCCATCTTAAACCACTATTATTATATCTTTTATTATTAATAGTTCACATATAAAGGTGCCGATAAGGTTTGATATTATTGAACAAATTAATTCCCCTGTGATAAAAGCAGACACGGAGACATGATGACGCGGCTGTGACGTGCCAAAAAATTGCGATTTGTTGGGATGGGAGCTGTGTGAGTGTGACCACTAAACACAACAAAAAAAAATTTACATACTAGGGATGCCCGATCTGAATCGATCTTTTCGGAGATCGATTCACAGCAATACGATCTCCCGATTTTTTGAATCGATTCAACAGAATACGATTTTCACTCAGATCGGATCGTATAGTTGGAAAATCGTAAAGAAAAATCGTTTCAATAGGTACAATAAAATAAACACCACTACAATCATGTTTATGACTATAAACTTTGCCAACACTAGCATTTTGGTAAAAAAACAGAATACTTATTTAACAACAAAATAAGATTGATCACAAACACCTACCTTCCTTTTTTGATATCGCAGTTTGAAATATGAAATGGTTTGAAATATAACCTATTAATATTTTGTTTATTTTATACCGCCAAGTAAGATTATGTTTTGACTACTTCTGAGAGCGATCTCTAACTAACTGTCATTTGTCGTTCATTATATTGGTGCTACGAGCTACGATACAAAATTTTTGATTTGTGTGCGCGTTTTAGATATTATTATAAACTACTGTTTTTAATATGACTGGTAATACTTTGGCTGATAACCGTAATAGACTAGATCCAGAACGATTGTCGAAATTAGTCTTTAGACACTTTGGCATCTGTAGCTTACAAAGCTATGGTGCCAGTTGTCATCATTTTTACTTTTTGTTTATATTATCATCCTAAAATAAGCACAAATATAAACAATTTTGCAAAATATTGTGAGTTTTTATTTTATTTAAAGATTACGAAACGATCTTCTGAGATCGAATGAAGATCGATTCAACGCAATACGATTCAGATCGTGGATCGATTCACGGGGTTGCGATCCATTACGATCCAGAAGATCGATTCAAAGCTAAAGTTTGGGCATCCCTATTACATACATACAATACATAAATTAATTAACATTTAATAATATAAAGTGCAGTATGTATGAATTAAATTTGCATTTTTCAATAAAAAATATGTTAATGAAGAGTATTCATTAAGAAAAAATACCAAATTCGATTAAATTTTATCAGATAGTGTTGTGAATAACCGGTTTCGATTCAACGTGGATGTGTGTAATACTTATGGAATGTGTAGTGGTGTACCTGTAGTGTACCCAATTTTTTCATTATTGAGTTCGCCTCGCCTGGCTCTTGGTGGACTTTTTAAAATTTAACAAAAAAGTAATAAATATGTAAGAAAAAGATTTGGATTGAAGATTTATTAAATACACAATATAAAAAAAAAACTATTCTTATTCTTTTTTTGTTGTGAAAAAAGGCATTATTATTTCTGAACGCTACGCTATCTATGTAATGTCAGTTTGACATATCTAAGAATAGCGCATTTTATAACCTCGAACTCGAATTTATAATCATTATTAATTAAAGGCTGACTGAATAATTATCCTTTATCGATGGCAAAGAACAAGAAGAAAAATAAAAGTAATAAAGAAGAAAATCCTGACGTGTCAGAATCTCGCAATTCCACAGGAGACGACGTTGAGGAACCAGAAGAGTCTTTACCAAATGATGGAGAAGCGACATCGGAACTACAAAAGAGAATACACAATGCAGACGATTCAGACAGTGATAATGGCGAACCTAAGAAGAAGAAAAAGAAAAAAAAGCCTGTCGCCGTTGAAGCAACTTCTTCGGACAAGAAAAATAAAATATCAAACCGTCAGAAGAAAAAAGAAAAATTCGCGCAAAGACAAGCTGAATTACAAGCTGCGGCAAAAAATCAGCTTAAATCACAGTGTTTAAATTATCTATCGCAATGGAAACATGATAAAACAAATTGGAAGTTTATGAAGGCAAAACAAGTATGGTTGTTCAAAAATAAATTTTCACAAAGTTTAATACCTAATGAATCATGGCCTTTATTGATGGAATATTTTGAATCGGCCAAAGGTAACATAAGAAATATGTTATTAGAGGATGCCAATAAAGTCATAAAACAGATGGATGATTGGACAGAAGCACAGGACAAGGAAAAAGATGAAACTGAAGAATCAGAAGAAGCTCCAGAAACAATTAAACCAGATGATACAGTTTACAAAAGAGCTAGGGATTTAATACAATGTCTAGAAGAATAGAATACTTGTTTTATTAAAATTTATTACATCCAACTACATTTACATTTTGGTAACAACAATAATTTATTGAGTACATGCCCCTGAAATAATTTAAGCTTTCACTTCTGCCTTGGTCTCCTCAGTTGTAAACTGTTCAATCCATTTGCGCAACTTGTCTGTATCTTGCAAGCCCACTAGGCGTTGCTGCACTTTCCCATCTTTGATAGCAATCAATACTGGGACTGAACTGACTTCATAGTCCAATGCCAGATCAGTCTGCTCATCTATGTCCACTTTTGCTAGAACAACTTTTCCTTTATTTTCTGAAATGATAGATTCCAGACGAGGAGTAAGAAGCCTGCAGGGATTACACCATCTGCAATCAAAAATAAATATAACTTTTATAGGTATATTCTACAAGAATTTATAATATCATGTAATTATCTAAAACCTTAAGCCAACTGTTAAAAAACATCTACATGGCTGTCAGGGTAATAATTACCCTTATTAGATCAGTGGTGAATATTTTTTTTATTGAATGGCTTGACAAAAAATATATTTATGATTATAAAACAAGACATGATTACAATAAGGTAAAACCCACTGCCAACCCCCATCAATGCCTATTTTACCATGATGCCAGTAAAATCCAAAATACGTGTACCTAAGTTTTTTATGGTGCTATTATAATATTGTTCTATGATGTAATTTCCCAAATAAAAAATGCAATTATTTGCATTGATACTAGCCATGTTAGTAGCTCCATAACATAGGGCAACCAAAAAAACATATCTATGCCACACTAAATATATAGTACTCACGTAGCGAAGAAATCTACAACCACTGGAACTTTGCTATTGATAACTTTTGCTTTGAAGTCATCAGTACTTTGAATTTTAACTATGTCATATTTTGAGGAAGTAACCGAAAAATGCCTCGGCCCATGAACATATTTCCCACCGTTATGTGAGTTACGAAGAAACAAGGTGGCAACGTTTTTAGCGAACATTATAGATTTTTGATACGGGCAAAAATCGTGAAAACAACCAAACTGCGCTTTTCGCGAAAAATTGGAATCAAGCACACACAAAAGTCAAAAATGAATTTTATTATTAATCTTTAAAGTGACAGTGACATCATGTCTGTCAATCTGTCAAATGTTTTTTTTCTTACTTTGCACAGTCTGTCAAAGAATCCAAAAAGTTTGTTTATTTGGCTTTGGGATTGGTTGCACACTTTAATCAAGGCTGTACTGTATTAGATCTCTTTGCCTTTCTAGTTTCTTTAAGAAAAAAGTTATCTGTTCCGTCCGGTCTGAGCACAGAGTACCTTATAACTTAGAGTAGAACATATGGAGATGCCCTATTGATCTATACAAAAAATTGCTTATATGAATATACATCGAATCGACACTTGCCTTACAAATATATACTTATCTCTTTTCATCTAAGTGATTGTTGCATATGAAAAAAGAGACAGATATCTTTGCATTGTACCCATTTTGGCAACACTTTTTAGTGACGTCACACAGTTTTTGACGCGTGCCGGTTTCGCCATATTGTGTTCCACCTAGTGATGTGGTACAATATTTTTATGTATCGATACGTTTTACAGTCTGACCAAAAAGAGTAGAAATTAAAAAGTGGCAATACTGTAGTGTCATCCCTTTCAAATCATTCAAAGAAAAAAGGGAGGACACTACAGTATTGTCACTTTTTAATTTCTACTCTTTTTGGTCAGACTGTAGATTATTCTGCAATGGGATATTTCTGCAGATTTCCTGTAAGTGAAACATTAAAGAAGAAATAGATAGAGTTAATAGGTGGGGAAAATATAAATCCGCGACATAAAATAAGGCACGTTTGCTCGCTACACTTCAACGAAAACTGGTTTTACTCTTCTGGTAAGGATTTTTGGAAAAATGTAATAGGTTATAATGAAAGGTGCTTTTCTTATAAAAAACTGTGTCACTAAATAAACAAGTAAACGAGTATGTATGGAGGGTTGTGATAGGTTAATCTGTTTATGTCTCTTTTTTCATACGCAACAATCACTTAGTTGAAAAGAGACAAGTATATATTTATAATGAAAGTGTCGATTCGATGTATATTTGTATAAGCAATATTTTGTATAGATCTATGTATTTGTTTTAATAGGGCGTCTCCATTTATGTTACAGTATTTTCAGTACTCATAGGGCAATTCATATTAACCATGTGAAGTTGAAATTTCCATAATAATATATATATAACTAACCTATTGTTATATTAAGGCACTGCATCATCATTATTTTGTGATAGGAAAATAAGAAACTATTTATAGATTTCTAACAAAATATGTGCATTTATGATCGACACGTAAACTTGTATCGATAAATATATCGATATACAATATTGGTTTCACTACGGTCGGGCGCTATCATTGGTGGCGCCATTTTGTGTTCCAACTTTAGGTATACACGTTTTGTACCTACTTAGGGCTTCTCCATGTGTTCTACTCTAAGGTTTTTGACGCGTGCCGTTCGCCATATTTAGTTCCAGTTAGTGATGTGACACAATATTTTTATGTATCGATACGTTTTAGATATATTCTGCAATGCCTGGTATATTTCTGCAGATTTCCTGTAAGTGAAACATTAAAGAAGAAATAGATAGAGTTAATAGGTGGGGAAAATATAAATCCGTGACATAAAATAAGGCACGTATGCTCGCTACACTTCAACGAAAACTGGTATTACAGAACTCTCGACTTATCAAGATTACGCGATGGTAGTATGATACAGTACAGTACCTTCACTTTATTTTCTGGTAAAGATTTTTGGAAAAATGTAATAGGTTATAATGAAAGTGTCGATTCGATGTATATTTGTATAAGCAATATTTTGTACAGATCTATGTATTTATTTTAATAGGGCGTCTCTATTTATGTTTCAGTATTTTCAGAACTCAGAGGGCAATTCATATTAACCATGTGTAGTTGAAATTTCCATAATAATATATATAACTAACCTATTGTTATATTAAGGCACTGCATCATCATTATTTTGTAATAGGAAAATAAGAAACTATTTATAGATTTCTAACAAAATATGTGCATTTATGATCGACACGTAAACTTGTATCGATAAATATATCGATATACAATATTGGTTTCACTACGGTCGGGCGCTATCATTGGTGGCGCCATTTTGTGTTCCAACTTTAGGTATACACGTTTTGTACCTACTTAGGGCATCTCCATGTGTTCTACTCTAAGCCTTATAATAGAGTCATCCATCAGTTAGATCGCCGTTCAGCGCCATCTCGTGAAACCGGAAGAAATTACATTTTTCAATATCTATATCTATAGCTACACCATTGACTAATATATATAACTAGGGGAAGGTGGGGACCCTCCGTACGCGGGGCACCCTCATACAGTCAAAATAAAACTTGAACGAAACAACGTACGGTCTTACTATTGTATATGTACGTGAGTCGATGTACTACCTTTACGTCAACGTAGTATCGCGCCAATCGCACCGGTGAGAGAGAAATGATAGACACGAATGTGTTTTCGCGTTCGGTAAGTAATTTTTTTAATCAATGTTTTTGTCTATTGTTACCGTACATAAAACAAGTTTTCGTGTAGAGTATTCTATCAGTAAGTAGCTAAATATACTTAAGATACGTTTCCAATACTTAATTAATGACGTTTTCCTATTAATATTAGAAGAGGTTATATTTTGTTGTTATTCAGTTAGTGGGGTACATTCGGACAAAACTAGATGGGGCACATTTGTACGCGTACAAATGTATACAAATTAGTAGGTAGGTACGATTTAGTGATAGTGTGCTAATTGCTATTATTTGCATTAACTTTGTCCTGTGTTTTGCTATCGTCGATGTACGTTTATATATATTTTAATACCTATTTCTTATTATTTCTTCACAGAAACATGATGCGGACTTATAAACTAAAAAGACAAGTAGACAAGCTGTGGATGATGAATCCATGCAGTCAGCAATACAGGATATTATGCAAGGAGTATATGTCATATAGAAAAGCTGCGGACAAGTACACATTGAAATTGTTTCCCAACACTGTATATAGGTGCCCCGTTGGTGGGGCAGATTCGTACAAATTCCAATTTTTTTTAAATCGTTGAATTATGGTTGAAACACTAGATGAAATCATCTGTCATTTTTTTTTATGAATCTCAGATAGTTAGACTATAAATTAAAGCTTTCAGGTGATTAATTCATCAAAAAATAAGGAAGAAAAAAAATAAAATGTAAAAACCGTACGAAGGGTCCCCACCTTCCCCTACACTATACCTACGAGCCTGTATATAGGTAGGTATACATATTTTATGATTTAATTTTTATTGTTATATTTTAAACTAAAATAGGCATAAATAAAACAACACATCTAACTATTACAATGTTTATTTATTTAAAACAAAGAATCTAAGTTCAAAACACAAGGCAAAGGTCGATAGGCAAAGAAATCGGAGTCCGGAAAACGAGGCGATGGGTCAGAGTGTATGGGGCGCCGGAGAGATCGGAGTCCTAAATTCAATGCACTGGTCAGCGAGGGAATAGATAAATCGGCGTCCAGGTGAAAAAGCAGGGTCATTAAATAGAAAAAACCACAAGAAAAAGCAAAATATCACATTCGTGTCACGTAACGTAAACAAACGGTATTGACATTGACACTATTGACAGATAGCCATCCATGATTTTTCCGCTATGTCAATATATGAACGTTCCGTTCCCCCCAGATTCTGCATATTTAAAGAAATTTACTGAAATTTCTTATGTATTAAAGGAAACAAAAGAATTTAAAGTAACAATTATTAATATAATATGCGATACAATGTGTTCTGTAAATTTAGTTTATCTATTATTTTTAAGTTTTGAGAATAATAATGAAATAAGAAATTGCGTGAAACGTCTCGCAAATTTGTCGCTAACGCCATCTAGCGATATAGGAAACTACTAAAGAGAGCTAATCCTCCTCCATACAAAACTTCAAAGTATAGAAGTGAAAAGACCCTGTGTCTGAGGTTCCCTAGGAGGTTCCGGTTTCCGGTGGCGGCGTCGCTACTGTATATAGACCGACAAACTTATCTATTCCAGTGGCAGCGTCGCTACTGTCGAATTAGAACTGTCATTAAAATATCGTTTTGCATTGCATTTTACGTAGTTCCAATTTTGGCCACCGGAACAGATAAGTTTGTCGGTCTATACCAAAGAGTATAGTAATAATTTGGTCTATACCAAAGAGTAAAGAAATCTCTCTACTTTATGGCCAATGCCAAATTTTGCCGTGGTTCTTGACTTCTTGTTAGAGTTGCCCAACTATCGATAGTTTCGCTATCGATAGTTGACCTTGAAAAATAGTAACAATATCGATAGTGCTATCGATAGTATCGATACTATCGATACTATCGATATTACAAATTAACCAATACTATTGATCGGAAGCAATACTATCGATAGTATCGATACTATTACATTACAATACTATCGATAGTATCGATAGAATCGATTGTTTTTTATCAATACTTAGTTTAAAAAACTATCGATAGTATTACACTATCGATAGTTGAATAAACGCCAATAGTATCGTTTCTCATTTATAGCGTAGGTACACTTTTTATAACTCAAGAACGGATGAACCGATTTGGCTGAAAATTGGTGGAGGGGTAGCTTAGACCCAGGAGACTGACATAGGACATTTTAATGGGGGAAGGGGATAGGAGGGGGGAGGGGGATAGGATTGACAATGGGGGATAGGACGGGGAAGGGGGATAGGAGGGGGAAGGGGATAGGAGGGGAGGGGAAGGGGTGTAGGAGGGGGAAGATCCTATCCCCGTCCTATCCCCCATAAATTAATTTAAGTAAAACGACATATTTACAATTTATTAACAGAAATGGCAAAAAACGACATTTAAATATACATTTTAGTAATCAACAAATTCAAGAATCCTGTCAAACATCATTTTTGGGTATTGTGTTGGACGATAAATGCTCGTGGGCTAATCATATCGATAAAGTCTGCAATAAGGTGAACTCTTTTGTGTATGCACTATGGCGACTGACCAAAATCACCAGTGAGGGAGTTGCGGTTCAGGCTTATCATGGATATGTGGGTACTATATTGAGATATGGTATTGTTCTGTGGGGAAACTCGTGTCATATCAATCGAGCGTTTATAGCGCAAAAACAATGCGTTAGAGCAATTTGCAATGCAGATTCACGAACCTCTTGTAGACCCCTCTTCAGGAAGCTAAGCCTTCTGACAGTTCCTTGCATGTACATATATGAAATGTGCATGTTTGTGAAAAAATATCCTAATTTATTTAAAACGCGAATGGAAACGTACAGGTGTAGAACAAGATACCCCCATAAACTTATGCTAACTCCAGTAACAACAGAGCTTTACAGTAAAAATAGTTATCAAATGGCAGTGAAAATCTTTAACAGACTGAGTGACGACATAAAGTCTTTACCTATGGGCATGTTCAGGGGAAGACTAAGAAGATGGCTCATAGAAAATTGTTTTTACTCTGTTGACGAATTTTTTGACTTTTTTAAAATGTAATCATTATTATTGACATTAATAATAATAATAATAATAATAAAACTTTATTTAACAAATAGTTTACATAATTACAGCGATTGAAGTCACCTTTTAAGCAAAAGAATGCCTGTGATAGGTGACTTCGCTCTTGCGTAGCTAAAGTACAAAGTTATTAATATGCTATAAACTAGGTACAATATTATTTATTTCATTTTATTCAACAATTTTAACATAAGTAAATGTTAATTTTATATGTGTGTATTTGTGTGTGCGTGTGTGTGTACGTGTCTGTTTGTTTCTGGCTGTAAGTGTCTTATATAGATAATAAAATATATATGTGTTGTGTACTCGTAATTGTATGATAAATCATGTTGTAGGGTAGTGTAGATAATACATGTCTTTGGTGATTTATTTTAACTGTTCAATAAAAGTCTCCGTTTCTTCGTAATTAAGCGGTAATAAAATATCAGTGGTCAGTTTCTTACATTCGCGTGATGTTTTGCTATAAATATCTTTAGTACGAAATTACATCTGGATAAGCATATTAATATCATCAGAGACAAATCTCTAAGGTTATTTGGCTTTGTGGCAAGATCTTCCTGTGATTTTAAGCGCCCCTCAACTCTTTTGTTCCTTTATAAGACATTGATTAGATCCCAATTGGAATATGCTGTCACGATCTGGAATCCCATATTTAAAAAATATACAGAAACTTTGGAGAAAACTCAACGTAAATTTCTACGCTACCTGGACTATAAACATAGTCAGACTCGCGAATCTTACACACGTTTGCTGGAGAAATATAACTTATTGAGTTTAGAACATAGGCGTGCACTACTGAGCGTCATGACACTCTTTAAAATTTGTAACAACAAATTTGATTGCGTTGACTTATGTGGTGGGTTGAAGTATACGGTGCCGCGCTGTGAGCACAGGAGGGAGGTGCGTGCGCCTCGGACGTTCTGCGTGCCGAAGTGCCGTACGCACGCCGGAGCGCGCGCCCCTCTTCATAGGCTACCTGATATTTTCAACACACTTTTCCCAAACCTGGATATATTTGCAGACTCACAGTCCAACCTCAAAAAACAAGCCATTGACATTTTAAAAAATACTAATTAATTAATTTTACCAACATTTTTGCTTCGATTATACACTAGAAAGTATCCAACTCTTGTTCAAACGTAAGATTTCTTAAAGAGCTTATTGTTTAAAAAAAAAACCTTTTTTTTATGTTCTATTGTATTTACAGTCGGATTAGTCTGGCAGGTTCGCGATGGCTGCACCCGGTGTGTTTGCGAGTCGCCCTTTAATTCCATGGCAACATACATATCTATGCTGCTGTGCCTGATCAATTTTGAGCCTTCTTACCGTTGAATAGGGTCTGGTTTCCTGTATCACCGGTGGCTGTCGTGGCGGGCTTGTTAGGTTATTTTGACAAAAGTCATAGTTAATATCGATTTCATATTATAATATAAGTTAGTAATGAGTATACATCGTTATCGCGCGGGCAGTTTGGGGGCGACGCATAGATGACCGAAGGGCTGTCACACGTATATAACGAGTATTAGAATATTTGCATGTTTTTTTATTCTTTAAATTAAAGCCTTTCATGTTATGTATATTCCTTATGAGGATAAATACCTTATGAGGATAAATAGAATATTATTTCTATTTTGATATTGTATTCAAAATTGGGACAAAGTAGTGTAGAAGCGTTGTTTAAGTTAGCAACACTTTCTCTGAGGGTTGATTCAGTCCAGTAAGTCAGAAATTGACATCATACAGCTATAAATGAGTAATTAGGATAAAAATAACATTTTCATAAAATTGGTTATGTTATCGAAACCGAAAAAAATCGTAAGGTAACATTGTTGTGTCAGTGGTCGATTTAGGATTATAAATAGATTCAATTCATAATATCGATTTAAAAATCGATATTTTTGTTGGTCAAATATAATTAAAAAAAAAAGATCCATGCGTGGCAACCCTATTCGTTAGTATCCACGCGTCGCCCCGAAGATGCCCGCGCGATAACGATGTATAGTAATGAGTAACACAAATTGTTAATAGGAGGATAATGGTGTGGGCATCGCAATGAGCAATTTTATAATAATGTATGATTTTGTAAGATTAGATAATAAGGTGTATTGTGTATGCTGTTAATTATCCCAAATAAAATAAATAAATAAATAAATAAATAAATAGTCTTATTTATACGGTTGTATAATAATGCTGCGCGTTTATTATACTGCTTATCAGCAAATGCGGTCTTAGTTTTTGTATATGTGGCAACGTATCCTCTCCTGTTCTGATTCAAACTTGGGTCATAGGATATGGATTTATGTTTTCTTAAAACAGTTGAAAGAATGTATAGTTTCCTCACAGTTAGCACTTTACTAATTGCATATAAACTGGCTGTCGGAAATCTTTGTTTCTTAAAGAGCATAACTTTTAACAAAGCTCGTTGTGCTCTCTCCAGCGCGAGAATTTTTGTTTTCGCTGTCCCACCCCATATAGGGATGCAGTATGTTAGGATAGATTGAGCCAGCGTCATGTAAATTTCTTTTAAAAGATTTCTGGAGGGGCCACGCTCCGGAGACGTCTCCCTCGGTACCACATGTCTCAGGGTCTTAAATATCCAGATAAGCTTTCTTATTCTGGAAGTAACTTGTTCCACATGTGGATACCAGGATAGGCGCTGGTCGACCATAACTCCCAGATATCTAGTTTCCCTTTTTTTGTCAATCGTGGGGCAATCACAGTTAACTATTCGTGAATCTGGGTCGCATGTATGGACCTTGAGCTTGAAATCCGAACTAGGTTGAGTCTGATTTAGTATACTGAAACAAATAAAACTAGTTTTTGCGGTGTTCAATGTTAGGAGATTGTATCGTAACCATTTAGCAACCTGCCCTATGCCATGTTCAGCATCTTTCTTGACAGTATTCCAGTCCTTGCCATAGAATACAACTGCAGTATCGTCAGCGTATGAGAAAATATGGGCATTATTGATTTTCATATTACAAAGGTCGTTTATATAGATTAAGAAAAGCGTTGGACCCAAAACGCTTCCCTGTGGGACTCCATAGGTGACTGTGACATCATCGCTTGAGTACCGGTCTAGTCTTACACGCTGTGTTCTCTCTGAAAGATAACTGCTGAAGAGAGATAGTGCAGTAGCCCTTATGCCGATTCTTTCTAATTTTTTTAAAAGGATGGGGACAGAGACGGTGTCGAATGCTTTTTTGAGATCCAAAAAGACGGATAGGCATTTATACCCTTTATCAAGTTTGTCAGCAACCAGTTCGCTAAGTTCCTTAACAGCATCCTCGGTCGATAATCCCTTTCTAAAACCGAACTGCGAAGGCGATAGTATCCCATATTTATTGAGATAATCTGTCAGTCGAGAGTTTAGAAGTTTTTCCAGGATTTTCGAGATGGCTGGCAGTACAGATATTGGCCTGTAGTTACCGACATCGTCCCTGTCACCACTCTTATAGACAGGGGTAATTAAAGATTTTTTGAGGGGGGCTGGGAACAAACCATTTTCAAAACATAGATTGACAATGTGAGTTATTATTGGTACGAGTTTGTTTTTCGCAAGCTTCAGAAATTTGATGGAAATATTATCCCAGCCAGGGGCGCTGTCGGATCTCAAGCTCATAAGAATTTTCTCGACCTCACATACATCAGTTTCCAACAGAACAAAAGAATTTTCTAGGATCGGCGTTGTTTTAGTAATAAATTCAGTATCTTGAGTTGAATCCGTTTGGATTCGATGGGCAAGATTTGCTCCTATGTTTGCAAAGTAGTTATTAATAAAATTTGCAGAATCATTCGGATCATCTTTAATATTAATTAGTTCTGTCTTTTCATCGTTTATTTTGCTACAATAAGTTAATCGTTTTATATTTTTCCATAGTTGTTTATTATTTTTAACAGATCCGGTGATCAGCTCTCTTTCATATTTTCTCTTAAGTTTTTTGATAAGATTATTACAATAGTTCCTGTAACGAACATATTCTATCTTTAAAATATCATTGTAACTTTCCCTTCGCAGCTGTTTTTGAAGTTTATTCCGGTGTTTAATACAGCGTAATATTCCAGGTGTAATCCAGGGTTTTATCGTTCGTTGGCTTTTGGGGATCGAGATAATTCTGGTGTTAGCTTTTAAACACTCCTCGATCTCAGTTATTAGGCGACATGTTACAGTGTTAGGGTCCTTGCAAAATAATAGCTCATTGAGGTTTTTATTTTGAAGGTCACACAGTGCTTTATTAAAATCTGTCACAGTTTTTGATTTTATTTCTGAAAATTTTGTTTTGCTTTTGGATATTGAAAGAAACGTAGTAAAATGATCGGTAATGGTGGTTTGCAGGACTGCTATAAAAGCTGAAAACTTACTTTTTTTAATCTTGATCATGAAGTGGTCAAGACAATTGTTTTCTCTTGTGGGTAAAGTATGACCTGCAAGAATACCATATACAGAGAGTTTATTCAAGTAGTTTGTTCTATTGTTGTATTCGTATGCAGTTTCGGTTGATTTTGGTAAAATATTGATGTTGATGTCGCCCGTAACTATAAGATTATTTTGATTGTTTATGCTATCCAGATGTTGGCAGAGTGAGTCTACAAAACCTTCAGTATTAGTGTTTGATGGAGAGCGGTATATACATAATAGTGTGCTGTTCAGTACATCCAACTGTAGGCAGGAGGCATGAGTGAGTTTAATTTCTTTTACTTTAGGATGTAAAGATTTCTTGATATAAGCTACTACTCCGTCGTTTTGGTTTAAGTGATTAGAGGTAGCATAGGTATTGTAGTCATCAAGCTGGGGTATTGGTTTATTTGGACTAAGCCTACACTCAGTTAACACCACAATATCAGCCTGAAAAGAAAGATTAGACAATGACACCAGAAAATTATCAAAGTTACAGTAAATGCTTCGGATATTTTGAGATATGATTGTAAGATCGTTTTTTTTAATTGTTATATGAGAGGAAAGTTCAGAACAATCGCATTTTATTGCACGGGCAATTTCTAAAGCATCTATCATTTTCAAGTTCTGGAAAGACTCAGACATATTTTTGTGGTATAGAAAGCAAATAAGTCGTTTCATAATTCGAGCTTGCTACAAAATATAATATTGTATGAAAAATTATGTGTAATGATTCTTTTAAATATGATATTTCTTTTATATTGTTATACATTGCGCATGTTATGTTCCATTGCTGGATGTGTAAAAATGTAATAATGAGTGAAATACTTGTATAAATTGTGTGTTTACGAGTCAATGTGTATATAAGTATAGATTGTATGAGGAGATCGAAGTTATCATTTTTATTGTAGGTACATAAGTGTATTAAATAGTTAAAGTAAGTATGTTGCATAAACAAATATGAATTGCAATTTAATACTGTTCTGAGAAGAACAGAAAAGACACAGTGCAGAAACAGATTCCAGAGAGACAAAGCCAGAGTTATTTTAGTGCTCACGTTGATGCCGTATAGTCACCTTCCTTGTAGACCTTGTTGTTGAGCAGTTAAAAGTAGCTGCACTTGATTTTCGTTTCTTATCATGATTATAGGAGATTGTTCATTTTCTCGTACATAGACCTTTCCATATGAGGTCCAACAAAATCTGTAGTTTCTAGTCTTGGCCAAATCTCGAGCTAGGAAGTGCAAGCGTGCTGCCCTCGGAGTTAGGTGTTCTGATAGGTACACCGGGGTGTCCTCCTGAGTTTTGAAGCCAAGGTGTTTTGCACAGAGTTTGTTTTTGTGTTTGACATTGAACGATTTCGCCGATTTCAGTATGTTATTTTTTGATAAGGTGGAAGTAGTTTCTATCACTATCGAGGGGCTTTTATTACTAGCGTTTTTTGGTCGTATCCTGTAGACATCATTAATGTCTGACTTGGTTAAGGTGCAGTCTACTGTCTTGGAGAGACAAATGGCCATTTCAATAAGGTCATCTTTGGTTTCGTTTGGCCTTTTTGGGACGTTTTTTATTTCGAATGAAGCCTTGCGGCTCGCTATTTGCATTTCCTCTAGTTGGTTTTCCAGTATAGTTATGTAATCCCTGTCCTGCTTTACTTGCGTTTCCAATTCATTGATTCTTTGCTTGAACTCTTCATTTTGTGCAGCAAGATATGAAACTGTACTCTCAATGTTGATGTTTGTCTGTTGAATCTCCTTCAACACTGCAGTCACTTGCCTGAGCTCATTTGTTTGGGAAGCAGCAAAATACCGTATTAGTTTTCGCATTTCTTCTTTAAAGTCGTCCATTTGATGGGATTGAGAGCCTTCCATGTCAATCCTAGTTCTCTTGACCCGCTGGGAAACAAAACCTCGTTCAGGAGTGCCCAGTAAATTTGACTCTGATAAAGATTTATTCAGAATAGCATCAATTCGTAGCATGAAATCGTCTCCTTCGGGGATGGGGTGCCCTCCTCCCCCCTCCTGCATGTCCTGGTTCTGTCCCGATGTCGTTGCAGCAGGAGCAGTCTCCGAAGTATCGCTCATGATTTAAGAGTGAATTGGTAAAGGCAATCCAAAAAATATACAAAAGTCAGATTGTTGCTATTTTTTTCTAGTAGGCGTTACACTTCGTAGCTATTCGTAGCACATGGCGCTGACTCGTAGCACGCGTAGATTGTCGTAGCTAATTTCGTCGTCGTAGCTCACCACTTGTTTGGAACAGTGGTAACAAACGCGGGTCGCAACGCACCCGGCCGCCAGTTCAAACCCAGAGGGGACAACAAAAAGACTCGTGCTCACCGCGAAACGAGGGTGCTTCAGCAACACGGGGCGCAGGCACCAGATGTCTCGGGGCGCAGCGCCACACAGCCAACGCGATTATTTAAATAAAATATAAAATAAATGATACGTCCGCACAGTGTCAGAGCCGAGAGGCAAGAGGAGGACATTCTCTTCTTATTTATTAATTTAATTACATATGTAATAAAATAGTAAAAATATATTTTGAAATGTAATTATAATACACAAAAATTTGCATGCCAGGTACTGGCAAAATGTGTGAAACACTTTAGTTTTTAAGATCACCATGTATGTACCACATTTTTATGCAAATAAATTGAATTGAATTGAATTGATAGTATTGCTTCCGATCAACAGTATTGGTTAATTTGTAATATCGATAGTATCGATAGTATCGATATTATCGATACTATCGATAGACTATCGATACTATTGTTATGACGTCAACTATCGATAGACTATCGATAGACTATCGATAGTGGACTATCGTCGGGGGCAACTCTACTTCTTGTCTTGCTTGTGAATTCTGTGTTGAAACTTGAACAAGTGTGATAAATTCATTCTGAAAACTAATTATTACATGATTTAAGTGAATTCTAACGCAGCAAAATGTATTCCAGTGATGATTACAATGAGGTCTGTGAATAATATAATAGTCCATAATATTAATACAATATATCCTAGCCATTGACGTTAACGTAAGCAACTGGAAATTTTAAATTAAAGCTTTTTATTCACTGCAGGGTGGATACGAATCCTTTGGCGACTACGAACCACACACTGGAGACCCACAATATGATTTGGAATATGATCGGTCATACTATAAAATGCCCGAAATGGTAAGTCTTGACTGTGCTGTATAAAATCGGCTTTCCTTTTTAGCTCACGTATACCGTGGTCTACCTTAATCATCAAATTTTTAATGCATACAAATACGGCCACTATTCCACTTAATTGGTTTTATTTGTATATGTATATATTTATGCACCAGGCTAGTTTCGACTTTTGGCTGAAAATGGGCTTGCATCTGGTTAGTGTTAGGCCCTTTTTTAAAGTATGACTTGCTAGCTGGTGAAATCTGCCGCCACAATAACTTTGGCTATATTAGAGGTAGCACTTAGACCAATATATCCTGGTTACATATAAAATAAATAAAATAGCATGCAGCAGGTGTGTGTGCCAAATGTATGATGTATTAATAATATGAAACTTGTGTTGTAATAATATTTTTTTATTAATTTCATATTTAACAGGTAAATATATGCTATAAAACTTTGCTTACACTAATTTTTTCAGGTTAAGAAGTTCTTGGTTTACTTCCGCAACATGATAAATGAGGGAGTATCGTATGAGATTCTAAATCTTTATGAAAATACTTTCCCAAAATTGACTGAACAGTATTTTGAAAACACCCCATGGCCTGATGAGAATGAAGTTGCACCAGTTGTGGATAATGATCATGTAAGTTTAAATACAGAATATTAATGGTTAGACATTGTTTACTTCATTTTACAATAAAAACTTTTAAAATTCCTTATTCATTTGTATTTGGATAATTTTATCATTTGTATTTGGATAATTTTATTTGTTTTTTGACATAATACTCAATCTTTTTACAGGTATTCATGATCCTCTATAAAGAGTTGTACTATCGTGATATTTACGCTAGAGTCCCAGGTGGCCCAAAACCTGAACAGCGGTTCACATCATTCTACAATTACTGTGACCTTTTCAACTACATCTTGTCTGCTGAGACTCCAGTTCCCTTGGAATTGCCTGACCAGTGGCTTTGGGAACTCATTGATGAGTTTGTATACCAGTTCCAGTCTTTTGCGCAATACAGGTTTGTATTTCTACGATTATCCTACTGTTCTTTATATTTTATTAGCTGTTATTATTTGCAAAATCTTCTGAAAGATTTTTAAGAATTGTGTTAGAATCTACATCATTCTTATTAATTAATGATTACGTTTACAAAGAGTTAAAAGATCCTAAAGATGTTGTAGTTTTTCAATTACAGAGGTATTTTTGTGATCTATATGGGAATGAAATAACTTAAAGTTAATTACAACCTTTACTTTTAATGCTGGTATGTATCAAAATTTTAAAAACAGAATAATTTATGTAAATTATAGCTACTAAAATGTTGTCAACTTAATAATAGTAGTTTTTTTTAAATTATTAATAGTGTCTTAGTGTTTTCTCACTGCAACCATGCAAATTCCTCTCAAAGCCCACTTTTATGAGAGGAGGATATTCTTGGGCAGGATATAGAGGAGTGTGTTTACTAATGTGATACTTTAATATTTCTAGATCACGAACATTGAAGCTAAGCCCAGCTGAAATTGAAGCCCTCAATACTGAGAACAAAGCATGGAACGTGCTCTGTATCCTTAATGTGCTTCATTCTTTAGTTGATAAGTCCAATATCAAGAGGCAACTTGAGGTAGGAAAACTTACTTACTTGATTTGAATTTGTGTATGGATAATGTAGGTATTCTTTTTTTATCAAAATATTTCCCATAACTTCAAGTTAACCATCAAGAAGCCAAGACATATTTTGATCTCCATTTTAATAGTTTCACTACATACAAAGTATGTACGATCGACACACCATTTTTTCATAATAACAATTGACAGATAGTTGTAATCTTATAATTTAAAACCTTTACAGGTGTACGCCGCTGGCGGCGACCCAGATTCAGTTGCGGGCGAGTTTGGCCGCCATTCCCTCTACAAGATGCTGGGCTATTTCTCTCTCGTGGGTCTCTTACGTTTGCACTCGCTGCTTGGAGACTACTACCAAGCTATTAAGGTTTGTGTACAAAATTAAATTGTACAAGACATGAACTTAATGTCATATGGCTAGGCTGAGCACAGACTACAGAGAATTATGAAATAAAAATCAAAATCTAAAAATTCTTTATTCATGTAGACTTCAAAGATGAACTTATGTATCATCAATTATACAGAGTTACAATCACTGACTTCTGAATGTTGTTATCTATCGAGAAAACCTGGCACATGTGTAGTCTGTATTAGTATTGTATAGTTTAATGAATAACTCTTATAAACTTGCAGGTTCTGGAGAACATCGAGCTGCACAAGAAGTCTCAGTACTCGCACGTGCCAGCCTGCCAGATCTCGACGTCGTACTACGTCGGGTTCGCGTACATGATGATGCGCCGCTACGCCGACGCCATCCGCACGCTCTCCTCGGCCCTGCTTTACATGCAGCGCACCAAGCAGCTGTTCTCATCCCGGTCCTACCAGAACGACCAGATTAACAAGCAGACGGAGCAGATGTACCACTTGTTGGCCATTTGTTTGGTGTTGCACCCGCAGTGCGTGGATGAATCTATTCAGCAGGTAAGGGTTTTGTTAATTATTATGATACTATTTTCAATTATCTGTAAACAATGGATATGTTACGTCCAATAATAAGCATTGTAAAGTTCCACTCAAGAGAAAAATAATTTGAAAGCAAGACTGTTGAAATATTGAATATGGTTCAAACATTCATTATACATAGTTTTAATGAACTAGCTTGATTATATCTTGGATGTAGTCAATGTCTCCTGATGGTGTTTTGTAAACACCTGAAATAATAATACATGTAAGTTGAAAATGCACCCATTTATTATTATACTGGCTCCAGTATTATGTTGATTCCTTGTCTGTCTGTTACTGTCGCCATTTCTTCCTATCGTTAGCTAATTTTGATCACACGCTGCCTGCTATAGAATTGATATCATTATCACGATGCTTGAATGGTCTACCATGTTTTCAAGATCTATTATCTTGTTCCTATCTTATTTTTTTGACAAACAGGTCCTCCGTGAGAAGAATTATCACGAGAAGATGTTCAAGATGCAATATGGCGACTTGGGGGAGTTCGAGAGCTGCTTCACGTTCGCGTGTCCGAAGTTCCTGTCGCCGTGCCCGCCGCCCATCGAGCCCGGTTCTAACTACGGCCGTGACGCCGTCAAGCACCAGACTCAGGTGTTCATGGACGAGGTGAGCAGTTCTTGCTATTAAGAATAGCAACATTAACAGGCAAAACCAACCATCATCATTTGGCATAAAACTGTCCTACATTTTGTAATGCGCGATTTAGTTTCCGCGTTTCGGGTTTGCCGAATGTAGCTTATGTTTTTTTACCAAGCTTTGTGATAAAGTCAATTCTCTATTGTTCACATTTTTCGTAAAATGATCCATATTTTGCGGATTTTCAAACATACAAAAAAATTACAATTGAATTCACTGTTTCAGTCGCTTCTGAAACAATTTTAAAAACAGTTGGGCCACCACACCAACCATCGATATTTAGGCGAAAGCCAAACATCAAATTCAAAGTACAAACGTGAATACTACAGTTTTAGCAATTGGGTAATAAATCTACAAGCTTCCTGAATCCTTGCCTATTTCCCCAGGTCCGTCAGCAGAAGATGTTGCCCACGATCCGTTCATACCTCAAGCTGTACACGACCTTACCGCTTGCCAAGCTGGCGGCGTTTATGTCGGCAGCGCGCGGCGGCGACCGCGATCGTGACGCCGCTCGCGAACACGCCGCGCTTGCCATCCATCTGCTGTGCTTCAAGCACAAGATGAAGAACGTCGTCTGGACCAAGGGACCTAGTGGTCTGGACGGGAAGTTCCAAAGCGGTTCTGAGGTCAGTTCAATCATCATTGTTATAATTAATCTGCCTTAACCTCCATAAGTGCGATGTGTATTGGGGTTCGCGTTAAATTGACATTGTCAATGGGATAGGCCGAGAATCTTAATCAATAAATTGGATTCTTTCTTTATCAATGACTCATAAAACACATGCATGAAAGTTTTCTAGTTTCTTAGTTAACCAAATATACACGTAATAATGGATCTATGAGTAAACAGATCAAAACTAATATTGCGTACATATTGCTCATCAATATCGCATTTCTGAATACAAATAAATGCATGTGCCATGACAAACAATTATTAAAAATATTGTATAGGTATTACTTAAATATTGAATTCTCATCAACTTTTTTTTGTTTAATAAACACCACCAACAAATGTCAAATAGGCAGCATGCGACAGAAATATGTAATGCTCTACGAAACTAAAATAAACCAATTGTCTCTTTCGAGGTTTGGATTTTTGTTTTTAAAAGGCCAATCGATGTGCGCAATATTATTTTGCGCCTGCAACAGTATTGATAAAATCTTTCTTTTACAAAAATGTCATTGTGGTATTTTTTGCAGTTGGACTTCTACATCGACAATGATATGATCCACATCGCCGATACAAAGGTGGCTCATCGCTATGGCGATTTCTTCATCCGAAAACTCTTGAAGTTCGAGGAGCTCAACCGCAAACTTCATCACATTAAAATATAAAATTACTGTCGCAAAATTTTGATGTTTATATATATGTACAACCCGACAAATAAAAGTAAATAAATAAAATTCATTTTTTATTTATATCTTTGCCTTATATGGTGCTACAAATTTTCGATTTCTCTTGAAAAACCTTTTAGGTTCCTTGATAGTGACATTTGTATGTTGTAAAGTCTCTGGGTAGGTCTCTTTGAATTGTTGCCAAGGGTGTTCAGGTTTCAAAGCCTCTTCAGCATTCACATCTTTCAACCAACCCTCATAGAAGTTTAAAAAATGTTTATAAGACTTGACAAAAGTACTTTTGACAGGTTCATTTTTAACCTGCAATTAGAAAAATGTAGATTAGGCATCTCACCCAGACGACGGGCAGGAGTATCTGATGACTTGCATAATATTTTGCTGTAACTCAAAACTAAAGAGTATTGTTTTATTTAAAGAAATTAACCTCAAATCTGCTTGCACATTTGTTGATGAATTTTTCCAAGTGCTCCATAAATATTCCATTTACTTGTATATTTTCTTCTTTTACTTGGCTCATAACAAACTGCACATATTCAAATTGCATTTTCATTGCACCTTTCTTAAATAATGTGCCTAAAATTTCTATGTTAACCCTGCGAACAATTATATTTATAATATCAAAAATCAAAATCAAAAATGTTCTTTATTGCTTAAATGGTACATTATTACAAGTGTTGGGCATCTCCTTTTAAGTTTATGAAAACCTGTGTTAGGAGAAGCCCGCTCCTTCGTTCGATTTATATAAATGTAAACAACAAAGGTAAGTATGTATTAATTTTAACATTATAAATATTTTAAATTTTATAGTCTAGTTAGATAAGTGTGTGAGTGTGTTTGTGTGTGTGTGTGTGTGTGTGTGTGTGTATATGTGTGTGTGTGTTTGTGTGTATGTGTGTGTGTTATTTGTGTAATATTGAAACGCCTTTGAAATCACAACTACAAATGTAAAATAGTCTACTTATGTGATTATTAATTACATACTTTAGTTGATTTTCTTTCATTTCATTTAATAACTTCTCTGCACTATCCTTATTTTGACATGCCATTGCCAAAACTCCATAGGTCATAATATTGTATTTTAATTGAATTTTCTTTTTCGAAGGGTGGCGCTTCTTCCGTAATTTATTTTCTTGTGCAATAAGTTCTTTCACAGCCTAAAACAAAAAGTGTATTAATGACAGGAATTGAATATTTGAATTGATAATAGGCAATTTCATATACTTACAAAAGCTCCATCAAAATCTGATCTCATACACCTTTTCTTAATAAGAAGATTGTAGAAGTCTATGTCTGCTCTAATTTGTAAAGTTTTCATAGTTTCAAGTAATTTGTTCTCAGCTTCATCATTATCATCAAGAAGTGGTAACATCTGTGTAAATGTTTTAATATCTGGTTTAACAGAATAAACTTCCATTTCCTTGAGAAAGTCCTCCTGACCACCAACAACAGCAAATTTATCTTGGAGTGTGGTCACTTCTTGCAAACAAGTCACATTTTGCATTAATATATGTTTTGAAAGCAAATTTGGTACACTTCTTTCATCTTTTTTCACTCTTTTGGCTATATTGCTTTCTAGTATAATGTGGATATTATGTTCCAAATTAGATTCATTATTTACTGCAATGAGAGACTTAGATGCTTGAGGGATTTTTTCTGCAGTAATATGAACTGGTATAGCAGTTTCTGAATGTGATTTTTCATCATTCATTACAAGAAGTTTTGTTTCATTCGATATTTTTGGCAAATTTTCTACATTTTTTGAACCAATTACTGTATGCTCTCTGAGAATACCTATTAACTCTTCTATATCTGACTGTGTACCTAAATTACAATCTTTTACACATTTAAGCATAAGGTTAAATGAATACAGATTAGGTTTTTCTCTTGATTGCAACATTTTCCTCCAAACAACAAGGCCGTGGCGCAGTCCTGTGCTTTTATCACCAATACAAGCATGCAAAAGGTGATTGAATGTATGTACTCTAATTTTAATTTTTTTGGAAACCATCTCATCCACAATTTGAAAAGCAGTAGAGATGTCTCCACAACGACCAAATGCTTTTATCATTGCATTGTAATTGGTTAAATTTGGCTCAATCCCTTTCTCCATCATATGTGTTCTTAGGTGATGAGCATTTTTTAATCCATCAGCAGCCCATGGGCTATTTGTGCAAGCTTGGAATAAGCATGTATATGTATCACCAGTAGGTTTCAATGCACGCCTTTTCATATCATTAAACAATTTAAATGCTTTTTTTGTGTAACCTACATCAGCACAAGCACCAATCAATATATTGTAAATATAATTCTCTGGCTTAACTCTATCTGTAGTTAACATTCTTACTTCTAATACATCAATGGCCTCCTTAAGCCTTTTGTGAGATAAATACTGTTTTATTAAATCAGCATATTGTCGGATTGTTAACTTTTGGGAAGATAATGGTGCGTTTTCAATAAATTGGTGTTCTTTTATATCACCCTCATCTTCTAATTTATCTTCATAACTTCTTACATTACGAGTCAAAGTACCAAACGAGTCAGGGTCTTCTAAATAAATAAAATCATCTTCGGTTTTATATTTGGTAGTATTACTCAGTGTGTTATTTTCGGATGATGAAATAGCAGTTGATTTAAAGGACATCTGAATAGAAGTTCCATTTTTCAAAAATCTTAATAATCTTGTGCAGCGAAAAGCCATAACTTTTACAAAACGTTATTATTAGTTACGATTTAAACACCAAATTAAAATTCTGTTGATATGAAATAATCAATCATAAACTAGATTAATGAAGTATGCGAAACAATTGTGTTTTTATTAATAAAAATCAAATACACATTTGAGACACCTGTTTGAAATGGTTTGAAATTATCCTAACACTAAGAAATTATCACAATAATTTTGCCCTGGCTGGGGTGTCTACTCATGCCTGTCATTTTGACATTGACAATCATTTTTTTTATATTTTTTTTTTTGGAGGGCAAAGAGATTTTATATAAACAAGGCACGTTTGACAATTTATTATTGACACCACTAATGAGACGTGTTTTTAAATGTTGCCAGTTTGCCACTTTTTTTTTTTTTTCTTTTTGGCTCTGCACGGTTGTAGAAATTAGTTCCAATATTTTTCCGCAATATGTACATTTACGGTGATCCCACACAACGGTGACGGAATGGGTGCCACACGATCCGATGCGTCGTCGCAACGCGCTGCGTTGTCCACGCGTCGTCGTGCGTCGTCGTGCGTTGTCTGCGTTGATTTTAGGTTTAGTTTGTTATAATAGTTAGTCTTGATATAATATTTTAATTATGGCCAACCACTCCTTTTCTCTTCTGTGTTTGTATTTATAATATTCATGGTTTTTATCCCATAGAACAGGTCTTTCCTCCACTAACGAGATTAGGTAGTCCACGTCAATTTCTTTAACACTCATGATGATTTATGTACTTCGGGCGCACCGCTATCTCATAAGACTGCAAAAACCATACTGCGACGCGTGCGTCGTCGTTCCGTCGTCGGAGCGCTGTACCACTCCCCCCGCTTCGTCTGTCGGCTACGCGTGCGTTGTACACGCGTTACGGTGATCCCACACGGACGCGCTGCGCTGCGCTGCGCTGCGCTGCGTCGACGCACCGCAAGCGCTCGACGGAATGGGTGCCACACGATCCGATGCGTCGTCGCAACGCGCTGCGTTGTCCACGCGTCGTCGTGCGTCGTCGTGCGTTGTCTGTGTTGATTTTAGGTTTAGTTTGTGATTTTTATCCCATATAAGAGGTCTTTCCTCAACTAATGAGATAAGGTAGTCCACGTCAATGTCATTAATAGTATTATGATGATTTATGTACTTGGGGCGCACCGCTATCTCGACTGCATAAACCATACTGCGACGCGTGCGTCGTCGCTCCGTCGTCGGAGCGCTGCACCACTCCCCCCGCTTCGTCTGTCGGCTACGCGTGCGTTGTACACGCGTTACGGCGACGCGCGTCGCCACAACGGACCGTGTGGCATGCCGTTCAATTTGTATGAAATATAACGCATCGACGACGCTCCGTCGACGCAGCGCAGCGCAACGCGCCCGTGTGGCATCACCGTTACGGCGACGCGCGTCGCCACAACGGACCGTGTGGCATGCCGTTCAATTTGTATGAAATATAACGCATCGACGACGCTCCGTCGACGCAGCGCAGCGCAACGCGCCCGTGTGGCATCACCGTAACGGTGATGCGTAACGCGTCGCAGTATGGTTTATGCAGTCGAGATAGCGGTGCGCCCCAAGTACATAAATCATCATAATACTATTAATGACATTGACGTGGACTACCTTATCTCATTAGTTGAGGAAAGACCTCTTTTATGGGATAAAAATCACAAACTAAACCTAAAATCAACGCAGACAACGCACGACGACGCGTGGACAACGCAGCGCGTTGCGACGACGCATCGGATCGTGTGGCACCCATTCCGTCGAGCGCTTGCGGTGCGTCGACGCAGCGCAGCGCAGCGCGTCCGTGTGGGATCACCGTAACGAGGTTTTTTATTTTATTGGTCGGGCCAAAAATCCAATAATCCATTACCATCTTTAAAAAAAAGCATACATGATTGTCAATTTGACAGTCAACGTCAAATGGTAATTTTTCTGACTGACAGCTGCTCTGCTGCTTGATGGCTGGCTGAGTTGAAATAAACATTCTCGGGGTTACATACAAACCACCACGTGCTTAAGATTTTTGTAATAAAAGTCACTAAGAAATATGTCGAACGAACATGAAGAACAAATGGACGCTAGTTCAAGTGAAGATGAAGATGATGAAATGGATGAAGGTGACGATAACAGCAACGCAGGCGAAGATGGACCTAAAACTTACTTGCCTGGACAACCACTGAAAGAGGACGAACAACTTGTGTGCGATCAGTCCGCTTACGTGATGCTACATCAGGCTCAAACCGGAGCCCCATGTCTCAGTTTCGATATCGTTCTGGATAACCTTGGAAATTATAGGGATCAGTTTCCTATGACTGCTTATATGGTTGCCGGTACTCAAGCTTCCAGCGCCCATTTAAATAGGTTTGTAATGAGTACCGAACCAGCTCATTATTGTTATTATAATATTAAACAATATCTTGATCTAACTACTAATGTCATTTTCAGTTTATTGGTCATCAAAATGTCTAATTTGCATCCTACATCCAAACCAGAAGATGAAGACGAGTCAGGCAGTGATGAAGAGGATGAGGACGAAGATGAAGAGAAAAAGCCACATATGACATTTGCATTCGTAAAACATCAGGGATGTGTTAACAGAATAAGGGTAAAATTATTACAGTTTCTAAAGTCACATAAATAGCATTCCATAAGTTTTGATTCTCATGATTAAATATTTATAATTTTCAGACAACCAATTTTAAAAACTCTGCTTTAGCAGCCAGTTGGTCTGAACTTGGCAGAGTGGATATATGGAACATAACACAGCAATTACAAGCAGTTGATGACCCAGCACTCTTGGAACGTTACAATTTGGACACAGTTACAAATCCTGTTAAGCCTCTTTACTCATTCAATGGCCACCAGCAAGAAGGATTTGGCTTAGATTGGTGTCCTACAGAGCCTGGAGTAAGTGTAAAGTTAAAAAAACTTTTATGAACTAGATTTAGAGAAACATTACTTCTTGGTGCAAGTAATCTCTTAACCACTCAACGCCGAACCGGCACTCGGGTGCCGCATAACAATAGATTTTCTATTGTGTCTAGTAATCCGGGGCTAGAAGGATTAAACAACATACATATAAGTAATTATATTTGTGAGACATTAATTACATACACCCATAACACAACTGCTTAGGCACTGGAATCAGATGTATTCAAATGACCTCATATTTATTTTTAATGTTATAGTTTATAGAAACTATGCTACGAACTATAAACACAGACTGTTACAACATCAAAATCCACTCGCAGCACAGCTTGCTGCTCCTGTTCCACTGAGAAGATTAAAAAGACGTAACATTATAGAACTGGTTGATCCGGACTGAGCAGCCAATGTCCTTTGGAGTGGTTTCAGATGTGGAACGAGCTCCACAATGCCAATTTTTCCTAAAAAACATTGCTTATAGTCCTGGGAATGATTGCATGATATCACAAAGAAAAAAAAATTATAGTTTAATTACGATTTATAGGTGTTAGCTACAGGGGATTGTAGAAGAGATATACACATATGGAAACCAAACCAGGCTGGTTCTTGGGATGTTGACCAACGTCCCTTAGTGGGGCATACTGCTTCTGTAGAAGACATACAGTGGTCTCCTAATGAAAGGTATAATATGAACTGTACACTAATAAAATTTCTTTTATTTTATCCTAGATCAGTCTGCAGACAGGTACAGCCTATCTGATAGTAAGCGGCTACTGCAACCTATTCCATTGAGGTGTCACTCAACGTGCTGCCATACTGTAGGCTCATCTGATCTCCCAGCCTTGGAGTTCAAGTGTACTGGCTCCCACATTAAATAATATTGTCGAAACACAGCAAGGTCAGTTATGAAGGCAATTTCACCTGTGGAGGTTAGGTTAGGGGGTAGCCAGTTGGACTCTGAAAAAGTTCAACCAAGAACCAAAACATTTTTTTAATTTTATATTTTGATTATATCTATGCTAATTTAAACCTATTTTTACAGAAATGTATTAGCATCATGCTCTGTAGATAAAACTATAAGAATATGGGATACAAGAGCGGCCCCTAACAAAGCTTGTATGTTGACTAGTGAGAATGCTCACGAAAGTGATATAAATGTTATATCTTGGAATAGTAAGGAACCATTCATTGCAAGTGGTAAATATAATTATACATAGTATAAATCTATAAGTGCATTTAGTAATTTATTAACTTATATAAAAAGACCAAGGTGGGTAATTATTAATGATATTATTGTTTCTTTAAGGTGGAGATGATGGTTTCCTTCATATATGGGATTTAAGACAATTTACAAATGGCACACCAGTGGGAACATTCAAGCATCACACAGCACCTGTGACATCTGTGGAATGGCACTGGACTGAGCAAAGTGTGCTAGCCTCTGCTGGTGAAGACAATCAAGTAGCTTTGTGGGATTTGGCAGTGGAAAGAGATGATGATGAAGTTATTGATGAAGAGTTAAAGGTTGGTATTTGATTTTTTTTGTTTATTATGAATGTCAAGCTAGTGGTACAAGTAATCTCCCGTCTCACTCGCAGACAATTACTTAAAGTTCAGATAACAAAATAATTGAATTTATACACTTGCTTTCGCTCCAACTCATTTCAATTATAGCTCTAGTCGCTTGTCGTTTTTTGTCGGCGGGACAACTGCCGTAAAACTGAATATATTATGATGATTTTTTTTTGTCTTACAGAATCTTCCACCTCAGTTGCTGTTCATACATCAAGGGCAAACAGATATAAAAGAACTTCATTGGCATAAACAATTACCAGGAGTAATAGTAACCACTGCTCATACAGGATTCAATATATTTAAATCTATCAGTGTTTAATTAAAAGTATGTTAGTTATCAATTTCTTTTTAATTAATGATGATTTTGCACATAATTATATGACAACACATGATTTATATGAACATAGAAACAAAAACTATCAAAAATAATCTAATTAGCACTATCCTTGGTATGAACCATTGCCAAGTTCACTAAATGTCGTATGGTAGGTCTTCCATGAGGACAGTTCTGAAACAATCAAGAAATAGCACATCACCATAATGTTATTTTCAAAACAACATATTTTATAAATCAGACTTTATTAAAGTTAATTACCCAAGGTTTATCAATTTCAGACATGTGAACAACAAGTTTCTTCATATCAGTTTTACTGAGTGCAGTACCAATCATCACAGACTTTCGACACGCTCTAGATGCAAACATAGCTCTGACTCTGCTTGGTCTACAATATTCAGATGTGGATTCCTGAAAAATTATATTTAAGGAATAAACCATCAACATTTCTGAATAAAAAAAAAACAAATCAAAGGACTAGTAGGACTCAAATGACGCTATGTTGCAAATAATATTCAGGAATTGTATGTTTTTTTATTTTTTTATTGCCACAATTAATTTCGAAATATGATCGAGACAATAAGTGACCTACAAACATGGGCGAATGGGCGTAGCCAGGGTGGGATACTTGCCTCACATCGCCGCAAGTATAATTTGCTAAAATATTTATTATTTCAGGCTGCTGCCCCACACTGTGCCCATGGATGCCCCACACTGGGCCCATGGCTGCCCCACTCTGACCCCATGGCTGGCTATGCCCATGCCTACACATAGAAATATTTTCAATTCATCACAAATTCCTTACCCTCAACATAAATAATAGTTCCTCAATATCTTCTTTTCCAAATATCCAATTTTTTGACATAGGTAGTGTCAACAGCTTCACTCTTTTTGTAGGTGGAGCTTCCTCATCTATTTTAAATGTGAAGCCATTTTTTTTGAATATGTGTATATGGTCCATTAATATTTGTTCATTTACACCTGTTAATTCCAGCTGCTGTGGACTGAGAAATTATTGCGAATATATATTATTATATGAATATGTCAATTACATAATGAATAATATACATTTATGTACAAAAAGTGAAGAACTTACACAACCAATTTTTGTGATGTTAATTCAGTTGTTTTTTGTAATGTTTCAAAATTGTAAATTTCGTCAGTAGCGTGTTGATCGATGATAAAAAGATCGTCACCTAAACGTGTGATAATAAATCCCAGATTAAACTGTCCAATAACATCCATTTCCCGAAATGAATCCTTAGATATTTCTTTAGTCAATTCCTCTTCACAATTTTTGTTATGTACTGGGTTAATAACACTTTTGAATTTCACTCTTTCAGGAACTATTACCCTTTTGCTTTGTTGATAAATAGCTGTTAGAAGTTTTATTTGTTCAAGTGATGTCTTTACATTTATTGATCTTCTATTATATTTTCCTAAATCTTCCTTATCAGTAACAACTTTACATTTTTTATCATTATCAGCAGAAGAAGTATTTGCTTTTTGGTACACATTTTTGGGCTTACAAAGAATAGTGTGTGTTTTAACTGATACAATATCTTCAACTTTTCTAATTTGTGTGTCTGGTAGTTTGTCTGTAAATTCCAAGTATAAAACTTCTCCCTTATCAGAATCTGGTGATAATTTAAAATTTGTATTTGTATGTTTCAAAGAATCTTCGAACTCTTCACTACAAATATTTGTTGAGCTATGTGATTCATTTATTTCTTCTGTATATTTACTAAATCCATTTTCAAGTGAGCTCATTTGCATACTACTAGAAACATCTTCAAATTCAGAAATGTCTTGTTTTAGTGATTTTGATGAATCAGTGTTGTTTTTATCACAATCTTGTAATTCACAAGTTGGTTCATCTATCTGAGATGTATTGAAATTGGATTCATTATCTTTTGATTTTTTTATAGATTTAGATGATATAAAATCCAGCATGGTAGTTGATTTCCGTTTCAAATCACTTTTTTCTAACTTATTGATACTCTGGGAGGAAGAAGACTCATTATTACTTTTTGATTTATTGCTAAATTGTTGTAGGAAAGAATTAAATATTCTGGGCTGATCCACATCTGGTTTCACTTCACTTATATAATCATTTTTATTGTTGCTATTTAAAGATGATTCCACTTTTAAGGTCCTTGGTATATTTTCGAACAACTTTGTTAATGAATTTTTAAGTACTTCTAATATGATTTTCTCTTTAGTTAAAAATACTTTTCTTTTGTCTGGTGTAACATTCACATCAACAGATGTTCTATCTGTATTTACATTCAAAAACACAAATGGGTATTGATTAGGATTGTATTGTTTGTATATTTCATTAATTAGCTTTATAACTTTAGTAGGTTCACAAGGTCTAGAATTTACAAAATAAAATTGCCGGTCAGTGCTAGATCTACCACAACCATGTGCACATGATGATATAAAACCAGTAAATTCAACAGTCTGATTTACATTTTTATACCCATGTGATTTTTGGGAATTAATATTTTCCTGAGAATCTTTGATTTCTGAGTTATCTGCATCATTTGAATCTTCAGACAGATCTATTTCAATATCTTCAATTGTTTGTTCTTCAACTTCCTTATAACCTTGAGACAAACCTCTAAATATATTTTCTTTAATATTTGTTACATGTTCAGGCTTTATTTCCAAGAGGGTATGTAATTGTTTTATGCCAAATACACATGCAATGTTATCTTTATAAGACATAGAGCCTTGAGTTGCTACAATTGATGTTTTGGAATTGGCACTAGTTTGATTAGTACATGTTATTCTGAAATGTAATAAGGACTAGTAAATACACAGAAATGGCATTAAAAATTGTAAGCAATTATCAAATAAATAACTTACTTAACTCCCAAGGATATCAATGTGTATGCATATAACAACTGTGTCATTTTATTAAATTCTCTTTTAACATTTTTATGAAATTCCTTTTGTCTTACAGGAAGAGATGCAAAGAGATTTGATAAGCTTACTGTTGTTCCCACTTGACGAGAACATGGTGTCCTTTTTGTTATGTTTCCTTTATGATCAAATTCCAATTTTGTTGCTGCAAAGAAAAAGAAATTTGTGGAATTAAATATAAATATTCAATCAAATTAATAATTAATTGTAAGATATACATATTATTAAACTGAAATGATTTTTACCATAACTTGCACTTTGATGTCTGGTTGTAATTATTAGGTCAGACAGAGCACATAATGAGCTTAAAGCCTCTCCTCTAAATCCAAAACTGGTAACTCCAAGTAGGTCAGAATAATCTGATAGTTTTGATGTGTGATATTTTAGTGCTGTGACAAAAGATAAGGAGAAGTAAGTATAAAATTAGACTAAAATAATATTTAACATTTAGGAAACCGTAAAAAACTATTTTTCACCAGAACATACTTAGAGCCGCAAAATTATCATCTGTGACTCCAGAGCCATTATCAGATACTTCTATGAGCTCTGTGCCATAGTTCTTAAAGCGAACTTCAATATTTGTAGCTCCTGCATCCAGGGAATTTTCAACTAGTTCTTTCACTGCTACAGCTAGACTCAGTACCACCTGCAACAAAAGTTATAAAAAGTAGTAGGTAGGTATTTAAAGTTTTAAAATATTTGACATTGAGGTATTGCAAATTTTTAATTTCTCTTATAAATTATTATGATTATGATCTTACTACTTTAATTCTTCATTGTAACAAGAAAGTGATAGAGATTATTTATTATATATTTTGTGGTCATGGGCATAGCCAGGGTGGGGCAAGTGCCCCACCCTGGCGCGAGTATAGATTGCTAGTAACATATTATTTTATACTGCTGCCCCACCCTGGGTCCATGGCTGCCCCACTCTGGGCTCATGGCTGCCGCACACTGGGTCCATGGCTGGCTACGCCCATGTTTGTGATACATAGTTTGTTCATTCTAAGTGGAAAGTAATGTGTACCATTGCAATAGTAACAAGCTAGACAATAGGCTCAAATTATTTAAAAAATCTAGATGAGTACCTACCTACCTTAATATTGATTCTATTCTAGCATTGCCATTGTTTTACTATTACGCGG
Organism: Mecyna flavalis; assembly: GCA_949319885.1. Classification (NCBI taxonomy): domain Eukaryota; kingdom Metazoa; phylum Arthropoda; class Insecta; order Lepidoptera; family Crambidae; genus Mecyna; species Mecyna flavalis. Next base: position 6,711,263 of record OX439439.1, read on the forward strand.
AAAGCTTTACGGTTCCACCACTATTTTCACATGCGTGTCACATCAAGTAAAATAGTTCATTTATTGTTTATAGAAATGAATTACAGTGGATTTCATTTATTACGACCTTGGTTGTAGCGACCATTCGTCTATAGTGACGTTAAATCAAAGTCCCTTGAATTAAAGCATACTTTAGTATGTACACACATATGGCTATAGCGACTTTGGATGAAACGTCGAGTTCGGGTGTAGCGATTGTTTTTATTGAATAGTTTGTAGTAAATTCTTGGAAATCCCATGCAGATGTTGCGACCGGAGTCGGCCGCCAAAGACACAAAAGAGCTTTCTTATCTTTTGTTTACATCCACACAGATGATCAGCAACCTTTACTTTTTGTTTATAGTTAATAGCTTAGGTAGGTAAGCCTGTACGTTTCCGAGTTAAAATGAATAAATAAACCATGTACATGTCTGTATCTTTTTGCCTTTGCCTGTAACGACATCCGGATGTAACGACGAAATAACAGTGGTCCCTTCATCGTCGTTAATTCGTTATACCCGAAATCCACTGTGTAATGATTGAACACGAGCGTCGATAGGCAGTATTAGTTAGTCGAGGTTAGATTATAGCGGGTATTCCACAATCTAGTACTTACTTAAAGGCTAGCGTAGTACTAACCGGATTACTTTAATCATGATTATGTATTTATGATCAACTGAATTGGGAATACTATAATTGTAATTCGTTTAAGCCTTACCTGACCAGAACATATTTTGTGAACAGTGTCAGTATTTATTGGTTTTATGTTGCAAGAAGTTGCTTTTTGGGTATCCATTTTAATAGTGTTTGGAGTTTAGATTTCATTATATTGCATTATCACAGACCAAATACGAAATTTTCAATTTCTATCCGGCGGGAAAAAAACAACTGTAAAAACAAATAATATTTATCTTATCACACACACAGATTACAAATGAAATGATCATGACAATTGAATGACAGTCATGACCTTAGAGTAGAACATATGGAGATGCCCTATTGATCTATACAAAAAATTGCTTATATGAATATACATCGAATCGACACTTGCCTTACAAATATATACTTGTCTCTTTTCATCTAAGTGATTGTTGCGTATGAAAAAAGAGACAGATATCTTTGCATTGTACCCATTTTGGCAACACTTTTTAGTGACGTCACACAGTTTTTGACGCGTGCCGGTTTCGCCATATTGTGTTCCAGCTAGTGATGTAGCACAATATTTTTATGTATCTATACGTTTTAGATAGTTATATTTTGCAATGGTATATTTCTGCAGATTTCCTGTTAATGAAACATTAAAGAAGAAATAGATAGAGTTAATAGGTGGGGAAAATATAAATCCGCGACATAAAATAAGGCACGTTTGCTCGCTACACTTTAACGAAAACTGGTTTTACTCTTCTGGTAAGGATTTTTGGAAAAATTTAATAGGTTATAATGAAAGGTGCTTTTCTTATAAAATACTGTGTCACTAAATAAACAAGTAAACGAGTATATTGTATGGAGGGTTGTGATAGGTTAATCTGTTTATGTCTCTTTTTTCATACGCAACAATCACTTAGTTGAAAAGAGACAAGTATATATTTATAATGAAAGTGTCGATTCGATGTATAATTGTATAAGCAATATTTTGTATAGATCTATGTATTTGTTTTAATAGGGCGTCTCTATTTATGTTTCAGTATTTTCAGTACTCAGAGGGCAATTCATATTAACCATGTGAAGTTGAAATTTCCATAATAATATAATTATATAACTAACCTATTGTTATATTAAGGCACTGCATCATCATTATTTTGTGATAGGAAAATAAGAAACTATTTAAAGATTTCTAACAAAATATGTGCATTTATGATCGACACGTAAACTTGTATCGATAAATATATCGATATACAATATTGGTTGCACTACGGTCGGGCGCTATCATTGGTGGCGCCATTTTGTGTTCCAACTTTAGGTATACACGTTTTGTACCTACTTAGGGCTTCTCCATGTGTTCTACTCTAAGGTCATGACGCATGATGCATGACAGATCACAAATGACAGTAGAGTCTTCTGATAATATTAATTCCATGGCATAAACTTATTAAATAGATAATATTAATTCCATGCTTCTGGGTGACCATCGCAAAACTTATCTGTTCCGGTGGCCAAAATGGGCGATTTTCTGACAGGCCATTTAAAAAAAAAAAAGGTTCCAAAAGCTTTACTAGATGGCGTTGAACCATGTATGATTTTCTTGCTATTTCTCTATGATTTCTTCCTCTGGTATTGTATCTATAATGACCTTTAATGCAGTAGTAATAAGGTTGCTGTTACAAGTGAAAAAACATAACGACCTGCATGCCCATATATATTATGGCATGTGTCATAGTGTTCGCTGACGTTTTGTTGTGATTGTTATTTTATTCATTGTTTTTGATAAGTTTTTAAGTTTATAATTCGTTTTTGTTTCTCATCCATCAGTAGAAAAGTTACTTTTAGTCTTATACATATAATTGTATTAATAGTTTCCTTTGGGTTTTTAAACAGTTACTTATTAATTTATATAAAATTCATGCCAAAAATATCTAGCGATGACAATCGCAATATCACCAACTTCAATTATTATTATCCAATACAGTATGGCCAAATCAAAGTCCGTTAATGCGTGCCGAAATAGTCGTATTAAGTAGAGTCCAGAATCCAGTAAGCAAGCCAGGGTCAAACAGGATTCACCACACAAAACACAATACGAAACAAGTGTTGTGCGTTACTCTGGCGGAAAGCGCGAAATGTTAGCACGTCTAGAGATGAAACAATATACAATAATTTGTGCATTATACGTACGAAATAAGTAAATTTTGTCAGAAGAACCTTGTATCATATAGGCATCAGCTACTTGATTGAGACATTCAGCGCCTATCGTAAGTAGTTCAAGAGGTAGAGGCTGTTTTCGTTTTTTAGAAAATCTTTTGTAAATCATTAACCATGTATTTCTTTGGAATAACTATGAAGGCACAAATTACAAGGCATCTTCTCACAAAAAATCATTTCTGTACGTCCAGCTGTTCTGAAGATATGGAAAATAAGCCAAACGTTACTGCAGCGGCATTTGCAATTACTCAAAAACTACGGGGGGCACAAATGCCGCTGCTTGGCTACTTTAGGGCACAAATTTAAGCTATCTTTTATGCTACTTAAAATTGCCTTAGGACCAATAGGTAAAAATCGTTCCGCCAGGATAACGTTTTCAAGCGTTACGCTGGCGGAATCGTATTTTCATTAATATCTCAGAAACCCCACTTGGCACAAATTTTATATATGGTGCACATTTACAGCATATAATGCACAAATTATTCTAATTTGTTTCATCTCTAGACGTGCTAGCATGCCGCCAGAGTAACGTACATAAACAAGTGAGCGCATTCGACGAACCGAGGTAAGCTATTATGGCATGCATCATGCATGAGAATTTTTCGGGAATGACAATGACATCTGACACCAAACATAAACAAAACGTTCCGTTTTATGAAACAAAATTCACTTCGAAGTCATTCGTTCTGTTCCTTGCATAGAATTTTTTTTATCTTCTAACTAGTCTGTGGTTCGTTCCTTGTGGCTGCTTAACATTGACTTTTATCATAGATGGGGTGGCGCCATCTATTGATCAAATTTAGAACTAAAAAAACGAGCTGTCAGAAAATCGCCCATTGGAACTACGTGAAATGCAATGCAAAAACAATATTTAATGACAGTTCTAAATCGACAGTAGCGATGCCGTCACCGAAACAGATGTTTGTCGGTCTATATTATATGTGCGGTTTCCACTTAGGTTATAAGCTCCTTGCATTTTTGCCACCTTCTGGCATGGCAGCACTGATCTAGCGTTTTTTTTTTTGTATTGGCTTTGTACGGTTTGTACTTTAGCCACTGACGATGTATGTTGGGAAACGTAATTTATAGGGATGCCAGAATGTTACTTTTGTAACACTTAATGTTTTTTTGTAACATTTTATGTTACTTTTGTTCATTTTAATTTTCTTAGTCACATTATAAATTGTGTAACATGCATGTTACGTTACATGACTTAAAAATTAAAATGTAACTTTTTCTTTACTTTTCGATTAACTCCTTTGGCAAAAAAAAAATTGTGAACAAAATAAAATAAAATAAGTGAGTGTTCCATCGGGCGGCTGATGTACTTGAAATGAACATAAGTGGAAAAACAAATTGCTAGTTATAGGAACAAATGTTTGCTCGTTAATTGTTGGAAAGGTAAATGTACTTTTTCCGTGAAAATGTTATTTTTTAATGCCCGTTACTGGCAACACCGCACCGAACAAACGTCATTTTGTGATTGTCAAGCCTGTCAAGGTCAATCAATTTTCTCGACGACTGTTTGTGTGTCTGCTGAACAGTTTTTGGGAAATATCTTTTTAAGAAGAAAAAAACAGAAGTAAATTTATATATTTGTTCAAAAACAGATATTCAATACTATGTCTCTAAATACGGCGCATGCCGATCACGGTGTATTGATACATGCCGGAGAGTGGTGAGTCATTGTATACTACCGAATTATTGGATCATTCTTGATCACGAAATTGTATACCTAAAATGTTTTTTAACTAGTATTATTATTTAATGTGTTTTACATTTTAGAAATTAAATACCCCTCTAAAATATTACAAAAGCCCTTGCGCCATATGTGTTAATGTAAACAATTAAAAAATTACTGGGACTGCTTTAGCGGATATATTAATAGGATAGCGTTTGTATGCGTACCAGAGCTATGCCTGAGCTTAGTGCTACATCCTGAAATCTGATGAACATAGAAATGTTCAATCTTATTTATAGAAATCTTATTTATAGAAAGTCCATGTTTGCACCTTGCCCCAGATTATGTTAAGCCATCACTTCTATGTCTAACTGTTTGGTCCAATTGTAACCAATTTCTTGTGTTAATATGAAATAAGCCATTGCAAATGGAATCAGGTTTAGGTTTAAAGACATTGATTCTCATAAAGACATTACGCAATTTACATGACAACATAGTTAAAAACAATTTAAAAAAATTAAATATGTCCGATGACACACTAAAATATAACATAAACAACATGAAAACACAGTAGGCAAGTACAATCAATCGAAATCAGCCTACACTAACCATTAATTTTACTGTTTGTTTCAGTATCATTTTGTTCTCTGACAATGTTTCTATCGACTTCTATGGGAATGACACACCTGAGTTTAAAGGAACTAAGAATGGTCGAATGTATCTTACTACTCATCGCATGATCTACAACTCTAAGAGTAACTCTGATGCTGTTCGATCTTTCAGTTTTCCATTTATTGCTCTTGAAGATGTAAGTTAAATAATATTATTAGCAATTTTTATTATTTACTACCAGATTGCCAATTGGTGCATTTGGGGAAATCTACACACATTGATTTTATCACAAAAGAAGTTGTATTAGCTCATGAGTAATGGTTATCAGAACCACTGATGGTACCACATAATTCAAACAAATAAAAAATGCCCACTCTTGTCTTGTACAGACTTTTAATAGTGCTTATATTACAGGTCAGTGTAGAGCAGCCAATGTTTGGTGCAAACTACATTAAGGGCAAGGTGGGGGCACAACCTAATGGCAACTTTATTGGACAAGTCAAATTTAAGTTAACATTCAAATCTGGAGGTGCTATAGAGTTTGGACAAGCTATGCTTAAAGCAGCGCATCTTGGTTAGTATTTTGTTTATGTCTTTGTTAAATTTTGTTTACCCCCTTGAAAATAGTGTGTGATTTACTGTCTACTCTCTGCATAATATCATCCAGCTACTTTTGATAGCCTCTTTAATTGTTTCAGTCAATCATGTTGCTTATTAAATATACAAGATACAGGAAAAATATTTTTTTTTAAGACAATGTGAAAGGCGGGTAGCCTTTCACATTGTCTTAAAATTATTTATTCTGATTATTCCTTCTGGGTTGAGAATATAGTCTTTAATTTGCAGAAATATAATGACTAATTGTAGATATACAAAGAATGACCATGATGGATACATCATGGTCATTCTTTGTCTTTATTTTTTGGATAGAAATAGGAGAAGCACACTTGCTTGGGGTTAAGACAAACTTATTGGGATAAAACAAAATATGTACATGTAGCACAAATGCACAATAATTCCAAGTTTATTTAGTTTTCAGATAAGATAAAATCTATGACTGAGTTAACGGAATGCTAGCAAGGTAGCAAGATGTTATCTTATTATAGGTTTATATTGACTTCCACACTCTATATTTGAATGAATTGGTCCTCCATAAAAAAATTAGTTACTAGTCGTGTGTATAGTTTTTTTGCCTACATATTGGCTTTTATTATTTCAGCTTCGAGACACAGTGCACCAGGCGCTCCTCCGCCACCGTACACGCCGCCGACCGGCCCGTGGTACGCCGCGCCTCCACCGGCGTACGCACCACCTCCAGAGGGATACTATGGCTGGGTTCCACCGTATAATGTATGTATCAAAATTGCTATGTTGGAAATATGTTTTAAACATTATTAAAATTGATGTTGATCTATAGTACTTTGATAAATAATACAAAAAATAAAATAGGCTGACGCATGAGCTAGTCAGCTCTTGAAGTATGTGCGTGACAGGGCGGGCGGATGAGGTAAACAATGGACTAGTACTGGACTACCAATGGCTTGTCTAACTAATTACATTATAAGACGTTCAACCCCACACCACAGTACAAATATTTGTGTTCATAAGCATGCCTGTTTATAGTCTATGCCCAGTTTGGGGTTTGACATATTTATGTTTGGCATACTATTATATAATTTAACACGTTCATTACCAGTACGATTTTTATGATGTCTTCTCGGATGCCGCTTACATTTTACGGTAGACTCGCCAGGCGAGTCACCGGCACTGCAATATAAATTGGATGGACTCACCACGCGAGTTCAAGGCATTGCAGAATAGTTTTTAGGGTTCCCTAGCCAAATGGCAAAAAACGGAACCCTTATGGATTCGTCATGTCTATCTGTCTGTCTGTCTGTCCGTCCGTATGTCATAGCCACTTTTACCGAAACTATAAGCACTATTCTGTTGAAACTTGGTAAGAAGATGTATTCTGTGAACCGCATTAAGATTTTCAAATAAAAATAGAAAAAAAAACAATAAATTTTGGGGCTCCCCATACTTAGAACTGAAACTCAAAAAAAGTTTTTCATCGAATCCTTACGTGTGGGGTATCTATGGATAGGTCTTCAAATGATAATGAGGTTTCTAATATCATTTTTTTTCTAAACTGAATAGTTTGCGCGAGAGACACTTCCAAAGTGGTAAAATGTGTGTCCAACCCCCTGTAACTTCTAAAATAAGAGAATGATAAAATTAAAAAAATATATGATGTATATTACCATGCAAACTTGTAGCGAAAATTGGTTTTAACGAGAACAAGTAATTAGTTTTTTTAATACGTATTAAATCGTAAACCGCAATTTACCTTTCAACTTACAAAGAACTGCAAGTACTTTTATATTATGATGATACTTGCTGCTACGGAACCCTTCATGAGCGAGTCCGACTCGCACTTGGCCGGTTTTTTCCTTTCAAATATAAACGAGGTCTCTACACCCGGCCCACCACGATCTTTAGATTAGTGTATATTTAGTCTACACTATAATTTTAAGCAGTAAATACGGATGCATTTTGGAAATATTAGCGAAAAATACTGAACTCGCCAGGTGAGTCGTCGGCACTGGAATAAGATTTACGTGAACTCTCCGGGCGAGTCGGTGGCACTGAACGTGTTAAAGTAATGTTTACTTGTTGTCTGGGTCCCATACGACATAATGTCTAAGTTCAATGATGAATATTTCAGGCGTTCCCGGATCAGCCGCCACCAAATTCGGTGTTCGTGTCGAACAACCCTCCGCCGTACCCGGGCGTGGGCGGCGCCGCGTACCCGCCGGGCGCGGGCTTCTCCGGCGCCGGCGCGGCCGCAGGTGGGGGCATTGCGCCCGGCGGCCCGCCCGGCTACCCGGGCAACCCGTCCGCTCCGCCCGGGTACCCGGGTGGTTTCGCCGCCCCCGGATATCCGGGCGGCTTTGGCTCCCCGGCGGGCGCCGGGGGGTTCGCCCCGCCAGGAGCCCCGGCAGGCATGTCGTCCAGGGGTGAGAGAATCGTTCGAAATTTAAAATTACATCAATTTGGAAAGTGCGTGTCTAACTTGCAACCTGTCCGATTATTTTAAACAATATTGAATCTGTACATGATTAACTTGCAACCTGTCCAATTATTCTAAATAATATTGATTATAATCTGTTCATGATTAAAGAAGGAATGCCGAGGCTCCTGACTCTTCAGTGAGTAGCCTGTAGTGGATTTATTTTGATTAGATGATAATTTTAATATTTTAATTTTGCGTATTTGTTTCTTATTTACGTTTGCAACGTACATTACAAATCTTTGGTGATTAAGGCTTAATTATGTATTATTGTAGTTAGTAGCTTTTAAGATTAAAGTTATACAGTAAACTTTATGTGTATTTTAAGTGCATTAGATAAATAACGATTACAGATGGTGATAAAGTAAACTTTTTGTGTATTTTAGTGCAGTAGATAAATTACAATTACAGATGCTAAAGCTGCAGAAGCGGCTCAGAGCGCGTACTATGACCCTAACAGGCCACAGACCGCTTATGTACCTCCGCCGTACAACGTAAGTAATCTCTATTGACCTTATATTATTATGTACGTATGCATATCCGTAATAAGTATCTGCGTTGTGTAAACTCATAGTATCTTGTAATAATTAGAGTATGTGGCATTAGAAATGTTAAATCTACTTATAAACTTTTAAAGATTGTTTTTAAATACTTAATCATTTTATTATAACGCTTTGAAGATGTCGCGACTTAAATTTTAATTTTAAAAATAAATTTAATCAGATGAACTTGCGGCTTGTTGATATTTACATTTCTAACCAGACATTTCATCGTCACCACAAATTGAGTAAAGTATTGTGTTCTAAAGGATATATAAAATTATAAAATAAATATGTAGAGCCACTTATCTCGATGACATAAAACAAAATCCACAAGATTTTGCTTGACTTCTAAAAAGTCTGGCCTACCGTTAACTAAGATGTTGTTCGAGCCGCTTGTCGCAAGATATCGAATTTTAACAATAGTAAACAATAGTCGGAATTCGATATAAGAAATTCGGTTGTAGCAGCTTATTTAGCAGGAAACTTAAAAAAAGTTCGTAAGAGTTTTCATAAATCGATTTTTTTCATGAAAGCGATGACGCCATTCGAGCGTCATCCACTAGGAAACGGTTAATACGTGTTCAAATAATAATCCGCGAGTTCATACGTTTATTTTTTAATTCAATTAGTAGCTTTGGTATATGGAAACACTAATAAGTTTTAATTTGATTATAGGATCAGCCCCCGACCTATCAGGAATCTACGTCAAAGAAAGAAAATTAATGCACTGTCCGCACTACCATATTTCAAGCTCGCTGGCTCATCAGCCCGATATATCTAGCGATGATACAGCAAATGTTTAAACACTTATTATAATCCCGTTAATTTGTCATTTTGTAAAGCTTAATAAATAACATTCCGAAGTTACTAGCATAATTTACGTATTCTTTCATCTAAACTAGTACATATATACCTAAAGTATTATTCAAGCACACAATGCTTGCTATTGTAAATTTGTATGTAACAAATAATTATGTATATAGAAGGGACTGATAAAATCTTTATGATAATATAACTATACCAGTTCTTAAATTATTTCAAATTAGTTTTCAAAATTATGTCTTCAGTGTTTATGTTGTAGATGGTCATTAATTAGACTTAAAGTGTATACCTTACGTCTAGGGTTTATTTTTTAATAATCGAATGTAATTACAAGACATACGTTATACTTTTAATCCTTCTAGCCCCGGAAAACCAGACACAATAGAAAATCTATTGTTAAGCGGCACGCGAGTGCCGGTTCGGCTTTGAGTGGTTAAAAGCTGACATGGTATCATAATTTATTTTGTTAATTTATAGATGTACAACGGTAAATTACTGATTAACTAATGATTAAAATCAAATGTATGTAGTATAATTTGAAAAATGGGATGTGTTGGTTGTTAATTAAAACAACTGACATAATAGACTTTTTAAGTTACACTTAAATATAATTAATTACCTGATCTATAATATTAATTATAACTCGTTGAAAAGAGGCGTTAAAACCTCGCCTTATTTATTGTCTTATTATTATATAAATGCTTAAAATGCCACGTTTCTGCACCGTGTGCATAATGTGTTCCACACAGATATATTTGACCTTTCGAAGTAAAGACTTGACGCATTTAATGTTTTGACCTAAGGTTTTGACCATATTTTGAAAAAATAATAGCATCAATAAAATTGTCGATGTACACGTGTGGAAAAATATATTCTTTCGATTTTGCAGTTGTTAATGTTTTACGAGATAGTTATTATAATTTACAGAAAATAGTGTTAATCGTTTTATAAATCATTACGCATTATTATGTCTTGAATAAATAGCTATTTGTGTTACTGAACTCCTTGTTTTAATGGAACTGGACCTTAATCCATGAAAAGATTTTTCTCAGAATAACTTAAGAATATACAGCGTGTTAGGTAACCCGAGGGACATATTTAAGGAGAGTGTTCAGAATCCGATTTAGAGTCCAATTCGCTATAAAAAATATATCCTTAGTTTTTTTTTATAATTATCCTAATAATTTATGTATGCATGAATTACCTAAAAATCCCGTGTGCTGAGCGGCCGGTTACGCCCCAAACTCAAATTGTACGCGAGTACAATAATTTGAGTAATGAACGAGTGCACGAAATAGGTACTGTGAAGGGAAGAGTGCCCGCACGTTACGCGGATTTTCAGGTTTCGACTAAGGTTGTTGACAGATATTTACCAGAGTTTTTATTGATTTATACTTATTTGGTTATATGGAAGCATGAACTATTTGGGGTTTAAATATGTCCCTCGCATTTCCTGTCATACTGTATAAAACGTAAAAACACCGTGTTTAACACATCTTGTTTAATCCGATGCGGGGTAAGAGCATTAATCACCAGACACAGGACGTCACATTAGGTTTGATAATTTAAATCAGCTTATTAATCTGCAGGTCCCACTGCGAGGGCAGACTTCCCTAACTAAAATCAATTCACTGTAACAATAGATATTAGCTTAATCAACGCACTTGCTAAATGCGGATTGGTGACCACAAACTTGAGCAGTGTTTGTATCAAAAATCGACACATGGTTTGCTCGACCCGGGAGTTGAATCCTGGACCCCGAGATCACGGCCTTACTTAGATCTTCTTTTTGAATGTCTATGGATGTGTTACCTACTGTCATAGTCAAAGATACTGTCCAAGTAGAAATAGATGGGGATCCAAAGAAGACAATTTGATAGTGTCAAATATTGAAAAATAGAAGATCAAAAATGTAAATTCTCAATGTCATCATGCAAAAAACCAATAAAAATTAATTACCAATACAGAATCATGACACAGTATTAGCCATCACACGTTTATTTGAAAATAGTATGGGTGAGTTAATGCGAAATATGTGTAGATAGTAATTCTGTAGCTTTTTGATGAAATCTTCGTAGACACCGCTGTTGACAGCTTTGTACAAAGAAGCCTGCGGTATTTCCTTGCCTACGGTTTACAAATGTATAATAGGTACCGATGCAGAAGCCAGCTTCTAAATATTAACTGCCATTCATTCAAACCAAAACTGTGGACCTATACAAAAGTTCAATCGCTCTTCGTTCTAGCTGGCATGAATTCGCCTGTAAAGTTTTGATAAGTTTTTTACGTTGCCACAAGCATTTTACCAGGTGTTGAACTTTTGTACAAAGTTGTGGACGCCAAGATGTAATAATGATGTAAAATTTTGGTCTCCAAATCAAGTAACTTTATACACATTTTTTTCTTTTAACTAGTGTAAATTTTGAAGCTGGAGAACGACACAGGGTGTACCACCAGAAGTACCAATAAAACATGAACACCAAATATAGTGAGTACCTCATACCTAAATGTTATGAATACTAAACTATACTATTTACTGTCAGATATTTGGTAACCGCGCGTATTTTGTTAGGTCGCGATTATTAAGTGTTATTTTCACTGGCTCCATATTCCTAGGTAAGTTATCTTAATATTAACAATACTTTATGAGTGGCAGTTGAAATATTTAATAAAGCTGGCTTCAATGTTTATTCAGTATAATAGTTGCTTTATCTCTTTTCAGATTAGTCAAATAATAACATAGTTCACAATGGCTCCTACTATACACCCACCCTGCACACCATCAGCGTCGTGTACCCCAATACGATGCCATCCATCCCCGCCCATTTGTAAGAATCCAGAAAAATGTCTCAAGAGGACAATCTCCAAAGGCATAAGGCCTTGCGCAAGTGCCGTATCTCAAGTATCGACTATGTCTAAATCGTCGTGTAAGCACTGCGGCAAATTCAAAGGATCCAAAAAACCGAGGAGCACGGCTGCTATTAAGAAGTACTTAAAAGTTAAATCAAAGGAAGCAAAGATGAGAAAGAGGGATAGACTTAATAATACATATAAGTATTTGAAATATCTGCGAAGAAAGGGGAAGCCAAAGTCGCGCACTGACTGCTGCGCTGGGCATGGCCACAGAGGCAGACTGAAGAGAGGAGGGGGAGGAGGAAAATGTGTAATACTATAACTACATACGCAATGTTGTGCAAAAACCAAGTGCTATTTCTTTTATCCAAACATAATCTTCACTGAATTGTATCTTCTTTAGAATAAAAACTAGTATCAATATACTTTGGCCTTTTGTTTTGCTGCACGACTGAAATTTTAATACAATTCAAATACGATTAAAAGAACTTGACTTAACTACATGAAAGTCTGGCTAAGGCAGCTTCAGCGTTGCTTACGAAGCCACGAATTTATTGAGTCGTGAGTATTTTCAAGAATGATCAAATTAATATTTAGTGTTGATAATCAATATATTCGAAAGGTTGTTGGGGAACTGAGAAGGCCTGCCTGAACCTGCTGTAAATACAACAGGTTCTGAATAACATAAACGAAGCAGTTCAGCGCTTTTCGGTAGGTACCTACTGGTTGATGCAAGTTAGTTGGTAGCTTGAGAATCCAACCAGCGCGGGTGTATTAGGAGTTCAACTAAATTACTTTTCAAACGACACTCATGCGTCGTCGCAAGTACCTTTCCCGAGAAAAACCCCAAATTAGATCGTAGGATGTGTTTTTAATTGTGTGATGCTATCCAGCACGACCACGGATGATTATTTTAATTTGAATGTGGTACATATTCATAAAAAGTAATGTACCTTTATGTACTCCACAATTTAAAATTTGTACTCTCATACTTTCGGTAATATAACACATAGGCCGTGGTCCTGCTAGGTGGAACCTTCCTGGCATGACCACAATAGATTTTGGTATTTTTATAAACTATATAGATGAAAAATTACGTAGATTTAATTGTACTCAAATGTACTCCATTACATTGACCATTTTGAGCACTCTTTAGCCCGTTTGACAGCGGTTTTTGTTTTGCGAAACATCTAGGACAATATTACTGATTGTAGTATAATTTGAATGTGGTACATATTCATAAAAAGTAATGTACTTTTATGTACTCCACAATTTAAAATTTGTACTCTCATACTTTGGCTATGATAACACAGAGGCCGTGGTCCTGCTAGGTGGAACCTTCCTGGCATGACCACAATAGATTTTGGTATTTTTATAAACTATATAGATGAAAAATTACGTAGATTTAATTGTACTCAAATGTACTCCATTACATTGACCATTTTGAGCACAGAACAAGAAAATTTTCTTTGAGCACTCTTTAGCCCGTTTAAGGCTGCGTTTCCACCAAAGCGGAGATGTGTCGAGCGGAGTGGAGATGTTTTTAAACAACCAATAGAATTGCTTTATTACAAAAAGGATAAAATAAACAACCATTAGAATTGCGTTAAAAACACAGCACGCAGCACACCGCACACATCTCCGCTTTGGTGGAAACCCAGCCTTAAACGGGCTAAAGAGTGCTCAAAATGGTCAATGTAATGGAGTACATTTGAGTACAATTAAATCTACGTATTTTTTCATCATATAATTATTAAAAATACCAAAATCTATTGTGGTCATGCCAGGAAGGTTCCACCTAGCAGGACCACGGCCTATGTGTTATATTAGCGAAAGTATGAGAGTACAAATTTTAAATTGTGGAGTACATAAAAGTACATTACTTTTTATGAATATGTACCACATTCAAATTAAAATAATCATCCGTGGTCGTGCTGGATAGCATCACACTTTTAATTAATTAAAAAGTTTTATGATGTATCGGAAAGGATCATGATTTGATAAAAGAATACTTTCTTTTTTGAAATAAATATCACTGTAATAGTTGTTTTGTAAGTACGAGTACTTACTTCATTTAAATAATTTATGATGTATAAACTTGGAGTTAGTGGGGGATGGACATGGAAAATTAAATAATTGTTGGTAATTTACTGTATGTTTAGCTGTATAAGTTTTTAAAATATTGGTGGCGTGATTGTGCGATAATTGATATTCATCCATTTCAGCCACTTATTCCTCTTCCAAGAGTATAAAACCCTGCCAATCTGCACCGACGTGCAGCGTCCACAAGCACAGGCCAAGGCCGCCGCCCTGTCCAGAACCAGACAAGTGCTACAAAAAGTGCATCAAAAAGAAAAGCAAATGCCCCAGCGCCATGGCCACGGTAACCCGCTTGGGCCATCCGTGTTCTTGCGCGTCAATGCAATCCAGACAGGAGTCAAGGGTGAAAAGGAAGTATGGCTTCAAAACTCATAGAAAAAGACTCCGGAAAGTATACAATAAACGATCTACGGAATCACGATGGGGAAATGAGGGGAAAAAATGTGTTATTTTGTAAACAAAATAATTATGGTTACAAGGAACTACAACAGCCACATTCAGTTTATGAATATACATATTTCTTAAAAAATATTTATGGTTTCATTTTGTAGTATTTTTATAGCCAGATCGGTAACATAATATAACGTTTTAAATTTAGTTTTTTCTTCAGATATAGGTTTGATTGTTTATTTTTATAGCGGGGCCAGACGGATGGGCCATGTGAAAACAGGAACATAACGAACGGGCACAATCCGCAGACGTGTCAGTTTTTTAAGACCCTCAAGAAAGCAGACAGAACCTAAATTAGTTTCGACTGCCCCTACTGGTGGCAGATTTGGTAGGGGCAGTCGGGAATAATCCCGTCAGTGCTGTCGGTAGCTGTAGCCGGGGAAAATAAAAAGTGAAGTGTAGGATTTACGCAGTGGCGTAACTGCGAACGGGCCCCAGACCTAAGAGGCCGGGAGCTTTGATATAACATTAAAAAAAAAATTTAAACAAGCCTCAAGTATGTATTTAAGTATTAAAAATTTTGTACCAACGGTTTAGTATTAAAGTTCCTACATGCGATAAATACTTCTAACTTTTACGACTTTGTATTTAGCTCTTCAATACCTTACATCCTCGATAATTAGCATTCGTACATTTCAGCCGCTTATGGTTCCGCAAAGAGCTTAAAGCCGTGCCAATCTGATCCGACGTGCACGGTACATAGACACAGGCCGCGGCCGCCTCCTTGCCCAGACCCAGACAAGTGTTATAGAAATTGCATAAGAAAGAAAAACAAATGCGGCAGTGCTATGGCAACAGTTTCTCGCATGGGCCATCCTTGCGAGTGTGCAAGGCTACAATCCAAAGAGTCGAGAGAATATAAGAAAGTAGGCCATAGAACTCATAGCAGACGCATACACCAGACTTACAATAGAAGATCGTCGGAGTCACGATGGACAGATATGAAAAGGTGTAGGTGTTGTGTAATTTTGTAAGCATCAGTAACCGGTGTCATACAATATCCTATTTATTTATTCTTTATCAAAAAAATTGGGAAAATAAAACTAATGTGCTTTCCACATAAAACAGATAAATGGTTTTTTATTCTTCTATACAAATGGCAGATAAATTGCAGAAAACTTGCATCACACACATCACCTCTTCGGATGGCGCAGGGGAGATTTGCAGAGCTACAACTTTCTGAAAAACATAACTGTTACATTTTTTTTTACTGAAGGGTCTTCGAGATTTATTAATACATATATTTATATTTATTATTTAGCCCCTTTTATATTTATAGGTAGCCAGCTAACTGGACTCTGGTAAAAGCCTACCACCAACCAAACCTACGGCAGGATTTGAACCCACCATCCTTGAGAGTTTAGACCCTAGCGGCTTAATACGCAAGTAATCGAAGATGCACTCCTACTTTTTTAGTTACAGACTGCAGGTTTCTTCAAGATGTTTTACGTCTCCACCACCGAACCCCAGGTGGGATGGGATAAGTAGGAGTAGGTACTAACCACCCCGGTGCCTCGCCCCCCGGTAACGGGGTCGTTGGGAAAAAAATGTTTCATCGACCCCGGTAGAACGGCCCCGTTCCGTCATCGGGGTGGATGGCACTGATTAGGTGTCATCCACCCCGGCAAGATATTAACGGGAAGGTTGGCATGTGAATGTTGGAAACAAATAAATATCAGAAAAACAAAATATGAATATCAGGAAAACAAATGAATGTCAGGGAAACAAATGACTGTCGGAAAAACAAGGAAATCTCGGGAAACAAGGGATTATTCCCGACTAACGCAGATAATATTATATCCATAAGTGTGCGCCGAGATGTGAACTACCGACCTTACGCATGAGAAGGGACGTTTCAAAGTACTCGGGCTAACGCAGCTCTAAGACTGACTGTTAAATTCTGTAAAAAAAAACAAAAAGATAAACCAACCAAGACCAAGAACTCTTATTATTTGCTAAAAACCTGTCTCAGTAATGACCAGTTGAGCCAGCTGTACTTATAATATACCATATACTATACAATATAATATTTTTATGGTATACAAGGAACTTATGTAAAACAAAAACAATTTATTTTAGTTATTATTTAAGTTTAGAAAAAATCTTGGGACCTACCGTCGTAGGAGGACCTACCTTACTGATTCTTAACTGTAGCCGACATGAAAACTGTCGTGCGTGTCGCGAATTCCCTATTATTACACGTGCGTGACACGTCATGTTAATAATAATAAGGGATCATTTTATCCCTGGTTGGTTTTATCTGGTTGGGGATTATTATCATCTTGGGGCCAGTTCTTTTAATTCTTTCTTTCAGCTTGTCCGTCCGTATGAAATTTAAAATTTCCCGCAAAATGATACGTTCCGTTCTAAAGAATGTCCGTTATTATTGTTGCATTGCCTCACTTTTTAACAAAAAATATTTGAATGGTAAAGTAAGAATTTAGAAATAATCGATTGTGAAGGTGTAACATATGATAAAATTGTTTTGTTTGTCACTTAAAACAGTCTTTGCCGTAAGCACAATAATTGTGATAATAGCGACAAATGTGAAGTTTAAATTAAATTTAAACATTTCCCTGAAAGTAAGATTTGTTTGGTTTATTGGTATACTTTTTCAAGTTTATACACAAATCTTGTCTTCAAATTGATGGCTCAAAGTGCGGTCTCTAGGTATATTATAAGCTCCGTGCACCGCATTCAGTCAGTAGTTATTGTTTAATTTACTCTTTGGTCAGGAAATATATCGCAGACAACGGCTGTATGGGCTCAGATCCCTTTGCCTGCCCTCAAATCACGGGCGAAATCCATAGATAATATTAATTCCATGGGCGAAATCATACCAAAAAAAAAACTCTGGTCAGTATTCAATGGTATTTTCTGTTCCGGTGGCCAAAATTGGAACTACGTGAAATGCAATACAAAAACGATATTTAATGACAGTTTGAAATAGACAGTAGCGACGCCGCCACCGGAACAGATAAGTTTGTCGGTCTATAGTGGTGGGCACAGACAGAACACAATGTGGTGGGTGTATTTTATAAAATGTTTTTCTTGCGCTTATTTTATAATCAAAGATATTACGTAGTACCTATATTATAATATCTTTGAAAATAAAACGCTTTTACTAAAGACTGCAAGGCCAAATGTATTTGAATCGAAAATAATATTTTGCATAATAATTGGAAATAAAATATAACATCACACATCATCGATAAATTGGTAACAATGATTTTATCGCGGTGTTATTACCTTTACCTCCTCCCTAGTTCTGTATTTACTTACATGTGTGTGTGTGTGTGCGTGCGAGACAGGAAAAGAGAAGAGCAAGCGGAGACAGCAAAAAGTAATTTTATTTTATCATGAATGAAGTCTTGTGTTAAAAAACATATATTATCTATTCACTTTAACGACAGAATAGTATTTCGCAAATAAAAGCATTCGTTTGTTCTTATTGTTTTTAGATTTTACTGCTGATGCTGCTAGCTTCTTCGTGCCGTCGTCCCGGGTATTGACGTTTAACTTTACAGAACTACTCTAAAATTTAGCTTCCAAATGCTGTTTGTGTACACTTTTAGGGCGTGTGAATTTAGTTAGCAATAAGATAAAATAATATAGTGAAAAGTGATACTGTGATGCGTTACATATTATGTGGTACGAATTGGCATTGATGTGGCAAACCGGATTGCAGCAAGCTGGAGAAAACGTGACGCTGTTATAAGGTCAGTACCAATTTCTAGTAATACCTAGTTAATTTCCATAGTTATAAACATATGAAAGTATACGTCCACAGGGATCACTGAATTCGAATTAGATTATGTATGAATTATGTGAGTTGGACAAAAATCTTACTGGATTTCCTGTAAGTTACTGTTATTCAACAACCTACCCTCTGGTTTCATTTATTACTTGTATTGCCACATTGTTTAAACATTTAGGTTAAAGTTATTTTTATAACAATTGAAATAACCACAAAATAAGTTATATGAAAGAAAAAAAATAAGATCACCCTCATTTGCAATATTATTTAATTTTATACAGCAACAACTTGCTCTTCCAGATTCGTCTGATATTGAAAAATACTTGTTAGGTGTAGTCCTTTAATTAAGTTAAAAGTTATACACCGTAAGTCATTGTTTTCATTGAAATTAAAATAAATAAATGTGATAAACCTTATCGATGGTTAAAATGTCAAAGGGCTTAAAGGACATTTTGGCGAAAATGACTTTTTGTTACATTTGTATTGAGTTTTTTGAGCTCTTTCTAATGGTATATCAAAGATTCTCCTATCCCTTATAGTTAGCCAGATATTCATGGTTAAAAATTGGCCATTTTTGTATTATTTGCTTAAAGGTCACTGATAATGTATTATGGCATTTAAAGCCTACTCTTGCATATTTTGATTCAGGCGTTTTGGGCTTAAAGGACACTGTGGTTTTATGTCAAATAAATCACATTGATTTCCCTGCCCTTTACGCCAGGAGTCGTGGGTTCGGGATCATTTGTGTTTGTTTTGTGTCTGGATGTTTATTCGTATTTAAGTATACATTTGTGGTACCTTTGTTGTTTCTGACACCTATAACACATGTTCTTACGCTACTTACTTTGGGGTCAGATCAATGTATGTGATGTTATCCAATATTTATTTAAGACCAATACAATAGTTATAATTCTGTTAATAAATTGATGAATTTATCTATGGATCTTTACAATCATCATCATCATTATCTGAATATTACAATCCACTGCTGGACATAACCTCCAAATGCTCGCCACACTGATCAATCCTCGGCCGCTCGCATCCTGCTCCTGCCAGCCATCCTGCGCAATTCATCACTTTACCTGGCCTGACAGCGTCCTACACTACGTTTACCGAGACGCGTTTTCCACTCTAGAATCCGTTTGTCCCAACGGTTATCGGTTCTACGGCTGATATAGCCAGCCCACTGCCTTTGGTTCTATGCCGCATCATCTCATTTCGTATACGATCTCGTACGTCTCACTGAGCCACTTTTAACTTGCGGACCAGCCGTGCCGTAAGTGTACACGTTTGCCTTGCCTTTTACGACACCCAGGAGAGGGAGAGAGTGTGCTGGTCAATAGCAACAAGACTGGCACTGGTTCGTCCCAATCGGGTGTGAAGGAGAAACCGGGGGAGTTTAGTGGGTAGTGGACGCTTTAGCCTCAAGTCCCACACACGGTCGCAGGTCTAGCTAGCCAGAGGTTGTGGTGCATAAACGCATTCTCCTCCGAAAAAAAAGGAGAGGGAGAGATTGATGTTTTTTCACTCTGTATGCCGACAGCGCTTCTTTTTGTACTATATTGAAAAAGCACAATACAGCTTAACAGGCAAATTCATGTTAGATAGGATAATTATTTTTTTATCGAAATTTTATCTTAAAGGACCAATTCTATTCTAACACCTGTATTAACATGTCCTTTAAGCCAAAGCTAATGATTTATCTCAACTGAAACTTAAGCTTAAAGGACAAAATAATCGAATTTCAATTCTTAAAGGACACCTATCTCGAAAACTATGCTATCTAGAATAAATAAAATGGTTGCATACGGTTCGGCTTGAAAAAATAAATAAAAGTGTCCTTTACAACAAACCAATAGCTTTAAAATCAAAAAAGTTATGCCCAATTTTTTACTTATTTCGTTTTTCTGCTCTCCTGAAAAATCATGATTTGTCCTTTAAGCCCTTTGACATTTTAACCATCGTTATGCTACATATTTATTATGACTAGACCATTTTTCTAACTATGAATTGATTGCCTTTGCTTCTTTTTTGGAAAAATACTTACTGTATGTAATTTTGCTAGACTGAGAATAAGTTAAAAAGACTAAGAATGTAATAAAGAAACAAATTCTAAGAAAATCGAAAGGCACCAATAAACTGTAAGAAGGGGTAAAACAATACAAAACAGCTGTTTACATAGAGGCTGATATGCAATAATTTATAATAGGCCACTATAATCTAATTTGAATTTTATTTCCTAAAATGGGTCTTGCAAAAAATTACTTGAAAATTGGTCATGTTACATTTTATACTTATAAATATATCATTTCTATGTTGACAGTTGGTTTTTTTTGCTAATAAGCATTTACATGTTGCATATTGTACTACACCAGTTTGATTAATCTGCACTACAATATAATATACAATCTGGTTCAAATACTATTAGGGTACTACCTTTTGGAGTTGTGTTACGCGACACTGAAGACTTACACACACAGATAAATAATGCCTTGCTATCGGTTGTTATTGTTACAGACAAGCATAGTTGACATCATTTTTTGCTCAATTCCAAAAGGTATTATCCTAATAGCATTTGATTCTGATAGTACTGATTGTTGCTTATTGAAGATTGGTTTCTTGCAAAATCAAAGTCAAGATGATTATTCTATTCTGACATTATATAGGGTGTCCCAAAAAGAGTGTGCCAAACTTAAGGAGATGATAGACTGGATGAACATTTATACAAAAAAAAATCATTTTAGTAAAAGTACCACCATTTTAGAGATACAATTTTTTTTCATGTTTATTTTAAAATCCCCAATTTTGACCCTACCTCTTGTTGCTGTGTGTACAAATGAGCAGATATTTTTCTTATTCTTCTTGTCAAATATTCTCGAAGAATTGATCTATCTCAGGAAAGTAAAATTTTCTTGATTATTTTAAGGGAAACTTGAGAAAAAAAATATTATTTCATTTAATTTTTATGAACAAACATAATTTTATCAACTTGGCCTTCAGTGGTGAAAAAAAAATGTACTGGCCGGCTGCTGCACATTACTTAAATAAATTACTTGCTTAATGGAGATTTCAGAAAGGTATAATACAAATAAAAAAAATCTGTTAAAAAATAAGTAAGTAAGTATTTTTATGCCCAAGGGGCAAATTAGGATGAAAAGTTTAATGTATTAATTATATCTTTGATTTGTGGTCCTAAAATAATGGATTTTTTTTTTAAGAAATTAATAAAATAAGCATCTTTTACTAATTTTAACATTTATATTATTAAACAAAGGCTGATGATGATTGTTATTATTATTATTAAACAAAGATTACACTATCACATCAAGTAAGTGTTCGAATTGCCGGCCTTCTACTCTTATGCAAATACGACACCTCTTTAACTCTTAAACACCCGACCGAACCGCCACCGCTGAGACAGCGTCGTGACAGTGCGCGTGCGCCGCATACCCTCGCTCCGCACGATAACTGCGTCGAGTGAGAAATCGTGCGAACTCAAATTGACTTTGGTCCACCCTCACCTATTTTGATAAATAAGTCGAGAGTGACCGCCGCTAGAGCGATTAATTCACCAGTTAACATTTAAGTCCAAACTTTGGAACTTCGTCATCTGTGAGTGTCTCAGTGTTGTTGTGTTTTTATTTTCGTACTGTAACTGTAACTATTGTTTAGGTATCTGCTATATGCGGTATCAATAAAATTGTAGTGCGCTGTGTTAACGACCGCCCTACCCATGGAGGGTAATAGGCGATCGCTAGATTCAAGAGACCTGACGCGGGGCTCGCCCAGGTCTCCAGCCACTTCGCCGGAGGGCCTACGAACGCCGTCCCCACGCTCCCCGAACTCGTCCGACTACGGACGCCGGTTCGGCGAGCCACTCCCGCCCGTAATCAAACCGGCTGCGGGGTCAACCAGAGCCGCGGCCGTGTCGGTTCATGACGAACCCACACGTGACCGCATTGGCCGTAAGGTGACTCGCGACGAGCGCAGCCCCCCATCACAAGAAGAAGAAGACAACGAGGAAAAGCGGCCTCGAATGGACTCCCCTCCATACTTGAGGGTCGAGATCTCGAGGTCGCCCACTCCAGGCCTGCACGGACCAGTCCTGCTGACTGCCTCGGACGAAGAGGAGTTCGAGGCATATACAAGGAGAGGCATGTCCACTCCCATCCCCCCCCGACACGACTCCGGAGAAACGTCATACTTGACGTTCCCCGACACCAGCGTCCCCGCGACCGCCCAAAACCCTCCCCCTCCTCCACCTATGCCGTCATACGCGGGCAAGGCGGCGACGCCGCCATTGCCGACAGCACCAACACCGGCACAAAATACACAACCAGTTGGATCGCAGGCCCCACCGCCCAAGGGGTACCCCCCTATAGTGGTGGAACGCCTCCCTGATTGGACCAACCACTTTAAGGCCCTTCAGGCCAAATTAGGTCACGCCCCTAATGCCCGCCCGTTTAAGTCAGGAGTGCGCTTTCTGCCCAAATCTGACTCAGAATTTAGGACGGTACAGCGGTACCTCGTAGACCTCACATCTCGCGACTCCAGTGTCCAGTGGCACTGCTATAGTCCCGCGGAGGAAAGGCCCACAAAGGTGGCTATACTGGGCCTCCCCAGCTCCACAGACGTGGAGGAAATCAAGGCGGCGTTTACCGCCTTGGGTTTCCCCATCCTCCACGTCCGTCACATCCCACCTAGGCGAGACAGGGCAGGCTGTGTCCATCACGCCGCGTTCGAGCACCTAGGCCAGCAGGAGCTCGCACGGCTGTACGCAGTCGATGAGCTCCTGTACATGCCAGGAGTAAGAATCGCGGCGTGGAGAGGACGCCAAGGCCCTGCACAGTGCCACCGCTGCCAAGCGTACGGCCACGCGTCGGTCAATTGCCACAGGGCAATCAAATGCGTCAGGTGCGCGGGAACCCACCTGGCCGCCGACTGCCCCCGCCCCCGTGAGGAGGCCCCGACCTGCGCCAACTGCGGAAAGGCGCACGCAGCGAACGATCGCCGCTGCCCCCTCTTCCGTCAGGAAGCGCGCAAAAGGGGGATGCGCGTCCCGCCCCCAATCCCGCAGAGACCTGCTCCTCCCAAATCACCCCTACTCCCGACTCCCATCCCTACGGTGGATATGCCGGAGCGTAGCTCAGGCCAATCCCTTGCCCCCCCGGCAAACGATCCCGTACCTAGGGGATCGATTGCCCAGACACGCAACAAGCGCCGCAAGAAGAGAGGCCGTCGCAACCCAGCCACTTCCAGCGCCACGGGAGAGCCCACCGTTCCCCCGGCGCCCCAACCGACCCAAACAACATCCCAACCCATCCCCGCGCAACGTACTAGGCCGCCCACAGCGAAACGGGTTCGATTCCCGGACCGCCCGTTGCAACAAAGCGACACACCGCCGGCTCGCGAGAGCCTTTCTCAATGGCCGCCTCTGACCGCCAAAGCCGCCCCCGCCGTTTCAACCCAGAGGACAGAACCAGAGCCACAAGGAACACAGATGGCATCACAGGGCCAGAAGACCGCCGCAAAGCCCACTACCCCCCACCACACCCCTCGAGTACAGACGCAGCAGCCGAACCCCAGAACATCTCAACTGGATGCCGCAGCACTAGCCCAGTCGCTGTGGGACCTAGAGGAGATGTTTACAACCGTGCTCCTGACGCTCCTGGACGGTCTGTCTAAGGGTTCTGACCCTACAGAGACCATCTACACAGCCTTAGGCCGCATAGGAGCCGCTAGAGCGGCACGCTTACTTTCACCACCCGGGTTTTAAGGGTGGTGTACTGGAACCCCGGTGGGGTTCTAGGACACATCCACGACCTGAGGATGATCGCCCAGCAGCAAGATGCCCACATCATTCTGCTGGGCGAAACATTCCTAAGACCGTCTCAGACGCTGAAGGTCCCCAACTATTACGTGTACAGACGGGACGAGCTGACGACTGCGGGCCGAGCCTTCAGAGGCGTAGCCGCTCTTGTCAGGCGTGACGTGGTACACGACGTAGTCGGGGACCCGGACTATGAGGCAACACGGTCTTGTGGTGTGAGGGTTGGCTACGGCGAGCACGAGCTGCGCGTCTTTGCTGCCTATCGTCCTCCCTCGATCGCCTTTTGCGCTGGAGACCTCGATGAGGTCTTCAACGGCGCGCCGACCTTGCTGGCGGGCGACTTGAATGCGAAACACCCCCTCTGGGGGTCGCACACAAGTACGCCGGCCGGCAAGGCATTGCACGACGCCGCCGAAGCAAGAGGCATCGAAATCCTAGGTCCAAACACCCCAACCCACTATCCCTCTAACGCAGACCACAGGCCCGATGTGCTAGATATCGTACTGGCACAGGGGGTCCCATACCCCATCACGGTTGAGGTGCTGTACGACACCTGCACACAGCACTTACCAGTGCTGATCACTGTCGGTCTGTGTGCCACATTCGTCCCCGCCCGTACCCCTCGCCCCCGTGTAGACTGGCAAATCTACGAACGCGCACTGCGCAATGTGTCCCTCGCCGGCGCGATCTCGTCCCCGGAGGAGGTCGAGGCGGCCGAGGGGCGCATCGCTGCGCACATTTCAAGCGCACTAGAGGCCGCCACCCTACCGACCCAACCCCCCCCTTCCCACAGACGGGCTGAACTACCAGCCAGACTGGCAAGAAAACACGCCCGGAAAAGAAAGCTGCGCAAGCTTTGGGCTTCCACCCGCTGTCCCCTTCTTAAGACCGAACTCAACAGACTGACGACGGAGCTGTCTGACGAGATAAAGGCATGGCGCGGCGAGTCGTGGGATAGTCGTATCGAAAGTGCGACCGACGACGCTGCTGACCTCTTTAGACTGGTTAGACAGCTCTCACAAACAGCTCCCCCCGTTCACCCCCTCAGGGATCCCTCCGGCAAACTTCATTACACCGCACCGGAGAGAGCTCAGTTATTGGCCGATCACTTTGAGACGCAATTCTCCCCGCACCCCCTGCCCGAGCAGGTGACGCAGGAAGTCCTGCAACACCACGCCGATGTCGAACGCACGGTGGAGGAATTCTTGTCGGGCCCTATGCCACCCCTTCCGGGCGGCGACTTCATCTCTCCCTCAGAGGTGAAGAAGCAAGTCCTGCGTTTGCCCAAGCGCAAGGCCCCGGGACCCGACAATGTTACCTCCACAATGCTAACCAGGATGCCGAGGAAGTGTCTAGTAGCTATTACTGGACTATTCAACGGCATCTTGAGGACTGGTCACTTCCCATCGGCGTGGAAGACCGGTGACATCATTGTCCTGCCTAAACCGGGTAAGGATCGCAGACTCCCTGCGAGCTATCGGCCAATAACTCTACTCTCACACATCGCGAAGCTGTTCGAGCGATTGTTGTTGCGCAGGATGCGCCCACTGCTTACCCTCCGGGATGAGCAGTTTGGCTTTCGCGACAACCACTCCACCACGCTCCAGCTCACGCGAGTACTTCACATGCTGGCTTGTGCAATGAACCGGGGGCACAGCGCCGCGGGGGTCTTTCTCGATATCGAGCAGGCCTTCGATCGCGCATGGCACTCCGGCCTGTTGTACAAGCTTATCACAAACAACTTGCCGCCCCTCTACGTACGACTCATAGCGTCCTTCCTGGAAGGTCGCTCTTTTCGGGTCCTAGTAGAGAACCACACGACACTACCACGCCCCATCCGCGCTGGGGTACCCCAGGGAAGCTGTATGAGCCCAATTCTCTATGCGGTTTACACCAATGACATTCCAACTCTTAGAGGACGCTTGAGGGAGGGGGAGCGAGACATCACACTCGCTCTCTTCGCTGACGACAGCGCATTCTTCGCGTCCTCGAGGAAGTTGGAGGTTACATTGGCTAAACTGCAGGGAGTGCTCGACCTGATCCCGGACTGGCTTGACCGATGGCGCATGACCGTCAATGTGGGAAAGACGGAGGCGCTACGTATCGGCCGCGGGCGCAAGGTGACAGCCCCACTCGTGCTCCGAGGGCAGGAGATCGAGTGGAAACCCACTGTTAAGTACCTGGGCTGCAGGATCGACCGCACGCTGCGCATGGTCCCTCAGGCCACCCACGCCATTAACATGGCGAAGGCGGCGCGAGCGGTACTGCGACCGGTCCTTGCATCCAAGCTACCCCTACGCACAAAACTGGGCATCTACAAAACCTACATCAGGTCGCGCCTGACTTACGCCATGCCCGCGTGGTATGGCCTATGCACACGCACGACTCGCGCTCGTCTAGAAGCCCAACAGAGCATCTCCCTTCGCGTCATTACCGGGGCGGGGCGATATGTCCGGAACGACGTCATCGCCCGGGACGTGAAGATGCAGCCATTAGAGGACTTTGTGGTCAGGTCGGCGCGGCGTATGTTCGACCGAGCCGACAATGGGCCACACAGTCACCTCCGTGTCATGGCCCCCCTCCATGCCCGGCCGCCCGATGCGTCGGGGCGAGCCCTGCCCCGCGAGCTCCTGCTCGCCGGTGACGCGACAGAGAGTGCCGCACACGCCACTACACACCGACACACCCCGCCACAGCTACACTCGACACCACACTCCCACCCACAGCCCACCCGAACCCTTCCCGTCGTTCCCGTTATCCGCGTCTTGCCCGGCGCATCCCGTCCGCCATGTTTCTCGTCCCTAGACCCGACGAGATACGAAATGAGGGCACAGACAGACGGACAAAGACAGATAGACTAGACAATCCTTCCGCCCCCCTCAGGCAACTGTTTACTTAATAGTTAGTAGTATAGTGTCACTGGCGGCTCTTGCCGACAACAGTTGCCTTCCCTTGGTCCTTACATTCCATCCCTGTCTCCCTCCCCTCCCTATCAGATCACGCGGTAAGCCGTCCCCCGTTTGCTGGTAAGCTCGCTGGGCCTCCCGCAAGGGTCTCACCTGGTGTGCCCATCCGCACAGGGGGACGCAGCGTTATAGGGAGGGGGAAAAGATCGGCCTCGTTATGGGGCCGGACACACCTCCACCGGGCACCGCGAAGGTGCCTGAGAAGCAGCCCGGGTAATGAGCGTTAGCTCGAGGCCCGCAGATGCCCCTCATAAGGGCGAATAACCACCCGACCGAAAGCCGGGTGTCGCGTAAACAATAGATTTTCTATTGTGTCTGGTTTTCCTGGGCTTGATGGATTAAAAAGGACATTTCAATCTCTTTAATTTGAGTTGGGAAATTTCTTCTGCAGCTGCACGCACGTATTATGTTGTTGTAAGTATTCCTTACTTTAAATACTTTCTTTGTAAATTTTATCTTTAAGGCAGCCCCAGTATAAAAAATCTAGTGGGTTTAAGTCGAGGTCGAGATCGAGCAGGCCAAGTGATTGGGCCCAATCGCCCGATCCATCGACCGCGGTAGGTTGCGTCCAAATTATTTTTTTTAATTTTTTTTTATCCATATCACAGTCAACGCGTCCAAAGTTTGCAGCCAAGGGATTACCTGGCAAGAGTAACATTTTGCCGAGAAATGTTGCGAAGACTTGATGCCTGATCGATCCCAATTTTTTAAATAAAATTACATCTTTATGGCTACTTTAATTTACACAATCTGCACAGCTGGCAGATAGTGAATCCCCATGTGATGCGAGAAGATGGATCACAGTACCAGTACAAAATAAATCTGTGGACGGGGATTTTGAATGGCCAAGTCCTGGGTCCCGTAGAGCTGCCGCCGACACTAAATTCTATAAACTATTTAGAGTTCCTAGAACACCAATTACCAAGGTTTAATACATTAACCTTTTCATCCAAATCAGCCCCTTGGGCATAAAAATACTTGTTACTTATTTTTTAACAGTTTTTTTTTATTTTTATTATACCTTTCTTAAATCTCCATTAAGCAAGTAATTTATTTATGTAATGTGCAGCAGCAGGCCAGTACATTTTTTTTCACCACTGAAGGCCAAAGTTGAAGAAATTATTTTTGTTCATAAAAATTAAATAACATAATTTTTTTTTCTCAAGTTTATTTAAAGGGAAAATTATTTAAGAAAATTTAACTTTTCTGAGATAGATCAATTCTTCGAGAATATTTGACAAGAAAAATAAGAAAAATATCTGCTCATTTGTACACACAGCAACAAGAGGTAGGCTCATAATTGGGGATTTTAAAATAAACATTTAAAAAAATCATAAATCTCTGAAATGGTGATACTTTTACTAAAGTGTTTTTTTTTTGTATAAAAGGTCATCCATTAGTCTATCATCTCCTTAAGTTTGGCACGCTCTTTTTGGGACACCCTGTATATTTACTTTTTGATCAAAACCATATTTTAATAATAAAAATTAATAAAAAGCAGCAAAGATATTGATTGTTAGGTTAGTGCAAATATAAACATTTCTACAGTGTGAGCATCAACCACAGAGCAATTACAAAGTAGAGTGGCCATAATATCTACTTTGTAATAGATATTATCTGGTTTAATATAGGGAATCATGTGAAAGCCAGCAGAAGCATTGAGCATTATGAAATGCCATTACAATAAGTAATTATAAAGGAGTATGTAGATTTTTGTATGGAGGCTGGCTTACCTACTAATCCTGGCATTTTTTTTTCAAAACAGCGTTCATACAAACATAAAATGTCATTAGATGAAAACCCGTAAAGTGTCACATTTCTAAGATATAAGCAACCAAAGCCTTACTTCTCTGTTGATTTTTTTTTCAAAATAGTGTTCACTTAAATTCTTTCAAAATGTATACCCGATATCAATACAAGCATAAAATGTCATTAGACGAAATCCCATAAAGGGTTAAGATATTAAAGTAAAACAAAATAAAATAAACTATAAAGAAATCCCATAAAGGGTTAAGATATTAAGGTAAAACAAAATAAAATAAACTTTTGGTTGCCTATAACTTGGAAATGTGACATTTTACGATTTTTCGTCTAATCACATTAAATGTTTCTATTAAGTAATACTAAGTATCCATTTTTGAAAGAATTTTAGGTGAGCGGCGAGCGCTGTTTTGAAAAAAAAAAAAACAAAATGGCAGACCATTAGGAAGACCAAAATCTTCAATGCCCTTTTAGTGTTCTAATTTTAATACTAATATGGGATTTTTTTTTACGTCTGACCCAAAATATCCAGTATAGTGTGTCTCGTGCGCATGGAGTCTATCAGATTTCCAGAGCAGATGTTTTACTCTCAGGTCAGCCCAGGTAAACGCAAACTGGGAGGAGAGTACTTGCGTTATATATGAATGATTCTGTTCAGTGTTGAGAATTGTGAACCGCTGCGCGCTGTAAAAACGGGCTTATAAAACTTTGAAGCGTACTTGACCTTCCATCGTCAAATCCGGAAGTCGCGACCTAAACCTTTTTGTGGATCTCTTTACTCAGACTTCTTAAAACATTAATTTTATAAAAATACGACTTTGTCGTTGCTTTACTTCCTAGTCACGATCGCGCCCATGCAAGGGCCCAAACTAACATAAGCTAAAGGTGCCGCCGTCATCTATTCATGTAGGTAATTCAAAAGGACACTGTTAGTCACAATGAACTTTAAATCTGCAATCTCAAAGTCATTAGTTCTATCTCGATGGGGTAAGACATTTTTATCGAGACTAATTTTTTAACTAACTATAACTGATACTATCACAAACTTTTGAGAGTCGTACACATATTAATTTATTGTGACCAAGTACAAACTCTGTACAAAATTGTTATTGAAAGGGGAGATTAAAAATATGAGAATAAATGAACTTTGTTGCTTCGACATTTTAGTAAAGGAGGGTTACTAATGAGACATCTCATAATAATAGATTGGATTGGGTTCCTGCTACTTTCACCTAAAAATATCTTCATACATGTGTAAGCGGTAGGTACTTGTCGATCACTCAGTCGCGCTCGCGTGCTATCAAGAGGGGTTGTGTCGTGTCCAAGTGGTGGGGCAGCCGAACCCTTCTGTGCGCCCTCCATCAACAACCCTCCAGTCGGCTAACTTCATTCGCTGGGTAGGATAGAAATTATGCTTTACGTGTGATAACGTCTTCATTGCACACCACACTACTGCGAAGTATTCTACTATAAATTACACCATGTCATTTTAATTTGGTAGGTAGGTTTGATTTAGGTATTTGTTACTGTTCATTTCCAATTAGTGAACATAAAACTACTAACAAAAGTGATATTCTAATGCTATTGTAAAATGATATTAATTAACGAAGCCATGGTATGCAAAGGTAATATTTTTCGCCAGTGGGTTTTTAATCCATTAGTGGGTAAAAGGTATAGTCGAGTATAAAAGTTCCATAATATTTTATCACAAAAATTCAATACTGTACTTACCTACTTACTGTTAAGATATAAGACCATATTGATAGCGTAAGGAGTAGGTGGTACGCATATTTAAGAAAACTATGTATTATAGGTAAAATTATATTCAGTTGACAATAAACTGTTTCGGTATGATTCAAAAAAGTCGCATTCTATTCTACAGGATGTCCAGGAAATAGTAGGACATACTGCGGGGGGTGTTAGTGATACTAGATAATAAGTTTTTCCTTAAGATATGCTGAAACATCTGTTTCAAGTTAGAGATTTTTCGATATATCGGAAAATTACGCTGAACATAAATAGGTAAGTATATTAAGTTATTTTGGTAGGTATTGATGCTATCACCCCCCGCAGTATGTTGTACTATTTCCTGGACATCCTGTATAATATAATATTATTACTACTCTCATAAGTTACACTTTCTCTCGTGGTTTCGTCTGTGCAGATCTTATTCTGTTATCCCATGGGAACGTTGTTCCTTCATGAAACAACAAATATGTATGTTTTGGTGTTTTATGGAAATATTTGTTGTTTCATGCACCTACCTGTAGAAAATCATTATATTTAACTAATTTGAACTGATGTATCAAACGAGTTAATGGGCCAGATGGTAGGTCCGCTTGTAATGTAATGTAACGAGGTTTCAGCAGCGAAACGACCTTCCGCGGCTGCCCGCGGCCAGGGCGCGGCCGCGGTGCCGGTGTGTCGCCAGTGACGGTAACCTAACCCGTGTGTTCCAGATGGGTGAGCGCGCGCGGCGAGCGGGCGGCGCGCCTGCCGCGGCGGCTCACATGCGCTACACACTTTGGACACCTACCGAGTACACTGTTTTCCGGTGCGTATCTTATACATAGCAGACGTGAATAGTCTTAGAGCGGTTACGCACTACGTCCGATCCGAATTCAATCCGTCTCCGTGAAATGACGGTCCGGAGTAGCCGTAGAACTATTTCTAGGTGATTTACGCACTAGATCCGTCATCCGTCATCAGAGTTCTTTGTGATTTTGATTTCACGGAGACGAATCGGATTCGGATCGGACGTAGTGCGTAACCGCTCTTACGGTCACTTTTATTTTGTCCTATGCTATGATATCTAGCTTGATAAACATCGAGCTTCTCTTTTCATACTTCGTTTCATTTCAAGATAATGTACGACGGATGTGATTGATACGATGCACACAAATAAAAATTCAAATATTTATTTGCATAATTCAAGTAAAATATTATGTTACATTACAGATACACTTAAACCACAATGTAGGAACTCCCATATTTTTTTAGCAAGTATTTTTTTCTGAACGAACAATCCAACAGGTGCCAAATCTATTGAACTAATTAAAATTATAAAATTTGATCCTTTTTATTAAGGGCAAACATACACCCATTTTTAATATATTATTTAAAAATAGATACAAGCTATAAAAATTATTATGAAGAATGATTGTCACAATGATAGTGCCATATGATATGATATAATATTAGCTTAAACAAAACTCCGACATTCATCCGGCCATTGCGGCAAGAAGTCAGTTGTGGGATATCCATTGGCGTCGACGCAGTAGTAGACGTTGCCTACATTCTGGTTGGGTCTGTAATTGCCGTTGGCCTGACAGCTCTCTGTCACCGTCATGCCTCGTTCCGGGAAGTATACCATGGTGTCACGTGCGCAATCTGTTGAAAATGCACACAGGTTAAAGTAGAATTCCTGTGAATACCTTTCTTTTCCTAGTTGAGAGTCAATATGCTAGGATGACATTGGAATGTGGAGAGAACACTCAGCTGTTACTATGATTATGATGGTATCCATATTACTATTAGTTTTCTATTGAAGGTTGAATATTAAATAAAATTGACAATGTTTATAAAACATACTAATATTATATGTATGTACAGTAAGCAGCACATCAACTTACCCTAATCTGTTAAAAAATCTCAATTGAAATAGAACTCTATGCGGTGGACGAATCTGAAAATTAGTTGTAGGAATTTGGCTGATTATTACAATCTATTCGAGTTATACAATCAAGTTAGTCGCAAACAGTCCAGAGACAATAGAAAAAAAAAACAGTTACCAACAAAACATATTTTAAAAACGTTAGTGACAAAAATAATCTTGTTAGACCACAAGTAAGATTAAGGTAGAAACTTGTTATTTTTATGTTGTACGTTGCAAGAGAACTCATAACTTAGTTTTTTCAAAAGTACAATGTAAGTAAGTCTAGAATAATTTCATGACGTTTTCAATCGGAAATACTGCCGCTGAAACTTGAGCGTGTCACTGTGCAATGTTATGAGTCATGTCGTGGCTATGTTAAAATAGTTAAAATCGACGATAATACATAAAAGCCTTTGAATTTATAAACAAATTAGGTATTGAGATTAGCGTCGCTTAAAAGTGTGAATCAGGGTCCCACGGCCCACCGGCCGAGCCCACGTTACCAAAATTGGCTAAGTAGTGTGTGTAATAAACAACAACAAAATTAATAGAAACACGCGGCATCTGCTCTGAAGGAAGACAGCAGTGACGGCACGTATTGATTTGCGACACCTACATAATTATATTTTTGTGTACATATTAGAAGCTAACTAGGTCTTTACTACTCTTACTGTTTTACAAATTTACAATTATATATCTATACGCATTAAATTGCCTAAGGTCATACAGGAACAGGGTCACACAAGAACAAATTCATGACATGGGAACCACTTCATTCGAGTAAACGTTCACACCTAGTTTCTAGCAGTGCAGTGCGACAGCGGCCTTCAACCCTTAACAATTTGCCTCCCGCCTAGTAGACTTATGCAAGTTTAAAATAATATAATTAAATCGAAATATTATAAAATTCTACATGTAATATTTATTTGAATCATGAAAAAATATTTGAATCTCACTGATAAAAATCTTATCTTCCCTAACATTACGAAGATGATAGCTTTGCTTACCTTGTTAGCTTTTAACAATACTTCATTTGCATAAAGAAAGTGTATGATTTTCTTTTTCATAATTAACTTAAACGGTCAAGTGTCGCGGTCTCCGCATTCCAACAGACCCGAGCGAGATGGTTGAATCAATAGGGTTGACTGTACCCACATACATATTTCATATTCGGTACACACATTTATTATCATCTTTCCTTTACTTTATATAATTTTTACAACGTTACTTGATATAAATGTCCTTCGTTCTTTTCCGTAACAGGTAAAACGAACGTAACAGCTTGTTGTTCTCACTTAATCTAAAGAGGCATGCCGTATTTCGATTGGCGTGATCATTCTATTTTATGATGATACATGCTTGTTATAATGTTAAGCTGATACATTTCGAAGGAATGAAATTCTTCTAAAAGCCTATTAAATTTCTAGTAATATTTATAGTTAATTAGCTGCAAAATAAGTTTACAAAATTATATGTTAAATGATAATAACAATAAAAAGCAACTATAAAAAAACATAGTTTGTTTTGTTCAAAACAAAACCATTACATCATAATTATTTTGTAAAAAATCTAGAATATTCTTAGTTATAAGTTTTCGCATTTATGAAATAGTACACTGAGTTTGCAACCCTAACATTGAGATCAGGGTCACGGCCGCTATCCGGTCGGCATGACACAATGCGAATGTGTCTTGGTAACGGTATGCGATGCCCCTATCCCCGCGCCTATCCGATCTCTAATATTCAACTAAGATAATGTTAATAAAATGTACCTTACACAGTCTCATGGTCTTGCATATTGTATTTCACCACAAGCAAACATGGATATACATACATAATATCACAATCATTTAAACTTCAATTTGTTCGATTCTTACTTATCTACTAAATTCTTCCCACCTATTCTGCTAAAATTCTACACTGATCCTATCTTAGGAATCGATCGAACTTTAGTTGGCATAATTTTGCTGAGCGTCTTTCGTTTTTCGTGTAGTTTTAATTTTCGCGAGCACAATAATTAATTTCTGAAGATCATTTATGTGATCTTTAGATTTAGATATTATTGGAAATGAAAAATAGCTTGTCCTGACTTATTAATTATCCTGTCATCAGTTAAATAAAACCTCTAAATAAGTTAATAGGTAGCCATGAACATGATGCTTTTCCTTAAGTTACGAAAGGTATTTTTTTTTCATTGATTTAAACGATTTGTGAAAACATAACATTTATTAAACTTATTGTTATGATAGAATTTGTCGCCATAGTTAGCTTAGAGACACAATTATTACAAGAGTATAACTATAACTTTGTTGCTTATCTGCCGTTAACCCGAACAGTTACGGTTATAGTTACAGTTACAGCTAAAATATATTCGCTCCTTAACTACTATTTATAAGTTGTAAATTGTTTGTGGTATTGTTTGACAAAAGTATAATAATATGGAATATACAATACAATGTCATTATAAATTAATTACATATAACTTTTTCTTGAGACTAAGTAGTACTGCACAACCTTTTTTGACTTAACATTATCATATTGTCGACGTATTATATGATTATGACGCCTATGTTATGCCATTTTATCAATTAGCAGAAAGGCTTATAGCCAACATGATGGTAAGCGGCCACCTATGGTCTATTGCATTAAGGTAGACATCACCATTTAACCAGGAAGTATCTCTAAATGTGCTGCCACACTGTAGGCTCTACGGACTCCTTAGTCTCATTTTAAGTGGACCCTACATTAATAGTGCCTATGAAATAAATCAAATTGTACTTACTGCAATTCATGCCTGTCATTTCAGTTGCTACCACTTGCCATGAACCCAACATTTCGCCCTCTCGACCAGTACAATAGGCTCTGGAAAGCATACATAAATTTTACTTTTAGAAGCTATTATAAATAATTAATTAATAAATTAATTTTGGGCTAATTTTGGGAATAATTTAATATCATATTTCCAAGTAAGGTATAGGTAACGTAAATTTAGTTTCATTTTAATTGTAGCAATTTGTATGTTAACGGATAAGTTATATTTTAACATAATATACTTACATTCCATTTCTAATTTGATACGGTCCATAGCTTCCGTCGTAGTCGCAGAATGTTGTTGAATCCCCTAAAAAGTTGGTGCCATGCTCCGATTGCTCCCGGTGTATAGCAGCTAAAGCGTGAACTGTACTTTCACATCTCCTTAAATAGT
Source organism: Mecyna flavalis (assembly GCA_949319885.1). Taxonomy (NCBI): domain Eukaryota; kingdom Metazoa; phylum Arthropoda; class Insecta; order Lepidoptera; family Crambidae; genus Mecyna; species Mecyna flavalis. The sequence goes on from OX439439.1 coordinate 6,747,443, forward strand.
TCTCTCCTATTGCCGTGGAACTGTCTGTGAAAGTATGTCAATTTTTTAAATGGACCAAACGCATACCTTTGTTAATAAACAGTCGTATAAATTATTTATCATTAACGTCCCTGTTTGTCACCTTCGTTTTAATCTAGATTGATATCAACCTGTGTTATGAGTGAATCATTTTAAGGTGTGATGCATAAGTCTGTTATTCTTGTTGATTTTCTGCTTTCACAATAAAATGCGGAAAGAGTAAGATAACTCACAGCAAGGCAGATGCCTCATGTCGTCCTCGGGCACCGGCCCGGCCGTGGGCTGGCCGGTTTGCGGGCGGGCGCACCAGCACATGCCGTCGTCGCATTGCAGCGGCTCGTAGTCTCCAGAGGGCGTGCAGTGAAGGGTTATGCCTCTAGTTTCAGATGCCTCTAGCTCTGCTCTGCGTCTGCTGCATGCTAGAATAAAAAACATCGAATATTTTATTCTATTCAATAACGCTTTCTTCTCACAAGATCAGCATTAAACTACTCTGTATAGTCGAGTCTATGCTTTATATTCATTTGTTTATAGTGTAATCTGACAGTTACATACACGTCATTTTGATAATTTGTTGTATTTTCGTTTTATATCTTGTAAAATTATTGTTATAGTGTTATCGTCGTTTTTAATTTACATTTTGTTTGTGATTTTCTGTGTAATCAATTTGATTATAAAGTCTTAATTTGTGTTTTTAAGTTAAAAATTCGAGTTAATAAATTCTCTGAATGGTTGATGATTCTGGAAAAACAATTTTATTTAAAACGCAATGGTTTCCGTGTGATTAATGCGTGAGAACAACTTAAGAATACTATGATAAATTAGTAATATAATCGCAGAAATAGAAAACAATAAAAATCCACATAATGCACGTTCAGGTATGTTGGGTAGTTGTACTGGATAACCGATTGAAGATGTCTCGGAATATTTACATAATATTTACCACAAGTCATTTCGCTGGCTTCGCTTCTCCACATTTGTCCAAATATTCTGTTCCCTCGCTCATCTGTGCAGAAACACCTGTGTTGTGTAAATATAAAATGTGAAAAGGTAGGACATACATTCATTACATTTTAATGTAAAATGCAATACCTAATCCTACTTCCTACTAATATTATAAATGCGAAAGTCTGGAAGTTTTGATGTTTGGATGTTTGTTTGTTCCTCAATCACGCCTAAACGGCTGAACGGATTGAGATGAAATTTGGCACACATATAGTTTATAACCCGGATTAGGATATAGGCTATAAAATTCCTACGGGAAACGTGGGACTCAAGACTAAAGCGTCCACTACCCACTAAACTCCCCCGGTTCCCCTTCACACCCGATTGGGACGAGCCGGTGCCAGCGTTAGCTAACTACTGAACCCATTTTAATAATTCTTTCACTGTTGGAAAGCTACACTATCCCCGGTGAACATAGGGACTTTTGATCCCGAAAATGAGGGGGGAAGGGGGGATATTTGAAAAAAGATTACGCGCGGGTGTAACCGCGGGCGGAAGGCTAGTCAAATATAAATATAAAAAGATATTTTTTGCCTATAAAGGGTTTCCGTTTTATTATTTAAGTTGTATATTATATTAAGCAGTTTTGCCCACTTTTTTATAGGATAATATTGCTTGAGCCTGACATAAATTATTTAATCTCCTGAGTACCTATATTAAACTTACAAGCTTCAAACTAAAGAAAAAAACAAATAAAATATTGTATACTGAATGAATACCTTCAGATTTCAGTAATAATAATTTAATTATGTAAATGAAATTAAGATTTAACGCATGGTTCTGAACAAGAACAATAGCATTTCTGATCTAAATGTTTTCGAGGCGTTCATCATTTCGAGTGACATATTGTTTTTCTTTGTTAAACTTGTCGTCATTTTGATATATAAATACTCTTCAATTATAAATAATTATAAAGGCCACTGGCTCGTCCCTCTTCAGGTGTGGGAAACTGGGGAAGGTAGTTTAATAAGTAGTAGGACGTACGCGTTGGTCCGGAGTTAGTTCTGAATGGAGCCTAGAAGTATTCTCCTCCTTAAAAAGGATACAATTGGCAAACGTACCTTCCCGTGAACCTGTCTCCACTGCATTGAACGGCAGCAAAACGTCCATCGGGGAGGCAGTTGGACGGAGATGTACATCCCGTTGGAGGTGTAACTTGAAAATAATAAAACAATTAAAAAGTAATGTTTTAAACTTAGCATTGAGTAGGTGGTACTGTGTTTATCATATAAACTCTTAAGTTAAAAATATTTGGTAACCTGTCGAATTAAATATTGAATAGGTATAATATGGCATTAATAAACCATTATTAGGTTTAAAACTTTAAATCGACCTTCAGCTGCTAATTTTGACAATTAATTAGGCACGAGTGATCAGGCTCAGGACCTCGTTCTTTCTGCGATTTGGAGGACCACCTCCATAGGAACCATCCTACAACTCACGTCTAGTAGGATATTTTTGAAACTATTTCCCAAATTCATAATGAAGTTTGGTCTAGTCTCATGCCGAGCGCGGGGCGGCTCCTTCCTAATTAAAGCAACAATTGTATTGATTGTGTAAAGTTTAACCTTTTGTGGATGTAGATAAAAACAGAACAGGATATTTTGTAAACGTAATCGTGCAATATTATAATGATCGTGCGGTTCGAAGTTCTATACAGTGTGTATATTTTTAGCGATCCTTATGTAGTCTTAATGTGCCTATTACTGTAATGAAGGAAAAAGATATCCTGGCCTGTCGGGTAGATTTCGATTTTTGTAGCTAACAATCACATCAATTAAAGGGCTAACACACGAGTAATAATGGAGAAGAACGACTACCAATTTTGGTAAAGAGTAGTCGTTATTTGCTCCAAGTATTGTGGCATTGATGGAAAGTAACTATTTGGCGATCAACACATTAAATTAGCTTTCTTTCATTCTTTTAAATTATGGTTTAGTTAATCCTAACAACATATTGCAGTGCCTTATAATTTAATTATCTTTGTCAACCTCATTACACTTTGTACACCACTCATTACACCACTCACCTGGTGGAGAAGGGCTTGGTTGTTGGCATCCTGGACAACATCCAAAAATATGACTGTTTGGAACTAAAACCTGGGTTCCAAAACAATCATCCTGTGAAAAATCTGTTACACATACTTGTGCAATTTGACATGTGTTGGTTTGGCTATTCACTCTCCCGTAAAACATCGATAAACACGTAAAAATAGTTAATTTCGTTATCATTTTAATAAAACGGAGGAAATAAACTTTTAAGTTGATTTACCAATGGAATGAAACTTGGAACTAACGAATGATACACAATAATTACTAATTGAATTCTTATCTGCGACAATCTTATCTTCGTACTTCGCTTCAATAGGAATAATAGATTATGTATAATTGTCGCAGGCGCACGATCAAATTCGTCTTTTGATTAACGACCCAGAGTCGAAACTACATAGGCATAACCATGATGGAATTGTAGGGTAGTTGAGTATGTACGATTCACGAAAGATGACCACAAATTAATGGCAATTGACTGCGTATACAAACTGAAAAAAAAGCCAAAATAATATTTTTATGTTATTAAAGTTGAGATCAAAATTCAACAACGTAACCTTGTAAAGGCGGGCATGAAATAATACATTTTTCTTTTTATTAGAAGTTTTCATATTTTATTGTAATGAGTAATTTTATTTTACAGACTGAAGACTAAGAACCTAATAGACGTCAAATAATACCTACTGTAAAATAAAACATGTCCGCATCTCCAAAGAAACTCTAAAAATGCCATCTGTGCAGTGGTCATCTTTCGTAAATCGTACTACCTATACTATCAGCAAATTCATTAATCAGCGGTCACAGGACAGTTTAAAGAAATCGAGATCAACATCTAGGCAATTAAAGAATCATGTGTAAAAAAATTATAAATTGTGCTTAAACGTTTAACCCATTCCGTTGGTAAATATTCCTATAAACGCATATTCATAAAAAAATTAGAACTGACTCAAAACGATTAGGATAGATGTGTTTTTTTAAATTCTTTAGAGGTTTGTTAACCCTTTCAACGCCAATGTCTGATATATCAGACAAACCATGAGGTTTGTTAACCCTTTCAACGCCAATGTCTGATATATCAGACAAACCATTTTCGTGCCCACCACGCCAATGACTGATATATCAGACAAAAAAACAGGATCAAAAAACGTTGTATTTTTACTTGCCTGAATGAGTTGAGTATAACTTAATAATTTTTTGGATTTTTTTTTTATGGTCGTGGTGGCGTTAGGGGCACCATTTTCGGAAAAAAGCGTGGCGGGGAAAGGGTTAAGAAATTAAAAAAGGAATAGAGATTATAGAGATAAGGTATATAGTGATTTTTAATCTCATGACAAATGGGTTTAAAAAATTGGCATCGCTACTTTTAGTGTTTGGATAAGGAAATAATCGTTATCAGCGCTATCGCTATCTCAAGCTAAATTACGCGGAGAACAATCAAGTTGGGTCGCGGACGCGCCGCGCGCGCCAGTGCCCGTCCCGAGCGCGCTTCACCTGCGCTGCCGTGCGTACTTCGCACACTGCTTATCGCACTTTATCATTTCTTATAACCGCGTCCCATTTATTATTTTCAACTCATGATTGTGTGCGTTTATTTACTTGACGTTTTTTTTTCTTTCAGATCGGATTAAAGCGGGCCTACCCGGGTAGCATGGAGGAGTGTAAGAGAAGAAACTCAGGCACTAAAGTTTCTAAAATCGCTAATATATTTCAAGGAATGCCGTCGAAAGAGGAAGAAGAAATGCGCGGCAGTGACGTGACGGTGGTCAGGACCGAGAGCCATCTTGCGCGGTTCAATACTGCGAGGGCTCTTTTTGAAAAATTGGGAGAAGAAAACCGTGGCTTTAGAATTGAAAAGTCGCCATCAGCGGCTGCCAGTTTTGCAGGAACACGAGGCGTTCCACCTCCAGCGCCCGCGCGGTCTCGCTCCAGTTCTGCTGGGTCGGTGAGCCCGCCGCGACGCATCATAACGCCGACGCCGACTGTGGTGCCGGCTATCAACGGCGATCGTCTGGCGAATGGCGCTGCGCCGCCGCCGCCCAAACCGGCAAAACCAAGCGTTTTACCTAAACCAGAGAAGCCAGACAGAAGATTTAATAAAGAACTAATAGAAAAACAAAGAAATTGGACAGCTCATTTTAACAAAACTCGCCAAACTCGACATGAGCACGAAGCTAAATTGGATTCGAGATATGCAAGTGGTTATCAAGACAGAAAATCACCGGAAGTGGCTGAGAAGTACGTTGTGCCGTCGCGAGTGTATTCTCCCCCATTATCTCCTTGTGCTGGTGACACTCAAGTGGAACGTCCAACCACTCTTCCTGCTAGTTTAGTTAATAGAAGTATACCTAGTGCAAAATCTCCTAGTCCTGTGAAAAATGTTGCTCCTGTGTCACCTTTAACTAGGTCGAATAACTCAGTGTCACCCACCGCGAAAACGGAAATTCCGTCACCTGCTGTAAGAAAAGAAAATATATCTTCACCTATAAAATTGCATACAGAGAGTGTCTCACCTCAACCAGAAATTGCTGAAAGAGTGTATCCGAAGACAAGAACGTCTATTACTCCAGAAATCGAAAATGAAGGACTTTCGGGCACAGCATCTCATAGAATGTCCGATTATATGCAGTCTCCGAATTCGTTGTCTAAATCAAATGAATGGAAATCCCCTTCGCCAACTTCTTCGGCGCCAGTGCCATCTGCGGTAGATCCCGCTCCTAGATATAAGAAATCGCCACCGTCACCCCCACCTAGATCACCAAAGTCGCCGCTGCAATCACTGCCTCTTGAAGATAATCGCCTAGCCCGATTAGACAGCCCTGAACCTTCTAAAACACCTTCCCCGGAAGAAAAAGGCATAGTTACGAAAGTTGAAGATGTTTCTAAAGATGTCTTAATTCAGTCGCCAAAATCAAATAAGTCTCCTACACCGTCTCAAATTTATGAAGAAGAATCAAAAACAAGTAATGATCAGGACCCGCCAGCTTCGCTAAGCCCCGATCGCTATAACGTGAATCAGATTTCTCCGAAACCATCGGAAACTACAAGCGAAGATGACGGTTATGAGGCAGTGCAATATGATGCAGATTGGGAAGAAAAATCTAAAAGGCGTTCCTCGACGCCTGAATCACCTATAGGGACGACAGAAATCGACGAAACGAGCCGTCGATCTCTGCTTGCTTCTCCGTTGGCTTCTCCTGTGCATCACCATGTGTATTCTTCACCTCCACCGTCGCTCCATACTTCATCTTCGCCGGGTATGTTCATTTTATTTATCCTTATCTTTATTTATACACTATTTTCGTGATACCCTAATTTAATATGTTTATTCTACCGAAACCTATATACTAATGTCTTATCGGCTTTGGTGTTTTATCTTCGTTTATCTTAAAGCAACGCTAGATTTCAAATGCTATACGTGTATAATTTTGCTAAGAATATTATGATAATCACTCTTATGAGAATTATTCATATTGTGAAAACTTCGTACACATTTAGAATTTTTCGTCGTTTGCCATTATTTCCATTGTTAATCGAATTCTAACCCGTTTAGTCCAGTGCCACATAAGTATTGCAAAGGCAACAATAACGTAGGTATGTGGTTATTATATGTAGTAATAATTACTACATAATCTACCTACTGGTTCTATTTTTTATGTGGTTATATTGATTTTATATAATTTTACGTGTAGAATTTTAATTTTGTTCTATTATTTACAAATACATATAAAGTTTGGTTAACTTCATTAAACTTTTTCCGTATCTATATCGTGGGAAGTAAATTATCCTAAGAAGTTTAGTGGGCGGCGATTGACGTACGTTTGGCCGTCTCGTGGTCGACGGGTTCAATGTAATATTGAGGAAGTCAAGGTATTTGAGTCGTTGTGAGAGTTGCGAGTCGATCCCGATTTAGATGCTCCGGCGCCGCCGCCTCCGCCGTCGCGACGCAGTAACCCGAGCGACGTGGTCCTGCGCGCAGTGCGCTCCCTTTCATTTATTCCTTTATTTCGCATCATTAACTAGGACATCCGTTTTAACAACTGCATTGTTCGTTCAAGACGCGTTACTGTATCTGTGTAGTCTCTGCAGCGCTTGTCTGTTTACATTATTACGCGTGTGTGCGTGACTTGTTCGCGTAGATAATTTTCTTTGGTATGTTAACAAAACATCAAAATAAACTCGCAGCTTCATTCGACTGCAGCGTTGGAAGTTTGTGAGTCTATGCAAATTCTTCCTTTGTCCCACCTATTTTTGGGTTAATGTTTCCCCTTAAATAGAAAAAATACCTAAAAAATTTAGAATTTCTTGGTGTACATAGATAGATTGTTACTTTACTTCTAGTAACATACGCTTAATCATTTTGCATTCTTCTCACTGAAAAAATGTCTCGATATTAGTAAACATTAAATTGTACTCGTTACGCTTTCTCTTCATTGGTTGAATTTTTCTTGACAAGACGCTGTTATCATCATCATCATCATCAGCCTGTGATAGTCCACTGCTGGACATAGGCCTCTCCAAATGCTCGCCACGCCGATCGGTTATGCTCCCCCAAAATAATTGACTCTAAGCTCTACTTTAAATTGAAACGTGACCTGCCCACATAATGTTGATTATTTTGTCTGGTATTTTTGTAGACGCATAAATTCACCGTCTAGTTACTTTGCCAAGTTCTATAACGCTTATCTATCAAGGCGTTTGTTTACAAGGTACACCGAGTAGTTCATCGACTTTACAGTCGTAAATTTCACTTATACATTATGGATTCCTTTAGGTTGACTTTCAAAAGTGTATCTATCTATAATTATCTTATACCGATACAAAATTGCTGGGTGTTGATGTTGAAGTGATACGTTTGGCTTTATCATGAGTAAAGCATAACGTAAACAAAATAAGTCGTGTGGAGCTGAAGGTGCGCGTGAGTGTGACCGGCGTGGGTTTGCGGAGCAGTCGTCGATGGCACGGTGATGCGCCGCGCGGGCGAGCTGCCGCCGCGCGCGCTGCCCGCTCGCGCCCGCTCACCATGCGCCTCTGTGGATGCTGCCTCGGTTAGTCCGATTCGCCGTTGTTTCCCGATACCTATGCTTTCTGGATTGTGGATTTCCTTTCGACGGTTTTCTTGTTTTATGCCTTTGAACACATGGCTGCCCGGTTTATTGTGGTAATTAACCTATTTTGAAGTCGAGTGACCGCGGATTCATCGCTTCATTTTATTTGCATAAGACCAGCAAATAATTTATAGATAAACATCAGCGTTCTTAAAAATTCTTCGTACACAAACGTACAAAATTGTACTTGCAAGTGCAATGGAATTGGTAGCCAAACTTATGAATGGGCTATTTTAAGAAGTGTATTTAATGTAGGATGAATAGAATGAATGTAACCAGAAATGTTTGCGTTGCTTGATATAAGAAATATCTATTTATGAAATATCTACTGTAAACAAGCATATCTAAAGTGAATGAAGCATAGAATAAGTATTTAAATTAATTTATGGTTCATAAATAGTCTACAAAAAATATATGTGCAATATTGTCCAAGCATAATGATATAATTTTTGAATCTTCACTAGATGTTTTGTGATGTTATCAATATGAGTGGGTCGTTTTACTTACACATTCAGAACATTTGGGTGACCGGTCATCGCCTATTTGGGAAGGTCGTTCTCGTTGATCAGTCCAAAACGGTCAACCAAAGCTTTTATACATACAAATTAATGATCAACTTAGTAAAGATTTTGTAGTTGTGAACTTGTGACTCAAAATATTTTGAACGAAATAAATGGTTGCACGCTTTGAAGACAATATTTGGGTACATATTTCACTGATTGCCCTTTACCGCTTAAAGTCGTGCAATTGGGTTCAAAACCCTTATCCTAATTTATGATCAACAACAACTATTATAAGTTGAAAACTATTTAGAAACTACCATGAAAGTGTTTATTCTGGACTAATCAATCAGGCATCCCTATTAACGATATATTCTGCTTAAACACACCCTTAAACTTTATTGCTCTAATTGATTGTTTATAAACACGATTAGAATTTTTTATAACATTATACAAATTCTTTATTTGCGTTCGTGCATCGCAGACATGAAAAAGCATGGTTTAAAGAAATAAAATTAACTTAAACTACTAAGTTGTATGTACTAACATACGAGAACAAACCCGTCAGCTATTTAGGTAAAGCATCAAATTTGGTCTACAAACTAAAGAACAGTTTGAGTAAAATCTGAAATGAAAATAATCTATGTACTAATTAATGGATAAAACATTTTTATTTGGTAGCGTTGATACAAGAGTTACATAAAGTGGCATTTTAAAACAATACTTATTAATGAGATTTTATGAGAAACTGCATGTTTTAAGCTTGATAAGAAACAAATTGTAAACAAACATGGCGATGAAAAAGAGTAACTGTCGAGTTTCTTGCCGGTTCTTCTCGGCAGATGACTGCATTCCGATACCGGTGGTAGAGTCACTCTGTAATTGACGATTCATAAATACTTGATACAAGTTTACATGAATAAAGAATATTTTGATTTTGATTTTTTGATTTTGATAATGCTATCTTTGTTAGCAATTTTTATTTATTTATCTGAAAATTTGCAAGGTACATATTATCTATTGTGATTTGCGATATCTATCAACATTGAACAATTGATTTTTGTAAAAAACATGATTTCCAAAGCAAAAGAAATTAATTACTCATCGCTCAGAAGTTTCCGCGTGAAGGAGTATTGTATTGTCCTCATAAAGTATATTTGTAAATCTAGCTTAGCTTAATATTATATTATTATAAACAGGGTGTCCGAAAAAGAGCGTGCCAAACTTAAGGAGATGATAGACTAATGTATGACCATTTATACAAAAAAAATCACTTTAGTAAAAGTATAACCATTTCAGAGATATGATTTTTTTTTATGTTTATTTTAAAATCCCCAATTTTGAGCCTACCTCTTGTTGTTGTGTGTACAAATGAGCAGATATTTTTCTTATTCTTCTTGTCAAATATTCTCGAAGAATTGATCAAGAAAGTTAAATTTTCTTAATTATTTAAGGGAAACTTGAGAAAAAAATATATTATTTTATTTAATTTTTATGAACAAAAATAATTTCTTCAACTTTGGCCTTCAGTGGTGAAAAAAAAAATTACTGGCCTGCTGCTGCACATTACATAAATAAATTACTTGCTTAATGGAGATTTTAGAAAGGTATAATACTAATCAAGAAATCTGTTAAAATATAAGTAAAAAGTATTTTTATGCCCAAAGGGCTGATTAGGATGAAAAGTTTAATGTATTAAATGTTTGATCTTTATACAACAAGAATATCTTGTACACACAGCAACAAGAGGTAGTCTCAAAATTGGGGATTTTAAAATAAACATAAAAAAAAAATTATATATCTGAAATGGTGATACTTTTACTAAAGTGATTTCTTTTTGTATAAATGGTCATCCATTAGTTAGTCTATCATCTCCTTATGTTTGGCACGCTCTTTTTGGGACACCCTATGTATAAATTTCAGTCAAATTGAGTCGAGTATTTATAAAAACTTGACTCAATTTGACTGTAATTTATTAACAGTGGTTTGCTAAGTACCGACATCATGATGATGAAGCTAATGAAACTAATAATGACATCCTCTAATAAACAAACATAAAGCTAATCTTCCGTTTAGGCGCATAATGTTAAAAGCGCAAAATGTTAAGCCCTCGCAAAATGGTAAAAGAGCAAAATGTTAAAGGAGCAAAATGGTAAAAGCGCAGAATGGTAAAGGAGCAAAATGTTAAAAGCGCACAATGTTGAAAGAGCAAAATGGTAAAAGCGCAGAATGGTGAAAATTTCAGTTGTATAGCTATATAGCTGCTAGGATGATGTGAATTAAGACTTCCTAATAACAGAAATATAATAAAAGGTAAACTGTTTTTGGTAAAACATATTTATTTTCAAAATCAAATAATCGACATTCATGATATCACCAAAACGAAATAATAATACAACAACACATTATCTCATTATATAAATGTTATAATATTGTATTAATTATAGGATTGTTATATTATTAACAATATATTTATAACAATATAGTTATTAGGAAGTCTTAATTCACAAAAATGTACATAATAATATTATTATCATCCTAGCAACTATATAGCTATACATCTGAATTTTTACCATTCTGCGCTTTTACCATTTTGCTCTTTCATCATTGTGCGCTTTTAACATTTTGCTCCTTTACCATTCTGCGCTTTTACCATTTTGCTCCTTTAACATTTTGCTCTTTAACCATTTTGCGAGGGCTTAACATTTTGCGCTTTTAACATTATGCGCCTAAACGCTAATCTTCACAGTTATCATTTTAGTAGAGTGTTACCAATTATAAAGGAAATTAAAAATATAATATTTGAATAAAAAATCATTTGTTGTGTTTGTATGTTATACATAATATGACCGTGTGTTATCGACTGTTTGATCGAGTACGTGATTTCGCGCAAATATTTGAATTGAGGTATTTATTAGAGTTGTTATTGTTTTAATTTGAAACGTGATCTGCATTAGTTAATTATCTGTTATGCGATAATGCACAATTACGGCCGAGTTGTGCTAGCTCGGCGCCCTCTTTCAGTAGTGCAAACCTAATTTCTAATAAACGTTTCGGTCGAGTGTGCCCGAGCGTTAATTAGTAAAGTAGATGTGAGCGTTTATGCAGCTCTCGCCGATGCACGATGCTGTGGTCGCGATCGCGTGATCGCTCCATGCAACGGTCAGTGCAAATTCATGCTTTGCATAGCCTATTATAAATCTTTAATGCTTCGATTATCTTCAAGTTCTACTATTCCTATTCAAATACCTCTATATAAAGTTATTTACCGAGCAAAATCTTCTTCTGATATCTTAATAAATAATTCAGACATTTAAAGGGTTGTTAAAGATGACATGCTTTTAAAAGATTTTGAAAATTTGGGAAGTAGGAAGTAGAACAATGAACCTAGGTACCTATATTTGTTTGTGGCGTTTGTTTCGGTTCTTATGCTATACCTCAGTCAGGTATACTAATCGAGAATCAGAAGAGCTTGCATTATATCAACACACGCATTCTGAACGAAAGGAAACGCAAAAAACAAAATCTAACAAGCTTGAATGAGCAGCTTAACTAATTTAAATATTTAACATCTACTACAGATTTGTACTACTAAAACGTTTATTTATATTAACTACCTGAATGTGCGCCACCTGTGTGGTGCCGTAGCCGTAGAGTGCTTTTAAAAATAGCCTAACTCATTAGCCTGAATTTGCTGTGGATACTATTTCATATAAACTACCACTTGATGAATGAGGCTTCATCCAGGACTCGAAAAACTGTAAACATACTAAGGAAATGTTTATAAAGCGTAGCTGATCGCACTCCCCTGCCCTGGTGTAGGTTACTTCGTTTTATTGGTCAGCAAATTTCCCCGTTGTGGATTAAAACATAAAAGAAATTTAATTACTCATGGTTTATTTTAACGTCATAATATTATTATTTCAATTTATGTTTGAGATAAATACGGCAAAAGTATCGACACTGGGACAAACACGACATAAATTGGATTTTAAAATGTTGTTTGATACTAATATTTCTATTATGACTTACGAACTGGCGAGGGTATTGGTAAAATCTAGTTAAAATTTTGTTTAGCTTGAAGTGAGGGTGAAGGGTAGACAAGTGCCCTGCCTTGCACCATCCATAAATCTGACTGCTAACAATGATCTGGTGATGTTCTGTTGTCAGTGGGCGGAGGTCGCAAGTCGTCGGAGGCGGAGGAGACGCCGGTGCGGGGCGGATCGCGCGCGTCCAGCGTGTCGGACGAAGGCGGGTTCAACGAGCCCTCGCCCGAGGTGGTGGCGCGGCTGCGGCCCGCCGACTACCGCGAGCCGCCGCCGCCGCCGCTCACGCGCGACGACCGCGACGCGGAGCGCGCCCGCTCCGATCCGGATACGCTCTCGGTCTTGCAACAAGTATGTATCTGCCCTCTTCCTTGCATCAATTATTTAACAATAGTAAATAACGTTGCTGACACAATTGCTGGCATGCACATGGTGCAGCGGCCGACAGATGGGTCGGTCAATTGACACAAGGCAACCGCCCGTCCCTTTCGGGTGTGATGGGGAAACCAGAGGGTTTTAGAGTGGTAGTGGTGCTGGTGATGAAAGTCTTTAGTTCCAAGTCCCTGCCAGCACATAAAAGCATTCTCCTACGAAAAAGATATGGTGCGGTGGCAGATGAAAGTGTTTATTCAATAACCAATGCCAATAGGATTTTCAAGAGCTGTATTAATTTATGTTTAACTACAAATACTATTAACCCATGCTAAAGTATATAATAGTACAACAACAACAAGGAATCTTACTGAACTACAGATCCAAATGTTTTTCATTTAAATTGGTTAAAGAGACTTCACAATTGAAGTCTTAATCTGTTCTTGCATGACCAATTGAGTCGTGGCACTTGTTCTCAATTATTTATAATTGAGCTTTGTGTTATTTCTCTAAATGAAAGGGCTGATATCTACGAAGATACAATATTGATTGTATATTGTAAATTGTGATATTCCAGGACTCGGGCGTAGTAGTGAGCGAGGCGAGCCAGGGCTCCATAGAGGTGCTCGACAAGTCGACCACTAGCCAATGGAGCGTGTCGGAAGCGGAGAACGCGTCGGGCGAGCCGCGCGCGACCGACGCGGCCGACGGCGCCGACGCGCCCGACGCGCGCTGGGACGACGCCGACAACAAGCAGCCCGACAGCATGACTCCGGATGAAGCTGAGATACTGCTTAGCTCCAGGTAACGTTGGTAATAACTCTATAACGCTGTTTTGGTCTTATTTCTGCGGCAGAACCAAAAATGCTCATGAAAGACAATGGTAAAGTTGGCTCAAATCAGTAGAAGCATTTTACTGGTTTTTTCAATACCGATAATTCAATTAATTCTGCGAGGACTCATGGTAGACTGACCTTGCTTACACAGACTAAGCATATAAAAAAAAAATAAACCTTTGTTACGCAGAAATAAAACCAAAACCGGACACTGGTTACATGGTTTTTATTGTATATCTTCTATTTTATTACACTTAAATGTGCATTCAATCCATTAACTGATATTGTTGATGTATTCTCTACATTAGGAAGAACCTATCTTTGTATTTTGGTTAAATGTATTGTGGCTATCTTTTTATGCTATAAAGTTTTATGTCGCAAATCCTATCCTTTTCTATTTCGCCTGAGCCGTATGCCACTTCTTCTTGTACTTTGACTTTTAAATTACATACTTTTATATGTTGTTAGTCTAGTAGAATAAGACTACTGTATGCTATTAATTTCTTTTTAAATATCCATTTTTATTATTTGCATGCTGCCTGTCCGCACATCGCTTCATTATTGCCTGATCTGATCACATTTGCAGCATTTTGGAGAAAAAACTTAGGTAAGATATTCTATAGAAACTGTTCGTAATTTGTGACCCTTCTTGTACTTTATCCGTTGTATCTTATTTAATATGTTCTGTATTTCTTTTTCTTTGTAATAAGTATGCAAGTTGTGGTTAAACTAAATGTTTTGATCGTATTTAGTAGTCACTAGCTATAAGTCTTACATCTTCATATAATTAAAGTTTGTCCAAATATCCATAAGCAACTCAAGAGTCAATCTCAAAAATGTTTAAAGTCTTACATCTTTACATAATCAAAGCTTAGACCAAATATCCAGCAACTTAAGAGTCAATCTCAAAAATGTTTAAAGTCTTACATCTTTACATAACCAAAGCTTAGACCAAATATCCATCAACTCGAGAGTCAATCTCAAACAAATTTGTATGCTTGTTTAATTTTCTCATTTATATCGCAGTTATTGAGGATATTAGGGATGTCACAAGAGGCTCTTCTAATATTGGCTATAATGTGTGGCGTGATTGTTATTGCAGGCAAGAAGCTCTGCTGTCGGACGAGCAAGCGCAGGAGATCGTGGCCATGCTGTCTCCGCACACGCTGCCGCACGACAATGGCGTTTCGCTCAACGACAGCTACCAGTCCGTACTCTCCTATGAGAGGTATGTTATGTATGCTAGAAGGCGTAGGTCGTAACTTATTGTGATTTTTTATACCACTATAACTGCGCTAAAGCCCATGCCTCTCCAATTGAGCTCTAGAAAACTTACTTACTAACGGAAAGATAGCATCCCACTTGAGCTCAAGTGATAC
Organism: Mecyna flavalis; assembly: GCA_949319885.1. NCBI lineage: Eukaryota > Metazoa > Arthropoda > Insecta > Lepidoptera > Crambidae > Mecyna > Mecyna flavalis. Next base: position 6,762,752 of record OX439439.1, read on the forward strand.
CTCTCACAAACAGAGACATAGCACCCTGGCCCGACCCGCTTCTCTTCCCCATAGCCCTTCACCCTCCTACTTCCAAGCATCTAAGACCTACTCGCAGATTACTTACCATCAGGTTACTGCTTTTTAGAAAAAAAGGGAGACCCCTATTTAATATAAAAAAGCACAACGGTTATGAAACCACAGTAAATTCAAATACTGTAGTCTTCTGTAAGGTGGAATAACTTCCGAAGATTCACTACGTTCTACCTCTTTTAAAATGGCTGCCTTGATCGAATTCGTCTGCAGCACTAGCTAAAGCTAAATTAATGGCATATTGAATTTGTTATTTTCCAGTATGCAGTCAGTGGACGAGAGCTACGAGTTCGTCTCTCTAGAGGCGGACAACGGCATGGCGGGCGGCGACCGCAAGCAGCCAGAGGTGGGAGCGGGAGCGGGCGCTGCGGCGGGAGCGGAAGCGGCAGCGGAGAGCGAGGGCGGCGTGTTCGAGCAGTACCCGCCGCAGCCGCTGCGCGAACTCGGCGAAGAGAACGGGATACATTATTTTGAAGATGGACACTTCTACACTGAAGTATGATTATGTTTTTTTAAATCTGTGATTCTTTTAGTGTTTGCGAGTAGTTTTCTTTACTAAAACTTATAGTAAAAAAATGGTCTCTAAAATAATTTTTTTTTTAAAGAAAATGAAAAAATTTCTTTTATCTCGCAAAAAAAACCTAGTTGCTGTTAGATGGATTATTGCTTTATCTAATAAGCAACAAAAAACTTACGTCAATAGGTATTTAAAAGTGTTGCATAAAATTAATCTGTATTTAATAGAACACTCCATTGTAGTTTCGGACAAAGTAATATTACAACATCTTTTTTCATTTTTACAGGTGGCTGGCCTTCCGCCGATCGAAGAAGACGAAGATGATGATTATTATCCGCCGGTCTTCGTAAAGAAGAGCTCCAAAGTAAAATTCAGGTATGCGTACTCCTTAAAATCTCTCAAAATCAAAGCCAAGTTATTTTAGCTTACAACATTAATACAGTGAAAAACATTGGTCTAACTGGTCAGACAAAACTAATTGATGTTATTATTTAATCCGGTAAGGTGTTCATAATTCAGTTATGTAATCGGCTCAGCGATCCGTGGTGGATTGCCTTCAAGCACTTTTTACCTTTAGGCTGCGTCCCCAGTAGGCAAACTGTTAGCGGCAGACTGAGTTTGCGGCTTATCGATTTGGTACGCCTTTCCATATATTACAAATGGAGTACCACAGTTTGCTAGTTTTGCGCTTACTGTACTGTACGCAGTTTGCAGCGTTACGCGCGCCGACTATCTCAGTGAGCGGCCGACTCGTAGTAAAACCGGTTCCAGTTGGCGAAAATTTATCTGAGTTTTCGGCTCACTCAGTCTGCCGCTAACAGTTTGCCTACTGGGGACGCAGCCTAAGTCTTGTCTTGGTCGATCCATCCGGTCGAATTGTTTTGCTACATTAATTGTGTAAATTGTGTTGTAGCTGCGACCCGATGCGAGTATTCTCGACACACTCGGTGCGCGAGTACGACCGGCGCAACGAGGACGTGGACCCGGTGGCCGCGTCCGCCGAGTACGAGCTGGAGAAGCGCGTCGAGAAGATGCACGTGTTCCCCGTCGACCTCGTCAAGGGCGCCGACGGGCTCGGCCTGTCCATCATAGGTCTGTATACATTTGCAACAGTTGGAACTGTAAGGGCCATTATCAAGCGTTCCTGCTATCTAAACTTACTAAACCGCAAAACCATACATGGAAAATCATGTATTGTATAGACCGACAAACTTCTGTTCCGGTGGCGGCGTCGCTACTGTCGTTGTAGTACTGTCATTAAATATCGTTTTGCCTGACATTTCACGTAGTTCCAATTTTGGCCACCGGAACAGATAAGTTTGTCGGTATATAACCCCTTTAATAAAAAGTATAAAAAAAATATATAAATCAAAACATATCTATGTATACGTTTACAAAACTAAAGTCACGAGCACCATTGAAAGAAATTGGGTTTCAATGGTTAAGAGCTAGTTCAGACACGGCGGGAACCGCGCGATTTCAGAATCGCATGGAAATCGCGGGTCTTATTTGTATGAGTTATTATAATCGTTCAGACATAACCGCGACATAACTCATTCCATGCGATTCTGAAATCGCGCGGTTCCTGCCGTATCTGAACTAGCTAGAACTATATCTAAATATATCATAACATCTGTTATGCCAGGAATGGGTGTTGGAGCGGACGCCGGTCTCGAGAAACTGGGTATTTTCGTGAAAACGATCACCGAGAGCGGGGCGGCTGCGCGCGACGGCCGGATACAGGTCAACGACCAGATAATAGAAGTGGACGGGAAAAGTTTGGTGAGCCTCTTTTTATTATTTTGTTTGTAGCTTTAAGAAAACGAGCGGCCAGTAGTACTTTATAAATAAAGGGAAAAAATAAAATCACTTAAATTATAATGGCGTCAGCTAAAATAACAGATCTTTCTCAGAGCTAGATTTCTGTGCTCATGGATCCTGTTTATTATTTATTTATTTATTTATTTTTATTTATTTATTTATTTTAGGAAGACCAGGATTTACAAAATTTATGTATGTTAAAAAAATGGCAGTTATACAAATCACTAATAGGTCCTCACAGATGGAACCAGAATAAACATGAAAAAACATTATCCGACAAATAGATCCACATTAGGTACTTAACGATGCAAGATAACACTGTTACTATTACAATCATATAAGTTAATTATACATCTGTTTACATATCCTACCTATGAGTAAGTTACATATTAGGTTCGAAGAAGTGCCTACCTAGTAGCCGTTTCACCGCCGGTATGCTCGTATAGAAAAGATCTAAATCGAGTTCTTTGGTGAGCTTGTTATACCTATTGCATACTCGCCAGAGATAACTATTCTGCCTATAATTTGTTGTCGCCTTCTGGAGGGAGAACAATGGGTTATATCTCATGGGTTTGTTAGGGGTCTTAAAACACAGTTTGCTCAGGAGTGATGACGAGTCTGATTTATTGGATACTAATCCGAATAGATATGCGATATCGGCTATTTCACGCCTTAGCTCCAGGGGGAGTAAATGATGCTTTCTACACAAGTTTAGGTATTCAGACGATTTGTACCTTTCTTTCAGGCGAAAACATAGAAACTTAATAAATTTTCTTTGGATATTCTCCAGACGGGATACGTATGTCTGGTACCTAGGATTCCAGATTTGCGACGCATATTCTAGATGGCTGCGGACAAGGGTGCAGTACAGAATCTTAAAAGTTTTAGCTTTTTTAAAATCAGAGGAGCTACGCATCACAAATCCAAGTGCTTGACTTGCCTTGGCCGCGATATTATCGATGTGCTTGTCAAATAATAGTTTGGAATCATGAGTAACACCTAAATCTTTAATATTGTTTTTGCAATTGAGTACAGTACCTCTAAGTAGGTAAGCAGATGGACGAATATTACGTTTTCGACCAAAGGTTACAGTGAAACATTTGGATGGGTTAAGATCGAGTTGATTTAAATAGCAATAATGGTCTAGTCTATGCAGGTCCTCTTGAAGAGCATCAGTATCGTTTTTGGAGGCTATTGTAGAGAATATTTTCATGTCGTCTGCGAAGCAAAGGAGATGTGAGGAATGCAGGCATGAGCTTATGTCATTGACGAAGATTAAGAACAAAAGAGGCCCAAGCAACGATCCTTGAGGCACACCGCTTGGGATAGGCACCCAGCTAGACATGTAATTGCTCACTACTACGGCCTGAGAACGATTAGATATGTATGAAGAAAACCACCTGAGCAAATCGCCCCTAATCCCCATTTTCTGCAATTTAAATAACAATAGGGAATGATTTATACGATCGAAACATTTGCTATAGTCTGTATAAATAACATCAACTTGTTGACCCTTGTCCATAGCATCGGTGAGAAAGTCATTCAGTAAAATAAGATTGGAAACCGTGGAGCGACCTTTAAGAAAACCGTGCTGCGATTCACTAAAAGAATTTTTGAGTGCATTGTACATTTGGTTATAAATAATTTTCTCAAATAGTTTTGATATGAGGCACAATTTAGAGATCGGCCTATAGTTAATAACATCTGCCTTATTCCCTTTTTTGTGCACTGGGGTTATAAATGCCGATTTCCAGATGTGTGGCACAGTGCACTCAGTGAGTGACCTTTTAAATAGCAGAGTTATGGGTAATGACAGGGCCTCGGCACATTTTATTAGGATGACCGCAGGCAGATAATCCGGCCCAGCTGACTTAGAGGGGTCTAATTTTTGTAACAGCCTGTAGATGGTAGTTTGGTCAATCTCAATGGAAGAGATGTCACATGAGGTATCGTAAGAGGCAGGCGACAATAATTGAATCGGGCCTGATGGCAAAGTGGATTTTGAAAAAGTAGACTGAAAGTAATCCGAAAAAGCAGCACAGATACTCTCCCCGGTACCCAAAACTTTAGTGTCATAGTTCATACTACTAGGGATTGAGTTGGTATTACGGCGAGATTTAATATAAGACCAGAAGTTTTTTGGGTTATCGATAATGGAATCTTCTACAGACGAGATATATTTTTCATAACAAGTCATTTCAAGGTGTCTTACTCTTTTCCGTAAAATATTATATGATTCTAAGTCACTTCTATTTTTATAAATTTTATATTTACGCTCATATTTACGTTTCTCTTTAATAGCTTTTATTAGTGCCGGTGAATACCATTTCGGGCGGGAGCCATTGGTAATAATTTTGTGTGGAATAAACTTGTCACGAAGAGAATATATGGTTGAATAGAAAAAACTAACAGATTCTTCGAGAGATCTGTTTAGAAACTCAGCCGCCCAATCAATATGCGATAAGTTGGCATTTATAGAAATATAGTCCCCTTTGAAATATTGGAAACGAGATGAGCGAGCTGACTTGAGTGACTCCAGACCAGAAATATGCAGTGAGACATTAAGGGCACTGTGATGCGGGTCTATGGGCACTAGTGGGTCAGCACACTCGGTGACGGTTAACACCTCGTTCGAAAGCACTAAGTCCAAGATTCTGCCGTAAGCATTGGAGATTCCATTGTATTGCATGAGGTTATGTGAATTAAGTTCGTCAACTAACAATTGTTCATCTGGGGTACGGTAATTATGAGGCGAGAAAGAGCCCATGTCATTGGGAAGCCATACTATACTACTAAGGTTGAAATCTCCAAGCAATAGGAAGATATCGGCCGGTTGACTCATGACAAAATCGCTCGCCTTAGTTAAAAAGTTGTTTAGTTGTTGAGAAAACGAATTGCCATGGTTTTGATTACATAAATAAAGCACACACAGGTGGACGTTAACGGTTTCTTTAGTTTTATTATTTTTTAGCATTACAGTTACCCATAGATCTTCCGCGGAAGACTGGAAGTGAGGCCGGGAGACGACCGATAAATCCCTACGCGTGGCCACCAACACGCCGCCACCACGGCCTTGGCCCGTGAGGGCGTAGTCGCGGTCCCGCCTCCACACCACATACCTATTATCAAACAACTCCGCGTCCGAAACACTATCCACTAACCAGGTTTCAGTGAGGACTATTACATCGTATGAATGTAAAAGCACGTTACGATGAAAAGGTATAGTTTTAGACCTCAACCCACGCACGTTTTGGTAGTACAATGACAATTTATCTACATTGAGATTACTATTCATAAAATCCTACTAATGACGACGGCTGAGTGACAATAAAATAGAAACATAGACACAAATCAAATAAAATTATCGCCAACAAATGAAGAATACCTACACGCAGATAAGGTGAGCATCGGTATGTAAACGAGTTGGCAGTTATAATATGCGCGGGCAATAGCTGCGCTGGCAAAAAATTATAAAAAGTAAACTGAGTATAACCGATAATTATTGTAAAGTTTAAAATTGCATAAACAGGTGAGTCAGTACGGCGGGTTAGAAGGTGACAACGTGCTTGATTGGCAGTGCGCGCAAATGAGAAAGGTATAGTTATGGCGGCATGCAGTCTATGCGGGTCTAACCCGATGAGTAAAATTGAATAGGCGCAAGTTAAATAACAAAAGGCTAGTAACCGGCTACTAGGCAAGGCAGGGGTAACAAACATTAAGATTTCTATTAATAGAACATTGAGGTGTGAATTAAGGCGATTATAGTTCTCAACGACCTTGGACGTTTGAGTCTATCTCCCCGCGCCGTAACCGCGCACCCCGCACGAAAACACTTATCAAAGAATGCACGGGCGTAGCGTACAGAAGCGCACTTTTGTACACTACTATAATTATTATCAGAGCCTAATAGAATAATGTGATTGGTTCTACTTTTAAAATGCATCATAAGATGTGATTGTAATTATAAGAGGATGTCTATGGAATAATTATGCATAAAAATATATATAATTATATAAATATATACGAGTACGTATGCAGATAATGTATTTTAGCCAATACATTTAAACTTGTAACTACTTGTCCACCAGTGGGGACACCAACGCTACTGAAATCTTCTCGTTGGCCCCCACTGGTGGACACTGGGATGACATGAGTTGCTCGGATTACTAGGGGCAGACGTAACTAAAAGATTTCGACTGCCCCTACTGGTTATTTGGATAGGTAGGTAGGTAGCTACTAGCTACCCCAGTAGATGCCTATAGTACCGTGTGAACCATTGAACGCACAATACTTTCCTTGTCCTCGTTCAATAAAAAAAAATATAGCAAACGCTCGTTGATTAACTTTGCTGGTTAATTAAAATCCGTTATTTTGGTAAATGTCGATAAGGTCGAAAATCGCTGGCACCTGTTTTTATTGTTTGTCTATTGATTTGAACGAAAAAAAACAGGTGCAAGCGATTTTCAACCTTATTGACATTCAAAATTTTGTTGCTTTTTCGCAAACGCTTGTTGACTATCTTTGCTGGTTCATTAAAATCCGTTATTTTGGTAAATGTCGATAAGGTCGAAAATCGCTTGCACCTGTTTTTATTGTTTGTCTATTGATTTGAACGGAAAAAAACAGGTGCAAGCGATTTTCAACCTTATTGACATTCAAAATTTTGTTGCTTTTTCGCAAACGCTTGTTGACTATCTTTGCTGGTTCATTAAAATCCGTTATTTTGGTAAATGTCGATAAGGTCGAAAATCGCTTGCACCTGTTTTTATTGTTTGTCTATTGATTTGAACGAAAAAAAAACAGGTGCAAGCGATTTTCAACCTTATTGACATTCAAAATTTTGTTGCTTTTTCGCAAACGCTTGTTGACTATCTTTGCTGGTTCATTGAAATCCGTTATTTTGGTAAATGTCGATAAGGTCGAAAATCGCTTGCACCTGTTTTTATTGTTTGTCTATTGATTTAAACGGAAAAAAACAGGTGCAAGCGATTTTCAACCTTATTGACATTCAAAATTTTGTTGCTTTTTCGCAAACGCTTGTTGACTATCTTTGCTGGTTCATTAAAATCCGTTATTTTGGTAAATGTCGATAAGGTCGAAAATCGTTTACACCTGTCTTTTTAACTTCAGATCAATAAACAGTGTTTTCCCGACATTCATTTGTTTTCCGAAATTTTTACACATTTTATTAAATGTATTTGCTCTTCTTCTTTTTTGAAATACAAATACAAATTAAATACATCGCTCTTCAGATATTTGCATTCAACGGTAATTGGACAGGCTACCTACCTCCCCATCTAAATAACCAGTAAGGGCAGTCGAAACTTTTTCGTTTCGTCTGCCCCTAGTGGGGGCAGACGGAATCTAAATTAGTTCCGTCTGGCCCCTAAGCCTAAATACATGCATTCACCGCTTAAAAAAAAAGCTAACAAAGTTTGGGAAGTTTGATGTGATTTCTAGGTTTCTGAGGGTGCTGACTAAACTAAAATTACTAAGAGGTCCCGATATCAATAAGTAAAACACGTAAATTAAAAATTATGTAAACTTTAATTCTCAAACACTAACTATTAAAATTTTCTATAGCACATAATATATTATCTTCTGCTTTTTATTTTGTCCTTCAGCTTCGTTGTACTGTCTTTTTGATATTATGTTGAGATTTGTATGTTTTTATGTTTTGCATATCTCTTCATTTTTATTTTCTTCCTCTGTGGTTTTTAATTTTGTTTTTGCTTGTTTATTACTTCTAAATTATAAAATATTACGAACATGTAGTATGTATTAAAAACAAGGTTTATAAATATTTTTACACTAATAATTATACACCGTCCCCGCACGCACCAAATCACAACGCAATCGTATTGCCTATCTCTGACTGCACTATTCTTTGAACACACTGACACGAAAAATACGCACACAAACAAAGGACAAACACGCGTGAGCAGTCATAAAAAAATTGCAGCGAGCGACACAGCCTTCCCGTCTGAACGCCAGCGGACGACTGCCGCCCGCGCCCGCACAGGCCACCCTCTGCAACCACTCTTTCGGAATTGCTTTATTTTGATATTTATACAGAAAATATTTATTCGATTTACAAAAGCATTGTTGCATTTTAAGATTAAGAATTTTTTTATATGATTGTGTAAAAATATTTCCAAATAACATAGCCGTTTAGGAGCAGTAGGCATTTCAATATAAAAATCGACGTTTCGTAGATATTTTTTTTAGTGTACAAAATAAAGACTTAAAGAAATATCCAGTGTTTCAAATGTAGTGTAAGAACTGATGTTTAACATATATTTTTTTTAATTCTTTCTGACCATTATTTAATGAGGAGTAGGCTTTACCAATTGCCCATTTTCAGGAATTGAGAAATCCAATCGCCTTAAAGAGATGATATAAACTAATAATGTTTACGCTCGAGTTAGTAGTGGATATTGTAAACAAAAATAAAAAAGTGTATATAAACAGTATAAATGAAGTTACGCATATTAAACAACTAATTAAGCAAGTTTGTTTAAATCACGTTCACTATTTATAATCGTAACGTGAGACGTGTCATTCTTTCTTACGTGGATTTTTCCATGCTTGACCCAAATATAACGATAGTCCTTGGCTTTGAGAACAGACTTGGTTTTGGTAAGCAGCTTCTTGTGAGCAGGGGTGAGATGGTCGTTGATGAAAACCCGTCCCGAGCCGGAAAACCCGAGATCTCCTATTGATATATTCTTCAGAGCTCGTGAAGCAGCTACAAATTCCTCCTTGATGTATCTATTAATAAAGCAGACAATAATGGATTTTTCCTTAGAGTCGTGCACTGGAATCCGTGATATATAGTTGATCTGCGTCTTTGGCACAGCATAATCAATGACTCTGCTGATGGAGTCTACAATGGTAAAGAGGTTCTCCCCTTTTTTAAGGGGCACACCCTTAATTTCGATATTGTTTAGACGAGCCCATTGTTCCTTGGCCGAAAAATCTTGCTGGACTTGAGATAAAGCCTCTTGAGTCGACTTTACGGTATCCTGGATGTGTGAGACTTCAGGTAGTTTGGATTCCACTTTCGAAAGCCGCTCGGAACAGTCTTTTAGGTTTGAGCTATTGAAGTCGCAGGAAGTTTTAAGGTCCGCGATCTCGTCTTTAATTGATCTAACGTCCTCTATAAGGGCAGGAAGAGAAGCCAGCTGATGTTTTATGACGCGTATTTCACTAAGGATCATCTCGAGCGACGCTGAATCCGGAGAGGGAGGAATCGAAGAGATGCTGCCAGGGTTCTTGCAGGTAGGGCATTTCCAGGTGGCTCGTTTGTCGGAGCGCCACTTGCGATAGGCTACTTCCTGTACGTTAGCACAGGAGAAGTCCAGGTGCCTCTTGCAGGCACTACACTGCACACCATCGACAAAGCTGGAATCGCACACTGCGCACTTCATTTTTAATTACGTATTATGTTAGTGAGTAGGGTCACAAAAGGTTCACAACAACCGAAACAGATGTAAATCGACGTATACGTGTTCCTCTCGTCAGCGTTCGGACCGTACTGATTATACTAACAGCAATGGCGTTCAATATACAACTAGACTTCCATTCACGCTTAAATATTGTCCGAAGCAAAAGTCTGCCTACGCAACTATTGGGCAGAGTTTCCGTTAGTTGTATACAATTGACATTAAACACTAACTGCCACGAGATAAGGTGTTAATTTGAACGAATGTGTTAATGTCATCTGTGTCAACGCCGCTCGCACGTTTTTTGAGGAATTTTTCTTAGAGATTGGGTGTCTAGTTGTATATTGAACGTCATTGACTAACAGAGACAAATTACTTTGCTAGCGCGAATCATAATCAAAGATTTGATTGGCTGATGACCCTTGAAGTCGATGTTCACATGTGCACTTCTCGCTGGCATGCAATCTTGCGTTGGCATCGTCAGTCTATAGAGTGACGCGCATTCCGATAGCCGCTGCAGTTTTAGATATTATTGATTAACGTTAATTTATAGGACAAAGAGTTTGACGTAAATAATAATCGGATCAAACGCTGTTTGGTTTAGGTGGGCGTGACGCAGGCGTACGCGGCGTCAGTGCTGCGCAACACGTCGGGCCCTGTCAAGTTCCTCATCGGCCGCGAGAAGGACCCCGAGAACAGCGAGGTGGCGCACCTCATCCGCCAGTCCCTCGCCGCCGACAAGGAGAGAGAAGAGAGGTGATGATTTTTTTAACGTAATTGGGAGGCAATCGATTGTGACGTATGAAGGTCACGTATCATGACGTCAACGAAAAGGGAAGATCTTTCTCCGAGCTAGGTGTCTGTGCTCGGGGACCGCGGCCCAATGTACCGTCTTGGTGTGTTGTATATATGCTAGCCGAGAGAATAACTCTGCTAGCGCGACGCAGGATCGAATATCTGATTGGCTGTCTCAATGACGTGCGAGTGACGAGTCTCGAAGCCAATGTTTACACGTGCACTTTCCGCTGTCTTGCAATCTTGCCTTGTTGTCGTCGGTCTGTCGTTTAATATGTAGCGCATTCCGATAGCCGCTACACGATTATGTTTGACAGTGACACCATCGTACATGCAATGTCTATCGCCTAAGAGACCTACATAGGTCTAAAGTTCTTTGCTCATAAAAGATACAAGGGAAGAAGAAGGTTGCCGCTGATTGCGCAGTTATTATTATTTATAACAGCCTGGTGTATCTTTACACTTGATAAGAAGAAAAGACAAATGATAACAATGTTATCATGTAAAAATTAACCAATTCTTTTTGCACATTTATTTGGTTTGTGTTTTTTGGTCCAACGTCATCATTCATTATTAAATGACATTGCAAAAGTTGAATTGGTATAATTTCGAGACATCTGTAATACAATAATATTGGTTCTTAACGACGCAGGGCTAATCGGGAGCGGCAACGACGGCAGCAGAGCGAGGAGGAGGATAGCAACCAACAGGCGCCGTCCGACGCCGCGGCCCAAGCGCGGCATCCCGAGATCAATGAGATGCGCGCTTTGTTACACGAGGTAACATTTGACCTCTTGTTTGAAAATCCAACAACCGTAAATTTTTGTTAATGTATTTTTATCGAGATCCAGTTTTATCATAATCTCGGCATAATACCCGAACATGGTCCTTCGAGCTGGATCTTAACCAGCAACCTATTTATTGATGGTCAAGGCAGTTGGTCTTCGTAATTTAATAGAGTTAATTTACGAAACTAACATAAGTATTTGCTTTCTTTTGGTGAGAAATAAATTGATAATTATTATTTTTATCTCTCCAATAGGATATCACGCGGCACATAGGCCGGTCCTTACCTTCTTCGAAATAATATAACCGTGTTTGGTCGTGTCCCAGCTGGTGGGCATGGAGGCGGGCGGCGGCGGCAGCGAAGCGATTAGCATGCGCGTCCGCGAATGGTGCCTGGCGCGCGCGCCCGACGACCAGCTGCGTCGAGCGCTTGCGCACGCCGCCGACACCGCGCACCGCGCGCAGCGCAAGTACGACAAGGTGAGGACTGACAGCTAGCTTTAGTTTAAATAAGACTGTTGCCCCAATAGCGCGCTGTGCTGCGTCGTCGCGACGGATCAACGCATTGTATGTCTCACATACGCAGGGGGGCAACTACATAGTGTGCTTCCCTAGCACTGAAACACTGTGCGTCGATGCATTGGGGCCCCAAAAGCGCAGCGCATACCGTACATTTCACTCACTTGACTTTTTTCTACTCATAGATGAATTAAAAAAGATAGCAGTTACTTAGTACTTTATCATTTTGCCTTGAACTTAAAAATTGACAGAATATAAAAAATAGTCTCTTTCATAGCAATCAGCCTCACACCAGGTTTTGATTAGGTATATTGTTTTTTAATAGGCACATATCAGCTTACTGTCAGACAGTGAACAATGCTATATTGTTCTCAGGCTCGACGCGCGCTGCGCGAATGGCGGCGGACGCGCGCGATGGTCCGCGCGCGCGAGGAGTGGTGGAGCGGGTCGCTGCGGGACGCGCACCGCGAGTACGCGGCCGCGCTGTCCGCGCTGCACGACCGCGTCGCAAGGCTCGAGGTGCTGCTGCTGGTAAGTGTCCCTGGTAATAGAGCTATCGTCTTGCGAGGTGGTATTGTAGTTCGAGGTGTTGGTTCGTGCTGCTCTGGATAAATACAAGTCTGCTAATGTTTGGAGGCATTGTCTCGCAGCTCGCGAACGCGACACTAGCTTATTACAGAAGTGAGACGTGTCATAACGCACGTTTGTAAGAGCGATTTTACGGTAGGTCCGGTTGCAGCCGCGCTGTCGCGTCGCGAGGTGCTGTTGGGGGAATGCGGCTTCATTATAGGAACAGTTGAGTCGGCCCTGTGATATAAGTGAAATTACTAAACTTGTTAAGACTTGAGGTGTTCATTGACAAGATCACGATCTTCTGCATCTGCATGTTCTATAAATCACATCGGAGAAATATCCGGACGGACGGCGTAATTTGGCGGTGTATTAAATTTTATTTTCTTAGCATTTTTGTAATGCCATAATATATTTTTCTAGGAAACGCAGAAGAAAGCAGGTCTGCCCGTGATGCTACCACACGAACCGTCAGCGCGACGTGAAACGCCGCCGCTGCCTCGAAGGCCGGATCCCGATCCGCTGCTTATTAACGGTTGGTTATTTTGCGTTTCATGATTTCACTTTTTATACTACGTATCCTACTACAGTACGCGCGCGAGTTCATGTCCATCGGGGACTGAGGCGGCACGCGGGAGCTGCGCGCCCCGCCCTCACCCGCCTCGCCGCATTCGCCCGCCGTTGAGTGTTGTCCTTGATGACAATGACGCGCGCTTGTCGATATTTAATAATTCCGTTGTTTAATAACAAGACTAATGTCTGATTGATAATGATAGTGACTAATGTCTGATTGATAATGATAGTGACTAATTAAATGTTGCATTTTAAAATTATTATTTTTTCATTTTAGTAATAAATCATTAACAATAGTATTGGGTATATTTATATCATGAGTTGCAAACAGATAGTAACACTTTCTTACACACTTTAAAAATATACAGATCAAGTAAACTTATCTAATAAATGACAACCATGCAAAGGCGATCTTGTCGCTTGAAGCGATCTCTTCGAGGCAACCCCATATGTAGGAAAGCGTTTCAGAAACGAAGTTTACTCACTAAGAAATATGGGATGGATATGGTTGACCTAATAGGTAATAACTATCGATATCGATATTACTTAGTATAATTAGGTTAAGTAACAGCACTACGGCATTCTTTAGGATGGACATGAACTCGCGCGCGTACTGTAGCTATTTGACGAAATTTAAAAAGCACCATCAGTGAGTAAATAAAAGCATTTAATATTTCTAGATCCGTGGAGCTCCGACAGCGACTTATCCGATTTATCCCCCGTGGAGGACGAGTACGCGAAGGTGGACAAGTCGGACCGTCGCCGCGAGCCGCCCGACCTGGGTGACGTCACCGCGCCCGCGAGTGCTGACGTCACGAGCGCTAACGTCGCTCCTCCGAGCGCCGTCACAGTCACGGCTGTGGCTCCGGCCGCCGCCGCGCCGGTCGCGCCCGCCGTACCCGTCGCGACCGCGGTTCCAACGCCAGTCACTACCAACGTTACAGACAGATTGTGAGTTTTTGTCTTTTGAACTGGTGTAATCCGCAAGTTGTCTATAGTGAAGTAGTATTCGAACGGTACAGCGGTTGTATTCACCATTTCAAAATTGAATGTAAAACTACTGAGGTTCCAGTAACATTAGATTGGTTGTCTCTATTGTAAAATAAAAGTAGACTTCAAAAGCAACCAATAAAACAATTATTTATAAGCTGTGCGTTGAAACAATCAGTCAGCTGTATGGCTGACAGCCTAGCAGCCTTTTCTCTTTTCTAGCTGGTATCTTTAACAAGGAACTCCCCTAAATACGGCCATTTTCATGTTACTACCAAACCAAGTGATTCCAATCTATTTAACAACCTTTATTTTAAAAATTACCAAGAACTTCGAATTACGTTTTACTCGTTCCACTGCAGGGCAAAGGCTCCCATCTTTGAAATCAAATTATCCATCCATGCCATGTTTAATACGAAATACAAGAACGCGTTCATCCAATCAGAATGGCTTCATCGACGTCAAGCAGCAGCGCGGCTGCCGCGGTCGCGCCGGTGAGCTCGAGCGCAATCGGCGGGTCTTTCGGTGGGTCGGTCGGCGGGTCTGTCGGCGGGTCGGGCGGGTCTGTCGGCGGGTCGGGCGGGTCTGTCGGTGGGTCGGGCGAACTGGGCGCGTCGCGTGAGCTGGACGCGGCGGTGCCCCGCGGCGCGCTGTTGGACACGTCGGTGCACCGCGCGCGCACTGACTTGGCTCGCCACCGCCACCACGCGCCGCACTCCACGCCGCACTCGCCGCATTCGCTCAGCAACGCCAGCTCCGTGAGTATTCGTCTCGTTATTCTTTTTATATTCTCTATTTTGGCTGACTGAAGGTAGAATGGCTTTAAGGCTGCGTCCCCAGTAGGCAAATTGTTAGCGGCAGACCGAGTTTGCGGCCTATCGATTTAGTACGCCTTTCCATATATGTATTAGAAATGGAGTGTCCACAGTTTGCGCGTAACGCTGCAAACTGCGTACAGTGAGGGCCAAACTAGCAAACTGTGGACACTCCATTTCTAATATATGGAAAGGCGTACTAAATCGATAGGCCGCAAACTCAGTCTGCCGCTAAGGGACGCAGCCTAATACTTTGCTTTAGAAGGATCGGGGATATTTTGCCCCGCCAGCTTCCAATCTCAGGACTGTCGACTGTGATTGTTGAATCACATCAGACCGCACCGAATCGCACTTTCATGCTCCTATTCGTCGCAATAGTTATTTATGTGACTGCTGCATAATGACTAATTATGTACAGTCACATACATAACTTTATCTTCATTCATACGATAATATATCTATTTTATAGTCAGGATCGATGAGCAAATTAGTACAAAATCATGTCATAATTTGTAGGTCAATTTGAATAAATGACGTTTGTAGTTTTTAAAATCCATAAACAATCTAGACTCGAGTTGATTTCGATTCTCAAATCGATTGTTATAATTTCAGCATCGAATTAAATGTATAGGAATGGAACATAAAATTACTAATCGACTAATTCGATAATCGAAAAAACCTATTAATTTTTACTTTTAAAGAAGACGTTCGAAATTTGAACGTAATTAAAGTGTCGGTTACCGACACTAAAATGTAAACATTTCAATGCAGCCACAGATACTTATATCTAAATGTAGGGCGTTTGCTCATCGCTCCTGAATATAAAATAGACATATTATGGTATGGATGTAGATAAAGAATATTTGGAGAGAGGTCGCGTGGTATTTTTTTCGCTCTAGTAAATGTTTATTTGCATAGAAAAGTATGATTTACAACGATCAAATTCAAACCACGCCCCCTGCTCCTTCTTAGTTTATTACGAGATGTTATGTTTGGGTGCAATATGGGTTTTATTTTTTACGCAGCATAGATAGACATTTTGTATCGAATAAAATTGCAGCTTTAATTTTATTTCAGTACGATGGACTCGACGACTCGTACAACGATTCGGCGGACGAGTCACTAAGCGAATCGACATCAGGCGCGCCTCCCCATACTGGCCACTCTACCGTATGTATTATTAATTTTATCCAGAGTCGAAAGTTAATGCAAGACAAAAGTATCTAATTCTTCTTCAATAATATTTTTATGGGTTGCAATTAAGTTAAAAAAAAAGTGCAAATTAAGTTCGGGTCGTGTAAAATGTTTCCAAATGGTTTGTTCAGCGGGACACGCGGCAAAGTTGTGGCAGTTCCATAGGGAGCGCGACCGACGACGGGATCTACTCGCGCGACCACCGGCACCACCCGCTCTCAGGTACGCGCTGACGTCACGCCGGCCATCTTACCCCACGTGTGCTAGCTTTCAGACGGGACTACACTAGGCACAAGACGTTAAGATTTCGGTTGCAAAATAACTACTTACGAGCAAAATTATGGAATCACAACTGTTTTTAGTACAGATTCAATTTGAGTGCACTGGGCCATACATTAAGCTATAATATATTACAAATCGGTCAAAAAGTCTCGATCGAAATAGAACTTTATGCGATAGACATTAAGCTGAAAATTGATCGTAGGAAATTGACAGATTTGTATAGCTTGATGTGTGGCCCACTGTACATAAGTCTTTGTAATGATACTAATTATAACATTCAGTTGATTTAATGATTAACATAAGTTAAAAGACGTAGATGTGATTCCATATGGTTGCCCGCAAGTGTAGAATAGTACTTTCCGCCCTCGCGGCAAAGCCATACAGCCACATCTCAAAATTCCAGATTTATTTAAACCTCTAAACATAAATGTTGCCTACTAAAGTAATTTAGCGTGAGTGTTAGGCTCTAAGAGTCCGTGTGAGATGTAAGGGCGTGTGGCCCGTGTGCGGGGCCACACGCCACAGCCACAAAACGCCGCCACCAGCATAATTTCTTTAGTTTTGAAGCAAAAAGCTTGTAGCTTGTAGCGGCCACCGGCGTCAACCGTGTGCGGCGAGTTTATACACAATGTATGAAAACTACAGGAAATATGCCGGTGGCAGCGTTTTGAAGCTGTGGTCGGTGGCCCGTGTGCGGCAAGGCTAATATGGCAACATGACCGTTTATTCATGTAAAGGTACTTTTTTACCAAAAGAAGGACTCAATTTACAAGTGACATAAAATCTTTGATAACAACGGACAGTCTTTTTGCGAATATATTTTTGAAGTGTGTCCTAGTGTAGTTCTCTACGGGTCCGTTCTTCTTAACGCAGGGGCACCAGATCAGTCGGGACCATAGGGCTTTATCCTGTTCAGATTAGTTGCTAATATTTATATGCATGTTGCGGTAGTGTCACTAGTGCGACATCTTATAATTTTGTAATTTGGTCATCTCGCCTTCTGATAATTTATCTTCTGAATTTAATTTCATCTATGCTGAGTTTAAGTTATACTTATAACCTCTAATTGATAAAGCAGTGCATGTATGTCTGTCATGCGACTCATGCGCCTCGTGAGCCAATGCTCTAAGAATTAAAAAGTGATTAAAATACATCACTTTAAACTATAAATTAGTTATTATAATATTATCCGAGTCGGTACTTTTATTAAGCGAACGTTTATCAATCATGCATAATGTACGCATATCGTTAAAATTATATCTCCAACCATGTTAGTCGGAATGGCTGGTCGGTAAGGTATTATTAAGTTACTAAACCCGCTTCACCGGCTTTGTTTTCAAAAAACGCCATAATTTGAGTTGTGCACCAATCACAATAGTTAAGTTGTAAGTGCACGCTCGTGTGGAGAAGTAACAACAATTTCACATTGCGAATGAATGAAATACCGACTCCTAACACTAACTGTACTGCACACATGCATATAAGCACACTTACACACGAAAACTGCGTTACCTGATTGTCTCAAGTCGACCAGTTTGAAATAATTTGATCCGGTGCCGATGCAATAAGTGAACGAAAACCATTGTTTACACTCGTCACATAACACACGCTTTATTGTAACGACCGCAGTCTTGGAGACATCCACAACGCATACCTAATATACAGTGAATGTTCATATTGTGCATACAATAATATTGTAGGTGTATATGACCACTGTGTTTGTGAATAATCCCCTGCTTCACGTCTCCAGTTTGCAATTATTATTATATTTATATTCTATATATATTTTATACATTGCCTGTCCCCTTAGTGGCCTTTTAGAGGCCGTTATGATTCCAGTAAAGTAGCTTTTATGCGATTACTACATTTATTGAATGATATAGGACCCCCTAGTATCTAAACAGAACTTGTTTTTAGGGATAAAAATGTGAATGTAATTAAATTATACATTGAAACGACGGTGCGGCTGCTATATTTGAAACAGCAAAAAAAGGTTTCCATCGTTATAATTACAGTGTAGTCAACATTTATCAGTAAATTCTTTTTAGATAAATAGGTTTATATGGAGATAGGTAGGTATTTAAATAGATTAAAGTGGAATGGGGAAAAAAGTTTTCCATCCTCATATTATACACTGTAGTCACCATTTATCAGTGAATTCTTCCTTAGATAATTAGGTTTAGGGAGATAGGTAGGTATTTAAATAAAGTGGAATGGGAAGGAGCACGGCTAGGGGATTGTCTCGCGTGGAGCCGTGTTTCGAGTTGTTGTGTGGCGGTAGGTCCGCCGGCGTCGCTGGCGGAGCAACTGAAGCAGGTGCTGGCGGAGCGGGAGCGGCGCCTGGCGGCCGGCGCGTCGCCCCTCCACGCGCAGGCCCCGCCCCCGCCGCTCGCAGGCCACGCCCACTCCGCACACGCCGCGCCGCCAGGCCACGCCCACCCGCCGCCCGGCCACGCCCACCCGCACCCCGACCCCGTGCAGCTCACCAACGACCTCGTCGACGAGATCCGCCAGGCCGTCAACGAGGCCAACGCCCGAGGTCGGTATTGTGCGAAAACTTATCTGTTCCGGTGGCGGTTTAGTATTGCCATAACATATTATTTTTGCACTATTGGGAGTAAAAATAATTTATTGTCCAAGTGTGCAAAAAGTGATTAAAATGTTAATTTGATATTTTAATAATAGTTGTTGTTGACAAAACCGTAGAAAATTAATAAAATTACAATTTTATTGTTGAATTCCATTTCTCATTATTAACGATTCACTTTAGATTTACCAAATTAAATTAATAGCTTTTTGGACAATTTCACGTAGTTGCTATTTTGGCCACCGAAACAGATAAGTTTGTCGCTATGTACCTACACAAGCCGATGTAGACTTCGGACCGACTCTCTTTCTCCTCGATAGGTAACCTAGAAATTTAAGTCACTGTAAGTCACCGACGCGCCGACATTATCAGGTAGAACATGATCACATTCTAGCTCCATCGATTACACCAGGTGGTGAGGGACGTAGCACACGTAATATGTACACATTATACACGTATAAAGGTTACATCATTTAGATTGACGGGTTCGGTATGAATACATCACTTGATTATGAAAATTGACCTGTTATGTTAAACTAAAACGATTAAAACATACTGAATTGTTAATTGAAATCGACCTTATATCCTTAGAGCATTCGCTTTTGACTGTACATAGGGTTTATTGTTTCATATTTCTACTCTTCCTCTTGACCCCTTGGCTGCTGTCCACTGACTCTTGCACTGTAGATTGTGATACTTCTTCATATATACAAATATTTTATTATATGTTGCATTTCTAACACGACTTGTGAAAGTATGCTTTGTTCATTTCCGTTGTATGTGGGTTGTGGAATTTCTTATACTTTATGCCATATGGTGGTGGGTCATTTTTTAACGTTATGTTGTTTAATGTTTCTGTTCTGTTTCTCATTTAATTTTATGGCCTTCACATAGGATTAATTATGTTCTAAACTTCGAGTTGATTTTGTACACTATACACCGGAATGTTCAAAAAAGAAACATTTGAATTCATAATGCAAATGATGTTAACTGATTACAGTAATAACAAGAAACGTTGCTCATTTACTTTAATTCCAACGCTTTTAAAATTCAAGTCAGATGACCACAAAAGTATAGAACGTCAAGTGCTCACAGCACAATTTGCGTGCAGTTTACACATCAAAGTCCATCTACATCTTTAATCAGCATGTTTTAAATGATAAAGTTATCAGCACAAGTGGAGGATATCGGCTTATTTAACGTGAATGTGGTTATAGTGAAGAAAGCTCCGGCTTGTGTAGTCGGCGGCGAGGTGCCATGGCAGCCGTTGTCCACGGCCGTGTCGGAGAGCTCCCTGTCGCCGCCCGCGCAGACCGGCCCGCCGGCGCCCCATCCGGTCAACCACTGGACTAAACAGCAGGTAAAATATTGGACATCACACACATTGATCTGATCGAAAAATAAGTAGCATAAGTAGGTACTTGTGTTATGGATAACAGAAACGGTATAAAATCAGAAAAGGAACTAAATATAATATACTTAAACACAAATAAGCATCTAGGCACCAAGCATAAATATTCATCAATATTTTGTCCTAGGTGTCACTATCAAATGCGCCATAAGGCCAGTCAAAAGTTTAAGCCATATTTTACGCAAGGGAAGTATGATTACAATACTTCCGGAGGATAATATGTATTAGGACAGGAACACATTGCGTTTCATAAACAAAAGGGCCATAAATAAAAAATTTATAAATTACTTTTGTTAGTGTACTTGCTTGCAGAAGTTTTAGTTTAACAAATAATATTGAACATAATTTAATTAATTGGGTACTGTTCTGTGTTTGATTATTTTAATAAAAATAGTAGTTATGATAAAAATAAGTGTCTTCTTTCCCTTATCCACCAAATTAAAAAGTCTAATAAATTGTATATTTCTGATCGGATTAACAAAAATATTAGTCTGTAACAACTGAAAGTAGGCACATTATTTTCTGTTAGAAATAATTAAAAATGTTAAGTATCCAATTAAGTACCAATTAAATGTCAAGTATTTAAACCATGTGAAACTATTGAATGAGTGGTTATATGAGGTGTTGGGCGTGGTTATCGGCAGGTGTGGCAGTGGGTGGGCGGGCTGGGCGAGGGGCTGGAGCGGCACGCGGGCGCGTTCGCGGCGCGCGGCATCGACGGCGCGCTGCTGCTGGCGCTCAGCTCCGCCGACCTCAAGCTGCTGGGGCTGGGCGGCGACGACCGCCGCCGCATGAAGCGCCGCCTTAAGGACCTGCGCGCGCAGCACGAGAAGCACCTTAAAGCCCTCAAGAAGGCCGAGAAGAAAGCCAAGAAGAAGTAAACATGCTATGGGCGTATCCAGTCACGGGCTCAGGGTGGGGCAGTTATGAGATATGAGCCCAGGGTGGGGCAGCCATGGGCCCAGGGTGGAGCAACAGTCTAAAATAGTATGTAACTAGCAAACTCCAGACTGAGTAGGGCAAGTGCTCCACCCTGTCCCAGCCCGATTACGCCCATGAAACATGTCTCACTAGGCCACGGTATCGTAGCTTCCTGGCTGGAAATAACACCATTCGTCGTCGGTATGGAAAATTAGCAAATGTTTATCGAATTTTACTGTAAAATTCAATGTCGTAATGACGTATGCATGTAGGTAAAGAAGCCCTCGTTAATATTCACTAATTATAGCATGATTCAAAAGGTGGTATTGGATTGTAATTTAACCTGTGCAAAAGATAAAACACTATTTTTAAAGTTATTCTTTACCTGTGTGTTATACTTTCCATATCTGCGTATGTAAAAAAAATAATATCTAATTAGTCGGCGACCTTGCCGGCGCCCCTCCGCTTGCCACTGGCTTTCCCCAGTTCGACCGTTAACGCGCCATCTTAGAGCTTGGCGTGGTACACGTGTCTTGCGATCTGCTACCCCATTATTTCGAATCATTATAATCGGCTGTGAGATCGTATTTTATGCACGCCATGTGACTACATCGTTTTCCGTAGTTTTTTGGAAAATCTAGCAACTTGCTTTCTACAAGCTGAACTCTCGACTGACTGCTGCTTTCGTCTTATTATCTCAACAACTACTTGACAATCTCTATTCCTATATTAATTGCAGCTAATTGCAAACTCTAGAACTGAAATCATTTTGTTTCTCGTCCTTTCTGATGGATGTTCAAGACTACGTGATTTATCGTCAATTAATTTATATAAGTACATGTAGTCACGTTCTAAGATCAACTTGTGCGTAATATATTTTGCGTTCTACTAACGCTAGAACTGGGTTAGGGGTCGGTGGCGGGCGATGGGTATTGGAGCTGTGTCTGATAGCGTACAGAGTGCCATCTGACTAGCTTAGAGTTTAGACACGTTAGTGCTGCTTCGTATGAAGAAACGAATATTATTAATCGAAAATTAGTTGTAAGTTAATAAGGAACAGGTCACGTAGGAAATATTTATTTAGACTGTCTAATGTAACCTATTCTATGCCGTATTTAATCCTCTAACCGCTATTGCGTTGGACACCATGAAATTTATTCGTCGTTCCTACCTTTTGTATTAATTGTGTCAGGTTTTCTTGAAGTTCGAAGTGAATTATGGACTGTAGAAAAAACACTGGCTCAATCTAGTCATAAGATGAATTGTAAACTGTTTGAAAGTCACGAAATAATTCAACATTTTCTTAGAAATTTTCATCTAATTTTAAGGTTATTAGCATGTAACTTTCATGTAACTAATACTATTTCGATATAATATGTATTTACAGTATAATGTAACTTATTTTAGATTTCGTAATTGGAAAACAATGCAAGTTGGTTTTGATTACTTTGGCATTTATTTTCAAAATGTATTGCACAAATGTACTTATAAAATATGGTAACGTTTCACTTGTTGCCAGTCGTAGTATTTGAAATTATTAAAATAGTCTTGCAACATTTCATCAAGCATGTGATCTCATTTCATGTAAGAGTACCGAGACGTATCGTTTCATTCATTCAGTATTCATAGAGGCAACTATCTTCACCAGTTCTTGTGATGAAATGCATACTTCATATTTTATTATAATACATTCCAGTACTTCTTTCTTGTAGAATTATTTCTGTGTGGGATTTTTAATGATTTAGACAAGTTTTATAGTTTCATTATGTGACGTAAATGATTTATCAGTGTTATTGTCTGTGTGACGTGTGTTTGGTTCCGTCGCTGCCCTGTGTCATGTAAATAATAGTCTCAAGCGTAGACTGAGTGGGACTACCGAGCGAGGTGTGCTTGCAACGCTGTATGACTGGATGTACCTCGTACATTTAGGGTATTTATTTAAATTAAGATTAATGATAATTAATGTAAGTAGAGTCCATTAACCATTGCCAAAATTTAACAGTACTTTGTTTAATATTGTTGATTTTTAATTTACATTTCCCTTAAATTATTTTAATATTTATTTTGGGACCAAATTAATTTATTATGAACTTTACTTATTTTATGTATTTGGGTGTGTGTTTAGGAGAAAGATTTTTTTATTTATAATAATATAATAAACAAACCAAAGTCTACATCATATTGTTTTTTACTGTTATATTCAGTGTGAACATCATGTATATTATGTGAGATGGTGATGAAAATATAATCTGCAGTGTAGACCTGAGTTTTCTTCATAGAATATTTAATAAGTAAGAACGGGAATAAACCTGGTATAACAATTGACTTAATTATGTAGTTTAATGAAAAGCATGTCAATTGAGCGATTTACCCCCGGGGATGAACCAGATCGTGAGCGTCAGAACCGCGGGACCACATGGTAATATGAATATTGGTCTGCTCTGTAAATATTACTGTAATAATTAGTACTATTTGGTACTTTACTACTTTCATATTGCGATTGGTACTTATATAGTTTTTTTATCGAAGTTTTAAAATGGTCCGCCATTCTTACGTCAGGACAGCGTGACACGAGTCCGTACCAATCACCCCGGTGCCCCGCCCCGTTACGAGGTCGTTGGGAGAAAATTGTTTCATCGACCCCGGTAGAACGCCCTTACGTCATAGGGGTGGATACAAGGAATTCGTTGGGTGGATAGCAGTGTCATCTCCACCCCGGTGAGATTTTTAACGGGGCGGATAGCACAGGTACTAGGAAAACATGACCTTATTGGAGATGTATTGATTTGTCAAAAAGCAGCATGAACTTATCGCACTTATCCCACCTGGGTGGGAAGAGTGGAAAAAAAATCCACTTTTTCCACCCAGGTGGGATGGCTAGGTGGGATACCTAATAGTAGAAGATCCGAACTAAGGTCGATCTTCACCGAGTTGATAATAGAATGAAACTTATTTTATTATGAATTTAGCATACTAAAAAACTATAATGGGTTGCCTAAAAAAATCCTGACCCGACCAATTTTTCTTTTTTTTTTAATGATTTTAAACAAAATTTTGCAATAACAAGATAATAAGAAAATTATGTCCTTTTAACGTATAGAATGTGCAGCCGTTGGGTTTTCTATTATTTACGTGGGGGTACTACTGGGTTGTCAGGTTTAAACACGTATGTGTCGATACCAGTTAATTTCACCTAATTGGATAATAGATTTTTTTTAATATCATCATACGCGCTATTTTATTATGAACACGTTGATATATGGTTGTCTGCAAAAAATTGGGATTTTGTTAAAAAAAAAATTTAAAAAAACAATTAAACATACTCTGGTCAGGATTTTTTTAGGCAACCCATTTTTATTATGTTTTTTAATATGCTAAATTCATATTAAAATAAGTTTCATTCTATTATCAACTCGGTGAAGATCGACCTTAGTTCGGATCTTAGACTATAAGTGGAATAGCCAGAAAAAACAAAAAAATCATGTGGAAAATTATTTATTTAGATTCTTTATTTTTAGGTTTCTTGTTTCGTTTTCTCTTTTTGAATTTCTTTTTAGGTGGTGGGGTCTCTTCAGGTTTCTTATCCTCGTCTGATTCACCATCATAGCTTATCCTAACAAAAGCTCCTGGTTTCCGTTTAGATGACTGTTTAGATTCAGTTTCTTCAAGGTCATCTGAATCTGATACTTCTTTCTCTTCAGCTTCTTTGCTATTTTCTTCTTGCTCTTCATCAGATTGTTCTTCTTTTTTGATAAGATGACTTTGTCTGTTCAATGTGACACATGTGATTCTGCATCCAGCATTATTAGAGCATATTTGTTTCAACTTTGACTCCTTGTCTAACCACACTTTTAATTCTCCTGCACTAGATGCTGAATACAACATACTATTCTCATAATGCAGGCATTTAACTCTTTGCTTATGGGCTGCATATGTTATAGCTTGAGTATCAGAAACTGATAGTGAAATGATGTTACCATTCTCTAACCCAACAAACATCCTCTCATCAGACACCCACTGTACTGATGTTGGTTTTGAATTGCAAGTAATATGTTTTTCCACACCTGCTTTACTTATAGTCCATACATCAACAGATTGTTGATAAACCAGGGAGAACCTATCGCCACCTGGTGAAAACCGAATTTCAGTTGGCATAACAATGCCCTTACTGGCAAGGTTTATGGCAAAAGCTGGGCGGCCTTTGATTAAATTCCAAGTTCTTAAAGTTTTGTCACCACCAATACTTAAGGCTAATTTGTCTGATGGGTGAACTGCAATTGCTGTCACTGGTTGACCTAAAATCAAGAAATACAAGATACTTTAGAAATCACTTGAGTAATTACCATATCTATTTTAAAATTATGAGCACTAACAATTATTGTTTGGACGTCGATAAATTTATTGTTCTTACCTCCATGTGCCTTTTTCCAAATTTTCTCTATTTGCCAATTTCCTGTTCTTGTAACTATGATGCTGCCATCGTCACTGCCACTAAGTAGATGTGTTGCGCCGTGAGTAAATGCTACAGTATTTACTGTTCCGTCATGGTTCATTAAAACTGTATGTTCTTTACGGGTTTTCAAATCGATAACAACCACTTTGTCATCGGTACCACCTGAAGCTAAAAATTTTCCAGCCGTTGAAATACATCTTACTGAAGTTGTGTGTGAATGTGTGGCGAAAGTTTGTTTCAGTTTCTTGTCCTGTAATAAAATTTAGTATTAACTTTGAAGGTTATGTTTCACTAACCTATAATGGTAAGAGTTAGGGGAGTTTACCTCGTCTTCGGAATACACAGCATAACCCAATAAGAAACCTTCGTAGGTTCCTACAACTAATTCGTCCATCGTGTAGAAATATCTCTTGAACAAAATATTATAAAAACAGACTCGCGCTCGCTCATGGAATCAGCAATTCAGCTGTCAATCATCACAGAATCTGTCAAGTGTCAACCAACTCAACCTCAAGTGTCATCAGTCAGGCTAAGTTCAGATGGTCGCGCGTTGACGCGCGTGTACGCGCGACAAGGAGTTCACATGACAAGCGTAAGCTCACGGGCAGTCGGGCGCGATCATTCATCGAGAATGAAAGTGGACGAGGCAATCTGTTTGTGGATTTTGTATCGGAGGCTCAAAAAACGACGAAGACAAAGAAGATACTGGGTACATCCGATTTTAAGAGATAGAACTACTTTAAGCTTTTATTTTACTCTTTATCCAAAACTATTTTCTATTTCATCAATGAATAAATCGACATCGAAATCCTCCTCCATTTTTCGCTGCTCCGTATGTCTGCACGCTAGAAGTCGCGCGAGTCAACTGAACACGTTGATACATGAACAAGGGAACTCAATACGCGCGCAAACGCGCGTACACGCGCGCATCAAGATACCGGCGATGGTGCAGCGACGATCGCGCGTAGCTGCGCGTAGACGCGTGTTTATGTGAACAGTCTGATATATTTACTTAGGAATTCTTTACGCGCGTAAGGATGTACGCGCGTCAACGCGCGACCATCTGAACCTAGCCTCATGGTAGGTCATGGTCATGTCCATAGAGTATATTGAATATATGGAGAGTCATGTCATTCTCCGGCTGCCATCTGCTTATAGTCCATAATCTGAGATCACGCCATCACCATAGAGTATTGGCCACATACATGACAATATTATTTCCATGGCCACATATTAATTCCATGATTGGCCATCACTGTCTGTCTGTCAGGCGTGTTGCCAACCCCATGGAATTAATATTATCATGGCCAACCCTTAATTTAGAAAATTATGAAGAAAATCTGCCAAAAATTGGTACATAATATGTATGAGGTATAAATTGGTAGAATCCAAAACAAAAAATCGACTAGGTTTTTTAAATTAAAATTATATACATAAAAACTGTTTTGAAATTAGTTATATTTTATTGTTTATGTTATTTATACATGTTTTAGTAAAAAGTTTTATATGGAACAAACCCACTAGATTCGTGGCCGGCGGGCAAAATTCTTTTTATATTATGTATTAAAAAATGGAATCTTATTTTACGATGTTATTAGAAATTGCTGCCTTACATATTAAAATCTATGGCCCTGTGTTTTGTTTTTGAACGAAAAATGCCAAAAAATTGACAGCGTCAAGTCCAAAGCAAGAACCAAGCTTCCATTTCTTGAATTATTTTAATTTTCTCATAAAAATTGATGGATATACGTCTTTGTAACAAATAAATACAAACATTGTGTTTTAAGATAGTTAGTTAAAACATTATCATTCTGGCAAGTATTTGTATACATGCAAATATTATGCTTTGAGTGTAGTGTCGCTATCGATCTCCATTTCATATGTCAGTTAATGTGTAATGTTTATTTACTGTGGTGTAGGATTCCCAAAAGAGGACATATTTGGACATCTATAAGATGGATCTGGCGGAAACGATGAAGAGTGTCCTGGCGAAGAGCACGGGGGGCTCGAGTGGCGCGGGCAGTTCGTCCGGCGCCGCGACGCCGCACGGCGCCGAGGGCTACGTCACCGAGAAACTCTACATGCTGCTGCAGCTCTACCTTCAGAACAAGGGCTGGAGCCCTAGCATAGAACTCCTTCAATGTTTTAGTGATCTCAAGGAGTCTTCTATGCTGCCCAGTGCAGCTTATTTACAGTGAGTAGTCTATGTAATGGATTCTTATTGGTTTTTAAGAATTTATTAAAATGTCTAAGCAAGCAACTGGATTATCTTGCTTATTTACTTAAAATAGATACTTTATTTAACCCGGCGAGAGTGTGGCGGGGTGTGACATACCCCAGTGTTTGTTTGTATCGATATATAATTTTATTGTTTTATGCGACGATTTTGAGGCTTCGTGTAGCTGGAAGTGAGGAAGTGCTGGGGAGGAAAGTGGCGTGATTTTAGTGTTGTGTCAGCCGGCGTTGGAGTTAGACGAGCACAAACGTAGGTGGGGAACATCTACTGACTGACATAGCCATATAATATGGCTGATTTCCAGCGTTTTAAAAGTGTTTCTATATTATAACTTGATTTTTTTTATTTATTTCATTTAGGACCTCATATATTTTAAGATTTCAGAGGCTTTTTCGATTAAATTTTTTTTTTTTAATTTGATGCGCCCGTGCTATAATTCTGTAACCAAAAATTAGTGCTTTAATAATTGTTAATGAAAATTATTAAAATATGTTGATATATACTTTTTTAATTTAAAACCATCTTGAGGGGTACCTAAATAAATGAAGAATACAAAAATTTAAGATCATTTTAAAAATAACAATAATGTACACGCAGTTTTGTTTTGGGGCATGTCATACCCCGCCACATACTTAACATTTTTTCACCACACTCCCGTCAGGTTAAATAATGTTATGGATGATGACAAAAAAGAATAAGACTAAATAGAAACTTGCATGTAGATTTCATAGATTTTTAAGTAGAATGCATACAATGGTAGACTTACAGAACACATATAAAAAGAGACGAGCACAAATGAAAATAAGAACAATATTAAATGAAAAAGTAGTTTTATTCAGAACTTGTTTATTTATTTTCAGAATGATGGCATCAAGAGTAGGTTTAGATACCCAAGGTAGACTGATTCTGCGTGAAAATGGAAAGATAATTCTGCCATATGAACACTTTGCCAATGCAGTGATGCTGAAACACATGAATGGACCACATGGATTGCATCTTGGTTTAGAAGCTACAGTCAGGGCAGTGAGTATCATTATGCTTTATTTAACTTGCATATTTCACTACTTTTTATAACCATTTTTTCAAAATTAATAATACATTGTTGATTCCTATACACTTTCACAAAATCTGCAGGTTGTTGAGTCATATACAATAGGCCGTGAACAGTTTGGTATGGAGAAGGAGTTCATAATAGAAGTGGTACAAAACTGCCCTAATCCTGCTTGCCGCTATTATAAGAACCAGCTTGAAATGACACAGAAATCTATACAGCAACATCTGTCTCAGCAGCCAACATACATTCCTGGTAAATTGTAAACTTTTTTTGTATGCCATACCTATATTACGTAAAATTAGTTTAGAATGTTATGCATAAAACGTTTTCTGACGTAGAATTCAAAATTGTAGCATAATAATGTGGTCCATTTACAGCAAGACATTATCAATGTAAATGCAAAAATTTGGTAAAGTAGCTTATTCAGCTTTCAACAAGTGGCCTGCTAATCCTACTACTAAAAATGATTATTTCTTAAATATTACTTATTATATAAATAAATAACCCTACCAATTTTTAAATATGCAAGGCTATGTCTAGTCATAAAAATCTTATTTATCTGCAGAATACAGATTTTTTAGCTATTCAGACTTTAAAAAATTTAATTTAATTTAATAATATTTTTATACATTCGTATTAGGATAAAATCTTGCGTTGCAATGTTTCATGCGATTTTGCATACCCAATCACATTCTCCATTGTGATGCCCATTTGAAACTCTTTTCTCAGATGCTGGTGCGTCAAACTTGTCGGACAGCCAGGCGGTAGAGCGCCTGCTGCGCGGCACGGCGCTGGCGCAGGACTACCAGCTGCCGCTCGCGCCACACCTCGCCGCTCTCAGTGAGTTGCTAAGTAAAAATCAATTAACTATAAGTTTTTTGTTTTACAATAGTGGCTAAAGCCTAAGGCCTGCCTGATGGTGAGCAGTTACTGTCGCTTATGTCACTTGTAATCCGAGAGGCGTCACTTGACTATAAAACATTGATTTTAGTTGATAAATACTATTTTGTTGTTGTTAATAAGCAAATAACAATATGTATCTATATTCTAATGTGCACAAAACCAGCTTTTCTTCATACATTAGATTATCCGGATTTTCAATTATACGAATCCCCACCGACAACAATTTGTCTGGTTATACGAGGTTCCACTGTACTTTGCTAGCATGAATCAGAATCGAATATCTGATTGGCTGTCTCAGTTACGTGCGACTAAAGAGTTTGAAACCGATGTATACCTGCATTTTTCGCTGACTTGCAATCATGCGTTGGTGTCGTCAGTCTGTCGTTTGTAGCGCATGCTGATACCCGCTAACATAACGTTGGCTTATAATTACCTTCCAAATAATATCACACCTCATCACCTGGAGACTTTTATGAAGGAGGACTTCTGGCCGCAGGGTGTCGTCTATCGGAGGTTTCGAGGACGGCTCCCAGCTGACTCAAGCCGCCTTAAGGCGGCAATATTAAATTAAGTTTTATTTTCCATTTATATTGTATGTATGTTAGTCTGTAAGGTATTAATAATATGGGCCTGTAATTCATGTAATTCTGTTGCCTGAAATAAACGATATATTATATTATTATTATTGTATCTCTCCTATGGGATATCACGGCACATAGGCCGGTCCTTTTGGAAGGCGTACGTGGGGATACAGATCCAACACGCAGAGGCCCCTTTGAGACACAATTATATAAAGTGGGATACGTACACCTAGCGGGTACTGTCTCTGACTTGTATCATGGGAAAGATACAGCCAAAGACAGCACCGGCTAAGTGCAGGGACTATTGCAGAGAGAAGGGAAACTAATGCGGGTCTATGGTGAGGTAGTTGCTGGACTGGTTGCCGGGATATTGATGAGACAGCGGGACGCCTGCCATATCAAATGTCTCATCTTGATAATCATGGCAGACGGTGACTCGCCTCCCACTAGATGGGCCCCCGAAAACAGCCACCACTCAGCGCGGCCACTAGGGTCGCGGGTAGCACGGGCGCAACACCGGCGTGGTTGGCTAAGGGTGCCGAGAGGTGTGCACCGGTTTCATTATTAATATAATATATTGCAATTCATTGCATTAAAATAGTAAGAATTAGTCTTTAGCAATCCCCTGTAGTTACAAGCAGATAAGTCCAAATAAAAATATAACATCAACATCGACAGGGTATTACATTTTTCTACATCATTACAGGTAGTCTAAGTGGTGAGAAGAGCGACAGGCGAGCACAGGACAAGCTATCCCAGCATCAGCAGATGTTGTTGCAGCACCAGAACCGCTCGCTCGGGCACCAGTCCTCGCTGGACAAGTACGCGCACTCCCAGCAGCGGTCGTCTAGCTCCTCGCAGGCGGGGCTCGAGACAAAGTCGAAACATCACTACAGTGACGAGCATAAGCTTACTGACTTTTTAAGGTAAGAGTGCTCCCGCCGAAACCGGCGTCATCTTCGATAGGTATAGGAGTGGTCGTTGAGAGCAGTCATTGTCATGTGTGATATTCTGTTGCAGGGCTAACCTGGAAAGCCTCGAGTCGCTATCCGGCGGCACTGCCGGCGGCGGCGCGGCGACACACGGCGAGCGCGGCGGCGAGCGCGGCGGCGAACGCGGCGGCGAGCGCGGCGGCGAGCGCGGCGGCGGGGCCGCGGGCGGCGGGCAGGAGCGCGTGGTGCGCGCGTTCGCGGAGCTGGCGCGCAACCTGCAGCGCATGCGGCCCTGCGTGCGCCCCGCCATGTGCAAGCCCTACGGCAAGCAGAGCGAGCAGCTGCAGAAGAGTGAGTGCCTACACCTAGTGCTTGTTCGCGTTGACTCGCGAGCGCGGCGGCGGGGCCCCGGGCGGCGGGCAGGAGCCGGGAGCATTAACGCACTAATCGAGGCTGTTTGATGTGTTTCCGGTAATTAAGGATTTCCTGATGCTGCCTATTTTGTCAGTTTAAAAAAAAACAACGTTTGTGTTGCAGCTCAAGCATTCACGTCAGTTAGCCTTGCACCTTCAATTTTAAAATGTTATTTACACTGTCTCAACTTTTTTTCAGGTGATCCACTTGCTCGTTTGCCCCTCTTTATTATATAAAAAAAACTTCCAATGTTAAAAAAACAGTCATTGAAACTTGACAGTGGTAAAACTGGCCCTTTGTCTTGTGTTTATTTGACAACAATAATTGATAGCCGTAGTATACAGCTTGTAGCTGCCTGTCCAATTTATTTTTATTAGTTCACGCAGTCTTCCTGAGAGTGAACTTTAACAACTTTATTTAGACAAATGTCCTGTTCAATTGTAACAGTTCTGCTGGACACGATTCAGCTGGTGCAGTCGTTGCGCAGCTATCTGCCGCCACCGCACATTCAGGTCACCTCGTGGAAGAATGACGACAAGTTGCGGTAAGAAATATTTTTTTAATGAAATTAATTTCTTTTGTGACACGTGTTTTTATAATACTTTAAATTATATTGACATGACATGATAATAGCGTAACCCGTCACCAAATCTGCTGCCACATTGAAGGCTTCTCGGATCTTCGAGCTTTTGATTTCAAGTTAACTCCCACACCACATTAAGTCACAGTCACAGGACTCAAAAGTCTTTTATATTTCAAATAACATTAAAGTTTTCTTTAGTTACAATAATTAGGTTTTCTTGATTAAACTACAGTAAAAAAAAATTGTTTTATAGTTCAAACAATATGGAGGAGTTGGAGAATCGTAAGATAGTGAGCGGCAACTAGCCCGATGCGTCTCCCGCGCCGCCCGGCGCCGGCCTGGCGCGCGCCTAGTCCGCTCCGCTACCAAACACGTGGCGACTATGAACTGTGCCGGAAGACGGGAGAATCTGTAAACTAGGAGTACATTAGCGTAAGTTATAATACGCGTCAACTTAATCGGCTTGTCTGAACATCATGCGCGAACTTGCGCAGAACACACTAGGTGGTAGGTGTCAGAGGGATGCAGCCGCGCCCCGCACCTGCGCAAACAACGTTCGCAGCTAACTTCAAACAAGTCAATTAAACTGACGCGGACTATACAATATATTAACTTGCGTAATATTATATCGACTACTGTGTATCGTTGGACCGTTTTTAATTATTTACCCCATGTTGGTATTCCAGTGACACTTTATTTTTTTGGATTTACTCGCTTTACTTGTTGGTGTTTGTTATTTTTTTACATTTTGCTTTGATTCCGTGACACTCAATATTTTTTATTTTATTTGCTGTTAAATTTCATACGACTCCAGTATGCTATTTTATTGCTTTCAATGTTATGGATCTTATAGGATAAGATATTTTTTCGGTTATTATACAATTTTATTATTCGTCCTAGTTATGCTATGTTTAATCTCGGTTTATTGTCGTAAGTGCATTATTTACACTGTGATAGAAGTGTAATAGGTGTAGGCCTGAGCGAAGTCTTGACACGAAAATGTAACATAGTGAAAAGAAAATATTATTGTGTAATTGAGTATCGTTACATATTCGTAAGGTAGGCTGGGAAGTCATTGAATGAGGGTGTTTCCTAATTGAAAATCCGCTAGATGGCGCTACGCAATTATAAGGTCCAACCGAAACGTGATTGGTTCAATTTGACATTCATGATCGCGGTTTTTTTAGCCTAGCGGATTTTTTATTCTGAAAAACCTTCATTGTTCAGTGATTGTCATACATGTGAGGGGGTAGGCCAAGTGTGGGGGGGGGGGGGGCAGAGAGCGCCAGGTGCGTTGCGCCGGTCGATCGCCATGTCTTGTCGTGAATGGTGGGTGGTTAGTATCTTATTGAAGACTGCAATTTTTCACGTTGTCTTAGCTAATGTTGCCTGTGGATGTATTAAATTAGGATTGGTAAGTTATGGCGACTAGGGAATGCTGCATATTGAGAAATATGTCATTTAATGTACTACAATAATGAGTTAGGAGATAAAAAAGTGTATTTTATTTAAAATGCAGTATTAAATTTAAATGATTGCATTTAAATATTTGGCTAATACCTATTTACATTATATTGTTGGTGGTTTATTTCAGTGGGAGATTATTTGTGATTACATATCATCTCAATGTGCAGTGTGATTTTGGTATGATTATAGGAGCTTTCATTGGTCAGTCGATGTACTGTTGACCTAACGAGACCATAAACAGTCTTAGTTACATTAACAACTATTTGTTTATAAGTAATCCTAATGTAATCAGTATCGCTTAAGGTATTGTCATGAAATTTACTTTATTTTTATCGTCAAGATGCGATGTTTGGATTTATTAAATTTGACATATTTTCGTTTATTGCTTAGTTCCAGTGTCTCTAAGCTTTATTGTTTTATTGTGTCTTCCTTGTAAAAATATCACGCTAATGAAACAATGACTGTTTATGTTCTCCGGAAGCATATAATATGTATTAAATATATGTACAACACGACTTGCTACTTCCAAAACATCACGTATGTGAAATAATGAACTATCTACATAAGTTTGTTAGTGCAATAATAAGGCAAAGCCTACTTTAAAATTAAAATTTTGTATCTTAGTACTATAATTCTAAATTATTATATGAAATTGAAGTCGCGTCGGAGAGGCGGGCAAGGTTGTAATTGTGTCTACTAGTATTGTCGTGGTCTCTGTTTTATCAAGTTGTTGTGTTAATCTTACTTATTTTATATCACTATAAAATTACTAAATATTAGAACTTTACGTGCAGCTTTCACTGTTTAGTGCATTGTGGAATACATGTTTTCTTTGTATTTGTTTGTTTATTGGACGTAATTAAGGACAAAATATTTTTTAAGTGTATTGATATCTTGATATTTTGTCTGTGTATCCAAATATGTTAGAGGCTATTACGTTTTCAACAACAACTAACAAAAATAACAATGCGCGTAGTCTTAAGTTGATGTGACCCTCACTACACTCTTAAAAAGTATTATATAAATTCCAAAAGAATCTCTCTGTATTAGATTAAGCTTTCTAGTCAAAAATGAATTTCATATTTCAACTTTTATTATTGGAAAACATATTGAGCCGTATTCTGAAAATTTTATTACTTTAAAAGATATACGAAATCTCTTTATAAAACATATCCCATAACAAAACCAACTAGTTGTTTCTAGCGCATTGCATCTAAAATGATCTCACGTTCTTGGAATATGACCGGGCAGTGCCTAAAACTTTGTTTCTGATATTTTTGTTTTGTGTTTAAATTATGGTATGGTACTTTCTTTTCATCTATTCATGTGGTATTTGTGTAGAGCAATATTTAAAAAGAAAAATTATATTTGGCGTCTGTATCCTGTGATATGTTTGTTCTACGGCTTTTTTTATAAATTGGAGTAAATAATTATTTAACAACTTGCATAAATTGTATTTTAAATGTAAAATGTATTAAATAAATAAGTAAGTTGATTTATGGAATTAAAATTTGGCCTTGCCATGTAATTTATTTGCCGACATTATATTATTTTACGTTTATCCTGTAAAAGTGGTAATTTAGTGGATCGAAATGCTTAGAAATAAATGATATGACTAAATATTTTATTTTATTTTTACCGCTTCGGCAATCCCAACATCTCGTTGAACTATCGCTTTTAGACTTAACGATGCGACTTATCAAATAATATGGAGGGAATAATCCCTCCAATTCTGCCACAAAACCATTTTTTCGATATTTTACACGTTTACAATCGATAATATTGTAAGCAAAAGATGACAGCAATGAACATCTCTTAGTTGACAGGGCCGGCCAATCATAGCGATACATATTTCCGTTACTGCCCCACCGTATCACCGCCCATACCCCGTTCAGTGGTACGGTATCCGTACCTGCTTATCAAAATACATACAGCTCCAGCGAACTATGTCGTTTTAGTTTGCTGCAGTACAGCCCCAATAAGATCATGTTGCCCTAGTGTCATATAAACCAGTATCCAAATTATTGTAATAACCTAAACGTTTTAAATAACTCCAATAAGGTCATGTTGCCCTGGTATCATAATATTATCCATCCATGTCATTAATGCTTATCAAATAAATACAGCTCCAATAAGTTCATGTTGCCCTAGTACTATATAAACCAGTATCCGAATTATTGTGATAACCTAAACTTTTTACATAACTCCAATAAGTTCATGTTGTCCTAGTACAATGTATACCAGAATCCGTATTATTGTGAAAACCTAAACTTTTTAAATACCTAACTCCAATAAGGTCCTGTTGCCCTAGTACCACTATACAAGTATCCGTATTATTGTGATAGCCATAACTTTTTAAATAACTCCAATAAGGTCATGTTGCCCTAGTGCCATATTATCTATCCATGTCATTAATTATCAAATACCTTACAGCTCCATAAGTTTATGTTGCCCTAGCACCATATAAACCAGTATTCGTATTATTGTGATAACCTAAACTTTTTAAATAACTCCAATAAGGTCATGTTGCGCTAGTACCATTTTACCAGAATCCGTATTATGGTGATGATGGTGCAGTTCAAGGATGCACTCGGTACTCAAGGGACTAGAGTAGGTACCTACATACCTATCTAAATAACTATTAGGGCGCCCGCTAAAACTCGCGCGGGCGCACGCTCGCGTGTCTATAATGAAAAATAGTACCTATGAGCAGCGCAGGCGCGTGCGACGGAGCGCGGGCGCGGGCGACGGATTATAACACGCGCGGCGGGCGACGGGCGTCCGCTCGCGGGTTTGTTTGTTTCTACAAATCAGTCAGCGCCGCTATATGCCTCGGTCACACGCGTCGGAGGCTAGGTACAACCATGAACCGATGTTCGATGTATCGATATACAACTGTACAGGCTCGAGATCAAAATTATTCTAGCATGGCGCCCGCGCCGGGTGCCCGCTCGCGGGTCGTAGCCGGACATCCGACGCGTGGTGCACCCGCGTCCGCATCCGTGTTTTAGCGTTCGCCCTTAGTCGGTGGGGACATGTGAATTCTTTTAGACCACCAGTGGGAGTGGATATAATTATTGTTTTGGTTCGTTTGCACTACTGGGGGCAGACGGAAGTAATGTAGGTTCCGTCTGCCCCCGGTGGGAGGAAATAAAAACACGAATAGATGATTTAGTAAAATTTATTTACGTTGTTAATAATTACGTGCCCTTTATCTTGTTCTATTTTTATCATACTTTCCTCTATCCAAAGGTTGACTGGAAGAGATCGCTAGAAGCGATAAGTCCGCCTGTGTTGTGCAGTTCATTTATGTTACTTGTTTTTCTTTGTCAAATTTGTTGTGCAATAAAGAATATCTATCTATCTATCTATCTACGTTATATTATAATTATTGTTATAATAATAAATATTAATCATCCACTTAAAACTACGAAATATACAAAGAAAAGCACCTTCACCAAATTTTAAATATTTAAGATCACATGTAAAATTTAAAATAGTTTTAGAATTGACTACTTAGTAATTCTATTACACACGAAATCGAGGTTATATCTTTAAGTTAGTTAAATCACGTAAAAAATCTGGAATAATAAAATAAGAAGCTGCGAAAGTCAAAGTCGGATACAATAATGAGAACACCGATTATTATCATAACGTTACTTTATGAACAGTCTCAGACAATAAGTTTTCATAAGCCCAGCCCAAAAGAACTTCACTTACATTATTTTAATTTGGTTACAAAATTATGATACATTGTATTCACATGTTGTGAAATCACCGAAAAATTAGACTCGAAGGCTTCCTACATACAAATTTCATGTCACGTTTATTTTATGAACCCAGATAACACAATAGCGTTTTCTTATATTTATTTTCATGCGAAAGAAAGAAGAGGTAAGAACTTTGTAGTGACACATCAGAAATGAACTTTATGCTTTATGATTTTATCTATAATCAACGATATATACATAAAAAATTAAAAAAACTGCAATAAATATAACGTTTTATGAGACAATTTTTGGTTGCGGAGCGACTTATTGTATTTTAGACACCTAGAATCGCAATACATTGAATACATTAAGATGTTTAAAAAAGGTGAAAAATATTTTGTTAATGTTTTGTTAAAATAAGTATTATATTATTTATAACGCAGCATCTGCAACCAAATTAATGTCTTTATAGTCTTATAATTCGCAATCACTAAGCCCAATTCCAGATTGAAACTAAAAGAACACCTTAACTATGTTTTGTATAGTTTTTTAAATTCGTAATATAGTAGAAAACGTTAAACTGAGTAATTATTTAAAGTGCGGCACACCAATAGCAGTATGTATAATTTATGTACCTAATGTGTCGTTGTCCGCCAAAACAAACGACTTATAAATTTAATAATAAAATACCTATTTATATCATGCATTATTTTCTTTTCGAAGTTTTACACGTAGTGCTGCCCTCTGACGCATTTTGGCGGACTTACATTTACCACAAACCATTGATTATATTAATTTATCGTTTTCAAAATGTTTTCGATGTTATTTGTGTGCGCTTTTCTTACATTATAACGAGTCTTTGAATCGACTTCATTTCGTTTAATCTTTCATCACATTGTTTATAACTAGGAATAGAACATTGGCGAGGTAGTCGTATGATGACTTTGATGAATAATTACAGGGTATGATAAACTTAACAATAAATATAATTTAAAATTAATCTAGCGTATTCTAATCAGTATGCGATAAACATATCGACTTATACGTAGAACAAAGTCTGAATGAATTCATTAGCTAAATATTATATAATTTATCGGTTCGCATACAAGACGCATTCGTAAATACATGATGGCAGTAATATTTAACTGCATTTGTAGGAGGAATCCGGTTCTGTTGTTTGTTTGCACATTTGCTTAATTTGCTTTGTACTTTCGTTGCACTGCTGTAGATGATTTCACCATTTCTCTATGACAATTTCGTCTGATTTTTATAAACGATACGACCTACTTACAGTCAAGAATGCAATTGAGAATTTAAGTTGCTTAGGATAAAAACAGTCAAATTACAAAGTGGCTTAAATAAGTATGCTTTATCGAATACCAGAACAACAAAATTATTAAACTACAAAATAGGAAATAATATATTCAGACAGAACCGGATTTTCCATAGAGTAGTGAAGTAACGAACTTTGTATTTTTCACATTTCAATAATTGAAAGTGATCTCGAGTATTTTCGAAAATACAGATAAGTTTCCAAACAAAGTGTGGGAAAATCTTTGACAGTTTGGACGTTTCCGTCGGCCATGTTTTTTCGTTTAAAAATTGTCCTTATTCATTGAACATTGTATACTTATGTCATCTCTGATGACAGGTTATATAAGAATAATCATACAAAGCTTAGTAAAATTACAATTGGAATTGAATTCCGATTTTAATATTACTTAGCCGATAGGTGCAGTCAGCTCTATGATTAACATTTTCATGTAAATTTCAAAGACACAAACGCCGCCCATTACAACTAATATAATTTAGACACTTAACGATGAAAAATCGCTTAAAGTGCATCTTATTCAATACGCGTACAAAAGCTAATATTCGCTACACCAGTATAATCTGAATCATCCTTATTGCTATTGGCAAACTTGTTAAACATCGGTCGACGAGAGGCGGAAAGTTCGCGCATGTGCACCTGCGCGTGACCAATAACGCGCACGAATCTCCGAAACGCCCGCGCACTTTATTGGTCCGAGGTATGCTTGACCAATAGCGCGCAGGCATGTCAAAATTCGTGTTTTGCGCAATCCCCATCCGATATTCAAGAAGTTTGCCGCGGCCTGTACTAGTCTGAATATCGTGCGCAAACCTGCGCAGAACACAAACGTAGGTGTCAGAGCTACGCTCGCAACTTACTTCAGACAAGACGATTAGATACAGTGCGACAAACTTATCTGTTCCGGTGGCCAAAATAGGAACTACGTGACATTGTCAATTATATAAACTGCTACAGGATAATGTTGCCAGTTGTTGTTGTTATAAATACGCTTAATTTTATTTGGTTGGTCCAAAGTGAATTATTGTGAATATTGAGAAATGGAATTCAACTGAATATGTGTTTTAATTATGATTCCACGTTTTTGTCATTTATAACAAATAATAAAATTTCAAATTAACATTTTGATCACTTTATGCACCCTTGGACAATAACGTTATTCTTACCCTCAAAAGTGCAAAAATGATATTTAATGGCAATACTAAAACGGCAATAGCGACACCGCCACCGAAACAGATTAGTTTGTGGCACTGTAAGTTTACGCGTACTATAGTAAATGCCTACATGGATAAGGAAAAATATGGGGGTGGGTACAAGGTGAGTTACTCGTGTGGCGGAATCGGCACGGGGCGGAAGATATAGACGGAGTCGTCGAGCCAGTAGTAGGCCTGCGCGAAGTCGCCCTCGCAGAGGTACGGCGCGCGCGCCCACGCCGCCAGCGCGAAGCCCTCGCCGCGCATCCACGCCGCGAACGAGTCTACCTGCTCCTCGAACGTTCTGCCTTGGATGGGAAGACGCTCCTCCGGCTTGTGGTCTGCTGTTACTGGACATACATAAATAATGTTAGTGTTAGACAAAGTAATTCGGATTTGACGAATCCAAAAGAATTGGACGACCAATCCAGGCCCAAATCTGACGGACATTTGACTAGTAGAAATTTCTAATTATTCATTACTTTACAGAAAAAAAACAAATAAGTAAACAAAAAAAAAATCGGTATCTGACAGCACCTACTTTCAACGTAGGGCTTGTAGGGCAGCACGAGAGCCATCGTTAGCTGTCCACTGGTAGTGTGGGGCTAGATGGCGCCGAGTGGAGAATACGACAAGATCTGACAGCACTTACATTCGACGTAGGGCTTGTAAGGAAGCATGAGAGCCAGCATTAACAGTCCTTCGGTAGTTTGGGGCTATATGGCCTTAAGCAGAGAATAGCGCAGGATCTGAATACCACAGCTCACAGGATCTGATAGCACCTATCCTCAACGTAGGGTTTGTCAGCAGTACGAGAGCCAGGAGGAGCAGGAAATCATTAGAAGTCTTGCATTGGTGTATGCTACCAGCTTCACAGTTTGCATTATATAAAAGCTAGATCGCGCTGTGTGGAGAATATTGCAGGATATGATAGCACCTACCCTCAACGTAGGGCTTGTAGGGCAGCACGAGAGCCAGCATGAGCAGCCCGTCGGGCGCCAGCGCGGCCCGTGCTTGCTGCAGCATGCTGCGCGGCCGGCTGCAGCGGTCGAGCAGATTCAGCATGCACACGCAGTCGAACCGCTGCGACACCCACCACTGCTCCGTGTCGAGGAGACTGCCAACAGAACAATATCAAAATTGTTTGTTGTATAGTGCCAGCCCGGGGAGTCGGTGTTGTGGAAACCTGGGGAGTTTAGTAAGTAGTTTGACACTTTAATCCTGAGCCCCAAAAATGGCTGTAGATGAGGATTCAGGCGACTGGGACCACTATATAACTGGGACCGCGGACCCAGTTGCCTGATTAGTTTTTATTTGTTTATTTCGTCAGGCGAGTGGGACCACCCGTAATTTTAACCACAAATCCATTGTTGAAATACAAGATTTAGTACAGTTAGCAGAAAAGGTGTCACAAATAAAACAAAGTTAATTTTTGCAAAGGTAAGTTAGTTTTTGTATTACCTACTTAAACAGTATAACAGTCTTAATTATGGTTTAAAAATCACGTTAGCTCATATGCCTACTTAACTAGTAATTCTAAGTAAACATTCAACAGAAATCTCCTCAAAACAATAATATAAAAATCAGTCTTAATGTCTCTTAACTTTATACACCATAAAGTAAGTACTCATTACTCCTATTATATATTTATAATAAAGTCAGAAGATGCACATATCGTGGTGTAATATTTATTTGCAATGACAATCATCTCCTCATAACAATGTTACTTAGCAACCGAATGTCACTTTTATGACAAATCCATACTGACACAACGCCGCACCGCCTGTCTACTCTCCATCCGTCTTACGAATTTTCGATCTACCCTTTGGTGTTTATGGGCGCCTGGTACTTCAAATAGAAGTTTTGCATCACTTCGCTTTTATTTTACATGAATTTTATTCACCACGCTGCCATTTTAGGATGAAATATTCCGTGTGATTACTCTTCGGTACTTATGGGCGCCTGGTACTTCAAATAGAAGTTTTGCATCACTCGCTTTTATTTCCATGAAATTCTACTCCGCCATTAGATATTCCGTGTGACTTCTCTTTGGTGTTTCTGGGCGCGTATAACTTCGACGAGCATGGCGAATCAATCTTACTAATCTGTCGCGAGTTTAAAATTTTTTCCCCATAAAAAAAGTGTAGTCAGAAGTTTTCACTTCAAAAATACTTGACCGTAATACTTAATAAAATAAAATCCTGAGTTATAACTTAATTTTTCTGTTAACTGTACATTAAAGGAAATTAGGTATATGGTCCCAGTCGACCGATTCAAAAATGTTATCAGGTAACTGGGACCGCGGTCCCAGTTTTATTTGGTCCCAGTCGCCTGAATCCTCCTGTAGATCAGATATTATGACTGACAAAAGGAGGCACACTGAATTTGCACTCAATCAATCTCCTGGCAAAATCCGAACTTGGAAAAGAAAGTCATTAATTTGCATAATATACTACTTTTCTTGGAATCTTCAAAATCTGCCACTTTTGTAAATCGTCAGCTTATTCTACCATAGCTACAATTTATTTACAATCTCTGCAGCCCTGCACACTTTTAGTATCGATTCGACTAGGCTAGTGAACTAAAGTACTCTAAGCAACTTACGTAAACCCTTTCGAAGAGAGCGACTTCCTCATACTAGCGGAGATCTCGGTGGCGTATCTCTCGCGGTAGAGGTGCGCGAACCGGCGGCTGACCTCTCCGTCGCCCGCGCCCACGTCCACCACCGAGCCGCCCAAGGCCGGCGCGCGCGCCGCCGCCAGCAGAGCCTGCGCCTGCGCCGCCGACACCACGAACATCGACCCGCGGCCTAACCAACTGAAACGTGACATTTATTTGTTCATGTTAATAATGTTCACGTGCATCATTATGATCCTAGCGTTGTCCCGGTTGCGTCCTCACGGGGCCCTGGGTCTGTTGTTTAAGTAATCTATACAGGGTGGCCCTGAAAATCGTGGATCAAACGAAACAGGGAGACAAAGGGGGTTATTACCGACATAAACCCCTCAACAGTATGACCTCACATCGACTCTACAAAAAATTAAAGCTATTTTTTGTTTTGAAAAAAATAATGCCTTATTTTGTAATCAAATGGCAAAATAATGAAAACAGATTGTTTTTTCTTTCTTTTTTTTGTGTTCAATTATTGTCAAAGAAAGCATCTTTACATAAAAAGTATCTTTACCACTGTGGGGACACAAATTCGTGAGTAATGGCAACTTTCTTAAAAGAAATTAAGTTTTACGAAAAATCAATTCCAACTTCAAAACAGTACTGTGAAAAAAAAATGTATGACCGACAAGTGACCCTGTATCAAAAAAATTAGCCTGTTTTATCACCATTTAAATGAGGTATAACACTTGGCTATTTTGTAG
Source organism: Mecyna flavalis (assembly GCA_949319885.1). Classification (NCBI taxonomy): domain Eukaryota; kingdom Metazoa; phylum Arthropoda; class Insecta; order Lepidoptera; family Crambidae; genus Mecyna; species Mecyna flavalis. The sequence continues at coordinate 6,806,280 of OX439439.1, forward strand.
TTAACTTATTTTACAAAACTTGTTTATTGGCGCCAAGTCTAACTTTCAATAAATTGAGCGACCAATAAAAATCGTTATTCGCGTTGATTATTTTCACTCTTAACAATCCTAGAGCTTTAACATTGGAATAAATACCCGGTATCTTTTGTCCTTTTCACACTCGGGTCGGGTACGTACCCGACTCGGGTCGTACATACGATCCATTGTTTTTTGGCTCAGGTACTTAGGTACCGCTTGCGCGTACGATTGGCCCACCGCTCCCGCCGCGCGGCGGCGAATCAGTGACTCGCTACCGCTTGTTATTACGCACGTGTTCTGCCGGTTTGCTCTTCAACGTCTCCTGACTGTACTCCACTCTTCTTACAGTGGCCATTACAAAAGCCTTAGATGTAATGCATGTCAGCATACTCTCGCTGACGAGGGAAGGCTTCAAGAATCAGTGTCCGATTGGAAAGCTTAGGTCACAGTTTGGCAAGAAATCACACAGAGTCCGCATGGCAAGCTTAGGTCACAGTTTGGCAAGACTCACAGTTCGTATGGCAAGCTTAGATCACAATTAGACAAGAAATCCGAGTCCGTTCAGGAGACGTTGAAGAGCAAACCGGCAGAACACGTGCTTAATAACAAGCGGTAGCGAGTCACTGATTCGCCGCCGCGGCGGGAGCGGTGGGCCAAACGTACGCGCAAGCGGTACCTAAGTACCTGAGCCAAAAAACAATGGATCGTATGTACGACCCGAGTCGGGTACGTACCCGACCCGAGTGTGAAAAGGACAAAAGATACCGGGTATTTATTCCAATGTTAAAGCTCTAGGATTGTTAAGAGTGAAAATAATCAACGCGAATAACGATTTTTATTGATCGCTCAATTTATTGAAAGTTAGACTTGGCGCCAATAAACAAGTTTTGTAAAATAAGTTAACTACAAAATAGCCAAGTGTTATACCTCATTTAAATGGTGATAAAACAGGCTAATTTTTTTGATACAGGGTCACTTGTCGGTCATACATTTTTTTTTCACAGTACTGTTTTGAAGTTGGAATTGATTTTTCGTAAAACTTAATTTCTTTTAAGAAAGTTGCCATTACTCGTGAATTTGTGTCCCCACAGTGGTAAAGATACTTTTTATGTAAAGATGCTTTCTTTGACAATAATTGAACACAAAAAAAAGAAAGAAAAAACAATCTGTTTTCATTATTTTGCCATTTGATTACAAAATAAGGCATTATTTTTTTCAAAACAAAAAATAGCTTTAATTTTTTGTAGAGTCGATGTGAGGTCATACTGTTGAGGGGTTTATGTCGGTAATAACCCCCTTTATCTTCCTGTTTCGTTTGATCCACGATTTTCAGGGCCACCCTGTATAATAAAAGAAAGTGGTGTCAGTTACACTATTTATAACTCAAGAACGGATGAACCAATTTGGCTGAAAATTGGTGGAGAGGTAGCTTAGAACCAGGAGACGGACATAGGATACTTTTTATACCGGGAATATGGGGGAAGGGGGGGGGGGGGATAGTTGAAAATGGAAATCACGCGCAGGTGAAACCGCTAGGGCGACCGCTAGTAAATATTATGATGGGATGATCCTTACCCGTTTCTCTCTTTATACGGGCTTACTTAATCTACATAGGAAATGTATTGTCTTTCTATCCGGATACAAAAGTAACATCACATTAACGAGTAGAGAGTAGTTATTCGGTCATTGTCATGGGGGCCGGTCTGATTTGGATGAGTTTTCAGTTGGCAGACAGGCTCGCAGCGCTCTTAAAAGTGGGCATGTTACAATTAGCATGCCCACTTTGACGCAAAGCATGCACCGGCTCGTCCCTTTTCAGGAAGGAAACTAGGGGAGTTTAGTGTGTGGAATGGTTACCAGTTATTTAGACTCAGAAAATTTCTACCAACCCAGACCCAAGGCGGCGGAAATCCTGAACGGCTAATTCCTGTTGCACGGAGGTTGCAGGAGGCTCAGCCATGTCTATGTGGCAATATGGCTGCTTTCTGCATAGCCATTTATGTTATCAGGTTGAAAGGATAAAATATTATTTTCAATGAGGGAAACTTTAAGCTAATTAATTGATATACAAATAATTTAGCCATTTTAATGTTAATCGCTGAATTAGGAATTACCTCGCAGCATCTGCCTAGTATACAACTAATACTTACAGTCTATTTTAAAATGAACTTTATATAATTAGATACACTTGCCGTGAGTGAAGGAATGCCTTAGAAATTACGTTATTATTCAAGACCTAAATGTGCCCCGCGGGAAAGTGACTCCATAAAGTGCAGCATGTGGTAATAACGGGGCGATTGTGGTGCACATGCGATGACTTACTGCTCGCTGCAACTATTAATTTTGTTATCTAAGTTAATTGTCGAAATAACAAAGTTGGCTCGATGTTAGAACCTTCTAATTTGCTAAGGTAGGTTCCGTGAAGGCGATTTGTAAGCCAGTCGCCGTGCGGCAACAATAGCGCAATTATCCACTACCGTTGCCGCGGTGGTGGTATCGCAATTACGGGATAGAACACAAAGCGGCCCCGGGCTTGCTGCCAGCCCCGGCCTCTGCGCCTAGGGTTGTTCGACACCAACCACTAATCTAGCGTTCGATGCAATACTCGTAGCAGTCTGTTTCCGAATATCAAGGAGTTATGCAATGTACGCCTGAGCCTGAGAGAATACGAGTATGTATTATGAAGCTGTACCGTTTGACCATTGTATTCTTATGAGACGAAGTAATATTGCAGTTTACTAAGGCGTTGATATATAATGTCCCCAAAAATATTTTACTTTACATCATTGATAGTGTATTAAAAAAGAAGCTATACGGCATTGCAACGCATACCAAGAAGAATGTTTTTAAGCACTATAACCACAGCCAAGCGAGACCTGCGGTAGTGTGTGGGACTCGTCACTTTAGACGTTCGTCCCACTAAACTTTCTCGATTTATCCTTTACACCCGGACGGAATGAGCCTGTTCCCTCCTCAGTCCTCGTGGTGATTGAACAGCCGCAGATGATAAGATCTAAGTAGTGCCCATCCATTGCAACGCATGGCGGGTACAGTTATTTCAAACTTAACAAATGACTGTGTGCCAACCTTGACCAAAGCGATCCATCTACGTTCACAATGTCACCCGAGCATCGCGACGGTGGTCTGCCGACTGATATTCGCTTTATAGTTGTCACAGCGTATGTGAGTTGAGGCTGGCTAGTCGAGTAGGTATAAGAGCGTTAGCAGCACTACGTGGCCCGGGCAAATTGCGAGCCCGCGGCGCCGCGGCCGCCGACGTCTTCATCGCGCCCCGGGCCGCGGCGAAAGTGGATAATGAGTAGTAAATCCAGGTCTCATTAGCTGAGAGCGAGCGTCGCAGCGATCGATACGAATTCGTCTTCGGCGGGTAAAGGGATAATCGCGCGCGGCTCTGTTATTAGCCGTAGTACCATATATCACGCGCGCCCGCGCCGCCGGCGTCCGCGCCGCAATTACTGCACCGCAAACAGCGCACCTCGTTCCCTCACAATACCCTATTAGGATAACCTTATAGGCGTAACGTTTTCTCCGCAAAATCCAAAATTCGGAGGTGCGTTAAAGTCTTAGTGATTAACTTTAAAGATGTTTCCGTTGACCATGCGAAAGGAACTCATGAAATTTACAAATGACCTTTACGGAAAATCGCGTCCATAAAACTTATAGGTGTCATGCCCTCTACTCAGAACTCGGCAGAATTGACTTACGCTGTAGGTAAAACCAGGGATCGTTTTTTATAGAGACAAAGATTACTCTCGGGCTTTTTTGGATAAACCTACCCTTTGTTCATAATGATTATAATACATAAATCTAAAGAGGAAAGGAGCACTACAGTACACCCAACTTACTGTTCACTCGAAGAGAGCAAAGCAACATCTCATGCAAATAAAAAGCACTAAGCCTCCAGCGCGTGTTTTGCAACTATCAAATATTTTTCACTGCACATTTTCGTTTTTGTTTTCCATTGGAAAGCCTTACACCTGCCATGGAACGAAAAAATTTAACATATTGTGTTTGTCATTTGTGTAGGGCAAAACATGCGCTAAAGGCTTTACAGAAAGCACCCAGCAAGATAACCGTTGCTATGTTCTAGGCATAGGTTCTAGGCTACGTCTTTTTCGAAAGTTTGAAATAAGATGTACATAGGTATGATGTGCATTCGGGAACTAATTCATCTATACTCCTTTACTAATATTATAAAGAGTAAAGATTTGATTGCTTGTTTGTATTGAATAGGCTCCTTAACTACTGAACCGATTTGAATAATTCTTTCACTGTTGGAAAGCTACACTGTCCCTAGTGAACATAGGGTAGGTAGGTACTTTTGATACCGGAAATGTGGGGGGAAGGGAAATATTTAAAAAAAATAATGATTTGATTTGATTTGGTTTCCATAAAAATAATTGATGTTTGCTACTTGTCATAACAAGTGCATAATATTCTGTCTAAAGAACTATTACACAGTTACTGAACACATGTGTCTAGTAGTGAGACGTTATAACAAAATGTATAGCGATTGAACGCGAGAGATACGTTATGCAGTATCGAGGTTTGAGGCAAATACGGATTGTAGGTCCGTTCAATCGGTGCGAGTAGCGAGAACGGGGAACATTATCATCGTGGGAGCAGGATTGTCAGGAGGTGCGAAGTGTCTCGGGCTAGCGGGCTGGGTGCGACGCCGTCGGCCGGTGTCGATTGATTGCTTTATTGTCCCGTCGGCGGCTGCACACGCGCTATACATGATACATGAAGCGGCCGCTCGTCCGCAACTAATGAGCTCCGGCACCGCGTAATTGTCACCGGCCGCGGCCGAGCCGTGCCTCGTGGGATTCCGCGGCGAGCGACTGAGTCACCGCGCAAAAACCAACCGCGAGTATGACGTTCACTCTTACTCGTTACACTGTTGCTCCTGTATGATTGATTTATTGGAACCATAACCAGAATGAGCATTGTTGTCGGGGTTGCTTTTTTAAACCACGCTTAAAACGCTCAGACGGTATCGGTTATGGAGTTTTCGGTAGTTAAGCGAGACTTGGATGCATTACGTCGTTGAAATTGTTCTGAATGGAATATTAAAGGTAAGCTGGACTGAGGCGATAAAATATTCCGTGCTGTCGCTTTTTACGTGTTTGTTACTCGTCTGACGACATCAATGTATCGAGCTCGTTACAAGGAGGCATTCAAAGGGGCATACGTGCAAAACAAGGAGGTTCGCTCACGGAAGGACACGATGTGGCGAGTGAAGTTGAAAATTGTGCGGCAAGGGGTGATGTGTAAATCGAGTAGAGCAGTAGGTGGATAGGCGGGCGGCGAGTATCTATTTCAATAGAATGCGGTGGCTTGCAACAAGGAATCCGATGCGGTTATCGACGGCGGAGGTGAGAGATGTGTCGCCGGCCAGGGCGGGGCGGGCGGGGCGCGGGGTTCGTATCGCGATTGCATCGGAGAGCAAACAAGCGGGCGGGGTGTCGCGGTGGCCGGGGGCGCTCAAATCATATTACCCCCGGCCTCACACCCGCGCTCGCGCCACACACGTCATTTGAGTGTGCGTCGCTATGGCGACGGCCCGGGCCGTGCATGATATTAGTACGTGTGCGGCTCATCTCCGGCCGTTTAAACTTAACGCGCCGCCGCCGCCGCCTCGCGCGGGAAATTAAAACCGGCTCCGGACCGGAAGGCGCAATCGACCCTCGCGCTTTTCGCACGACGCTGCCTCTCGCCTCTCGCGCGCTACCTCCCAGCGATATACATACGATTATCTCGCCGGGACTCATGCTCGGAATTTGTTTGGTCTTTAAAGCAATTTGACCACTCTACAATTTCGTAACCGCTTACATTGTTTCATAGCAGTAAGGATTTGTAACCTAGTCGCCTACTTCATGCATTCTGATTGTAGACTGCGTATTATTTACGCTGAGTGAGTTACTGTTGCTGACATACAGTAAATTACGAACCATTCATGCATCGATGTAATCACCGTTATTTGCCAAGATCGTTACGAGAACATTTAACATCATTTTCGCCACCGAAAGGTGAACGTCTCTACCTTCCATCGCCTAGGGATGGCGATTCTTTCCGAAAAAAATCGATTTTTTGAATCGATTCGAATCGTGGCCCAATGAATCGATCCACAAAAAATCGAGGCCAAAAAGATCGATTTCTGAAAAATCGATCTTTTTTTCAAGTTGATTTATAATGTATTATAAATAAAGATCGGATATCGGATGCATATTTACCTCAAATTGAGGTATTGTCATAACATGGAAAGCCCTTTTGTATCGATAAAATCGACTCGATCGATAAATTTAGTTTTTTATTATTGAATCAAATCGGGTGTGCCATGTGTAGCTATATTTACTTATTTTAAGGTGTTAATAATCCTTTAACCGGCAGCTGGCAGCACTCTTATAATACGCGTACTTACATTAAATTAATTGTAAATACTTTTTTGGTTTATACCAAAACATAAAATAAAATCGAATGTCGATTTTCAAGGGTGAAATATCGATTCACTGAATCGATTCAGTACTACATATCGATTTAAAAAATCGATCTTTTTGGCTCAAAAAATCGATTCTTCGATTAATCGATCTCAGATCGCCATCCCTACCATCGCCTCAATCGATGCAGATTACTTTGATGCATTCGGCGAAAATAGGTCAATTGCATGATAGATCTAGCTGCAGGAAATAAACCGTTCATAACCACAATAACAACAGCAGGGAGAGACGAGAGAATTTTCTACAGCTTGCTTACAGGCGAATCCTACCGTGTCTTTATAGGCACTTAGAAGTAAAATATGATAATAGCTAGAATCAAAACATTCTTAACGTTATTTGTCTACATAAATAAGGCGTGTGTGGCGCGAGCCGCGGAGGTAGGTAGGAAGAGGTCGGTCCCTCCCTTATGTAGATAGCTACACATTTGCTTTGCCAGAGACATTGTCGCTTTCAGGCACCTCATTAGAGCGCGTCCCATGTGAGCCTACCCGCCTCCCCACACCCCACGCACACAGCCGCAGCGGCAATTCTTTCTCTGAGCTCGCAAACTCGCCGGATAATTACACTTAGATAGTAACCGGCGAAGGCTTTGTCTTTTAGATTGGTTTAGATATATAATAACTACGTTATGTTGGATAAACTTTAATATTGTTCAGAGTTATTACTCTGTGCTGTAAAAGTCTGCTAGATAATTGAACTTATATTTTTATAAATGCAGTCTCTGCCTGAGGGGAGATTTAATACCTGCTAGTTAGTGATTTCAGACTCCGGCACTCATTTTTAATCGATTTAAAGATACGAACACGTAATACCTACTATATGAGACATTTTTGAGAACATACAATACAATTTTAGTTTTTTATGAACATAGCTCTAGTCAAGTTAGTTGCTTGTCAATTTTTTTCCATGATTTTTTTCCTAGCAGTGAGACATTATGGGCCATCTTTTAAGTTTAAAAAAAGTGAATATTTCAGACACTCATTTATTTTTACGTAATCCATGATTGTAAATAAATAACACACATACTCGTATAAGCTATACAGATTGCCTACCATATTCTGGCGACATTAGACGGCCCAGTGAACTGATCATATAAAAGACGATTCCAAAAGTTTCCGAGTATATTAGATGCGCAATAAAAATAAAGTTCGATAGCGCATAATCGAACGTCACACAGCAGTTAGGGCGCAACCCGGACCAGCTTCTAGTGGCAATAAACTATAAAAAAGTGGATAGTAAAATGTATAAACAATGAGAGCACGGCTAAAACGTTTTAGTGTTAAGAGTGGGCCCATAAACCGTTGACACGCACCCGTAAAATATTAACGATACCTACAAGAAAAATGACGACTATCAATGTAGGTACCGATTTTCGGTCGCGAGGACGCGCTACAAATAATGGCGGGACCGAATTTATACGCGGACCCGAATTGCCCCGATTGAATATTTTACCAGGCCACGAATGCGTCGGACGATATTTTTCTATTTCACCGCCCATTTTTACTATCAATTGCTTAGTTTCCCCTTTAATATTATTCGTGCGGCGACTCGCCCGTTCTGTCTCCGGCGTGGAAAAGATTCGAATAAACACAATAATGGCATCCGATCAATTAGGTAGTAGCCTCTAAAGTAACTTTACTATTTATATCACGTTTCATAGGAATGAGAAGACTGAAGAACATGAGTTGTAAGCTGTCTTAACTGGTAATTGCATAAATGCCATAAAGTCGTCCGAAAAGTGAGTGTTCTACATCTATGGCACGACGAGTTTACTTTTTGGCAGCAGGGCCGTCGTTAGAACTTTCAGTCAGTTCTTTATATCGGCCAATCTTTTTGGAATACATTTGAATTGAATTTCGTGGCTTTCTGTCTTTCACGATTTACGACAGGCATACTAAAAGAGGTTTTAATGTGCTATCATCAATTTGTGTTCTTTTGTTTTGCATCGTTGTTTTAACCCAGTGAACTATTCTGGAGCTTTTACATTGTGTTAGTAAGTAATAATATTTGTGAAGTCGTTGACTGTTATATGTTTAGCGTTTCGAAAACACAATAACCTTTAAAAGGTGTAAAGGCGTGGGCTCAATTCGAGTCCCAGTCTGAGTTTAAAATAACTTCTCCGAGACGAATGGTTTATTGCTTATTGAGTAGCTCTGACGAAACGCGCCTCCGACGATAAAACTCGCCCCGAGTGGAATCTCAGTCAATATCACAATATACGCGACGACATTGAAATTATCGCTCGGTGGGAGGCGCGCGTCGCCGCGTCGGTGCTGGCCGATGAGGTGGACGTAACTAAAATAAAATAAGAACCGTTTGAAACAATGAGCATTGTCGCTTGGGATGCGTGTGCGGCGTGCGGCGTGCTGCGCGGCGTGCACGCGTGCTGCGGCGGCGGCGCGGGCGCGGTGACTCGTTAGCGGGCGGAGCGCGATTGGCCGCCGCGCGGTGGGCGGGGCGCGCGACAAACTGCGCGCACGCAAATAGCGCACCCGCACACAAATTAAAACAATAAAATGAAAGTAATAAAACAAAGTGAGCACTGAAGAGTATCCACTATCGAGAGGCTTAATGGCCGAGCGGAGGCGGCGGCGCCTCGATTTATTGAGCTAACTCTTCGACGTCCCGGCTGACCGGGGAGCCGGGGCTGGCCTGCGCATATTGTTACTCATATCTCATATTTGTCCCAAATAAATCATTCATATTTCAATAAAGTGGAATGTTTGTACTCCGCCACCCATTTGTTGGTAGTTTTTAAGAAGTGTTTGCCAAAATATTAATCATTGCAACTATTTTTTTTCATCTGAAATAAAATGATTTAATAAAGTAGGACGAATTTTAGTCCCTAATGATATTATAATAAAATGACCTAAACCTCACGACGAATCGCAGTAGATATCACATATAATTTGTCTTTAATGTCGAGTTAATTTAATAGGTCACATTTGACAGTTCATCTATGCAAAGAAAAATATTCCTTACGCTTAAGGAATAAAAGTCAAGAAAACAACGTCAGTTCTTTTAATACAATTATTCATTTAGAAAATTAGACTCTACTCCTGATGACATAAAAAGCAGTTTTCTTTGCATAAATTTACTGTCAAATGTGGCCTATTAAAATAACTCGAGTGTAAGTATAACAAAAGTACGCGTTTCACTGATAACAGAAAAAAGCTGCGTGATTTGCTGCTTACATTTAAATACCTCCACGAAGTAACGAGGAAAGAGGAAAATGTACAGTCTCACACGTATCCGATGTCGGTCGTCTAATGGTTTTACTAATGTTCTGTCTGTCGGTTTACTAATGAAAAGAAAAAAATAACGTCACCAGATTAAGCCTTTACAAACTTTTAAGTTTGTAAGCTTTTAAATTAAATATGCTTTTTAAAGCATCAATAAAAGTGCAGTTGCCTAAAGCATTATATCACCGAATTTCAATGAAAACTTTGTTCCTGTTGTTTGGCAATCCCTTTACTACGACTGCCAATATAAAGTTAGTCCAAGGATTCTTTTGTTTTTATTTGTATGTATGGGTCAACAAATGATGGTGTACCCACCTTAAAACCTTTTGAAGTTTCTCGCAAAAGTAAGTTTAGTTTTTGTTGCACGTAGCCAAATGTAAAAACGATCTTGATGTTATTTCAGAGTTTTTTCCGTTTGTTTTTTCCAGTCTACGTATGAGGTCAAAAGAAATAATTAACTGATAATACCTTTTGTTTATTTGCACAACTTAAAATTCACTTAGAATCAAAAGTCGGTACAGTAATGAAGGATCAGAAGAAAATGTTCAACAATAACTTTTATTGTGATATAAAAATGGTCTCTACGTTGTTGCAATGTTCAAATTAATGTGGTCATTTTTAATGAGAGCTTGTTGCATAGTATTAAATGACCTTATTCTTACCATTCGTGTCCACTTACGTATTTAAGCTACCTTCTTAATGTTGGAACAGAGCACTGAATACAAATTTGTTGGTCTGAACATTACCGTACGTAAAATGTAAATCGTGATAAACTTAAACTGGAGTCCTCGTATTCCTCTCATCGCCTGGAGCCTACAAGACGCGGTGTCAAGAACCGTAGTTATTGGGTACCCCCAACTCTTCCGCTCGGCTCTGAGCAAATTCCAGCTCCAGCGCAAGTAACGAATGTCGTCTCATTTACTAATGTGTCACATGCAGGCGGCGTTGTTTCACGGGGCCGGGGTGCACCGGGAGGCGGGGGTGGGGGGCAGGGAGACGGCACAGATGACCAATGGCGTGCACCGCCCGCCCGGACGATGCAACGTTAATTACATCGCTCTGAAACACGAACTACGGAACGTCACGGAGGCCACCTCGGGGGGGCTTCCTGTCTCCATGAACGAACCAAATTATGAGGAGACGTGAGTTTGGCTTACTCGTTAAATAACATGAATATTTAAAACGGCACCGGGAATGAGGCGATAAAGCTTCGCTTATTCGAGACGAAAAGCATGAACGAAGGTGGTGTGGTTTAGAACTCATGTACTGACATCCACCCAGAATTATTTATACCTAGAAGAGTAAATGAAATTCATCGTCTTTCAAGTTATTTTTTATATTGGTGCTAGGAAAGAAAACAATTTTCTGTGTCTTTTCAAAGATTTCAGCGAACACAAAGTTTGTGGTATACAATTCAGGGGGTCCTTATGAGATAGGTGTAAAGCGCGTTGATTGCGCCGGCTACGGCGGCGGCAAGCAACGATATTAAATACCCAAATTCGTTGGCGGCAAGGCATTCGTGGGAAGGCAAACATGGCGCTCATCAGGCGCGAACAAACATTTGACGTCAGCGCGTGATTGTGAAAAGGATCATGATTACACTAGCGCGTAGTTAGCGGAGGCTTCATTAGGAGCGGCGCTGCCGGGAGGCGGGCGGGGTGGAACTCATCTCGGCGGGTGCATCGTGGCTGCGCGCGCAAACAAATTAAAACGTAAGACGCGCCCTAATCAATAGCCGACTCCGCTGCGAAGCCGAATTAACTCGCCCGAATGAAAAAATGAACAAAATTATATTCGCGCGAGACCTCAACCCCCGCCGCCCGCCGCTCGGAGGAAATTGCTTTTCTTTCAGTGGGCGCGCACACACGCCCGCGCGGCTGCGAGCGCGAGAGGGTTAGCGCCGACACACACAATATTATAATTTACGTTTCCTCGTATATCGAGGTGTAAGTAGGTACTTTACCTGGGCGTTTCGCGCCTGCTCAGCCCTCGGCTCACGCTAAATCTGAGCTTTATACGTTCACTTGACGCGACGAGAGCAATATTAGTTTCCACCCAACTCCTTCCCTACTACAATATTTATTAACGCTCCACGGGGTCGATATATTTTTTCATTTTCCCCCTTTAAAAGCAAACGCTGATGCTGTAATTTCCTTTGATTGAAAAGACGCCTCGGGTTGCTTATCAACTGAACCATATTGTAATTTGCGAATCCTGTGATTACAGAATGCGATACAGAGTATTATTGAACCTGACTTGAATATTAGTCACCTAAATAAATTACTAGTCTATCGTTAAAGTGTAAATCAGTCTTGTAACAATCGTATAACGAATCTGTACGTTATTTAAAGCAAAAATATAAATTATCAATAAGAAACATGTCATCCTTCCTCGTTTCTCCCTACACACGGGCTTACGTAATCTACACAGGAAATGTGTTGTGTCTTTAAATCCGAATACAATCGTAACATCACAACTAACGAGTAGATCATTCTAATTCTAAGCTTAAAATAAGTCGTTTTAAAAGCTTTGGGAAATAATTATGGTGCTTTTATTACCTAAACGGCTTGGTGATAATACTAGAATTTGAGTTTGAAAAACCAGCTATGAAATAGTGTTTTACAAGTGCCATCTAAAGATAGCTCAATCCTGTTACAATGGGTAAGGGTTTTACTACGTTACACAAGAGTAGTTTTAAATTTACTTTGTTCTTTTTTGCAATGAAAGGTTGGACGACGAAATGCCATATAGACTAAACCCTTTAAATAACTCAATTTGAATAATATAGGCATTCCATTACCCTTAACCCCAGAGCCATGTATCTTCTAAAAGTAAAAAGAATTGGATTACGTTAACCCTAGACAGCTATCGAAGATATTCTACCCGGCCAATTACATATATGCCGAGATGTGATTAGGTAGTCGGTATGTTGAATACAGGAAGACACCCCCACTCGGCTCATATACTTTCAGCTAAGAGAATCCGGTTTCATTAACACCAGGGCCGCTGTAATCTGCGCGCCGCCCGCCCAATTAACGCGTAGGCGATGAGCTGGCCGCCCGCCCGGCGTCCGCTGGCCAATAGCGGCCGCGCTGGGATTAATTAAGTAAGTTCCCGTCTGCCCCCTCCCGCCGCCCGTGCACCTCACACCACCCCGCAGCTCCGGAGTCTGCGGACACGCCCGGAAAACTAACCACCTAATGAGGGGAGATGACCTCACGAGACTGTGTGCTTTGTCTATGTACGGGTACGCGCGGGTAGGGCTGACGCTAATCACCGCCGCCGCCGCCTGCGGACCCATGCTCCGTCTAACAAAGTTTTCCAATCCAAGAAAAGGATTTACCCGCAACAATGACGTTTACAAAGAAAGGTTGATACTAGAATCTAGGGCACACCGAATTTACACATTCTTTAGTTCAGTTCAGTTTCAGTCATTTCGTTTCAGTTGTGTCCTGCATAATTATGGTGGCCGGTTCAACTTCAGAACCAGTTACATAAAACCATTTTTGATATGTTAGTTACGTAAGTTAATTAATCTTTCGAGCCCCGGATTACCAGACACAATAGAAAATCTATTGTTACGCGGCACCCGAGTGCCGGTTCGGGATTGAGTGGTTAAAGAAGGTAGCAACCCTAGGGCAAACTACGTTTGTTCATTTGTGTGTAAGTGGCAGCCTTTTGTGTTTGTTATGTAAGTGGTGCGCGTCACATTACGTACAGGCGCGTTGTCTAATGTAACGACACACACGGTCGCGCGACACGGCGTGCCCTTTACATAAACTGCCAGAACTACGACACTGTTTCAAATTTATTCTCCAAGCGACCATGTTGCAGAAACCTATTAAAATTCAAATTAATTTAATCATAATTTGCGTGTGCTGTATAATAAATTTGCTTTCAGAGTAGCTCTACAAAGTGTGATTAATATTATGATAAGGCTGTTTCTTCAAAGGGATATGCTTAATGTGTACTTAAATTTGTTATGAAAGATGAGAGCCAAAAGCAATCATATTTTTGAATTAATAGCCACCCTATAAAATTAACTTACCTTATTATTAACTTCGAGCATAGAAAATGTTGGAAAATTGACTTCAAAAGAACTATTAAAGGTAAAGACTCCTCCAGTCTTTATGATTATTTCATTCGCGAAAGTACTATTAAATGATTTGTATGACGTAACTGGTAGGGTCGTGTACCTTGCTTTCAGGCGTAATCAATCTGCGACATATAGGTTGGTAGATAGGTAGATAGGAGCGTGCGGGAGAGGAGTCGGAGGTCAATTAAACAAGGAGGTCGTGCGGCGGAAGCGTGTATGACAGATGAGAGGGGGCGGGCCGGGGCATTGTTTGCACCCTGCCTGTATGTAGGCCGGACGGTGATGGAAAACGATCGACGACCACGTGTGTGTGCGCCATGTATTAATATTGCACGGAGGCAAACGACGACACTGATTTTGTATAACTTTATGTACGCATCTGCTCATATTCATCCTTCTGCAGGCGCACCCACCATTGTCATAAACTGAGCTCAGTGGTGATAAAAAAATCTTGTCAACATCTTATTGAAGCAGGTAATATTGAGGAATTGACAGAAGTATGGCTAGGCTTCGAAGCCACTTACCTAATCTGAACGTAAAGCAATGAAGGTTTAACTAATATCGGAAAGTATTACGTTTAGTTCATTCAAATTGAAAAGTATTTACATTTTCAGTTTACGACTCAAATCAACTTTCATTGATATTGAAACAAATTCGATGTCTACTGCTGAACGTTTGGAGAATTGCCTTAGAATTGTCCCTTTGGATACAGTTTGCAGATGGATGCAAACTGTAAGGTATAACAGTCTTTAAAGTAAAAGCTTTTAAAATAATAATGATAGTGTGTATCGCAACGGCGTATCTTAATATTTTTATATGAAATCATGACTATCTAAACCCAGGCTAGAGTACGAGGAAAACCAAATAGCGAGATTTGTGGTGATATTTATTGGGGCGTTCCTACCTCGCGGCGGCGATAAAATTATAGACGATCTCTGGCTTGTTTTATTAAATTTCAGCATATCTTGTAAAATGTTTGAGGCTAATCCTATGGCGGAAGTCTAAATTAAACCTTTATTTGAAAGAATGTGGAATAGACGAAATTGTTACCTATCGAGTATTTTAAAAACATAATGTTTCAGTTATAATTATGTGAAATGAATGATAATTAAGTTTGGTTTACAACTGTGTCTATTCCATTGTAACCTGTATATACCTAAGCTAACTGGCAGATCGATAAATGCATCAACATACAGTACGACGTACTATTATGATATTCGATTTACACTAAGCTACTTATGTAAGCAGTATGTACACTATATAGTTACCACTTTCTCATTAAGGTGAACATTAAATCTATCTACAGATTATATAGTACCAGGTATCATCGAAATCTTCAATATAAAAAATTAATCAAACATTTTTCCAGTCGCAAAAACTTAATCAAAACTAACGTCTATAAATGGTGTGAACTAATTCCAAAACCAGTTCCATCAATTAGTTAGAAAAATGAAAATAAATCAATGTTAATACACTCTTAGGCTCGCACGTAAAATGTTATTACAAAAATAATTAATCGACGTCCATCGTAAATATTTAAATAAATATCTAGCCATCGCATTCGTGTAAGAATCGCGCGATTTAAATATGTAGCCAAGTTCATAAATAAGTTAACAGCAATGAAACTTTTATGGGCCATATTCTTTATCTTGTTTTGAATTTCATCAGTGCGTCTGCAGTGTTGGATTGTGTTGTTAAATTTTTCCTCCCTTCGGTATTCGCCCACAGATTACGATGTATTTTCTTATAAACATTATTTTCAGTATAGATGCTTCCTTGATCAAAACCTATCTAAAACTTGTTTCTAAGATATAAAACATAGCATGAAAGTTTAAATCTTAGGTCAAATAAATTAAAAAGAAAACATCATACAACAATCATCTACATCAAAACGAAGAGTTCATTACAGTCTATAAGACTCATAAGAGTTCTATTTGTTTCTATTTTAATATAACTAATAATACTATAGTTTAACTTTTTGGATAATATTAATAAGTTTTCAGATTACATAAACTTTATTTTAAGCAAGTCTAATGCTTCGCCAATTTTAGTTCTCTTATGAAACCGAATAAGTAAAGCCGATCACGATTCAGCTATCTTATTTCGTTAATTTGAATACAGACCATTTCGAAGGAGTTTGATGTAACAATACAACTGGCTATTGTTATTGCTGGCACTTGGCAGGGAAACAAAGAAACAAAATTGGAATAGGCGTTAATGTTTGGATATAACGGAGATTAGTGGCCCTCGAGCCTTTGGAGAATCAGCAGTGGCCCATAATCGAAGGCGGCAGGCGCGTGGGGGTGCCAAAATAACTAATAGTTTTCGCGGGGGCGTGTTAGCATTTTTCTTCTGGCGGTGACGGGCGGGCGGCGGAGGCCGGAATAACTCTCTTTCAGCAATAGCAGCGCGGATCATTTATACTTCATCGACTTTGTTAATAACGTGCCCGCTGAGGTTTTGTTTTTCATGCATCACTAACGTTGCACGGTTGTTTGTTGAAAGTCGAGTATGAGGGTACACTAACAAAAACGTTACGGTTCCTGGGTGTGCAGTTTTGGATGCTACGAGGGTGATATAAGTTCTCTGCAATAAACTTTGAGGTGGTGAACTTATCTTAAAGAGAAATAAAAGTCATCGTTTAAAAAAAAACCGTATATATTTGAATCTCATTAACCTAATTATTAAAGAGTGCTTAGTTGTTTTGTATGTTTGAGTAATCAGAATCAAAAAGATCCAGTAAAAAAAACCTGTTCATAAATATTAATTCAGCCAGATTAAGAGATCGATTCGCACTTGATTCGAATCAGAAATAGCTTTATAAATCGGAGATAGATATTCATAGTGTGGGTAGTGAAGGTAATGTCTGATAGTTTCATGTAGAGAAAAGGAAGATTTGAAGTGACAACAGTTCAAAAATTTAATTAAGATATAAAATATTTGATATTAAGCATGATTTTAGGTCTTGATTTTAGGTTTAGCCTTTCACCAAGGCGTCTGAGATAATGAAAGTGGAAATTCCTAGAATAATTTGCACCAAGATCCATTTGAAAGATCCATTTGAAACTTATATGTGATGTAGCATGCTACGGTAGTAACAAGTACCTGCATGAACTTAACCCGGCGAGCAGCGATGGTAGCTGAGTACGTCGGATACAAGCGCAATATAGTGTTGTAACGCACGGCACGTGGAATAAAACATCACGTTAGGCAAATAGTTGCGCGTTTGAGCCGCTAGTGAGGTGCGTGGCGCACTTCTACTTGGTAGAGGTGGGAGCAGTGCGCATTTTAGGGTTTATATCGATGAGAAGATTTATTTTTTAATTTTATGTAGAACAGTAATAGCGTTTGAGGTGATTTAGAGATAGTTGTGCTCAGGGAAGTTTTGGAGAAAATCTGCACATTTGGATAACATTGTTGTGTAATTATGATCTTGTCAGATGGTATTTTAAAACGTTGTAGATGTCTGAGGTAGTATTGGCACAGATTAAATAGTTACTAATGTAACTATCGGTTTTGCCTAATAAATTCGGATTCAGCTCACGAATCGTGTTTCAAGAATATCTTAATTTGGGGATGAAAATGACATGATACCATTTTCATTTTACCATTAATGTAAATAACGTATGTAATATTTTCTTTAGGGGAAATTGAGTTTAAAGTTTACTCCATTGTTGATGTTAGAATATGCCGACTCTTCCGTCATTGGTTGTCACTGTTAATTTTTTTTAACTACTAAATAACCCACGCTTTGTTAGCATGACTATTTCCGACTATTTCACGACAAATGGTAGGTAAACATTTTCTATCGATATAAAATCACTCGCATCATCACTAGCCAAACTCAATTCCTCCACCTACATCTGTTTTACGTTCCAATGAATAGCTGCATGCAAATAAAGCGCGTTATTGTTTCTCTGAGGGCTTTAGGTCTTCATTCCGGGAGGAATTCAGGGTGAGGGCACTTCAGAGGGCCCATATTGCGAGCGCCCTACCTGCCAACTAATGGATCCGTTATTGCCTCTTTTAAGGTTACTTTCAAATCGTTTTAGAAGGTTACAAGGTTACGTACATTCGACTTAATAACAATGGAAACAAATGGAATTATAATTTCGTGTGCGATATTAAAACGCAGAATTTATTATAATTACTAAAATTGACTGACTAATCAGATGTTGAGTAACTGTTGAATTAAATTATTTTAATGAATCAATGCTAGACCCTGGACCCGTTAATTTTGTAAGTAAATTGTTTCACAGTTTGGTGTTACATTATAAGTCTATCTCGTATAACCAGACATAAATGTTCGACGAAAATAAATACTTAATTTCTTATATTACCTGATCAGTCATCATTACCTATAGAGTCGCTAGTCAAAAGCCGTAACAAATACAATCATAGGGACATGATTGAAGTTTGCACATAAAACAATAAACGTCTTACCATCACCGTTATTTTATACCGTAACTTGAGCCTTAATTACTGAGCAAGAAGAAAGTGCCTTTTGTTTTAGGTATTTAACGTCGCCCCTCTCGTCTTCCCGGGCGTTGATTAACCGAACGCCCCCCCCGACATTCAACGCCACGAACGCCCGGAAAATCTCAACCCTTTCGCTTTAATTACCACGCCCGCTTCAGCGGCGCCTTCCCATTGGCCGACACGTTGTCGCCCCGCTTTTTAATTGGTCGCGCGTAATTAGCGCTCTGTAATCACCAACCGCGTCGCGCGAGGGGACCGAGTTCCTAATTTGAATTTTTAATTACTGCGCGGAAGCGGCCGACGCCGCTGATTGGTCGGTGGCGTGTTTGCATAGATACAATGCCCATTGTCTTTCCATTAGATGGACTCGAGTTTTTCACAACGGCTCGTTATGTGCTTGTTACATTGTAAATAATTCAAGTTAGGAGTAGGTAGGTGTATGTAACTTGAAGTAATTAATTAATAATTTTAAGTAATAAGTAAATTAGCATCATATTCATGTCCTATTGCTGGCAAAGATAATTGAAATCAAGTTACAGGGTTGGGTATTGGCCTAATCAAGGCCTACCAAATGTGGGAAGGTGATCGTATACGTAGCACATAGCCAAACACGGAACAAATACCCTGCAGGGCAATTTAATTTAGAACCGTAAGTGGAGGCGTATTTAAATGTCGTAATATTTGAAATATTGACCAGTACTAAAATAATAATAGTTTCAAGGAGGCGGTTTAGAATTTTTCTAAGAAAACTTGAATGCTTATTAGCACTAGTCAACGACTAATATCAACGAATGCGATTCATTTCTGTCAAAACATGAATGATGGCTTAGTAGAAATGCACCAGTAGCGCTTTTAGCAGCCAGTTAAACAGAAGAAATAAAGCTCTCATATTTGTAATTTCATAATGCACGTCGAGTACGCGGCGCGCTAAGCAGGCGCGCGGTTATTTTAAATGACCATTAGCATAATGTTTGCGCGAGTGTGCATTTCCCGCGTCGAACTATCGCCGGAGTGCACGCTTATGCCGACTGCACATAGGAATCTGACGTACGTTTATATTTCGCATTTACTGTTTTAGGTCAAGTGACATGTAAGCCGTTTTGGTTAATTTTGAAAGTATGGGACGTGATATCACTTTACTTACCAGTTAGTTAATTGATTCTCTCTGTAGACTCATTACCTACTTTTGGTTTATAATACAATGTTTGACTTACTATCCACTTCTACCCATTGCGTAATTTGTAGTAACTTTACGAGAAAACTTAGATTTTACGATTTTGACCAACGCATTCTCGTAATCTCCAATCTGACGAAAAGTTTAAAATTACGAATGTTTTAATAAAAACATTCGTAATTTTAAACTTTTAATTTTTATTTAATAAAATTAACGTTGATAAAGCATAAATAGTTTTAAGTTTCCGACATAAGCAATGTATTGCTTGACTTGTGAAGTAATAGCACAAGACTTGTGAAGTGATAATGTTCGGTTTGAAAGCTTTGATCTTTTAAGTATTCTGGGAAAATGTTGTTTTTTTTTTCACGAAGTTGCAAATTGTAGAGATTGTAGAGTCCAAGACCTTTTTAATTTGGACCTTCAATCCTACTACCTATATAAATTTTACGTTTAAGTTACTTCTATTTATTATGTGGTAATAAATAGTCAAAGTCAAAGCAAGATTTCTTACTTAATCTTGTCACTTTTCTCTTATTAGGTATCGATTTCTCGGATCGCCGTCAGCCGCGCCTTAAAGAAAAATTCCTTGAAAAACGTTCGTGGTATTTCATCGCTAATTAAACGGAATATCTCATCTTCACATGTAACCGAGTCCAATTCAATTCACATGGGATGCAATTACCGTTTGCAACATGGTCGCTTCCATCGTACTTAATCAAAGATTCGTGTTTGAAGAATTACGAGCCTATTCATTAGTCGACACTGGGAAGGTGCTGCTGACGGCGCGATGTAGAGTGTTGGCAACTTTTCTATCTAATTAATTTATGTTCATTTTCCCAAAATACCTATGATAGTTGCTGAGCTTGCAATACCCTGAGTAGCCTTTAACACAAGAATAAAGATGGTACTCAATTATAGTAATCTTCATCTATTGAAACCTTTGTTATACGGTTTACTTTATTTAATTTCATCTGAGTTCTAAAAGTCATGTTCACATAAATGTCTCTGTGGTCGCTATGGTAGAGGCGTTATGCAATGATTTTTTTTTTTTGCCATGATGTTTGACACATACATCAGTTATCTTTTAAATAAATGTTCTGAAAAAAAAAGCAATCGATCTGAAAGTTATGTTCGCACATAAATTTCGGCGATGCCTTGTTATTTATATAGATTGAATGTACTTGAATCAGGATAACTGATACGAAATAAGTAACATAATGTGATGGGTAGTGAGGCCCACGCGTAGGCTCGCGTAGCGTACCGTTCCGATTAGAAGGCGATAGACGGTGGCCGCGAAGGTGTTTATACGTTCTCGCCGCGCCACGACTGACGTTGAGTGACGCGCCCGGCCGCGCGACTCCTCCTCAATAAGGTAAATGAGATGCGGACTCTGCGCGCGAGTCGAGCCTCGGCTTAAATTAACCCGACGCGGACGCCCTCAGCACACCAACGCTAACAAACGCCTTGTTACCCAAAGATTTATCCTAAACGAGCGGATTTTCCACACAGATTTCGAGGTGTTAAAATTTCCAATTCAACCTATCAGTTGTGGGAAACAACGGCTCGAGATCATCTGAAAGGGAACTGCATTGAAATGGTCCGATTGCGGACCGTTGTTAGAACAAAGTTTATATCAACAGATTTTCAGTACGATATCGTTTTCAACTAGCAAATTGCGTACTTGTATTATTATAACACAAACAATGGATACCGTATTACTTATTTATTTTATTCATTGTTAGCTATTTGTGCTAAATAACTATTGGTTGCGATACGCTGAGATTGTATTTAACAGTCTAAAATAATTTTTGTTTTTGTTTTTCTCTCCACTGAAAACATGTGACTCAGAAAAATGGAAAATCAACAAGACCACATGTACCACAAGGCGAGTTGAAACGACTGTGCAACAACAGACGTTAATGTGACGGAATAGCAGCACGAGCTAAATGAGATATTTTTGTAACATCTTCATCTGCATTAACCAGTGGACAAGAACAAGTCCAGAAGTGTCTCGTTATTTTTGTTCGACAAAAAGCGACTGTATTTTTTACTCGATCAAAAACGGTCCGGTGCGTTTTTGGTGGTTTTTATTAGTTTTTGGTCGAGAAGCTTTTTGCCCGGGGCACGGGTCAAGCGGCTGAGACAATGCGCGGCGTGGTCGCGCGTCGTGCCGCGCGTTTGGTTCCGCGTGCCGGTCCGCCATTCAGCGCTAATCGCTTCATTCACCGGCTGGAGAGCGCTTTTTCCCTAGCTGTCGATCGGTCATGCATTCCTTAGAGATGCTGCGAACTGTCGTTGCCCGGTATCTGATCCAGTGGCAAATTAAAGCTTCTGAA
Source organism: Mecyna flavalis (assembly GCA_949319885.1). Lineage (NCBI taxonomy): Eukaryota > Metazoa > Arthropoda > Insecta > Lepidoptera > Crambidae > Mecyna > Mecyna flavalis. The sequence continues at coordinate 6,828,143 of OX439439.1, forward strand.
TACCTACATTCATAAAACAGTACGGCTGCAAGTACATTAATGTAAAACAACAACTGTCACATGTAGAAATTGGACATTAAAAAAATGAATAACCAATCAACCATAGAAAAAAAAGTAGGAGTGTTTTTTAGGTCCTTTATTCACGTCGCAACGGAACGACGAGATTTTTAGTATTTATTTGGATAGTTTGGGAGAGCTGGAGAGTGGCAGTTTTTATCCCAGAAAAAAAAAAGATGTTTCTACTGTGGAATAACGCCTTGTAATACACGCGGACGTATTTGCGGGTCGAAAGTTAGTTTGTCATATTTTAAAATAATCATTAACTAGTCGAAATTGTATAAGTAAAAGTTATACTTATTCCATTTCTTCCTCACATTTTCCTAGTCCTAATAGTGATCGCATACAAAATAGTAAATTCTACGCATTAGTAAGTGTGAAAGGATGTCGTAAACAATGTCACGCTGACCGAAGGGCATCGGTCGCGATCGTGATGTTGGTTTGACAGCACACATACCTCGTGTGAGGCATTGATCAGGCCAGGCATTGTGGCAAATTTTACGGTTAACCGGCGACGTGACGCGACGCGGCGCGTGCGCAATGTCGCAACAGCGCGGACGTTAACCGGACATCTTGGCGGGAGTTAACAATTGAGCATCATCTGTTGGCTTGCTTGTAGAGTTTTTTTTTGCGAAATTCAGCTGACAATGACAAAGTGCCTTTTTTGACTTTCAGCAATAAATGTTGGCTGTTGGTGTAGTTGTTATCTTTATTGCAAGTCGTTCAGGTTGAGATTGATTGAGTTGCACTGATTATGGCTTTTAAAAATATAAAATAACGGTTCGGAGCGATAGAACAAATCCATCAATTTTATTAATAAACGTTGTTGATATCACGCATACTTGACTTTGGAAAAAAACATTACCCAAAATAGTTGTCACTTTCAAAATTTAGATGAATTCGTAACACATGAATAGCTTTTGCAAGCAAAGTATTGATAGAGACGACAGCCATATTTCTTTGTAGAAGTTAGTATTGAGATGCATTATCATGTTAGAACTTAGATCTCTCTGCGAGTTGGTTCTGCATTCCACAGGGCATTAGATTATCGAGTAATGTATGGCGTAAGAAGTTATGCCTGTGTTTCGCGCAGCTGTTTTGTGGGCACGCAACGTAAGTACGCGAGTTATTCATCGTAATATCATAACACCAGATGTTTTGTTGAAATCAGAAGCAGTCCACTGCAGTGTAGCTGTTTGTTTACCATTAGAAATGAGCCGGTCCGCCGCAATCGAGAATCGTTCGACTGGTTAGTATGCGAGTTTTTGAAAAACCATTATAGGTATGAACCATTCACTTTCTTGGGGCACGTGCCGTTAGCAGCAAAGCGATAAAACGATAGTTAAAACGATCGGGTTCCTGAGAATTTTTTTAAATTAAAGTTTAGAAAAAAGGCAAACAATTGCAAATTACGACCTATAATAAGGGTTATTTTAATATTTCCGCATTCTCTTACTTGTTGTCTTATAATATTTAAAAAAATTAACATTAAAATGCGCCAGATTGACATATTGTGAGTAGATTCTTATCCAAACCTAAAAAACTTAAATGATGCTGTCATTGATTTGCACAATAGTGGACATAACCATAAATCAATGTAGGTATTTCAAAATCTTTATTGAAATTAATCTTAGTCCCAATTTAATGATGCGCTATTATATAAGTTTTTGGGTAATTTATGACTATTTAAAGTATAGGGTGCGCATGAATTTAGCGTATGCAGTGGATCGACGTGAGCTATAAGCTACCGTGAAATAGGACCCCGCGCACAGTGAGTCACCGCGGGCCGCGTTACCGCTCTTAAATAATCACTGCGCCCCGTCACAAGGTTATCTGCTATGTGATTGTTTATTGATACTATGCTCTTGCTACATGATCTTGATCTTCTTCTTTTTTTAACTATGCACGTGCTGAAATGTTGCCCCAATAACGTCCAGCTTAGGCAAGATAAATCGAGGTATTCATGACAGAAAGTTTTAACAATTCAGTTGTAGCTAGTTTTTCTTTTGGAAACTTTATACTTTCCAAAAAGCATTTTTAATACCGGTTTGAAAATAGACAAATACTTTTAATGTTTTAAATGACAAAATCAGCAACAAAAAATATGCTTTTGATCTTTTTTCAGGTCCTGGAACGCTGGTGTCCTTACAGGTAAAATATGCAGTCAGTCATAATAACTTCGTATTCAGAAAATATTATATGAGAGCCAGTACGTACACTTAAAGTCAGAGGACTCAGAGGTCATAATCCGAGGAATCTACAGCAATGCAGCGACCAGGGATCTGCAAAGCATTCCTAGGCTAAGGCTCGAAGGCTATATTGATAGCTTTAATAAAATATGGGTAACTTCCCTGTCTAAAATGCGGATAAAAGTAATTTTCATATAGAATACGTCTTGTTTGTTAAATAAATATTAAAAGCTCACAATCGTCATTCGTGCGAGTAAATTGTTCAATAAAACCCATCAGGTTAAATTACAAAATAAAAAAAAGGAATCAATTAGGTCGAGTTCATGTGACAAGAGCTCGCAGAGGTAAGGATGTCTAGTCGTTGCGTGTGGTTGCCTATTTACGCACCGATCGTGTCAGATATAAAGAGCGCATGAAAAACAATATCGAGCATCGACGTAGGCGGCAAGCGCGAATTAATTGGCGATACTTCAGACTGGTACATTATTTGCTGCAGGTTAAATGGCCACTGATATTCCAGGTGGTGAGAATGTCACTGCACATGCGAAAATCGAGTTATTCCGGTTGGATACCCCGTATTTGATACCCTGGGGGATCAATTTTGTTTTATAATATTTTCTATTCCACTTTGATCCACCGTGCAGGGTATCACAAATAAATTATAATTTTATATTCCGGTTGGATACCCCAGTTATCTATTAATATATTTTTGGAACAGTCATTAACAAAACATATTGTTGTACCTAACTGAATATTATTTTATAAAGTTTCAAATAAATAAATATAACGGAAACGTTTTGGCCAAGTCACCGCAACCGGTTTAAAAATGTTAGTAAATGCAATGGTGTCTCGCTGCACGCGGGGCAATGGGCGATTTTCGGACAGGCCATTTAAGAAAAAAAAGTCTTCCAAAAGCTTCTCAAGATGGCTTTGAACGAAGTATGTTCATCTACGAGTATAGGGACAATAATAATATAAATATCATTGTCTATGGAGCCAAAATCTTTACTCATTCTTCTTCTTCTTCATATTTATGTGCTTGTTTTGGGTTTTTTATTAAAATTTCGGCCGATGTCATATAAATACCATGTAATTATGTAATTTTTTTCAGGAATGACAATGAAATCTGACATACACAATACGTTCCTTTTATGAAACATGTCACATCGAAGTAAACTATTACGTTCCGTTCCTTGTAAGTGCATAGGTAGAACGGCGCCATCTAGGTATTGAGAACTAACTAAAAATCTTTCATTATTATTAAGGTTTTTTGAAATAAAAAGACCGATTGTCTGATTGTCTGTGATAATTTTATATCGCAATTTTAAGTTCTGTTTTTTAAGTAATTTTATTAAGATAGTCAAAATCTTTTATTATTATTATTAAGGTTTTTTGAAATAAAAACACCAAAGTAATATTTTTGTTATGTAGTTAAGATGGTCAAATCTTTTGTTATTTTATTATTATTAAGGTTTGTCCAAGTAGAAAGTCGATTAATAAAACAAAATATTATTTACATTAACAACTGTTTTTCTATTGACTGTACTTGCCTGTAAAAAAGACTAAGGGGATCATACCGGAATGACCCAGTTTGCGGTGGATCAATCGGGAATTAAAACAAAATAATAATCGCCAGGGGATCAGATCAGGGGATCCAACCGGAATAACTCCGAAAATCGTGTTCAGTTCGATGTAACTAAACCGACAAATAACTTTTTATCGAGGCGATTTTGAAGGCAAGACGAAAGCAAGGTTGAGGAAAATATTTCGACGTAGGTAACCTCTTAGATGATTGGGTGCTAATTAACTCCGAAGTTAATTTTAGACTATTCGATCTCATTAGCAACGGTGGACCCGATTTTTTCCCAGAAAGTTTAGATCAAGATCAATGCCAGTAAGTATTGCTCAGCAAATATAAAGAAAACGATGATTTGTAAAAATATTCCTGCATCTTATGAACATTTAAAAGAAGATCATAAAACCTCTTTTCAACATTAATAGGAAAAGGTCAAGGGAACTTTTGGTGTTTCATTTTTATGATCATAACGTATACAAATCGGCTTTGAAGAGTACAGGTTAAGAGAGAGAAATGGGTAGTAAAAATTACAGGGACATAGATCAGGCGGACAGTGACAGGGGCAGCGGAGTCCGCGTGATTAGTGCGCATGCGCACGGCAGCCTGTGTAACCCAAGCCGCACTGCGCACTACCGCCGCGCCGCCATAACATAATTAAAAATGATTTAAGGCATTCGCTCCGGCTGCTTTGTTTCGCGCATTATGTTTCACTTGTTCGCGTCGCCGTCGCGCGCGCACCTCCATTTTAACGCGCCCGCTCTTAATTCTGTCACAGTTTTTATAACCCTTTTGTATTTATTAATTCCCTTTCGGCTCCGGTAGCGCTACGCTTCTCGGAAACCGATTTTGACGTGACATTTCTTTAGGTCGCGCCGTGTTCCTGCGTTAATGAAGCGTCCGATTTCGGCGCCATTGATTTTAGTGAAATATCATTTTGGCTAATTAAACGAATGCAAATTCCATTGGACCGTTAATCGACAGCAAGAATGTCGTTAATGGATTCATAGAAATCGTCAAATTCGTTGGAAACTGGGCTGCCTCTTAGAAAATCATTAGTATGTCATCGTAACTCTTAAGTCTGCAAATCATCAATAGTAGAAGGTGCGTAAGAAACAAATTAGGCAATAAATACGTGGTAAACAATGGCAATATGCGTCCTGCTCCTGAGATGGGGGGAGCAAGCCTAAATAAGTATTAAGGGGATTAACTCCGGCTTGTTGACGCGTCGCGGCCGGTTATCGAATTTCGCGAACCCGCAACCGTGTCCTGAGAGCCGAAATATAATTCACCACGGGTCATTCAGTGTTGTCGACTCCCTGAATGCTCGAAATTGGAGTACGCCCTTCAATTGTTCTCTTTCCAAAGACTGGTTTCATTTAAGCACAACATTACAGTTAGGCATTACTAAACTAAATCAGCTTTAAACTGGAAATTTAGTAAATAAACTGTACCAATTGGTTATCATAATCAAGAAATAAGTGAGGAGATTGATGGTGAAGTCGCCATACAGATGGATCGATCCCAAAATCTAAGCGAAGATAGTTGCTAACTACTACACAGTCAAAGGCCAGCTTTTTGATTATCCTACATGGCTTTTTAAAATGACTGAACTGGAATATTATTTATCATTAGAAAGCACTTCATAAGCCAGTACTAGAGCTGTTGTTTAAAAAAAAAAGAATATTAAAGTAACGCAACAACGAAATACTAAACGCTGATGATACAATGCCATTCATTCCAACAAGGATATCATTCGCCATTCGAGAAAACGACCGCGAAGGTCGGTAATGACCACGCGACGCTGTTCCTGGGAATGGCCGTCGCGATGAGTACTAACGTGATTGACACAAGTGTGCGGTTCTGGTAATGCGTAATATTCCGTCCTAGTTAAGTCCTGGCAATTTGTAGTAAGTAGCGAGCCAGTGTTTGCGGTCGACGCTAGGTGGCGCGAGTTATTGCGGGTGACTCTCGATCCATCATGGTGGCGATCTATCACTGGCCGTACTGTCCTACAACACCGACATGTGTGGCTTATTATGCATCCTCTACATTATGTATGTTATGTTATGTTCGAAAGCTTTAGTAAATAATCTAATAACTCGAAAGACATGTAATGACGGAAAGAGATGTTATCATTTAAGAATTCGTATCGAACTTTCGGAATCGTAATTACAGCTTCAGCATAAACCTTTCTTTTAAATAGTGACTTTTTCATTCAATCTAAGCAACATAAAAATCTCATTTGCAGAGATTACAGTTACAGAGACAATCCACTACTTTGTGATTCTTTAAATCTAATTTTGGAAATTATAGTGGCAATTTTAACCCTAGAATATGTCACGTTTTTAGTAACAAAAGGCTGCATCAATGACATATACCGGTTCTCATGTGATCACTGAAGTTCATATACATATGTTGGAATACTACATGTCGACCAAGTAGAGGATATTGACATTGGTATTCTCAAACTCAATATGCTTCCACCACGGACCCCTTTATCCAAAGCTTTAAAGTCGTGTAGAGCTGATGTAGAAAAATAATTAAGAGTCATTAATTTGTTGTTTATTTCGTTTTGGTCTCGCGAATGCAACATAGTAAGTTCGGGTGAGGTGTTCGCCGGCGTTAATTAGTTTTTTGTCGGCGTTGGAGGCGCGGGCGGGACGGCCGACGCCATCAAATTACGATGAGTCGGCCTTTCGGCTACCGGCGCCGTGCCCGGCAATAATTATACACTCGTTACTACCGTACTGCGCCCGCGCCGCTCCCCGCCCGCCGCCGCCGACGCAGACGTGACGAATGCTCTCAGTAAATGAAATAGGAGAAATTGTTTTGACACAGAATCGATGAATAATTCAGAAAGCACTGATTGAAATACGCTACTACCCGTTTCGCTGCGAAACGCTCATGGTATTTGACGTTATCGAATGTTGTATATCTGTAACATTTATTACGCAAGTCCACATGTTAGTAGTAGTTGTACAGCTATCGTGATTAACCGCAAAGATATAGAGATAATTTATTTCATCTGATCTTTATTAGGTAATGTTAATTCACTTACGATCATGAAATCAGAATTATAATGTGGCTCGCATATGGGTTTGGTTGATGACGGGCGCTAATGAGATAACCTTTTTAAAAGTTTGATAATCTCTGATTAACGATGAATGCGGATAGTTCGGCCAAAGAGTCTGATCCGAAAGCCCACGGATAGGGAAGGGGCGCACGCGCTACTCGAGTGTCGACAATAAATTCCATCGATAAAATCGACTGCGTCGACGGCGCGCCCGGTAATTTCTTAACGACGCACGGCGTAACTCGGTGGCGACGCGTGCGCTTACGCATTTTATTTCTCCCGCATCAAGCGGCCGACACCGAAATAATTGTCCTCCACTCAGCATAGATGGTAATCAAGGCGACTATTAAAGATGCTCTTAATGTAACTTTTTTGGGCAGCGAACGAGAATTAGAGAGGCCTTTAAAGTGCAGTCGGATACACGTGTTTCAATCGAAACGGGAGCGATTGGATATTTACGATTGATGTCCGTACCGTCAACTTTTTTTCTTTGATTAATGAATAAGTCAAGTTTTGTATTGATTGTAAAAAAGGAAGTTATAGAAAGCGTGGAAATTACTGATGTGTAAAATTGGACGTTTTCCGCGGTCATGAATGATAAGTGAATTCGTTTAACACAAAGTTGTTTTTGAAAGCAATCAAAATATTCTTAACCCAGCGACTCAGCATAACAACTAAGAATCAAAAACCAGAAGTGATCATCACTTAAATTTTAAGCGGGTCACGCGTTTAATTGAATACTGTATGATGCATCGTGAAGTGGCCAACGTCATTGTTGCTACATTGTCGAAACAGCTTCCTACTAATTACTACGGACAAGAGGCACGTTTAGGGTTACCACTGATTAAAATTTAATTGACATGTATGGGGGCTCAGTTTCGGTGGCGAACTTTGTTAAGTTGACGGTTTTTAGATTAGTTCATGAATCAGTTAAAATTAAATCAATCTTTTTGCTTCCCTAGCTAAAGCTGGTAAACTGTTTTTGATGAAGCAAAATTGTTTTGATGTAAACTATCATGCTTTGAACACGTTCATTATAAACTACAAGCACAAGGAGAAATCACACCGGGTAATAGAATTCTCCAAATAGAAAACCAAAGTATCATGGCCTCAGTGCTGCGGATGACACTATTTAGAAATATCTTTTACAAAAAAACTTGCAGAATCTGCTAGATCAATTGCGCCGACCGTAGTTAAAGAGAAACACTTCGAGGCTTATAAAAACTTGCACTCCGATATTGATACTTATTTGTAGCTAAATACCAACGACAAATAGAAAGAGTGCAACATTGCTGTTTTCACGTCATCCATCACTGTCACATCGCAAGAACTATGCGAGCCATTAAAATAATTAATTTTAATTAGGACTTAATTGGTTTGAAGTATGCCGGCAACCCTAAATGGTGTCTGTACGCTCGCTATAGTACGTGCAGCTATGTTACATTATCTTTAATTAAAAACGTCGAGAGACCATCTCTAGATTAGTCAGAGCGGTCACAAAAAGGGTTACAAGGGATCAGGCGAAACACCTTCTTGATTCGTCACGAATCACAGCTTTATTTTTATTTGAAAGAACCCATTGTTAAAGTTAACCGAATTTGCTGTTCAATAAAAACTGGCTAATTAAGAAATGTTCGAGCTGCCGTTAAAATTTTTGGACTTCTTTTGATTTCGCCTCTGGAGTTTTATATTATCTGGCTTGGTATTCTTAAATTAATGTGCCTCGGGTTCGAATGTGCTGTTTCATTAATTCTTTATGGTAACGCGAACACTAGTGGCTATCGTAATTATGACTTCAACATTAGAACAATAAAGTGAACTAGACATGCTACAAGAACGACTGCGTCAAGACTCCGCGAGTCGTACCCAAAAACAAAATACATATTGATTTTCAGATGCAGTGCGAAACATACTCGTAACTACTACTTATAATAAAACTCCTAAAACCGTTGGTCCAAAATCTGTTTTCTGTTCGAACGTGACAGATTGCAGTCTCACCGGGTTATGTCATGAGAGTAAGAAGATAGGAAATATTGCTGGGTCTCATAAAGGGACCTGCGTAATTGGTTAATGACCTAAATGAAAAACCAGTGTAGTTAGCGAGCCTGAACGCGAAGCTAGCGTGCATTATTGATTCCAGCAGTGGATTGCGTGTGTCATTCTTCAAGAAATTTTTACTACGATGCGACGTTTCCCCAATGTTGGTAATGATCACAAATCCAAAACATTCAGCCCAACTCGGTCGCCAAGGTATCTGGATCATAGTCTGGCACTTGAACTACTGAACAACTATACTATCACACTTGTACACTTGTACAGTGTGTACGGTCAGTAAGTGGGGCGCGTGCACACGTGCGCGGCGCGGTGGTCGCCTCTTGTCGCTGCTTAGCGCGGCAGTAATGGCGGCCATTACGCGTCATTCCGCGCATTCCGACGTCGCGTACACAATAAGCCCGCTTCCACACGTACGCGATATTGTCAATACCCTCTCCGGCTCGCGAAGTGTGGATACAGTTTTACCTGTGTTCAATACACTCGGGTTCATAGCCACTCGCGTTCTTGTAAGAAACAGTTGATATGATTGAATGATACCATGTTCTCAAAAATCTTAATATACGAAAAATCAATTTAAAAAAGGAGGTTTAACCACCAGGCCTTTCGTTTCGAGATTTTCAACGGAAATTGGGCAATATCACATATCAAAATTATGAAAAAAATAGATCATCTTTAACTTACACAGGCTACCTTCGCTTGAATTACTTAGGATTTCCATCAATCTTAGCTTGTGTTGCCTTATAAATATGTACTACAATAGTGGGCTCGTATAGTCACTGCAGCATAAATACAATTATTATAAAAAAGTAGTTACGCCAAAAGTATCCAAATCGTCGTAGCACCTCAAGAGCAGATAAGGAGTGTCAACTGTAGATTCTATTACAATATTAGATAATATGTAAAAAAAATCGAGGAGTGAACAATAACAAGTATTATAAATGCGTCAAATCCTTCGTAATGTTTCTGTATAATGCTGCCTTTATGAGATGTCATCGACAGTCTTGCGTCTATGTTACCTATGTTTGTTTTTGTTGGAAATGTCGTAACCAAATACGAATTTCGTAATTATATTGTCTAACCTGTTTCGAAAAATAGAAATGTCTCTAACATCGGTCAGTGAAATTAATCAAGCCGCTTCCTCGTAGAAATATTTTAAATCTATTAACAATTTCATAAGGGCTCGATTGAATAATTCAGAGAGCCCTGAGTCAATCTGGTCTCGAAATTGTCTTTGCGCTTAGAACACGTTTAATTCATTAATCAAAGAAAGAATAATTATAAAATGAAGGTTTAAAAGTTTTCAAAGTATGTTGATTTAATAAGAGTGCCTACCTACAAACAGCGTTAAACTTTATCCAGCTTTAAAATGTTTACTATTATTAACACAAATCTTTTTTCGAGCGCTTTTTCCCGATCAGGTTAAGGTACGCTCGCAGCCTCGCACTATGATCCAGGACTTGGCTGGTCGGTACACTGGACCGACTGCCGTGATAACGGGGAGCCAGACCAATAAGATACACTGCAAATGTGCTGGTTTCCCCACGATGTTTTCCGTCACCACCGAGGGGAGCTTGATGTAAATACACATACCTATAGGAAATCCATAGATTCGCGTATCGACATCACGCGTGTAAAGTGGCGTTAGAAACCACTCGGCTACTCACTATTGTCAACATAGATAATACTATATATATATTTATTATTGTAATAACTGTTAATATTAGAATAATGCAGCAATATTACGAATCTTTGGATTATATGTGAATAACATTAAAGTGATAACACGTTCAAACGTCGGAGCTTCAGAGACAAAAGTATAGCAGCATATTGAACAACGTTTCCTGGAAAAGGTATCAAATGGTCCCATGAACTGACCGTGAACGGTGGGTGATATTGTTGCCGCGAGATGCGATGGCTAGGTGGCGAGTGTCGCGGGCCGGACGGCAGCCGGTGCATAATTGCGCGTAGCCGCAGCCTAATGTGCGGTGCCAAGGAATGTAGCACTTTCCATGTTAACGAGCCTGTATCGCCGCCCCATCACGCGTGCCCCCCGCCCCCGCCACCGAGCCCGCCGCAACGTCCGCCGATTTACTTCGCACACAACTAACACCTATTTGTGGTGATGCTCATCCTATTTTATTACAAAATTTACGATCGCCGAGATTTATGCAGCCACTTAGTTAATAATGCGGCTACCAGAACGTAAGACGAAACATTTTTCGTAATGAAAAGCCACCGGATCACCGGTACGTCAACCCGTGACGTACGCTTTCATTACGCGCGAAAATAAATCAAAAATAATACGGAGGTAAAAGATAGCGAATGGAAAATCAGGCTCGCCCCGCGCGCCGGCGCCCGCGCCCTCCTGTTTGATTTATGCCAGTAATTTTCCGGGTGGTTACGTAAGTAACTCGCGATTTTTCACCATGCACACACGTAATTAGATAATTTTCATGAACTTCCCAGACCGGTAAAAAATCATATAATCTTGACTCAGGGAGATTTCCCATTTTTGTACGGCTCTGATGATTTATCAAAAGTTTTCTGAAATAGTAAGGAATGGTGGAGTTTTTTGTAGATAGCATACATTAATATCAAAGCCTGGCAAATTATGGCGAGAAGAAACAAATTACTTTAGCTGTTGTTAAATTCAGGCTTTTATTAATAAAGGGGATTAATAAAGCATACAACTCTGTATTAATAACCTGGCCAGGACCGGCCGCGAGCAGTTTTCGTATTAATTTCTGTCTCAGATTTAATTGCTCACCTCTGGCTTAAGCTTTTTAATAAATTCGAGGACAGACATCGCAACGCGATGCGACCAAAGAATACACGGGCGGGGCCAACTCGACCAAAAAAAGGTCGGATTTTAATTTATAAAAGACAGGACAAACGATTAATAATTTATTTGTATCCTCCGTTTCTTGCGCGAGAGGGTTTGGAGCGTTAAAAACAACCGTTAAAACCGACGACTTTGTATAGCTCGCGTTTAGCCCGAAATGCCAATTGCGGGTAGACACAAGTATACAGCGGGCCGGAATGTCGCTTTAAAAAACCCCGCAAATAAATAAATCGCGTCGCACGCACCGGCAGCGCAAAAAAACGTCCACCATATTCGATTCTTTAATGTGATTTTAAAAAAATAGAAGTAAGCGCAGCCTCGCTCCGATTGAAAATGAATGAGCCCCGAGCGCGATAGTGGAAATTAGCATTGAGGTAGGATTCAGGAGCGGCCTTTGTGCGATCATATCGAGGTGTATTCTTTGCGCTTTTTACGCGGCGGCGCGGGCGCGGGCGATGCTTTTCAGTCCCTATTACGTATCTGTCGCCTTTTTGTGCCGAATAATTACACTCGCGCGCAGTAATCACGCGCCGATACGTTTTTGGTGGAGCCTGTTGCGACAGAATCATAAACTTTTAGAAACATCTTATACCTATCCAACTACTTTTTCTCTTCAAATCTACATAGTTTATTTCAATCATTATCATCACTGTAGATTCCTGACTATAGTTTTTCCTCTAGAAGAGATTCTTCTAATGGGATTCTTCATTTGTAGAAAATATGACTAGCTTGTTATTTACTCTTTTGGGGTTGTTAATTGACATTATGATTTTCCCTTATTGCACGGGCTTATCACTCCATTTTCACTGTTTTATACGAGTAGAACCAATACGCTCTTGGAGTTATAATTGTGAAAGTTGCCTTAACCATATCCACCCTACTGGAAGAGGTGTGGCCACTGATTACTAATATAAATCTCATTAAAAAACTTATCTAGGTAAGAGCATGACATCTAGAATCTAGATATGGGGTACGTACGAGCATACATTGTTATCAGTAGTAGCGTCCGATGCCGGTGGAAGGTAAATAATTGAAATCCAGGCCATTAGAGAGATTAGATCGTGAACGACGCTGACGCGGGCGGCGAGATTCATAAATTAGCGATTACGCACACAAGCAATAATAACGGCAACAATGGGATTGAATGCAGATGAGTAGGAGCGCGGGCTCTGCGAGCGAGGCTGCGCTCGCGATCGACATTTGTATGCGATATCTAAGCGCACAATTGGATGCCGGCGCGAGTCTTCGCGCTAATGGTACACTATCGAGCCATCGCGCCGTTTGAGCGGTGCCCACCGGTGCGCCGGACCACACGCCCGTTTACTGCCCACAATAAATAAATAATTCAGCTCGGAATGGATTGCGCGATATTATATCACACCAATTTTAATAATGCCACGCCATCGCGGAAGCTGCACATTGTTTGGATGGCTCGTTGCATTAGGCGCGCGGAAACTACGGCTAATATCAACTGTGCGGCGTTGCAGGTGTCTCCTCGATGAATTTGAATCCCACTCCAGCATGTCGTCTCAGATTAAATTTAATTATTTCTTTAAATAATGGTCTGGTTTTTAGTCCACTGGTTTTTAATCTCAATAACATTGCATTGAGGAACACTTGAATCATCATATTAAGCATATTTTTAATTTATCAAACTTAATTTCTGCAATCAACTCTCAGCAGTAGGAGTAATTATTGAGTTCTTTGAACCTTACTTGGATAAACTTGGAAAATACACCAAATGCGAGCGATAAAGCCAATGACGTTCAATTAGAAAACTAGACTCACAATCACGCTCAAATATTGTCCGAAGCAAAAGTCTGCCCACCCGACTATTGGGCAGAGTTTTCGTTTAGTTGTATACAATTGACATTAAACACTAAATGCCACGAGATAAGGTGTTAATTTGAACAAATGTGTTAATGTCATCAGTGTCAAAGCCACTCGGACGTTTTTTGAGGAATTTTTCTTAGAGATTGGGTGTCTAGTTTTATATTGAACGTCATTGGATAAAGCCCAAAGGTTTTAAAATCATATATCGATAAAGCTTGAACTATCAAAAAATTTTCCATTTTACTGAAGTGAAAAGATGCTAGTTACGATGTTTCACAAGTTCACCTATTAAAATTCACTTCACCGTATTTTACATTCAGTCATATCGTTTCGCACTGTAAGTGCATTACCATTTAGGTACATGTCTTATTACCGAAGTCGTCGCCGAAGCTCGCAAGTTGTATACGTTGCCTTGCCTTATCTTTGATGTTATAATCAAACATAACAATTACATAAACCTTCTCTCCGCCAGTCTGGACGCGATGGGTTCATTTATATTACATACAGAGACGAAATATGGTACTGCTTATGGAACCTCATTAACGTTATTAAAATACAAGCAATGAAGAAGCGATGTAAAAAACGAAACGCACCTTAATGGTGACCAAAATACAATTATACGGTACTTTGGCATTATTAACTCGCGAGTCTTAAGAAGGTCACGGTAATTAAAGTCTCCAATAACAATGTTAATGTTTAATGTAAGACCTTTATGGGAATATTTGCATATTAAGGTAGTTATTTTCCTCCTAAAGTCAGTTTTTATTGCGAACACTCGAGGAATTTTGAAGATTTTTTAATGTGAAGAAGATGAGTAAGAGTGGGTCCCGATGAGTTTATAGTTTAATTGGTGGAACACGGTAAAAGGAAATCCTTATAAAGACATTGTGTGACTTTCTTACATACATATATAAGATAATATTATGCTTAAATATTTAAAGGTTAACTACAATCAAATTGGTAGGCGACTGCCTTTCCCATTTTGATGTGAATCGTTCCGTTGAGAAAAAAAAACATTGTCTTTCTTGCAATTGGAAGTGAATGTTAAGTTAACCCAGTGATAACATAGCAATTAAAGTATTTGATGTAGTTTTTCTTTAACATCCATCCAAAGCCATATAACAATCAAAAAACAGTTTGTCAACTGCAAACGTTTTCAGCATCATTGTAACGACAACTCGATCTCAGTGATGAAGTCTTTGCCCTGTGTGGGACATTAGGGAGTGGGACATTGATAGGCTGATGATACTTTACTTTTTCAAATATTTTCCTGTTGACCCTTGGATCACGACCAAATTATTTCATGCAAATTACTTCATTTTGCTGAACCAGCCAGCTTTATAGTAAAACGCTCGTGTTGAAACTTTTCGAAATGTACTCAGTGACGTAATTCACTAAGTATTTTCTTGTTTAAGATTGTTTGTACGTCTGTTATACGGCGGTCATTAGGTATATTACAGATAGTGGCTTTCGTCAAAGCGCGTCGTGACTTCAATTTTCCTGCATGATTTCCGACAGTGCTGCTATTACGATTTCGATTAAGCGATCCGTAGGAGCAAAAAGCTTTCAGACTTAACATAGATTCGTTTGTAATCTGTTGCCAGCAGTCACTTACAAGTCATTAGTCATTTACCTGCTAATGCTGGTTATTGTAACCAATGTACTTGTAATGCGTGAAAGTACTTTCACAAATAAATCAATGCAACTATCGTATGATTTGTATTATAAGATTATTATTCATATTTCTATTAACTGTAATAAATTGGGTAATGAAAGTTAGGTGTGATAATGGCAGAGCATTAATTCGCCACTCCATTTTTTAAAATTTAATTTTAACAAAGGAAGCCACTACTGTCTTGTACACTTAAAGACACTTCATCAGGAATTAATGCAAAGTACTGTACAATAAATATGTTAGTAGAATGTAAAGCAAAACAACAGGTCTGTTTACTAATGTCATTGAAAACAAGAAAGAAAAATATTAGCAGCATCAGTCAGTTCTCGGTGTCTACGACATTTATATGGGTGTAAACTCTGTCTATCATGTACTTACGTGTTTCAGTTGCGACGACGCACGATCGACAACCGACGCGCGATGTCTGCGATGTGACGTGAGATCGAGTTGAACGAATTTCGATTCGCCAATTGGTTTTCGGTAGTATATTGTCTCGTGTCAATGAGCCTGTCTGCATTCTACTTGTGTCGAGACGTAAATTGAAACTCTTTTGTTTATGTTCGAGAATTATAATGCAGCGAATCAAAGTCAAAGTCTTTCACATAAACAAAACAACTGAATAGCTGTCTGCCTTGTTTTTTATACATATCAATTGTAAAGTGGTCTTATTCAATTATTCATCATCTGATTTACAGCTAAAAGTACGTATTTAAACAATAGTCAATTAAATATCTAGATTAATTAGGGTGCTCAAATATCTCTTGATTAATTGACAAAAGAAATTACGCGCGGGTGAAACCGCGAAGGTGACCGCTATTGTTTGGTATACCATAGGCGTCGTCTTACGACGTCGACGTATATCACGTTGTCTGGGTCAACAAACTAAAAATAAATCAAAAACTACAAATTGAAATCTATCGTGAACAGATTCATTTGGATATTTGGACCGGAAAAGTCAATAGCGTTGGCGGCGTGCGCTTATTGAGTCATTTATCCTAACTATAAAGGCAATGATTAATATCCCGGATACTTAGTGCGAGGGGGACTCGCGACCGTATCCAGGAAAACTGTCTACGAAAAACAAAATCAGTGTAAGTAGTAAGTAATTTGCCTAGTAATGACAGATTACTCTGTACAGTTACCTTGATTAGATAAAGCTAATGCTACATTTTAGGATTAAGAGCCTGTTTTATGAATTTATGGTGCACGCACACAATGATTAAAATCATTGTTTATGAATGTACGCTACCGATTTGTTATTGAATATTTTTTTAAAGCTTAACTTGACTTTAACCAATTAAGTGAAAACAAATAATTTGTTTTATTCCGTGTTGACTTTTATTGAGCCATACATTTGTGGTTTAAGAACTTTATTTTCTCATAAAAGAATTTACATTCACTTATAATGAGACAATAATTACATGCTATAAGTTTAGTAATAATTGGGCTACTCGTACACTTATTAGTTAAATTATACTAGAGTACATGTTCCAGGCTAATAATAATCATTACATATATTTTCCTAGCTTAAAATAATTAACAATAACATACCTTACTCGTATCTCCACACTTATGAAAAAATACATTATGAAATATTACATACAAAATTAAATTTTCAACTTTTCCAGTCTATACAAAAAACAATCATTATAAAGAAAGAAAGAAAGAAAAGAAAGAAAGATTTTTATTTTACTTCCGTAAAACCACGGTTCCCTACTTGGGTTCTGATTGTGGTTGATCGAGGTTGTTCTTCCCGGCATGGTTCTGATTGATGGTAGGACTTTTCAGAGAACAATTGACCAGTTACCACCATTACAGATAAAATGCGTCATGATAATAGATCTAGTTGTGATCCAGCAGTATAATATAATGTGGGAATCAGTGCAATTAAAATTAAAGGCTCGAAGATAGGAGGAGCCAACAGTCCGACACCATAATTTTGTGATGCTTCTGTATCACATTGGGGCCCTCAGTGGCATATTCTGTGGTGAGTTATGTGCCCGAGTAAATTAAAGGAGACTTATAATAAATTGATTTACCATTGACTGCAGATCTTCTAGATCTGGTAATGATACGCTTTTGTCAAAATCTGTTCAAAATCCTAACAATTGGTAGAAAATAAAATATAATTATATGTTTTGGTTTGTTTGAAGAAAAATAAAAATAGAAAGAAAACCGAAAAACATTAATTGTTTACATGAAAAAATGAATAACATTTAACAACTCTGTTGGCATTGAACCACAGAACATTGTAACAAAACCATTACTTTTCATATAGTTACTGGCTATATTAGCACAAAACATTACCTAAACAAACTTGTAACCTTGTAGTGGTAGACGAACAAAACTACATGCGTCAGTTAGCACCTAAACCGTATGCGGCGAACGGGCGCGGAGCTCTTTGGTGCTCGTAGCAAGTGATAAATAAAGCGTAATTGAGAGACGGAAACGGCCAATGAGTAAATCTCGTCCGTCAATTTATTTAAATTATTTATTAGTGGCCGGCTATAGACACCCGCCGCGATCGCTTTCAGAGCGCGTTCACAGAGTCCGGACGCGGCCAGTGATGTGACATGAGCCGAGAATTAACGTCGATATTTTACCTAAAATATAAACATGCGATTCGTTTTACATTGAATTGGGTTCTTATTTCTAACGAAAGTAACGTGTTTTAACATTTAAGTTTGTTTCATTATATTGAGGTTAACATTTTAATCGTTGCTTCTTAACACACATATTATTATTTGCAACATTTCTAACCTTTTTTTTTGCTTCAGGAAATTCTGTAACGCACACCGACCTGGCGTCCCTGACAAAACAAACGGCATCTCTATGATAAATCGGCGACCCCAACACGATGACTGTGCATTGATTTTCAAATTACCTACTTTACCTTTTTAATACCAAGACAATTTTTCGACGGGCGTAAATATTGAATGTGTGGCCGATTTGATTGCGGACGTTCGTTTCGAGAAGAGTTTATTTAAATTGTCTACCGCAATCGGAGAACATACAGTTATAGTTCAGAGATCATACAGTATAATAATATTTAATCCACTATTTAGTTTAGTTTTAGTTTATCGAAAATTAGTGATAGACGCTCTCAACCATCACTGGGCAGCGGCGGTGTCATGTGACATAATTTCAACCCTATTTTGCAGGCTCTTTCATCTCTTCTCGAAACTGAGACTCATGAATCGTGATCATTACGCGGAATGGGCTCTAGCAACGTTTTTAAGTGGTTCCAATCGATGCATTGACCATAAATTACTTTACCACTTTCATTCAAACTGAAAATATAAATGACGTTATCGATCGAATACTATCGACCACCGCGTAACTGAAGATGAGTCGAGTTAGTTAATTTGTGCAGATACGATACGACACAATGAATGAGGAAATAATATATGTAGGCATACGTACGTACTCATGTAGGTACCGGGAGATTGTAATTGGCGTAATTGGACGAATCTGGACGCGCTTAATAATGGACCATTGTAGTAATTCAAACAGCAATTCATCGTTTGTGAAAGAAATGATTCATTACTGTTAAATTAAAAAGTATTATTTTTGTAACAGAAGCAGCTACCGTGGTTGCATTGTCATATTTTATTTCATAAGTGTTAATCAAACATGATTTACGTGTACAAGTGCGGGCAGTGTTTGTATAAGATAAATAGTTTAAGCTTCATTAATATGTTTTCTCTCATGCTTAGAGTTGGCAAGCTAAACGTTTTCATGTGATCGTTTTTTACCACTACATTTACGTCAATTCTTTAGATATTACTGGGTAATGGGAGTTAAATAAGCCGATTAGATGACTTAATGTTTAAATAAGAATTCTTTTCCATAATACAGTCACATTTTATCACAAGCGACCGAAACCTAAATATTGCTTGGTACGCATTTCAAATGAATTCATTTATTCAATATTGTGATGACTGGTTGTCTGGAAACATCTTTTATTATAATTTAGTATAGACGATAATTTCTTTTTAATATTTTAACGATAAGAAATAAAGGTAAATTCTAAATAACATCGTCATTTATTTCCCTTTCCCCGCCACGCTTTTTTCCGAAAATGGTGCCCCACACGCCACGACCATTAAAAAAAAGAATTCCAAAAAATTATTAGGTTATACTCAACTCATTCAGGCAAGTAAAAATACAACGTTTCTTGATCATGTTTTTTTGTCTGATATATCAGACAGTGGCGTGGTGGGCACGAAAATGGTTTGTCTGATATATCAGACATTGGCGTGGAAAAGGTTAAGGAATGAGACTTGACGACTAAGTCAGTGTTGACTACTACGAGTAAGATTCTCTGTATGAATAAAAAGATCGTCAAGGTTAAACACATATGAAGTGGATACATCAAGCTAATCTGTTTCTTCAATTATTTTCGTATCCAATCTAGTTAGTCCAGGATTTTGCAAGTCCAGTTGTCACGCTGGAGCGACTGCCATCTGACCTCTGTAACCCTTATCAGGGGAACTAGATCTATTGGATACATGATTAAAATATTATTTATAGCCAGACCAAGAAAATAAAGACCTGCTCTGGAGGCGCCACATTAGCTATGGTTATACCAAACCAACACTTGGTTGCTATGGTTATACTTACAAATAACTCACAATATCCAATAGTAACAAGGTTTGGTTGACAATTGATAGACAATCACACTTTGATAGCATTAATAATGAATGACATCTTATTGTTTTTTATGATTGATGGCCACATGAAGAAATTAGTTCCAATATTTTTTCGCAATATGGCGAGGTTCATTTGTTGCCTTTTCTTTTCGGCACTTTTTCTTAACAGGCTATTCACGTCGAAGTGCTAGGATGAAAAGTTTTGACGTGCAAAAGAATTAAGTTGTAAATTAAGTTTTAACAATCATCTTTTTTTTTGTAATGTATATTTTTTGTTCATAGATATCAAAATCAAATCACTAAATCATCAAAGTGTACACAAGCAACTACTCACCCATTAATATCCGTTATGGACCAGAAGTGCTTCAGAACCGCTTTCGCGAGCAGGTACCAGATCTGCGTCCACACCCACGTGGACTTCTCGATGGACGACGAGAGGAAGGACTTAGTCTCCTCATCTGCATGCAGCTGAACGAACTTGGACTGAAGGTCAGGGCTCAGGCGGCTGCTGTCTATGCGGTACCACTAGAACAAATGACAATCGTTAGTATTTCCTCTCGTAAAACCTGCGTCATCAAAATCGTATCTTTTTCTCAGAAGGTTTGGTCCCGATCTAGTCAGGGTACGCTTGTATTATGATCAAGGATTTGGCATGTCCGGTAAATAATACCTTAGTGCAACTTCTGACATCAGTATCCCTCAATATAGGAACTAAACGAAATGGATCACGGTGTTCCCGTCGCCTGGCTAGTGATGCAATACGCACATAGTAAATACCATACGTGCCCGCCGAGATTCGGATCAATCTACCTAACGCCCGTGAATTGTCGTTTCAACCCACTCGGCTGACACAGCTCATATCATTAGCGAATAACTTTCTGTAAATACGAGTAATACGCCGCAGTAACTATCAGATAAGCCAATGTATCATTGGCATAAAAAACCAATGTAACTTCACTTTGTTAACTATACCTGTCCTATCAGAATACTAAGAAACTTACCGCTCTAGTTCACACGTCAACGCTATTGCCATCTCTACAAATATCAGCAGAACAAAAACCATCACAACACAGTACGCAATTATGTAAATGCAACTTCGTCTCGTATTAGCAACGACGTGATTAAAGAGACTTTTCTTTCAAGTACGATTGTGAACTGTAAATTGATGTTTAACAACCCTCGACTGCATGTTCTTAATGAAACCATATAAAAAGAGTAATCGAGTGCAAATAAGAGAGTGTAGTATGAAAGGAGCGCGTAGCTCGTCACCCGTTGTGTGTTTAAGTCTGCCGCCGCGGCCCTACAAAGGCCACTGCGGCCGATGTTAATTTCACGCTGCCTCGAATTAACATTTCTTTACGCCACAGAATAATGACGAATTAAAAAAACTTCTCGCCTCTACATGTAACAGTAATGACGGGAGCCGCTGGACGCGAACTCATCAGCCGGGCTTAATTAATACCCGATGTGTCTTTATATTAAAATCTGACGATGCTCGAAAAAACAGTGGGCAAGCCATACCTGTGGCAGAGAGGAGGGTTCTTTGCATTGTTTTGATGTGTTGAAATGAGATTGTAAGAATATCACAGTCTATTTTACTATTGTTGGAAAAAATTATTTGACGGGTTTTTTTTTATCGGATGTGTCATTAAAATGAATGTTATCCATAAACATTTTTAGTTCTTCATTAGTTCTTGTCTGTAAGCCTTCTTTTGTGTACTTAGAACAATCCACGAAATCTTCTTTTGTGTACTTAGAACAATCCAAGTAAATTCGCCATTTGTCCATAATTTTTACATACATGTAGAATGAATATTGCAAAGGAAAAATTGGACTATAAAATAAATTTAAAGTAATTTTCAGGGATAGTCCCTAAATCCGTTGTTGAAAGAGTACGGATCTCAAATAATTATCTAAAA
The DNA here is from genome assembly GCA_949319885.1 of Mecyna flavalis. NCBI lineage: Eukaryota > Metazoa > Arthropoda > Insecta > Lepidoptera > Crambidae > Mecyna > Mecyna flavalis. The sequence continues at coordinate 6,850,014 of OX439439.1, forward strand.
CCGGTAGTTGAAACAAACGTCACGGCAAATCGAACCGACATCATTCGGGTCAGCAGCTTGTATTAAATTGTTTTAGGGATCGTTCGATTAATATGAATATCTACTGATCTAACACTGGACAGTGATGATCACATGCCATCAGTTCTTTGCTCGTTTGCCTCCCTTTAACATAAAAAGTTTCAAAAAGTAAATATACTTTAAATCAAATGTTTGAAGATCATAGAATACTGATTTAGTCTGTGGTAGCAGCACATTTAAATACTTTTTGGTTAATTTCTCTTAATGGAATTGGCCACGGTGGCCGCTTAACATCACGCCTTTCGGCCAACTGGTATCACACAATGAAGGTTCTCCTATACGTGTTTTGTTCATTTCAGATCAAATGCTCTAAGTAATGGGCAGCATGACTCCCAAATGTAAAAAAAAATACTAAACTAAAAAAACATAAAAAAATTTCTAAGACAGAACCCAGTTCATAAGAAAATATCTGGCTTTGCACGTCTGAAGGCAGCTGTGATAAATTAATACAAATATTTTATGAGGTCGAATACTAAGCAGTCTGTACAAAATAAGTCCGCAGTCCTAGTTCTAAGGATAATGAAACAGAATCATCCTGAACCACTAATATCTGTATACTCCGTGTTTAAGCTGTTGGATTGGTCGTCATGAAAAAATTGAGACAGACAAATTACTTTGAAATGCTAATGGCGCTGCTGTAATCTGCCTATTTCAAGTTGTTTGTTAGTTCTAGCAAAAAAGGTCGCGAGGTGAATAAATCGGGCCTACGATTTAGACTACAACGTATCATGCCGTATAAAATAATCAATATCTAGAACATTTTTTTACGACGAATCGCAAAAAAAGGCATCGTAAAAACCTGAGGAAATAAATATTTAGTATCGAATACTGATAGCGAATCACGTTGGTGATTATGCAATGCGCCGTCTTTCCATTTAAAATAGCCTGCATCCGAAGTACGGGATCCGACAAGGCGAATTCTCCAGACAGAATACAAATCGTGGAAAATTTCTGAATGTCAAGCTCTTTGATCATACTGGGCACACTTAACGATTGATAGAATAGAATCACGACAAGTTGATCAACGGGATTTAGGTTACTGTAATATGGTTCGAAAAGGGGTTTGAAATACAACCCATAGTATGTTCTGATTTATTAAGATAATTGTATTACATAATAGTCACACACAGTTAATTAATTTATCGGAAAGCAAGCTTATTTATACCTGGTTGGTGCCTTACTGGATTCTGAAATTCTTAGGCAACAAACACTTTTTAAGCAGTTTAGCAAATTAGATGTAGATTTTGTTATAACAATGAATATTCATGCCCATTTTTAATTAAAATTAATCCTTTGCATCAATTAACTAACAGGATTGATAGTAATAATAATTCATTATTACATAGGTTATGATTTAGAGACACAGAACCCTAAGAATGTGTACGGGGATGCCGCAACTATTTGATAAGGTTGATGTGAAATGATAGAAAACTGTTTGTAAAATAGGATAAACTTGTATTATGAAATTGTTTAAGCTAGATGGATTTTGATGGTAAGGTGAGAACGCGCGACTTAATTGATTGGCTAATGCGAACGAACTGATTTGTACAATGTAAAATAACTAAAGAGCGTTTACTAAACTAGGTCGAAATAATGCTGATGTGCAATGTACGTGCTTGCTCGTACATATTCCCGGGCGGGAAAAATGGGGTTAGTAGGAGTAATGAGATGCTTGTGTGAATACAAGGGTGAAACAATTGATTCATAAAAACTAAATGATTTTGTTGTTAGTGAATGAGTTAACAAGATGATTTTCAATATTAAATCTATTACGCTCGGTTCATACGCTCATCCGAAATACTAAATACGGAACGAAGCACTACTGGAGACGTATTCTTGTTTTGTTTAAACGATCGTGCACTTATGTCGGGCACTTCACACGTTTCACTACACTGAGCACTAGGGGGACTGCACTGAATACTAGGGGACATGCACTGAACACTTGAAGCACTGCACTGGGGCCCGTTGTCCCGTGGAGCTGGAAGCGGCGCAGGCGCTGCTGCTGGGACCGGGGCGCCGGCCGCCGGGCCGCGTCTGCAGCGCCGCCACGCCCACACGACGCATATCACGCCTACTATAGCGAGCGTGACGTATATAGCTGCGTAATGATGCACATCGTGATAGGATATTCTGTCTGATAATCCTGGGCTATTTTTCATAATTTCTAGCTTCTGCTGGATCTCTTGTAGCTGAATGCTGTGCTCATTAAACTCTGACTGATTGTTAGGTGATAGAATGTTTGCTATTGATATGTTGATGAGATGGTTTATTGAGGATATCTCTGGAGCAGGGATATTAGAGCTTATGCTGATTTTACTGACATCCTGTCTGTGTGAATAAATAAAATAATCAGCTGTTTTTATGACGCAGCCTTGATCGACATTAAAGAAACCAGAGTGGGTCATTGTTATCGCCGTAATTTGATCTTCACATGAAAGTTTCAATTGGCACTGTTTGCAACAAAAATATAAATAAGAATTAATTTTGTTTAATTCTTCCCATCTATTGAAGCAAGGTTTTGTTATTGTTTTGCACTGATTCGATTCTTGCGATCGTTCGCAAAAGTTCTGATCATTCTTTATCTTAAAAATAGGTCTTTTGATGTGACATAACATTCTTTCGGCATTTCGCTGAATGCAAGATTTCAAATCCTGTTCAGTTAAAGTTACAAATACATCTTTGTTGAGATTGACAGCAACAAATGGTGATATCGGTACCACGACTATCTCCTCATTATTTTGTATCAAATGAGGTATGGGAATAATCTTCAAAACTTCATACATATCTTCATTGATAAGAGGTATAATTATTTCGAAGATAATATAATTATTAGTTATTCTGGCTCGTACCTGTAGCAAATTGTAGATCTCTGATAGGTCGCCGAAATTGTCTACAGGAATGGACAAGTCTTTGGGTAACTGTCCAGCTATGACACTTAGTTCATGCCTCAACTGATCTGGCGGAAGCAAATGAAAGTTGAATTTTCCGTTGTAGACATTAGTGACGGTGTCAAGTAAAGTTTGTTGAACGTTTTTTAAACTTAACAAAATATTGTTTGCTATAATCGAAGTGGTAATAAACTCATTAACAAGTGAGATGTTTTGAATTTCGTTTTTAATCTGGTTCGTCGCTGTTTCAATGGCGTTAAATTTCTTGTTTATTAGTTTGTGATGCTGGTCCATGATATTTTCTGTCCGTTTCAGAAGGTTAAATTCAGCTTCCACTACAGATGTTTGGTTTTTCCAAAGGGTCGCCAGATGCTTTTGGTTTTCTTTGATTAAATTTATATCTTGTTCATATTTATCGGCAAAGCTTTGGTCTAGGACGCCAAATAGGCTACTTGCGATGGAACCGACAGCATTGATAAGACCGCGTCGGCGCCGGTGTCCTATTTCTGTTGGATTATTCATGTTTTGATTGTGACTCATTAATAGGTTGTTGTAGTGTTGTAGTTCATTTACCTCATGACGTAACTGTAATAGGATCCCATAGCAGTATGATTGTGTTGTTATTCTTGAACACAGGTGGTCTAAGTATTTCATGTATTTTGCTAGCGCTGCATTCCCGTCTTGATACGGCTGAGTGTCGTAGTAGACAATGAGGCGCCAGTCGTCTCGAATTAAATTAATGTTGGTTATATGATCAAAGTATAAGCTATTATTACTTGGCAATGATGACGTATTGTAGTAGCAGTTAATCGGTGTTATCATAAATAGAAATAGCATCAGGGATAAAGCCATAGTAGTAAAGTATGATCTTTGTTTACATGGTAAGGAGGGTGCGGGTTCATGTTTTTGTTGTTCTACTTCTTGATTTCCTCCTTGATTTTCTGACAAAACTGATAATTTGACAATGGGACGCTTTAGATAGCCGTTTTTTGTTTTAAGTGTGACGACTCTTGTGTAGCCGTCACTTCCGGGGTGTAATTCAACCACACGACCTAAAGCCCATTTGCCGGCCGGAAGGTTATCGTCCTTGATAATAACCACGTCGTTCAACTTGATATTTCTTTCCGGCTGTCTCCACTTGCTCCTCGTGGAGAGTTGAGTTAGATATTCGTTGCGCCAACGACTCCAGACGTCGTTAAATATTTTCTGCGTGAGATGCCACCTTGTTCTCAAGTCTGTTTCGGTATCATAGAGGGTTAAAGAGGGCCCACTAGCTAAAAAGTGAGAAGGTGTTAGAAAATCTAAATCATTTGGGTCTTCAGTCAATGGGCAGAGAGGGCGGGAATTCAGACAACCTTCAAGCTGAGATAGAAGTGTCGCATATTCCTCAAATGTGAGCTTCTGTTCACCGATGACCCGCTTCAGATGATACTTCAAGCTTTTTACAGCGGCTTCCCACAGACCGCCCGCTGAAGGCCAAGAGGGTGCGTTAAAATGCCATTCGGTACCCATACTTGCTACCTCGGCTACAAGCTCTGGATTAATGATTTCTTTGAGATGTGTGAGTTCTTGTTGTAACACTTTATTAGCTCCTATAAAGTTAGTTCCCTGATCGCTGTAGATATGGCCTGGGACTCCTCTTCTAGCAGACATTCTGCGTAGAGCCGACAAGAATCCGGAGGCTGTCAGATCCGAGACCAGTTCTAGATGAATTGCCTTAGTGGCCATGCATACAAATACGGCAACATATCCTTTATTGGTCTTAATTCCACGTCCTTTACTTGCTTTGACGAGGACATGACCAGTATAGTCTACGCCGCAATGAAAGAAAGGGCGCGATGGATTGGTCCTGGATGAAGGTAAGTCGCCCATTATTTGATGTAACTGTGTAGGATTATGTTTTTTGCATTTAACACACACACGGAGACGCAACTTAGTAGCGTTGTTTCCACCAATAAGCCAGTATTTTTGACGTATATAGGCAGTTGTCAGGCGTGCTCCTCCATGATATGTACACTCATGAGCCTGATCAATGATAAGATCAGCTAATCTCGTACGGCTTGGAATAATTGCTGGATGTTTCATCTCGGGGTCCATGTTGGCATGTCTTAATCGACCACCGACACGTACGATGTCTTGGTCATCTAAGATAGCGTTTAGGTTGTACAGTTTGCTTCTTGTGCTTACGCTTTTGTTCTGTCGTAAATGGCTTATTTCTTCTGCAAATTCTTTTTGTTGAACATTTCTAATGATAACTAGTCTAGCTGTATTTAACTCTTGAGCCGTTAAATATTTTGGTTTCGATTTATTGTTTTTGAACCTGAGCATCCATGCTAGTACTCGCACTGCCTTAGTCAAGGAGCTTTGCTTTTCTAATAGTTGATAGATAATCTCATTCCCGCTTGATACTTGCATTACGTTGACTTGTTTTGGTTTGATATCTTCATTAGTAATGTAAGTCGGGTTGTTCTTATCTTCATCAGATTTGTAGATGCTTAACCATGAAGGGCCCTGCCACCACAAAGAGTGCTCTTTAAGTTGAGTAGCGGTGAGACCACGGCTTGCGCAGTCTGCTGGATTGTCCTCAGATTTCACGTAGCGCCAACAACTTGATTCCATTGACTTCGTGATTTCTTTGACGCGGTTGGCTACAAAAGGCTTCCATCTGTCAGAATCGCCATTGAGCCAGCCCAACACTACCATAGAGTCAACCCACCCGTAGATAGTTAAGTCGTATTTAATAAGGCATTGTTTTACCTTAGCCATAAGTTTAGATAGTAATACTGCCCCACATAGCTCTAAACGGGGCAGTGACGTATTTTTCTTTATAGGTACTAATTTGGTTTTACCTGCTACTATTACAATGGATGACTCATTTTTTCTGTTTATTTTACAGTAGATGACGCATGCGTAGGCTTTTGTGCTTGCATCACAAAAGCCGTGCAGTTCAATGCAACATCTGTCTTCTGTTTGCAGCCACCTTGGTACTTGGTATTGGCTAATGACTTGTATATCTGCTTTTATCATTTTCCATTTCTCACAGATATCTTGTGGCACCGATTGATCCCACCCTATGTTTGCCTTCCATACATCTTGAAATAGTATTTTTAGCTTTATAGTAAGGGGGGCGATCCACCCTAATGGATCGAATATCTTAGAAATGTCGGATAACAGTGATCGTTTAGTTACTTCTGATGTTGAGTAAGATATTTGTGATTGAAAGGTGAACTGATCGTGTTGTGGGTTCCATCCAAGGCCTAAGGCTTTGGTGGTATCTGCCTGTTTAAAATCAAAATCTTGTATTTTCTCTGTATGTACATCCGTAAGGAGCTCCGGGGCATTTGACTTCCACTTTCTCAGATGAAATCCTCCTGCTTTTAAGAGGTTAATTAAATCATTTTGTAATTGTTTGGCGTCTTGAATGGAATGTGACCCATGAATTAGGTCATCCATGTAAAATGACTCCTCAAGGACGCTAGGCGCTGAACTGTGCTGATAATTAATTCTTTCATCATGAGCTAATTGTTTAAGTGTCATCATAGCAAGGTACGGGGCTGCTTTTGTCCCGTAAGTGACGGTTGCCAACTTATATTCTCTGAGTTGTTCAGTTTGACTGTCACGCCATATGATCATCTGTAACTCCTGGTCTTGTTCATTGAGCCATATTTGCCTGAACATTTTTTCCATATCAGCCGTGAAAGCAAACCGATACTGTCTCCACTTGATAATGAGACTCTGGAGATCTTGCTGAAGATTTGGACCCCTGCACATTACGTCATTTAAACTTAGACCTGATTTAGTTTTGTCAGAAGCATTAAAAACAACACGTAATTTTGTAGTTGTAGAATGTTCGCGCATGACGCAATGGTGAGGTAAATAACATTTAAAGCTCGGTATGCAATCGTCGGCAGGTGTCATATGTCCGAGCGATATGTACTCGTCTATAAATAACTTATAATCTTTTTGAATGTTTATATTTTTAGATAACTTTTGTTCCAACTTGTAAAATTGTGCTATGGCTTTTGATTTTGAATGACCTAATTTTTCTTGATAGTTAGGTTTTAATGGCAGGCGGACTTCATATCGTCCGTCTTCCCTTCTTTTTGTACTTGTTTTGTAGAAATCTATACACTGTTTGTCTTCTGAAGATAGCTCTCCCTGATCAGCTATCTCTTCGGACTCCCAGAACCTTTGAATTTCGTCCAGGTTTTGCAGAACTACATTACAGTGGAAGGTTTTTGCATTGCCACTCAGAATCCAGCCGAGCTGTGTCTGTTGAGCGATCGGAAGGATTGTGTTTGATCTGCATATGCCATCCATTAAAATGGTTGAGTAGACATCAGCCCCGAGTAAAATATCAACGGGGCGGCTGTGATAGAATTCAGGATCAGCTAATTTAATATGATCTAAGTATGACCAGTCTGGTTTGGAAAAAGACTGGCTAGGTAAATTCTTTATGAGTTGTTTCATTATTAAGGCGTCTGTTTCAAAGGTAAAATCGCTAATCATTGAAAGGCATTTAATACTGATGATGCCCTTGCAATTGCTCTCTTTGTCTCCGATGCCTGAAATAATTCCTTTGCACTTCATCCTGGGTAATTTCAAAAGCTGTACTGCATGCTCGGTTATAAGGGACGTTTGTGACCCTTGATCAAGGAGGGCGCGCATGACATAATACGTGCCATCTACTGCTTGCACCTTGATTAAAGCAGTTGGAAGTAGGACTTGGACAGGTTCATTGACCAGCGCGTGCGTCACTTGTAGGTCATCGCAGACTTGGATTCCTGCGTTAGCACTCTTGTTTGTGCTCCCCCCGCGCGCCACCGCTGCCCCTTTTCCGTTGTCCACTGCCCCGCGGGGCGATTGCGAAAATGCCGCGTGCAATAAGCTATTGTGATCCTTATTGCATTCGCGACAAAGTCTTTCTGATAAGCATGGTTTCCCTGGGTGATAATGGAGACAATTATGGCATAAATTGTAATCATTTACGTTTTTAAGTTTGTCCTGGGGCGACATTTCTATGAACCTCGGACAAAAGTAAATGCCGTGTTCGCCTTGATTGCACAACGAACACTTGCCATTTTTTGCTGTGTTTACTCTGCTGTTGTAAGTAGGTTGCGATGAAATTTTGCTACTGCTTGAAAATGAATGTTTAAATTGATTGATTTTATGATTATTACTTTGATACTTTGACCCCTGATTTGCGTTTTGTTTTTGCGAAGGATTATCTTGTTTTCTACGGGCTGATTCTAAAATAGTGAATTTGTTTTCTAAAAAGTGTAGTAATTCTTGAAGTACTGGTAGTTCTCTCGGGTCCTTTACAGACTCTACGTAATCTGTGTAGGACTCTGTGTCAAGTTTTTGGGTCAGTATGTAAACAAGAAGAGGATCCCAAGAGCCAGTGTCCACGCCTAGGTTTTTTATGGCGTTAAGACATTCCAGGGTCGTGTCATGAATGCGTTTGAGATGGGAAGCTGATTGATGCTGCGTGGCAGGAATATTCATTAGTATGCTAATGTGAGATGTAAATATCAGCTTCTTGTTGTTAAACCTCTGGTTGAGAATTTCCCAACAGACCCTATAATTATCTGAGCTGACATGTAGGTGCTGAATTAGCCTCTCTGCCTCTCCTTTTACCTTCGTCTTTAAATACTGCATTTTTTGGGCGTCTGACATGGAAGGATTGTTATGAACCGTTTCGGTGAAAAGATCTTTAAACGAAATCCAAGTGTGATAGTTGCCGCTGAAGGTCGGGACCTCCATTCGCGGAGTGCATTGTTCTTGATGCACTTTAGACCACATTTTATTGTTAATCGCTTTTTTAATGGTGTCGTATTCCTTCTCATACCTCGAAAAAGCCTCTTCGTATGCCCTATTCGAACCGTCTAGGGTGCTATCTAACTCCCAATGCAGAGCATCGATGACGGCCCAGCGGGAATGAAGAGTACGTAAAAGGTCTTCAAACTCCCATTTCTGCGCAACCGATTCTAAATTTATTTTTGCAGCTGTTCTTTGAAATGCCCTAAAATTGCTTTGCTGTTTCTTTAACATTTCTTCTGTTCTACTAGATGTTGCTTTTGTGTCGGTAAGTGTATTGGACTCACTCGGTTTTGAAACGAATGTCGGAGGTTTTAACAGTGGCCTGTCCTCTGTTAACGGCTGATAATTCTGAATATGAGCTCTAATATTATCGAACCTCTCCTTTACACGTTCATATTCTTGATTAATCCTATCCCTGTTTGAAATATCCATCTCTAGCTGTAATAATTGTTTGCAGTTACTGTCATACTCGAACCAATAGCTGTCCAGAGTATCCAGCCTTCGCTTGAAATAATCTCCTGACTTTCTCTCAGAACCATCCTTTTTAAAATTAGTGTAAACATTTTCAATCGCCTGCGCCAGCTGTTGCTGTGTAGCGATAATATCCTGGATGGACATTATAGAGAATAAAAGGACTGATCTTACTTGATCTGAAGATACTGCCTGTCCTTCCCGCTGAAGGTGCTGATGTGCCGATGCTCACGCGGCTGGACTGCAGTGGAGGTGCTGATGCTCCCACTGAAGCGCTGAAATTGCTGCTACGTGGCGAACGCTTCTTGGTACGTCACGCCTCGCCTGCTTAATCCTGGTTCACCGAAACTTGATTATCGGGTTCCCAGGTTGCCTGTGCCTCTTGATAACACAGATATTGTAGATTCGTCACTGCGCACTTGGTAGCACAGTAACGATGTTTTTGGACACGTCACTTAGTGCACAACGTCACAATAGGCCGCTGAGCGGAAACACTGACACGCAATCAGGTCACTGACGACGCGTTCAAGAGGTCCCGCTACGGTAGCTCGAAGGACCATGTACGGGGATGCCGCAACTATTTGATAAGGTTGATGTGAAATGATAGAAAACTGTTTGTAAAATAGGATAAACTTGTATTATGAAATTGTTTAAGCTAGATGGATTTTGATGGTAAGGTGAGAACGCGCGACTTAATTGATTGGCTAATGCGAACGAACTGATTTGTACAATGTAAAATAACTAAAGAGCGTTTACTAAACTAGGTCGAAATAATGCTGATGTGCAATGTACGTGCTTGCTCGTACAGAATGTTATTCCATGTTGTTTTTGATCAAGTAGTCCAGAGGTTCTCGATTCGATTATTTATGAGAATCATGTTTAGGATTCATTTTTAGCTCGTGTAAAGTTGGATTTGCATGAATAACAATTTCCTTATTTTTAAAAATCTACCTGTTTAAGGAAGATAAATCGAGAATGATTTATTCAGTCGAGTTATCGAGGCCGAATCGTTTCTTATGTATTCTTCGGTCTATGTGGGTTACCGTTTTTCGCACAATAGTAATTGTTATTCGGATGATAAGTAAAAGCATTAATTTTGCGTCTGTAAATGTTTCGCTCGTGTCATTCGGTCAGTCATAGCGCTTCAATGGGTTCATTATGTGCCGTTGACTCGTTAGCGCGCGGGTCAGCGAAGGTGCATCCACGGAACGAATGGAGGGATGCAGGTCCTTTATCCGCAGGTCGTTCGCCTCGGGCTAATGAATCAAACCTCTTAGTGTGAGCATATTGTCAATACGCAGCGAAATATTAACATTGGAATGGCTGTGCCGCACAATGCCAGATTAATTCCCATTTAAATGTGTGAAATAAATGGTGGACATCGGACAGCGGGCGTATAGAGCGACTCGTCTTGCCTCATGTTTTGTATTTGCGCCTTTCTTCGCCTGTGAATAGGTCGCGCTCGATAAGTAGGGGCCGTACAATTTGTCGTGACATTCGCTGTTTATGTTTCCATCTTTTGATATTCGTAGCGGGCTAGGCTGTGGTCAATGTGACTATAATTTATACGTAATGATATATTTTACAGACAGACATATATACAAACGTAATTTGCATAAATTAATAAGTATGTATGTGTAGGTAGTACTAAAATATTATTTATATTTGTATTAATAATAGATATTTATTATGCAGTGGCAGCATAATTACTTATGAAATAGATCGCGGTGGCTTTTTACCACAAGTAGGCCGCGTGCCTATCTGCGTCTGCGAACTAAAGCGACTTAGTAAAAATATAAATAAATATCAATCAAAGTGCAGCAATTATCGTAAGATGTTATTATATAAGTAAGCACTTCTCGTTCCACGTAATGTATACTAGCAGGTACCTAAGTATCGTAGCGGTAAGTAGGTATAAAGGATAGTAGGTTGGTAGCTAAGTGGCGCATGGGCTCCGGGCTTCGGCGAGATATTTTTTTTCGGAGGAGAATTCGTTTAGTCACCATCAAAATCAAAATATACTTTATTCACGTAGGCTTCAAAGAAGCACTTATAAATCGTCATCATTAATGTTACAGACTGACTCTACCACCCGATTCGGAATGCAGTCGTCTATAGAGAAGAACCGGCAACTCGACATCATAACCACAGGCAGCGGCCATGTGTGGCACTCGAGAATAAAGCGTCCCACTACCCAAAAATCTCTCGATTGCTCCTCTCCACCCGATTGGAACGAGCTGGTTCCAGCACCTCTTTGGTATGATACTCGTAGATTTACAAAATTAGATCTCATAAAAGCACTTCTAGTTCCGTAACGTATACGCTAGCAGGTACCTAAGTCTCGTAGCGGTAAGTATAAAGGATAGTAGGTTGGTAGCTAAGTGGCGGAGGCTCCGGGCTCCGGCGGGATTTGCCGTAAGCGGCTCCGGAGCTTGTTTGCCGGCGCTCCATTAAAATGGGATCAGCCGGGATGCAGATCGGCTGGACGGACTGCACTAGGCACGGGCTATTTGTATATACCAATGAAGTTTACGGCGTGGGACGTATCACATGTAATATTAGAGAGATAGTAAGTTCATTTATTTGCCATTGACTTAATCACCGAGTAATTTATAACTAAGTACAATAGGCTCGGCACTATGCGTATATATGAATAATGTTTACGGCACATAACGTAAAATAAGAGAGGTAGGTATTGAGTTACTTATTAATTGACTAGCCTTCCGGCCGCGGTTTCACCCGCTTAACCAGATCTATGTTGGCTATGAATTAATTAGAACGTGAAACGAAAAACATATTTCGAATAATCTGATATAAGATTCTTCATAATTTTAAGTACTAACAGCGTTGCGTGCTTTCAGATTAGAGTCCTTTTATAAAACCTACATTGAATCCAGACGGGATTAGGCCAAAATGGCGATAAAAACCGATAAAAACTTCGATAGGAGTCACTTGGAGCTTTGGAATAAATATCGAAATCATTTGAGCCTAAGTATACAGGCGAATATCAATAAAAGGATCAGTGCGAATGCGAACTTTATGTAATAGTTTATTTACATATAAAATGCCTTTGAAGATTGTCTTCACGTGTAATAAAACGCTCAGCTTAATGGAATACTTGCAACCTTGGAGAAACTATTGGTAAAATAACAATGATAGGAATCTTATTATCTCTATTAGTTAGAGATATTGCAAAGCACATTTGGCTTACAAAACCATTCTACAGTAATAAAATTGAAATCAGTTTGTAATAAGAGTAAAAAAGTTGCATAATTCAGTGTTATTTAAAAACTATCATTTTTATGTCGGGATCGATTTGACAAAAGTTTAGCTTGTACAGTCAGCAGCACATAAACCTACCCTAGTATACCTAAACGACTAAATTTAAATATAAATACATAATTATACAATGGACATGAAACTTAAAATTTGTTGTTTTTGAAGTTGGACATGAATTAACATTATTATCTTTTTTTCAAATGTATTCCATTATTTGTTCTTGTTTTGATGATTGTTGATTTTTTATAAACTTTTAGATAACATAGTGATGTTATTCTAGAATGTTTATTAGACACAAACTAGTTATCTTTGTAAACGTGCACTTGCTCTGAAGACATTCCTCAAATGTTTATCTCACCTAAAAAACTTTATAATGTAAAATGTTACTAAGACGAGATTATTTATTATGACTCGCTTTGTCAAAAAGTTAACAGATCTCATGTAGAGCCAAGCTTACTCTACACGCTCTAATTCTACAATGCCTACTTCTCTACTTCTCTACTTCACAAGCTCTACAACTTAGCCAAAATATGTAACCAGATTTCAAGAGAGAATTGCACATTTTTATCTCTCAATTAATGCGTTAAATCAAATCAATAGAAACTCGCAAGGAATGTCGTGTATAGGTAATATATTTAGTTTGACTTTTACCTTCTAGTCAAGTTACAAAAGGTTCTGGTCCATATTTTGTAAAGTCCAAGTTCTTTATTACAACCATTGCTACATTAAATATTTGTCAAGACTTACTTTTGCCGGTGGGTTTGCGTGGTTGATTTAATTTGTCCTGCGTGCGACAGTGGTAACATAAACTGTATTAATAGCCGTGAGCAAGATATAGCAGAGCGATTGCAAAGCAATAGCCTCAATTAATATCTAACACATGACTTATTGCTGCAAAACAATTGGTTTCGATTAACACTCGACAAAGCTACTAAACAATAAAGCATTCTATCAGATACGCACTAACTATATACAGAAATTAAGATTTGTATGTGAGTTTGTTCAACCTTAAGGCAAAGAATAATTTAACGGTAACCAGCTTTGTGTTAAAACCTCATTTAGTACATAGTACTGCGATAGGTTGGTGGTAAATAAAATAAAATATCCTTATATTCCAAGACTTATATTTTTCTCATGTCTTCCTAACTCAACGTCCAACCTATCAATCCCTCAATTATTTTCCAGCATTCGCCTAATCCGTCAAATTTTAAACAATGTTTTATTTTTCTGTATCGCTCCATGGAGTACGCCGTTGGTTGCCAGTGTCACATCTCCCCGCCGCTCCGTTGAGGGTCGAGGCACTGCCCAGGAGAGATGCCTATGGTTCAACTTCAGTCATCAAAGTTCATTGAAGACCGTCCCCTGGCTACCGCAGTGGTTCTGCTTCCAACGACCTTCTCCATTTGAAGCACCTGAATCAGAAAACAATTTTTTTTTAAAGACAGTGTTAGGATATCTTATATGCCATGCCCTTTACTAAAAAGCCACCCATGATAGAGGCAAGTCAATAATAAAGCGCAAACAAAAAAAAAAAACATAACTCTACAACCAAAGTCCATGATTAATATAAAATTCAAAAACTTAAATTTCAAATAATGATTAACACGAAGTCTCACCTCTGCGATGGGTTCGTTAGGCAAAAACCTAACAAAAAGCCTACCGATGGCATATACGCTACCTAACTAAACCTATCTGATATCCCTAATCTCAGCATTACACAATCATTAATTCTATAAATCAAAGGGCACATCGCAACACGGGATACGTCATGAGTATGGGCCGATTGATCAACACCTCCCTTTACAACCCTTGCATAAGCTAAAAAAATTAAATTAACCATCAGAGTTGATAGCCTATCCAACTATCCTCTGCCTAACCCACCAACACAGTTGATGATCTATTCGACCATCCCCTTCTTCCCTATGGGAGAGACAGGGTCACTGTGTCAATCCTCCTCTGCAATCTCAAACACCGCCAGTAATAACTTCATCCAACAGCTGGAGACCAACCAAATCCCCTCCTCCTCCTTATAGGAAACGAAGGATTGTCGTCAGAGAAATTATCACAACCATGCTTAAACATTCGAACACCTTATACAGCAGCGATACACCTTTATAAAAACGGCCCTTCTTCATCAAAGACGTGCTGCGATGTTGCACTCCCTATTGAACTTGTATCTCGGAGGGTAGCACAGCTCCTCCGGTAACAAACTTCTATTTTCCATAACTTCACAGCAGTAGCGCTCCATATGAAACACATTTATTATATTAATATTTACAAAACACTACATATATACAAATATACAAACAAAGATAAAATTCATATTCACAATTGGCTCCTACTAAAGAACCTTTTTTCATCCTGTTCATATGAACTAATTGCAATCTACTCCGATTATTATTATATTTCCTGACTAAATAATTCAAATTATTCAACCTTCTTCCATACATAGTGGATGTATGGACCTTTAAATAAACGCAATAATTTAAATGTTCCGTCTGTGGAAGATGCAACAGCATCCTGCCGTCCTCCAGCGCGAGACGCTCCGCTCCGCTCTGGGCTTCCTTGCTGAGGAAACCCAGTAGACGGTGTGGTGTATGTCGATCTATGAGTCTCAACAGCAGTAGATGTGTCTTCCCTTGTACGAAGCGACGCACTAGGGCTAGACTCATCACCTTGCCCATGATTTCTCGATGGAAGAACGTAGTTTTCAGATGGCATCGCCAACTGGTACCTCTCGGATCGAGATTCCGTTTCTATTTCACTTACTTGTTGCACAGCCGCCTTTAACTCACCTTTGCTCGAATACACTTTAGAAATAAATAATTGTTTTATTTCTGGTCTTACACTTTTTATGAACTGCTTTATAAAAATTTTATCTTCGGTTATTTCTGCCTTTTTTCCACGATTTAATGCTAGCTATGACTTCAAACTCTTGCAAGAAGTCTTCCACATCCCCTCGTATTCCATTGAATTTTGCCGACATCTTGAATTCTCTTGGTAAATTCTCTACAACATATAATCAAAATTATCCTATTCTGCTGTTATAACGATCGCGAATATTATTTCGCCGCGTACTGTCCCTATCACTTTCCCTAAACTATGCTAGAATCGCGCCTCCACCATATGCGATAGGTTGGTGGTAAATAAAATAAAATATCCTTATATTCCAAGACTTATATTTTTCTCATGTCTTCCTAACTCAACGTCCAACCTATCAATCCCTCAATTATTTTCCAGCATTCGCCTAATCCGTCAAATTTTAAACAATGTTTTATTTTTCTGTATCGCTCCATGGAGTACGCCGTTGGTTGCCAGTGTCACAGTACTGTCAATTATGTCCGCAAAACATTCAAATCGTGTAAACCTATATTTTTTAATTACAATTAAACATTTTTTTGGTATGATACTAAGAACAAAGTTAGTTATTATTTCTGAATTTAATTTTAATAATGTAATTACATCTATCTATATGATGTTAGCGAATCGGTTCTTATGACTACCGATTCGGCTGATATTCTTTTGTTTATTCGTAATTATCGGAACAGGCTGTATAAAAGACAATGTTGAAATTTCTACTGGAAACAATAGAAAATTTAATGGCAGTTTTGTACGAAACTCTAAAAATGACGTTAGTAAATTGCACCCTTGCGTAACTGGGATGGGCCGCTTGTGTACAGTATATTCTCTTGCACTTCTAAATAAATGTAGTGGCAATATTAAAAGCAGTTTTTAAATAAGTGAGATCAATAATGCACCACATTTGAATTTGCTAAGGAAATACAAAGTCAAAGATTCACAGGTGCGACAAGATAGATAGAACTAATTAATAGTACTAGGAAGAATGGCTTTATTCAATTCGCCTGTTCAAATTTGTATGCAGTAACTGTACTGCTGGCGGATCCTTGTTCTATGGCATCACGAGCCGCCCGAGGGCCACCGTTGCGTAATTGTTTTAAACTCGTCTTTTAATTGTTCTATCGGGGGATGCGATTTATGTTCCGACGTGATCCCGGCCATAACGCCATTCACATTCATTTGCACTATTATTTCCGCGTCGCCTCGCCATGGGAATGCACCGCCTACAATTTTAATCAAAGATCATTTCGTTCGAACAGTTTGTTGGGCAATAAAATTAACATTCAGGATTGGATCTATTGTTTTATGGAGGCCTCTCCTTGAAATGTTAATGTGTTTTTGGAAATTTTCACTTTCACTCACAATCGTGGGGTCTCATCGTTTCTTTATATTAGGTATATCATTTCCTTATTTTTTCTTTTTCGATCGATGTGTAAAGTGTTTGTCCTATGTATTTTTGTTTGTATGAAAGCTTTTGAGGGTTGTGCTGCGAATTCGGATTACATTGTAACTACCTATTGAGAAAAATGTAAGGTAAAGAGGATTAGGAAGAGGATTATGAGGCATTTTACACGGGCCGAAGTTTGCAATCGCTTTAGTGGTTTGATTCGGGGAGGCTTTCCATAGCAAATAACTTATGTACATTCTTTTCTTATTTCTATTAATACTAGATATTATTATTACATTATTATTATTATTTATTTTTTTCTCACATTACATACATCAACATCTCAAAAAAATTGTTTTGCATATTTTATATTGTTTTTATATTGCACCAATTTAATAAGTGAAAATAGGCAAACGTATTTGGCGTCCGAGGCGTTGCGCGCGCGGCGAGCACGGGCTGTAGCAGAAGATCAGCAGTTTGCTTATAGACAGTAAACGATCGCTGAGCTATGGCCCTTTTGCATTACTATGACACACACACTCACAATTATTTTCTCTTTTTATGTGTAAATGTTTTTGTTTTGTTTTTATTTTAATTTTTGCCTTTTATATATTTGTACTTTTTGTTGTGTGTCTAATAATTGCAAATAAATGTTATATCTATCTATCTATCTATTTTTGATACTAGGAACAAGGATATGAATTTTCTTACAAGTAGAATCAAAAAGATGATTCCATTAAAATCGTTTTTGAGTCAAGTCATGATTTACAAAATATGCAAGTCTGGAATTCAGGATAGTAATGTAAGAATCTTGCATTTTTCACTTAGCAGCAAAGCTACAGGGTGTTGCACAAACTCCGTGTGCACTGAAAGAATGCAAATTCACGTGGCATATGAGACAAACGTCATCTGCAGCGTGGGCACGCGTTCGAAAGATTTACGAGTGTATTTAAACTGGTTTCGCATTAAGCACGGGCCGATTTGATCGTAAACCGGCCGTTACGTTGAGACAGTATCGTCGCTGCTTACCACCCAGGATGGCGGTTATATTAACTTCGGGTTAACTATGGGTCGCTGCTGTTGTGAGTTGTGACGCTTTCGGTCGGAGAATTGGAGTAATCTAGTTAACGGGCGATGCGTATGATCATATTCTTAAGCATACAACTTGGTTTAAATGAAAAGTTGTTTAGTCATATTTGATATTTCGTCAAATATGACTAAACCGACAATTTTATGCTGACTCTTTTCTCCCTTATTGAATACATTGCGCCAGTGTTACAAAGGCAAGTTTTAACTTTATTAAACTAATGTGTGATTCCCGTCTGCCCATGATATAATATTAGGTATCTTAGTTTGGCCACGATCTGGTTTAGTTGTTTATCATAATAAATCAAAATCAAAACTAAAATCAAAATATACTTTATTCATGTTAACTTTAAGAGAGCACGTATAAATCGTCAATTAAACCACTCTGTTTAATTGACTCTACCACAGGATTCGAAATATTGTTATCTATCGAGAAGAACCGGCAAGAAACTTGATAGTTACTATTTTTAATCGAACTACACTTCTAAACTGACAAAAGCTTCTTAAAGCATAACTATGTATGTCTGATCCTATTAAACAGTGTTTGAAATGTGGACAAACGCAAGTCAATTTGTTTATGACTTACTTTAAATCCAACAACTTTCCTCTAGTACATCAGTTTGTTTGAAGTCACTGATGAACAAGTACAAAATTCTCTAAAATAATATTCACTGAACGCAGAGAATATCAATACGCCTTGGACTGTACCGATTATTCATCGTCAAAAAGAGCAATTAAACGCGACCGGGCACGTGGACTCCATCGGCATTCATTGTGAAGCAGTTAACAGCGCCTGCCCGTTTTGGGCGAAATTCGACCTGCGTCGACTTTAAATGAAAACCTGAATTCCCGAATCAGACGCGTAAAACTGCAGCTTATTTTTGCTTTTGTTGAATTTTTCTACTAACAGTTCAATTAAGAAAGGTCACAATTTAGTTTGGAAGACGTTAATATTTTCATTATTTTATCATTGGAGCTTTCTCCAATTGGAATACAAGCTATGCTTCCGTCACAGAATAAATTATATTACCACGTACTTTCGTCTTTTAAACAGGTTTGCTTCAAGATAAATAATAAATATCTCTGGACATTATTGAAATGAGACGACCACTAATATCGATATCGGTACAAATGGTAGAAATTCTATTGTTCACTGCAATGATATTTCGTAAAATATCAAAGAATGTCTAATAGACTTAAATCATACCATTAGTGGATAAAAAATAACATCAAATTCTCAAGAATTAAATACTTCGAGAGCTTTGATATAACACGTTCTTTTATGTTACAACAATGGTATTGTTGGAACGTTTCAGGGCGTTGACAAAGAAGCGTTCGGGCTCGGATTTGTAATTCTAAAATCCAGACTATTGGCCGTAGATCTGGCTCATTACGGTATACTTTGAGTTAAGCGCCGACTAAATAAATCTCCAATCATCAAGGCGTTTCTAGCATTAGTGATTGGAGATTTATTATTAAAGAACCTTTAATACTCTGAGACTACTGTAAAGTTGTGGTTATATTAATGTTGTTGTCTGTGTAAGGTATTTTAGTGAAATGTAATAAATCAAGTTTACTTTCTATTGTCTACCTACTTATGATTGTTGATGGGCCAGGTAGGAAAATGTTATCAATGGAATAACAGGTGTGAGGTCAATATTTTAGCTCTACTTTATAATACTTTAATCAAATTAAAATAAAACAGGCTTAAAATAGTCTTAAATCAATGGAGTTGGGAAATTTTTGCTTAACATCTATAGTTTAGTAACTGTGTGTCATAAAATTGATGATAATTATAGAATTAAGACATAATATCAAACATTGGCGAAACTACATAAAGCCCTAAAATAATCTGAAAGAAAACGTTAACACTAGATTGATCAATTACTATATATAATACCTGAATCATGAGGTCGTCTAACGTTGACAAATATTATTACAGTTCCCTCAAAGTCCATTCACCAAATATTACATCAGCCGAGTGAATTAAGCGCTACTATAATACGCGATGCCGTATCGTGGCAGAATTTGGAGGCAAACTACGTTTCCACCTCGGAGTGACAATAAATTATTTTGGATTCTTCAAAATTCGTGCGTCAAAAGCCAATCGACCGGCGTCCGCTGATTGAATTGATTGAAAAAGAAATGGCGTGGGGGAGAGGCGCGTCGAGTCGCCCGCGGTATTTTTATAGCCTGTACGCGTTTCGGAGCTCGCGGGCGACACATTCCCGCCGCGGTTGCGTTTTTGCTGCGCCAACTTTCATTAGAGCCCGCGCGCCGGCCGACGCGTTTGCTTTTAATAAATGAGTTATGCGTTTATATCCAAGATGGCGGATGTTTTTATCCCGCTCGGGTGTCGAGAATGTTATGATAGCCATGAGCTGCTGATTGTCCGCATTTAAATAACACCTTTTTGTGCTTAATCTGAAGATGATCTCGCTTCACTAGTCCGATATTAACAAAATACGAAACAGGGGAGTCAAACACTTTTAATGATTCGATAAGTAGGTAGTGTGCTGTAAAGATTTGTTAAACTCTAAATAAGTACGAAATGATTTGCGACTCTATCATGGACTTATTTCAGTGGTTCCCACTCAATGATAATTCCTTTGAGGAATAAGTTGACATGAGGCTGTCAGTATGGAATTCATCAAAAATGGCACAGGTATTTTATTTCCACATTCGGGAAGCACGTACGGCCTTTTTGTCGACTGTAAACGTCCTCCAAGCTCGCAGTTGTCAACTTTCGTTGTATTTATTTACTCATTCATACATTTCTTGTTTGTCTGACTGACCGAACTGAGGTGTTTACGATTTTTCGTCATTTCGTCATGTATATTTTGAAGGACTTTATTACTACCGTTAACATTTTCGTCTCTCCCGCGCTTTTACAAACTAAGTTCTAAACATTTATACACCTATCAGCTAAGTCCGGTGGATTGGTTTATTTTTAATCGGGATTTATATTCCGAGCCTCTTAGGAAATAAAATAATCACGGCGGCGTTGATTTGCATACAATGGTAAAATAATTTTACGCGCGTTTCGCCGCGCTTAATTCTACTTTTTATTCGGCCTCCCCCTATCTACGAATCAAACGGACTGCTCGCCGCGTGCCCATTTAAGTGTTAACATTTTTTAGAAGTCCTTCGATTCGAAAATTTATTTACGAATTGCATGAATTAAATATTTAAAGGATATTTTGACGTTAGCTATCTGTAGTAAATAATTGAATTTCAAACATGATGTTAATAGGCATGATCGTGTATGGTGAATTAGAAGGCCGTTGGTTGATTTTATTTATTGGAGTAACCATAAAGCAGTTGCGTGAAACTAAATAGATATCGGTCATAAAAGCGAGCATTGGTCCCGCGAGCGGTCGCGCGGCAGCCGAGGCCGGGCAGACTGCGTGGCGAGCGCCACACCAGTCCAGTAAGTAGTCGTCCCGGCGCCGACTGCCCTGCGTACACGTGCACTCACTCGAACCTGCGCCGCACCGAGTAATCAACTAAGCCTCAACAAAAAAAGAAAACTGAATTACTCTCCCGCAGAATTTACATTCAGAGCAAACATCGGCCGTCATAAATTCAGCACAAAAGTGCGAGCGCCGGCCGACTAGCAACAAAAGGGCATGACTTTTCCCGCAAAAAAGATGATCCTTAATCTGATTAAATCTCCATCGCGGCGGACGTCGGACCGTGAAAGATTAATGAATATTTGTGCGAGGATTCCCGGAGCTGGGTTGGCACGTAGCGCTGTCATAATCATATTAGCTGCGACCGGAGGCCGGCTAGGCACGCACGCACCGCTGCTACGGCTACGGACCCAATCGCGAGGGCCGCTGCCGTGACACCTCCGTTCCGTTGGATCTTTACGACGTGTCCGCATGAGAGATGACTTTATGTGCCTCTGATGCCCGCTATCGGGAAATTATTTTCAACCTACATTTCCACTTTCGTAGAGAGGTTTAGCATCACGAAGAATGTAAAGCCAGAGACATTTACAGAGTATAGACGTGCATAATAAATGACTGCGACCTCTCGAGGTATCCCTCATAAAAAAATTGTTTTAAATTAAAATTAATACTCATTTAACTGTATTGAACAGGTTGCACGTTTTATTAATTCTGAATTCTGATCTTTACGTTCTAATTTGGAAATTTTAACAAAATACTTTTAATTTTAAACACTAAACTTAAGATAACATCTGTCAACGTCACCCTATTGTTGTGTAGGTAGTTGAAGAAAGTACAGTGGGTCGTTCTTCTTTTTAACCAAAAGGTGTCTTCACCGCTCAGTGAAAAAAAAAACAAGGAAATTACCATAAGTTTTTTCTTAATTGTATTTTTACACGCACTGTCAACGATATTAAATTCGTTGGGCACTGTACTAAACATTAATGACTGTGCACGATTAAATAATAAATGTTTTTAATAATTTCACTGTAAAAAGTACGTTACAGAGTTGTAAATCCGCGTGACAGAAGTGTAAATCAAATTGTAGGTTAAAAAGAAGAACGACCCCAGTACCTAAATCTAAATATTACTCTCGGAAACGGAATAAATTTTTCGGATCTATTTCAAATACAACAATAACAACGACCCATTAATAATGATAGTGGAATAATAAAAGACATTTGAATTTTTAATCGCGACTTATGTACATAAAGTAGCTATTACAGACATGGCGTAGCGATGCTCAGGATAGTGAGCGCGTTAATATAAGTGTTTTCATCGCATGAATTATACATTGGATTCTGTTCAGGCGGGCTCTTTATCTCAACGCGATGGGTGCATCGAACACATTACACCACGGTCTGCACTAGATTTTTATTGCACTTTAGAAAAACTTTTAATGGGCTGCCTAGAATATGGCCTCGTAACGATCTAGACCGGGTTAAATTATAAGTAATAGCATTCTTGCACAGGAACTGTGTATTATGATGAATCCTGTGTGAGAATAACCACCTTGATGATGAAGAAAGCATGAAAGATCTTCGTAGCCGATCAGACTTCTTCGTTTAAATCTCTCCAATTGTCTATATGTTTAGTCTCTGAATCAGTTTTGTTCCCTGTGCGACACTCAAAATCATTAAATCGAGTCACCATTCTTTCACTGTTTTGCCGCTAACGGCCATAATAATGTTAACTGAGTTTCTGTATTTATGTGCCCGTCTATACATTTTGATGACTTGTTTTACTCGTAATGGTAATGAAGTAATTTGTTTGGTAAGATTTCATGCCATTATATCTTTAGGTGAAGTGGTATAAAACCAAAAAAGTCATGAACAAAAACATCAAAATATTCGAGCACTGAACTCAGCTACCGTACTTTCAAGTGTTATTACGAACACCAGGTTATAGCAAAAATCGCAATTGGCACTATCGTATTTCGAGTGTGCTCAATAAACACACTCGTAAAAGAATCAATTGTAAGGCCCGAAAGAAATTAAACGTGAGAATGTATTGTTCCATACAAGCGTGAACAAAACGAAAATCGGTGTTTGCGTTAACCAGGTCTCAGGTCGTTTTCGACCTGCTTTCGAGGACATAAATCGCATTAAATATAACTTTTGTTTATGCCGTACGTACCAACACCAAATTGAAAAAGTAAACCCACTTCGTACAGAGTGTTCATTATTGTTCCATTGTTTCAAATTCGCAATCAATCAGTGCTATTTTAACAGCAAATGAAGAAACATTTATTGCCAAGAAGCTGAGCTAAAAGAGTCACTGTTTTTTTAAAGATTTCATTTACTACATTTATTTAATACCTCAAATAATTTAAAATGTTGTACAATTTCTTAGGTGTTTCAAATACTATAATTCAATATGCTCATCATATCTGAAATATTCCTCCGTAATAAATCGACCTGTATATTCGTTTAAGAGTCCTTCTTTACCAATAAAAGTTCCATTAATGTCGCTTAAAAGTCGTGAAAAACAACAAGACGCAATAAACAAAGTGCCTATAAAACTAAATAATCAACTGAAAATGACGGCGAAAAGTTTGTTTTTAACGTTCAAAGTTTATTTCAAAATATACTTAATAGTACTTTCTCATTACGACTTCATTTTGATCCAGGATTACCATATTATTCTAGTTACATGATAAATTGACCAAAACAACGACTTCCATAATGTAATGAAATTTAGCGTAGTGGTTTTGCGACTGCTTCAAGTTAATTGTGTATCAAAGCGACATAAATCTGCCTGTTTACGAGATAATTCAGAACTTATGACAGAAGAAATACTGATGGACGAGCGCCGGCCGCATAAGTATTATGGCGAGGCCACAAAAGTCAGCCATTGCAGGTAGGGAGGGTAATTAATTATTTGATACATGTGGCGGCCGAGTGCAATAAAGTCGGACTCATCAATGATTCAGGCGAACAAACAAAGAGCGCGTGCAGCGCGAGCATTATCCGCCATAAGACATCATAAACGGAGCACCATCATCTGGGCTTATAAAAAATTCATGCTCATCTCACATTTCGGCGCCCCTCTTAATTTCGCGTGAGCCTCTTCTTGGTTCGTGTAAAAACTTCGGGTGTCTTTTTATGACTTTTACTGCGGTATAATTGGGGAGGGGCGAGAGCTCGCGTCCCCGAGGTGACATAAATACACCCCCCCAAACTCCTTGCTACCAACTACCCCCGGTTTAATCTCATGTAAGACTATACGGAGCGGAAGTAGTTCACATTAAAACGTCTCGCCAAATACAGGTCATATTATCCTATATCGAACGCCTTTGCCAAAAGATGATGGTCCATTTTCGAAACGACAACCCGATTATTAGGAATCTATAGTAGAGCTTTTTGCTCGTGTGCGGGTGTAGGTCGTGATGAACGACACGTGTAAAGATAGGTGCAAATGTATCACTATCAGAGCGGGTCCCAAGTGAGTGCGTCGCAAATGGCTTTTGTGTGTTACCTTGCGAGTTTCGTTGCAATGAGGAACATTGCCAATTCACCCTTATGGTTTACGAAATGAGAACCAAAAAAGCTTAAGGGTGACACAAATCAAATGGTACGTGACATATGGAAACTGATAAAGATAAGAAACAGTAAATAAATAAAAAAATCGCGTGACATGGTATCAAATTGCAATCGTATCTCCTATGTAACTAAGTTCGGTAATAAAAATGAAGAAAGAAGTATTTATATAAGCTTGAAATTTTTCAGAATGTAAAAAGTGCACACGAAAGAAAACTATAGCGATGGAGGATTGGCAAATACGATTTCAATTTTAAAGGCAGCAGGGATGCGCCGAGGTGGTGCCGCGCGGCATGTACTCGCGTGCATGTATGTATTTATTTGCAAATTCCGAATAGCTTTCAATATGTAGAGGCGCTGTGACTCCCGCCTGTCGATCCACTCCAATATCGCACTCCTTGTGAGACGTCACGGAGGCGACGGCATTATTCGACGCGACGATTGACTCACACGGGAGCAGCCTTCCGCAGACGCCACATGATAGATGAGACACAAAAAACATATCAGTAATTGAGATTTCTATTATATAAATTGAAAGAGAAGTTTTTTCTGTTTGTTTACATAATGTGAGTGGCGACGGCGCACTATCGCGTTTCGGAAGCGGCCGCGGACGTCAATTTGTATATTGTCATTATTAGAGTTGGTGCGGAAAGTTTGGGCGCGTTCATCCATCATGGTGTGACGGGCGGTCGGTCCGATATCGCGCCTAATACGTATTGATTTCCCACTTAGCGTTTTTCTTGGGAATCGTGGCGCTCCACCCTTCCGCCAGCCGGAGGCCTAACGAGCTGTTTGTCCTCCACTCGCGGCAACTAGGGCGGTTGTCGCCTACACCGTAATCATGTCATAGAATTACTTTCAAGACGACACGGATTTCGGGAAGCTATTATTAGAACATATTAAAGATTCAACCTACTTTAACAGCCGTTTCATACGTAGAATGGACATAATTATGTATGAAGGTAAATCACACTATTAATTTATAAATGATTCTTTAAGACGGTTCATTAGCGGAGGATGATAACGAAGTGACAATGACGATTTGACTTAATTTATAACTTATCACTTGATGTTACTAAAATTATTTTTAAGTCAAGAAAATTAGAAAATGCCCGTGTTACAATTTCTACGCCATGAAGAGTTTGCTCCGGAGTAGCAGACTTCAGATACCTTCTTAAAAGCTCTAGCTAGCGTGTTATCTTCGTAAGTATAAATAATGGATTTTGTTAGCAACTCGCGTGATGTATGTACATAGGTAAGTACAAGTACTTACATACATTTGCCTAAATGCTGAAGAAAAAGATTGCGTCACCAAGGTCCCCGGTGGGGGGTGGGAGGCGAGAACAATGGTTTCGGTTCTCACACGTGTGGAGGATTATTTGCATTCGGAAATAAAGAGAGGAATGATAAAAGAAAGGCGCGAGCGAGGTCCCACCGCCTCGAGGCGGGGTGTGGGAACCGGGAGGAGGGGGTGAGGCGCGGGTGCCTCCGCGGGGGTGGGGGCTCGTTACGCGAACAATGGAGAAATAATGTACAGATTGCAGTGAGCGATGCGCCCAGCGCGACTCAGGTGTCTTGCTTCTCTCGCGGACATCACGCCTTTGGTAACAGACGCTATTCCAACTCCATGCGCCGACTCGCGTTATTGACTGCACTCAACCGATGCAACCCATTAAGCTTGGTACTTCAGAGTACTTGTTTAATAAACTATTCATTTTGAATACATAAACACGAAATGGTAAATTAATGCCCCGCCCATGGTATAGTAAAGAGTAATAAAACACGCCGTTAAGTTTAGATTCCTGCCAGAACGAAGTGTAAATCGTCGTTTAATGACAACAGCGAGCACTGAGAGGCGAGGCCGAATCGTTTAATAAAGGATGCCTTCATAGGAAGCGCAAGCAATCACAACACAATCACCCCATCCTCGCGTGACACCGAAAATGTCCCCGTTCATAAGTATAAATTAATCCATTTAGAGCGAGCGACCGTCGGCCGCGACCGACGATTAACGGAAGCGTCTACTTAACTAATTTATCCTCGGGTGGTTTTAACAGAATGGATAGCAGTGATTACGGACGTTCGCGACGATCGTGTGACGCTTCCAGACGATGCGCTGCGCGTACGCAGCGACAATGTGCGCAATCAAACACAATTTGTAACGCAACTGCGGAGCGGTTATTTTTGCAGCTTGTAGGTACCTACGCGTTGACACATTATTGCTTACTTTAAATGTAGTATGTCGATATGCTACCTATAATGTTATGATGCTCCTTTTTGCTGATAAAGAAATTTAAATGGTTATTACTAAAACTACTATCACTCGTTTGTCGAGTTAAAAAGGGTTTCCTAGCAGCTGATTGCCATATTATTGTGCAGATAATTCGACGAATACTAAAATACTAATAAAATACTACCGTATCACCCATTAGAATTAAATTTATAAAAGGTATTTCTTTGAATTATTTATAACAATGAACAACATATACATAATATAAACTGTATCCTGGAAATATGAAAGAGTTGCGGAACCTAGCGTTCTAAAGGAGGGTACATTAGCATCTTAGAGTCTAGTGTTTCATCGGTAGCTTATATGATAGTCAGATATTTGTAATCCTGCAAGCTCGCGACATTTTAATAACATTGATCAAATAGAACAAAAGTATGTGGACCGAGCACTCGACAGAGATGAAAGTTAAAAGGGTCGCGGGGAGGCGGGGTGTTTTGTGGGAGGAGCGGGTTGAATGTCTTATTCCCTCCACAATTCAGAGGTATTTCGTGTTCTTCATACGCAAATATATCCTCGTTACGTAGGCAGTAGTACACGTGAGCGCCGATTGCGTGTGCGCCTTGAGAGAAAAACCCCGGAGTGACTGGGTGACTCTAGATTGAGGGAATTGTCCCGGGAAGGAAAATTGGATCCAGCAATCAAACGAGCGCCCGACAAACGCCGAGTCGTTATCGTTCGGCTTTGATTTGACGAAACAATAGGTGCTTTTATCCTAACAACGCATTTATATACTGCGGAATACATATTAAGCTGCTGCTATGTCATGACAACATAAGTTTAGTGTGACAAATTGGAAGGATTGGTACATAACTAACATTGTAACTTCAATGTACCAACCTAACATTACACTTAAATACAAACTGGTTAATATAATATTCTTTAATGAGGTTTACTTAACGTTAGTCCAGTTATACGAGTAAGTAATCCTTGTCACGGTTTACTTGCAAGATCTTGTAATTTAAGTTTGGCAACGAACTCTTATCTAGGAAACACTCATTAAAGGAACTTACATTGGATAACATGAATAACGCAAATTGACTATAGAACCAACTAAACATAAAAAAAAAAACAAATTATATGGGAATAATATCGAATCGGCGCCGACGCTACACTATTAAGACCTTTCTTGGCTTAGTAGCAATATCGAAAAACCGATTTTCAATTTATACCAAAATAAGTAACTAATATTTTTATTAATTGAAAACGTACATAAACGTGTAACTTTTTAATTCAATAGACATAGTTTTGATGAGAGAGTCAGCCTGCCTAGACAAGCGGCATTTATGACGTTCGTTATGGCAAAATTTTGCGATAGCGAATGTCAAAATCCATACTTTGACCACGTGACTTTTCTAAGACCCCTGTCAAATCCATACAGTTTAAAGTTAGCGAATTTCGCTATTACTGTCAAAATGTTACTTTGTCTAGGCCCCCAGCTCTAAACGAAAAAAAAAGCGGCCAAGTGCGAGTCGGACTCGCCCAATTCGCCCATGAAGGGTTCCGTAGCAGCAAGTATCATCATAATATAAAAGTTCTTGTAGTTCTTTGTAAGTTTGATCGATGTTTTAATAATAGTGTATTTTTTAAAATTTTACGATTTATGTTTATGAAGTATTAAAAAAAAACTAATTACTTAATCTCGTTCTAACCAATTTTCAATGGTATTTTGCAACTTTTGCAAGGTAATGTACATCATATATTTTTTTTAGTTTTATCATTCTCTTTTTTACATTTTAAGTTACAGGGGGGGACACACATTTCACCACTTTGGAAGTGTCTCATGCGCAAACTATTCAGTTTAGAAAAAAAATATATTAGAAACCTCATTATCATTTTCAAAGACCTAT
Organism: Mecyna flavalis; assembly: GCA_949319885.1. NCBI lineage: Eukaryota > Metazoa > Arthropoda > Insecta > Lepidoptera > Crambidae > Mecyna > Mecyna flavalis. The sequence continues at coordinate 6,879,010 of OX439439.1, forward strand.
CCCCACATGACGTAAGGGTTTGATAAAAAAATATTTTTTTGAGTTTTTAGTTCTAAGTATGGAGAGCCCCCAAATTTTTTTTTTTTCTATGTTTGTATGAAAATCTTAATGCGGTTCACAGAATAACACTACTTACCAAGTTTTAGCAGTATAGTTTTATAGTTTCGGTAAAAAGTGGCTGTGACATACGGACGGACAGACAGAGAGACAGACAGACAGACACGACGAATCCTTAAGGGTTTCGTTTTTTGCCATTTGGCTACGGAACCCTAAAAAGGCATTTAATTAGGCTTTTCACTCTGGAATTGGATGGATACTTTACCAAAACCTTCGACAAATTTGATTTAATCTGGCTCTTCAATGTACTAAACGTTACGAAAAATTATACGCAGGAGAACAAATTTGCGCACCGCCATCGCATTAAGGAAATAGAAGTTAAATACTTTATTTTCCTATAAAATTACAAAGTCTATCAAATATTAAAGCACGATATTTAAAATTTATTCATGTTACCCATCAAATCACTTACTCATTAGGTTACGTTAGGTCCGAATTCCGAAGACTTTAGTTTAGTGGGTAGTGGGATCAACGTCCCGAGTCCCACAAGTGGTCGCAGGTCTCGCTAGCATTTTATTTCGGAGGAGAATGCGTTTATGCACCATAACCGCAGGCTAGCTACACTAGCGGCCGTGTGTGGGACTCGAGACTAAAGCGTCCACTACCCACTAAACTTCCCCGTTTTCTCCTTCACACCCCATTGGGTCTCGCTAGCCTGCGGTTATAGTGATAGTGCCTCAACACATTCTCCTCCCTAAAAAAGAGGTCAAAAGGGGGTCCGAAAAAGCTACCAGTTATGGTTGGGCCGAGCTAAGGCATATGGTTGGGACCGAGCTAAGGCATATGGTTGGGACCGAGCTAAGACATGATGCTCCGAGCTTTGGTAAGGTCATATGACAGCCTCAGCCATCACACCTGAGACGAATCTGCTAGGTTCTAGTGGGTACATACAATGACGAGAAACATTGCCAGCTCAAGGAGAACATCTGGTGTGAAATAAACTAAAGAAAAGTTTCACCAAATCTCCGCTTAAGTGTATATGAGTGCCATAATATAAAGGGCCATCATTTAAACAATGTTATTTTTGGAAAATAAATTTAATTTATATTTAAAATGTTCGTAGTTTTAATATTACCTATTATTATATTAGGGTTAGTACTTATTTGACTTATATTTAAAAAAAAATCATCAAGCATTTTTCTCTCTATTGAACCACCGTGTTTGACAAACCCTTACGATTACATTACTTGCATATTTTAGGTGTGAGATATGAAAATAATAATATATTTTCATATGACACTAAAATTCTTAATTTTATAAAAATAGGACATAATTTTTAAACTTTTCTTAAAATCAATGAAGTATCCGTAATCTGGTGGTAGAGTCATCCTGTGTAATTAACGATTCATAAATACTTTAAACAAGTTTACATGAATAAAGAAGATTTTGTTTGATTGACAAAAAGACCAATCATGTTCAAAATGGATTTTGAGCCCAGGACCTGTATAAGTAAAAATAACTATGTGTTTGACTGGTTTCAATTGGACAATCTATAAAGTTCAAGTGCCTAGGTTATTAATCACAAATATTTCAATAGTTAACAAAGATACTGTAGGATTTCTTATATTAAAACATAAATGTGGGTCGAACAAAGTAGGTATCAAGCTTAAGAGGATTCTTGGCGTATTAAGGGTTTTGTGTTGTTTACCACAAATTGAGACATGGCAATAAGTAAATTTCTGATTGCAATTGAAATTATTATTAAAATGTATCTTACCTCATTTTTGTCAAATTCTTGAAGGTGTCTATCATTCCGCTGCTTCTCATACAAGGCTCTAGCCAGTGCACTTCTTGGTCTATACAATCCATTCGAAGACATATTGTGACTTAATGTGGATCCTTCTTCTGAAGGAGTTTTCCCAACAGTACTGGATATTATTCCATTGCTTTCCTCTCTTGAACAGATTGGGTGGTACTCCTTTATGTAATAATAATATAAGTCAGTTCTAACACAACTTTGCCTAGCATTAGTGGTCAGAATCGTGAGTAGTACTAATAAATAATTTAAATTGCCAGCAAAACCTAGCATTTACGAAAAACTTAGCAATATAATTGCTAATGTATCAAGTCCTATCTATGTAGGTTATATTAACAGTTTTAGTCAAGGTACATTTCCAAAATGAACTTAATAAACGGTTCATAAATTTAGGCACCCGCAGTAATTGTATTTCTCTTTAAAATCCTACACTTCAACACGTTTTTAAAGGTAAAAAACTACATTAAAAAATCCAAAACATTGTTTTGATTAAACAAATGTCAAATCTCGTTTTTGAAACATCCTGGTAGAGGGCGCTGTCGTATTAAGTAGCATTTACAAAGCTAGTCTGAGTCTGTTCTACGTCAGGTTACAAGTGCAAATAAAATTTTCAAACTAGTGTAAATATCACTAAACATTAAAATTCGTGCTATACATTGATTCGTAATTACGTTTAATTCACAAAAGATCTTCAGTTTGCCCATTTTTAGCTGTCTCTGTAAATCACATGAATGGCTGAACAAGCAGTAAACTTTTATTATTTATTTTCAATGATTTGTTATTTTATAAATGAAAAGATGAAGTATATTAACTTTATGTTGAACTTTAATAACCAATATAAAGTATTGACTTTTAAGCCAAGTTTCTTTATCTTTTAGACTACATGTACCTACCTCTTACCTACTTGTTAACTTAAAGTGGTACCTACTTACCTACTTAAATCCTATAATTTAATGAAGGCTTTACATAATTCCGTTTAGTATGTCTTTACATATTAAGTTGATGGTCTTTAGTTAAAAGTTTATACCTATCATATATTACACTTACCGTGTGTTGCTTCGCCTCAACCGAGGCCCTCGCGACAATTTCCCGAAACACCAAGTTCAACATTTTGCTTTCACTAATGTATCGAATAGTCCCAATCGCTCCAACAAGTATTCAACTCTGTTTTCAGTTCAAATCAAAGTGAAATCACAAACGCGACACAACTATTTAAGTGTAAATCACTTCCCGGTATACATTGCGGTAAGAGGCAATTTTAATGATTTATTGGGTTCAAAATCTGAAGCCAAGTTTGGCCTTGGCCGTGACCGGCCGTTCACTGTCCCACCGATGCGCATGAGTGATAATTTGGACTCGATAAACGATAAAGCGCACTATTTACGATGCTGACGAAAAACTTATTAGGTGTTAAAAAGCTTCCAAAAAGCATAACACTCAGCCAGTTTTAAAAATGGAAATAGGTTCCACTTTGTAAGGACCACTGGCCATCATTTTGAAAAAAGGAAAATGTAACTGTTTATAAGAAAATCTAATATGTATGTACTGATTACAATACCTATGTACTTAATAGGTAGCTATATTATATTATCACTACATAGTATAAAATAAAGTCGCTTTTTCTGTCCCTATGTCCCTTTGTATGCTTAAATCTTTGAAACTACGCAACGGATTTTGATGCGGTTTTTTTCATTAGATAGACTGATTCAAGAGGAAGGTTTATATGTATAATACAATGATAATATAGTAGAGAAACACTGATAACTTTAGAGGTTTTTAATTTAAGGTCGTAAATAATCGCATTTTTTTGCGCTTACATTGCAAACGCTGGCTGAACCCTACGAGATAGATCAAAATAATGTACTACACTATTGTACACCTTAAAAAGTTTTACAAAAAAGTCCGCGATGGTATATGTCTATCTCTTAGGGATAACCCACAATAACCATTTTCCTTTACTTATTACGATAAAATAATGGCTTATTTACGAAAAAGTGATTTTAAGCAATACAGTATTAATCCTTATCCAATAAAGTACCATAAATAAATTGTGCATGTAATATAGATCAATATGGCCCTTTACATCATGTAATTTAAATGAATAGTTTCGAAGATATTACAGATTTAAAATGCAGGGACATAGCGGTTGCGGCGGTACCGGCCGGGGAGCGGATGGATGAACTTTTGTTATTCTTTCACGTAAAAACTACTGAATTGATTTTAATGAAACTTTACAATAATATAGCTTATACATAAGGATAACACATAGGCTACAATTTACAAGATATTCCCATGGGATACCGTCCTATAGTTTAATTCCCGCGGGATAACGTCCTATAGTTCACGCGGGCGAAGCCGCGGGCGGGCCGCTAGTGTACTTATAAATAATTTTTTTTTATTTTGTTAGTCAGTAGGTGAAGGATGCCGGATGAAGTTTTTGGATTAAAGTCGCTGATGGTAAATTGAAATTGACAATGAACTTTCTTCAAAAAAAAAAAAACCATGGAACATACTATAATAAATTAGCTCTATATTTAAGGCGATTAGAGTCGTCAAAGTGGTGCCCTCATTGAATATACATATTTATTGAATCCTATTTTGCGTTTGTATAAATATAGATAAAAGAGGATAAAGGTTTTTTACGTTATTAAAACAGGGCTCAAAATGCTATGTATTCGATGTATAAGTATAAGCCCTAAGTGTCAATAAAGGCCGTTTTTGGGTACTTTTGATAACTACAACAAAAGTAACACATTTTAAGTATTATTGTGATAACGTAAAAATACTTATACCTACTCTTTTTTACAAAATTAATATAGTTATACCATAAGAAAGGCTGAGGAAGAAAGAAGATAATTCGATTAAAAAATAACTCTTCTTAATAATAATTTGAATCGAACCCATGACCGCCTGTAAACAATTTCATTTAGTACTTAATATCCATCAAATAAAATAAACAAATCTAAGTGAGAACTAACCTTTTCGTCAACTTCAGGTACTCGCGGTTGATGATAAGTTGTCATCTTTTAATTAATAATTTTCAAATATACCTAATAGATACTTAATAGCTGACTGGCTTGAAGTTGCAATGCCGATATCCTTGAAGTGAGCGATAAGTAGCAGCACTATCGTCACCAAAAGATAAGGCATAATCAGTGATTATTAGGGTATTGTTTGATGACCCGAGTCTTCTTGAGTCTGGGTGTTTGTGATGCTAACTTCTTAGACCAGCGCTGCAGTGGTAGCGTTAAAATCCCAACTTATAAAAATAAATAATGTATGTCATGTCAGCACATAATTATGTAGTAGGTACCTAGAATGTAACACTAAAGTAAGTTAAAAGCGATCAAACCAGCAGCGGCTTTGAGCGTAGCAGCCAAAATTCATCTCCCAATCCGCAAATTAGTTCTCAAAAGTATTTAAATACCTTAAAACGGTCCATCATAACACCCATTGTATGTAATATTTAATTTTGTAAAGTTCAATATGGATCGGAGACTCGCGTCTTGCCCGCGGCTCTGCGCCTGCGCGGTCGACCCGAGCGCGGGACATTTAAAATAATTACAAGCCATCGGTGAAACGTAACAGCCAGTGTTTTGAGACCATTACTTATTTTTTAATTCCAAAAAATGGGTTTAAAAGCGCACACTTAGTGCCTATTGGTGCAATGCTGGTAATAAATGGGACTATGTTTTTTACAGATTTTTGAGCAATTTTGTTGTATGAATTTATGTTGAGCAAAATTGATTGTAATTTTAATACATTTTGGGTGGGACCGTGTTGAGAGTGTGCGATATGGTCCCTAAAATACTTACTTAATCATAATATTTAAAAAATAAACATTTTGTAGGAATTTTTGAATCGATCTTGTAATTAGATCAATCCAAAATAATATTGAAAGTTCTTTATCGATTAAGAATGAACATATTTACACTCTAATGAATTAAAGCTCTACAAAGACTTGAATTTTCCTCAAGGCTATTAAATATTTTTTAAACCTTTATATAGGGATGCCTGTGTATAGTATAAATGATAGTAAAATACCAACTATTTCCCAGGATCTTGAGATTACAGTCAGGCATTTTTAATTCTACACTTAAACTGATAGCCTAACGAGGTATTTACGTGTTTCCAGGGTTTAGCTCTACAATATACTCCATTACCTGTCTTTATTTAAGCTTAGTTAAACTTTACAATTTAATAACACTCAGTCAGTGCAGTGCCTATGTTGTGCCTGTGTAAACTTTTGTAAATATCTACAGATAAGTATTTACAAAAGTTTAAAGTTATGATACACTGGTAAGAGATGAGGTGGAAAATAGAAATCGCGTTACGGCGCGATGCTTTGGACGATATTAGTATTTTACTTTCAGCGTATTTACGCAAAAATCCAGAATATAAAAAAAAACTCACGCGCAGCTTGAGGTGTTGCGCGGTGTTTCCCTTCTGCAACAGTTCAAAAAAATATAAAATATCTCATAAAATAAAATGTAGTGCAATTTGGACTGCCACCTGTCTATTAAAGGCCTTGGGCCTGGTTGGTGTTAGGACTTTTCAGAGTCCGACTGGCTATCTACCACTCCCAAAAGGGGAAATTTTTAGTTTTTGTTGCGTTCCGGAAATATTAACGTTTGAGCCAGTAAACTGAAAGTCAAATGCTCAGTTGCAGAAACGTCCATTAAAGTTAATTTGTCATTAAAGCTATTGCTGTGACTTTTTATTTCATGACAACGAAAAGTGACAGCATTAACTTTAATGGAGCTTTCTGCAACAGGGTGAAAGGCTTTAAGTTCAGCGGAGCTACCTACAGGGTGGCAGCCAACAATCGTTGGTGGCAGCACTTTGGGCAAAGCTTCCTGGTTAGGTATAACTACTTCAGTGGAATAGGCCGCAGCTGCTTGCCAGTTTGCCTGCTGGCTGAAATAACAACGGCTTTTGACAATCATTAGGCATTAGCGAATAATCATTAGCCAAATCGAAATAAAATTAGTATAATATAATATATCACTTACTTAAATTGAGAATGACAAAGTTATTTCTATAATAATGGTTTTATTTATAAAGGGAATTCTCTATTTTCTCGAAAATTATAGATACTTACCACACATTAAATAGCGGCCAATTATTTTTTTAAATGCCTGTTTACGTATAATATAGTATTTCCTCTTATCTCGATCAAGAATAAAATAAATATTCCCCTCAGCCGCTACATTTTACGATCTCATTACATTTAGTGCAAGGTGTGTTAAAACAAAACCAAACGGTCAGCTTAATTTAAATCCGAGCTCGTAGTTTTTGCACCTTCAACCGCATTCTCACAGCGGTCCCGATGCACTTCAGTTCTGATTGGATCATTACCGAGTTCATCATACCCCGCGCGGGCCGCACAGACAAGGACGACGATACACCACTCAGAGACCAAAGACAAGGACAGACACACCCCGAGAGCACATCGTTCAGGAATTATTTCATATCATGATTATTGGAACTTTATTGCACTTCGTAACTAACAATTGACATTAGGAAATGCAATTTCATATTGATTTCGTAATATCCATCGTCGTTTATTTTTACCAATGCAGCAAATCTTTCTATGATTTGCGGCTAACCATCCGAGGGTATGTTGGTTGTTTTCTTGCGGCTTCACGTTCCGAGAAAATGTCATTAAAAGCTCGATAGGGGATTAAGTCGGTTTAAATTTTCACGTAGCTCGGCAGGAAATCGGTTTAGCCGTCACAAAGGGTGGGAAGAAACCGAGAAATTATCTTTTCGACGGAACAGAAACCGCTAAACATGCAATTACACCGTTACAGATGGGGCATTAAGTTATCAAAAAATAATAATGCTTTAGTCGGCCGGAAGGTGTCGCTGGGATCACGTACCGCCGCAATCGCTCGTTCGTCACTGATTTCGGTACACACTCATCACGTTTCTAATAAAATTCGTTAGACATCTGTTGTCTTGCGCAACCGCATTTATTGCTGTTAATGGACGGCTTTCTTAGCCTTAATTTGTGATCGGCGGCGGCTGTAAGTCGCTCGTTATCGGAGAACATTGTGCGTGAGTGGAGCGGATAAACTGAACTCCAACTGATAGCATGCTTGTGGAAATACACACTGTCTCATTGACAACGTGCTTTATCATAATCTGAATTGAATTCTAGATGCGTCTCGCTTCTTAATTTCTTATTTGCTTAAACATAAACTAATAACTAGTTGTCGTCCAAACTTGCTCAATGTGCCTTATCATTTCAAAACGTTATACAATATTGTATGAGAGAGCCTTAAGAATAATTATTCTAAAGCCATAATTTATATAAATTTATATAAATGTCATAGTAAAAAAAGAGAGTGTAAAAGACATCGACGCGCATATTTGACCCATTAAAATTAACGATAACAATGTTTTCTGTATTTTTTATGTATTTATTTCAGGGTGCGCGATTGTTCTAATGACACGAAAAAAGTTAAATCACGACTTAAGCTTACGCATGCTATTTCACATTGCCTACGGCTACGCTTTTCGTAGCATGATATTACTCAGTAAGCAATGTGGATGTATTGACGTAAGAAACAGAATCTCTTCCGCAAAGTCCTCATCTGCGAGTACACACGTCTGATCGATTGGTTCTAGTAACTCACCGTGGCATTAGGCACACAGACCGCGGGCATTACCATCGAGATGGAAATAAATTAAACATAATTCGAATAATCGAGGCTCAGCCAATACAATAAAACAAAGGGAAAAAGTACCTCTGCGGCCAGCTAAGCGAGGGAACGAAGGATTTCAATTTGGAACGTGATGAGGCGAGTTTTCATTTACGTACGCTCTGATACACTAACAGGTTTAACATTTATTCAAGAATAGACTTAATGTTGTACACTATAAGGACAAACGAATGCGAGAAAATCACGACATGTTGACTTAGAACTTTGTCGGTAAATGGTCCGAATGGAATGTGATTAAATTGGCGCTTCTAGTTTGTCTATTAACTTTTTAATGACCTAAAATTATACCCAGTGTCGTATAATAATATACCTAAGTATTAACATGTCTTGGGTATGATATTAATATTAAAATGGTTATTTATATGTAACAGAGTTATCACACTGAAGTTTCCTTTAATTTACAAATTCCAGATAAGAATTCCTTGACAAATAAAGACAATAAGAAGCATCGGAGGTGACAGTTTTACGCGATAGTAGCTAGACACATGAGAAACGCAACCAGGACTAGTGTGAGCCGCAGTAAACCTTTCACTTTATAAATTTACAACGCATTTATTTATTTATTCCTCGGTACAAATTACAAGGAAAATAATAATGAGCTGAAGTCATATCTCATTACTTAAGTTAAAGCTGAACGGCTGTGGACAGCTTGAGAAGTTCTGGACGCCATCTGCGTTTTCTTCGAAAAGGCTTCCATTGATATTACTCCAATGATAAACATACCTTAAAATGTAAGCGATTAAGGTTGAGTATCCGATGTGGATACAGGTTGTTAAGTCGTTTGAGGTAGAAACAGTGTGGTGTGGAGGCGTTCGTTAGTCAGTTCCATAATTAAAAAATAAAATTGACGTCCGCGCGGCGATGCGCTGAAAAGTTGAATGTTGCACGATTGAGTGATGCGCGGCCGCTTGCAAGCTGATTTCAATGTAAAATTCATAAAATACAATTAGTTTAATTAAAGTAAACTGTGTGGTACAAGTTTTAAAATGGCATCCGACAAAATATTCGAGGTCGTTTATTTGTTGTGAAGACTTTTATTGAAATTAAATTGTAAATATGAATAGGAAAGTAACTCTGTCTGTTTGTCGGTTACGATTTAACGCCTAAACTATGCCTAATCGATTTTGATGAAATTTTGAACAGACACAGTAGCTGTTCATCATCAATATCAACTAGAACAGCCAGAGCGAGCCAAGCCAAAAAAATTACTCCAAAACAAGTTGAAACATTCGAACAATAAGACTCTTTTACCAAAACTAATTACGGTTTGAAAAAACAATATTTCAAACCAAACGCCCGATTTAAAAGTGCAAATGACCTCATAAAAATAAACACTGCCATTTAGATTTCTCAAAACAAATTGTGTTGCATTCCTCACGGCGGTCAAATAATTAAACCGCCCGCTAATAATTACTGTGGCGCTTAAAATGTAAATGTTGTCGCCCGCAGTATCTCGAGTTCTCGACGCGTAATGTATGCGAATTGGGAACAGATAAGCGCAGAGATTTACACCATCTCGCGTCACGTGGTCAGATCCTTGTTCAGACTTTACCGTTGCGGAGATGCGTTCCATTTTTGTTGTTTTTTAATGTTTGCGAGATAAAGGTGTAAAGTTTTAATGTATGGCTGGCAGCGAGAGTGGCTCGGCAGAATTACTCTGACTTAAAATTGTGGCAGCATTTTAGTAAGGCATTGATGCCAAATTTGGGAAGGTGACTCGGCAACTTTTGTTGCAATTTGCAACAATATACAGTTTTTAAATTCATAACACTAGTTTACAGTACATTTGTTGCCGGATTTTTTTTAGCTGTTGTTGACTACTGGTGTTATACTATATTCAAAACTATTAGTAGTTTTTTTTTATCAGGTCTAGTTTTTGAGATTCAGCTACATGCGTTCCCAGCAGAAAAAAGCGTGTATCTGCCAAATATATTTTTGTCTAAACTTTGTTATTCGTTAAGTTCAACAAAAATTTGGCTTTAAATGTCTTCTTTAATTGTGAAGACTTTGAAAAAGGCGTATCAGAGACCAGCAATAGTCAGACATCGTATTTATAGCCCAGATAACGTTCCTCATGACACGTAAATCCTGACGCATATGCTCTCCCTGCTCGTTGCTCATATTTCCTCAATTTTTCGGAATTCTGTCCAGGTGACCATAATAGAGGAATTGAAATTCTAGGCTCATTTGCATCCCATGTCTTTTAAATGTAAAGATGGTTCGAAAAATAACTACGAAATTATTTTTTACCGCGCGATAAAACGTTATTCTAGTTCTTGGAGAAAACTATTATTTTTTTTATAATCGATGCCAATAATTCTGAAGCTTGTTTAGAAATATTCAAAATGTCGTTAAAAACCATTCAAATTATTTTGTAAAGCATTTTGGCTCACCTGACAGACTTTAGAAATCAGAATCAATGGGGGATGTGCTTAGTCCTTTACTGACTTTGTTCTAAGAGTCCAGCTATATTTTTGGGCACTGAAATTCAGGTGAATGTTGAACTGGACGATGTACACGTCATGTCGTACTTGGGTTCTGGCATTTACCTCGATTTTTAGTGATTTAAGCCGTCACAGTCGTAGCATGAACGTAGCGCTACCAAGGTAACAGCAGTCAAGATGATTTTTTTGTTCATTCCAAATATCTGGTGTTTTAAATATAAAAGAACCTTTATTTCTACTTTCCTTTAACCCTAAATATTTAATCCACGATTTACAAACGCAATCAGATGCCCATTGTTATTTTCCAAGCGCATTCCAAAATATTTAAAATTGGTATTTTAAAACATAATATTGATACAACTTTTAAAAAAATTGTCCGTCAAAGTAACAAAACAGATTGAGAATGTTTAAAGTTAATCATATTTGTTACTTGTATCTCAGAAACAACATAATATTTAGATAAAAACAGTCAAATACGCACGTTATCGACTAATATATGCATAGAAATATTAAAAATCAATAACAAAAAAACTGGACCTGCAAAAAAATATTTTACGCTTGGTTTAACATAAACTAAACCTAAGTGAATGTTTTCAACCATTAAATCCACGGCAACAGACAAAACGTTGAATTTTGTAAACCAGTGTAATTATTACGTCTGTGTCACCACTATAAATATCATATTTTTTTAATTTATATAAAAAAAGTTTTAATCGTGTACTACTACTCCTGATGGGAAGTGGCCAGGTTCAGGAACGAAACTGGCGCGAGATATTTCAAATCCTAGAGAATTTCTTCAAATAATGGAAACGGCATATTCAGATTTTGTGGAACCGACCGCAACTTCGTCTCCAAAGAGACGGGAAGTATCTTTAACCTAGCAAAACCCTAATTGAGCAATTAAGCCTAGCAGTTAAACAGTTAACGATAAATTTTCCATACAGACTGGAAAATGCACTTTTTATTTTTATGTAAAGTCAGTCAAAATTAGAGCTACAGTTGCTCTATTTTATTTGTCTTTTCAGAAGCTTTAAGTAAGCAATTTTTTGCAAAAAAATTAACACTGCTACGTTCAAATAACTATAATTTGTGGGAATTTCCATTTGTTCTAGCTTTTCAGTAGTGACAGTAAAATTTAGAATTGAATCTAACATAGTCGAAAGCAATGTCGTTGCGACTTCACCCGATAAATTTTGATACTTTTAATATATTTTTAAATAGTATTATCATTACTCTTAGATATTTGCTCTTTGATTCTCATTCCAGACTTTAACAAGAGGATTTCTTAGTTTTATCTCTAGTATAGTAGTAGGGTGTGTATGTGTATTCACTACTTTTTTAAATTTTGGGCTAATTATTTATCTCGTCACGGGGGATCGAACACTTTAATATTTTTCCATCATAATTATGGGGACGGACTAAGAGAGTATAAACCTTGTCCTAAAATAATAATAGAGTAGGTAATTTCACAAGTATCAATTCGTTTTTCAAAATGTAACTTTAAAAAAAACTCTGAATAAAAAAGAGAGCATTTAGCTGTCAAATGTGACTGGAAACGAAATACGAAGGCATCACACGAACCCCCGACGAAACATCCAATCAAAAGTGTTTTTCCATAAAGGAAATAAACAGTACGTATCCCATTCTAGGAGGAAAACCTCGCCGACAACAAAAGCTAACAAATCCTGTTTGTCCTGCGGGAAGCGTCCCTGATTTAATACAAATTATTATTAGACGACATAAATAACGTTGCACGGAGCGCAGGCTCCTTAATAAGTAATAAAGGGGTCATCGTTCATGGCGGAATTAACTCCGACATATGGTGTAGTATGGTGTATCTTACACCATACAACACAGTGCCTTTCCTCCTTGATATGGCAGGTCCGTACCACAAAGAATATAGGTAATACTACTTCCGTACTATGCTATCCAAGTTTCTAATGTTAATTCATTTTTTTACTATTGTCTTTCGTAATAATATTTTATAGCTTAACGCTTTGGGACTCTGTAAAACTCTAAACTTAATACATGCTTAAAAAATACCTAGCCGGAATTGTCACAGAAAACGTTAGGAAAGTTCGAAAAGCTATTTGTAGGTATGTAAAGAAAAACAAAACTTTTAATTTACTTTTTATTACTGTCAAACATTTGTGGCACTATTGCCAGTGCTACTTTAAAATAACAAAATAACCACAAAAGTTACATCAAATTAAATACCAAGTTTTAAAAATTCAATGCTGGCTAAATTTTATTATTCAGAAAAAAACTATAAGCCATTACATAAAGAAAAAAAATATATTTTAATTTACTTTTTATTGCTGTCAAATTTCAGAAGCTCTGTTGCCAGTGCCTCTTTATAATAAAGAAGGCCAACGTCTTTTACAAACTTTTTGATATTCCTTAAAAAAAGATTTGCTTTTTATTACTGTCAAATTAATCGTAACTCTGATGCCAGTTACATTGAAAAAACCAAGCAGGTTATTATGCAAATTTTTCATTTGATGCTGGCTAGATTCTTCAGAAAAAAAAAACTAAACGCCTTTATAGGAAAAAGAAACAATTATTTTCTTTTTATTACATACTGTCAAAATGGAAATTATTATGCTAGCGTTTTTAATGATCCAAAAAGGTTGCATGTTATTTGAAAAGAATAATAATAGTCTAAGATCCCGATATAAAACGACCTTCACCGAGATGTTTATTTCACGAAACGTATTTTATATTTAATTTAATATGTCAATAAATAAATTGCATATGGGTTGCCTAACAAATTTTAGTCAAGGGTATTTTTATTTAATAATTGAAAAAAAAATTTTTTTTAAACATTCCACCGGTGTGATTATTAGATAAACTATATACCAATCGAAAGTATGAAGCCCATAGAACATGCAAACGTTAGGTTGCCCTTTTTTTTCCGGTCACAACTATCGGGTAGCAAGGTATAAACAGGTAAATCTATACTAGCATGTTGCAACGGTCTGCTTATTGAATTGAACTTAAATAAAAATTAAAGATTATTTAATTATAAGCACGGTGGTATAGGGTTGCCTGCGAAAAATCAGTCCCTAATTCCGGTTGTCGAATTTTAAAAAGTAAAATATCGCTGAGGTAAATCTATACTAGCATTTTGCAACGGTCTGCTTATTGAATTGAACTTAAATAAAAATTAAAGATTATTTAATTATAAACACGGTGGTATAGGGTTGCCTGCGAAAAATCAGTCCCTAATTCCGGTTGTCGAATTTTAAAAAGTAAAATATCGCTGCGGGTGAATGTCAACTTTAATATACAGTTTTTAAAAGTTTCATCATTAAAATCAATTATTTCGTCATCCGAATCACACAAAAAACACTTTTTGGCCATTGTCCAACAATAAATAGGAGCACGTTTTTTCAATTGTATCTATAGCAACAATCTATTCCAAAATGATGCGCAGCATATACGCGTCTTCGTCTATCGCTATTCTTTTCACTTTCAAGCACAAATAGCATGCGCACTCTCTTTCTTTAAATGGGCGGACCTTAATCAGCTGCTATGCTATGTCATCTTCTATCGCATGGGATGGTTGGTTGGGACCTCTCAGTCGCAGACATTCACCCGCAGCGATATTTTACTTTTTAAAATTCGACAACCGGAATTAGGGACTGATTTTTCGCAGGCAACCCTATACCACCGTGCTTATTATTAAATAATCTTTAATTTTTATTTAAGTTCAATTCAATAAGCAGACCGTTGCAAAATGCTAGTATAGATTTACCTCAGCGATATTTTACTTTTTAAAATTCGACAACCGGAATTAGGGACTGATTTTTCGCAGGCAACCCTATACCACCGTGTTTATAATTAAATAATCTTTAATTTTTATTTAAGTTCAATTCAATAAGCAGACCGTTGCAAAATGCTAGTATAGATTTACCTCAGCGATATTTTACTTTTAAAAATTCGACAACCGGAATTAGGGACTGATTTTTCGCAGGCAACCCTATACCACCGTGTTTATAATTAAATAATCTTTAATTTTTATTTAAGTTCAATTCAATAAGCAGACCGTTGCAAAATGCAAGTATAGATTTACCTGTTTATACCTTGCTACCCGATAGTTGTGACCGGAAAAAAAAGGGCAACCTAACGTTTGCATGTTCTATGGGCTTCATACTTTCGATTGGTATATAGTTTATCTAATAATCACACCGGTGGAATGTTTAAAAAAAATTTTTTTTCAATTATTAATTAAAAATACCCTTGACTAAAATTTGTTAGACAACCCATATGCAATTTATTTATTGACATATTAAATTAAATATAAAATACGTTTCGTGAAATAAACATCTCGGTGAAGGTCGTTTTATAACGGGATCTTATGCTATAATGAGATACAAAATTATAAATCGACTACATACTAAAATATTAGTATTTTAATAGTCGAAACAGAATAAATATTTGGTCATCGAAACTACTGAACCGATTTGAAAAATTCTTTCATTGTTGGAAAGCTCAACTATTCTCGGGCGACATAGGGTACTTTTTATCCCGGAAATGTGGGGGGAAGGGAAGGGACATTTGAAAAAAGAAATAACGCGCGGGTGAAACCGCGGAGGCGGCCGCTAGTTTATTAATATTATGATTGAAAAAATTATGTTGGTAGCACGATATAAGTATAACTAAACAGCGACATCTAGTGACACTAGGCGGAAATAAGCATGATTTCAACTTTTCTATTTTTATAAGAATATTGTTTAGTATAAAGAATAATGTTCTGATATTTTTAATCATAGAAACCCGTGATTTGCTGTAATATTTCCTACAAATACCAGCGTTTTACTAGCAATTTAAATTTTAAACAAGTTATACTAGTTTTAATAGCTGCCTAATTAACTACACGTAATTTAATATTTTACACCTGGAAGCCAAAGCAATACGCACATTACCGAGTTAATTATGGGCCATTTTGTCTGTAAGTATTATTGGTAAAGGTGTTATTATGAGTATTTATGATTGTCAATGTAGCCGACACAGCATTTTAAAGGTATTGCCGCTTGCAATCCTTACTGTATATTTCCAGTAGGTAACTTATCTTAATTATTGTCATCATCGCCCATCCATCAACGTCATAAAATAATATGGACAATTAGACTTATTTGCGCTAATTACTAAAAAAGAAAATTGGTTCTACTCGCATATTCGCGTAATAAGTAGGTGCCACTCCACACACACACCTTGGGTGTAGCTTTACAAGCATTTCAAATATACAATTATTTAAAATTTACTTTGCATAAGCTATGAAATGAGTAAAGTTTGTGATAATAAGTAGGTAAGCGATGAATCGATTTCAATTTAATCCTTCTAGCCCCGGATTACTAGACACAATAGAAAATCTATTGTTATGCGGCACCCGAGTGCCGGTTCGGCGTTGAGTGGTTAAACTATTATATCAATAGAAAGTCATCTGTACGACTCTTAGGGCATTTACCTACTACAGTGTACATGTGTTGTTACAGAAGAGTAAAACCTAAAATATTCATAGTTTGGTTTAGAGGTTAAAAATACTGCGATTCAGAGATAACTGACCAAAAGCATCACTGTAGGCTCCTCTGATCTTCGAGTCTTACTTAAAGTGTTGCCTCGAACATTAATGTTGCCAGATCTTTTATGGTGGCAGATTTCTCTGTGCAGATTTGTGTGGGTGGTGGCTAACTGAAAGAAACTTCCTACCAACTAAGCGGAAGGTGGGAATCGAACCCACGATCTCTAGGTTGTAGACCCGAGCAGTGTTACCGCGGAGGTGGTTATTTATTATCTTGAGATTAAAAACTGAAATCATTGTTGATATTACTAGGCTGAGTACTCTCCTATTATTTTCATAGCGCAAATGGGTAACTAAAGCAACAAAAATTACAACTAATTGCTTGTTATTTCGTTCCTAAGGGTTCTATAGTGGCTAATTCAAAAGATCATTCTAGCTTCATGAGATTTTCCTTAGTGCAATCAAATCGTCACTGGACCGCTGGTCCAAGACTTTTGTTCGTCTCAGTGTCCGACTCTCCTCACAATAGGCACTTGTGAAGTTGCGCCGAGATTTTGTAATCTGCTTAGCAAAATGTTTCTCATGCAATACAATTTTATTTTCACCTTGATGAACATTGAAGATTTTACTGCGAGAGAAGAGTACTTTTTACAACAAAAAATAGAAACTTAGGAAGATACGACGAACAACGAAGAAAGTTATGATTGACATTGTTGTTTATTAAATTCATTAGTAAGTTGTAAAAAAGTAAATAACACATGAGTATCCTACTTATATTTTTATGTCAAAGGTAAGACATATAATATACATTATGCAGTTGGGTCATCATGATACGTTTCGATTCCGTATTCCGTATATTTTGATTACAATTATTGATCTGTGTACGATTTTCCGTTTGGCGAATAAGTCAGTAGTAGTAGTAGTAATCAGCCTATTTAATGTCCAACTGCAGGGCCTCCATCCTTGAAATCAAGTTATCGTTACGAAGATGGGCATTGGCTTAATCATCACGCTTGCTAAATGCGGATTTGTGATCACCAACCCGAGCTGTGTCCGAAGAAACTAACACAAAGTTAGCTTGACCCGGGAATTGGATCCAGGACCCCAAGATTTCCACCCGGTACTTAAACCACTAGAACATCGAGGCATCGATTAAGACAGTACCTATTATGATATGCCAAATTAATTTCAATGCTAGGCTTTTCCAAAGCAGTGTTTTACCACTGACATATAAGTTTCTGGTGATCTGTTAGAAAACAGAGATGCCGTCTTTTTATTTTGAAATTTGACATTTAAAAGTAGTCTGACAGATAAATTATCGTGAATCTATCACTGAAACTGGCCCCGATACTTTAATATAATAATATTATGTTGGATTATGTACGCATTTATGGACATTTTCGAATCTATAAGTCCCGTATCAATACTATCATTAATATTATCATCATTAAATATTATTTTCTGGTCTCCTTTACCTCTAGCCGCGTAAGTAGTTCTCGTGCTTTCCGATCACGTGGCAGCTAATAAATGAACTATGCCATTAATAACTGCGCCACGACCTCTCAGCGCGGCGGTGCGTGGCGAGCTGCCGATTGCACACATTGTCCATTTTCACTTGATTATTAGCTACCAACAACATGTACGCACCCTATTGAACATGACTGTAGCAGTCTGGCTGTCTTAAATGGTCTGGCTATGTAAAATCATATGAATTTACACTGCCAAATCCTGGATAATTGTGTTAGCTACGTTGACTGGTTCAGGCCAAAAGGCTCGAAGAAAGAAGACTGCCTTCGTTGTGCAGTAACTAGTAGGTCGCATGCGACGGCCGCACCAGGGGTCCTGATAATGTGATTGGGTTTTTCTATTCAGAAAATACTCAGTCACATTTTAGAGTCTGGAAGTTTGGTGGAGTAAAAAACATCCCCGTGCTTCGGTCCTTCGGGAAGCCCGTATAAATAGGTTTTTGCGCCTGATCTCGTTTCGTTTGTGTCAGATGTCTCTCCGTGTTATCACATCGGCAGCGTGAGAGAATAGAGAGTGCACCTGAGTGAAGAACAACAGAATCAAGATCAAGATCCAGTCTGCAATGCTTGGGATTTTTAATATTTCTGAGAAGGAAATTCGTCGATCGTCGCTCCACAGCTGACACGACCGACTGGTTGATTAAACAGCTGTTTTTGTGGCAGTGGGAAGATTATTATGCTCATTTCCACCCAGGCTTTGAACTCATTTAAATCTCGGAAGATAACAGTTTACTTCCAGTATATTCGGTTATTTTTAATTACTAAACTGCTAGCGTTTTAATGTAATGCTAGAAGTTAAATACGGCAAAGTAACGATGCTTCTTGTTGGGTATGACTATTTCATTTAGAAATCATGACTTCAAAACAAGCTCGTCAAAATAAAAAGGCATTCTACTAGGACTTAGAAATGGACGTTTAAGTGGATATGCTACAGTTTACAAAGACTGGAGCCAGCAAAGCTGCAAGCGGAAACTATTTCCAAATAGAAGATGTCAACATTACTAACGTAACTTAACTTTTGAGCAGCAGTCCGCCTTTGTCTACATGTTAAATAATTAATAATTATTTAACACTTAAACAATCCTATGGCAAAAATCCTGCCTTATGTATTGATCAGCCTACGAACACCCGTTCATCGATCGCTATATTCGTACGCAGCAAGCGTCCTCGGATTTAATCTAAACCAAAAAATACAGGCTACGGCAAAATATCCACAACGCATTACGTAATAAAGGGTTAAACGAATCATGTAAGTAACACAAATAAATAATGATCAGCGCCACCCCCTCCCGTATTCCGGACACGCGCGTTGCTAATAAACCCATGGACGGACCTCGCTAATAAACGACATAACTCGTTTTAGTCGCGAGGACATAGGCCGTGATCGCTTCAACGCATGTTTAGCTTAACAACTTCATAAGCTACTTTCATGACGCGAATGTTAAATTGGTGCGTTGGTTCTTAATTTTAATCGAGTAATTGATGTTTGGACACTAGAGGACATAGGGAGTGACCGCTTCAACAACGACGACTTTCGATGTGGCAAAGCCACATAGTTGCTTGGGACACATCCTAGGACATTGGCTGGTAAATATGTCAAGCACGAGATCGATTCCAAAGAATATCGGTAATTGCCTAGAAGATGCATGTTTAGCGTTAACAACTTTATAAGTAAGTTTCATGACACGAATGTTAAGTGATGAGATCCATTTTAAATCCAGTTTGATTAAAAGGTAAACAGAAGCAAGACACCTTATCTATAATGGCACAATTTATCTACATAGCATTTTAACAGATTGAGGGGAAATTACGCGTATTAATTCACAAGAGCTCAAATTAGAAATGTAAATGAGTATAAGATTAGCGAATAAAACCAATTTAAGCTTAAATTACAGTGACAGTGTAACGTCGATTACAAAAAACTGTCTGACAAGTCGAAGTGTTAAAGAAGTAATAATTTCTAGACGTAAAACATTAGCATTAAAGGAAATTAAATTTTCGTCCAACTGCAGAGTGTCTTTGTCCTAGTATGACAGGTGGATGATCTATACTTACAATGAATGGCTGGCTCATTAATTATAATTTCGGGTTGGTGATTATCAATACTGAAAATCTTTTCGGTTGTGAAGAGGAAACCGAGGAAGTTCAGTAGTTCTAACACCAATGAGGCAAATCAGAAGTAAAGCCATATGACATCCATATGTATTACGATGTCCTACATACCCTTCAATTATGCGAACTTCAACCTTTCTCCGAAATTAGTTCACGATCCACCAGCGCGTAATAATCGATTGGAAAAATCAAACAAGTTATGATCCTGACAAGCTCAAAGCCGAAAGGGTTGTTGGAATGAGCAGCGAGTCCACGAATCCCGCAGAGGTCCATTACCGCACTAATCGGCAGAGTGCCGGCCACATAAACACCGCTTTTACACATTCATCGGACCATAAATAACAACTCTATGAAAATATAAATGTTCCCCTTTTTTCTATCGTTTCCCGAGTTTCGTATTTTTTTTCATAGAGTCAAAAGCTGTAACAGACCACTTTCGCATTATGGAATTGCCAAAACTCCATGCGGTGTCGACTCCAAAAAGACTTAAAAATAAATATTTTGTTTTCACTATAGACTTAAAACCCAAATGCAGAAAGCTTATTTTTGCACAACAGACGATAGACTTGCGCCATTTTTCGTGTGCGATCTAACAGTGAGCGTAGAAATGAGATATTTTGGCAGTATTACGCAAATTGGATAGCTTTCAACACTCGACGGAGTAGGTTCCGAACTTTCGCGGCAAAATTGAATTAAAAATATGTAAATACGTATATGGGGCCTTAATGATGTGGCTGTGCACCGCCATCCGAAGCAGTTTCTGGAGATCATTAAAGTAACTTTGTAAAAGAACGATAAAACTGACATCACATGAGAACATGTACCTAGTCCCTAGTTTCCTAGCTCTAAAAAGTTGACTCGCCGATAAAATAAGTACTAATATTGAGATTGGTTGTTGATTGTTCTATGTATTGCAATAATTTTTTTAAGGCTTTTTTTTATTATTATAAATAGCGGCTTAGTGTTTCCACAGTCACTGCGACCAATTCTGATCTATTGTGAACGCCACTTTGAAAGGCTTAGTACGTTCTTATATTTCGGAATAATAATGGACTGTAAGATTCTTTATGCTATGAATTGATGAGCCATGTATTTATTTATAAGTAAATTTCGGAGTTCGGAAACCATTGTTTTTTTTTAATTCGAACATTGTTGCTATTGAAATTTAACCTGTGGGATCTATCTATTATTTAAAATTTAAAATTCAAACAATGTTACTGTTTGAACAAGAAATTGTAATAAAGGACAAGTGAATAATAATAAAAGATTCGGGGTACTTGTGAGTGCATTGCACGTTCTTGACTACTTCCCAATGTGAACGGTAGGTACTAGGTACTGCCTTTCCAACTCTTAGCACTTCCGCGACCCTGTCTTCGGGAGCGATATGGAGACGCAATTTAGGGCTGTTGGAGCAGTGGCAGATGTCCCGTGAACTTAAGGCAAGACTTCATTAATGTGTTGATAATTATGGGAACTTCTAACGTTGCTCGCTTATTATTCTTAATAAATACCTTATAGCTAATTGATTATTTGCTACTCGCTGCATTTCATTCTCAGAGTTTCAAAAATAATTCAGAAGCAGGCCTTCTATGGCACCATAATATCAATATCAAAAAGAAATGTCTGCCTTTTTGATATGGATAATAACTTGTTTACAAACTGTATGCCATTTCTTGAGGATTTCTTAACTATTGAAAGCATATTCCGATGTCAGTCAAAGAATATTTATTTCCAATTTATTAAATTATATTATTTTTTGAGTACAATGCAATTACGTTGTACCTTGTACCTAACTAAATTCTTTGTAGCCTACTTAAACTAACATTTTAATTTACTTTACTAAACTTATTCGATTCGAACGCTGTCAGCTTTTCATAAGCATTAAAAATAACGAGCTCAAGGAAATTTTTCGGGCTAATTATCTTACCTGTTTAGATCCTCCTGGATGATCGCCGTTTCGGGAGATTAATTATGATTAGACATAATGCGGGCTCATTTGCATAGGTAATAGCAGAGACTGAGTGGAGCTTTTTATGCAACGCGAAAATGATGGTGATTTCTTTACACATAGGTACGCTTTGGTTTCAAAGTATTTTTAGAAGATTAATGTTAAATATATAAGGAGTTATTTTTTTTTATATTAGGTCAGTTGCCAGACAGGCAGTCAGGCACGCAGCCCACCTGATGGTATGCGGCCACTGCGGCCTATTCCACTAAGAGACGCTTCACCTGAAAGCGTCGCTCAATGTGCTGCCAGACTGTAGGCTCATCTGATCTTCGAGCCTCTGATTTTAAGTGTACTGGCTCCCACATTTATTTTGTCGGAACACAGCCAGAGCGGTTATAGCGGCAGATTTCACCTGTGGTGGTAGCCAGTCGGACTCTGAAAAAGCCCTACCACCTACCAGACCCAATGTGGGAATCGAACCCACGACCTCCGTATTTTTATACCCGAGCGGCTTAGTCACTGTTCCAGGAGGCGGTCAAAACAGTAATGGTAGTCAGTCAAGTCGTTTTTCGTCGCTTCATATGCGTGTTGTCAACGTTTCAAATCTTAGCGCGCACCTGCGGATTTTCCTATGTGCGTTTTTACTACTGGCTTGGCAGTTTCGGAAAACATCATAAGGAAACCTGCACTGTTGAATGGCTGTATAGCCATGATCCGATTGTTGGAAATTTGTATTTTAAATATAAAGACCTGTGGAATTTCTTGAAATTTAAATTGTAATTTTTCTTGAAAATTTAGTGAAATTCCAGATGAAATTAATGAAGTAACTTTTCATAACTTTCAATCTATAGAAATATGCAGTATTAACTATCTAAAATAACACTCGTAGCTTCATGGATAAGTAAATATTTTTTGCTATTGGTTCGTTTAATTCACATTTAAATGTTCCAAATACCAAAATACAGTAAAGAAAGAAAAATCATGCATTATTGGCATTAAATATTGTTCGTTCATAATATATTATAGGTGTTGAATAGGTAATAAGAAAGTCCTCAACTTCTTTAGTTCTGTTTTTGTATTATTTATGGAACATTATCGTGCCCGTTCCATATTTGAAAGCGAGTAACGCGTAGAGGTGAAGATATTTACAATGTCTTAGAGCAAATTCTTTGAGTAAACCATAAGTTACGAATGTGCAATTACGATAATTACATAGGACAGCAGCGGCACGACCGGGATGGCAACATAGTCACGTACATACACCAGTATTTGTTATGCGAGAACGTATTCTAACCCGTCCCTCACCAGACACGAGTGCCAACAAAAAATTCGAAATTATCTCCAAAAACGCCATCTGTAATTTTTGATAATTACGTATAACCGGTCTAAAATTAACCGATCGAACTACTTGAGCGTGGGACGTAGACACACATACATATATAATTGTTTCTTATTAAAATTGACGTTAATCTTTTTTCGGAGCAGATTCCGACGAAGGGGCACCATCGCATTATGTTTAAGAATCGACAGCTATAATTTCTGTTCAATCAAGATTTAATTGTTTTAATGAGGCTACATGCGTGAATGGCCGGCCCAATTATTGTTTATTTTTAATCGCCTCAAGTGGTTTTTATGTTCGCAACCAAGCACGCATGGAGGCCCGAAGCGATCATTTTCATTATTTTAATAATGTAAACTTCCAATAATAATTTACAGTGATTTGGGGTTAAACACGTTAAGAGATATTTATGAATTCCTCAAGAGGTTCAAACCGTAGTTAGCTGTGTAATTTGATCCCCGTTGATGGCGCTCGGCTCGTTTTGTTTCACTCAATCAAAGTATATCGGAAAGTAAATGTAATGGAGTGGTTTGGGGCGACCAATTAATCAAAATTTTTACAATAACTTGGAAAATTTTGAGCGCCCGTGTGTTGGTAATTAATTCGGTGCAATTTCTGAGGAATGTATACGTGTAATTTCGTTGTTTGCTTTAATACATGTAATAGAATGACCTAAGGCAGACATTTTTAGCTTTATGCAAAGTTTCTGAGAACGCAATTGATTGAAAAAATAAAGTATAATTGATCAAGTTTGTGTTAATCCGAATACAGATTAAAGGTTTCTCAAATAGAATTATTCTCTGCATCAGATTAACTTAAAAACTTTTGCAAGACCTTTTTTAACTTAGAAATTCGAACTTTTAAGTAATCAATCATAATATGTGTAAACTAATATGATACTTAGGTACTGAAATATTTGATATTGAAAGATATAGGTATCAGGATAAGTATATTAAGTTTTTACTAATCAAGTCTTCGTTCCAATGATGGAAAGGCAGTGGCTTAGCTACATTGGTTGCTTAATAAACTCGCAAATGGTTCCATACTAGTTTTAAGCGCCGTCTGAATCATCACGTCTAAACCAAAGTTAAGTCCATTGGAAAAGAAGAGAACGAGATGTGTTCCGGGAGCTTTTAGTGCTCGTAAAGTCGACAAGTGGCGAACTCTTTAAATAAAAAATAATTTAATAATAAATAAGCATAATTATATCTTATTTAATATGAAATTAAAACAATCCTTCAAAAAGGGTTAGGTATTTTACGTTGCTACATTAAACTTACAATGTTGACTACCAAAATAAAAGTTAATATTTTGTAGTCAAAAGTGCGAAAACGGCCCATATAGACCCTTCTGGTAATTGCATTTTAAGTCCTGTTTTAAAATAAAATAATACCTTGACGCAACGTTTCAATTCTTTGAACTATACAGGGTGGAATTTTGTAATGCCACCTGAAGGGGAAGTACTCTTAATACTGAAGATAGAAAGTTGTACTCAAAGAAAACATTCCTTTATTTTTGAAAAGAAAAAAACCTGCATTCAACGATTTTTAAAAATTTGCTTGCCGCAACTTTGTAATACCACCTGAAGGGGAAGTACTCTTAATACTGTAGATAGAAAATTTTACTCAAAGAAAACATTCCTTTGTTTTTGAAAAGAAAGATAACTGCATTCAAAGATTTTTAAAAATTCGCTTGCGCTCCCTGTAATCGAACCGACTAAAATCTGTAAAAGTTGCACCTTGTACTTTTATTGCATCGATCGTTAGGGACAATTATTATAAGGATAAAATCTCTCCAACAAAGTTCATAAATTAAATGAAAGGAAAACAATGAAAAAAGTGCTTTAACTTGACCCATTGAATCAATAATTTAGGATTTCATTGTTTTCCTTTCATTTAATTTATGAAGTTTGTTAGAGAGATTTCATCCTTATAATTGACCCTAACTATCGATGCAATAAAAGTACAGGGTGCAACTTTTACAGATTTTAGTCGGTTCGATTACCGGGTGCAGCAAGCGAATTTTTAAAAATCTTTGAATGCAGTTTTCTTTCTTTTAAAAAATAAAGGAATGTTTTCTTTAAGTAAAATTTTCTATCTACAGTATTATGAGTACTTCCCTTTCAGGTGGCATTACAAAATTCCACCCTGTATATTACGAGTATATGCTTTTTATTTAATGATATTACCACTCGGCGGCTATACGAGCTTTAACTGAGTATTAATTGTCAATATTGCAAGAAAAAAGATATCATTAAAATACCTACAAGATTGAGGGTATGAAGGCAGGGGGTGGCCGCAACATTGTAGTGGGGGGTGGGGGTTCTAACTAACAAGTTAATCCAGCCTCAGGCGGGTATGAAGTTTATATCACGCTTTGCATTATGCTTCATTATCTGGGTAATTTTTGCTTTGTTATGCTGCCCACGTAGGGTTGGCTCTGTCTAAATTTCCCGAAAATGATGAAAACGAATCTGTTGAGAGCTTTTTGTGTTTAATTATTGTTTATATTTCCTAATGGAGATTAATTTTGAGAGATTTTTTAAAGGTCAGCTAAGAAATAATGGTTCTGTTCTTGCACAATACAAGCTTGGCCGGCATACCTAAACGTAAACATATTCTGATTGTTTCAGTTTATAAAGTAGTGAAAAGATATTTTTTTAAACATAATCAGACTCAAATCTATTTTAGAATGACATAGAAACAGGCAAAACTAACATAAAATATGTAGCTTTTGAATTGAATTCTAAGGCATATCGCGATGCAAGAGATACCTACTCGTAGTTTTATTAGTGTAGTAATCTCGAATTTCGTCAAAAAAACGCTCAAATAGTTTTGCAAACTGATCACAGGTCGCGCTTTAGAAAACTGCCTCACGCAAGCAAACGTAAAACATACCTACCTAATTTGTTCTAAGGGCAGTAGGGCACATACTGTGCAGTTGATATCAAAGGCTCGAAGATCAGAGAACTCTTCAGTGCATCAGCACAATAATTGAGCGATGCTTACTAATAGGCTGCATTGACCGCTTATCGTCAGGTGGCTGCATGCCTATCTGTCAACTAAAATTATATAAACAAGGAAGATCTTCCATTTTTAAACAATCTTTTGATCTCTAACAAGTAACAACGTTAGCAATAAGAGTTGAATCTTCTCCTCAACCTAAGGAACAGTGGTTTGTTTTGATAGCTTCGCAAAATATGAACCAGGATTGCAACCCTACGCGGCTTTCTCGCAGGTGAGACAGTGCGTCGCCTGCGGCGCTCCACCACGTCGCTGCGCCGGCGCACCCCCCTCCCCTGCCCGCGCCGCCCGCGCGCCCGCGAGATCGATCACGCGCAACCGGCAATTAACTTATTACGCCACAATCTATGCACTAATCATCGCTCTATTCTACTGCGTTTTGTGTCCTTTCACACAATATGGTTGGTTTAGTTTTTCTATACACACTACTATTGTTGATATTACTCGTAATACCGATTCCTCGTACAATGTAAGCTACAGAATATTTTGAGTGATCGGAGCTTTTACAACTGTTTTTTTAGGGTTCCGTAGCCAAATGGCAAAAAACGGAACCCTTATGGATTCGTCATGTCTGTCTGTCTGTCTGTCTGTCTGTCCGTCCGTATGTCACAGCCACTTTTTACCGAAACTATAAGAGCTATACTGTTGAAAATTAGTAAGTAGATGTGTTCTGTGAACCGCATTAAGATTTTCATACAAAAATAGAAAAATAATAATAAATTTTGGTGGCTCTCCATACTTAGAACTGAAACTCAAAATTTTTTTTTCATCCAACCCTTACCTGTGGGGTATCTATGGATAGGTCTTTTAAAATGATAATAAGGTTTCTTATATCATTTTTTTCTAAACCGAATAGTTTGCGCGAGAGACACTTCCAAAGTGGTAAAATGTTGGTCGCCCCCCCTGTAACTTCTAAAATAAGAGCACAATAAATCTAAAAAAAATATATGATGTACATTATTATGCAAACTTCCATTGAAAATTGGTTTGAACGAGATCAAGTAATTAGTTTATAATTTTTTGGGGCTACCCATACTTAGAACTGAAACTCAAAAAATTTTTTTTCTTCAAACCCTTACGTGTGGGGTATCTATAGATAGGTCTTTAAAAATGATAATAAGGTTTCTTATATCATTTTTTTCTAAACGGAATAGTTTGCGCAAGAGACACTTCCAAAGTGGTAAAATGTTGGTCCCCCCCCCCTCTAACTTCTAAAACAAGAGAACGATAAAACTAAAAAAAATATATGATGTACATTACCATGCAAACTTCCATTGAAAATTGGTTTGAACGAGATCAAGTAATTAGTTTTTTTTTTAAAACGTCATAAATCGTAAACCGCAATTTTCCTCTCATTCAATCAACTCAAATATAAAAACGTCGATCAAACTTACAAAGAACTACAAGAACTTTTATATTATGATGATACTTGCTGCTACGGAACCCTTCATGGGCGAGTCCGACTCGCACTTGGCCGGTTTTTTTTATAAATATACACTGCTATTAGCAGCAATTGTGGCCTATTGTTAATTTTCTATAAAGGAATTTTTAACGTTTAATGTGCTGCTTAAGAGTATACCTACCTCTTTTATCTCCGTTTGTGATACATAAAGTGTTTGCTCATTGAATAATAGGTGAATATTGATTGTTTGAAAGCCCTAACACAAGTTCTCTAATTTAAGCTCTAATAATAGTGAAATCCACATAAATCATAGTAAATGGAAATCCGTTTTTTAGTATCATGTAGAAAGGACAATGCTCATCTAGTATGAAAAAAAAACCCAGGTTGGAATCAAATGAAAAGTATCTCCAATTATTGGTAATAATATGCAATTAAATATTCCATAGGGGGCATCATCGAAATCAGTGGCGGTATGTGTGAAATTGCTATTCAACTTTTTCAGGGGTCACATAAAGTATCAGTTAAAGGGAGCAGTAAAGAGGTACAGTTGCGGTTTAAGAGTGTATAAAATGGCTATATCTAACATAATTATATTATTTGATTGTATATTATTATTATTATTCAATAAAATAAAGCGTACCAGTTTGTTTGTTTTTGTAAACACGCTCAGAAACTACAAGACCGATTTTAAAAATTCTTTCACCAATGGGAAGCTACATAGTTACTGAATAATACGTGCAAAAAAAATTTTTTTTTATATTTTTATAAAAAAAAATTTTTTTTAGCATTTATTCAGTAAAGTTGTAGCTTCCCATTGGTGAAAGAATTTTTAGAATCGGTCTTGTAGTTCCTGAGATAAGGGCGTTTCCAAAAACAAAAAAACTGTTTCGCTTTATTATATTATATAATATAATTATGTTATATATTGCCATTTTGTACACTTTTAAACCGCAACTGTATCTGTTTACTGCTCCCTTTAACTGATACTTTATTTGACCCCTGAAAAATCTGAATAGCAATTTCACACATACCGCCATTGATTTCGATGATGCCCCCTATGGAATATTTAATTACATATTATTACCAATAATTGGAGATACTTTTCATTTGATTCCAACCTGGGTTTTTTTTTAGCATTGTTCTTTATGGTTGACCAAAGTCTAAGAAATTTAAAAACGCGAACTGTATATTCTGTCATGCTGCCTACGTCTAGTTTATTTTAAACTTTCGTTTATTCCAAATTACGAGTACCTACACTGGGCGTAAAGTTAAACTTATAAATACATTTAGTTAACAAATAAATTATGGTGTATGGCGGGACACTTGTTCAAAACTTACGCAAGTTTTTTGAAGTGCCAAGTAAACCATTACAAGAAATTTACAAAAATATTGGACTATTTAAGTACTAAGTTTTTTCTTAGACTTTCACAGTTGTAATAACTATGTATGTTGTTGATTGTACAGCCTTACCTAAAGCTGGTTTTATATTGTACTTTTATATAAAAAATAAACGTGCTTCGAGCCCATATTGCCTAATTTAATTTACTTCACTTTTTTCCGTGAAACACAAAGACTCATTATCTACTTTACCGGCCAAGGTGCTTATTAAGAGCAAACACGACCCACAACACGAGACAATTCTCGTCGCTAACAGACCAAACAGCATTAGAACGAAATTGCCCATTTTACTAAAAGCGGGCAAACCTCAATTAGGTGCAATTGTAATAGTGACGTTGTGGAAAGAGCTGGTCCATTAGAGAGATCAAGAACCTTATATTTACTCTCCGGATAGGTGAACTCAACGTTTGTAGCGTTTATAATAATTTGTCTTTTTCCTACAAAAACAACGCCTGTAAGTTTAAGTACCTATATACCTGGCTGCAATCTCCTGAGTCAAGTTTAATTTCGGTATCGCTTTGGATATTTGTCTCAAATTCTCGTTATTGCAATTCACAGGTACAATATACAGATATATACACAGGTACAATATATCTATATAAAATATAACTGAAAAATATAGAAAACTGGAAGCCGAGTGGTTCCAAAAATTGATTTACTTGCATGGTATCGGTGGCATCTATGAATGCGTGCTTACCACTAGCTCGGTGGTGACGGAAAACACCCCGTGAGGAAACCTGCGTTCAATCAACAAGCATCCTTCATCGTGCTTGCAAACATCTCCCGTTATAATTATAGAAAAGCAAACATGATCCTCGAGTACAGTCGCTCGGAGAAAGATCTTTCACTTAGATCTTAGATCTTGCAGGAGCAAGTAAAAAATGAATAAGTTATTTAGACCGGTCCTCCCATAATTCCACAACAAAGTTGAAATATACAAATGGAGCTGTAAACAAGAACACAGTCCATCTTTGTCTTGTAGTAATTGAGAACACATTCACCACGAATCTGGACGCTTAACATCAGAGTTACTCGATGACGGAACATTACGGCGGTAATGAGTGGTGCGTGAAGCTGCTGCGAACAATTTGCAAACTCCTATGGGCTATGCCCGGATTTCGGTCCTACAATAATAGTGGCGGTGTGAGCACTCTCCTATGACCTGGGGCGGCTCGTGAGCTCTTAGCCGCTCCGTTACTGTATCACTTGTTTTGATTAATTGTGACGAACGGTCCTGTGGAAATTGCTCAAAGGTTATGTTTCAAAGAGTTTATCTCTCACAATTCAGTTTTCTTGAGGTGACTTGTAGGTTATTCATCATGAATGATATTGTGAGATAATAGGTATAGATTTATCGACCTATTGAACTTGTATCGAAAAGTAAGAAATAGCTCATTTTACACAAGGGAGAACATAAATGTTGGTTTAATTTGTTAATGCATCGGATGATGATCACTTATTGGAATGATCTGAGTTGAGGATTAAACAATTTTATGTCAATTTCATTAATTTTGAGCACATGGTAAGCGCGTGATCTTTTGCGTGACTGATAATTATAATTCCAGTTTAATTTTATTAATTAGCTGTTAACTTTTCTGGCATTACGAAAAATGCTTAAGAGATAGTTTAGAAGAGTGAGCTATTTATTAAGTTTTGTAAAAGACATAATTATTTTAGATGTTAAAAGCGAAAGTTCTTATATAATTTAGTACAACCATATATACATATTTCTCTAGTTTTGGTTCCCACTTTGATACCTAGAGGGGCTGACTGCAATCACCGGTTCAGTTAAATATGACATTACGTGCATTATTTACGACTTATGAATTTGATTTCACAACTAGAATTGTCCACTCGCTGTATATCACATTAGTTTCTAATCTACCCACGCGTTAACTAAGCTCGCCGCTTGCAGGCAAATATTAGGCAGACTTCCTTCATGGTATCCCACGATAGCAAAATACACGGGCAGTGACGGATGGTAACTGCACTCTTGATGGCTGAGTAGGAAGTGCCCGCGAAGGCTAACTAAGTAAGTCTGATAAGTGCGAAATAGCTCGTTTGTTCGTGCGCCGGCGCCTATGGGAGTGTTCGAGTGTGTATAGTGGGGAATAATCGTCCAGCGCGAGGTTAATTTGAAACCGGGCCTCGAGCGCTCCAAGCGAGAACTCCCGAAGAGAGATGTTACTGAAATGCCAACTTGACGGGACCTCCGCACGTGTAATGGTGTTGCGTAATGACTAATAGTTTATTACAGTTACATTGTGACGAGGATTTGTTCGACGACCTAATTGAATATATTCCATATTTATGCATCTACTCAAAACTTTATAGGCACGCCTGCTGTTGGGAAAGAAGATAATGCTCCGCTTGTCCTCGGGCTGCGATTAGTGATTTTACGAACATTGGGTGCTTTATGGAAGATTACGTTGCGCGGGCAATAAATACGATTCACTGACACCTCAATTTCAAAATCTAAGGGCCTATAAACCTCGACGTGATCGCAATGATAGAAAATTAGCAACATCCTGGTAAGAGTTGGGGTGAGGTATGGGTCGCCTCCGGCTGCGCGGAACAATATCGCGCGCGCGCGCATGTCGCGGCGACAGGGACGCACTCTGCGCGCACCCGCCCCAGACAGAGACAGACACCTTGCACATGCGACATTTTGATTTATCACGTATAATTATCGAATAATCTGCTTTGCATCTCTCGTTACAACATTACGATAATTTAGAGCCATTACATCGGGTTCTAAGCGGTGACCGTTCGCTAGCCGCGCAACGATTGATAATAATCGCTCGCGAAGTATAATGGCGTACACCCACGGGTAATTATTGTTGTGCAGTCGTGCGTTCGTGAGCGGTGGAATGGTGGAATGCATCTCCTTCGGGGGGTGAGCAGTAAACCAACACGGCCGCACCTAACTGATCGCTCTCCTCGCGCTAATGATAGTGCGGCCGCAAGCTCGCGCGTCCTCTTTAGTCGATCCCGATAATATAATTACCAGTATTTATAAGTGCTCACACTTAATCGCACCTTGATACTAGTCATTACAACTTTGCGTGCGTGTGCACTTAAAATTTCCTGGTGAAATCGCCGAGGACTCGCCCGGCAATAATTAAACCGTAATTGGAGCACGGACTGTATTGTGAGCGGTAATTATTTGTGAACCGGAATTTCTGAGAAGGGCAATAAAATTTGCACGTGTGGCGATACTGGCGATATGCGGAGATACAATGAAGTGATTTGCGCGTCGGCCGCGGAGGCAGGAATGTGTGTCTGCGGCGGCGGGCGAGGCTGCATTGACGTTTGGTCACGGGGCATCGCCGGGCACTTCTCTTCCGACGTTAATGGGCTGTGGTGGCCGTCGGCTCCGTTATCCCTCGTAGCTAATGATTGGCCGGCATTAAGTCCCGGCTGTTCTGTGCGATTATTGGATCTAACAGATAATTTTATATCGCATTGTCCCGGAGCGTAAAATTTTCTGTTGTTATTACGGTCCGAGCAGCACGCGCGCCGGCCGAGAGCGCCGCTCTATCGTATGATCTCGGGAAGGGTTGGGAATCACGAATTATTTGGAAACGGGCTAGGTTGTTCGACTGTGAAATTACTGGTCTTTACGAATTAAATGTTTACACCCTGCTATATATGTATGTACTTATTATATTTAGAAACATTTATCGTCAATATAAGATGTGATACTTGTGTCGGTAAACATTTGTTACTTTTTAAACCTTTTAAGACCTACCGATTAAGAAATTTAATAGGAAGAATTATCGATACCTAATACATAGCTATTACGTTACAGTATTCAGAACTATGTCTGATTTTTGATTTAGTTTTCTGATTTTCAACTTTTCGTTCAAACTATATTCGCTGTCTCTAAAATTTGTAGTGCGATGTCGGTAATTTATTGGACGATTTCCGGTAAGTCGTAGAACAAAACTTGTTGAAAATTATGTGCAGAATATATGGTTGAAGAAAAGCACTATATTAAGCTTTAAAGTCTTAAAATGTATTGCATATTTTCACTTTCATAAATAAAATAATATCAAAATGGTACATTGGATAAATATAATGTTTTATTATTTCAAGAAACCATGTGACAAAGACTAGATGACTACGAAATGTTTTTCTAAAAAAATATATTTTTAAATCGAAATTATGGATCATTCAAATTAGGATTTTGTATTTGGTAGCTTACCTAGCGTATAAATATGACACACCAAATATAATACATTAATAGACTTCAGCCTCCAAACACAGTCAATTTAGCTCGGAAGAAGATCTTTCACTTTTAAACAACGAACAGGAACATTAAAACTCCTCGCGTCATAAAGCTCCTTCAGAAAGTTTCGACCTCCTTCCAACATCATAAAGAGCTGAACACACGCAGATACTCAAGCAATCAACCAGCATCTATCACATCGGCCAAGCAAACCCTCAGATGTAACAGCGACACTAAAACGATACCATAAAGAAATTATGAATAGAATTATCTGTGAGGCGGTCGTCGGGACGTCGGGTTGCGCTCGCGAACTCACGAGCGCCATTCTTCCCGCGACTGTAATGAGCACTCTAAATCAAACAATAGCATTAAAGTGTCAATACGGCCTCGATAACACCTAGCCGTTTTCTTTTGCACACGGAATTATGGCCATAAATCCATAAATAGAGGTTTTACACCGTGCGAGTGGTGTCTCGTTGATATCTGATCTATATCATTATCATTGCGGCTGATTTTAACTGTTATTGTATCATTCGAAGGGCATTAGTTTTCCTGAGTTAATTCCGAATGATTTGAGTTTAGCGTAATATGTTTTCGTGTGCATATTATAGTTGTGAAGTTCAATAGAGAGCTAGAGTTGTGGTAGCCACGTGGTTTCACATGCGTTAAATTGACGATTTGAATCTTTGCGTACACCTATGGATTCCTCTATGCGCGTACGTATTAACCAACTAGCTCGGTGGCGACAGAAAATTAAAATCTGATAACGCTCTTAAAGAGTAGATTACTATTATATTTCCTGTAAGTAAACAGTAAATTGAGAAAGTGATGGTGAATGGTAGATTAAAACGGACAGGACAAGATGAGAAATATATCTGCAGAGCGATTTCAATTGCGTCACACACTATAAACCAAATGACCCCTGTTAGCTTTCCGTCATCAAAATTGGCGTCGTGACACGTAAATGTAACAGTCCTATTGTGTAAATACGTATACCGCCGTAACGTGGTATTTGGCGCCGCTGGCCGCAAACTGCTGTCTAAATTATGCAGTTAACTTCTTGACTGGGGCTTAACGTTTCTGACACCCTTTCGTGGAGCGACCTTTCCATGGATTGTTAGAATTGCTTATTAATGCTGCGTTGCTGGCTGTATAATTTTGCAACGAGAGGATGCGTCTTTTAGGCTCTGATGTGCCTTTTGTTCTTTTAATGATAAATAAATAAAAAATATAGTTGACCAACCAGGTAAACCATATACTTAACTGTCTGTTAGTGAAATCGACTGCATTTACTGTGATCTGGCTAATACATTGGTTTTTATTCTGGTGCCTTAAAAATTACGTGCGCTTGCTACACCGAGACGACAGTTATTAGGTCTCATATACCCAGTAATTTCACTAGCTTCAGTGCCCTTTCCCTGAAACACAGAAGTGCTTGAAACACTTCTATTTCACGGGAAAATATCTGGCACTGCGGTGGTACCCACCTAGACGGCCCAGTACAGGAACCTACCACCTACCTACATATAGCTGGTAAGATTTACCAAGATTTTTTTAAAATCTTTTTTTTCGTCTTTGCTCAGACAAACAAAAAAGCAACGATTGCCCTTGATTCTATTCCAGCAACAAACGTGATTGCATCACGAGACTCGGACAAAACGCTACAAAGTCAATTCAATGTCGGAAAGGGTTGAAGATAAATACGCAAGGGGCGAGAGGTCTTGTATCGGCGCATCGGGCAAACATAGGGCGACCGATTTGTACAACAAATGCACAGTCGGGACCAGCGCTGGACAGGGGTCCGACTGACCGGTGACGTATCGGGTTGTGATTACGATGTTAACGCGATTTAATGTCATAATTATATTTATACTTTTAGGGACCTACATAATATGCCCTTTTGCAGCATTGGTAGCGCTTTAACTGAGTATGTTCCTGTGATAGCATAAGTGAAATAATGGTGCTATCTTACACCTGATTAAAGTTAAAAAAACACGATTGCAGTTTTGCAAAACATATCATAAACATAATAATAAAATAAACCCCTCTCACACCGCGTCAATACCTTCAGCTCCCAAACAAGAAGTTTGGTAGAGCCATGCTGTTTTACAGTACGAATGGGCCGGCTCGTCTGGGGAAGTACCACCCTCTTCCATAACACCAGCGTGAAAGAATAGTGACAACTATTGTGTTTTGTCTGGTTTGTGAGAGTGGTGGGCCTCCGCCCCCTTAAAAGCCCGGCAACGCATCAGCGATCCCTCTGGTATTGCAGATGTCCATGGGCGGTGGTGAGCCGGTGATTGCTTACCATCAGGCGACCAGCGGGCTCGTTAGCCGCCTCTGAGATAAAAAAAGTTGGCTTTTCCCTTTCCCAAGGTCTAGCCTATATCTGTGCCAAATTTCATCAAAAACGGTTCAGTTTTTTAGGCGTGACAAATAGACAGGGATGATAGTTATATAGTACAGCTTGACTTTACCCTTAGGCCTAGCAGATGGTAGGACATTTTCATTGCTAATCTGATCCAATTATAGCTTTGGCTGTGCTTGGTAATATAAGGGGGGAATCTAGTACACTTAAAATTAAAGGTTGGAAGATCGGAGGAGCCTACATTATGGCAGCGTAATAAGCGATTCGTACTGTTAAGTGTACATCTTACTGGTCAATGAAATTGTAATAGGAAGATCATTGAAAAAGTACAATCAGGAGAAAACACATTACAAGGATACATCGACTCGAAAAAAATCAAACGTTGAGACCTTTTGAAGAATCAACTAAAACAAATTTGCTACAAAGTAACTGAATATCAATTCAACAAATCACGTTTGTAATACGTAAATTACATTCGCGTTTTCATTTTAATCTAATTTTATTCGTAAAATGACTCTCGAAAAGTATAAAAGTTTCATAATACCATTCCGACGATACAAAGTGACTACTTCGTCGAGTATAACGCGATAAGGCGTACGGCGCAAGATATATTACTATTCAACTTACTTAAAACTCAAAGTCCATCAAAAGTTTCGAACAAAGCTTAAAAGTTAAAAGAAAATATCCGAGTCAGGTGTAGTCCCAGTTGAATGGAGCAAGTTCCCCGGTGATTAATGAGTTGGCTACTGTTTACCGGGCATGCACCGAGGATTACCGAGTTCCCGGCCCTCTTTTGAATAAGCCACGGCGAGGACGTTGTGATTAGCCTTAATAGGAAGCGGCTTAACGGAATACATTGTCGTGGTGAGAGCGACATGACGTGGAGACACAGGGACACTCTTACGGTTCCTGCAGTGATTGAATGTCACAGTGCAGTTTCGAGACATTCTTGCAGTAGCTACTTGCTAAGGGGGGCTGGTCAATAGCCATAAGGCTGGCACCGGCTCGTCCCGATCGGGTGTGAAGGGGAAACCGGGGGAGTTTAGTGGGTAGTGGACGCTTTAGTCTCGAGTCCGAAAAAAAAAGCTACTTGCAAAGGGAGCGATGATGACAGAGTCGATTTTTTTTATGTCAGAGGTGGCAAACGGGACGAAACACAATAGTAGTCACTATTATTTCACGCTGGTGTTATGTGAGAGTACTACCCGTACTTTCCCGGACGAGCCGGCCCATTCGTACTGTAAAACAGCATGGCTCCACCCTCCACCACTACTACGATCAATCATTTTGTGTCAACTTTATGATCACCGCTCATTACTTTGGTAAAGTTTCAGTCCGAGTCTCACTGCGGGGCAAAGGCCTCGATAATTGAAATCAAGTAATCGCGATAATGATAAGTACTGGCTTAATTACAATGTTTGCTAAATGCGGATTGTGGATCACTGAAGAAAATCACAGTATTCGAAAAATTCAACATACTTAATTTTTTCTCGAAGTGGGAATTGAATCCATGTCAGGCCTCCAGATCACGGCTCGATACTTCAACCACTACACTATTCTACACCCTACACTTTACAACTTTAC
Organism: Mecyna flavalis; assembly: GCA_949319885.1. NCBI lineage: Eukaryota > Metazoa > Arthropoda > Insecta > Lepidoptera > Crambidae > Mecyna > Mecyna flavalis. The sequence continues at coordinate 6,916,510 of OX439439.1, forward strand.
TCGTAACTATTTACATTTTATATTCACCATAGAGCGACTATCAGAACCGACTCGTATTTCTAAGATAATGTGTATTTACCCTTAAGTTGGGGGTAGAAAAATACAGATACGATTACACCCATATTTCTTTAAAAAGTAGATCCATAACTTTAAGATTAAATGAATTATCATGATAAAGTAATATAACTAATCCTCTTTGCATGAACAATTCACAGTAATTCCATTAGGTAAGCGCCATTTCAATCTAACTCCGAATTAGTTCCACCTTATTGCAGACTTGAGAATTTTTATCACGGCTAAAGCAATCAGAGCGCCAATAATTTCCCTCATAATGACTCGGCGATCGTAAAATTTGAGCATTGCGCCAAAATGGTGGCTCCATTAAAATTCTCTCCCCATCGTTATAACCGGGAGTTATCGACCACCGATCCTACGGGACAATCGGTATTTCCATCTCGAGCTCCCTGCCCAGGCGCGACCGTTAGTTTTCTTTTTTAAATCGCACGTTAAGGATTTGGCGTGAATGCGTGAAGGGTTGCACGCCCCCTCTCCACCTCCCGCCACCCCCTCGTATGTCCTCATCTGGGGACACGATTTAGAGCCCAAGCGATTTTCCCCTAATAAATAGCGAAGTTAGCAGTACGCCTCCTAATACTAATTCGATGATCTTGTTTTATAGTTACAGCCGGAGATCCGAAAACGTGTTTGGGTTCGATCTGGGCTTGGAGCATCCGTCTTTTGCCTTCAGAATAAACAAACGAGCATTTTTATTAGATGGAATATATTGCGATTGCATTGAATCGCTTTCCTGCTATTGATAAAGGTCTGCTTCGCTACCGTCTTTAATAAATTGAGAGATAGTTTATACAAAAACTAGAAGTTAGCTCTTAATTTACTGTTTTACACTAAACAGGGAACTAATATTTAATTGTCTATTGTGATTCAGATTTACGACTCCTGATACAAATTATACGGTCAATAGGAACTAATCGATAAACGCGTCATCGAGTCAAGTCAATGATTTTTTTAATGAATAGAATATAATAAAGTTTGAACTTTTTATTTACTTACCTATGTCCTATTAATGTCCTGTCCTAGGTCTGTAACAAATATAATCAAAATCAGTTTAGTATAAAGGCAATAGAGCGTAACAAACATGAAAACAGAGTTATTTGCGTTTTTATAATACATATAAGTATGGATTTGAACGTCACTACCACTAGCCCTAAATTCTCTCAAAGCAGTGAGCTCGCTTTGTTTGACCTTATTTGTAACTTGCAAGTTCCTGTGACAATAACTTCGTTAGTATTACTAAGTTTCCCTTTGTGTCCCTGTCAAAAGTTAAGACATTACATTTTGCCGGGTGATGGAGGGGACATAAGTGTAGCAGATATTACCGTATACGCTCTTACAATATAATTTATTTTGTTATTAACATTTTCTCTTTACAAATACAGGAAAACGTGAGGTCTTAGCTCAAGTGTTATGAGCTCTTCATTCGAAAACGTTCAAGACGCCTTACAAGTAAATAACAGTTACATATCGTTCATTAAAAAAATAAGTAAATAAAACTTTCAATTCAATTTACGAATTAAATCTATACTTACATATATTATTAAGAGGAAAGATTTGTTTGTTTGTATTGAATAGGCTCCGAAACTTCTGAACCGATTTGAATAATTCTTTCACTGTTGAAAAGCTACACTATCTCCGGGTGACATAGGGTACTTTTGGACCCGGAAATGAGGGCGGAAGGGGGGGATTTAAAAAAGAAATGACCCGCGTGTGCAACCGCGGAGGCGATCGCTAGTATTTAATTAAAACGAATTCATGATCAGAACACTTTAAAATTGCTTGATATGTATTTGTCGCAAGGATATGATAAAAAACAGGGTTTGGTCAATTCCCTAAGGGATTTGATCAAATCACGGAGGATATTTTATGATTTCCCTGGACAAATCTAGTGATTTAAACAAATCCCTAAATTGGTTCAGTGAAATGACAAAATTATAGTGAAAACAAAAAAGGTTTTCAGGGTTTAAAAAAATAAATAACCACGAACGCTAAGGCGCTTAGCTTTCTAACCTATATCCATCCGAGTTGATTTCCCCCTTAGTAGGAATTAGTTATTTTGGGATTTGTTCAAATCACCAGTTTTGTTTAGGGAAATGTTAAAATCGTGTTGTTATTTTAACATCCTCCGTGATTTGATTAAATCCCTTAGGGAATTGACCAAATCTCTGTTTTTATCATATCCCTGCGACATATTCACATAGCTCCATCTAGCCCCGAACAATAGAACAATGTCCAGAGATTCTCGTATTTATTAATTTTTAAAGCATTACACATACACCGACTTGTTCGTTCATGCATATCTAATTGTGTAAGTGGAACTTCATTCAGCGTTTTTTTTTTTTGACTTTCTGTAATTATGTGTCCTAGTTCCTAGCTATAATAATATATAGGTACTGCTGGCCACCTAATAAATCTCTCAGTTTAAATACACTCAATAAAGTTATCACATCACATTCTGGGTAATTTAATTACAATTTGACATGACACATATTATTTTATTTATAAAGACGCGAAAACATTTTTCAATCGTGTACACTGGTGTTATCGTTAGACAAGTATAAAATATGTATCCATGCATAAAAATCGACACACACCCTCTCCCGTGGCATTGATTAGAGGGAACCGTACTATCAGTCCTAACTCATCAAAATAGAATCCGTTCCCGTTCGGAATTCTTCGCTGCAACTATGTCTCATATATGTAAAATAATGCGGCCGATATATCTTTAACCTCCAGGGGGCGAAAGGGTGTGTATTGGGGGTGGTGCCCCCGCGAGCGACTTATTCCAATATAATCAATAACTTAGTGAGATCCCCTTTGCATCCGCCGCCGTGACAGTTTCTCCAATCGAAGGGTTGTTTTTTACTTTTTTTGTTCAAATACGGCCTGATTAGAGACGCGAGGTCGCGTTGGGGCTTTTTGAAGTTGACGCAGTTTCACGTCTGGCTAGAGATGCCAGTGCCTCATTTTCCACCGTCTCGGTAATAAGTGTTTGCCTTTTTATCCACCTTTTACGTAAACGTATGTAAATGTTAGTTTTGGACTAGGAAAATTGTTGTCTTTGTGCCTCTATTTTGATTGTTTGAAGGGCGCATTTAATAGGCTACGTGTGTTTATATAGTTGTGGTTAGCTTTAGTGACTGGCTTTGAAGTATTTGGTAACTTTGTTCAGTGCGTTAGAGGCCGTGGGTTCGATTCTCACTCAGGGCGACGAGTCAGTTAATTAGAATTTACGTTTTTGCTGGAAGTTTGTATGTGTATGTTGATTTACAATTCTATAATGTACTAAAATCTGTATGTTTATTCCATGCATATAACTAACATGCATTTTTCTTACCAAAAAAAGACTGTTGCGGATCGGCCTAACGTACGGGAAAAGACGGAGGTGCCGATACCGGCTATTCTGGACACAATTGTTAAATAGTTATTTGTTTTAAACACTATAGTAATTACATGAAACCAAACTCACACAGATGAACACACGGTTTTGTTGCATAAACACTTTTGCTAAGTCGTAATAGTTTTAAAAAAAATGAGTACTTAAAAATAAAACACAAGCAAGGTTTGGTATAAAGCACACATGATCACAAAATGACTTAATGCCTTGTGTCAAATTAAAATGTTTCCACCTCCTACTGCTAATAAAAAATATTTGGAGTCATTATCTGTTATTTTAAAATGTTTTTTTTCAACAGTACAGTTTTTATCTAAATATACGAGTATATACAGGATGTCTCCAAAATGACACGTCACTGTGACACTGGAGGTAGGCCAGCACAAGAGGCATCAAACAAGCCTAACATGAACTCAGTAAAAGTTGCTCGGTTTTTCAAGATATTATCAATTTAAACTTTTTCTAAATTTTCAAGTTTTTTTAGTTATCGACAAAATAACACTTCTATTATCTTAACCAACTATTCGCAACAAGAGTACAAAAAAGTATCCAAACACGAGGGCTATCTAACTTAATGCTAGCACTGAACACGTGAAAAAACCGTGTTTAGAAAAAGTTTAAAAATTGGCAATAGCAACTTTTACTGAGGTCATGTTAGGCTTGTTCGATGCCTCTTGTGCTAGCCTACCCCCAGTGACACAGTGACGTGTTATTTTTGGACATCCGGTATATATATGTAACATGAAAACGAATGACTTACTAATGTAACTATGCGTTAACTACTTGGATTAGAAAAAAATACATTTTATTTTTATTATAATTTTTAGGAGGGAAATAAAGGGTCATTTAATATGTGATTCTATTAGTTTTTTAGTACATGGCCCTCATTTGGCAAGCATGGTGATTACCCATCATTGTAACGATAACTTGATTTCAAGGATGTTTGCCCTGCAGTGGGACATTAATAGGCTGATACTTTAAGCAAGCTTGGTGTTTACCCAGTCAGTCAAGTCATCGTTACAATTTTTAAAAGTGATTATTGTTTTATTCATAAGATTATATTTATATTATCTAATGGAAGCTGATCCCAGAATAAAAAGTGGCCTATATTTCCCAAGTATTTATATCTATGTCCGTACAAAATTTTATTAAAATCGGTTGTCTAGGCGTAAAAGCGTAACAACAGAGTTACTTTCGTATTTATAATATTAGTATGGATTGTATACCCTCGACTTCAAATTTATAATCAGCGATTGTTGCACTATACCTAATGTTTATATTTCAGCTAGACAAAGGCAGGGGCTTACAGCGTTTTTATTATGATACTTACTCTTACTTACTTTAGTGTTATCCATCTCTGTTCAGTAGAATGTCACTTTGCTGCTGTGAACTTGAGACTTAAACTTTCACTGTTGTTCCTATTAACGTTAAAGTACCTATACTATGTTAATATCATCATCATCATCAGCCTATATACGTTCCCACTGCTGGGAAACAGGCCTTATCTCAATTGTGAGATAGTGTGGGCCATACTCCACCACGCTGGCCTAGTGCGGGTTGGTGGAGGGGTGCGTAAGGCAAGTGACCAACCTTAATGTCAGATGTTATCAAGCCGCCAAATGGCCTCTGACTAGGCTTGACGACTAATATCTACATATAGTAAATATCAGCCGGGACCAACAGCTTAACGTGCCTTCCGAAGCACGGAGACGCTCGAAATAAATGTCACTAAATGTGGTCAGAACGGTCACGCATCCATTAACCGACCGCGGCGTGGGTAGCTAGACTTTCGTTATCTCTAACGAACCACTGTCACAGCTGCGCCACGAGCGCCTAATGTTAATATCATTTTTTTAATTTCAAATATCTGAATCTGATTAAGTTTGTTTTATTTTTTCAGTAGTATCTGACAGTTTAATGTAGGGCAAAAGGCCTCCATAATTGAATCAAGCTATCGTCTTAGTAATTGTTATTGGTTTAATCATTACGCTTGTCAAATGAGGATTGAGGATTGGTGATCACAAACTCAAGCTGTGTTAGAAAAAAAAAATCTGATCCGGGATTTGAACCCAGGATCCCTTGATTGCGGCCTGATACCTAAAACCACTATACCAATGAGGTGTTCTGTATAACAATTATGTTTATTAGTTTAGTATAGTACATATTATTGAGTACATTTTTGGTTTCGTAATGAGATGTGCCCGTTTCATTATGAGATGCTTCACTAGAAAACATTGATTTATATGTCGTCATAATTATTATGGTCCTTTATTATCTTAAATATCATATTATTTTCCTCAAATTTTATGTTGTTTTCTTCAGAGTCCAAAAGGCTATCTGTCGTCCTAGTAGCATTGGCAGTATTTTAGCAAAGATAATCTTGAAAGGCTCGACGATCAGAAGAACCTATAGAGTGACAATACATTAAACGATACTTCTTGGTTAAATGTCCCTTAATAGAATATGCATGTCTGCCAGTTGAGAAAAAAAAATACAGTGGGGTCCAAAGCCATCTAATGGTAGGCACCAAAGGCTTATTCCATTGAAGGATACTTCTCCAAAAACGCTAATCTGTTGCTATATTGTAGGTTTAAGAAATAGGTATAATGTAGATAAAACAGGGTTTTTTTCAGGTTGTAATAAATATTAAACTTTTTTATTTTTTATCCAATCAGTTTTTATTCATGGTTGGTTTCTTAAAAGTCTATGAAGTTAACTTGCAGAAATCTCAGACTGTATATTGTATAGGTTCAACAAAAACTATTATTATATGATGATTATGAGATGTAAATACATTATACATAAATTTCATTTTTCCGAGAAAGACGTCTTGCACGAAAGTTTCTAACTCAACACACCAAAAGGTATAAAAAATAAAACTCCAGTGTCTGATAAACTAACTTTGAGTTTATTTTTACCATTTACACTTGACAATGTACTCATAATCTGTTGTTGTCTACGGTTGTTGCTTCGTAGGCGCGTAGCTCGCGCGTAGTTCGGCTACGCACACGTCATGCTTGAACATAAACTAATGCTACGAAATCATCTACGCGCACACATGCGCTACAAAACGATCGCGCCAAACACAGTCCCGACCAACGAGCTTCTGTTCTTTGAGCACAGGTATCATATTATTCTCAACTTGTATCGTAGCGTCTTAGGAAACTGTTGACGCAACATGTATCGTTCAGAATTCGGAAAGGACTGTGTTCGGCGGTAACAAAATCTTCAGGTATACATAGATACAGTCTGAACATGACAATCGAAAAGTTTCATCGTATAACTTTACAGTTAACATTAGGAACCGGTATATTTTACTAGTAAAGAATTTTAAAATAATTTTAGTATTACAATACAGTTATTAGGAACTATGATAGACGTGAGTGCTACCTTTATCATAAAATTATAATTTCGTAACGAACATACTTAGCTTAGAGGAATTGCTGACCATAAAATATTCGAGAATAACATAATCAATATCAAAGTAGAGAATTTACAAATAATAATAAAATTAATGCGAACTTAGTCTATACAAATAAAGAAACAACATGCCGTGGCGGCACCTCTAGTGGCAGATACAACAGACTAATCCGAATTAATCTTAAATATTAAAATTTGTATTCGGAAAGTATAGTGAAACTCTAGATGCGATAATATTGAAATATACATAGGAACCATGATTCATCCCGCGGGCTCTCGACCGCGGAGACACAACATCGCACTACCGACATGTCCACCTACACTAACCAAACTTACGTACATATACTCCCGATTACAAACCGATAAAAATAATATATCCTCTATGGACCGCTATACCGTCCAGTCAACGCGACGCGGTGGAGCTCTGCGAACATAACACCTCAACAAACTAGGAGCTATGATAGACAACTATTAACGCAGGAACAAAAATTGTGTTGTAAACGCGCGCCTTCGCGTAGCGGCCCGAGCGCCGTACCGCCTCCGTCGCGCCTCTACCCGATGTACTGGCTTCTGAAGGCATACATCAAAGAGACCCCCCTGCCTTCAATATCGAGCATATCAAACCGGTTCATTCCTGCCTTCACAATATTGGAAAACGATTTTTTGAAAACTCGATGCATGTATTCCAATATCACTTTTAAAATTGTCTCTGATGATGATACTCGCTCTGATGCCACAGTGCATTTCACTAAAATGTTTCGCAATATCGAATATCTTTGGCAATAAAAAGCTCGAGGTAATAGAACCCCAGACGCCCCCGAGAGTTGTAAAGCGACGGAGGAGGCATCGCGCGCGCGCCGACTCATTGCACATAGACATACAAGATAACAAGGACCGCCGGCAACCGGTGGAATAAAACATTGCACTTTACAAAAAAACAAACTCAATGTTGTAGTAGGATCCACTCGTAGATAAAATATTGTAGTACACTCCGCTAGATAAAATGTAAATATGTAAAATTTTAAATAACGTGATCTGTGCCATCGAAAATATAAGGGACTCCACGCACACTGTAAAGTAATGAACATACATGCTGAGAGGGCAACGCAGGTGCGCGCACGCCGCGCGCCGCCGCATGTACCTCCATGCCTTTCCACTCACTTACGCCACTACTAATAATCATTACAATATCAATAAAAATTCAAGAATCACACTTAGTTCCAAAATAAACTCACTTGTATGCGAGGTAGGCTGAGCGCTGGCGCGCAGCCCGAGTTTCGAGTTCGTTCGTTTTGGAAAAGTTGCTACGATAATAATAATTATAATTAACTGTTACCAATAAGCCTACGCGGTATCGTCGCGTCTCCGCGCGAGCGGGCGAGCTGCGCGCCGGCGAGCGGCCGCGGCCACGCGAGCAGGCGCCGCGGAGAGGACGACCGCTCTACTGCCTAACGTACGACCTAACTTCGCTTCATGTTTAAAAAAATCATATACGTATATCACTATATATATCTTCATACATTTACGATGCTTCAGGAACTTCTTACGAGAACGTATCTATGCCTAAAATTAGAACGATTATATGTATGTATTACATAGCTTTAAACAATAATTAAATCGTAATTATCAATATCGATAATATTATATGCCATAAAGATAGGAACTTGCTTTCCTGGGAGTTGATGGTAAGGGGTGAGCGTGCGCCGACGCGGCCGCGACAGCGCGCTGCCGCAACGATAAACGTATATAATAAAACCTGTCTAACGTATGATATGAGTGCGGGCGCAGCGCGGCCGTGCCGACGCCGCCGCCGCCGCCTCCCAGTGCGCGGCGCGCGGCGCGGGGCGACCGGGCCTCGGCGGGCCGGCCCGGCGATTACTATAAAAACGGGAACAGCCCGGTCCAACCCCATTAACCTATACTTAAACGACTACAAGCTTTAAATATATAACTAGGAAAGTGCCGCTTCCGCGGCGACATTCATCAACGTAAAGAAGCATTAAGAGCTAATAGTGAACTGCTGCGTTGTCGGACAACGAAGAGAGCGAGGGGCTCTATAGTAGTAACTATACATTTCGTCGAGGATTAGTGTCCCGCGCTGGCCAGCGGCAGTTCGCCGGGCGGCGGGAAGCGCGGGGGCGCGCAGAAGGCGGCGGGGTCCTTGGGCGCGGCGGCGTCCTGCGCGGCGCGCGCCGCCAGCAGCGTGATCTGGTTCACGACGTCCTCCATCTCGTGCGAGAGCTGCTCGGGCGGCGGCGGCGGCGGCGGTGCGGCGTTGCGCGCGTGCGCCTCGGTGTCGGCGTGCCGGCGGAACTCCAGCGCGGTGCGGAAGCGCTCGCCGGGGCAGCAGCGGCACTCGAGCGCGGGTTGTACCACGCGGATGACGCCGCGCGCCGCCTCGCGCCCGGCGTAGCACGAGCGCGCCTGGTGCGCCTGCAGCGGCGCCGGCGACGGGAAGGCCACCTTGCAGTGCTTGCAGACGTAGCACAGGTCGAAGTCGAGCTCGCGGGCGCCGACGGGCGGCTCGGTGGCGGGCGGCGGCAGGCGCAGCGTGGACGCGCCGGGGTCGGCAGCGATGTGCCGGATCTGCTCCAGGGTGGTGGCCGGCAGTTGGAGGACGCTGGCGCCGTTGCCGGTTTCCACGATCAGACCCTGAGGCTGCGGCTGTAGTGCGTTGGGGTTCCCGCCTGGAACAATAGAAAAACAAAATGTTAGATTCATTCATTTTATCGAGACATGTTTTTCATCAATATGACCGTTACTAAATCATGTCCATTAATAAAAATTCAAATATTTTTTGATGCGCACATATTTTTTACATCTTAAAACAACGAAAACAAAGAGTACTACTAGTATCTTGCATTGGGCGTTTTAACGTTTCCACGAGCATGAGTAGTAAAGGAGCGACGTGTCGATACATCGAGACGGCGTGAAGCGAAGAACTCGACACTCGAGCGCTGTAAAGGGGTTAATCCACTTATGCGGGGTCAGCCGACAGCCGTGAACTGACCTTTCGACCGGTATGGTTTTCACAAGTTTTTTCAACTCCGTCCTTCGGGATTTCAAGTAGATGCGATGTACTAAATCTCATTGATCGTAAGATCATTTGCGTCTTTGAGGTACATAGTCAGCGATGCGTCAACCCAAATTCAAATCTCTCAATACGGCTCAATAGAAATAGATATTTATGCGTGAGACTTCAAACTGAAAATTTTTTCTTGGAATTCGAGAGATTAGGACACACATACTGAGATTTTAATATTTACCTTTAATAAGTAACAAGATACGCGTAAATCTTTCACGATAAAATAGCTTTTGAATAGTTATGTCATTGACTTAACAATATGCAACTGTATCAATAATTTGAATGCCTTGATATGCTGCTATGATATCTCAATTCTCAACCTTAGCCCTACAAATTGCAACTATTTCATCCGACAGCAATTGGGTGATAAATCAGAAATCGTAATGTAAACATTGTTCATCATGATGTACGTGGAAAACAGGATGTAGCTTTCCAACGTGATACTTTACATTTGAGTTACCTCAGCAAAAATCCCACACATCTTACCCGATCTGAGGCAGACGTTTGATAATAAGCAAGCATCGCTTCGAAACAGACATAATCTGCGTTAGTCAGGGCCATTATTCTTTCAGTTTTGCACTAAGCCTCCAGATCTGGATATAAAACTGGCGACAGCGACTCGAGAGCTATGTATTATGCATTCGTGAATATAAGGCGCATAAACCAGAGCCCGAATCAATTATAGAGTTGCAGGTCGGCCCCAGGGCTCGTTAGAAACGCATCACGCATGTACAATCGCGCGCCGTAAGGTAAACAGCATTTATCTGGTGCTAAGCCATTCTGAAACAATGGAACACCCAATTTGGGCTGCAACTTGCAGCGAGATTGAGGAAGATTGCGCTCCGGTTTTCGTTTGGCGAGAATAAAATTAGAATAGATAGCAGAAATTTTTAGAGGCGGTAAGTTTGCGTTTATTAGTGCAGCGCCTTGGACGTTTCGTAATGTATCTCCTTATTTCCTTTGCCAAGACGAATTTTCTTTTTAAGCGTATCTCATATAGTTGTAATTTTATGTCGGCAGTTAAAAATATTACTCAGAGGAGTGCATAGTTGGTAAAACTTGAGGTATTTTTAATATCATAATGACGAAACAAATGATTTCTCTATGTTAATATGGTGAATAATGTAACTAAAGTTTACTTAAGACATAATCATACCATCAATATTGAACTCATGATCTTTCGAATTGATCACTATTCCGTATCGGCCCTATTTTTTAGAATAAAGTTTTAATTCAAAGCTTTGCTAGATCTCAAGGACGCATTAAAACTGACCTAATATATGCACTGTGAAGTGTTCCCTCCGTGCAGTGGAAGCAACGGTGGATCTAACCTAATCTGATAATAGCAGCTAAGAGATAATCTGCACTCAAGCGTCCGATGCCGGCAATCTCACGCGGGAATCAACACAATCCCGCGCGGAACCTAGCTTTCAATCAGCTTCCCAACAATCGCCTGCCTGATTGGCCGGTCGTGTTCCGTGTAATAAGGCCTTAGGCCAGCCCTTGGTCGCCGGTCATACGCATGTCATGCGCAAACCAACTAATGATTACCATACGCACGACTATACCAATACTCTCTGTATCCTTATCGCAGTAGCCTTAAAGGCCATTGTTGAACGAGTATTCGATGGCAACCAAATGTGGAAGAATGAAAGCTGAACTAGGCGGGGTCTGATGTATGATAAACATTAATTTGCTTTTAGACCAGGCTGAGTCACAGTCGTAAGACAATACGAGGACATTTGTTGCGTTAGTTGTTGCTTTATGAAGTGCGTGTTTGAATTAATGTTTTAGTTACCGTTCGCGTAATGTTTGATAGAGGCGTAGCTGTGTTCAATTTTGACAGGGTTGCTACTTATAACGGGGCAAAATCAGCTGAAATAAATAAAGTATAACGGTCAATCTCTCGGCGGTAAACATCGTAAGAGCCGCACATTCGAATGGCTGGTTACAGAGCCAAGATGGCATTCACTAACATCCTGGATCGGGTCCGGCCGTTATGCCCCCATTTCGGGTTGCCCCCGGCCAGTATGCCCCCACATTTTAAGAAAATTTGTTCCAGTTTGCCGTATAAACGTGGGGGCATACCGGCCGGGGGCAACCCGGAATGGGGGCATAACGGCCGGACCCCCTGGATCATGGTGCCAGCACAATGGCAACATCTGAGATGATTTTATCTAGAGAATGATAAAATATTGAACGATGAAACCCTAGTGAAGTATCCCTCAATGCAATGAGCCCTAATTCGGACATTGTGCACATATTCAACGCGATCATCAAACGTAACTCACAAACTAATCCAATTCCGCAACGCTATGAATGTATAATTGTATGCGCAAGTATTTATCCGGCGTCGGTGGCACAAAGCCGGCCAACATGGCCCTGACGTTAATTCGCAACCCTTTCTGCCAATTACTATCAAAATAGCCACACTATTGTGCCACATCACATAGCACCTAACCATTGCGGTTAGGTGTGCAAACTTCAACTTTATCGATGAAGACTTAAGGCCGAGTGTGTCTTGGCCTCTGAGAGATCGGGTCGGTCGGTTCGCCCACCAGCCAGGTTTTAAGTCAAAAGGCTTCTTAATCCGGACTTGTAGGTCGTTACGCGTTATTATAACGCGGCCTGAGTCGGCTATTTCTTCGCTCATTTACATCTCATTAAGGATGCTATTATTGGATAGGGAGTTGAATTTAAAGGATTTCAGCACGCTTTGTATGGTCCTAATGTTTTATATGCCTTAACAGGTGACTTTCTTTGGACTGTAGTTTTCGAGCATTGTAGTTTGTTTTTTTGTTACAGTTTTTTTACTGAAATAATTCGAAACTAAGTTCATTGCTTTCACTTGAAAATTGTATTAATAACAATGGTTTCAACTTATTATAAGATTTATGATATTTTTAATTAATTCCTATAGCGCGTTTTGTTGTTTAATTACGTCATTACCGACAAAATTGTCACGTGAGTTGCTGTTTACACATTAATAGTTAAAAAAATCCCTAATACAACACCCTTTTTTTTAGAAAAACATTATTGGAAGGGGTAAAATGAACCAAAATATGTTTCGGAAAACTGTCAACCAATTACGCGTCAACAGGTAGGCTTAGTTCCCATCCCCATCCACCGGTGGTTCGCCCTAGCGACGTTTATTAACAACATCAATTACATCCCTATTCGGAAGTCCTCCGATGGACCGATACACGGCAGTGATGGATGGTAATTAAACTAGAGCTTCGACTGACCTCGTTGGCTCCTTTAGGAGGCGCTTATGTCAATTTGATGAGGGAACCACTCCGGAGTGGATTTTCTTTAACGGTTAACCTTTATGTGGCGTATAAGCGACCCGTGTTCGCTAGGATATCGCGGAGATCGATGTTTTTTGATCACTGCTTGTTTTAGGCTTTCGTGTTCTTGTTTTTTATTTTGTACTAGGCGGTTACGTTCTGTAATATATTTAATCGTGATGTTATAACAATTTTTCAAATAAACTGTTATAATATTCCGTTTTTATTGAAATGTAATATTGATTATGTGACCTATTAAGTTATTATAATAACTTAGCTATTCAATCTTTTCCAAACGCGGAGTCATTGGAGATATTATGAAGAATATTTAAGTAAAATTCGTTTTAAGGTTTGAATCTTTAATTAAACTAATGTATTACAAAAAATATATCTTTTTGCCTCACTTGTTTATGCAATTTCAATTAGTTATGAATACAAATGGGATATACATAGATTGACAAGAAGATAATGTCTGAGCTATTAAATTTTTACGATAACTTCTCCGAATTTCTTTACGTTGCGTTCGTATTTATATGTTAATTTCAGTTTTACAATGGTGGAACTTAGCAGCAGGTATCCCTGTAACAGACGAGTCTTAAAGGTTTTCTCTTTAAAACCTTGTACCAAATCAAACAACTGTGGAAACAGAGGTATAACACGTTAAGAACTTGTCAAGTGCAACCAAGCAGCTTGAAAGTAGTTGTTCCTAGGGATATAGAAGATGTTCTCAGGTCATGTAATAACGTGGCACCTCATAATTCGATTACGGCGGTAAGTAAGCGCGGTACAAAGCGGATTGCCGATATTACGCGTCGCGTGCTCGCCGAACTACCGACACCTAGGGTTTCGCGCATTACGCGACACAGGGTGTTGGCGCTTACGCGGTTACTTCAAGATGACAATGGATTGTACACGTGTAAACTGTCTTTGTTTTGCTACACGTGTAAGGGGAAAACAACTGCGGAAAAATCTTCGTATAAAATATCAGCCAACACCAGCGACTTCACTCTAGTGGTACTATACGACTATATTCCACAGGAATGTGATCAATGTAGCAGGTGTTGTCCCATTTATTAATTAATTAATGAGATAGTAATTAAGGAATGCGCTTTCAATTCAAAACGTCAAATATTTAATATTCGTAAATGATTTTTATTTAGACGTACCTACTGTTATCATCATCATCCGCCTGTCCGCAGTCCACTGCTGGACATAAGCCTCACCAGACGCTCGCAAGCAGACGAATAAAGCAACACAATTGTCTAATCAAGTAAAAAGCATTGTTTTGTCAATTAACATAAAAAACTTTCAAGACCTATTATCGTGAGCGATGTATAAGTAGAGCAAAAATAAGTAATTGCTTATTCGTTAAGAAACATTATTGCAACTTTTAAATAGTTTCGTACTGTAGATGTATACGTCAACATGTCATAGTGTAATGATGTCAATCTTCACTTGTAGCAACACAAGTCGGTGTTACAACTTACACCTAGGGTTTCTTGCATTTCACAGGCTGTAGGTACACATGTGTATAGTAAGCGTTTTATCTATACTTAACACAATTACAATAATGAAAATGGATCTCCGAAATGTATACCTGTGCGCAAATAACTTCAGAATAACTGTATGTACCGAATTAGATAATTCTTTCATTGTGGTGCTTATTAATATTTGGACAAGGTTTTACTAGCGGAGAACGTAGGGCAAAGTGCATAATTTCTTGTTATATGTGGACGACCTATCGAAGTTTTATAATAGTCTGATTATTTATTATGTTTAGCATGATTCAGTGATTAGGTTTCTAGGAGAAATAAGACCCACGAATTTTGTCCGTTGTATGTATATTCTTTTATAAAAATGCGTATGTTTCATAATTCATTCATATGAAATATCAGTGTGTTTAGGATTTTTTGGCAGAAATAGATCAGTGATGTCAATGCTCATCAGCTGACTGGCTTCATATCAGCTGATTCTTAGAAAAACACCTTAATTGAGTGAGACCTAAGATTTAAAGTTACAGCGATGCGGCTTCAGAGTTATGACGTACTACTATTGTGACGTCTTGAAAAGTAGGTACAAATCTACGCCATGTTTTGCTCAGACGTCATACCATTGAATAATAAATGTTTCCGATAAAGTTTTCTTGCGACAATCCGTATATAAATACAAAGCAGTGGGCGGAAGTAGCGTTTATTTAAACTCAAGGCACCTAAAGCAAAGATAGGTCATCTGCGAAGAACTTTACGTTTACTACAAAATAACAACCTTCAATCACACCATATCGGTCGAAAGCATCAAGGAATTCTAAGCAATTCTGGTAACATTTACGGCAATTTCCATACAATCTCTATCAACGTATCAATCTCGCGTGCATTATGAAGCGTATTCAGGAGGCGTCCCGGACCAGGGACGCGGGACAGGACGGGACAGGACGGGACGTCCCATCACTGTCAGTGGAAGTCAAGCAATTAGACTAACGGCTTTGGGATGAGCTTGAGCTTGTTTGCGGGCCTTCTTACCCTTAATGGTTAGTGGTGTTTCGCTATGGATAGGTACACCTTCCATTGGAATGTGCAATAATTGAATATTTAAAGATATTCTACCGTCTAATGAAAACTACTGGGGATCAAGTCTTTTCTAGCATGCAGTAAAATATTTTTTTTATTATTAATCTTGGAATTAAGTTTTATTTACCTTAAATGAAAGCATGATGATTATGTCTCACTAGCTTTTCTAATATCACAATGAATCCCAATAATATATCAAATATCAGAGATGGAGCTCAGTTAATACAAATGTAGCAAAGCGCTCATAAATATAAGGGGCGACAGGTCTAGTTCGCATTAACGAGAAAGAACGAAAACACCATTTCACTCCAGGAGCAATTCCAACGGCCATTAACCAATAATTTCATCGAATATTATATCCATCATGTTAACGCGCGGGCCGGCGTCCATTATCCCGCTGCCTCCCATTCCCCGCGGAAATCTCACCGCATTCAAATATTTAATTACTTTAGCTCTCGATCGTTTATAAATTCGTGCGGGAGTGCTATCATAAAACGCGCTAATGCCTTATAATTAAAATATTCTCAACAAGCCGTGGCGTAATGGCACCTCCGGCGACGGTCTCCTTCGTCGGGAAAAAACGCATAAAAAATTACATTCACCCCAGAGGACTCACCCCTTGTGTCGGGAAAATCGATTAAAAAGAGGAGTCGCGGGGTGAAGCGGCGCGGGCGGCGGGCGGCGGGGAGTTTAATATGTACGAAAAAATGCACGACGCCGCGGGAGCGAGGGAGAAGACCCAAGGAGCGGGCCTGAGACTTGCCTTCAATTTTTATAATTACGTTCATACGTGAGCGCCGCCGCGCCCGCCGCCGCCGCCCGCCCGATTACTTATTTAGAATAGTTTCCATCTCGCCACGCTCTCTGGGATTACTTTTTAAATTTTAAACAATGTTATGAAACGAAATTGAATTCAAACTTCCCGCGAGCACTAAATTAGCCGCCCGCCTTGTTTCTAAAGATCATTCGCGCAGCTAACGCCGCGAGCTCCGAGAAATAAGTCGTATTATAACTTTTTCGTTTCCGCGACAAAATCAATTTCCATCAATGACGGAGCTCCAAAGTTTTCCACACACACAGCAATCAAGAAAAGAAGGAGGCAATAAGAACGGGATAACCGACTGGAGGACGTTATCTCTGGAGACGTTTGCAAATGAGCGGGCGAGCCACACGCGCGCCCTCACTCACACATACGCTAATCTCGCGTCCACACATGCGTACGTACATTTTATAAATAGATATCGCTTTTTTTATCCGGGTACAAGAATAGGGGGTTACCACCCGGAGGAGGAGGCCCCCTGCGGGGGACGTGTTGGATTTCAGATTGCTACGAACTGCAAAAATGAGGGATGAAAGAAATATAGCTTAAAACGCAGATATTTCCCGGCGTCTTAAGGTGGAGGCGAGGGGCCGCGGGCGGAAGGGAGTGTGTGGAACAAAGTAGAGTGGCGATATTGAAGCAAAATGAAATGGTAAACGAACCGTGCGCGTCCGATCTAATGCGAATTTATAATTTGGACATTGCCCCGACGGCACTCTTTGAACTCCGGAGGGTGGGCCTCCAAGGTGAATTTACAAAGAGCGCGGATGTGATTTATAAACAGGGGAGATGTGCGCTGACCGTTAGAGGTTTTTTCCATTAAGCTTTTAGTTCGTTAATAGGCTCGCCGGTCGTTTTGGCACAACGAGCGGTGTTTAGGCGTATCCTCATTGCAGGTTAACGCGTGTGTCCGCCGACCTAATTGCCGTCGCGTCGCGTCTAATCGGGATATGCGCCACGCTATAATTGCGACAGATTACCGCAACAGCACGCCGCGGTCGCTCGGCTGCGGGACGGCGACGTGGGTACCCGCTCGCAGCCTATTAGACGGAAAAGGAGATGTCCTCAGTCTATAAATACATTACAGATGCACAGCGCTCGATCACCATACAATGCGGCCTGATTTGTATAATGTCACTGCTCATACCGGACTCGTCAGGGCGCACTCGGTAGGTAAATAAAAATAATGTCTCACGTCTCGAATGCAGAATATACTGTCACTTTTTTGTCCCCGAGTCAGTGAAAGGAATGTCGCGTCTGCACGGCTTCATCTTCATTGAGTTTATTACCGCAGTTAAGAGCGACAATTGTAAGTCTTGCTAATTCGTTAATAAGTTATGTAGGTGTAGCGCGGGCGAAATAAGCGTTTAACGTCTAACAGCGCGCATTAGTAGAGCAGATAAAAAGTTTATAGCCATAAATGATGCAATCGTTTGTTTAAGCGCGCAGCTCTGATCGCAATAGATTTATTGCGCCTACGTGACGTCACCGCTCCACAGAAACAAAACTGCGCTATCTAAGCGGGAAAGTGAAAATTGCGTACGTGAACTGGAAGAAAAAATATTAAAAATTAATCAAGAGCCCGAGGCGGGGTGCGGGGGAGCACATGTGTCGACAAAAAAGCTTCTCCCTCGGCCGGCACGTGCGAAGAGCTGTTACGGCCCCGTTCCGCCGCCGAGTTAAAAGTTCCTCCGGACAAACAGAGGATTTGTCACAATTACGGCGGGCCGGTGCGTCCCTACTTGATTAAAACCTAAATCACGTGACGTGTTTACAGCCGCGCCGGAGGTGTTTTCAATTTGCCGACTCCTAGATCGCCATTGGCGTTCCGGACACGTCCAAACGCGCCTATCTGGGGGCTGGACGGCGTTTTGAATTTGTTGCGAATTAAATTATTGACGATCTAATCGGCCCGGCCGCCTCGCGCCGGTCACGTCTGTTAATTATTTTTAAATGTCGCGCCGAAATCGCTGAGATTGCGCTACCCACTGTTTCGCTACGGTAGCGCCTCGCCCGTAAAGCTCCGTGAAAACAGATTAACATTTGAATTAATCGGGAGATTAAACATAATGAAAGAAAATCTCATTACGGGGCGTATAATGGCGGTGAGAAATATCGCCTCGGAAAGGAAAACCGGCGGTGTGAAAGAAAAGGCGCGCGAAGAAAATTAAAAGCTCGAACGAAATTAAAAAATGTTAAAAAAATGTAATCGACGCCGGGGTGCGATTAAGGGGAAGGCAAACAGGGTTGGGGGGAGCGGTTTCAGACTCCAGGCCTCAATTAAAGGGCGGCTAAGGAAAGTCTCGAGTCTCAGTGTAATTAGATTCTCTGCCATCTCCTTAAATCACAGCTCGGCTGACACCAGCTTGTTTAATTTGTAATCGAGACTTGTTAGCGCGTTCTTTTAATTTCATTTTCTCGTTTTCTCGGCGATATTCCTAGCTTGATTGAAATCAAATTAACTCCGTGATTACTTTTAGATTTCTCTCTGGCTCTCCGTTTGAGCAACTCTGTCATATAATAACTCACTTACTTTGAAATATAGTAAATCGTGTTAGAGAAATAAGATTCGATATGTAAAATTATTTGGATCCGAATTTAAAGTTTTTGATTGAGACATATTAATTGTTTTTCGACACTGATTTTAAAGGTTGCCAAAAAATAATGACGATATTCGACAATATTTATGGGAAAAGGAAAAAGATCTTATACTTTTCCTATAGCATAGGGCAGGGCCACTTCCGAATGTGCAATCGAGCCCTTATCGAGCCAGTTTCATTAGTGTTAATGAATCTCCCAATATTTTTTTTTCAGATATTAATGACAACGTCTTTTTTAAAGAATTGGTAAAAGGCTGTATTTAAGACATGTTACTGATAAATCATCTGAAAGTTATCTCAGATAACGTAAACTGAACCTCAGAATATCTAACCTAATTTGAAGTATTTTCTAGATCACCACAGGATATAAATAGGCTGGCGAATTTGACCTTATTTGAAATATTTTCTAGTTCACGCACTAACTCATTCGCCTACGAATACAGGAAGTGAATTGGTCCAACTAGTTCAAAGTGACAAACCGTTTAGCATATTACGTCGGAGAACACAGACACAGGTGACCCACATAGACATAGTTCCACAGATTAAACAATGATCTACATCTCCGGAGCCCGCCTCCTTGCGTGCGCGCTTGTTCCAATGAACTAATTAGATCGTGTGTGGTTTCTCGAGAGTTGACGGTGCATCAGACTTTAGACCAACTTTGAGATTCCGTTAATAATAATGTTGATACTTATTGAGAGAATTTGACATGTATTGAAGGCTTTTCAACGAAAAAGTTATAGTTAAATCATGATTAAAGAAACAGTCTTGTTTGGTAGCTACTGAAATGTCGTTATCTGATACATGGTTCATTTGTACTGTTTCGTTCTAAGCTATCTTAGCCATAAATTTTCACGTACTTATCTGTCTGTGGTGACACAGGCCCTAAAATATTTTTTTTAAAGAAAAATAAATTTTAGAAAAAAAAATTTAAAAAAAAAACGTCGACTTCTCAAATAATAATCGACACCAGTTAATAAACAAACTCGCAGCCGCCCACCAATCGCGCCGCTCGCAATTGTATAACCAATATGCGATTTCCCACACATTTCAGCCGTCGAACAGCGGCTATTAGCGGCCTTTAAGCGTGTTTAAAACTCAAGGAAACGGCAAATCAAAAGTAACACGAACCCTCCACCGCCGGTGTCTAAAGTCTCGAATAATTAATTCTTGGTGTCCGAGCGACCGAGCGTAATTAAGCATCTCGCCTTGTAATTACCCACGGTTAAAGTTGTCGGAAGTTGTCGGAAATTGCCGGGAGTGGTCGACCACGGCTGGGCCAATTAACGCCGCCCCAAGGAGGCCGATTAAGCAATTAACGCAGATGGGCGGGCGGACAGTCGCCCGTTTAAACTTTGCTTAGATTTTCCTGTTGGGCCCTTTTGAGGTTTCAGCGGATCCGGGGGATTATCGCGTTTTTGATGTCGGCATTCCCGGCTTAATCTCACGGAAACGGTTTAATTATAATCAGCGGTTTGACGGTTTATTAAATGTTTGAGTGCTTTGTTAGAAACGGATTAACAACGGGCTTAGAATTAATCTGTTTGTAGTTACGTACTTACGCGTTTTCAAGGGATTTTATTATTCTCTACTCTAATATTGCAAATGAATTCTTAAGTTGTAATCTTTTTCGGTTCCACTGATACAGAAAGACCGTATTGATAGTTCATACTACAGTGAAATAGGGGACACCAGAAAAATAGCTCTATTTTTGATTAATTAATGTATGATCTAATACAACAGATACATATAAAAGGCTGGAAGATCAGAAAAACTTAAGTGTTAAATTTTGCATTCTGGTTGAATTGGCCGTGATGGCCACTTACTATAAGGTGGGCCACATGTCAGTCTGTTAAGAGACATTAAGAAATATTAGAAATTTCCCAACAAAAAAAATGTTGTACTTCTCCCTAATTTGAACCCGCTGACAAAACATTGTTTTCAAAAACAGGTACATTGTCTACATATATCGTTTTTGCTAGTCAAAGCGATTCTCTATAATTTAGAATTAATACAAACACACTTTCATCTCCGTATAACAACCAATTCCTTATTATCAAAAGTCATATTCGCAGCCAGAGACCCTCGAAATTGAAATGTAAAACCTCTAATTGCTTATATTAAACATTTCTGTTGGAAGTGACGTATTTCAAATGAAAATAAACGCCGTTTAACCCCAACGATTAATTACCACCTGTTAACACCCTGACCTCAAATCCCAAATCCCTTTATATTAATGAACAAAAACCTCGACAGCTAATGACAGGGCCCCGAGGGTTAAGTCATTAATTAAGAGAAAGCCTCGGAATCTTCTTACAAACAAAGTATCATCCCCAACCCTTCCGACCTTATTAAAGTCAGACTTAATTCAATAAAGCGGTGTAAACTGCGCAAACAGACGGCTGAGAAAGGGTTAATTTGCATGTCGGTGTTGCAGGGTTAACCGGCGCTTCGTTAGGGAGGAGCAATTAGCGGTGAGCGGTGGAGGGTTAGAGGGAAACTCATGGGAAAGTTGCGGTAGGTCAGTGCCTTGTTTTAATTAAAAACAAATGAACAGTGTGAAGCAAAATTCGCAGAAACGTCAGCATTAGGGAACTTTATTCACTAGAAAAGTTCAGAAAAACGTGTTATCGAAAACCATACTACAATCATAAGTGCGAAAGTTTGTGAGGATAAAATATCTCTTTTACGTAAAAAGTACTAAGGCCCAAGACATGCGGCACTTATGACGTTTGTTATCGCTCAATTTGCGATAGCGAATGTCAAAACCCTATACTATTTCAATATCGATTGACCACGTGACTTTTCTAAGGCCCCTGTTAAATCCATACAATTTGAAGTTAGCGAATTTCGCTATCGCTGTCAAAATGTAACTTTGTCTAGGCCCCCTGAGTAGATTTACATTTACACCTTTATAGCCAATCCATTAAATTAACAAATATACCTACTACAAATTGCGGAATCTAGTACTAGCGAGACCTGCGGCCGTGTGTGCAATTCCACTTAACTAGGTTTCCCCTTAACACTTTATATGGAACACATATGTAACTTTTAAATTCTGTCGTACAGTAAACTGTAATTACAAGAATACTTTGTAAAATGTTAAAAAAAAAAACAAAGTGAACGATCGTCGCCGGAAAGACAAATGAAGAAATGTAGTCGAAACACGAGCGGAGGCGTGTCTCATGCATTCATAATTTACTAATTTGTTGTTTGAAGCGGGTCAAATTATAGCCTTCCAATTATATTAGTATTAATGAGAACATCCCACTATTCCTTCCACACAGTTGGAACTCGGTAAACATTTTTGTGACTTATAAAATGTGAGGTTTTATTTTTTCCTTGACATTTTTCGGAAGTGGTAGTTTTATGATATACTTTTTGGTATCTATTTTTGGGTGGGCTATACTTAAATGTAGTTTTTGAAAGGATTAAAAATGTAACAGTTGTTTAGGCGCTACCACCTACTTGGCTTGTGACTACATTTTGAAAATATGTAAAATAATGCCTTTCTCATCTAGTGGTTACTGTTATTGTGTCATTCTAAGTAAATATTACTTTTGCTTAAAAGAATTTTTCGACCAAAAGTAAAACATATCCATAGATCATGCACACAAATTAAAATAAAATTGTAAAACATTACTAATTACTTATTAATTTAAAATTCAAGTTTACATAATCCTCCCCACTGATGTAAAGTTAAAATTACCTTTATCATAACATTTATCAATGGCGTTAATGCCTTCAACAAAAACTACTATTCCCATGTAAATTAAAGCCGTTAATTACAATAAAAACTTAGCTCGTGTCTGCTTTCCAAGCGACGCGTGAAATGTTTAACTGCCACTTTTTACAATTGTTTACAAACATAATTACACCGTTCCCATTCACGCTAGTGCATTGTAAATGGTATCCAACACTATGCTAGGAGCCTCCTATGTAATTGTCAGTTCTGATATCGTTACGCCTCTTGCTTTAATTGAATACTACTGTGGAACGTCTAATTAATACATTTCTTTGAAGATTGTTATCGGTATTTTATAGGCGTTAGGTTTTATGATGAGCTTTTTGTGTTAGAATGTTAACACCTTTTTTTAAATAAGTGTGGGATTTTTTAACTAGCTTACCTAGTATCATGGATTCATTTAGATAGCAAGGATCCGTATTTACTGCAAAGCGTTTTTTTTTAATTTAAGATTATTTGTTTTTTTTTTAATTTCTGCATACCAGAATAGCAAATCCTTACAAAGGGCTTTTGCTGTCTATTTTTAATGCACCAAGCCGAAGTCTAAATCGTCATCGTCTATTTAGCCGAGCGGCGCGCGTCGCACTCGATCGACCGTCGCAATTTTGATTGATTGCATTGCTTAGTGTAGTGTAACCAATCTTATTGAAAACTGCATTGTGCGCGGAAGGCCACGGCTGCGTTCGAAGCCCTGTCAAACGGTTTAAATTGAAAAAAAGGGGACAACCCTACAGGGGGATCACGCTTTGACATTTTATATTCTGGGGTTCATTATTTTTAGTTTTTAACAGAAAAACGCTTTTATGTCGACCGCGCTTTGACAGGCGAATCGGGCGATTTTTGTCGGAAAATTCTACCTTTACTTTAAAAAACAGCAAAAATTTGATTCAAAAGTTTATTTATATAGAAGATTTGTTACAGAAGGTAAAGGAAATACGTTCAAATCAGCAGACTTAGCAAGTTCGGCAGAAAAATACGTAATGTATGAGTAACTATAGGGTTACCTACTTCAGTTGAATATATTTCGTAGAGCATTATGATTTAAAAGGTTGAACCATTTTATAACAATGAGATTTTACTTGGAATGAGAACTTGCTCTTAATTTAAAATAAACCAATAATTCAACAAATAGAATCCTTATCGATTTTCCCAAACAAATTACATTAATAGAAACGGTTAAGCAAATAAAAGACTCCAGTGTAAATAAACTGAATTAAACCCAATCACTACAAATAGGTGACATCGTCCGCACAAAGAGGCAGCCATTGACGACATGTCAGGCTCAACTGTCGATGTTTTTTCAATTTAAGTCGATAAGAGGGCTGCAGATTCTATTTATCGAGAGGGCGCTATCGATTTTATACATCAAACGGGATTAATTAGAATACATTTACGAGAAAAATAACTGACGATCTGAGCTGTCGATTTTTCTAATTCAAAGGAATGTAAACATCGTCGGAAAAAAACAACAATTAGAAAAGCTGATACGGGCGCATCGCCGCGAGCGCCCCATGGGCCACCCCGCCACTCCCCATTATTTTATCTAATCAAAAAGTTTTAAAAGGAAAAATTATGCCGGCCTTTATTATGAGTCAACTTTCTTAGCGAGGGGAACAGAGGATATATTTTTAATAACGATCCAGCCAAAGAAAGACATCGAGCGCGGAATTTTTCGCGGGAAATGAGGATTTCGGTGTAATCAAAGCGTGGAGTTTTTACAAATATTACACCTTTCGAGAATTCAGTTCGCCCACAGCACGGGTAAATACGATGGCGACCAACTTTTTACTGCGCAGAATTGTTTCTGAAACAAGTATTTGTTATTGAACATGAATAAATATGAAGGCCTTCTGGACTTTTTGTTCCCTATTTCGAATTTACATCGCCGTTTACGTTTTCAAGGGCGAATTTTCGCACAAAACAAAAGAAAAAATTGTCATATTCATTTATTTATTACATTCAAATGTTATGACGGGAAATGAAACTACAAGACTTTGATAAAGTACACATCTAGTCTAGTTTTCTAGTCATATTAAAATAAGGTTTAAGATTTTCCTTTCATGTGAATGTTAATAAATCTATATTGTTTTTCTAAAGAAAAGAGTAAACACAGCAGGTATTCGTACTAAAGAGACCTTTATTAGCAATCTAGTAACAGAATTTAAATAAATTTCACTTTCACCCAGCAGGTCGTTACTTCAAAGGCGTCGGATGAGACCAAACATTTCTATATAAATTAAGGAAAAGATGCCCGAAAAAACCGAGGGTGCGACTCCCCAAACAGTTTTCTTTACTCAACGTTTTTAGTAAATATGTTCAGTTCGAGCGAGCGGGCGGTAATGAGTCTTACGTGGACGTCTTAAGAGATGTTTTAGAGTGTTGTTAGAATTGTGTTTGAATAATATTTTTCTGTGGCAGCATTATTATTGCACCTACGCGTAAATCAGCGCTCGGGGCGAGCGTTTTCAGACAAAAAAGATGCAATTATATGCAAAGGAAAGAGGGGAAAAGCACTCTCGTTAAGGACGACTCTAATCTCGTCGCAACTGGGGTGTACTATTAATTTTTTCACTAAATTGCAACGCACTAATCTTATCGGAGAATAAATGTTGCAGTGAAATCCATAAACTATAAAATTTTAAAGTAGATACAATTTTTTTTATCTTATTATAGTGAATTGGATCGAATTAATCCTTTGACTAAATACGTAGGTTCCAGATCCATCTATACAAACGGTCATGTGTACAGTATCTGTATCACTTTAAGTATATTTATAGCACCTTGTTGATCTTGAATTCTTGATTTCCATAACACAAATGCGCTAGATATTTTTGGATGAAAACATGTACGTAACGTAGTTTGATATTCTTTGTTGTGATTTTAAATAGTTGTTGTGTTTCTTCTTATTTAAACCTTTTGTTTCTTAAATTACTAAAAAAGAATAAAAAGGAAAAATTCTTACACACACGTTAAATTATTGTTAATTTATTATTATTTATTGATAGTGTAATCACGTTGTATGTTTCCGAGAATTTAATTTTTGTTTGAGAAAAATTAAAGAGGTTGATTCCATACGATAAAGTATTCTGCTTAATGATTCAAGATACTTGCAAACTTAGACTCGCATACACCTTTAAGCTTATCTTCGTCTTAATTTTAAAAATGTGTTTTTGGGTTTGGCTTTTGGCAGTGACCTGGGTGGGATTCGAATCCAAGGCCTGGCGCATAGTATAAAAGAAACGTGTGATTGAGTTGTTTTTGTGTCTAGATGTTTCTGGTATTTATTATTTAAGTATGTTTTTGCTTTACCATCGTCGAGTTCACCAATTACGAGTGCTTTAGCTACCGGTGTGTCAGATCAACATCCTGATGTTATTTGATATTATTATTGTTGATTTTAATAAATGGTAACTTATAAGTAGGCATTCAACATTGGGTCAAGGCTTGTTTTCTCAATGTCGAGAAACGGGATCGTGTTGGTGCGCCGGAGGGTCCCGTAGGAGCGACTAGGGAGGAACGGTCTGCCACTGTTTGCAAGGCAGGGTGAAACTGATTCTTATTGGTGCCAAATGGTTACAGGTAGTGTCTTATTGGACTTTTCCTACCTCTTATTGGTCATATTATTTAATATTGCAATTTTATTTTTTTTACAGTTTACAAAATATTCTGATAAAAGGTTGGTTCTCGGTGATCTATGATGAGGAAACATCGTAAGGAAAAAAGAATAGGATATCGTAATAAGAAGTACTTCACCATTATCTATAGATTATTACGTAGAGCATGTTCTAACTTGTGACAATATTAAAAAATCCTTACAAATCTATACTAATATTAAGAGGAAAGATTTGTTTGTTTGTTTCTATTGAATAGGCTCCGGAAGTACTAAACCGATTTGGAAAAGTCTTTTACTTTTGGAAAGCTTCACTATCCCCGAGTGACATAGGGTACTTTTGATCTCGGAAATGTGGGGGAAAGGGGGGGGGAATAATTGACAAAATGAAATGATCCGCGGGTGAAACCGCGGAGGCGACCGCTAGTGTTCTTATAAGACGATCTTAATAAATGGAATAATTGTGGTGAGTGCGTAAATAATTACTCCTATCTGTATACTATAGAAAATGTAATGTCAAACTCATTGACACGTATTGAAAATTTATTTATTTATAGCAATTGAAGTAAATATAATGCTACGACATAGCCAAAATTTTTTACAGATAACTTTTAGTAGTTTTTGGTTCAAAAATATTTTTTTAAATTTAAATAGCCTACAGAATATTCCACGTTGTGCAATTTAGGGAAACAGGCCTCATCTGTAGATTATAATTAGACGATACCCAAAGTCAGACTGCCAATCCCGGCAAAGAGTCTAATTCGTCTCTCTACCTTTTGTTTAGTCTCTTTGTCGTCTATAGCCTTCAGGTTTCCATGTTATAGTGTTTTAACTTGCAAAAAAATATAATCAAATGAATGTCATAACTAGGTACAAAGAAATTGATATCGTGTGACCTACTGAACTCCGAACTCCAAACTGCGTTGCTGTATTGGGTATATTTATTGTGGGCTCCGGCTAACTAACATATATAAATATGAATGGAGTATCAAGGACACATCATGTAGTCCCGCTGCGTCACGCGGTACTCGGTTGTTGTAGGGTTACCAGTTCATTTATAATACTATTATTAATAAAAATTGGTGATAATAGAATACTCTCAATGTAATGTCTAAGTATATTGTAAAATATGTATCAATCTAACCACGCATTCTATAAATATATCTAATGAAATGAATCGCCGAACTGTAGGTACATGTGCGCAATTGCGCATAACTTCAGGACAATTGCACCAAATAAAGCATTTTTTGTTGTGCTTCTTATTGAGAGAAACAAGGTTTGTATCTCTTATTTTTTCAACACTTTTGCGAAGCAGGGGCAGCAAAGTTTTAATGACAGCTTTGTGATCACCAATTCAATTTTTGACTGCTTCAAAACAATAAATGCAAAATGTTGTTTAAAACATTATATTTTTTTTATTGTAATGACAACAAGTTAAGTCACGATATAATGAAGTACTTCTGTAAAGCCTACCTTTCCTACATTACCATTTCACTAAAACTTGACTTTCCTACATTAACTATTATAAAAGTGTTTTAGTAAGCACCATACTGTGTATTAAGAGCACGTTTAGTTCTAGCGGGGCTCGTATGATATATTGTGTTAAAGCACGTGAAAAGTTAACAAAAGTATTTTCCTATGTCTTAAAGATACAAAAAGGAGAGAGAATATTACAGAGGGTTTTTATAGATGGGTCATTTTGTGTCACCCCTATCTCCGTCTGTGTTGGTGCGGCGGCTGATTTGCCTTCCATTTACATTGTTTTACGAATTACGCGGGAACTGTATTTGTTTGGAGAATACGCTTTGCATTAGTTGGCGAGTGTGAGGACTAAGGAATTACGCGACGTTGCGAGAGACGTCGAGATGCTTTTTATTGGTAACCATTTTGCGTTTATTTATAGCGATGCGAAAGAATTTGTTATTCTTTCTAGAAAAAGAGGGTCAGATTACTGTTGGGCGATTTGAATGATACTAAATAATTGTAGAGTTTGTGGACAAAAGGAAGACAGGTTTGAACGTTTTAAGATTTTAGAAGACATAGTCATCACAGGTTCTGTTTACTATTTTTGTTATACATTAAAAAAATTATAAAGGAAGTTGATTTTGATTTCAACCACTATTATGGAGCACACACACATGGTTACAAGTTCAAGCCACGCAAGCAAAAGAGAGCAAGAGTTACAGGAATGTTGCCAACGTAGAAAAATAAAACTTTTTCTAAAATTATGTTAGCAACAATACTTGTAATATGTAATCATTAGTTTTAACACGATGCGTAGTTTATAACATTAAATTTTAAGCGTGAATAAACCGGGATACGTCATACATAAGAGTATGACGTATCCCGTTGTATCCCTCAGGCTTAGCCCGCGCGAACGTGTGTTCTCGCACGAGCTCGTAAAGAACGCGCTTGTTCCCCGCTGCGCTCTTTTACTTCCAAAAACACATTTCCGTAATCACCTTATAAAGGGATTACTATAAATAAAGAGGAAAAAGGAAATTAACCGCATTACACGGGGAAAAAATCCCGTCCCCTCGCAATATGTGGGCTCCCACTGATAAAACACTTTATGTACGTTTTTCGCGTAAATGAAACAATGTGTTATTATGTATTCCTGTCAGTTCCTCCCTGAATAGGCAAGGGAAAATCGGCTGTATAGTCGGGGCAATAAATTCAGTGATAAGATGAATATTGTACGAAGGTATGATTGGATGGGCGCATTTGGTTTTCTTAAATGAATCTTGAAAATGCCGTTTCCTTTTCTAATTGTATTATTATACTTCCTTTTAGAGTGTCTAGACTTTTTCAACATCCAAAGAAAATCGTAAACACAAGCTTAAATCATATTAATACATGTTGTTGTTGTGTATCAAACATTAAATAACACAGGCAAAAGGTAAAGAAATTGTCGCTCAAATTCTTAAATTTTTACGATTTTGATTGTGACAAGAAATCTGATCCACTGGTCAATTGTTAGTCGTAAAAGGACTGCATTCATTTAAGAGTAAAGTCACGGACGAAAATAAGTACCTATTTGCATTTGAATATTTTTCCTTATTAACGTAAGTATAAAAAATGTGTTCATCTTCGTGGTTGGCGATGATAAGAAATTTTAGTACCAAAAAATCTTTCCAAGACAAAATCTTTTAATTGATGACAATTAAAAATATGGCTTCGTTAATTTATGCAATTTTTTTAACATCCAACCATCACGACTCATTTTCATGCGTACTTTGTTTCTTAAAATGCCAATTTTATTTTATTAAATTAGGAGGACATTATTATATTAAATTTTTATAAATAAAATATAATCAGAGTTTTAATCTTGTATGTATTTAAAAAAAACAATTCAAAACATAAGGACCTAATAAAGAGCTATTCGCTAAATGAAACCATATCGGTTTAACTTTACAATGATCAAAAAGGAGATCAAATCTTGCCTTAAGACTTAACTACACATTAAAGCATAAATAACCAGCCACACATGGGGGCTTATATGAAAATATATAAGGACATGCAGTTACCCTAGCTTTTTACCCCGGGCGGGCGTAAGTAGGGGATAAAAAAAGAAAATGAGGAGTTATGCTTTTCGGTAATAACGGTCAGACGAGAGAAATCGTTTAAGACGCCGCAAATGAGATGGAACGAATATATTTGATTATTTTTATGGCGCGGAATGGCGATACGCCGGCATCGCTCTTAATGTCTATTGGTTTTACTCGAGTTTAATATAATATTGTTTATGGCATCGCTTTTATGGCCACTCCGCTAATTTTAGGAAGTGAGTTTTTTGTACCGTGAAATTCATTACGTTATGGCGTTTTTTTATAATCTGCAGTAATTACTTTCGGTGATAAGAATAATATGGACATATCCGTGCGAATAATTTGGATATATTTTGAATTAAAAATTAAACATTTCTGTAGTTCATGCAGCTTTTAGAGTAATTAATAGAAAAAGTACTTAATAATTATTTGTTATAATATCATGAATAAAAGTATAAGTATGCTTATTGAATAAAATAATCACGATGCAACGTTTTGATTTATGATTTTAACAATTGAACAGCAGTTATTTTTATGGCTTCCAAAAACGATGTGAATCAATACCATGGGACACAAAGAGTAATTTATAAAAGTCCATAGTCCGAGTTTAAGTAAACAAATTTAGATCTTGTTGCAACGACATAAGAGTTATGGAATAATATGTTTTTTGAACCGAGTGTACTGCTTAATTGCAGTAAAAAATGGCGTGTGTGTCCCATGCTTTACCCTGTTAATTTCGAGCTGGATTCGACACGGGAGGGTGTTAGGATTATTGCCTATGTTGTTTGGGCAGTGGTTACTGATATATGAAAGAAGAAATGTTGCCAGAATAAGCTAAAGCTACAGTATTTTTCCGTAGATTTTGGTACACAAAAACAATTCTTTAATATCTAAGCCTTGCACAGTGTCAGAAATAGATGATTCTTTTTCTGATTAAATCAATAGATAATACGAACTCAAAGAAAATTATCTGTTTTAATAAGTTAACAATACTGGTAATATATTGGTGAAAATAGTGGTGACCACCAACTTTATAAAAGTAATTCAAAATAAACTTTGAACTACCAAACAAAAGACCTCACAAAAGCCCACAGATAATCTAAATAGCCATTAGTTTTTATCTCAAGCCGTTCAGTGTTGTCTTAACATTAGTTCTACGCGACCGCGCACACACAAATGTTGTCATAAACAAAAAATACGCACACACACATTCTGCGACCCCCACATCTTACGAAGGGAGGGCACAGTGATATAATGCAGTTTTTTATAGCTCGCTCCTTACCCACAAGTAAAAAAAGAACACACACATACACACACGCATTACACATTTCAACTATTAGTGTAGTTTCGTTAGGCAAGGGTTGGCGGAGGGTTGATAAAAAATTTACGTCAATTCGAATTTTGCGAGGATGCTCATTTGGGCCGAATCCGAGGGTCACTGGAGAGCTTTTGTTGTTTCCAATCTCTATCGGACGGTGTTATGCTCTAGAGGCTTTCTTTCGTTTAGTTAACTTGATTAATTAGTTTGTTGTTATTTACGAAGAGATTTCTTTATTAATAGCGTTTTTCTTCAGTTAAAAACTTTGAAACATGGCTAATGGTGACTTATAAAAGCGATTTCAATAAAATTTAGATATTTAACGTAAGGTCGAATCAAGTTTCTCCCAAACAAAGGTCCATGATTATAAATTATTCTAATTTAATTCGGCTGGGCCGCGTCTGTCGCATGCGTTTTATCCTCAGGTAGCCTCCTGTTCTAAGAAAAAAATATTTATATCTCTTTCTATTAGAAATCCCATTGTTCGCGCGAGGGCACGTCAGCACGCGACAAAAGGTACATTAATTATAATATCCGATTAAAAAACGCCATTTAGCTACGCGAGAGACGTCTTTTGTTTGAGTAGATTGAATTTGAAATTACGAACATTAGCTACCGTCCCTAGGGGTGCGCTGCATAAAAAATAGTCACCCACACTGTTTCGCGTAGGCTGTTAAAATAGGCAATTTCTCTCCTCACACAAAGTAGAATTTCGAAAGCTGAGACATAAAGATATCAGATTAAGCGGGAAAGTGTATCTAGTAAGACACGGACAAAAACTACGAGCACCGAGAGACTGCCGAAATATGAGGATCCAATTCCATAAACCACATCGGCCGAGGAAGCGAGTTATGCCTGTACGTGCTCGCCCATAGTAATTAGATATTACGTAGCCGGGCTAATCGTAACTCGCACGGGTGTTGTTTTACCCGAAAGGGGGAATAAATCACGCGCACAACACGACAGGACCGCGACACAATAAAAAAAACAACAAAAAAGAAACAATATCAGTGTGCGGAACAAAAGAAATTATACCGACGCGCGAATCCGTCGCCGGAAAAAAATCGTTATGATAATAAAATAAAAATGGTTAAATAAAAAGCGGTAATAATAACGGGAGAGAACAATGCAGTGTTTTATGCGCTCGCAAACGAGGTTTATTTAGCAAGGCATAGATAAACTTTTTGACGTTTCGCGAATGGAACGGACGCAGCAGCTGTCGCGCATTTTTGTGTTAATCTAACTATGATGAAGGAACGCATTTTAATGAGATATATTAATTCGCTCAGTTGAATACGTCACAAAATTGCACTTCAAATTATACTGCGATTCTATTGTGGTACACAGCACAACAAAATAGGCGGCGCGTAGAAAGAGATTACTCTATGATAGAAATGCGCTATGACGGCGCAACATATAGACATATTTTTATAATAACGCCGGCCACAGATGCACTATTAATCTCGTACGAGTAGTTATTAAATCTTGGAAGAGCGGGACGATGTCGTCCGACGTATTATTAATGGAAGTGTATCACGGGAGCCATTAGACACGTAATTAACATCGATCGCAGACTAAAAAAACGAAGGAAAAGCGAGAGTCGCGTCACTCTCGCGACGAATAAAAACGTCATTAAAGATTGATCGCCGAGAGGAAGTATCATTAATATTATTCAATTAATAAAACGCAATTTCGCGATGTGGAACGCACCCCGCGAAGGAAAAAGCAATTAGTGGCTAGATTGCGATCCGTCAAAACAACTGAGTCGAGTGCTGAAAAAAAGGCGAGGAGCATTCATTAGAGTACGGCTCGCGAGGGGTGAATACGTAAGGACTTTTTTGCATAAGACGGTGGCGCCCCCATTTTAAGTTTTTTTAGACGATGAAAACAAACTATGTGGGCGCTGCTAAGCGGTTTTCGCCACACTTGCAGTGTTGATGTTGACGGAGTTTTTTTTTAATTGTGCTGGTAATGACTGTTGTTATGGTTTTATGGTCGAGTAATGAGCGGATTCGCGCGACATTTGCATGTGATCGCGGGCTTTTTTTCATCGTTTTTTGTTGATAAAGTTTTTGAATGCATTTTTTTCTAGCCAGTGTTTATGGCGTGCGATACAGCTTTATTTAGAGTTTGTGGTTAAACATTTCAAATGCTTTTTGTTTATGGGTTAGGGGTGTTGGTTGTTTTTTATACATTTCCCTCCGTTTAAACGTGCGAATTATTTTTGTATAAATTATTTTAAAGTACTAAGTAATTGTTGGTATTTGTATTGAATGTTAGTTGTAATTAGGTAGCCAGTTCAACCGACATTTATATTACTAACAGGTATCGTATGAATAATAAATTAAGTTAATGATAAAACATGTTAATTAGTAATTTGTTAGCATTTGTTTTATGTCTACGCGAGTGGTTATTTATTCATCGGGGTTACGAGGCAACGTTACGGCAATACGGATTGATAATAAACGAGTATAGGGCTGACGTGCCGACAGACTCGATTTGGCATTAGCAATCATTAAATTGGAAATAACGCTATATCGGCGATACACGGCTTTTCTTTTATAAATATCTCTCACGTGATCCCGGTGCCGCGTCGTGTCACGAACCTTACCGAAACGATGGAAATATTCAAATGGCGATATAAAAAAGACAAGTTAGGTAGCATTTAAAAAGCTTGTTTGTTTAACGATGAATCGCTTCTAGACATGACATAGTGCACGGCGCATCGGAGCGACTAACCCGCTGCATATTTACAAAGCACTCCAACCAATCGTTATTACCGTGTAATAGAGTCGAATTTTGATACTTGTAAAGGTAAACTGACGTGGTACTGCAGTCCCATTTTGTGGGATAAAAAAAATTGATCTGAAATATGAAAGGTCTTTAGGAAATAGGAAAATGTGACGGCGCGCTTCGGCCCAACTTTATGTAATGGAGCACCGACGCCGTTTCTTATGGGACTGTCTGATAAGAAAAACAAATAAGTCTTACTAGCTTGGATTTATATGAATATTTGTTTAGAGAAATATTTCAAGCGGATCGTAGTAATTTAATTTATTGCCGTGCATTTGAGCGGAGATTTTTGATAAAAATGTGATAAAAATGTAATTTAAGACCGGTAAATTATTGTCTTATAAAATTAAGGTTATGAATTAAAAAGTTAGAAATTACCTATCTAAAAGCTTTGATTATTTTGTTGTAAAACATTAGAACTATAAGCAAATAACTTGATTTAGTGATGGAGGCCTTTGTCCTGCAGTGAGACATTAAAAGGTTCTGAGAAGTTTTGCATACCTATGTATTTTGTAAAAGCTAGGGTATCACGTTGCTATTGACTACTGGCTCTTACCTATGCACTGTAAAATGGTCGGAACTAATGAAATTATGAAAACATATTAAAATGAATACGGTAATAATATAAATATATTCCATTAAAGTTATTATAAATAAGCGATAACTAGGTACACGTGCGGGAATTATACATACCAGTTGGCCC
Organism: Mecyna flavalis; assembly: GCA_949319885.1. NCBI lineage: Eukaryota > Metazoa > Arthropoda > Insecta > Lepidoptera > Crambidae > Mecyna > Mecyna flavalis. Next base: position 6,951,475 of record OX439439.1, read on the forward strand.
GCGACCGTATTATTTATATCAAAAATGTTCCAATAAAATATTCAATTAAATTATACATGAATATTCAAATAAATCAACATTAGCTTCTAACAATACCCATTTATTGAATAGCAATTTATTTGCTTATTTATTGAAATTTGTAACGCAGTTAACATTTTTTAGTAAGCGTATGCCACGTTTTGTAGCAGTGCTTCTCTGTTTTATTGCCTACATGAGAAAGAGATGAATGAGTCGGGGTGCCTAATGCAACTGTTTTTTTATTGGAATGAAAGTCATTGATAGGATTTTTAATGGTTTTAAAAAATGGCGACAATGGCGCGGTGTCGAAGCGACAGCATTATTTATTGTCGATCGTAAATTGTAGCTTAAATTAAATCGCTTCGAATCCCGACCTCCTTTCATTTTCTAATAACAATTTTAATGTTTCCAATAATTTCTATAAATCAATTTAGTAAATGTGCTCTAATTTTTAGTTACCCCAAAATGGCCGTACATTTAAACAGGGTTTGATTCGGCAAGATTCTAAAGATTCTCGGACAGCCTCGTGAACAATGCCCGATTTTCGGCGAAACAAAGGGCACATCCATAAAAATCTCGGCATGCACAAAGGAATACGCGAAGTAAGTAACCACACTCTGAGGTGCCAAAGACAATGATAATTGTTCCACGTGAAATATAGTGTTGCCACTGACAAAAGGGGCATAGAGAAAAAAATTACATTTTTCATTGTAACACTGGGCCATTGAGTACAGGTGGGGCGAACGTGGGGTGGGCGCGGACAATGGACTATATCAATGGACGATACGAATATTTTTTGCGTAAAAAAAATATTAGGTATCTGGAAGTTCTCCATTAATTATTTTTAACGTGACGGACGAGCGGCGTGAAGCGATGGGGATTCGCTTATTAAAAAAACTGTTCTAATGCAAATGTACTTATTTCTTTGATGGATTCTCTGGCAGACAATGTGATTTTTATATTTCAAAACGAATATGTGCCTTTCTTTTTTGAAGTCTTGACGATCATTGTTTTATCGATCGAACTTAGAGCTGAGAAAATTCGCATATTATGCATGCCTGTTTCTGCACTGTGACTTCGCAATAGATATAAAGTCATAATTTAAGACGTTCCCCTTAATTAATCAATTGATCACTACAGTTTTGAACATTAATTTTAACGACCATAATAATTATGCCAGCGCATGCGATTTGCGTTTGAATGCCTTTTGAATAATTTCTATAAGCCGAGAAAGAGTGTTCGAGTGCAAAAACAAGGATAAACTCTACACAGGGTTATCGATCGGCGGTATTTGTTAAAATCGACAGCTGCGCGCGCGCACCCGAGTGTGAACTCGATGATCCTGACAAAAGACGGCTCTGATGAGCTCGATAAATTAACAGTATCTGCGCATTAAATCTGCGCACACAGATTCTGAATCTTATGGATATCATTCGAACGATTTTTTTGTTTCGTTTAACTTTGAGTAGTCTTGCATTTCTGCAGATCACTGTACTTCTGCAGATATTTACAATGTGTTGATTAGGAATTCTAACAAAAGACATTTCTTTATGAATAATTCGTACAATGAGGTTAAAATTTCTACAGATTTATTTCAATATTGGCACGAGGTACACATTGATTCTAACACGTGATTCTTAATGCGTTGCACTAGTTCATTTAACTATAGCAAGAACGGATAATTAACGTAGTTGAAAGGATTTAAATATTTGTTTTAAAAAAGTCTGGTCTGTGTGTACCTACAATATAACAATTATACAAATGAACTTAACTTAAATTGGAAATTATTTTTGATTGGGTTGATCGTCTACAAAGTCCAATTGGAACTTATTCTATATTAGACCAAAGAGGTTCCATGGGCCTACGATGCTTTATTTATTATTCAAAATATTTGTTTTAAATATACATAGAATGGTACTCTTACTACGAGCCAGTAGTCTTAGGACAGATTGTGTCATTATAATTCTTCGATTTAAAAGCCCACAGTGTTCGCATATTGGGGAGTCATTATGAAACAATATTAATTAATTTATAGGCATACGTTTTACAAGTAGGCAATCAACATTTATTCCTAAATACGATTGCTACAATTTAAAGGTGTGTCTATATAAGTAGTTTTCAAACTAGGCAATACTGTTATAAAGTAGATATAAACTTATTATGTAAATGAAGAATTTTACACAATGAATAAAGGTCGTAAGGCCTAACCATTATAAATATTAACAATATTTAGCCTCGTGCCAACTCTTTGTACTTTACAGCACATTGTGTCAAAGTCCATTGTGACACCTCCACTCAAAATTTACAGCCGTCATAAAAATCTTCAGGTCATACACAAAAAGCGTTACAATAGACATATTTTGTTTACTGTAAAAAGATGAAACAATCGCGCTCTTACGTCACGGATTTAAAATAAAAGACGGTCGTCGGCTGAGAGATTATGTCCCTTGAGATAGAAAACCTGGACCGCAATTGTACGAAGACAATGCGCGGCTTCAGGTAGCAGTTCCTATGTAACAAAAATACAAAGAGCACTCGCATTTGCGATAGCAATTAGCGTTCAAATATCGACTTTACTTTCCTCGTCATATGATCCGGTTTGATTTTCGCAAGTGTTAATTTCGGTGACAGTAACGTCAGTTCCGCGAAACGTTATGTGACACAGATTGTCGGCTCGTCTATCGCTCGAGGTTATTGTTCCTGCACAAAGTTTGTATTGTGACTGGTGATAATCCTTAAGCCGAAGTAAAACTAATTCGGTTAAGGAAATCGAGTGAGAAATGAACGCGTCCCGTGTTTAAACGAATTCCGTTGTGTTTGAAATTGACTTATTTTTCGTCTCCTTTAGTTCGGAGAATATTGGCTTTTATCGCGTTAAAATATTTGACGAAGACAATTGCCAACGAAAAGAGTTCAATAGAATATCAATTTTAGAAAAATATAAGCAAGCTTGATACATTTTTATTTACTAACACGTTATGGTGCTTATTTATACTGATTGCTGGAATATTTTAAGATAGATATTACTTACAATATTTAACGCATGCATAAAACAGTGCAATGTTTAGTTATCATTAGATGTTATTGAAATGGTATATGATTCGTAACGTCCAGTTTAAATAGGCACTCATGTTCTTCAAGTAGAAAGCACTGATTCATCACAAATAAAAAAAGGATTTGGATGGACAATGGGTCTTAAGTTTTTAGTTGAATGGAAAAACCCATTTCAAATGGTCAAGTTACATGTATTATTAGGTGCTAATTAGAAAGACAAATAAGGAAATATAAATAATGGTTAATCTTTAGTATTTGTCAATGGTCTCTAAAACAAAGCAAACAGGACGCTACAAGGGACAGATCGAAGAACCAACAGCGAAGGATGACCAAATTCCGCGAAGATATTTGGTTTAGATAACGTTTGCTCAGATGTTAGTTTTACATATCTCCGATGGACGTGCAAACAACGGGCAATAACTGTTCGTATAAATTATAACAGAATATCGATTCTATCTCCTAAACCAGGGTAAAATGAAAACCAACTATTGACGTGACTTCGGCAAACCGAGATAAAATAAATATTTTAGGGTGGGCTCGCCCTAAACAAACACGTTCAGGATTTGCTGACCGTCGATATAGTTTCAATTTAATACGCCGAAATTTCATCACGTCGCAGCCCGTTCCGAAATATACCTTATTATAAATGAACAGAATATTATTTTCCGACGGCAATGGCTGGGGATTTCCGCCGTTAGAGTATTAGGAGGTTCAACGTTATCTAACAAGTTGTTTGTAAATGATTTTTTTCGGCGGCCCGCAAGTAATCTTGACCATTTTCTTAAAAAAATAAGATCAACTTAGATTAGCGATCTAATTTTCTTCTTATCTTACTATATCTAGAAGCGTAAATTTATTTTGTATTGAAGTACCTAATTAATGAAGTTTGCGAGATGGTAAATCATCACTATTTTATTCAATTGATTACAAAGTAGATTAATTTTAATATAATTTCCATCCGTTTAAGAAGCTGAGATGAGATCTAAAATTGTGATAATCTATTGAAATAAATAAATATAACTTATTTTTTTGTTGTTGTGTTAATTTTTATCTTGACATCGTATGTTTATAAGGTAATTTTCATTAGATATAATACCACCCGGCGACACCAGGGCAGACTACAAGTACCTAAAATACAACAATAGAAGAAATAGCCTATTCAAAAACCCATTTTGTTCGTCAAACTTTCATTTTGTACGTTCAAAGTAATTAAGCAGAGAACAATCCTTAAATCTTCAAAACTAAACCAGGCATACTTGACTAACCCCAATCAGATAAATGAGCAGTTACCGTCGAAATAGCTGTTGTGGGGTTCAATTAATACCGACTTTCGTTCCGCACGGCCTATCTCTCTCTCTTATCATCCACGGCAATATTTCTTCATTAACGAGGTGCGCAAGCCTTTCCTTAACATCTGCTAAACAGTTTATGATCGTATTTTTTACAATTACTTTAATATTTAACGCTTTGTCTTCATTACTTTGTTTGGATTTATTACTTACACAGAAATACACTACGCTCTGTATCTTTGTTTCAATACATTAATTTATGTGCTCTTCATTTTTGATTTACTTCTGCATGGAGTTACTGTTCTTTTCTTTTGGTAAGTATTGGCGATTCTACATTCGCACTAGTAAAAGTTCCAGGGTTCACTTCTCCACAAAGGTATGTGTCAGGTTGTTGCTCTCCATGGAATTCTAAGAATTGTCTAAATAGGGGCCTATTCCACCATTGTTAAGTAAATCCTCGATAATTTTGACTGGCATATAGTCTATACGAAAAGTAATTTTGACAGTTAAGCTTCCCTTGTAACTAGTGAAAAAAGCCCTCAAACAAATATTTATTCCATAATCATGTTTGTTTCTCTCTGCACCCACGTTTTGAAGGTAACTTCAGAGAAATGGGCAAAAAACTTCGCGTAGAGTTAATGCATCAAATGTGATTTTTTCTAAATTAAACAGAAGGCATAACAAGACCAAAAGCGATTTATCATATAATTTGACAGCGTTCACCGTTCATAATTTTACGAAAATTGTAAAGAGTATTGTGTTTCATAATTAATGAAGCAAGGTTCTCGGTAACAAAATATTCTCGATCTTAGATTCGGATCGTCATTACTCGCCGCTTTGTGCGACATTCTTTTGCGCCCAGGTGTTCATATAATTACATTGTGTGCTGTTAGAACAGGAGGGAAGATAACAAATGAACGTGGAAGCGACGAGGACGGAACATCGGCCCTTGCGTTGATTGATAACTGTGACAAAAACGTAGCAGATGAAAAATAATAATTATTAGATCTTTTGTTATGAGGTGTATGAACTTGCATAGGGGTGCACTAAACGTTTTGACTGGAGCAAATTAGGCAGTTTAGTATTATTATTTATTTGGACCTGATTGTATTTTTCAGATCATTTGAACGTAAGTCGGATAGAATTTAGTACTCGTATATGTTATAGTTGATTTCACAATTGAAGTTTTTTTTGCCTGTTTGGAAACGTCAGCAGATTCTATCGCCAAACTAAGTAAAGTTTGAGAGGATATGGCAAAAAATATATAATAATATAGTTATAATATCCATGTGTTATTCTAATTACTGTGTTGTGAAAAGATCGCAACCAGTCTGTGTAGAAATTAAATGTAAAGATAAGACACATTTTTATGGATATGGTGTCCAAGTACATTTTTAAGAATGCAGTTTCATTGCTGCATAATTTATCCAGATAACTCAAATTGCAAACAGGCAGCCCTGTTTTAAGTGCATCGCAAGCTGCATTCGCATTCAAGCGGGCCTAGACAATAAGTGCGCGAACGCAGGTAGACACCCATCACAACGTTGTATTAGCGGCTCTATCATGCGATTTTAAACCTTGAGGCTTTAGTTTAATGTTGTCGGGAAGGGAATTTTAATTTGTACAGGTGTACTTACTTTTTTTTAGTTTTCATTAGCTAAGTTCGCGCTTTATGGATCACGATCGGGGAGCTTCGAACGTGTCTTATTGTTTCGTCAAATACATGAGAAATTTTGTCAATAAAGGCAGGGTGGTATGAGTTTTTTGCTTATCGGCGCTTTGTGCCCTTGATGAGTTGCGCTGTTTATTTAAGAGCTAAGGCTTTTGGTGAGTTTGGATAACGTTCGTTCGGTAAAAACACGTGGAAGTACCGTTTGAGAAGTAAAGTTATTTTGAAGGTATATTTTGTCAACCTTGCACAGCACACACTGCTGAACCTAGAATCTTGGATTTTTTTTAGTAGGTAAATTCGTTTTTATAAAAACAAATGGTTTTGAATGTTTTTACTTCCAATGGCGCGGGCTACTATCAATAAAAATAGGTACATCAATTTCTACGATAACTCACCAGAGAAAAAAAATATCTCTAATATTTTTAAATGCGCACGCGGATATTTGTTTTTGTGAATTCTAACCTCAAAAATACGTAGACGGCCATTTGACACGATAAGATATTACAGCGTGTCCATTAAAATTACTGCGAGTAGTTAGCGAAACTACGTGCGAAAACCTAGCATTACTTAAAATATCGAGTTAATTGAAAACTATGTAAAGCAAGCTGACTTCAAAGAAGCAATATTTGAAGTCCTTTGTCGGTATCGTCAAAGCCTGCGTCCGTCCGTTACGGTTTGTTTCACGAATTATTGTTAATTATTGTTACGGAAACCGAACTAGGCTTTTTACATACATTCGTCCCTTTGCGCATAGTTGCAGTGCAATTTACGGATTAAATTAGTGCGGCAAATGCAGCGGAAATATTGGATAGAGTTGCAGACGTATTGTTTTATCTATGGGTAGTAGAATACAACTTTAATGTTGTAAGTATTGGTGAAATTTTAAACCCAAACACTTTCAGTTATTGATTTACCAGGGAAAAAAACAACGAAGTAGACAAATTCATAGTATAAGCGACGGGCGACGAGTATAAAGCATCGACGTTACATAGTAGTAGTAGCTTTGTCATAAATTTAAAAAATGACTTTAATGAATGATGAAACTTGCATAACCTTAATGCCATTGACGGCTGAAAGACAAATTCTGCCATGGTGAAGGGGGCATCACATTCCCCTAATGATGTTTTTTTTTCAATGTAGGTACTATTTGTTCTCGATATACTTTGTAAACGATGATAAGATAAAGCTCGCAAGCCCAACTAAAACCTAATAGCCATTGACCGACTCTGACCATAAAATTGTTGTTATAGGTTTAAGCTAAAGTTATGATAAATTAAAAGATTCAAGGTTACGACTACATATTTATTATTTATATTATCATTATTTGTAAAGTTTTTAAAAAAGATTTCCTAGCCACTATATAAAAAGCATAGGAGAGACCAAGTGGCCTCTAAGTGCCAATAAGTATTGGCACCTATTTCTGCTGCTACGAAAACATCTGGCCTCGACATCTCAGGAATGTAGCCGACTGTACAGGACTTGTTAAATCCTCTCGGTTCGTTACGGCACTATTTGCCGATCTTAATTACCGCCGCCATTCAGCCTCTATCTCCCAACCGATCTTTATAAAATAAATCAATTTAATCTAATTAAAAGCATTACATGTTTTTTGTCCGGCACGAAACAAGACGAGATGTAACGAGATCGAAACGAATAGATTACGAGGTGAGTCTGGACGGGTCACCGATCATATCTCCGAAGATGGTACGTCAAACCGTCTATCCAGTGTCGTGTTCTATAAATTATTTATACAATCTAATTTAATTTAAGTCCCCTGACCTTTGTTGCACTTGGCTATAGGAAAAAAACAGAAATCTTCCACTACCTCATGCAAGTTTCATGACTGTGTTGCTAGGGCCCGTGTTTACATTAGTTCTAGTATAATTTCTTGTTGCAAATGAACGCACCTACGGATGAATAACAAATGCCGCTTCTAGTAGATTCCGATTTGAATTCGTCGATGAATACTTGTAGTGATACGGTATGAATACAATCAGCATTGCTTTAATTTAAAAGTTACATTTTCGAATTACTTTGCCTTTTAAAACGGCCAGTGTTTTTATTCTTATTGAAAATTGTACAATTCTAGTAATATCTAAAGGTGTTTGTTGTTGAATTGCCCGTTTAAGTTACAAATGTTCAATGACTGTAGAACTTTTCTTTTAAATTAACTATGTAGTTCTTTGAAGAAACAAAATAATCTGAATCGTTTAACTAAGCAATGTGCACAAAATTACGACGGCAATATTAAAAATAATTAATACAAATTCTCATAAAATCAAAATGGAAGTATTGGAAATATTTATGAGACTTAAAGCATGCAATATGTATCAGTTGTGGCGTTTCGATGCCGTGTTTACACGTGTAGATCGCAATCACGAGTCAATCTTCGACAACGCTATGTACTATCAGCCACAGGGCCGGGGTACCACCTTAAAATCTATTTTTCTCTGGCAGCGCCCAAAACATGCACTCGCCTTCTTGGTTCTGTCTACCAATAGAATCAAAGAACGCGGAAACAAAAGATTTTTTTAAACAGGCAAAAAGTGAAAACTTTGTGTTCCTCTAACAAAATTGCATCTTTACCATTAAGTTTAGTTGTGATAAAATTTGTTACATGTTGGCTAAAAATAAATTATACCAGAATATCTCTTCGTAACATACAATTAAAATTTTAATTACTATGATATTTTGAGTAATGTTTTTATTAATATCTACTACTTATTTAAGGTGTCAAAAATAATAATAATAAAAAAAAATCAAAAATATTTTTAATAAAAGAAAAGCGGTTTGTATGTATTTGAAAAATAAAGTAATTATGTAAGGTTAATAAGTATGTACTAAGGCTAATTTAATATTTTTTCTTAAACCATCCACTAAATAGTTTAAGGTTTTAAATCTGACGGCAATAAAGTAATTTAACTTAAATATAGTAAGTTTTGCAACAGAAGAAGAGGAAGTAATTGCACTTGCATTATTACAATACTTTAAAATATATTGTTGTCGGGAAGATACCGTGTCGGTAATTCTCTTTTAAGCGTAAACAAAAGCAGTTGTATTATTTTCCCACAATGGGACTTAACCATGTTTAGCAGAACACGTGTTTTAAACAATACAACTTGCGATTTCAACTTATTAACGAAATATTCATGTTCGGGCTTTCTTCAAACACTTGCAACTTTACACATCTTTTGAGCAACATCTGGCACGAACAATAAAGTTGACCTGAACCCCGGATACATCTCCTCTAATTGGTAGGCTAAAATTGTGGGCGGGGCTAGCTATGGTCACTTCGTGCAAACGAAAAATGTTGCAAAGTGGTACCCCGGCCCTGTGGCTGATAGTACCTACGCAAGACGTGTAATATTGGGGCTTAGAGGTTGGGCGACGTTTCGCGGCGTATCGCGCGACTTAATCTCCGAATGCATATAAACTGGCGAGTTAAATATTCTATGTGCAGAGGCGTATTATTTTAGCCGGGATGAGCCGGCCTTGCAGCGGCTCGCCACGCAGTCTACAACAGGCAGTTTACGACCCGCCGCTCGCCACTTTTATTGGCTACCTCACATCGAAGCCTCCTCGCAGCCTCCCATTCACTCCACAAGAAATACACTTTTTTATTGCTCTGTCACTTGGGTAATTTATTGACAATGAACGCACGTGCATTTCTATTAATATTTTATGTCGTAAGTTTTTATGCGGCCGAGTCGGAGGCCCATTGTTGGGATCGGACAGTTTGTTTTATGTCCAGTCTGGATGCCTACTTAATTGTTCGAATTAATCGTGATAGGTCGCGGGCGTTCGCCCCGCTAGCTCATTTCTGGGAGGTCGGATGATATCGCCAAGTACGATTTACATACAACGGTCCCGAAGTCATCATCTGTCAAAATCAAACAACTACGGCCCGGCTTTAAGCCGATGGAATACTGCCTTTAATTGTTCGACGAGGTCGAAATGATATGGAATGACTGGATTCGTTTTTGTGCGTGGTGCATGAGAGAGGAATTGGTAATCGGATCATAAAAGTCTCCTTTCCGGTAATGAAGACGATAAATTACTTTTTGCGTTTTTAATTTTTGCTTCGTTTCGAATTGATAGGTGAGGGGAGGCATTCTCGGCATGGCTGCGGCGAACAATGGAAAGCAACATAGTGGGAAATGAAAGCGTCTGGGCTAATTGCGGGTTTGAATGTTAATCGAACGATCGGGTGGCTGACAGCCGGCCCATAAACCATCGCGCTGTCGCCGTAAAAGTCGTGTGCGGTTTTTCATCGTCTGCGCGCGCTTTCGAAATTATATCCCGAATAATGACAATTCTTTCGCTGCCTGTGAATCTCGCCATGGCCTCAGGTATTATATTTCGTTTAGAAAATATCTCTTCGATATTTGATTACTTACGCGTCAACGTGAGTACACAGCCTAAGGAGACGGTTGAACGCTACCATATTTGTTTAATAGAAAAGTAAAGATTCTACTATCATGCTATCATTGTTTTATTGCAAGCCTTAACTATTAGTTGTAACAGTTCAAATAAGGTGCTATGTTACATCTATTTGCATAGCCATTAAACAAGGTCAGTATTATTTAACAGAAACGTTTGTAAGTTTGTTGCCTACAAAATACAGTCAATAAAGTAATCTTTCATTTTTTCTAAAGAGACGAATGTCTATAGCTTTAATATCCTCGTAACAAACGTCCGCAGAGCAATAACCGAAGGCGGCTCTGGATATTTTGGTTTTTCATTCGGAATGCTTCAATTTCCGACACGGCTCCAAGTGGACAACCGCCAGCCCCCATAAATAAGTTCAGACAAAGCTCTCTCAGCACCGCAGAGTATTCGCCATATAATTAACAGTTACAGCCCGTTATGGGTACTAACTCACGAGCCACATGCTTCCAGAACAATACTCCTGATGTTCGGCACCTAATGCATGCTGCCTTATAGATAACCCTCTCATTCGAAAATCAATCTTAAGATGAACGGCATAAGAGTGAATGAGAGGGCCAGTTGTCGGTTTGTGATATACGGCCGGCGTTGATTGAGCGCCCGCAATACTGTTGCGTCCGCGCATCGGCGCGTGGTTTCGACGTAAATGTCAATAAGAGATTACGTTTTTGCGCCTTTTTAGACGAGGGAGTAGATGCAAGATACTAGTACTCACTTATTAATCAGATGTTCGGTACGACTGGACACTTACCTGTAACAAAAAATAGAGATAAGACAGATTGTTCACGTTAGTTTGTAAATAGGTCAATATGAGATAAATACAAGTTAATATCCAAAAACGTCTAGTATATTCAATGGTGACGTTCATCTTGGGAAAAAAGTTTATGTTATTTAGTTTTTACAATATTCTTTTATCAAATTATAGTCGAGTGGTTAAGCCGCACGGGTCATGTTTTCGATTCCCTCCTAGGGTATGGTTGGGTTTTAGTTTTGACCTGGTATTTTAGCTCCAGAGATAGCTTTAGAAGACAGAACGGGGTTAAGTAAGATTAAATATAATTATGTAGAGAAATAAATTTAGGTTGGCTTTCGCTAATGTATACGAATAGGCTTGTGTAGATATTAATGTGAATAAGATATGATTGAATAGAATTTTTTCACAGTCTGCTTGGCTGGCTTATACTGATTACTTATGGTAGAATAGGCCACAGTAGCTTCTTACTAAGGTAAGCTGTGTGTCTGTCAACTGATCTAACACAAACCAAACTTAACACTTTCGTCAACTAAACATTCATTACAAATGCTTTCAGTAAAAACAAAATAGAATAATTGCCAGTCCAATTACCCTTCTAACTCTAATGCTGGTAAATAGAAAGTGCAAATAAAGAAATAGCAATATAGCTATTACGAGCGACCTGTTTGTTCTGCAAACGTATCGATCAACACTGTTACGTCGACAGAAAATAACTCGTTTCGAACTAATTTGCTAACTAAATTTCCGAGCATGGGAAATGAACAAGTGCCTGTTATTATTCAGTTTGTATTGAAGAACAAACGAATGTTTTATTACCTAACAATCCTAACGTCTAGTTCAAAAGGTAGAATATACTCGTAGTTGACCGTGTTTGCTTTTTGTAAGCTTATTTTTCGGTTAAAACCGATTTAAGAATGCGATTTTCCTTATAATAATCTTGTGTAATTATCTAAAAATTCAATAGCTATATGAAATGTTTTTATATATAAAAAGAGGCTACCGAGCCTGATTGTAAGTGATCACCGCTCATGGATATTTGCAAAAGGCATTGCATATGCGTTGCTCACGTAAGGAATACGCTCTTTTTAAGAAGGTTGCTAAGTCACATCTTATGAGAAATACTGCGGAAGGTAATTCAGTCCAAGGCTTGATTGTACTTGTTAAAAAATGACAATCATCATCAGTAAATTGACGTATGAGTCCAGAGTAGGTATACACGGAGAAATCTTGATGTACCTACCACGTTTGTTTACTCTTTTTTCAGTTTAAATCGGTTTGAGTATAGCCCATACGTCTATTAGCCACATAGTAAGTATACTCCACTTAGCGCTCGAGAGTCGCCGCGTTCCGGCCGACACGTCTCGCGGCGCACGCGCATTCTCCGCTTTTTCAACAGATTCCCGCACGCCCTCTCGCTCCTCTAATTGCACTTAATTTCTGCTTCGTGCTTGTTTAAATACAGCAGAGCATCGTTTAAAATTGCGACGTGAGAAGACAGGCTTAGCCCGTCTTCATTCGGGTGCAAAATGTTATAGGTTATGAAAATTTATAATTATTACCAAATTATTATTTGGGTCAATCAACTTTTAAATGTCGTCAGGTAGAAAATTTGCCATTTTATTTTATAATTTCGTTTTCCCCTTTTTTTTATTTTAGTATACAGAAAAAATATTATTTATTACAATTTGACATAGAGCAGCGCACAGTTGATTTAAATAGAGCACTTTTAACTAAAAATTCTAACGAACCACGTGAAATCTGTCTCCTGGACCACTAACCTAAAATGGTTTTTAAACAATGCAAATATTATTTAAGAATAAAATAACCAGTTTGGTTATAAAATTTATATGATGTATTATAAGTTTACATGTATAAAAAAATCAAATAACGCATAACCTATGAAATATTATTGTTTAATTTGTCCCCAAGACAACTATTGTCTCATACGCAAATCAACTTTTCAATAAAACAGGAAATAATGAAAACTAAGCAACACAATAATATGTATCAATTTATTTTGAATTGTAGTCATTGATCTGTAAAAGCTCCATGAACAAAGTATATTTTATAAAGTAAAACGATATGACTAAGTGTTTTTCATCATAGGGACAATTTAGTTGTCCTATTGACACATTTGGTTGTCCAAAGGAAAAATATATGACAAAGCGTTGAACTTTATAGGAAGGGATTATTAATGAAACAGGTTTCTTAAAGAAAGTATCAAAAGTATTATATTTAGGTATTAAAGGTTATTCCTAAAGCATTAGGATTCTCAATAACGCTAATAAATTTCAAACGTAATCAACATCCTTACAAATTATAGCAGTCTTTTTAATCAATTACATAGTTAACTTTCCTTACATTTATTAACTTAATATCGCAGTCTTCAATAAAAGTCTCATTATGACAAAATAATACTATGCATCACATCTTTATGTGGATCACAATAGGCTAACCTTTTGGTAACTTCCAGTAGCGTTTTCATTATTCGTATCAATGTTTTGTTTTTATGACCTGAAAAGAGTGAGACGATTTTTCACTCTTTCAGCTTTGTCTCTTATACAAGCCACAGGTTCGCCCGTGTGTGGAATATTGCTCTCATCTCTGGGATGGTTCCGCCAAGTACTTATTGGAGGCCCTCGACAAGTTGCAGCGACGTGCTATCTGTATTGTCGGTGATCAAAAGGTGACTAAGACCCTAGAACCTCTTCAGCTACGTAGAGACGTTGCCAGTCTGAGTGTTCTCTACCGTCTCTATAATGGGGAATGTTCTGAAGAGTTATTCCAACTCATTCCGTCCTCTCCTTTCCACTCCCGAACAACACGTGCCGGACTGCGTTGCCATCCGCATACCATCCAGACACTGGTGGCCCGTACCAAGAGGTATAGTTCCTCTTTTTTACCTCGTGCCATTAGGTCATGGAATGCCCTTTCGGATTACGTGTTTCCTTCCTCCTATAATCCTGGGCTTTTAAAGCGGGGCGTGAAGCGGCATCTCAGCAAGGCCTTCAAGGTGAGGGTGACTGGCTCAATGGGTACTATGTTCTATTGAGCCAGTCAACCTTATATTTGGACCTCACATCCACTTACCATCAGGTGGAGTGAGGTAATCCATAATAATAAAAAATGATAGCTTTCCCTTTTCTGTCTCTTCCGTTCAGCCAACTTTTCTGGGTTCGCTTTAAGTCTCTCCCTATACCGTCTTGACTTTTCTTTTTCCGACAATCCCATACTCTAAAAATAAAAACAGTTAGTTAGTTAAAGCAACCCATAAATGTCCCACTGCGGTACACGGGTCTCCCTCTGCTATCTACAGAGCTGAGAGGGTCTAAACCTTAATCCACACGCGCTGGCTCAATGCGGGTTGGTGGATCTGACATGATGCACGTCTATACATTGGTACTGCCTGGAATCGAATCAGGGATCCTCGAATTGAGAGTTCTAAGCTACCAGCGCTTAAAAATATTAACAAAAACCATGAAAAACACTTAAATTTCCTTGTTTAAAATCTTTTAGGAATCCTTTTGCATTATATTTGTCTCCTAGACAACCAAACTGTCCTAGGGACAACCAATTTCGTTGTCCAAGTGACTGGTTGTCCGAGGGACATTTACGCAATTTTGAGCTGCCTACTAAATACTAATGCGTTTTTGTGATTTGCCTCATCGTAAGATTTAAATAAAGATATAATAGAATTTGCTGCATAATAATTTAATACAACATTTCAATTACTTACGTAAATCCGACGGTGGTCCGATGGACTGACAATAAACACACGCACTCCCTCACACAAAACTCGCCCGGCTGACGCCGCGATGGTTGGTGAAATCAAGATGGCGGTAGGTCGTGTCGATCGGCGATGATCGGATTATGTTCAGCTTGTCACCTTGGACGCATCAACGCCATCATGTTTTGAATTTTCAGGTAATTCTCGGTTGTCCGGGTGACTTCAAGATTGTAGGGGACCAAAATTAAATGTACAAAAATCGTATTTTAAGTAAATTAAATAAGTACTCCAATTGTTTTCTTGTTAATTTAGATTCATATAAATAATTGTGAATAATTTATATGAATTGCCTAATAGTGTTTTTTTTCGTTAGACAAAGTTTTGTGATGCACTGTTAGTCGGGGACACTCAGTAATACCGTTTTTATACCCTTTTTGTCATTTGGACAACCAAATATCAACGGATAAATTACAAAAAAATTAATAGCTATTTTAATAATAGGTTTGTTAATGTCAATATTAATGGAAAATACACATTTGCAACAAATATTTTATATAGATATTTTAAAATAGGCCAGGGACAGGGTAATGTTGCCGTCGTACATTTAAAAGTTGATCGACCCATTTGTAGATGACAGCAATAAGGTTACAAACAATAAGTATAATACTAAAATATTAATAGTCCAAATGCGAAATAGGTATATAACAGTACAAAGGTATTAAAATGTTTATAAATTAGTGTAGGTAATTAAGTTTTCTTTTGAAAATTTCAATTAAAATGTAATTCTTTGGATATTATTTATATAACATCACATTTCTTTTCATAATTTCGTTATTTTTGTAATAACAATTTAAGAAATTAATTTATTACACGTTTTCTGTAACTTTAAAAAATGTCGTTTTACCAAAAACAAACCCTTTTAAAAGCGAAAAGGAATGTAGCTTGAATACTACGTAAATAATCGTTTCGTACCGGTTTGTGTTGAGCCGAAGGGTTCGCGATTAATGGTGGGCTCGGCGCAGATAGCTCTGATTGAGAGCTAATTGCCACTCGCTCCTAGAGGCGCAAACCGTGGAGAACAAGGCAGAACATAGCTTTTTTTTACTGTGCAATGGATAAATCTATGGTAAGAATTTGATAGAGAATTGCGATTTTGTTTTCATAAGAATTTTAACGTCATTTTAAGACATTATTTATACAGCGTCATTATTAAAATCAAAAGTTAGCCCAAAAGGAGGCGAAGCTATGTAGAATGGTTTAGCAAGTCATGAAGCGTATATTCCAAATAAGTATACCTATGCTTCATTCATGGTACATACTATAAGTAAGTGGAACACGAGTATCAGTGTCAGTAAACGCTGATGCATGTAATAAGTTAACGAGTGTCTCGTCGCGAACCTCATCAACATAGTAGTAATGAAACCTTAAATCACACCCAATTTAAGCGCAACAAGAAAAAAACATTCAGTACAGAAAGCATGGGAACGACGTAACGAGCTAAACCTATTAAAGAGGCGAAGCGTAGAGAAATATCTCACGATCCTTGCTCATTACAAATTATGGCCGCATTCCTACATCAGACTCTATTAAAGCTGCTAGGAAAACACTCAAAGAGGGACGCAATTAATATGATATAACGTCAGCAAAAACTGACGCTGAATAATGACAAATTACTCTTTACAAAAAGTACGGTCAGCACGGAATCCCATTATCACGGACAACGAGACCGATACTAATAAAATGTAAAAATCTTTCATGGAAATACATAGTTAAATTCTGATTTTTTTTCGTCACGAATCGTCATTAACACGTAACTGTATTACATGGCGCTGATTTGAAGGAGGGAGATAAAAAAGAAACAATCTTGTCACGAGAGTTCATTCCGTTAGCACCGCTGACACGACGTGGCACCTCACAGCAACCTTTGTGCTCTTGTTACCTACGGAACGACCACCCGATAAGAATAGAGACAGGAATTCCACAAGCGCGCGCCGATTCAACTCCTAGGTGAAAATAAAAGAGATTGTTTATAAAGCCAAAGAAGACGACATAACAATGGATGACGGTGATGGACCGAGACACCGCGGTGTCCGACCGCGCATACGATCCAAAATCGAATTTACAGCTGAAGATTTAGAGTTCATTAATTTAAAGACGCCACTAAAACATGTGACTTTAAGAAGATTATTAGGAGAGTGGGGGCGTGATGTTGGAAAAGGACGGGCGCGCGCGAGCGAGAGGGAGGCACGCGAGCGAGGGTCACAGGCGTGATGTCAGGTCAGCCACTTTTGCACCTCGCCATAACAACGCGTCTCAAATTATTATGGACGTTTGATAAGTGTTGGGAGATTGCGGCGTCTTGGTACTTTATGATGTTAATTAAGTGTTTACGCTAGTCGCAGTATTTTACAACGCTGGCCATGTTGACATTGGCGACGGACACTGTACCGTAGTTTTTTTGTTTGATGAAACTTCTATCGCAGCGCCCTTGCACTTTCACCAGAGACGACGACAAAGAGAGCGTTGACATTCAAGTACATGTTTGTAAAAACCCAAGTAAACACGGCACGATTGATAACCAAAGTCTGGTCGATACGAGCCTATCTATCGGTGATGAAATTCATCTCGCCGTTGATAAGATAACATCCAGACGTATTTAGGCTAAGAAACAGCATTCAAATGGCTGTAATAAAACAATATTAGCGTAATAACGATTTATAGCAATAAAATCTGTTATGACGTTGGCCAATAAACTTCCCGAATCTCGTTGCGTTTAAAATAGCCGTAGATTAAGGATGAAAGACTTGTACTGGTTGAATCTATAACGCCAGTCTCTTAATGCGTCTTAATGTGTATTTTACGATTGTTACACAAGACGCGCAGTTTTACATTGGCTTAAGCGATCTCTATCTGGTGTTATTAAATCCTCTGATGTTCCGAAACATCAAATTATGAATGAGGAATAAATCAGTGGGGATGGTCGTAAAATGCTTTATGTTTTGTTCTGACGGCGGTTCGATTACTCTCGCAAATTGCCCCAGATCTGAGCGGACGCAAATTCTTACGAGCGCAATAAGAGATATCCAAATGCTAACGTTAAACCACAGTTTGATTCGGAGTTTAAATTGTTTGGTTGTTGAAGATGTTCGTGTTAAGGCTATTACAGGCATATGGTTCGAATACGGCTTGCAATAAACCTCATCAAATTGGCAACGAATTGATAGAATTGAAATGTTTGGATTGCAAAGCCTAGTGTTTGTTAATAAATACACGGTAATAATCTTCGATATTTTTTTTGCCAGTTTCCAAATGATGTACTCTACCACCGGAACAGAATCACTCTACCACCGGATTCGGAATGTTGTTACGTTATCTAACGAGAAACATGTTATGTTGTCTAATATTTATTCTAGTTCCGAAGTGTAACTTACACCACTTTTCCATAAACCAATCACGGTCATTGAAGGCGTGTCCATTAACAATCAACATGGGAATGAATCAGCCGAAAAGTCCTAATATATTGGAAATTTTGTTAAAACGCACCAAGCGAGATAACACATCAATGCCTTTGATCGGGTATCATAAACGCATTACCACTTAATGAAACATTATGAATGGTTCACATATTTAATGTATGGGGTGCAGTCACGTCGCTGTGATAAATGTTGCCTGGATGACAAGCGGATAGTCCCGGATTCGATTCTCCATTGGCGAGAGTAGAAGGTGATGGAGCTTCTTATGACAGACATTACGTCCACAAACTATAAAAACTATATTTTTTATTGCTAAGGTCTAATGATGATCGACAGACTTTGTTTAATGAAATTTAGCTGTTTTTAACATCATATCAGATGGAAGATAGACACGACCCCCTCATGGTCAGCGATTAGTTCATAAAACTTTACATTTAATTCTTATTTTACTTTTACTATTAGTTTCTTCATTTAGTTGTCTTGATGTTGCAAATTCAATATTTTTATATTAATGGTGAGCAAAATATGTTTTCATTCTTACAATAAAATGTTATAGTTCAAATTCATTAAAAGGTGTGGTGGACTATAAAGTCCATGAACCAAATCTAACGGCTATAAATTAAAGTCTTAAGACTAGCGGAGAACTTACCTCTGATAGCAAACATTAAGGCCCATTAATCCATCAAATGTGACATTTACTTCTTCTTGTATATCAATTACATTTCGTCGCGGTAGACGTGTCCAAAATAACTTTAATGCATACTCGCCTGCTTGAAATTCATCAGATTGATTAAAGCTTCGCATTACCATGTCGAGAGAGAAAAAAACTCAGACTCTGTTCCTTAAAACACACAAACAATCGGACTCTCGGGAAAAAACGTGATCGAAACCTGAACGAACACAATGACAACTGCATGCTGAATCAATCACAAAAAACGGAATCCGAACAAAAACAACAATTAAAGAGGCTCGGCAGGCCAAAGAAATATTTAGAATACATCGACGAACTGTTTCGTTTTAGGCTTTAGGGTTCAGTTAATGGTTTGGAACCACTGGACTTACAAAATTGGATCAAGTTACGAAACCAGTGTAACATTTCAAATGCGTATTTTTACTTATTACTTGTATTTCAAATGCGTATTTTACTTATTACTTGTATCACAGGTCCTGTAGCTCTAAGCACGGACAAAATCAAAAAGTAAAGTAGTAATTCGAATTGAGAAACTGGAATTGGAATTTGCGGCAAGTAGCGCGCAACTAATAGAATTGCCATATAAATTAATACATTCGAATAACTTGTCATTTTTCGATAGTTGTCCGTGCTAGAGAGTCCTGGCTCAAACTATTTTGGCGACTGATAAATAAATTAAGCAAAAGACATTTACAATCTAAATATTACTAGAAGTAAAATAAAGAGTGTTTAAAACTGTCTATCTCACTATGATAGCATCATTACGGAACCCTCTAAACCTGGGCAAGTTCGCACCAGTTCACCCTTTTATTTCTCCAAAAGGCCCTTGTACACGTGTCTCGATGTCGTCTTTATTGGTTTAGCCCAATTAATGGCGTCTAATGTTGTTCCGAGAAAGAACTTCACCATAATAAATAACTAATTTACATTTTTTTTAAAGATTTAGAGGATTTTATGAGGCTAGGTCACGAATACACGAATAGGATATAAATTACGAGACCACTTTTTTTTGGGCATAAAATTTTGGTGTAGACAATGGAAAGAACATTTTTACTTTTTTATCATTCGCATATAGATTTTATAAATGCCAATGATCCATTTAAAGATTGAAGTAGTCTGGTTAAACAAGTAACTTATTTTAATAACTGTTAGATATGAAGATAGAATATGAATATAAAAAAATAACAGCAGATGAGTTAATTTCGGTTGAAGTTCACCGATGTTTATAAGATAAAACTCTTCAATCAGAACTAACGCTGGTAGTCCCAAGTTAATGCCGGATTGAAAAAAGATTTTGATATAAAAATATATTACGTTTTGCAATCAATTAATTAATTATTAAAACAGTGACTATTTAGCGAATTTTCTTATATCATTGATTTTCTTTGAACTTGTTGGTTTTGCAGTGGGATATCGGAAGCAATAGCAGTACCTAGTTAGGTACTTTTGAACTAAAATTGTTACAACTTAACTACCAAGTCGGTGATACAAAATGTAGTGGAATGCGAAAAACTTTGTAGTTCTATTTGAAAGGTTAATCACAGTAGCGCAGAACGATTGAGACTGCGCCTAGCATATTGACAGCACGGTCTATGTGAAATATGAAAGAACCAGCTTCACAACAACCTATGATAAATGTGCTAATGGATATGGCATTTGTAAATAGTTTGTTCAGATGGTAAAAAAATGATTGATCAGTTTAAATGTTAATAATGTACCAAGTATAAGCGCAGTCTCCATCGATTTTTGTAGATGCTCTACTGAAAATTTGCTTCACTTCATTAACTGTTTTGATGATTTAAAAATAAACGGGTACAAGTATTTATATGTTCACTATAATTTGACTTAACCCCACTTCAAGTGATAAAGTAGTTAATTTCTTTTTGTTTCATTTATACGACGTAAGTTTATATACCTATTTAATGATTTAACCAACCTAACTCATTATGACTGAACTGTTATATTGTATAATAATTTTCATGCTAACCGAATTTACTGATATTCTCGTCCGTCCTGTGTTGGCCAACATATTTGTCAAATTTTTCGAACACATCACAGATTTTAAAATCATATTGCAAGGGGAGTAACGAGCTACAAGTATGTAGTACCCATTATTGTGACGATGACTTGGTTTCGATTAAGAAGACTTTGCCTTGCCGTGAGATATTAAATAGACTGGTACTTTATTTCTTCGTTATACCAAGTACCATAGTTATACATAACAATTACTATTGCCAATAACAAAAGCTACACACAACTCCTCAATTCAACCTGTAATATTATGCGCAAAGAAATTAAGCCCATCTGGATTGAAAGATCCAGTTTTCATTTGCAAACCTCGCTGAGTGATTGAGACTGAGGGCGTATTGACAGTGCGCATTCTATGTAAAATATGAAAGAGAGAGACGCTCCCGGACAATAATGTGCGACAAATCGCTTCGTGGATGCGGCGACTGCATTTGCTTTGAGAGCTGGAGGTATTGTGGGGGATTCATTTGCTGGGATTTAATACAAAAGGTTAAGGTTTTATAAAGCCTTGACGTGTAAGATCATGTGTAGAATGTGATCGTTGTCTGTAGAAACAATAAAATATGAACATGAATTTTCGTGTTTTTTTCTTAGTTAGTTTGAAATAACAAGAAGTAGGTACAGAACAAATTTTACTGAATTTAAAAAAAAACCTTTTTTAACAAAGCTGCTATTTTTAAAATGGCATTAATATTTCTTACACAATCATGAGTAACAAATAATATTACTTTTAAAAAGAGCTTAAACCCCTTTTCTTTTCGCGATGAATGCCACCTCCAAAAATCACATATTCCTAACTCTCCCGCACCGGTCATTCCGCACATATAAAGCCCGCGACCGGTGCCTACATACTGATTGAATTATGGTTGCACTATACCTGATTAATGCGACATCGGCCGCTGACGTACTATTGTCTGGACGAATCTGCATCGCCGTAAACGAGAAAAAGGAAAGGAATGTGTGTAAGTATCAGTATTTGTCTGGGTATGGATTTGTTGTGTGGACAGCGAGGAGATATTGTACGGTAATAGGCGCTTGTCCGGTACATTTTTATTATGACTAGTTGCATGAACATTGCGGGTTGTGTGAAAATATAACGTTTTGTGACGTTATTTTTTTATTTGTTATTTGTGTCTAAGTAAGTTTATTTGATGTTGAGAATTTTTTTATTGTTTATCTGTCCGTTTAATTTTAAGTCCTATTTGCGCTTTGAAGTTTGCGTGACCATTTTTCTTGTATAATTTACAGATTTAAGTAAGTAAATAAATTATAACTTACAAAAAATTTACCAAAGGTATCCGATTATCTTATGTGAAGAAAGATGTCCATATAGGTAAAGTGGTTTTGTCGAGTAAAAGTATTTGTAACTAGACCAGCTACAAAAACATCGATATTAAATGAAACAATAATCTCTCAATAACAATAACAAGCGTATCAAAACTCCTTAAATAAAATACATATAATCGGCCGAATCAATAGAGGACGACGCAAAATTCGCCGGACCTTTTCCTTAAACAAACAAAAATAAATGAAAATTCAAAGGCCAAAATATAAAACGATAAGAGGATTAGGTGGAACGGAGATGACATTGGAAATTAAGGCTGTTTTCTTTTGTAATTTTCTCCCTTCGCGCCCCCCGGTGGGGCGGGAGTGCGTTAAAAATGTATGTCGTTCCCCTCAGCCTTCGGTCAGATGCCCGAATAATTTCAGCACATGTCTACTTGTACAGTTTATGGTCTAAAGACATGATGCGAGATCCAATTTGCGATACTTAGATTTGAGGCGGAGTTTGCAATTTTCTAGATTACCTATCTCTATTGGCTTATCGTCACGAGAACAGCGAAGGTAGCATTGCAGACGAATCAAGATATTATACTCTTTGTAATTTTTTAGAAAATGCAAGCCTGCATTTAATTTGAAAATTGAATTTGTTAAACTTGTAAATCATTCGTAATAGGACCAAACAATTTATATTTTGGTTATTAAATTATTACGCGCAGGATATTCACTCGCTGTTTGTGGACTTCAGGAAGGCATATGACAGTATAGATCGGGACGCCCTGTATACCATCCTTAGAAATTTTAACCTCCCCAAGAAATTGGTCGATATAATCGAGATCGCTACGAGGAAAAGTAAATTAAAGGTACGCGTCGAAGGGGATCTTACGGAGGAATTCGATGTTGTAACTGGTTTAAAACAGGGCGTTGCTTTATCGCCTATGCTTTTTAATTTGGTCTTGGAATATGTTCTGCGAAAAGTTCTGCAACTAGATGTGGGACTTCGACTAAATGGAAGGCATACGGTGGTTGGCTACGCTGATGACCTAGCCCTGCTTGGAGAGAACAGTGACGAAGTGAAGAAATCCGTAAGACTCTTGGAGTTAGAGGCGCTCAAAGTTGGCTTAAGCATAAACCACGAGAAGACGGAATATCTCCATATGAAGCGATACAAGAACATTCGCATTAAACGTAAAGATCTTCATGTTGGAAGTAAAGTCTTCAAAGGGGTGGCCAAGTTCAGATACCTAGGGTGTACCATTACTGATACCAACTCTCGGGAAGAAGAAATAGAGATCCGTGTTCAGAATGCCCTGCGATGTAGTGCCGCTCTACACAAGGTATTAGTGTCCAAGCTTTTAAGCAGACACACAAAGATCCGTGTCTATAAAACTGTTATACGGCCTATATTAATGTACGGTTGCGAAACTTGGACACTGACGCTGAAAGAGGAGGACAGGCTTCTGATCACCGAAAGAAAGATCCTAAGAAAGATTCTGGGGCTGGTGCCAAGGCCCGATGGTAGTATGAGGGTGCTAAAAAATGCCGAGATTGAAGAACTCGTGGCTGAGCCTAACATCATTGGGGAGATTAAATCACACAGACTCCGGTGGCTTGGTCACGTCGAAAGAATGGGAGAAGATCGCAGCGTCAAGAGAGCCTATCTGGGCCGGCCGACGGGCCGTCGGCCGGTTGGCCGCCCTAGGTATCGCTGGAGCGATGTTGTGGAGGCTGATCTTCGCGAGTTGCAAGCTGGAGACTGGCGTGCAAGAACACAAGATCGTGAGGACTGGCGAATTCTTGTATCGGAGGCCAAGACACATTTTGGGTCGCTGAGCCATCGGAGTAAGTAAGTAAGTTAATAAATTATTATGAATTATTTATTATTATATTAATCATAAATAAAAAAACAAAATACAAAAAATATAATTGCGATTTGATTACGATACAGAAGTACGATGTGTTTGATGCCATTTGGCATGAGTTTTTAAAAAAAAGTAATATTTTTGAATTTTGAATTCCAAAAATTTTAATAGTCTGACTCATCGAGACGCGACTGCCAAATACCGAATTTAATGTTTTTTATAATTTTCTTTTTGAAGGTAATCTTACATTTACCTAAATACCAACTCCACTTTGACCAAATGTGCAAATGGTAAGTAGTAAATAATATGTTTCGATATTAATTTCATGTAAAAACATTTAAACGACTGAATGTGATTGCAATCCTTGGCCAGTTCAACTTTTTCCCTCATCGAAGAGATCTTAAATCCTAGCAACAACAATGAGCGTCGAATTGGCAGATATCACGTCCGCGCGCCGACTCACCGCCAAATCGGTCGATATGCCGTTTTTCTCGTCGATTATTTCAGGCAGCCTTTAATGTTTTTATTTAACGCCTTCGTATCGCCGGTGTCGGCTTTCGTCACCAGCCTAATTTATGGCGGGACAGCGCGTTCGCCGAGCGTGTTTTTGACGCCGCAAAAACGCCGGGCCGGGCGAAACTCGCGCGATCCGACCGCTGGTTTTTGTTCGCGTATCACTTTAATTACGCTGTAGGAATGCAGCCGATTCAGCGAATAGGTTCTTAAGTGCAAGGGACGGGGTACTTTGAGGTATTGTCTTCAAGCCTCTTTTTGATAGGCGCAAGAACTTATAACATTGACGGGAGAGGGTCTTCATCTTCTATTGTTTGAACGATCTGGCTAATCGGTTGTCACAATTTCCAAAGTTGTCTGAATAATATTTGAAAAAGCATGTGGTTTTGTCATCTAGCGGAAGCAATAGAGACCAACGGCTAAACATGCAAATCTCGTGGAAGTATACGAAACCCGTCGAGCAAGTGGTCAGTTTTACTACAGTTATAAGCTACAGTAATCAAGTTATTTATAAACAATTTCTACATTAACACGCGTCTTGTCCCCTGGCCTAAGTAGGAGCAGAGCCCTGAAGGTCTTTTCGGATATTTATGACATAGTGGCCAATACAGTAATTACTCGTAAGTGGTGTTCATAGCTCGTTTATTGCCCGCAAGAAGTTGATTGCCGAATTAACTCGACTATTTTTAACGCTGCTTTTGGAGCTTCTGAATGGAAATACAACACTATAAAATCGTTTATAGAATAGTTTGCTTGGTGCATTCAAACATGTTCCGTGTGATTTTGAGATGTGCTGCAGTTTTACGTTCGTGGATTTATCAACGCAAAGAATGTATTAAGTCCCTCTCTGAGTACAGAAGTCAGTTAAACTTAACATTATTTTTCAAAAACAAAAGTAATTGAACTTAACCCGCGAACACCATTATCTACACGTAATTTGCATACGTAATGTTACGACGATGCCCGGCAACGGAGCTTGCACGCGAAAACGGACCTCACTCCTCTTCGCAATAAGGTTCATTCTCGCGCGCGCCCGCCTGCTTGTTTACCTGTGCGCGGCCGCCTGTTTTTTACCTGCGCGCGATTGTTTTCATGAAAAGAACGGTCCTGTTCAAACGCGTGTCCTCGCGCCAGTTCGAGAGGCTTCACGAATCATCCACGAAATACTAGAGGGCCCGCGCCGGGTATAAATAGAGAGTGAGCGACGCTGCGAGCAGTATTCATTCTTCGGAAAGCGATCAGTGCGAACTATCCTGCGACGTTTGAAGTGAACAGCGTTTACCAGTGTTTGTTTTAAGTTGTCTACGTAAAGTGTGAAGTGTAATTGTGTTAAAGTGGTGTATTTCAGTTGAGTGGTTTTAAATAAATAATTGTCTTTTCGTAACCGGCATTTAATTTGAATTGACGTACCCCGTACCCGCAACATTGGTGTCAGAAGCGGAATTCAAGATGCCACGAGAAGACAGCGAGGGACGCGTGACGAGGAGCCAAACTGCGTCTTCGCAAGGAGATGAAGCCGCAAGTACTTCGTCAACGGGTTCAGTAGCAGCACAACCACCGGCTGTGGACTTTAACACCCTGGTAATTTTGATAAAAGAACAAGCTCGCCGTCAAGAGGCGCAGCTAGCTCAACTACGAGAGGACCAGGCCCGTGGTCAGGATGAGTTAGCGAAGACTTTGTTGGGGGCTATTGAGAAAAAGCAGGCGGCGATGGAAAAGCAAATTGTTGCTGTATCGGACTTGGTAGGGCACATCAAGGAGGACGTACTTCAGGTGAAGACACAGCAAACCCAACACGAAGAGCGATTGACCCAGGTTGATGCAACGCTAGAGAAACACGATATGACGTTGCAGCGACTGCATAATAAAATTCTGAAGGTTGAATCGCAAGGTGGTGCCGTACTTTCAGCACATATTGGGTCTCCTAGGATTGAAGTACCCCACTTTGACGGAACAACATCATGGGCAGCATTTTGGTACCAGTTCGAGACGGTGGCCAAAGGAAAGGGCTGGAGCGACGAAGAATCGATGATGGCGCTTACTCTAGCTCTACGTGGTGATGCCCTGCTGACGTTAGAAAACCTGCCTCCGGAAAGTAGGACCTTGGATGCTCTCCATAAAGCACTAGAAAGCAGGTACAGCGACAAACATCTTGAACACGCGTACAGAGCACAGCTCCGTGACCGCATGCAGAAATCGAGTGAAAGTCTGCAACAATGGGCCATAGAAATTGAAAGACTAGTTCGTCGTGCCTATGTCTCATGCCCAACGTTGGTAGAAGCAACCATCCTGCAAGCGTTCATCGATGGAATCAAGGACTCGGAGATCAGAGCAGCAGTTAGGCTGGGACATCATAAGACCTTGCAAGAAGCTTTGGCCCATGCCTTGGAGGTAGAAGCTGTACGCCAGGACCCTAGAACGCATAGACTACGGGAAATGGTGGTAAAGGAAAAACCATCGTTGGGTCCAATGTGTTATGGCTGCGGAGAGAGGGGCCACATCCGGATTAGTTGCCCCAAAAGAAGATTGCCGCACAGAACGACAGTAGCGTCCTCAACCCAAGTGGACGCTGAAGAGCTGTCGTTAAACTAAATGGAGCCAGGGCCGCGGGGCAGGCGCTGGCTGGTCAACATCAAGCCCCTACTATCACTGTATCACAGATGGGAAATGGAAACAACCTTTCAGTGGAAGGACAGCTGAACAGCAAAACATGTATCTTTACAATAGACACCGGTGCTTCAAGAACCATAGTGCGCCCGGAGTTACTGAAGAGAACTGTCATGTGGGGACGCAGACCTCTACCCATCCAGCTGCAAACAGCAACAGGCCAGCCAGTAACTGTCCTCGGTGAGACAGTGGTGAAAATAACAATTGGAGACCAGACCTTCGACTACAGGGTGCTAATAGCAAATATCACGGATGAATGCATCATCGGATTGGACTTTTTGAGAGACCAGAAATGTGTAGTAGACGTCTCTAAGGGAGTACTAAGTTTTCCGGAGCAAGAAGTATTCCTAGAGGGAGGATCATCGTGTGCAGTCTACTGCCTGAAAAATACAACATTACCGCCGAGGTCTGAAACTTTAGTACAAGTTAGATTCCCTCCTAATGTGTGTAAAGGACGTAGTGTAGTAATAGAAAACTGCGTCGATCATCCAAGTTGGATTACGGCAAGAACGTTGGCAATGACCAGAGAAGGAGTGAAAGTGCGGATAATAAATCTTAGTGGAAATGAAGTACAGTTACGAAGAAACTGCGTGATCGGTCGGTGTGAAACGGGTTATTCTATAAGAAAGCTGAAAGGAACTCGGGAGCCAGAATCCTGTCAACGAGATGACGTCATGCAGCTTCTAGAAGATTGTAAGGATAAGTTATCTGCACAGGAACTTCAACAAGCTAAGAGGTTGTTACACGATTACAGTGACATCTTTGCAAAGGGTGACCACGATTTAGGAAGAACAGGCCTTGTTAAACACCGCATACGCACGGGAGAAACGCAACCAATCAAGCAGACTCCTAGGCGCCTTCCGTTTGCCAAGGAAAAGGAAGTAGCAGAGATGATTGCCGAGATGCACAAGAACCGCATCATAGAACCTTCGACGAGCCCGTGGTCATCGCCTGTAGTCCTAGTTAAGAAAAAGGATGGCAGCACTAGATTTTGCGTTGACTACAGGATGTTAAATAATGTAACAAAGAAGGACAGTTACCCTTTGCCACGAATTGACGACACATTGGATATGCTGAGCGGTATGAAGTGGTTCTCAACAGTTGATCTAAAAAGTGGTTACTGGCAAGTGGACATCCATCCAGAAGACAAAGAAAAGACGGCATTTACCACTGGAACTGGAAATGGGCTGTGGCAGTTCAACGTTATGCCCTTTGGACTTTGTAATGCTCCGGCGACCTTTGAGCGGCTAATGGAGAGGGTTTTGGTTGGACTGCTGGGGGACGCATGTCTTGTTTACCTGGATGACATCATCGTCATGGGACGAAATTTCGCAGAACACCTAAGAAATCTGGGGAAGGTGTTCACCAGGATTCGAGAAGCAAATTTAAAGCTCAGTCCGAAGAAGTGCGCATTCTTTAAGGAAGAAGTAGCCTATTTAGGACACATCATCTCGGCGAAGGGTGTGAGGACCGATCCAGAGAAGATCAAAGCTGTCCAAGAATGGCCTACACCAACAAACAAGACGGATGTTAGATCCTTTTTGGGTTTGTGCGCATATTATCGGCGCTTTGTCAAGAACTTCTCCGACATCGCCAAGCCACTTCATCGACTTACGGAAGACAAACGAGTATTTGCCTGGGACTTGGAATGTGAACAAGCTTTCAATAAACTGAAGGGACACCTTTGCACCAGTCCCATACTTGGATACCCGAACAGAGAAGGAAGATTCATCGTGGACACCGATGCAAGCAATACTGGAATTGGTGGAGTTTTATCACAAGAGCAAGGTGACCGTGAAGTCGTTATCGCCTATTTCAGCAAGTCGCTTTCAAAGCCAGAGAGGAACTACTGCGTGACTCGTAAGGAACTGTTGGCAGTAGTGAAAACTCTACAACATTTTAGCAAGTACCTCATCGGCAGACAGTTCACCTTACGGACGGATCATGCAGCATTAAAATGGCTTTTGCAGTTCAAGAACCCAGAAGGACAAGTTGCAAGATGGTTAGAGCAACTACAGGAGTACAACTTCGTGGTGGAACATCGAAGCGGCAGAACGCATTTGAATGCGGACGCCCTTTCAAGAAGACCTTGCCCTGAGTCTTGTAGTCACTGCTCTAAGACAGAAACCAAAGACAAAGTCCGGATTATAACCACCCAGGGCCTTGACCATGAATGGAGTGAGGACGCTATTGGAAAAGCTCAAAAGGAGGACATCGACCTGAAGAAAATCTTTGAATGGAAAGAAAAAGACCAAAGGCCTTCTTGGAGTGATGTATCGTCGTTTAGTCCCACTACAAAAAGCTACTGGGCACAGTGGGACAGTCTAGTAATTAAAGACGGAGTTCTGTTTAGAAAATGGGAAACGCCAAGAGGGGACCAAAGCAATTTACAGCTAGTTGTGCCCCGAAAACAAGTGGCGCCCTTACTGAGATATATACACGATGGGGTATCTGGAGGACATTTAGGCGTGAAGAAAACCCTGGAGAAGCTGAGACAACGGTTCTACTGGATACACTGTCGAGAGGACGTTGAAGACTGGTGCAGGAAATGTACGACGTGTGCATCAGTTAAGGGCCCACAAACCAGGAATAGAGGAAAACTCAAGCTGTACAATGTCGGCGCCCCGTGGGAAAGAATCGCAGTCGATGTTGCTGGACCTTTTCCAGAATCTGAGGAGGGAAATAAATACATCATTGTGGTTCAAGATTATTTCAGTAAATGGCCTGAAGTTTTCGCGACGCCTAATCAAGAAGCTAAGACGGTTGCGAAGAAGTTAGTTCAGGAAGTGATCTGCCGGTTTGGTGTACCCCTCGAGATACATTCAGACCAAGGAAGAAACTTCGAGTCCGCATTATTCCAAGAGGTTTGTCAACTACTTGGTATGCACAAGACTCGTACTACCCCAGCACATCCACAATCTGATGGCATGGTCGAGAGATTCAACCAAACGCTTGAAAATCACTTGGCTAAAGTTGTCGATGAACATCAACGAGACTGGGATCAGTACATACCTCTTTTTCTGCTGTCCTATCGATCTGCCGTACACGATAGTACTAGTGCCACCCCCGCAATGGTGAACTTTGGCAGAGAAATGCGACTTCCAGTGGATGCCCTGACTGGTACACCACCCGAAGCTCCGAAACCTGTCACAGATTATGTGGCTGACCTCCAGAAACGATTGGACGAGATTCATGCCTTCGTTAGAGACTGTAGTCTGAAATCCAGCGAACGAATGAAGACTCGCTACGATCGTAAAGCAAACACTACCGGCTTTGAAGAAGGGGCACTGGTTTGGTTACACAACCCACTCCGGAAGAAAGGGAAGTCACCAAAGTTCCAGCCAAGATGGGAAGGACCCTACAAGATCATCACAAGGCTGAATGACCTCACCTATCGGGTCAAGCAAGGAACAAGGGGCAAACCTAAGATTGTGCACATTGATCGGTTGGCACGCTACTACGGATCAAATAATGCTCGGGACGAGCATGACTAAGAGGGGGGTAATGTTACGACGATGCCCGGCAACGGAGCTTGCACGCGAAAACGGACCTCACTCCTCTTCGCAATAAGGTTCATTCTCGCGCGCGCCCGCCTGCTTGTTTACCTGTGCGCGGCCGCCTGTTTTTTACCTGCGCGCGATTGTTTTCATGAAAAGAACGGTCCTGTTCAAACGCGTGTCCTCGCGCCAGTTCGAGAGGCTTCACGAATCATCCACGAAATACTAGAGGGCCCGCGCCGGGTATAAATAGAGAGTGAGCGACGCTGCGAGCAGTATTCATTCTTCGGAAAGCGATCAGTGCGAACTATCCTGCGACGTTTGAAGTGAACAGCGTTTACCAGTGTTTGTTTTAAGTTGTCTACGTAAAGTGTGAAGTGTAATTGTGTTAAAGTGGTGTATTTCAGTTGAGTGGTTTTAAATAAATAATTGTCTTTTCGTAACCGGCATTTAATTTGAATTGACGTACCCCGTACCCGCAACAGTAATATAAAAATCATTGAATAAAAATTATTTACTTTTCATCAAACTGTAATATCGGTATCAGTGACCATGTAAAAAACATGATATTCGTACCCATCTAGGAAACAAAACCACGTGTTTTGTCAATTCCATTTCCCAAGAGGCTCAGACCCGCTTCATGGCAACATTCCCCTATAAACCCGCCCGTAAACGTGACGACCGAAAGCGGTACGGTTAGCACAGTCGCGGAATTAGTATTCGAAAATGCAATTTCGGTGCAAACCGTACATAGGGCGGTCCGAACGGGTGGCTGAGTACATATCCATCTTGTTAGGTATGCGCCCGGATGCGCTAGCTTCGGCAAACACAATAAGAGCCTTCTTGCCTTCGCCCCCTAACCCCACCGGGGAGAGAGTCCCCCGCTCTTATGGAAAACTTATTAGACCGGGGCCCGCCGGGGAATCCTTTTTCCAACGGTAAATATTTGAGGGAGAAATTAAAATTTGACAGCGGACGTTCTCCGAGTTGCGAAGGACGTCTATTCTATATGCTCGTACGTGATACTTCAGGCGTAAAATGAAATTTAGATTGAGTTTGGACAGTCTAGCCTCGTATAGCCTCTTTGTAAAGGCAAATGGAGACGCGCCGTTGTAAATAAGCGCTCCCTGTAAATATGTGATAAACAAAATAGATACATGCCCAGTGTACGCCCACTTGAGGTTGGCTAGTAACGTGCGCTGAAATTGAATGTGATTCGTGCTTTTACATAATCGTCGGAACTTTATATTTCACTTAATCTTGGAATGCTATTAGATTCAAGGCAGCTTGTTCGTTAAACATTCATATGGCTATACATTCATATGGCAACAAACATAATGGCGATCGATGATGCGATGATTGTTGTTTTACTTTGTTTGTGGCTAGATCCTTGAGGCTTGCCAACTATTGTTTCTGTGAAATGCATATTAATCAAAAAGATATCACTTTTTAAGCCAGTTTCAATTTCCGATTATGAAATTTCGTATCGAAAATCAATCAAAGTACCAAACCTTTTCTGAAACCCACTTTGCAGTAGCAGCTTGACGAAGACAAATTTCACACTTATTACCTACCGCACAAGTCTCATTATTGCATTCCACCAGGGATCGACCCGCCTAATATGTGATTCATATTCATACATATCTTATATATGGCATATTCTTTATTACTCGGATTTCAATTGCGATTTCGTTAGAAGTTTTAATGCGTACTCGGCTCGACAAAAGTCCCAATTTTAGTTGTAAAGACGGGCAAAATTGTGGAGAAGTCTCAAGGACCGCGCGTGCATTTGTGATGAGAGGCATAACTCATAGCAAACGAGGTGCCTGTGGGGTGTTCCTATACACCTATTTACATGTGTAGGTAGCTAAATTAATGTCGATTTTATATTTTATTAGATCCAGTGCCGACTTTGGTAGATTCGTAGCAAATTTGCTTTGCTAAAACCACAAACAACACAAGTCGGTCTCGTTTACCGAGAGTTGCGAATAGAAGACTGGCTTATATCGCATTTGGTAGTGTCACAAACCATTACGCCAGGGGTTGTGGGTTCGAATCCCACGAGGACGAACATTTGTACGATGAAAATATAAATTAATACGTTTGATTTTTTTTTATACTAGGCCAGTTGGCAGATAGGCACGCAGACCACTTGATGGTAAGCAGCCACGGCGGCCTATTCCATTGAGGGACGCTTCACCTGGAAACGCCCCTCAATGTGCTGCCAGACTGTAGACTCATCTGATCTTCGAGCCTCAGCTTTCAAGTGTACTGGCTCCCACATTAATATTGCCGGAACACAGCCAGAGCTGTTATGGCGGCAGATTTCACCTGTGGGGGTGGTAGCTAGCCAGTCGGACTCTGAAAAAGCCCTACCACCAACCTGACCCAAGGCGGGAATCGAACCCACGACCTCCGTGTTTTTATACCCGAGCGGCTTAGCCACTGTTCCACGGAGGCGGTCCAAAATTATTACCAATATTAACGTTATAAATTATATTGTATGTGACTTCTGTTAGAAGGCAGACACACAGGTATCTATTTAGCGTCCATTGCAGCCTATTCATTGACGGATACTTCATCAAGAAGCATTGCTCTGCCAAACTGTGTAGGCTTCTTTGATCTTCAAGCACAGATATTAAGTGTACACACGCTCCCACATTACTTTAAGTAATATCATTTTACAATTTTTAATAATCCATACGGTTTTAAAGTAAAATTTAATTGTCTTCTATTAAGACAAGCACGTGGCAAGAAGTGCAAAGCTAATCATTGTTCCGAACAAAAATAACTTGCCACTTTGTACATACCCAAAAAATGTAATTATAGAATAGTAAGTACTTCCACCTAAGCCATTTTCCCCAAACAAACAAAGTACGGGAGAAGAGAGCAACAAACAATAATTCACACGTAAAACCAATGTAGTGAAAAATGAGAAAGCTACTGAACGTGGGCCGCATTCGTAACACCCCCCACCACCCCCACTTTTGTAACAAATGAGCACATTTGCCTCCACGTACATATACTATTATGTTATATGTAACGTCCCCGTGTGCTACTTAGAATTTGAGCATTTATGCTCAGATAGACGTACCTATTTTAACATGGCTTTGTCTGTCAGGATTATTTTGGGGTTCCAGGATAAGGATGAAGGTAGTTCTGTGAATAAGAGGGTGCCTTTCTAAGAAGTGTGCATAAAAATCAGGTTACATATCTAAGTACCTTGGGCACGAGAGGTATTGCTTCAATCAATCATGATGGGAAAAATTGAGGGTAGGTGACGCGTTGGAAGGAAGAAAAAGTCGTAGGAAACATCAGGGAATGGACTGGAATCACATCCTATGATCAGTTGTTTCGGCTCGTAGTGAGAGGAGTTCGGAAAGCTGGCGGCCAACCTTCAGAACTAAAGAGGCACCTTACAAGAAGATATCTGAATTGTTAAAAATCAGGACGGATATTACTACTTGCACCAAGAATTGAGGCATCATTTGGCAACATGGAACATTTTGTCTCTATCTAATCGGGGTACGCTTGGACCGTAATTCGAGATTTCGAAAGTTTACATTACACTGTCGTGATTTCCGACATATCTCGGTAACCCTTGGTAGGAACCAGACTAATTACTTTTTGATTATACAGCTAGTGTTGTCAAAATGTGTAGGTTTCTTAATGTTTTTCGTAATTGCCGAATTATTTGAGAAGCTGTCATTCAACCGATGCATACAGTAAAAGAATAAAACCAAAGAGCTACTGCAGAGGCTTCTGTTCTTAAAACCGAAAGTATGGTTTAAGAGACGCGTAACCTTATTTAATTAACAATTTGGAACGAATTTTCGAACAAATACGAGTATCTAAAATGGTTCCTTCTATCATTAGATGCCGAACGAATTAGGTATAAAAACCTACACATACTAATGTATTGTGTAAGTATTATATTCTGCTAATCGGTAAGTATCTTAAATACGACACAGTTGCCGAGTTGTGGATTATACCAGGTTCCATATTACCAGTAATAGAAGTACTTTCGCAGTAATTACGGAACATAATATATGGCACGATAATGAAATTGAACTGGGAAAAATATCCACACGCACGCACGTTGCTAAGCAACGACATTTAGAACTCGCATTACCTACTGTAATAGGTCTAATCTATCGGTATAATTTAATATCATAATGGCTTTTTATAATATGTAGCAGAATTTAAATGCAGAAAGTTTAGCATGCTAAGTAAAGAGAACTCAAACTGCCGAACGATCAATCTGTTTTCAGTTAGAAGCTAAATCTATTCTTCTTTGCATGGTGTATGTATACGATCTTATGGTGTCTCTTTACTCCCTGGTAAGGGAAATCAAGATCACATGTAACTAGAACCAGGTAATTACCTCTTCAGGCAGGGACTTACTAATTCATTCATTAACTTTCTACAGTTAAAAAAATCCCCATTTCTACACAACCAAAGCCAAACCAGTTTTTTTGTCTCTTCTTATTAATTCCAGAAGTTCAATCAGACATTATGCTTTAATTTTTTAAGACGCCTGTGATGGTGAACGAGATATTTGATTATAAAGCAGCTTATACACAACCATAGTCTCAACAAAACCCAGCGTCTTAACATAAAGGTAGGAACACACGCGTGGTCCCGCATTAAGGGGTAATGTTGTGGCAGTAATTAAAGGCCGGGGTGAGGGCGCGGAGGCTGCGGCTGGGCGTGGCCGGCGCATGCGTGCTTCCGTTTAATTACGGAACAAGAGCTCATCGACGCCTTGTCTAATGAGTGGCGTATGAGAACGCCCATGCGCTCGGCCCACCTAGGAGAGGGCGGGTTCGAGATTCGGATGTTTTGTTTCACTAATTAGTCGGACGTGTGTTACGAGCCTTTTTTTAAGGTATTTGCACATGCACAGTAACATTATGACCTGACGGAGGCATTTGTTCCTGCTAGTGCTAAGTTTGCTTAGTTTGAACAACTTAAGTATCAGGTCAGTGGCCTAATAGGTATGTGTTTTAGAGAGGAGGGGAGAAAAGTTAACTGTGTTTATTAATTAACTAAACACGTTTTGATTTGAGGCGCTCGTGGCGAGGCGCTCGTGGCGCAGCTGTGACAGTGGTTCGTTAGCGATAACGAAAGTCAAGCTACCTACGCCGCGGTCGGTTAATGGATGGGTGACCATTCTGACCATATTTAGTGACATTAATTTCGAGCGTCTCCGTGCTTCGGAAGGCACGTTAAGCTGTTGGTCCCGGCTGATATTTACTATAAGGCGCTCGTGGCGCAGCTGTGACAGTGGTTCGTTAGCGATAACGAAAGTCAAGCTACCTACGCCGCGGTCGGTTAATGGATGGGTGACCATTCTGACCATATTTAGTGACATTAATTTCGAGCGTCTCCGTGCTTCGGAAGGCACGTTAAGCTGTTGGTCCCGGCTGATATTTACTATAATGTAAATATTAGTCGTCAAGCCTAGTCAGAGGCCATTTGGCGGCTTGATAACATCTGACATTAAGGTTGGTCACTTGCCTTACGCACCCCTCCACCAACCCGCACTAGGCCAGCGTGGTGGAGTATGGCCCACACTATCTCACAATTGAGATAAGGCCTGTGTCCCAGCAGTGGGAACGTATATAGGCTGATGATGATGATGATGATGTTTTGATTTTAAATGCACAAAAGTAAAGTAAGCAAAGATAATGTAGCACGTCATTACTTTGCACAAAAGCTTGGTTATAAGTGTAGTATAGCACTATACTACACTTATAATCAAGCTTAAAGATCAGAGAAACCAACAGGTTGCTATAGCACATTGAGCGATGATCCCTGATTAAGTATCCCGAAATGGAATAGGCCGCAATGACCACTTATCATCATCAGATGGGCAGCGTGCCTGCCTGCCTGAAATGAAAAAAATAAACCAGTAATAGATTTATATTATGCAAACTGATAATAAGATCAAATAAGTATTAGTTGCCATACAAATGTGACCTTTCAAACAAGCCAAAATGAAAAAGTCCGCTATCTCAAGATATAATAGATATCCGAGCCAAGTGACAACGTACAGATAAACTTGATGAACATCATTTCAGTGACACGTCCAAATAAGGTATTAATTTACAAACACACCATAAAATAAAAATGATTAACAGAAGGACCGTTTAAATTAAGGTTTTAATTTTTGAGATTATGGGATATGAGAATTGTCAATGTATGACAATAGTTTAAACTATTTGTAGGTTATTATTTTTCCTGTTTGTCGGCATTTTGACTGAAGTATACTAACAATTGCAGGAAATATCAGCCACTGCAGGGCAAAGGCCTCCATCGTTGATATCAAGTGGTCGTCACAATATTGGGTATCGGCCTAATCACCACACTTGCCAAATATGAATTGGTGATCAAAAACCCGAGCTATGTACGTGACCCGGGTATCAAACTCAGGACCCTGATCCGAGAGATCTCGGCCCAGCACTTAAATCACGAGACCATCGATTTACATCTGCTGTCGGGCTTGTAATCGTAGCGACAATGTCCATTGAAAAAAGACGGTAGGTTCTGAGTGGTCTTTCTGCGCCTTACGTACTTTGTAATCGCGTCTAGTAAACCATTATCAACATACTGAAACTCGCATAAGCAGCCCGTATTCTTTATAACCTGTTTTATAATGACTGATCGTCGAGATAACATTGTTTTATGCAGATATTAACCCTTTATCGAGGCCTATAGTGTCGAGCTCATTAAGGCTAAGATCGTATTTTAACCTAAATGTCAGAGTTTCACGCGGAATTAAGAATATGAGTGCAAGGGGTCGGAGGTTCATGTCCAAAGTAGTTCAAAAGTTGTTAATTATTTTATTTTAAGATGTTAGATTATCACGTTGCACTCATTCTATAATATTATATTAATAAAACGGGAAAGTCAATCTGTCTTTTAAATCATTAAATAAGCATATCTAGTTATTGTTATACATATAAAGAACTGATAAATAAAGAAAGCAAGACATGACATGCATGACATAGGTACAGTAAGTTACCAATGTTACATTAATTTCAATCATAATATGTGATTCTTACACCCATATTAATTATATCTATATCGTAATATTAGATGAATCTAATCTAAGTAAAACGTAAGTACGTAATAAACTCATTGCTACATAAAACCAGAACACCTCATAAGTGTGACAATAGCCTAGAGGCAACGATAGCAAAAAATAAAGTACATTGATATATTTAATAGAACATCAAGTTTCACCTGTTACTTTGAAAAGGTAATGTTATGTTAATGTGATCACACCTTTTCA
The DNA here is from genome assembly GCA_949319885.1 of Mecyna flavalis. Taxonomy (NCBI): domain Eukaryota; kingdom Metazoa; phylum Arthropoda; class Insecta; order Lepidoptera; family Crambidae; genus Mecyna; species Mecyna flavalis. Next base: position 6,989,744 of record OX439439.1, read on the forward strand.
CTGATAGCGGTAATACCGAGCAACTACTTAAGTAGGTGTAAAAAAAAGGCTTTGTTGATTGATACTAAGTACCTTATCTACCAACTGTTTCAGTAGAAGGATGCTTGGGATATTAACCTCTTAATGATAAGTACTATCTAGTTTAGGTTTATGCTTTGTGGTCTAAAGAAACTGCAATTATTATAATACTCAATTGAGATTACGATTTTTACCTAATATTATGTTATAAATAAAAAAAAAACAGATGATTTCAAGCATGCATGTGAGTAAAGAGTTTAAATGAATTATTTCGACAAAAAACCTCTTAAAATACTTTCTAATAAAATCAAAAATAATTTCTTAATTAAGTTTAAAAATAGAAAAAATAGTTTAAATGTAAATGCAAATGTTGCTTAATCGAACAAAATAAATAGCAGCAAATATCATCATAATATAAAAGTTCTTGTAGTTCTTTGTAAGTTTGATCGATGTTTTTATATTTAAGTTGATTGAATGAGAGGAAAATTGCGGTTAACGTTTTATGACGTATTAAAAAAAAACTAATTACTTGATCTCGTTCAAACCAATTTTCAATGGAAGTTTGCATGGTATTGTACATCATATATTTTTTTTAGTTTTATCGTTCTCTTATTTTAGAAGTTACAGGGGGGTGACCAAAATTTTACCACTTTGGAAGTGTCTCTCGCGCAAACTATTCCGTTTAGAAAAAAATTATGTAAGAAACCTTATTATCATTTTTAAAGATCTATCCATAGATACCCCACATGTAAGGGTTTGATAAAAAAAAATTTGAGTTTCAGTTCTAAGTATGGGGAGCCCCCAAAATTTATAAACTAATGACTTGATCTCGTTCAAACCAATTTTCAATGAAAGTTTGCATAATAATGTACATCATATATTTTTTTTAGATTTATTGTTCTCTTATTTTAGAAGTTACAGGGGGGGGGGGGACGACCAACATTTTACCACTTTGGAAGTGTCTCTCGCGCAAACTATTCAGTTTAGAAAAAAATGATGTGAGAAACCTTATTATCATTTCTAAAGACCTATCCATAGATACCCCACACGTAAGGGTTTGATGACAAAAAAAATTTTGAGTTTTAGTTCTATGTATGGGGAGCCCCCAAAATATATTATTATTTTTCAATTTTTGTGTGAAAATTTTAATGCGGTTCACAGAATACATCTACTTACCAATTTTCAACAGTATAGCTCTTATAGTTTCGGTAAAAAGTGGCTGTGACATACGGACGGACAGACAGACAGACAGACATGACGAATCCATAAGGGTTCCGTTTTTTGCCATTTGGCTACGGAACCCTAATAAATGATCATATTATAATAATAAAAGAAATTTGAAAACAATGATTTAAAGTATTCGTCAAGCACAAAAGCAATCATATGGGTTCAGTGCGACTTTTATTGAAACGTAAGATTTACTTGACAAATAACAGCAATAATGTCTTATGATAACCTATGAGGATAAAAAAGTGAGGTAACAAGCGAACATTCAAATGAAATGGGCTCGAAATCGCAGATAAGGAGGCTTTATGAACGAAATAAGACGAGGGAGGGGACGCCAGGGGAGGCAAGGGGGCATTAGCCGAGCTTTAATGTACACAGTACGAATATACATACGCCAACAAAAGATACGATTTATTATATTTGACAGACTTCTTGAGCGTTACATAATTAAAAACTAAATTATGGCCCCAACAGACACGATAAACAATTATAATCGTTGTGGAACTTAAAAGAGCCCTGAGGCAGCAATAGAATTGTCTTTAAAGCAATTATGTAAATTCTAACAAAGCGTCTGTCAATACAGCCATTCCATCCAATTAAGTGTTAGATTTATACACAATACGTGTCCACGGTGGTAAGTAATTATGGTGAAATAATTACGCTGATATATTGAGGTAACGGCAGTCCTTAACACGTTTGGATTAAAAATGTCCAAGTGGTGGTAAAGTTGGGCCGGTGAATCGCCACAAGGCGGGAACCGGGCTAACCCTCTTTGGGTGTAAAAGGGAACCGGGGAAGTTTAGTGGGTAGTGGGACGCTTGGGTCCCGAGTCCCACACACAGCCGCAAGTCTCGTTAGCCTGCGGTTTAGGTGCATAAACGCATACTCCTCCGAAAAAAAAAGTGGTGGTAAAGTATCAGCTTTTTTATAGCTACTTCAGAGTGAAGGCCTCCAGTTTACTGTCTGGATCGATGCATTTCAGGCGCAATTCAGTTAAAGGTTTGCATCCCATTCAGGACAAACATATTTGTGATGAACACTTGTGTTTGTTCTGTCTCTGGATGTCTATTTGTATTTAAGTATGTATTTGTGCGACCTTCGTAAATTTTTGGTACCCATATTATAAGTGCTTAAACTATTTATTTTGAGATCGTGTACCTAAACGTATGTTGTCTGGCAACCAGAGCACAAGCTAATGCTTAGTTTGGGGCTAGATGGCGCTGTGTCCATGTCCAAATGTCCAAAGATATTTATTATTATTATTATTTAAATAAACATGCCCGAGTGTTCAAAATCTTAAATAATTTTGCCCGACCCGGGAATTGAACATTATACCCCGAGCTCAAGTTACAGCCAGGTACTCAAACAAAGAATGGAGGTAAAGCTCAAAAGTAAATTCACTCCATTTATTCCCCCGTTCGTTGAGAGAAATGTTTAGTGGCATATCTAAATAGTATGATTTAAATAAAAAATCGGAGCACGCGACTAGGTGACGGTGCCCATGTAAATCGTCTCTTATAAACCACGTCACGTTTGAGGAAGGGTGAATATATTTTTGATTTGTTCTTGGCAAGGCAATTTTTTCGTCTATACTTCATCTGTCGTAATGATGACCTATGGCAAGGGGCGGCTTTGTTCGACGGATTGTGGTTTATGCATGAATCGAGATGAAGGATTATTGTGATTGGAATTTCAGAGCCGACTATGCAGAATGAGAGACAGACGTTGCTATAGTTATTGAGTTGTACGTTATATTGAACAACTAATCATTTTTCCAGACGTACTTAGAATACTAAGCAGACGTATGTATACAGTAGGATACAAATATAAATGAGAGCTTACTAAAACTCAACGCTCGGTCTAGACTAATCTTTTTACTACGAGCGTTTTGTCTCGAACTACTGGAGTAGCTTGCACCATGATCCAAAATTTGGCAAGTCCAATAATTACATTGGAGCTACTATTATCTGACCTCCTTAACGCTTAGGGGAACAAGGCCAATATTGGATCATGGCTAGGCTACACAGTCATTTAACTGTGCAGGTTTGCTCTCAACTATTTTCACAATTACCTAGCTAAGATGTATCAATTTTTCTTTCACTCCCGTGCGGGGTAGTTCATTTTAGTTTTAAAAGAGGACATAAAAGTTTACTCGTAAACATTAATATTTAATATATCCTCAATAGACAATGATTTAAGAGTATCTTTAGACCGACCTACAAAGTTTGCTGTGTGAAATTTATTCAACCTAAATGAATACAAAAAATTACTTTAATTCACTTCATCGGTAATAAAGAAGTTGGGATAAGTAAAAACACGCAACGTGCGACATTTCACGTCTCGAATAGGGAGGACGCGTGGGACGGGCGCGGGCCGCAGTACGACCCTGTTTCGTAGCTCTACTTATGTTCTGAACTCAGTCTTGCCACATACAATATGTATGTATGTATATACAAGTGATTTTTAGTTGCCACAATACGGGAAAGGTCATTGAAATGCTTCCAATTTTTCTAATTGCAGAAGTTATTAAAGTAAGTTAAGTTTTAGCTTGAAGCTAGATGGCGCTGTGTGAAAAATTCTAGGGATATTTTTATAGAAAAATAAGCAAAGAGTGTGTGTATCTTTCACACACACGTGATTGTCTTTATTATAAATAAAATAAGGTTATTTAGATACTATCGATTCAAAAATAAGATAGATACTACGAGGTAAGAAAGATATAAAAAATAAGCAGTACCATTACATTTATACCGCTTAAGCGTTAAATTGACGTATTTGACATTATTTTACCATATAATGATTGCTTTAATGCTTCTACATAACTGATTTATTCATGTATATAATAAAATGTTTGTTGGTTTTACTGAAAGTGGTTACTTCCTTTTTATTACTTTTAGAAAAGAGATTATATATTTTTCATTATCTTGACTTCTGAATTCAATATTTATGTAGATACATACGATAAAGTATCAGCTCTAAGATCAAATTATCTATAGTATCAGCAATTCAGTTATCAATTTATGGAATACCCCAACTTTTAAGTAAAATCTTATCACTAGATTGTCTTACTTGTTTTATTAAATTGACACATTATACTCGAAAAGAGAAATCTAAAAGTATCCCCGTACATTCGATCACAAAAGTGTCTAATTCTTTAAATCGTTGAGTACACCGAGTGGATTTGTAAGATTAAGCAAAAAGGGTGAATGGGCGACTTTAGTTTCCGAAGGGACAATGGCCCTCTGAGTTTTTCCGTCTCTGAAATAATTACGCTTTACAAACTGTCCCCTCTATCTCTCCCGGTAGTTTCCTATCTTCGTTTGTGCCATTTATCCTCGGAGCGGCCAAATCTACGTTGTAGCTAGAGTTGTGTTCACATCATTCGAGGTTCGTTTAAAATAACGGTCTTATAGGTAGGTACTTACGCCTCTATAGGTATAGTCTAATGGTTTAAGTACCAAGCTGTGATCTCAAAATGTCAGGATCGGTCAAAATTTGTGTCGGATTTTTTTAACACGGCTCAGGTTTGTGATCATTAATGCGAACTTAACAAGCATGGTGAATAAAAGCCAATTCCCATTATTTTGCTGATAGCTTGATTTCAATAAAGCCAATACTTATAAGTACTAGGCTTGTATAAAAACCCAAAATATGTTAATAAATAAAAGTTACACATCAATGAGTGACGTCTTTGGTTGTTTCAGCAGCAAACAAAATGACCAATAATTTACTCGGAATCCCGAGTAAAAGAAAATATAACAACCATATTCTACTTTCAGACTGATTGTCAATGAGAATTTCCTAATATTAACACCAAAAAACAGTTATCTGCTGCTTTTATTAAAACCACAATTATCCGTATCCTGCGTAATTGCGAAGGACATTTTCTTAAAACATTTATCTCGACGACAGTACAAAATCTTTCCTAATAACGTCATAGTTCATTAAACAAATTCAACAGTGGAATGTGAGTGATGTGCTCTTACCCTAAGCGAATGCTCAGGTACGGAATGATTTCCTCGTAGCGTCTCCCAACGGGTAATGTTACTGTAATTACTCCTAGCTTTATTGTCTTTAGACAGTTTTTCTATCACGTTCTCTTATAATGGCGTGGGGTATCTGGAATGTCTTAAATTCTTGAATTGAGATACTTCATTGCGCAAGTGTGTATGTATTCTTGTATGCTCCGTGTTTACGTCAAAACGGTTGATTTTGATCGAGTTGGGTGTAATGATTTGGGACGGTTTTAATTTTGGTTGTTTTGGGGCATCATGATAAAGATAAAGATTTTCTGTCTTTTAGTACCCGATTCTAGGCAGGCGAAACTGCGATCTTGACTAGATATAGGTAATACAAATATTTTGCAAAATCGAAATTCTTACTATGGAAAAAAGACTGACATTTCACTTGAAGAGTTCTGTTCAGAAATCTTTGCCTATAGTCCGGATTATGGAAATTAATACTAATTAACCCATTCCATTAACATTAGAAATTCCTTTTCGTGTAAAGTAGCTTAAAAATTAACATCCATGTGAACGTCCTCAAAAAAGTTCGCGCTTAAAATATTAATAGAATAGAAGCATATGAGGAGCTTATTAGTAACCACGATGAATGTTTTGATATCCTCATCATCGTATAGATGACTAATTTAAATTATTGAGGCCTTTATTCAACAGTGGAAGTATATTAGGCGATTCCTTTGCAAATTATTTTACACTACCACGCTCGAGGACTTGTAATGATTGGGTTTTTGAACCTTTGAATACATTTTTTTTCTTTTATTTACGCTTGTTGCTCAATGTGCTGCCAGACTGAAGGCTCATCTGATCTCCGAGCCTCTGATTTCAAGTGTACTGGCTCCCACATTAATTTTGCCGGAACGCAGCCAGAGCTATTATGGCGGCAGATTTCACCTGTGGGAGTTGTAGCTAGCCAGTCGGACGCTGAAAAAGGCCTACCACCAACCAAACATATAAGTATAGGTATATAGTTAATTTAATAATTCTATTGGCAATACACGTACCCGCTTCATCGGCTTATCTCAGCATATTTACGTTCCTTTTCATAACAAAATTAATTTCGTGTTACCATCGGAATAATTTATGAGTTCGTATAAGCAATAAACGTATATCGATAACATGTATTTGCTTACGGTCGTTAAGACCGTGGATTTATCTAAAAAGGAGAACAAAAATGTCGCGGGCTAACCCTGCGATGTCGTAAAAGAGCTGAGACGTACAATCGCCTGCGTCGACCTTAAGCTGACAAAAATAAGGGTTATTTTGGCTTGGTAAATCCTATGAGCTGTTTGTACTACGAACGGCCAGGACAACAAAAATACTTTATTTATATGCTAATGTAATTTATATGACGCTTAATGTCTCGTGGCTGGTAACGCACGATTCTGCTCCATTCTTTCTCAGAGGGATGGTAATGAGAAATGGATTTTATGTATGTAGAATTAGGGTGGTGTTTGGTACATCGAGTGTGTTTCGTACGTCGATACGTTTATGAATGCGCCGTAGGAGGCAGCTTCCAGGCCTGCTTCCTGGCACAAGAAAGGGGGGGGGATCAATAAAAATAGGCGAGTACGCGTTGATTATACAACGGGATTTCGTTCGACAAATATTCAAGTTATGTTTCCTATGTAAATGGAGATTAACAGTTCCATTAAAGATTATAATAGGATGAGCTTTTACGTAAAATACCAGTGTCATACTTATGTTTTAAGAGCTAAGAGCAGAATCGGATTTTTTCAAGACAAATAGGTATATTTGTTTGACTTTATACACATTAGTCTGGTCTACGAAAATGTTCGTCTGGGTTGGTGGATAAGCCACCAAGCCGTCATCTTGAGTTCGTTGCTTCTCCGGTCGAGCAGTTTTAATATCTTTTTTGTTTAAGCTCCGATAAAGCTATTTACTTTTATTATTATAAAAAATTTGCGCAAATAATATGAAATCAAAATAATAATATTAAATTACAAAATCGCATCTGAGAATAACTGTACAATCTACGCATTACTACAAGCTCACAAAGGCAGATAAGATGGACTACGCATTAGACATTCAAATTAGGCGAAAACAAACCATAGTCGGCGTGATGGACATTCCATCTGCGAGCGAGATGCATTTGCATAAAAATCCGCAGGATTGGGTCCCGCTTTAAATGCAGATTCGTGGATTGCACCGGGATAAATACGCGGTACCAGTATAAAGCTAAAAGGAAAATATTGAATAACTTGGCAAGCGTGTACAGTCGCCGAGAACGGTGCCAGCTCCGATGCGGTTATAAACTGCGAATGTTGCTTAAAGAGTCTCTTGCATCCCGTAGTTTAAGTACTGACGTACGCTAGTGTTTTGTTCCTTTTGTTTTGTGAAATATTGAGGGAATTTTTTGTCTATTTGACGGTACTTTTCTTACATTAGTCTTATATTGGATTACGCGTATTACTATTATACTAGATTCTTGCCTAGACTCTGCCTAGAAGACGTAATTTCGTAGGGATAAGAAGCCTAAGAAGCCGAGTCAATAACAAAGGTGGCTATTAAAAACAATCACAAAATTGGCAAATATAGTAGTAATCAGATTATTTAATAGATTCGAATCGAGTCCAACATTGGACATCAACGTAAACCACCAGTCACTATATTATGTTTGAGGCAATATTTTAAAGTAATAATTTAAGACATTTTTAAATTGTTTACTCGTACTTTGTTTTAAATATAAAAGTTTTAAATATAAAAATTAAAAGCATTAGCGTTTGTCCTAAGAATATGTAATATAGGGACCTTTATTCAACAATCGACAATATAATCGACTTCAGTAGATAAAACAGTTGCAATATTCCCATAAAATTTGCACAACATGCCTTTTCCATCCACCATTACAAGCATCACCCGATAAGTATGAAAGCGTTTAAAACAATTTAAATTATCGGTTCACTTACACCATACAAACGTCTACCCCACCTGCGTTATGGGAGGAATAATTGCAGAACTCACCAGCACACCATCTCTCGAATACCCTGCGTACTTACCTGTAAAGAGCAAAACTGTTTTAATATCACTTAATACGTTCACACAATGTGTTAATAAAATACTTATTTACTCGAATATATACATGTTCAAATGGCCGCAATTGGAGGATTCCTTTTAACACTGGAAGTAATTTCAGCTTATTTAAATTACAAGTTTATTGTGTTTCAATTAGAGTATTTTTGTTGGGCGGGCCAAAGGGCAATGGCTATAAGCGTATACATACATGTTCAGAATGTACGTTTTCCTCATTGTTGTAGCTAATAAGATTTTTATTGATGCTTAAAAGATTGCCTGTTGTTTTGAAACACGATATCTTAGTTCATTTTATTTGAACAGAAGGTATCCCTTAAGACCACAACAATCTATGATGTTTCTAAAGCAACTTCGTACTGTTGTATTTTTTTCATTTATGGGTAAAAGGGTATTTCGGTGTAAGCGGAATTTCCGGAATACATACATGAAAAAATACCAACCTAATGACGAACCTTCTCCTTTTTAAGTCGTTTATAAATAATCGAGGACTACACAGCTCTGGATATGAATCAACTTGATATGCTTCAAAGATATTTTAACGATTACCTACATTGCTACTTTTACTCATAGACATTTAATTTCATCACTTGATCAATTTTTTTTAATTTTTCATACATGGATTTAGGAAAACTAATGATAAAAAAGTAAAAGGAGAGAGTAAATAAAGTTATAATCAACAAAGTGAGAATATTTGTACACATTTTGTTGTCACAGTTAAATATTATTTAGCGTTACCCTTATAACGGTCACCCAAATGGATTCGCGTGTTCCAAAGAAATTTTATTGCCACATGTCTTAAAACCGCTTAAGGCTCTTCTGCTCTGAATATTAATGAACCAGGCCCGTCAACGCATGCGTCGCATAGTTCTATGTCACAACTTATGGTAATTATAATATTAACTCCATTATTTCGTGAAGAATGCACAATGAATATTCAAGAGAAATGCCGTTAACACATTTTAATTAAACTTCCAATAAATTATCACGCGCTGTCGTAATATATTCGTGCAAGAATTTGAACTTTGGCTGGATGATGTTAATTTAATAATATTTATACAACCCAGTTTCTTTTTTTTTAATTTTGTGTTTAATTTAAACTGTAGAAAATGTCGTTATTATTGAATTATTGAAACTTTCTATAAACCCAATCATTTAATTTCAAACTCATTAATTAAGTACATACCGGAAGGTGTATATTAGGTATTAAATATCCGCCACCTGAAGTAGTAGCTATAGTTGTGCACTAGAAAAGGTAAGTCTTTAGTTAGATGTTTATGCTTTCTTCTAACTTGACAAACTTATTCCATATTATTACGGTATAACCTTTTTTTCCCTTGTAGGTGTTAAAAGGGTAAAATACTGTCTGTGAAATGTAGATTTATAGTAATCACCGTTTATATACTTAATCTATAGAGAATAACCTCACTTTGGCGGTAAAAAGTTGTTGACTTTAGGTACCTATTGCGTCGGTGTGTGAGAGCTTTAATATTTGCATCACGGCGAATTTAAGGAGCTATAAATTTTTGTCATTAGGATAATAATAAGAGTTGGTGTCGCGGGAACAGGATGTTATAATGTCTTTTGTTCGAGCCCTGCCACCTCGCATACCAATGATCCTGCCTACACTTTTTACAATTGCTGCCTCGTTCGAAGCCTTAACGAGATTTTTCATTACCCAAGGATTATTTAAATAAGGAATTTGATAGTTTTTTTTTTGAAGTTACTTTTTCTTTCCGGCCCTTAATTCAATCTTTATCTAAGTCAACGTTGACTACTATGGGAAGTCAGTAATAATTTAATTTATTTATTTATTTGACGTTTTATTTAATAAAATAGGTCGTGCTTGCCACATAATATCGAGAAGCCTTTGTTGTCAACCTAAAAACACAATTTGTTAAAAAACAAATGTTTTTAAATTATCAACCCTGCGTTTTAAAATCTCGTAAGTTCGATTGTACATGAACGAATCAGTACGTATTATAATCTAGATTCCACTAGACTAGATAAATATTCAAATCGAATGAAGGTAAACGGATGCAACCGCGGTTTACATTTTTAATCGAATTATTTTACAGTATATGTGACCACCGGATTATCTACCAAGTTACGTTTCAAGGAATAATTTTATTGAACCACGACTTTATCCGTTTAATTAATTTTATTCTTAAGCAGTCACGTAGATATTAAGTAAATTAAATAGCATCTAGTGGCATAAGTGATCTCGGGGGCCAGCAAAATTTGTGTCAGATTTTTCAAACATTACTCGGCTTGGTAACCGCAAATCCGCATTTGGGATACGATTACGCCAGTGTACCTATCATTGTGACAATGGCTTGGTTTCAAAGATGGGAGGCCTTTGCTCTACAGTGGAACATTAATAGGCTGATGTTTCAGTTTTCTAAAAGCAATCGAGTAAATATTGACACAAAACATCCTTGTCTCTATGTGAACCTGCGTCATTTCTCTGATAAGAATTATACTATCGGCCTCCATCATCGGGCCAGATACATAACTTGTTTGTAACTGTCAATTGGCTAACCATTTATTTAAAATTATTTTATATTCAGATTTATTTATCCCCCTCAAACCGTGACCGTGATGAAAGTTAATCTCGATAAATGAACGTGTCTTAGAATAACAGTCGTCATTTGTTGTTCGCTCAGAATCTTCCATTGTTATTGACTTAAGGCTGGAATGTATGGGTTTACTAATGTCCCATGTTTCTACGCTTGTTGATAATTTCGAGACTATATTTTATATATTGACTACCCTTCCAAGTACGGCCCTCGCGAAAAGATGCTTAAGTAGCAATTGCGATCGATTGGTTACTTTATAGGCATTGCTCAATAATTGCTTTTTAGGCTCATAATCAGAAATGTTTTTTCTTCCTTTCAAATTCATAAATTTTATGTTCTGACGATTATTAATATCGTTGGAACTTATCAAGAGTTATATTATTTTTGTAGATTTTGTAAATACATAGGTACTCGGACGAACTCTGTTTCACAGAGGATACTATTATTTACAGTGAAATTCGCAAAATATAAAGATACCCATTTTTATCCACGTAGGCTTCAAAGATATATTTATTAATCATTAATTTTATCAATTCTATAGAGTGACTCTACCACCGTTTTCAGGATGTATCAACAAGACCCCCGATCACCAAAACGTTTACACCATTTATCAATACAATCCCATTTCAATATTATTATAAGTCATACAGTTTTCTGTGTTAGGGGTAGAATCTATAGTTATTTAAGATTAAATTGGGTCCCAAAAAATTTTCAAATGAATGTCTATCGCATTGAATTCTATGTATTTCAATTGAGAGTGACAGATTAGGGTAGGTCAACGTGCTGCGTACTTGGACCAACCACCGATGTCACAGCACCGCTTTGACACATTTCGAGGTCAAGTGACATTAGCGGACCAGGAAGGCAGAGCTGTCATTAGGTATTAGCATAGGAATGGCAAAAAGCCAGGTGTCGGCGACCGTGGCCAATCGTAACGACAGGAGGAAAGTCCCTTGCTGATTTATAGCGCGTTTGATAACTTATTTGATCACTTTATGATAGCGAAAAGTGCCAGGAAAGCTCATAAGGCACAGATGCAAATCGTGGTTATTGCAAAGAGGGGTGCACACTGAGTATGGAGTTGCAATATATTTATTACTAGCGGCCGCCTCCGCGCGCTATTTCTTTTTTTAAATGTCCCTACCCTTCCCCCCACATTTCCGGGATAAAGTCGCCCGAGAATAGTTTAGCTTTCCAACAATGAAAGAATTTTTCAAATCGGTTCAGTAGTTTCGATGACCAAATATTTATTCTGTTTTGACTATTAAAATACTAATATTTTAGTAGTCGATTACTTTGTATCATAATATCATTCTTTTCAAATGACATGCAACCTTTTTTGGATCATTAAAAACGCTAGCAGCATAATTTCCATTTTGACAGTAATTAAAAGAAAATAATTGTTTCTTTTTCCTATAAAGGCGTTTAGATTTTTTTTCTGAAGAATCTAGCCAGTATCAAATGAAAAATTTGCTTAATAACCTGCTTGGTTTTCTCCATGTAACTGGCATCAGAGTTACGATTAATTTGACAGCAATAAAAAGCAAATCTTTTTTTTAAAAGGAATATCAAAAAGTTTTGAAAAGACGTTGACCTTCTTTATTTTAAAGAGGCACTAGCAACAATGCTTCTGAAATTTGACAGCAATAAAAAGTAAATTAAATTTTTTTTTTGTTTAATGGCGTACCTATAGATTTTTTCTGAATAATTTAGCCAGCGTTAAATTTTTAAAAACTTATATTAACCTGCTTGGTTATTAATTTGATGTAACCTTCGTGGTTATTTTGTTATTTTAAAGTAGCACTGGCAATAGTGCCACAAAAGTTTGACAGTAATAAAAAGCAAATTAAAAGTTTTGTTTTTCTTTGTACCGTTTTGAAGTTACAATAAGTATGTAGGTTTTTTCCTAGCAATTTCTATGACACTGCCGGCTAGGTATTATTTGAAAAGGTCGTTGCTATTACGTTTCTTTATTCATCTTGACTATATAATTACGCAGTCTATATTGTTATCAAGTAATTTCTTTTTTAAAATATCCCCTCTTCCCCACACATTTCCGGGATAAAAAGTACCCTATGTTCACCGGGGAGAGTGTAGCTTTCGAACAGTGAAAGAATTTTCAAATCGGTTCAGTATTTTCGGAGCATATTCAATACAAACAAACAAACAAACAATCAAATCTTTCCTTTTTTTAATATTAGTATAGATTTTTAGTTACTTTTTTATTAAGACAAATGAATCTCGATATTGTTTTTAAGTTTGTGCTCTTTAACTAAGTTAATAAACTGGGGTAAGCGTAGTTTCGTAAATAAATATGTTTTGCACCTACCTCTACCTATTTTTAGTTATGGTTTTACTACTAACATGTTTAAATTGTATTCTACTACAACTATTTATTATTTAAGTAGTTACAAAGGCAATAGACAAATATATTTTGTTGTGTTCTTAGCTGGACTTGTTTAGAATCTGATTGGGCTATCAACCCACAGGAGAGATGTTACGCCATAATAGTTTGTTTTCTGGCAATGTAAATGTGCAAACCAGGACCTTTTAAATCAAAGGTTTTTAATATCAGAGTACCTTCAAAGCAGCAATTTGAGCGATGCTTCCTGATGAAGTGTCCCAGTCCAATGTGTGTAATAACCATATTCATTAATTTTATGCTGCTGTATGCCTACAGTCTGTTTCAAACACGATGATATGGGTGACACCTCATCTTTGACAATTAAAGAGACGTGACCTCATGTGTCAACCTGCATAACCAATCGATTATCGATTATATCTTAGTGCTTATGACAATCGATTCAAAGTATAGATTTATATATAATGTATGATAAATTTTAATTTTTTCTACTTTGATATTAGCTAGTGTAGAGGTTAATATCAGATAACACAGTTATAAAGAGAAATATTTATTGTACTTATATAATAACTGGAAAATATTTGTAAGAGTGTAAAGACAATAAAACAAATATTTTCCAGTTATTATTTATGTACAAACGCCTCAATGGTCTAGTGGTTTAGGTACCGGGCCGAGATCTCGGGGTCCTGGGTTCAATTCCCGGGTCGAGCTAACTTTGTGTCGGTTTTTTCGGACACAGCTCGGGTTTGTGATCACCAATCCGCATTTGGCAAGCGTGGTGATTAAGCCAATACCCATCATTGTAGCGATAACTTGATTTCAAGGATGGAGGCCTTTGCCCTGCATTGGGATATTAATAGGCTGATACTTTTTTTTTCTTATTTATGTACAATAAATATTTCTCTTTAAAACTGTGTTATCTGATATTTACCCCTACAAAGGTTATGGGCCCAGGACCAGCGAAAATAAAGAGTGAGTAGGTACATGTAACTAAGAAAGGAGTCATCGAAAATTATTTGAAAAAGGGTACGACCGAATTATGTCTGCGAATGTATGTAAGTATTGAATTATTAACAAAAGATAACTATGACAGTTGGAAGTTGGAAGGTACAGATAGGGGCATTACTTGTACGAAGCGACTACTGGGAGTATTTAAGTGGAGAAAGGCCAAGACCAAATGATGCCGATACGCACATAGCAGCCTGGAAGGCAGCGGACAGGAAAGCTAAATCTGGATTAATATTAACCGTACAGTTAGTTTCCCCAGACCCAGAGAATTAAAATACAATTATTTATTTTCTTACAAAAACGTGAATATTACAAAAACTACTAAACCGATGGTCAACAAACTTAAAAATTCTATTAACTATTCCTACATTTTCGTGTAAATCTAGAGATGGGCATACACCCGGTATTTACCCATTTTGGGGGTAAATACCCGGTATATACCCGGTAAATACCCCAATCGGGTAAATGTGCGGGTTTTTCCATTTTATGGAATGAATTTGTTAAATCAAAAAATAAAAACAGTTTTAAAGTATTTTTTAATGGTAGTCCGTTACGTTTAGCAACTCTGGTAAGCTTATAAGACGTAACTCTTATGAGAAACGTTATTATCTTATATTACTTTGATAGAACACATTATTTAGAATTCATTGGTCACAAATGGAGTAGCGCGTGACAATTTTTCAAATATCCTACAATCTTCGCGACAAGAATACACACTTTTCTTTTGTTTATTTACCTGAGGAATCGCGGAGACGATAGCAAGCGGACGGACGCGCGTATTAGTTCATTATTCCCCTCCCGCGCCGCGAACTCATGTCTCGCTCGCACTCCCTAGAATGGGCCGCTTGCTCGCTACACACTTCCCGAGTATCTAATCTATCAGTGTTGCTTTGGCACCGTACACTACGCCCGCGCCTATCTAGTATTTTCTGCATTATTACAACAACCCGCATTGTTTTTCTGGACCTGGTACTGCCTTGTGATTAAATACGTGGATATACTTTGGATTGACGACTCTTGCACTTCACGGACTCTGCTACCTACATCTTCTACTTCTGCCAGCACGTAAACTGTGAGTATTGCTATCAGCTATTGGTATTATTTAAAACGTAAATAATATATTATATTCCATTATCATATTTAATGCTGCATAGAAATCATTAGCCCAACCTTAAAATCCCGTATAAATTCTTTTTTATTAATAATGATGCCTATTCAGCATAAAAAGTTTTTACTTTTTAAAATTATGTCAAAAATGTTGGTAACTTAAAATTATTATGCTAATAATAAAAATATCAAACATTTGGCTATGGTCCTGTCTCAGACCTTGTGCGTTAGGGTAGTGGGTTCGATTCCCACCTAGGACAAATATTCGTGAGATAAAAATTTGTATTAATTCGTTCTGTGTCTGGATATATTAATATTGTACCTTCGGTGATTCTGATTGCCATAACTCAAGTGAAGCTACAAAGCGGTATCATGTTTTTGATGTTGTCTGATTGTTATTTACATACTATCGCTCGCTTAGGGCTCGAGTTGGAATACTTATTTGTTTTTACTATGCTATTATGCGAAACTAAATTACGATGAAACGGATTATGCGACCAAAAGGGCTTTCACATTTTCATTGTGCAACGTTCTTAACTGTCAAAGTACAGTCGACAGCACATCAGACTACCCTAATCTGTCAAATTTCTACAACCAAATAGGTATCAGCCTTATTTACAACAGAGTTTGTTTTGGGATTTTTTTTGTCAGATTAGGGTAGGTTGATCTGCTGCCGTCCGTAAATTGTTATTGACAAAAACAGTAAATAAAATTATCATTTTTATTTTAGGTTACACCATGCCCAAAAAGAGGAAGGATGTATGGGAACATTATTTACACAATAAAACCAATAAAACAGTCACGTGCAAGTACTGTGACAAAGTTTATAAGTTTCCAAATGTCAACAAGATGACCAAACATCTTTTGATTCAATGTTTTAAATGTCCTTCTGCTATCAAGGATCAGATTAAAAGTCCTCAAACCAATGTATCTGAAAGAAATATGCCACTCCAAGATGTTTCAGAACGTGTATCATCAGACGAGAATCGTTTAAGTAATATTAGTTCTAATACTTCTAATTCAACTGAAATATCTGCAGAAAAGAAACTTTACTTAGATCAGCTTTTATCAAAGGCAATATTTGTTACTGGTTCACCCTTTTCGATCGTGGAGCATCCTCTGTGGGCACAGTTTTTTAATGAAATAATACCACTTTACAAACTACCATCCAGGAAAACAATCTCTACCACACATTTGGATGCTATTTATAACGAGATGTTACGTGAAATTACAGAAGAATTGAAATCCGCAAGTCATTTGCACTTGCAATGTGATGGCTGGAGCAATCAACGCAATGAGGGTATCATCAACTTTATCATTGCTAAACCTGAGCCCATATTTGTTAAAAGCCTCAATACGCTTACCAACCGGCACACAAGTCAATATATATCTCGACAAATCCATGAAGTTATGAATGTGTACGGAGGTCACAAGTTTGTGACTCTTATTGGAGATAATGCCCATAACGTCCAAAGAGCTTTTCAGATAGTAAAAGATACACACACACACATACTGCCGCTTAGGTGTGTTGCGCATACACTAAATTTACTTTGTGAAGATTGCCTTAAGCTAGACTCTATAACAGCTTTTTCATCAATTGTCGTGGACACTATAAAGTCGATAAAAAAGAGTCAAACTATGAGTGCTTTATTAGCTCAGATTGTGAAAGAGAAAGGCGCTGGTGAAACATTAAAACTACCAGGAAAAACGCGCTGGGGTAGTTATTGTACATCTTTTAAAAGCCTTTTGAATTCCAAAGTTGCATTACAAACACTGGCAGTACACGAGGATTCCACGATTTCTGAAGAAACGAAATCGAATTTGCTGGACTCAAATTTTTGGTGTATGATCGAAGAATGCATTAAGTTATTGGAACCGATATCCAACAAAATTTTCAAACTTGAAGGAAATGGAATTCTGATTAATGAAGTGTACATGGCGTTCAAAGACCTTAAATCGACATTTGAGTTTGCGCTACCTGAAATTTCTATGTTAAATGACCAGGAAAAAGAAGAAATCATAAATGCTGCGGTCAGGCGAGCAAGCAATTGTGTAAAACCAATACACTTCGCTGCGTACTTGTTGGATCCGAAAACGCAAGGCATTGAACTGGACCACGACCAGGAAGTTGATGCCATGGATTTCATACACACAATGGGGGTATCGCTTGGTATTTCTGTTACTGAAGATTTAGCTAACTATAGGGGAAAAGAAGGTTTATGGGGTAAACCTTTTATTTGGGACAATGTCACCAAAATTGACCCGGTCGTGTGGTGGAAAGGGCTGTGCCGATCAAAATTACTGAGCAAGGTTGCAGTAAGGATCCTGACTGCTCCATGCACTTCGGCAGCTACTGAACGGTCTTTCAGTACACAAGGCCATATACATAATATTAAAAGAAATAGATTAAATACAGAAAGAGCAGCAAAGATAGCTTTTGTTTCGTACAACTGGAATCTGCTCCATAAGCCTAACATTAATGAAGAAGATGACGAACTCATGTCGACGCCAACAGAGCTATACAGCCCGAGCCCGATATCTATCGACGGTGAACAACCTTCCACATCGTATGCCACGCATAATGAAGAAATTGAATTTATTGATTTAAATTCAGCGTTAATAGAAGATAACAGTGATAGTGACTAAAACTTATTGTGAAATAAATAAATAATTAAAAGTGGAAACGAAAATAAATCTGATTATAACTATCTTGTTTTGTTATTTAATTAAAGGTATCTCAAACGCTCAATCAGAAACCTTTAGCAATGTTAACAAGCAAGTTTAAAAAAAATTTAAACACATATTTGACCCTCATGGGATGGGGTAAATTTCCAAAAACTCCTTTTTATTTAATATGACACCAAAACAGAAATCTATTTTCTGAACTTCAAGACTGCGACTTTTAAAATTACGGAGTTTCATACAAAATTGTAACCCCCTTTTTACCCCTTGGGGGAAGGGGGGGGGGCGAATTTCCAAAAAGCCGTTTTAAATGGGAACTTACGATTTGTAAAGAATACCTGTACAAAATTTTAAGTTCCTAAGTCTTGTTGTTGGTTGGTTTGGTTGGGCTGGACGTTGGTTGTCAGTCAAACAGTCAGTTTCCGTTATTTAATATAGATAGATAGATATAGCTATTCGAAGATTTTTTGGATTACGTGGGTGGTGATTTTGTAATAAATTAATCGGCATCTTCCTTTTTGATCATTACTAGTTATATTCCCCAGCTGGGTTTAAAACCCACCGCCCGTAGACGTATCCGTTATGAGAAACATCGGATCTCTTTACCTTTGTAATCAAATTCACCAGGAACCCTAAAAATGTCTGCCTTTTACAAGAAAAGTATCAAAAAATGGAAAAACCCTGCATTTGGGTAAATACCCGGTATTTACCCATTTCGGGTAAATACCGGGTGCAGGTAAATACCCGGTGTTTACCCGCGCCCATCTCTATGTAAATCAGATAACCCGTTCGAGAATTATCGCGGAACAAACATACATACCTTTATATGTACATACAAAAATGATTTGTACCCCTCGCTCGCTTCGCTCACTCGGTCAATAAATAGTAACATGTTAGTTTTGTACATTGTGAACATCGATTTTAAATTGACGGTATTATTTTACATAATACAATATTTTTTTACGAATATTCCACTATTCTTTCCCTTAAATTATAGTTTCGATTATTCACGATTTTTATCGATTAATAATAAAACCTAAGTCACATCTCTGGTTTAAAAGACCATAGAACGTAACCTAGTTACGTCTCATATAATTTTTATATTTTATAGAAAAATGTACATAAAACTTCTCTAAACCGAAAAAAAACACCATGACTCTTATTTAATCGTTATTAACGTACAGTATTTAGTGTTGATCTATTTCTTTATTATTCAAATTTGTATTTAAATCGAAGTCAAAATTTTCCTAAACGCAAACATTTACGTTCTATGGATGTGTCAGGCATATCATCGTGTTTGAAACAGACTGTAGTTGTAATATTTATTTGACACGTGTCAAACACAAATATAGATTTTGTTTTTTTTTAATTTTTTTCAAAATTTCTTTAGCCGCCTAATGAGTTTAGAAACCCGTATCTATCCTCCAGTGTGCACTAAGTCTAAGACGGACGTAACGGACAACCTCGACTGTTACATGCGCGTAACGAAACGATACACTCCTGCGCATCTTCATAACGGAATAGAAATCGCTTAACAACCGTGAGGGTGACAAAAAGTAAAGAGAAAATTAGATGCAAATAAGTTGAAAGGTAAATTGCTTTTTAAGAGGTGACGACTTAACGAGTTATTCCGGTTGGATACCCCGTATTTGATACCCTGGGGGATCAATTTTGTTTTATAATATTTTCTATTCCACTTTGATCCACCGTGCAGGGTATCACAAATAAATTATAATTTTATATTCCGGTTGGATACCCCAGTTATCTATTAATATATTTTTGGAACAGTCATTAACAAAACATATTGTTGTAACTGAATATTATTTTATAAAGTTTCAAATAAATAAATATAACGGAAACGTTTTGGCCGAGTCACCGCAACCGGTTTAAAAATGTTAGTAAATGCAATGGTGTCTCGCTGCACGCGGGGCAATGGGCGATTTTCTGACAGGCCATTTAAGAAAAAAAAGTCTTCCAAAAGCTTCTCAAGATGGCTTTGAACGAAGTATGTTCATCTACGAGTATAAGGACAATAATAATATAAATATCATTGTCTATGGAGCCAAAATCTTTACTCATTCTTCTTCTTCTTCATATTTATGTGCTTGTTTTGGGTTTTTTATTAAAATTTCGGCCAATGTCATATAAATACCATGTAATTATGTAATTTTTTTCAGGAATGACAATGAAATCTGACATACACAATACGTTGTGATAATTTTATATCGTAATTTTAAGTTCTGTTTTTTAGGTAATTTTATTAAGATAGTCAAAATCTTTTATTGTTATTATTAAGGTTTTTTGAAATAAAAACACCAGTTGTCTAATTGTCTGTGATGATTTTCAATCGTAATTTTAAGTAATATTTTTGTTATGTAGTTAAGATGGTCAAATCTTTTGTTATTTTATTATTATTAAGGTTTGTCCAAGTAGAAAGTCGATTAGTCTAATTATCTGTGATGATTTTAAACACTTAAACAAATAAAACAAAATATTATTTACATTAACAACTGTTTTTCTATTGACTGTACTTGCCTGTAAAAAAGACTAAGGGGATCATACCGGAATGACCCAGTTTGCGGTGGATCAATCGGGAATTAAAACATAATAATAATCGCCAGGGGATCAGATCAGGGGATCCAACCGGAATAACTCGACTTAACATGTGTGTTGCGTTAAGATAATGCTTCTGGGATTAAATAAATGGTGAGAGAACACTTAGTTTCCATATTATAGTTAGTCTTGAAATTGTGTACGAGAAGTAGGAGACAACGAGAAACATGGTACGGCAGTTGCTTTGAAACTTTTTTGTGATGAAAATTTAAGCAATTTAGAATTTACGGAAAAATATTATAATTTTAATGAACCTGCTCTTTAAAACGAACTTTTTAATTGTTTATCTCTACATACAGACTGCAGAAACCCAAAAAAAAAGGCGCACATTGTTTTTTTCCCTAGCTCTGCCTAAAAATAAAGTTGATTTAAATTGTATTATATTTTTAAACACACGTATTCTTACGCTACCCATATCCTGGGTAATGTCCAATTGAAATTAGTATTCAAAATAGTTCAGTCATAACATTAACTCTAAATGGACATAATATTATAATGTACTCATACAATAAAAACGCTAAGTAAGTAGTACCTAATGAACGTGAGGTGTACAGTCCATTCAAAGTCACACATGAGCATGACTCATTTGGGCGTAAAAATAGCATTATAAATTTTAACAGCAGTCGTTGAAGATACGCTCACAATAAGAATAAGGTTATTTAAATAAAATGTATGTATTTCGCATGCAACTGGTCGCTCGAATCTTTCCATTGTTTTCGCTAAATGACATCAAAGTTGCGACGTATTTAACATCTACGTTATTTTGTTATGAAATTGGAAAGGTTGTACGTTTGTCATGTTTTTCTGTACGATTTATTAGATTAGCCTTTTACACGGTAGTTAATGTCTAGGCAATATATTGACGACAGCGATCAGTGCTGTTTAGTATGGCCACAGTGAAAACATACGCAGAAGGCATAAAGTACTTTTAATTTATTGCAGCTGGAGTTAAATAAAATAAATAATAAATTTATTTATTTTTCTCTCACATAAGGTTACAAAAGGCAATACATAATACATGTTACAAAAACAAATTGTTGATCGCACCTTGTTTGTGAGAGACTGGACTGGACTGGACGAGGATTCAGGCGACTGGGACCACTATATAACTGGGACCGCGGTCCCAGTTGCCTGATTAGTTTTTATTTGTTTATTTCGTCAGGCGAGTGGGACCACCCGTAATTTTAACCACAAATCCATTGTTGAAATACAAGATTTAGTACAGTTAGCAGAAAAGGTGTCACAAATAAAACAAAGTTAATTTTTGCAAGGGTAAGTTAGTTTTTGTATTACCTACATAAACAGTATAACAGTCTTAATTATGTATTAAAAATCACGTTGGCTCATATGCCTACTTAACTAGTAATTCTAAGTAAACATTCAACAGAAATCTCCTCAAAACAATAATATAAAAATCAGTATTAATGTCTCTTAACTTTATACACCATAAAGTAAGTACTCATTACTCATATTATATACCTATTTATAATAAAGTCAGAAGATGCACATATCGTGGTGTAATATTTATTTGCAATGACAATCATCTCCTCATAACAATGTTACTTAGCAACCGAATGTCACTTTTATGACAAATCCACACTGACACAACGCCGCACCGCCTGTCTATTGTACTCTCCATCCGTCTTACGAATTTTCGATCTACTCTTTGGTGTTTATGGGCGCCTGGTACTTCAAATAGAAGTTTTGCATCACTTCGCTTTTATTTTACATGAATTTTATTCACCACGCTGCCATTTTAGGATGAAATATTCCGTGTGATTACTCTTCGGTACTTCTGGGCGCCTGGTACTTCAAATAGAAGTTTTGCATCACTCGCTTTTATTTCCATGAAATTCTACTCCGCCATTAGATATTCCGTGTGACTTCTCTTTGGTGTTTCTGGGCGCCTATAACTTCGACGAGCATGGCGAATCAATCTTACTAATCTGTCGCGAGTTTAACATTTTTTCCCCATAAAAAAAGTGTAGTCAGAAGTTTTCACTTCAAAAATACTTGACCGTAATACTAAATAAAATAAAATCCTGAGTTATAACTTGATTTTTCTGTTAACTGTACATTAAAGGAAATTAGGTATATGGTCCCAGTCGACCGATTCAAAAATGTTATCAGGTAACTGGGACCGCGGTCCCAGTTTTATTTGGTCCCAGTCGCCTGAATCCTCACTGGACTGGACTGGAGTTCAAAGAGTCTTGCAGGAAAACAATCTATACATATAATAAATTTGTAGAAAAGTGGTGTCTGTACAATGGAAATATATTAAAAAAAAAGTAGCAGGGGTTGTTATTATATCGATACCGAACCCGAAATTGTAATTAAAAATTTTTTTGTCTGTTTGTCTGTTTGTCTGTGTGTTTGTGCACGCTAATATCAGAAACGGCTTATTCGATTGAGATGCGGTTTTCACTAATATATTGTGGTAAGCTTCACTTAACATTTAGTGTTTATTTCATGTCAATCGGTTCATAAATAAAAAAGTTATGTCAATATAAAGGTACACGCCTCGCGCCTGAGCTGCGCGTCCGTATATTATAAAGCGCGCTGAGAGTATAATAGGTAGTTGCATTCGATTATTGCGATTTACTTGAATACTGACAGTTTGGATATTTCATTTATTTATATTTAAGGGTTTGTAGGTTAGGTTGTCTTTCTTAATTTTCTTTAAAAATTTGTAAATAAATATTGTAAGCATTTGTTATAGGTTAGGCATTTCTTTCCTTGATTTTTGGTATACTTATCTTAATTTTTTATTTAGGGTTTGTATATATGAATAATTTATAAGTATTTGGTATAGGTTAGGCAATTCTTTTCTTGATTTTCTTTATTTAAGTACAAGTTTATAATTTTTCTAGCAATTCTTTTGTTTTATAAAATTTGTACGTTTAATTTACACATCTTAACACTTTTTGCAGTCAGCCTATGTTTTGCGATGACAATTAATAAAGCCCAAGGTCAGACGATGAAAGTTGTGGGTGTAGATCTAAGTATCAGCTGTTTCTCGCACGGTCAGTTGTATGTGGCTCTGACACGGGTTAGCAATCCTAGGAGCCTGTATGCTTTCATTCCCGATGGCCATACGTCACATATCGTATACCTACAGAGAAGCATACTGTAAAGTAATTCATGATTATAGAAATAAATATTCCTAACAATGATTTTTTTTTATTTGAAACTTTGTGTTTAACTCTTAAACACCCGACCGAAAGCCGGGTGTCGCGTAAACAATAGATTTTCTATTGTGTCTGGTTTTACGGGGCTTGATGGATTAACTGTTTTTATTTTCTATCGATAAAATCATAAGACCGGAAAGCAATCCCTGATGCAATGGGACCACGGGGAATGAAAATTACCCGTGGACCCGTTAATGGGTCGACCCAACGGGACCACGGGTAAACACTCAATTTTTTTGCTACCCAAAGGACGGTATTTGTTATTTAAAATATGCTGCCCGAAAAGTCACTATTCCACGCGGACGAAGTCGCGGGCACAGCTAGTTTTAAAAATAAAAATAGACCGACAATTTAATATTCGGTTCGGTCATTCGCGCAACTGGTAACCGTGAAAATCTAAGTTGCGGCTTTTTTTTATCTGTGTTATGTCTGAAATATCAAAAGATGGTTTGAGAATACACTCAAAAATCCGTCATCAGACTTATGAGCAATCAACCTAAGATAATTCTTGAAAACTCATTTACAGTTTAAAAAAACAAATATACGCAGACAAATCTGCGTGCAATACTATAGTCGAAACAAAAGCCGTTCGCGTTTCCGAGAAGTACCATCTGACAGGTGGACTAGGACAATTACCTCAGTCTAAGTACACAGCGATGGACGTACGAAGCATGCGTTAGCATGCTGGCTGCGAGCTTACCGGCCGATTCTGTGTCGCCATTTGCATAAAAAAAGAAATTATTCGATTCCAATCTCGAAATTTTCCGAGACTTTTGTTTTGTTTTTTTATTAATTTTTTTTTACTTCGGCCAGTATTGCGTCTTAAGAGGTGAACTCAAAATTATTAGCGTGTAAAAAAGGCTTTTATATTAGACGTACCTTCCTATCTCCATCAAAATAATAATTATGACGGTTTGTTTGGATAACGTCTCTAGTAACATTTGTGAAACCAAGTTTTTGCACTTAATTTAGTTTAGATATTGGCGAAGAAGAAAAGAGAGTTTAGGTAAAATAATTAACCATTACTTTTCTATAGTACGAGATTTTGCCGATGTACCTATACAAAAGGAGGCACGACATGTTTTACTGCCTCAAAGAAAAATGTCTCCTTCCTTAAGATAAAGTCAGTGCTATTAAGATAGGTATTACTTTAATTAAACTTATAAATTGATCAGCTGTAAATACTTACAAAGTATGTTATCCTAGTGCTTAATAACTAATGAAAATGGAAGCAATATTTAAAAAAAATTATACCTACTTATACTATTTTACGCCATCAATGTAGAGTACATGAAACAAAAGAGAAAATTTAAATAAATACACGTTTTATTTTAAAAAATAACTAATGCCGCGGCTACAATAATGCATAACGGATTTAATTATAACTTAAACCATTTCACAAAGATCTCGGAAATCTAACTGAAGTAAAGGCTTCTGAGATCAAATTCAAACAGTTTCATGATATAATTGGGGATACGTTATGCGTCAGTGTAGACGAGGCATTATTGGAAATTGTCTAATAAGCGCTTATAAAGAAAATAAAATTTTACATGTACAACATTGAATGAATTAAAATAGTATCTATTTAATTAAACGTACCTCTTTGGAAATACGACTAGGTACGATTTATTTCGTACGTAGGAATTAATCGATGAAACGCCGACTTTTATCCATCATAGGCTAAAGCTGTACTGGAAATGCGTAGAATTTTTTTCTATACAGCAGTATGATGGCTAAAAGGCTTCATAATTGAGTTTTTATACTCGATAAAGATAGTATACTCATGGAGAAGTTAGTAAAAAAGATTCTTCTTCTTCTTATTTTATGACTGGCAACCCACTCCTTTTCATAAGGATTACTACTGCCATTTTCAAGTGATGGTAGGAGTAGGGGAAAGGAAATAAGTAGAAAATATTCATTTTCTTTAAATTCGTTACATACAAATTCTAAAAATGAGTAATATTTTCAATGATGGCCAGTCACTATTTCTTTCAAATAAGTTTGGTAGCTCCTTAGGGCGGGCCAGTGTCAATACAGACAAATAAATCAGTTCTGTTACTTAAAAAAAAGAATACAGCGACATATTTTAAAGAAAGATAAATTATCACGAAGTTATCCGTCAGTGGAGAAACTATAATTTTGAATGTACGTGAAAAAACAGAAAAATGTAATATATATTCCGACCATTACATCCGATTGTAAGCAAGATGATATCTAATTTTAATAAAGTTCAAAAGGTTTCCCTAACAAAGATCCGTAACATGTAAATACGAGTAAAATTAATGACACAACTCCTACTTACGTCGTGCCTGTTAGCATAATTTATTTTCACGAAAATCCCTTCTTCGAAAAGAATTCAATTACGGCGATAAACTTTTCCTATTTAGGGTTACACGTGGATGATTATGGAACTTTTATCATTCCCCCTCCCGCCTCGCCCCGATTCCTTCATATTTGATCACAAGGCCTTATGTTAATGCTTTTATTTAGCTTCGCCCACCGCGAAATAGTCTTATTATGTAGACATACAAAAATGAGGTGTCACGTTGAATGATAAAAAAGAATCTAAAAACATGATTTCGAAATTGACGCGAAATAGTAAAAAATTGGGGTGATATTGAAATGAGTCGCAGCTTCGGAGTTCGGTAGTGTTGGACACGTACAATCGTACACTCGTAATGATAAATTGTCATTGGCGACTTTTTCGTCGCCAAGGTTCTGTTCGGAACGTGATTGCGGTTTTGCCTGAACTAATTATGAAAATTAATTATGAAAACAAGTTCGCAAGGTTCGATTTATTTAGGTGTTTTTTAAGTACTTTTTAATGCTGAGGCTCACTCTCAGGTTTGTGTTCATCAAGCCTGGTGATTAAGCCAGTAACCATAATGGTGGCGATAACTTGATTTCAATGAATGGAGGCAGACATTTGTCGTGCAGTGGAGCGTTAGGGCAAAAGGCTGAACGGTACTTACTTTTCAAATAAATGAATAAATACGTATGTGTACCCTATGCATATATTATGTAATAGCTTAAAAGGGTAAATAGGCATTGAATACAAAAAAGGAGAGTAAACATAATTTTCAATGCTTAAAAAAGCCAATGACTCATTTTTGGGGACCCATCCTTTACCAATCGCACTGGAGTTGTTAAACTTTGTGACATCGTTGCATCGATTGCATTGAAGTCTTGATGCAAATTAGGAGTTAATTTTCCTTTTCCATCAGCTGTCCCGGCTTTAAAGCGAAATCCGATCCCCGAGGTGCCGTCAAATCATGCATGTGATGGATATTTTATACAAAGTGTTGTTTTAAACAATTGAAATACTTTATATTTTTACTGTACCATTGTGAGCTATTTTTATTCTTTGTTTAAGAAATTCCATTTGATATCATAATTTTCTCGTGTCTTAAAATTAAAAAAAATATAAATAAACGCACGAGGCGGTGTCATCATTAGCACCTCTAGTGGTTTAGGTACCGGGCCGTGATGACGGGGTCCTGGGTTCAATTCCAGGTTGGAGTAAAAATTGTGACGTTTTTTTGAACACAGCAGCATGTTTGTGGTCATCAGTTCACATTTGGTTTAACCGACATTAATTTTGCTCTACCGGTGAATTGATCCCGAGATTATGATAGCTAGGTAACTCAAACCATAAGTGATAAGACTATCTGGGAGTTACAATAATTTAAAAAATGTAACGAATCTTAAAAATCTTTCTACAAAGAGGCGCTCTTTTTAGTTCTTCTTAATATCAACCGAAGTCGTTATATCGTCAGCACGTTATGCAACGTGTCCAAAATGTATAATTGTCACGTCGAGTCGTCAGACAAAGAGTTAATTTTCAATCAAGCTGTCTCGGGTCAGAAGAGAAATCTGTTATCACGGGCTGCCCTCAAACCGCGGATGCGTGTAATTGCAGTAATAAGGCAATTAGCCGAGTTTGACGCAATGCCTAGTAAAGCACAGGTTGTCTTGGGACTCATTGAGTAACTGTACTTAGTTTAAACTTCTTGATAGTCTCCAAGATTTTCGTTTGACTAGGTAAGCTGAACCGAGGTGCTATTTAACGTTAAGGGGTCGGAAGGTAAAAATAAGTTCTCTATTTACATGTTTAGAACGTAATTCCACTTCCTTCTATATGATATACTAGCCTTCCTCCCCTGGATTCACCTGCGCGTGATTTCTTTTTTAAAATAACCCCTTTTCCTCCCACATTTCCGGGATCTAAAGTACCCTATGTCACCTGGGAATAATGTAGCTTGCCAACAGTGAAAGAATTATTAAAATCGGTTCAGTAGTTTCGAAGCCTATACAATACAAATAAACAATCGAATCTTTCCTCTATACATATAATATTAGTATAGATTATGAGGATGTAGTCTATTACTATTAATTATCATAAATGCAAAAATAATTTTCACGTCGCATTGGAGAAACGGATCTACGTAAGTTCTGGCATGCAAATAGTTTAGGAATATTAATTAGACTACTAACTATGTATCCCAGAAAAAGAATGTTCCTGCAGAATAAATAACGTCGTATAGACTACACAAGAAAGTATCGTCAACTAAAATGAACAAGAAGTTAAAATAAGATTCTGAAGAACAGAAGTTCCGTCTCTAGGGTTAAATCGTGGGTTAGTTCCGTTATGGTACTGTACCGGTATGGCACCCTCGCAAAATACCTACCAAAAAGTCCCGCTATGGTACCCTTCAGTTTTTGGGACTGGTGAGAAGAAAAGTTTTACAGTGTTTTATAAAACTGACTTACTCGTTAAATTGGGAATGGAAGATAAAAAAAAAAATAACCACGAAGGCAAAGGCGGGAGCTTTCCCGCCTTAGCCTTCTAACCTATATTCATCCGAGTCGATTTCCGCCTCCGATCGTTCTTTTTTTCTTTTGTTTCTTAATCAAAGTTATTTTTCTGGGACAAAATAGTTAGTCGCCAGTTAATTTGTTTATCGCCCGATAAATAATAAGCCATAATATATCTTTAATAAAATCATATTCACAGTTGCACTTTTCGTTTCAAGTATACCTTATATTGTTTGATGTAGATTTAAAGGATAGGTACCATAGCGGGACTTTTTGGTAGGTATTTCGCGAGGGTGCCATACCGGTACAGTACCATAGCGGAACTAACCCTAAATCGTAGAGGCCGCGGGTTTGATTCTCGCCCAGGTAAGGGGTTGGAAGCAGGACTTTTGGCTTGGCCTTGGCTACCACAATCACAGATGAAATCTGCCGCCATAGTTTTGGTAGCGTTTGAGAGAGTTCAAAAGCACTAAAAGATACATTTGAAGGATCTGCAAAACCGATCTACAACGAACCCCGTACAAGGTCTTAAATTTCACACTGTCATTACGCTAATTACACGGTCACATATTCCACTTTCAAAAACAAACGCAACCGTGTCTCCGAGTCACCGTCGCGTGGTTCCCCATCATTGTTTAGCGCTCATTATTTGTCTAATGAGGAGACTAATTAGTCTAATTACACATTAATAACCGCTTATACTTTGGTTACGTGAGGTTTCGTTACGTTGTTGCGGACTGTGTCGCGTATGGTCTAATTAGCAAATTGCTGCCTTGATGTTTAAAACCCCTTTTTAGGGTGCTTGCATTAATAACCGAGTTTCCTGTTCTGACGAAAGTTAAGGTTGGACACTAAAGGGCAATTACTGTTTAAGTCAAGTAAAAATGCAAGTAACTAGTCAATCTATGGCACAATGTGAATAAATGGATTTAAATAGACACTATACGTTTTTTAGGTCTAGTGATTTACGTACTAGGCTATTTGTAGAGGATTAACATTTTTGAGGCTATACCTAGGACATTATCTACTAAGCCTGGATGGCTAACAAGCTGTTATCCCGCAGGAATGTGATTTATACGGGATAATAATTTTCTAGTTTCCAAACTATCTTTGTACCAAATATATCGCCGATCCGTTGCTCCGTTACAACGTAAAATGAAGAAGGAATAAAAAAACACTACTATTACTGTCATCCAACAAAAATTTTATTAAGCATTATCTTGGGATGATAAGTAAAACTGTTTTAGGGTTTGAGGCGTGAAAGCGTAGAGGCTTCCGACGACTGGGACCAAATTAAACTGGGACCGCGGTGTCAGTTGAAGGACTTTCGCATTTTTAATATGACTTCGGATCAAAACTACGAATAAGAAGTGTGCAAGAAACAACCTAACATAACAGACGACAATTTCTGAATGATAAATCAGCAATACTCATAAATACTTTCAGGTATATCGCACAAGTTTAAAGAGATATTAATAGCAAGGTAAACCATTTAAGCTTACTTTATAACATCAAATAATATTCTAGAACAGAAACAAATCTGTATAAACCATATCTCAGTCCACGTTCCGTGATAATTAAAGTCATTTTGACTTACACCTTCGTTAAGGCTCGAAAATAGTGTAATTAAGACAGCATAAAGGCTGGTACAAACAGGCGACACATGACGATATTTCGCGAGAAATTGCAAATTCAACATCTCAATAATTACAAGGGGAACGGTTAACTAGACAGTTATGGGCTGTTTACATTGTTTAGTGCAAAGTAAATTGTGAGCGGTGCTCGGTCGTGCGCTTGTGGGTAAACTGCTTAGATTTGTGGGACAACAAATTAGCGGGGAATATCTTACTAGAGATTAGTACCTATTCTGTATATATTTTGTACACATTTAGCTGGAACTCTTTCGTTTTTGATATTAGCCTTCTGCACGCGGCTTCGCCCGTGTGTACTATACGACTTTATCCCGCAGGAAGGCGTTATTCTTCTGGGATAAATATAGCTTTATGTTATACCCTGGGATCTGAGCACTATCCCGAGACATAAACTAGCCTATGTCCTTTACTAACGTTTGGTCTGTACTAAAATGTATCTAAAAAGTAGTTTAGGCGTTGATTCACCGCTGTAGACCTAATTTGACTAAAAACCAAAACGTAATAAAAATGGTGAAATACAATTCGAATTCGACAAGGTATTACGTGTGTCTTTATAAGCAGCGGGAAACAAAAGGTCGTAGATGTGTTGACATGAGTCTCGACGGATGTACTCGTGTGCATTAGCTACAAACGACACTTTCTAATGTCTATTACAATGCACAATTTCATCCCAAGTACCAATCTCTACTAGGGTCCAATCTAATATAC
Organism: Mecyna flavalis; assembly: GCA_949319885.1. Lineage (NCBI taxonomy): Eukaryota > Metazoa > Arthropoda > Insecta > Lepidoptera > Crambidae > Mecyna > Mecyna flavalis. The sequence goes on from OX439439.1 coordinate 7,020,773, forward strand.
GTCTTCGAACAGCTTCAAGATATTTTATGTGCGTTTTCTTCATTTTGAAATTGAGATTGACATTTCATTACTTACGTCGAAATAGATACGAGTTCTAAAAGTTATTATCTTTGTGACCACGGTCCTGAATTTGGCAAAATGATAATTAAAATTTCGAGAAAGCCTATGTCTAGCTAACTTTATTTGGAACATGGTCAAAACTGATACATTTTAATTTACACGAATTTTCAGATTAACATTTATTTGAATTACTGCTACAGTGAATGGAACCAATTTCGTGATTACTATCGAATCCACACACGATGAGACCGCGCTCGCAAGATGGAACAGTTATTATCGCGAGTAAATTTGAAAATGATCCCGTCTAGTCCATCCGAGGCTGCGCTAAGCCGCTAAACAGCCCGCTCAGCGCAGCCGACATAATAGGCAGTTAATTATCGGATGCCTTCGCCGCGTCACGACTCCAGGCCACGACGCTAGCGAATTATACACTCACATCGCTGACGAGAAAGTTCGCTATGTTCTACGCCGTGTTTTGAAGGACTTGTTAAATACTGCCACTTGTGGTATCTACCTATGAATACCAACGCTTCTCCGAGCGGTTTATCTTGAACTAGTCAGGGTATGCACTTCTAACTTGCTAACTTTAGTTTTGGCAAGTCAGAAGTGACTTGGGCTGGTCAATCGAAACAGAGCGGGCACCGGCTCGTCCTCTACGGGTGAAAGGGGAACCGGGGGAGTTTAGTGGGTAGTGGGACGCTTGGGTCCCGAGTCCCACACACGACCGCAGGTCTCGCTAGCCTGCGGTTATGGTGCATAAACGCATTCGGCTCCGGAAGAAAAAAAAAAAAAAAATGTCAGAAGTGACTGCCATCTAACCTCCGTCACTGGATCACCAGATCAATTGGATCATGGCTACACAGCAATTCGACTGTCCTCACGATGTGTTTATTTTTTAGGTCAATTGGCAGGCTAGCACGAAGTCCACCTAGTGGTTAAGTAGCCATTGCGGTCTATTTCATTGACGGACAACAAGAGTCACTCCATGTAGCAGCACACTGTAGGCTTCTGTGATCTTCAAGCCTTTGATTTAAAGTGTACTCCCACATTAATATTGCCATTACCGCCAACGTTTAAAACCACTCGACAACCACAGCTTAATGAAAATGCAGGCATCCATTAAAAATATAATATATTGGACAACATCACATACATTGTGATCACTAAGTTAGTAATGTGAGACACAATGAAGGTTCTACACGTGTATATTTAAACACTTATGTACATCCAAATACATGCATTTTATAAGTTCTCAACCTAAGAATGATTTCCAGATCACTAAGATTGATATTCCGGAACACAAGTGCTAAGATAAAATCTGTGCATATGTCATTGTCTGATTTATGAATAAAGTGTAATCTTTTTTGTTTCCAAGTAGCCACCATCTGCTCCGGCCAAGCAACAGAAACGAAAGACCATTCAAAGACAATATGACCCTGATTAAAACTAAAGTTAAACCACTCGGGGTGACTGCGTTTCAAGAGGTCATGAATAAAGAAACTCGTCCGAGGGGATTCCAATTTGATACACTTATTGTGAGTCCCGTTGCTTTGCCAAATAAAAGAACCCGTTCTAAGGACAAAAGGCCCTTATAATGAAACCAGCATATTGTGTGAAGGGCCCTTGGACTCTTAACTGCACAATATGTTTTTTTTCCTAATGGGAATTTCGATACCTCGTTACGTCTCGGGGAAACTGCTACTGTAAGTACCGGTTGGAGTGATGAGAATCACTGCAGGAATCTTTAATTTTTAATGACTTATGAGAAGTTACTATTATGCAGAAGCAAAGATATGATCTCTCTTTAAAACTTTGGCCGATTGTGATGCTTTTTACATATTAGGCTTGTTAATATTTCAATAAGTCAGATATTTTAAAAGCGGTTCGGAAAGATGGTGGTGCAGCTCTGACAAAATCCAGTTGAAGGTGGTAAGTATCATTGCAGTAAACAACTTACAGACCAGTAGAGTCTGAATGGTAAGCTATCTTATGGAGAAAATTAAGGTACTTACGGTCAATAGCACTTCATGTTAACATTTGCAGTTCGATAATAGTAACTATGCCCCCGACACAAGAGCGGTACAAAGTCCAAACTGTTACGTCTGACGTGCTTTTGACTGTACTAGACTATTAATTCCTTACTAACGGGCAAAGATTTCCATCATTGGTATAAGTCATCAAAATGATGAATAGAATATTAATAAATTATGTATAATAAAATAAAATCAACAATGCATTACAAATTATGTACAGTCAAAAGCACGTCAGACGTAACACTTTGGACTTTGTACCACTCTTATGTCGAGGGCATAAGTGCTATTATCGAACTGCAAGTGTTAATCGTGATATGCTGTTGACCGTACAGACTAGCCTAGATACTAAGTGATAATATGTATATGAATCAGTGGTCCCTCTTGCAAAGTAATAACAACCAAATCAAAGCGAAGATGTTCCTAATACGGTCCATCCGCCAGACATTATCGCCTATTCAGAAACAATAATCGAATCCCGCCGTTAGACAAGGACTTCCTGCATCAGTGTTATCGGGTGGAATCGAGTCGGACTCGATCCTCCGTCTCCGCCCAATCCCGACTATTTAGCGCTCGCAATAGGTTCAATTAGGATGTGGCGGATATGCGGGCCCCTTCCTTGTGGGTGACGGAGAGCGGCTAAAATGACGCTCTGAGCAGAGCAGACGCGGTGTCAATGCACGTGCATTGGACGAAATACAACTTGGTATGTATTGATCTGATCACAACACATTATGTTATGCATATTAGAATATATTATGAACGGACTCGGAGTGTCATTAAAACCGTTTTCCCTGAATTCTACGGCATGCTCGTATTTAAAGTCTTTTCCAAATACAACCAATGCTGTGGAGGTATATTCTGAGAAATTTAGACAAAACGATATTCACATATTCTTTGAAAACAAAAGTTGCTATAAATAAACGATTGTCTGTATAAACTTTTCTCTGGGAACGTTTTAATTTTGAATCGTTATTATCTTTACTAAAAAAGCAAACAGTACTATAAATTCAACTTACTCATTTTATAAATAATAATAACATACGAAAGCAATATGACATGTATTGTAAAATTGTGCATGCACCATTTTATTCCTTTTAATTTATGCTCAGTACATTTTAGCCGCCCGACGCCGAGCACTGATTCCCGTTCTTATTAGTTCCCTAACAGTTTCAGCGACAGAATTAAACTGTTGCAACTGAACTGTGATTTATTGTGAGATTTGTTTAACTTTAAATGAATCGTTTAGAAGATTTCCAAGTGTTCTGACTGTTTAAACTTAAACAGGAGCATTCGTGAATGTCATTTTAAGGCCGAAGCGTACACGTGACTTCGTCGCAAGTATGTCTAACACTCCCACTTGTTATGTATTTATGAATGGAACGGAATCAAATACCGATCGTCGGTTTACGTTGTGTCACGTTTGCGGAGGAATAAAACTTTCGAGAACCGCGCAAGGTTAAAAGGAACCCGGACCATCTCGACATCCGACATGGTCGCATCACGTGAGTTTTCATGAAAATTTTCCGCTACAGTTTCGAGTACATTACGGAATAACATGACGATGTTGCGATCGGTCATAAATACATCTCACAGTCAAATCTTAAGGTAATTTGTGACGATTTTGTCGCTCATTTAATATGCAAGGAATATAAAGCACAGAAGGAATCGATTATTCGAATAATGGTAGCAGCTGCAAATCAAGATCATCTGACTATCAAAGTGCGGCAGCCATCTTGCTCGGACATGAAGCCTCTACGCCTTCCACTCAGTATTCATTATTATAAATGAAATATGGAAGGAGTCTCGGCCTGAGTTCACTTATTATGTACGTAACTTTGCGTTATCTATAATATTACCATCGGCAAGTGTGTGTTTACATAACAAATCTAAGTTCAGCGTCGAATGATCTAATCGATTCGGAAGGAATATGGGAGTGAATAAGATTATGGCGTTTGCGCACCGGCTCCATGATGCCCTTAATTTGAACAGACGCATCTAGATGCGAACTTCTAGACGTTACAGGCCCCGGAAAACTACTTGAATATCGGGTGGGGATTGCGCAGAACACGAATTTTGACATGCCTGCGCGATATTGGTCACGCGCAAGTGCACATGCGCGAACTTTCTCCGTCGACCGATGTTCAACAAGTTTGCCGGTACCAACCTGTACCGGCAAACTTGTTGAACATCGGTCGCTACGCGTACGAGCCCTCTCTCATTAGGACGCCATGGCGACATCGCCAGCTACCCTATCCAAGCAGTTATTATTGAATTAAATGGGACCTACCTCACTTGTCGCCGGTTTGGCAAAATTGTTAATGGTATCAAGGTAAAGGCAGAAATAATTTATAATCGAAATAAATGACCGACATTTGACCTTTAAAAGAGTTAGACAGAGCCACATGTTAATCACAGAAATAAGAAATTTTGTGTCAGTTGAGCTAGAATGATTAAGATTATTTAACTTCTGTAGGTACAGTATAAAATCTAGAGTAATTAACAATCAAAATACAATTATTTTTTTATAACTATTGATTGAACTAAGTCACAAATTCAATGAAATACGGTAAGTATTTGCATTAGTTTCTATACTAATTAATTATCGCATGCATTTCTTCCTCAATATATAAATGTTTAGCTGTGTCTGTTATTCTAACCAACAAAGATTATCTAAATGAAGTAGGTGCATCTCTCAGCTGATTACGAACTGCGCTAAATGACAGGTTGTAGGCAATGTCACCGAGCCTGCATTACAGCGATCGTGGCTTAGGGCAGTTATCCACAGACAGAAAAATATATTTTGCGATGAAAACTGAGCAGTAAACCGAATTTAATGCCCTAAGAAATGAAACGATGGATACTTTCCGAGACAGTCTAAAACATGTGCCTACGCACCAATTATTATAATGTGACAATAATTTGAATATCATGTAGATTATATGACTTATAGTATTTTTATTTATTTTATTTTATTGTTATGATTTGTACTTTGGAGAGGCCTATGTCCAGCAGTGGACTGTTACAGGCTGATGATGATGATGAATTGTGCTTTGTGATTATATTTCTAATTAGCTAAATTAAGCTTTATGCCGGTTTTTTTCCTACTTAACAACATTTTAAAGCCGGTGGTTGTCACTACGTATTTTTTTTCATAAGGGTATCTCTGAAGCCTACATGGACATTAAACGATATTTAAGTAATCTTTAAAAATGCTGCTTTAAAAATATTATTGTTTCTATAAGAAATCTGAGTGTCTATCAATTTTGATTTTTGAACACCTTATTCCAGAAAGCAAAATGTAAGGCGGAAGACTCAGTAACTTTGTTAACTGATTGTAAAGTGTATCTCTGAAGCCTATCTATCTATCTATCTAATCAGCCCGTATCCACCCACTGTTTTCATCCAGTTGACACCGGTGAACCTGACTATGTCATCCGACCAGCGTACCGATGGTCTGCCTACATAGATAAAAAAATGTTTTTAACCATACATATCAAGCCATAGCAAGGTCACTGTGGACGACGCGCCTAAGCAGGAGTCTTACTGCGTATTACAGTCGTGATTATGTTTTAATCGCCCGCTAACAAAGAGAAACAACGCGGGATTAGCGGTCGGTAATTATCCTACCGCGTCTTCTGTTGGTTTGTTCTGCTTCGTACTTTACTTACTAACTACAAACTGTTTTTACTGGTAGTCTCTCTTACTATAAGAATACTCTCTTACTCAATGAAATAAAGTCAGCACTATAATAAGGCGTACCGGCTTAATCACAACCCTTATCTAATGCAGGAGCACAAACCTAAACTATTAACCCGAGTTAAAAAATCATAGTAGATCTTTTTTTTATGATAGAGGCGGCAAACGAGCCAGCCTGACGGTAAGCAATCACCGCCGCCCATGGACATCTGCAACACCAGAGGGATCGCTTATGCGTTGCCGGCCTATGGGGGTATGGGGGGTGTGGGCCTCCGGCACTCTCACAAACAAGACGAGACACAATAGTACATCAGAATCACTATTACTTATTTCACGCTGGTGTTATGTGAGAGGGTGGTACTTCCCCGGACGAACCTTCGTACTGTAAAACAGCATGGCTCTACCACTACACTACTCGTATCTTGAACTGGAACGAGCCGCTCGTCTGGTAAAGCATCTCTAATTTACAGAAGACCACAGTGAAGTTAGCTCTTCATAATTTTTTTGCTGCATTTCTGACGGTGAGTTGAAAACTATGTATGAAAAACATGACATCTAATTGACGAACCATTTGGTGTAACGGTCGAGAAGTCGGTTATTACACCAGAGGTACCGGGTTCGATCCACGCACGGTACAAACATCTGTGTGCATGAACATGTTTGTTGTATCGGTCTGGGCGTTTCTATGTATAATATGTATTTACAAAAATAAAGTATAAAAGTAATGTTTATCCGCGTTGTAAGGCACCCATAGCACAAGCTAATGCTTAGTTTGGGGCTAAATGGCGATGGGTGAAAAATGTCCAGAGATATTTTAATTATATTATTTCTTTAAATTTTTATTGGTCAGCAAGTGCAGCAACAGCAACTCATATATAAGACCTTTGTTCGTCACAAGAAAAACCCTTATATCCCTCAAGATTTTAATTCCATTGAATTTATAACACAGACAAACAAAAAGCCACAATTCACCTAGAAAAAGGTAACAAAGTGGCAGAAACCCGCCAACTAGCGGTCCCGACCGCACTCGTGCCTGATATTTTCATTACCACTATAAATACGTGAGGAATGAAGCAATCTTCGCATTGGTTGCTTATTGAGGTTGCAACTTAATTACGTTTGACGATATCGGCGCCATAGCGGGTGAAGGATCGTGAATAAACTCTTGCGTCAAGCTGCGTCTGAATTAGAAACGTTTTGGCTGCGATTTGCTGGTTTTGCACCGATTATAACACGTCTACGATTGAAATAAGAAGAAACGTTTTCTTTTTTAAATCTATATTTTAAACGTATTTGTCACCCATTGCTAGATTCACGTTTAACCGAAACCAAAGATTGAAGCTGATTTGCTGCAGTCAATAATATGCTGCAGCTCTTCACAGATAGCATCGAAGAAATGTATTTTAGAACGTCAGAAATATCGAATTAAGATAGCATAATAATATACGATTATAAGGGGAGCTGATTTGAAGAGAAAACCTCTTTGTCAACAAACAACAACTTTACCCATTGGTGCTAACATAACCGAAGATGAAAATTCTTCAGGGAACTAGAGAATTTTGTAGTATATAAATTGAGTGCTTTTGAAAATGAAAATATTGTATTTTACACCTCAAACAGAATCGTGGCGTTAGGAACTTGGACAAGGAGTTCCATACCTTAGTTCGCATTACAAAGGAATTTGTTAAGCGTTTCGTGCCGATGGTGCCCCGAAGTGAAATGGGGCTAGGGAATTAGTTCGTGGAATTCGATCGGTATGCTAGCAATAGACACGTAACACGATGACGGTGGTTAGTGTCTTGTTAGACACACATCAGATATTGCAAACAAATGCTGCTTAGTTAGTATCTTGTTCACGCACTTCACGCCTAGCCTTTTGGATCAGTCAGGTTTCAAGATGTGTTCCAATTTTGACATCATATCGTCGCGATTTTGCAATAAAGACGAAGACTTAAAAAGGTGTTGTGTGTTGAGTCTCGATTTGCTTGAGATGTTTAACTTAGATCACTACAAGCTGAATTTTACAATAAAGTTCAAAGTTTCCTATAATAAAATACTAGCATAACACCACCTTTTCTTATTTTTTAAAATTGATTATTAATTTGTAAAACAAATCATTTTCTTTGAATGTTGGTATAATGAAAATTTCACGTCTTTATTTAAACCAAACAACGAGAATGTCCATTATGGATTGGTTGAAGGACGGTAATTACTCTTTCACGCTACAGAAATTGTATGACATTTGACATAAATGTGGTTAACACATTTAATCTTGGTAAAATCTGGAATGGTGTAAGAAAATTTTCTTTGTTCTGTGGGTGTAATAATATCTAACAAAATATTTATCATTTAAAAATTATATTAAGTAGAATGTGTATCTCAGTAGAATTTGTAACAGTGCGACATTTTAACAAAAATAAGATAACAAAGAATATCAATCTTCGAGAAGATAAGTGCTTTAGAGTACGCATAGATGAGATCTTTATAACAAAATGTTCGAGAACGTTACTAGTTAGTGACTTTATCTGGGAATAACAAATTTTCTTATCGTGAATAATACGTTAAGACTGATGATAGATAATTTATTTTTCTGTTTTCAGGCCATCAACATTGGGAAGTCTTTATTTTTTTATGCCTTTTATAAACTGGCTACTAAGAGACCGTCTTTTATTGTTTCTGCATATTAACATAACTATGTCGAGGACTTTCTTATCATTCAATTGGGGTGCGCTTGGACCAATGTCCAAAAATCTCTTTGTTGCATTTGAGCGACTGTGTAAAGTTTCCAAAACTACTTGTATGTTGATAGAAGGTAATAAAGTAATATTTCCTATTGACATTTAAAGTTATTTACTCTTGCGGAAATTGTCATCATGTTATGTCTGTGTCTTAAAGATTGATTGGGGTAATGGTTGAGAATTCGGCTATTACCACAGAACAAGAAAAGTAGTTCTTGTTCTATGGCTATTACTCCAAGGGATCCCACCACAGTAGACGCCTACTAACTGCTGAAATTTGATTGCATTCTTGAACATGTATCTTTGTATCGATATAGGTGTTTCTATATAATACATTAAAAAAGTATAAAAGCAAATTATCTGTTGTCTGGCAACCATAGTACAGTCTATGCCTATTTAGGCGTTAGATAGAGCGCATGTCCAAGGATTTATTTATTTAAAATAATATTAAGAAACAACCAGTAATTTACGGATGACATCTGTTGCTAACTAAATCCGTGTCGCATTAGTAACTTGACATTGATATTAAACGTAAAATCCTTACGCAATAGCAGATCACAGTATACAAGGTGACGAGTAAACTAATTAGCCTAGAAATGGCGGACGACAAGAGCAAATATTCATAGGACAAATGTTAACAGTCATTTCATAATGCGGCTGGAATTGATTAGCTGGTTTCAATACCCGCAGTATCACCATTCTATTCATGTGCTACAATTTCCTTTTATTTCTAAATGGGTTTAGTATAGGCTTGAGATATACACGTGGGCGCCTGCCTGACGGAAATTATCCTAGAGAATGCTGTTACTATTGACTTTCTCTACACCAATCGATTATCGCAGCTACTTTTTATGTTAAGGAAGATTTGCCTTACAATTTAGTTCCACGACACCCAGCTCGACAAAAACACTAACAGTGAAGTGGAAATTGCGTTTTAAACGTGGTCAATTAATCATTTCGTCTAGAATTTTAATTTAATTTAATCTTAGTATATGTCGAAATTTTAATCTAAGAATAAACCAAATATTGTTCTAGTTTTATATTAAATCTTATACTGATATTGACTTGATTGTGTACAGAAATCGTGATGGCTCATCTTGGAAGGAAAAGTCGCATCACAAATCAATTTCACAAATTGAAACATGACTGGAGGCACAGTGGTTGATTTTTGACACTCCTCACCCCCCGCAGTGATTGACGTGGCCGGTGATCGAACCTCTAATTGCCAATGAGAACCGTCGGATTTTACTGTCAACTTATTTTTAAATGATTCCGTAAACGATGGGGTGCTGGGCATATAACATCGATTGAATTTTAATTAAGAATGTTTAGTAACCGTTCTAAATTATGATTGAGTCTGTAAAACAGCAGTTCGGTAATGTTAAAATCAATTTTGAATTAATTATTTTCGTGGATTCTATGCTCGAGTTGGGCTATTTAGCGAGAGCTTTCATACAGAGCTTGCTACCAATCTTACAGGTGAAATCGAAGTTTATAATCGCTCGGGATGTGTTTCGTTAACATTACTGCATGAAGCCGACAAGTATAAATAGCCGGATTTCAGTTTCAAACAACTCTTCTACACATTTGTCGATGCAACTTTTAGATTGTAATCTAACTAGATTAACATTACTTTAGAGCTAGTTACATAATATCCATAACTGCGAATAACTAGTTCTTATCCCAGTCGCTTTACTATATGAAAGTCTACCTAAGCACTACAATATAACTCATGATTGTACTTACCTACTCGTATGTAGAAATAAGTATTGCCATTATACTAAACGCACTAGAGAAACGATGTCTATAGAAACTAATAACCAAATTATAACGAAAGCGACCATTAAGAGATAATAGAGAAAGCATGATGGTGATAATATTATCACGCTTTTTACTCACTAATCAGATTACGGTCATAAAAATGACCTCATTTAAATACCTCTCTAATTTGTATTTCTAGTCAAATTGTTGATCTTTAATTAATTTGTTTCAACATAATTTTGACAGGGACATCATTTTGATATTTACACTAATCTATTTCATAGAAGACCAGTTCTCTTTTGAGTATCACTCAATGTCCACCTCAAAGTACTGTTAAGCTTTCCCGTCAATAATATCAAATAATTAAAAGTCATTAAAGACCAAAAGATTTTGATAAATATGGACGGACATTATCTAAATTTTCTATCGAAGAATGCTGATTGTTTTTCATTGTCTCGCGTGCAATGTGTACCTACTCAGTCGTTACCCCCCGGCCACACCTCCAAAAACAAAATGGCGGTCTGTGTAAATTACCATATTTTTAGTAAAATTGACACTTGGCCATTATCTACCGGTCGGGCACCGCAGGAGTCAACGCTCTCAAACCATCCGGATCTAATTACGAGTGTCATTAACATCGCGGAGACGGCACGTCCGCTTTGGAAATGGAATCGAATCATTAGTAGTTTGATTACAAAAAAGGCTTAATAGAAATATAATAACGCTGGACGGAGAAGAAATTGTAAAAAGATTGTAGAGCGTACCAATAATTGGTGGTTATTCTCCGATACGGTTTCGAGCGGGGTAATGGGTTGGGACGCTTCGACGTGACTCTGGGCTCCCTACGATGGGTCGGTTTAGCGGAATTTGCGGCCGATCTTAGTTTAAGTACAGACTGTGATGTGTTCGCTCCTACTTAGCGCGGTTTTCGCATGCGCAACCTGCAATTTGATGCGTGCTTTAAATGCATTCGAAGGGACGATTGCCGATGAACTTAGCGAATCTAGTTCACAAAATTTTAGGTATGCTGATTTTAAACTCGTTAAGGTAAAAAAAAGGCTGTCTTGTTAGAGTTAAATTCAAAATGAAGCGTCTGTCAGCCAATCTAATAAATTGAAATATGAAAAAACAAAGAATCTTGAAATTTTCCCGACCAATTAATTGGGCAATGTAAATGAACATAAAAAAGGGAAAATTCAACCCTTGAATTTTCCATTAAGTAGGTTTTTTACTTATTTTGGTAAAAATTACAACACTAGAAATTGAGTAGATAAAGATTTAGCTCTTGGTAGAAAATACGCACAAAATTGTTGGACATAAAAGGCCCTTCACAAAAACCTTGCAATGTACACGTGGGTACACGTGGGATAAATCTAAGGCTCGTGTCGATTTCTGTTAATTATGGTCACTTCGACAACATACAAAGTCATGTACTTACTCAACTCTAATTTTGTTTTTTTCCCCACATGAATGTTGAAGGTATCTAATTGTCTTATCCCAGTTAACAAAGGCAATTAATAAACGTTTACCATTTTCAAATGATCTATTCATATATTTACCTCAGTTTTTTATTTTAAGACGGATTTTACTTCTCCATATTTTAAAAGTAAAAGTTTATGTTTCGCAAGTCTTTCATACCACAATACCTACGTTATGAAAGACTATCGAAACAAACCTATAGCTTATTTTTCAAAATTAATCATTAAATACGTTTCACTGTAAAAGTATCCTACCTATGTTAGATAGAACAAATAAGCATAGTGGCGAGGCTGTAGTAGTATAAGTCTTTAATTTCAAATTGTTTTTATAAAAAAGGTAATTAACAAACTTTATCATAGTCTGTTGTTTTTCGGTAAAGCTTATCTTTCACTTTAGTCAAATTTTACCTGCGTTGTTTTAAAGTTAAGGTGAACAATAAGTTATTTCGTAAGGGTAAGTATTGTTGTTGTTTTTTTTTAGTATTCTTAGAAAAATTTTGAACCACGACCAAGATTTTGACGGTTCTTAAATGATAACATAAGCTAAGAAGGTCTAGGTATTTTTTTTCTGATATACTTGCACAGGTAAAGTCTATTCAATTTATTTTAACAATTTTAAGATTTAAATTCTGAACATTTAATTTTAGTGCTTGCTTAAATGCTTAAAATAGGCTAGTATCTTTGAACTACCATTACGTATGCAAAATAAAATAAAAAATTATACAAGTTTTAGCTTTTGACTCATATTAACATAGCTAACATTAGAAATAATATTTTAATATCATATCAGTTAAAAGATATGTTAGTATAAATTCTATAAATGTTAAACAGTCATTACGGCCTCTTCTTATTTACACTACACCAAGAAACATTGTTTAAAATACAGCCATTTAGCATCCTTCATAGAGCTTTTTGTTTTAAAATAAACGTTTCGACTAAAATTTTAAAATGCCAAAACAAGTTGCTTCTAGCCAACCATTGAGCTCTGAATAAAACCTATAACAGGAATCGAACAATAGACCTTCGGGGGTCGAACCCGAAACCTTAACAACTGTTCCATCGATACTTATTTAACATAATAGTGTGACCTATCAATAAAACTTACAGTCAAACTCAAAATGTATAAAAAGCTATGTACAAACATGGGTGCTGCATTTATGGTTCCGTCCCTATATGGCCGCCATCTTTTTTCATTTGACAGCTCACCTTTTTCGTCTTCCAAAAGTTTAACTTCAATATTATACCTTCAATCGCAATGGTTATTGTTAATTACGACGATCTGATGTATATAACGGTTAATATTTAACAGTTATGTCATATTGTAACTACTTATAGGTTATTGAAATACTTGGTGTATTATTTACGCCTATAGTTTTTGTTTGGTGATTGGACTTTTTCAGACTAGCTGAAGCATTTGGTGTTATCGATACGGTACTATAATACATTTACGTAAGAATCGGCAAATTTAAGAGCTTTAACATCAGGTGACTCTATAGTATGAAAGCACATTGATCATTAAAAATCTAAAAGTGAAAGTAATTCTAGTCGCGAATTTTCCCCTAAAAATGGCTTGATACTAATTTTCTTTCCTTTTTATATGTTGTGATAGTGATGTGCCCTACAGGTGAAGTGTCACCTCTCAGTGGTAAGGTTAGTTTACTATAGGCAAGCCTATAGAATCTTGTACCACTACTGCTTTATTCAAACGTGTAACATAACGTGTGTAGTAAACATATTAATAAATCTACAATTTTAAAATATATTTGTGAATAATTCTTATAGTATAAAAGCCATAATCGTTATGTAATAAGCCTTCTTAAATTTTATTTATGCCTTCATTTTTCCAAACAAGTATTTATGCCTTCATGTAAAATAATAAAATTACCACTCAAATAATTTTCTTTCCTTATCAGCACGTGGTAAAAGGTGATCTTTTCATCAGCACAGTCTTTTTGTTTAAAATACAATATTTTCTAATTATTTATGCTTTGTAAGGGTTTTCCTAAGTAGCATAATTTTTACCTGTTACATAGGTAAAGAATTTAGGTGCAATCGTGGTCAAACAATATTAAGCTTTTAAATGAAGTCTTTTCTTTCAGTCTATTTGTAAAGTCTACAATAAAACATCGAGGTGTTATCAGTAAAACAAATAAATACTTACTTACCTTAATATTAACAATACGTAATTTTGACTTTTGGGTGTTAAAACAGATTAGGTATTTATAAAAAAGTTTTCTATGTTCATGGTCAAGTGATAACCGTGGTGATTAAGCCCTAACGTGGTGTTTAAAACCTGTCATCACTAAATAGTATAAAACAAAGTCGCTTTTTCTGTCCCTATGTCCCTTTGTATGCTTAAATCTTTGAAACTACGCAACAGATTTTGATGCGGTTTTTTTTATTAGATAGACTGATTCAAGAGGAAGGTTTATATGTATAATACATGCATAATATAGTAGAGAAACACTGATAATTTTAGAGGTTTTTAGTGTAAGGTCGTAAATAAGCACATATTTTGCGCTTACATTGCAAACGCTGGCTGAACCCTACCAGATAGATCAAAATAATGTACTACACTATTGTACATCTTAAAAAGTTTTACAAAAAAGTCCGCGATGGTATATGTCTATCTCTTAGGGATAACCCACAATAACCATTTTCCTTTACTTATTACGATAAAATAATGGCTTATTTACGAAAAAGTGATTTTAAGCAATACAGTATTAATCCTTATCCAATACAGTACCATAAATAAATTGTGCATGTAATATAGATCAATATGGCCGTTTACATCATGTAATTTAAATGAATAGTTTCGAAGATATTACAGATTTAAAATGCAGGGACATAGCGGTTGCGGCGGTACCGGCCCGGGAGCGGATTGATGCACGTTTGTTATTCTTTCACATAAAAACTACTGAATTGATTTTAATGAAACTTTACAATAATATAGCTTATTCATCAGAATAACACATAGGCTACAATTTACAAGATATTCCCGCGGGATAACGTCCTATAGTTCAATTCCCGCGGGATAACGTCCTATAGTTCACGCGGGCGAAGCCGCGGGCGGGCCGCTAGTTGTACCAATATAACTCGATTTCAAAGATACATAAAGTAGGACACGTATAGACTTCTTACGTAGTACGCTAACGAAAACAAAAAACAAAGATGTAGACTGGATAAAAATAGAATAAATATTATTGTATCCGTAATTTCCCATTTGTATTAATTTCTAGCTCGGTAGTAAACGTATGGCGTCTGACAGACCTTGCCAAATTAATACCACTTATTTTATTATGTCACCAGTTGACGTTGGCATAATGAGTAGCTATTTTTAACTTGAGGATAAAACAAGACGATGAAAGTATATGGTTTATAATTTCTAGGTTGACTTTGATATACTTACCTAATAATGTTTAGTTTATTGGTAAGTATAAAATAGTTTTTTGACTTTCTTGATTAGCTGGATATAATTTACGTTTGCGCATTTTATTGTAGGGACGGGCACAAAATTTGCCCTTTGCGTTAATTTACAGTAAATCAGTAACATAGTACGGCGACAACTGGGTAATGTAGTTACCTACTTTTTAGGAAGGCAATGAATATCAAATATCTATCTGTCGCTTTTATAATATAATTAGATGACCTAGATTTGACTAGGTACTTTTTTCAGATACCATCGTCGTTGATTCTGAACTACAATAAAGATCTGTAGTAGGCATAGAAATATTACGTAATAATAATAATAATAATAATACATTTATTAATCAGACAACAAGATCCAGAGTGTTAGTTACAAGAGCTTATATCCTATGTTAGTACAATTAAAAATTAAAGTAGGTTACAAGTGACTTAATTCTAACAATAAGTTTACCAATCAGTGGACAGTCCCCACGATTGGCTATGGCATCCAAAACACTATTGCGGCTGTCGCGAACCCGCCTGAGCAATGAACCTGCTTTTTTGCGCAGTATTGTCGGGAAACTGTCGACCTGCGCATCCGCGAACATGCCCGATGCACTACACCATCGCGGCAGCCGCAGCAGTGCCCTGAACGCATTATTATATTGAACGCGAAGGCCGCTGTACGACTTTTGGGTAAAGCTAACCCACAGGCTGCTCGAGTAAAACGATGTACAATATGCCCGGAAGAGTGTTATTTTGACAGTGTCAGAACATCGAGCAAACCTGCGGGCCAACATGTTAGCCCTTTTCGACAACGACCTTCGCTCTCTTTCAATATCTGCGTCATCTTTTAGTGTGTCTGTGACAATATGACCCAGATATTTGAAAGATGTCACTCTACAAAGTGGGGACCCATACAGCATGATGGGAGGCACAACATCTGGGCATTTACTGCCTGCCCTGAATACCATGTACACACTCTTGTTTGTATTGTAAATCAGACCATGAGCCGCTGCATACCTCTCACAGATACTCAAGAGTCTTCTAAGTGCGCTTATCGAGGGTGCCAGCAGCACCATATCGTCTGCATAGCTTATATTGTTGACGCATATGCCTCCAACGTGACAGCCGACACGAGTACCACTGAGCTCCTCGATCAGCGCATTCACATATAAATTAAAAATTCTAGGCGAGGACAGCCCACCCTGTCTAACCCCACATTCACTCTTGTACTCATCCGAATAGACATCAGCCCATCTCACACGATTTATCTGATTCCCATACCAGTACTTGAACATAGAAAGGAGATCAGCAGGTAATCCCATCAGTCTCAATTTTTCCCAGAGTACATCGTAATCAACTAGATCGAACGCCTTGGACAAGTCTAAAAAACAGGCATACACTGGTGTTTTCCTGTCAGTGTAATATCGGATGGTATGCTTGAGTGCCAGAATAGCGCTTTCCGTTGATAGGCCAGGCCTAAAGCCAAATTGTAAGTCGTGAATATTCACGTATTTACTAAGCTGAGAATCAAGCACACCATCAAACACCTTGGCCACCACAGTTGCCAAGGAAATAGGCCTGTAGTTCGATCTAGCTGACACGTCACCGGTTCTGTTTTTGACAATTGGAACCACTATTGTCTCCATTAGCTCCCGCGGCAGATATGAATGAACCAAACAAATATTAAATAACAGAGCCAGTATCCTAAAGAGGTGAGGCCCCGCATTTCGCAGATGCTCGATGCTGAGACTGTCGTGTCCCGGTGATTTTCCTCGTGTCATTGATTTAATGATCTTCTCTACCATTCTGCTAGTTATTGTTAAGCTCACAGAGTCACGACGCGTCTCAGGAGCGACCATGCTAGGTTGTTTTGAATCCAAAGGCGATTTTACAGAAAAATGATTTTTAAATAAGTTCGCAATGGCCTTTGGATCACTAACACCGTCAACACACGCAGGGAGGCCAGGTCTCGAATTCAACTTGTTTGTTGACTTCCAAAATCTTCCAAAGTCCCGCTCTTTATGGTGTGTAGCTAGAGCATCCATTTTGATCTGCTCCTGGTGATTTTGACACCATTTCAATTTTCCCTTGAAGACTTTTCGGCTGTACACCATTTCCTCATACAAAGACCCAGTATTTGGTTTCCCATGTTGAACCCACACAAGGAACTTGGACCTGGCCTCCCTATGTGCAGCACCCACATGCTTATTCCACCCCTGGATTCCTCTGGAACGACCTTTACTCTTAGAAATATGGGTTTCAGAAGCAGAACAGGCTAGTACAGATATTAAGTTTCTATAAAGGTTATCAATACATATTTTATGTTCAACAATATAACAGCGATTATGACAGCAGCTCTGTAATTCAACAGGAAAATCAATATCTTTAAGTCTTTTATGACATAGCTTGTTATATGCTTTCACCTGTTCCTCAGACCTTTCTCCCCATTTTATGGTATCAGGGACAGGAATTAAATTACTATATACCTTACATCTAATTTCATTTAAATTACAGTCAATCGATAACGGAAAATGGTCGGACCAGTAAACGTCATACATTACTCTTGCACTCTTGACACATTGCCAAGCCGATTCAGTGACAAGACAATGATCTAACCATCTCAAACTACCATGAGCTTCACTTATAAATGTATAAGTATCTAAAGTTGAGTTTAGTAGACTTACGTCCGCACAGATCCAAGAATTGTCAGCACACATATTAGATAGTTCGTTGTAAAACAAAGTCCCTGGGTGGGCGTTAAAATCTCCCAAAAGAAACACTGATTCTACACCGTTTTCTTCAATTAAAGCATTCAAGACACTAAGGCTGTCCGTAAACTCACTAAGATTCTCTCGACAGTCCGTGGGCATATATACACTACACACAATTAAAGGTCTATCTGTAAGCGAGATTCTAATTGCACAAATACGTGGGTTTGGGCAGTCAATCACTGAAACGTCGGGAAATATCCGCTTATCCCAAATTAAGGCCACGCCGCCATGGGGACGACCGCGGTAATGGTAGTAGGTAGGTACTTAAGTAGTTTACTTTTGAATCTGATTAACGTCATAATGTTTATCAATTTGACGCAGTTCTCGAGTACTGTTAATTAAATTTGCTCTGCTAATATTATAAATGCGAATTTGTGAGGTTGTATGGATGGATGTTGTTACTTTTTCACGTCTTTGCTGAATCAATTAAGATAAGTCCTACTTTACCTACAGTAAGAAATATAGATAAAGTAATAATATTTAGATTATAAATTCTGTAAGGCTATTAATTTGTAGTCACCTCGATGGTCTAGTAGGTTAGTTACTGGGCTGTGATCTGGGTATTAGAAGTACTGGGTTTAATTCCGCAGGCAGTCATAATCACTAGTCGGCATTTTAAGGATATTGCGATTTAACAAATAGATATGATTTAATAATTGTTTCTGGTGATAGTAAAATAACACTCAAAGTCAAACATTCTATCTACCTATTGATGCAAATCCGGCATTGTGACATTTTTTGCTACAACAGCGAGCTTGGACCGCGGTCAGGTAACCGCCTTTCGTGACAACCTGATTCCGCAGATCACAAAAGAAGACGTGCAAAGGTCGTGATCTAGCGAACTACGTGATCTAAAAGAGTTAAATTCCTTTGTTTTTAATGATCATAAAAAGTGCAGTTGTCCTTCTTAATTTTTTACCTAGTGGTTAGGTTAGCCGCCTGTTTCGTGACAACTTTAGGTTATATTGATAGCTAATACGTAAGAACTTAAAAAAGAAATCAGTGTACCTCTTTATGATTTTCTTCCAGGGCAAAGGTTCTCAACCATTAGGTACAACACCAAGCGTTTAGTTCAAATCATAGCTTTACTTATATTGGTTAATAAATCTATGATTTAAACTAATAAACAGAGTTAATTTTTATATAAAAATGAGGTCCTAACATAATAAAAGGTTGCATATTACGTAAAAAATTTTGCTCCCGAATGCGTTTTATTTCGCCCTTCAATCGATCTACCTTGTTACCGTCATGATATCTATGGTATCGAAGAAAAAACTTCATTGTTGTTCAACAAAAAGCCTTGTTTTCTGGTAAGCACGTCCTATATATTGTGTCTCACAATGAAATAATTAGTTGGTTCTGTAACGGGATTTTTTACTTAATCTTAGCTCTTTGTGTCGATGTAATTTAATATTTTTTGTAATGAACCCTTGGTAAGTGAGTGGGCGGCTTAAAAAATATGCGTATTGTAAGGCCAAGGAAAAAGTTCAATAAGATATCGTTTACAATTTTACTTGCAACTGAGGGAGAATTTTACGAGATACCGAGCTTAATATCTTCTGAATAAGCACCTATGGTTTGTCGTATAATATTTTATAGCCACTTACCGTCATTCTCTCTGGATTTTGGCAGGAACTGTAGATCTGGTGCGCAATTGCCTTGCTTTTGCAAGTTTTATGACATATCAAGTGGTAGTTACCCTTATTTTAAAGTTAGCATTTCATGTTGCCCGTGCTAATTATCCACTTCACTAATGATTATAACGAAATAGTTCGAAGCAACGTTGTATCCTTCGAATAAATGCTGACGTTTCAATGACATTATATAAAATGTACTACCATCCTACAGAATATAGATTAATAAATATTTCAGGGCAATATTCCACGTGCTTCATATTTTGCCTCTGAATTCAATAAATCAATAAATAAAAATAAATAAGCATTCACACTACAATACAAAATTAAAAAAGAACAAAAATTCTACAAAAAAGAACTTCGCAGCGTGCCGTTACGATCATTTTATTTAAAAATATCATCAAGTATACTGAAATCTGATCTAACCCGCTAGCAATCTGTTTCCAGGGCACAGTATAAATCTTAATATTTAAACATTGCAAAGGACAGCACCTCCCACGAAGCGGAAATGTATGCTTTAAAAATATTTTTTGTCCTTTAAAAGGACACCCAATACTTGTGTGATTCATTTAAATGAAGACAAAGGTAATATGGTATTTGTTTTAAGTTTTGCTCAGGTATAACTTTTACAAGACTATTGTAATATCCCTTCATTTACGAGAACTTCAACTTAGAAACAATGTTCACCTGTCCGTAAGTATTTTGTTAACTCTGTGCCTCATAGCTGGAGACTGGCATCTCAAAATAAATGTCGTTTCTATATTCTCTTTGTCAGCACGTTGCATTCAAAAACAAAAAAAAAAGAACTTAGGATAAAAGGAACCAAGGAAACAAAAACAAAAGAAAAAACATAAATCAATAATATAAATATTGCATTTATTTCAACGAATTCTGCAAATATAATAACTGTAGATAATAATTATAATAATACTATCAGTTTACAAGACTTTCAATCTTTCATATTTACGACGAATGTCGCCCCAATAATTCCAAAAATACTTTCACTGGCTGGCACTGGACTTTGTATCAAACAACTACAGACAACGTTCATTTTAATAACAGTAAATGCAGATCGCAAGTTATTAGTTTAAAATTAAATTATACAAATTAAAATAAAATTATGGAAGTCGTATTGGAGGCAAAGTCAATATCAATAAGCGCCAGTCGCCTGACGCGATACATAATATCTACACGAAACAAAATAGCAGAATAAAATCAAAGAACAAAAATAAATACAAACATAACACAAAATAAAATATAAAAAATAAAAGAAAGCGATATGCAAATAGGCATGCTTTAAATCAAAATACTCTGTGTACTCACTCGAGGCGAGTAAATAACGTGGCATTATACTTGCTATCGTAAGGTGTAATATTTGCATTTGAAAGATCAATAGAGACGTATCAAGACGGTATACGGGAAAAATTTCCACATAAATAAATAGAAGAATGGCGACACCCGCGGCGCGTGCGTCGCGTTGCGTGCGCGCGCGCTGGAGGCGTCGGTCGCGATTGTACCGAACATTTAAATTTGAAGGAATATTTGCATATCGCCTAACTCCCCAATCCCGGCCCGCTCGTATGTAAATTCCCGGGAATAGCAAAAACTGCACCCGGCGGGACCCCACACATCAAACAACTTTATTATTATGTAAAACGCGACAAACTTCTAATGTTATGTCTGTATGTATTTCTGGGCTTCGATGCTCGCGCCTCTGTCGCAAGCTTTTTCAAGGGATATGCGAAACTAAATAATTAGATATACAGTTATATCACAAGTTCTTAAGACGCCTCGACGAAACAAACAATATATTTATTTATATCTACCTATATAGATAACTAATCGTAATACAAATTACGAACAGCGATCGGAGACAATTTTACAGCGTACTATATCATTACAACTAATAGTATACTTGTACACTTTTAATTTATATACAGTGGAGTTCAGAGATAATAATTTACAAAAAAACACTTCAATCCTAAAAGGCACCTTATTTAAATAGTTATATAGACTTCAGGCTTCGCTATGACTTTACATGATAACTAAAACGTTTTAAATTTTCTAAAATATATAATTTGGTTTTCATTACAATCCTACAACAATCGACAAGTCGCTATATCTAATAGGAGTTTTAAATATGAACAACTAGGAAGAATAATATTATGCAACAGATTACTAGTCTAGTATCACACGTAGTGTTGGTTTTCAAGGAGAAAGAAACAATAAACAAAATAAAAAGTGAAAGATGTACATTAATGTAACATATCTGAGAAAGTGCCCTGATTGATGACGTCTACGTAATTGATTATTCATGTGAGCGAAATGCATCGTCAAGTCGGTCTCATTAGATATACGGTGTCCTTTACGCGTCCTAACTCCTACCATTGTTGTGTTTCGTTTGCATCTGAATAGTGGCGGTACGGACCAGCCGCCCACTGCCGGCCCGCCCTCGGCATGCCACACGTCATCGCCACCGTCACAAACACAGCAAGAACCAACAAGTTGCACCGTAATTAACCAAAAACAAATCTATATCACCCGAATCCCAGAAAAAAGAATCCATTTCACACCAATTTTAAGGTTATATTATTACCAGTAGATTGAGAAATGTTTTTTACCATTTCAGTCATGTTGCCACGCTTCGAGCGATAGGTACTTGGTAATTATTTAAATTACAAAATAATTTCTGAGATTGAATCGGCCGCGTACGTGCCGCTATTAGCTTTTGCATGAGACAAACAGAAACAGATACCCGTTTATCTGAAGATACGTTTATGTATTAGATACAACGCGAGCTATCTACGAGGAGTATAATAAATATTATGCTGAATCAGCAATCAGTATCTTGAAAGATTTGGGATTGAAACCAACACTACGCGAAGATATCAATAAAACTATTCCACGTAACATCTAAACGTTATTTACAAAAGGACTCACTAGTAGGAAAATAGAGCAACGACCGTCACGGCACGAAAAGAGCCTCGCTCGAGTCGTGTGTAATCGGAGCATTATCGAATAGAGCAAAGCCGCACTCGATCGAGCGAGTCTCGCCGCTGCGAGGTTCTACGTAATCGGGGCCGGAGTCGCGCAGCGCTGGACAGCGCTGAGCGGCGCGGGCCGCGGTCATGTGGTGCACTCACCGTTGCCGGCTAGCTGGGGCCGCAGGAACGCGCTGTGCAGCTCGCCGCCCATGCCGCTCTCCAGACGAGCCGCCATCTGCATCAGCGCGAGCGTGCTGTCCGCGTCGCCGGCCGTCACGCCGCTCTCCAGCCGCGCGCGCACCGCCGCGATGTGGCCCCGCGTGAACACGTGGTCTTGCACCGAGTACTTATGACTGTACTTAAAGTCACACACACGACACTCCTCCGGCGGCGGCGCGTCGGACACTTCCGACAATCCGGCCGCCAGTCGCGCCTTCTTCTCTTTGGCACGCGCGTTTTGAAACCAAACTTGCACCACACGTTTAGGCAGTCCAATCTCACGCCCGAGCGCCTCGCACTCGGCCATCGTCGGCGTTTTGTAGTCGCTGAATAACGATTTCATTATCTTCACTTGCAAGGATGACATTTGAGTGCGAAAACGTTTGCCGGGGGGTCGGGGCGTCTGCGGCTGGCCCGTCACTGGTGACGTCGGTTCATCTTCCTCATAGAATTCCATTGTCTCCGACGCTGTGTCAGAGCGCTCGTCCGCGTCTGATCCTGGCCTTGAGAGATCGACAGGTTTGCTGAGATCTAAGGGTATTTCCGATTTTCCATGTTCAGGTCGTCTTTCACTTGTTTCATTATTGCCACCATTTTGTTGAGCGGCAGCGTGAGCTTGCAGTTCGCTTACATAGCGTTTCATTGATTCTTCACTGTACTGCTTGATAAATTTCTCCATGTCTGAGTGAAAAGGCGGGAAAATAGGGGGCAACATGGGAGCCCCCGCTTGGGAAAAATTTTGCTGCCGGTCACTTTGTTGGGAACCAAAACTTGGTGTTGATTCTGTACTTAATTCCTCATCAGGCAGAGCGTCTACATTGATCTCACCCCTGGCGCATTGATCTGCATGCTTTGTGCTCAAATGGCTCTCTAGTGCACTCTTAACCTTAAACAGAGCTGGACAAAAAGGACATCTTTTGTTTATTACTTGTGCATGGGCACGGAATTGTCCTTTTCTCTCACGTGCTCGTGTGTTTTGGAACCAAACTTGTACCACTCTTTTTTTTAATCCCACCTCTCGTGCAATATTTTCTAGCATCTTGCGTGAAGGATTTGATTCAATTTGGTATTTTTGGTAGAGATAGTCCAGTTGTTCAGGTAAAATGGTTGTCCTCAATCGCTTATCCTTCGGCTGTTCTCCAGTGTCCGCTTCTTCGAATTCATCAAATTTTCTCTTAGCAACTTGTTGATTTAAAGCTGCCACTAAAGGGTGTCTTGCCTCATCATTTCCAAGGGAAGCGTTTAGTTGTTGTAGTTGAGCATGCTGTTGAAGGATCCCAAATGGGGAATCCGGAGGATATGTGGGAAATAAGTTTGGGTTCATTATGTGAACAAGCTGATGTTCTCGCCACAAATCAAATCGAGGGAAGACTAGGTTGCATTTATCACATTGAAAATTGCCATCTTTCTCGTCTCGTTGCGGATGCGATAGAGGAGTGACTGGAGTGTGAGGCGCTGGGGGAGCGGGAGATACTGGGTAGTTAGGCGCCGCGGGAGTGGGCGTGCGCGGCGGCGCCGGAGACACCGGAACGTGCGGCGCGTGATGCTCAACCGTACTAGAATTTGAATCTTCACTGCTCAGCGTAGCCGCTACCTGTGCAGCAGCAGCTTGCGCCTGAGCCGATCTTTTAGCATCTTCCTCTTTAAAACAGTGCGTCTTTTGGTGTCTTATTAACTCATAGTAACGCTGGAACACTAATTGGCACTTTTTGCATTGGTAGTTGAGGCCAGGCGTTCTTTGAAATCTATTAGCGTCATCGGTAGCTCCGGCTGGTGGTTCGGCTGCCGGTTGGTTCTCATATACTTTCCTGGCTTTCTGCCGTGCGTTTTGAAACCACACCACTATTACTCGTGGACTTAACCCGAGCAGTTTAGACAAGTATTCTAAATCATCGTCTTTCGGATAAGCATTGTTTTCAAAAAATTCTTGTAGAACTTTGATCTGGTAATCAGTAAATCTAGTTCTGTTGGCGCGTTTGCCAGAAGACCCCGAGCTGTTGGATCCGTTCGAGTTGCCCCCGGAAAGTCCGAAATCGGCCGGTCCCCTGCCAGGACTGAGGCTGCGATTTGGGGTCAAAGGTAGGACGTTCGGGGGCGCGGAGTTTGGGGACGTGAAATTAGGATTTAATTTCGGTGGCAACATTGATGGATGTGGTGGTTGCGGTATACTCGTAGCTGGTATTGAGTCTAATTGCGACTGAATCAAGGAATTCAATGAGAGATGCGTCGGCGTCTGCGGCCGAGAAATGCTATGATCTGAATGGTTTACACTCGGTGCGGGGCTCTGGGATGGGGCAAGAGGAAATACAAAGCTCTTATCCTCCTGATGTCTGTCTTCATACGAATTGTACTTTTCCTCCATCGTAGGCTCATCGTTTGGCTCACATTTCACTTCTTGTTGGTTCACCATTAAATCTTCTGTTTTCGCCTTCTTTTCAGGTGGTGGCTTTCCTTCATCAGAACTGGCAGATGTGTCCAGTGGTGTTACTTTGGCCTCTCCAGTTTTCTCATACTCCTCAAGATTGAGGGTGGTCGATGGTGGGTTGTTGAAGTTATACGGAGAGTCCTTGTTACGCTGGCGCTCCTTGAATAGGGTATTTCTGAACCAATGTTTGATTACCTTGGTAGCAAGTCCAGATTGTTTGGCCATTTTGGCAATTGCCTCGTCACTCGGTGAGTTATTGATATCGAAGTGCGCTCGTAGGATCTTCAGTTGTTCGTCAGTGATGCGTGTACGCGCCCGTTTTTGTCCAGCGGCCGCGTTTGCCTGTAAACAATAGAAAAACATAAATATTTACTTCATTGCGATTACGAACTGATAACAACGCGAGCATTGAAAATAAAGCCACGTGTATTGCAACGAACAAGAAAAATTTAAATAGTTATTTATTTATCCGCATTAGTTTCTTTAGTGTTTGCAGGTAACTTTGAATAATAATAAAAAGACGCCTGGGCCAGAGGTGTAACAATGGCGCTCTGTTGCTTTGTGCAAACAGATAGTCAACGTTAAATCGGTATGCTTATCTCTCGGCGACTTATAGATAGTTGGTAACCCTTCATTTATGCTTATTTGTACTACCTACTTGGATGTTAAGTTATATTCATTTACATAAAGTATTTAACAAGGATAACTATACTGTATATTACTGAAACAATAATGAAACATACATGCGCTTTGTACTTAACATAGAAGTTATTTTGACCACATGGTATCAAGTTATTAAGGGTGTCTTTTAGAATGGGTGTCTTTAGAACAAGATTTGAATGTATCTATTATAGCTATGATGGCTGTTATTGTTAACAAAAGGGTGCATCCATATTAACTACTATTTAACTCATTAGCACTAATTTCGCAACCAATAAACACGTGTAACACAATTAACATAAGGCTTTGACTTTGTTTATAATTATCGTAGATATTTAAACATTACCTACATATTTTTCACATTCACTTACACTTCACACTTGAGCCTTGTGATCTTTGTACGATAACTCCTTATGAGACCAAACACTTATAAAATACGATGGGAGCCATAGTTCAGTGTAAATCAAGATAATTATAATAACGCCATAATGTTTATAGTTTATTTTATGACTAGTTAATTGGAAAAATCTAATATCAATACAAAATTTAATACCGGGAATTATTTGAAGTAAATAATGTTCCTTTTTAACTTAAACATTAAATACTATAATTAAATATTACTTAGACATAAATCCATTACGTACATAATGCATTTATGATATTATGAAATCAATGTATTTATTAATATGACTGTGAATACCTATTTCTGACATTTAATTCGATTAAAAACAAACAAATGCAATAAATGTTGAATTCACTCAATACCAATTAAAAAGTAATTTAACGATATACAACAATATACGATACAATTAAACGATAGTTCGTAATTTGAAATTAAATCGTTCTCTATTTTGAGATAAATAACTTTCTCGTAAACCAAACATAACAGAAATAATATACAAAAATATGTATTTATTTAAGAATCTATTCTATCATAATTTTGAAAGTTAATTAAAGACTAATTAGTACACACCACCACCTTAATATAAGTAAAAAACACAACTGACCTGTTGCTGTTGTTGTAACAACTGTTGTTGTTTTAGTTGCGCGTCGTGGGCGAAGGGCATTGCATCGAAGGGCGGTGGGGGCAACATCAGGGGCACTAGAGGAGGCTGCAGGTTCATCGCCGCCAGAGCACCCACATTCAGGCCCAGTGGAAGGCCCAGAGACAGCATCTGCGCCACCATCGGGTGCAGTTGCCCAAGTTGTTGCTGCAGTTGGAGCATATTCAGTGCCGCTTGCATCTCTTGCACCTGTGCGGCCAGCAAGGCACCGGCCTGCGCTTCACCAGACCCGTTTCCATTCTCGTTGAAGTTTCCTGCACTATCACCGCGCGGCGAGGGTGACCTCTCACCTTGCGGCGCCGGAGAAGCCGCCCTGGGCGAGTTCGGCGCGCCCGACTTCCTCTCATACTCCGACTTGAACTGCTCCGCGAACTGTTCCAAAAACTCCAGGGGAACTTTATCTTTGTGCACTTCTTCACAGTGAGTTTTTAAAACGAACACACTAGAAAACTCCTTGTTGCAATGCTGGCACGTCGACTTCGTTTCACCATCCGGGGGCTTCTCCTCCGGGGGCGGCGGTGGCGGACTCGGCGCCCGCGCCATCTCACGTTCTTCTTGCAACTTTCGCCGCTGGTTCTCATTGTATTGCATGACGAGGTCGAAGCCGAAGGTCTCCAGTAATTGTTTATACATTTGTGAGTTTCGTTTGGGCGGGTTGCCCTTGGCGACCATTTCGTCTAGTGCCGCAGCTTCTGCGTCACCTAGTGGCGAATGCGCCCGCGCATCGCCAAATGGGCATGAGGTCGCACGGTGTGCGTCGAGTAGCTCCCCGGTAGGAAATGACGCGTGGCACCGATCGCACGAGGCGCTACCTGCGCGCGGGGATCGCGGGCTACCTGGCCGCGCGGGGGGCGAGGAACGCGGGCCCCCACTGCTTGTAGACGAAGGGGATGTATTTTTCGGCGACAACACGTCTTGTAAGATTTTGGCGGGGTCGTTCCTGTCCGGTTGCTCGACCAAAGGTCGCGACAAGTCCACGTGTCCGGCCGCCGCGAGCTCCTGCAGCTTGCCCGCGCGCGTCTGGTGTAGCACGGACCGCATGTGGATGTCGAGCGTGCTGCCCTGCGTGTAGGCCACTTTGCAAATGTTGCATTTGTAGCGTTTGCGATCGTCCTCCTCGCTCGACGTGCTTTTCGGTGTGAGTGTCAAATTAGAGGGCGCGGAGCCCGCTCCGGGCGACACGGGAGGGTTGTTATTATTCTGTTGTTCTTGCATCGCTCGCTTCAATTTGTGCAAATGACTCACACTGTTATAATGAACTAACAAGATATTCTTTTGTGTGAACGACTCTTTACATACGTCGCATTTGAAAGGTCTGTTAGGGTCAAGATATTTTTCCATTGGATATGTTAGTTTTTCACCCTTTCTATGGAGAAGTGTCTTGTTATGAGCCGTCAAATAAGACTGTCGGGTAAAGGCGACTTTGCATCGGTGGCATTTATATTTCCTGTTTGGATCATTGTACGAGTCCTCCGCCATAGCTTGGGAATTCAAATAATCTTCCAAAAATTGTTGATCTTTGTAAATTATTGAATCATCGGAGTTTTCAGCGTCATTATGGCCGGATTCATCGGCGACTGTCGCACTTGAATCTCTGTCCTCTGTATCGGCCAATTCGTCATCAGGTGTTCTCAACGCCTCTTTGCGCAATAATTCTGCAGTGGCGGAATCTAACGCCGTACCTTGATTGGACTGCAATAAGGGGTTGGAGGCAAGGCTTCTCTTGAACGCAGACAGCTCATCTTCAGATAACTCAGGATGGGATGTTTCAACATGCTTCTGAAGAGCGAGTACAGATCTGAAACTTCGCCCGCATAAAACACATTTAGTGGCATCTCTTATCACGTGGTATTGTGAATGCAGTTGTAATTTCTCAATCGTCTTGAAGGCGAGACTGCATTGGTTGCATCGGTACTTGTACACGTGTTTCTCGGATACAGACATGTTGGCTATCGAATTGCGAGCGTGCGCTTCTCTAAAATGATTCTGAAGGGCGTGAGCTGCATCGAAGTAACGGTTACAGCCCTTTTTCCAGCAAACATAGCCCGGCCCTTGCGGTGTTTGTTTCAGTTCAAGATGGCCAGTTTCATTCTGATGTTGGCAAAGCTCGTCAACATTACGGAATGTTCTGTTGCAAGTCAGACAACGCTCAGTTTCGCCGTCCGCGCTGCCCTCCGATCGAGGTGAGGAAATCTCTCTCTCGTCTTCGCCTTGCTTCGATTCGTCCCTTTGCGGTTGTCCACCGTTCAGCCAGTGACTTTGATCGACCAGCAACAACAGTCTCTGCAGTCCTTCGGAGTTAACTGAATGTATTTGCATGACATGTCGCTCGAGGGCCGGTCGCTCTTTGAATGCGTCTTGACATAACGGGCAGATGAAATGCCGCACAGTATCGCCATGTATGGACGAGACGTGCGCGTGTAATCGAACCTCGCTTCCACAGCTAAAGTTGCAGTAAGGGCACGCGTGAGGACCAGGTGTTTCGCGTTCCTCGTCCCTCTCATTAGAGCTCTGTTGAACTTGTTGCTGCTGCTGTTGCTGTTGTTGAGATTGTTGTTGCTGTTGTTGATGTTGTTCCAAGAATCGCAACATCTTCTGCTCCTGAGTCAATTCAGGTTTCTGATCGATCGGCTCTTTGTTATCTGTAGACAAAAGAGAAAACAATTAGATATTGTTTACAAACTGTAACACGTCGCGTGTTAGGTTTAGCGAACCTCTTGCAACGGAATCTGCGACACGAATGAACGACGATCTGTAGTCCACAATGGCTACCTACGTCTACGTGAGATTTATCTACAAAAAAGATTATTTCTATAAATGAAGCCCACTATTGTTCGGTGCGAGCGTTTGTAACTTTACTGAATTGAAGTTAAAAATAAAATTCTTCTCCTTTATATTATTAGTACGAGTCGTTTTGTTTGCGACGTCCCGGCAAGACAAAGGTATCGGGTCTATCCATCCCGTACGCACACATTCACATTCGTTAATGCTAACGTAACAAGTATATTGTAATTTTGCACACAAAGGAGATACAGGACGAGCAAACAATCATTGTTCATTATTACAAAAGGTTTCGAATATTTCGTTTCGCATCGGATCAAATGCATACGGGAGAGTTGACGTATGTGACTGCGGGTGCGAGCGAGACGGTGGTATAGTGGATATGTGTGCAATTATTATTTGACCAGGGATAAGTCCGCAGCAGCGTGTGAAAGAAGCTGGCCCGCATTGTTTACGCTCAAATAAGGAAGGTGAAAGAAACGGCCAATGTAGGGAGCGGAAGATTCGTTAAGGTAACGTTACAATTATACTTATTAGATGAACGTCTGACGGTCCGTCAAACCATTGTGCGGTTTTTTCTGTTTTACGGACGTTAGAATGGCCGATTTTTTAAATCGGGATTAGGAATTAATAGAAATTTCATTGTAAAATTTTACACAAATATGCACCTAATGAATACTTTTGTTCGAAGATTATTTTTGCAGTCAACAATTTTCATCTTTGTAATAGGTATTATTACTACTACAAATAACTGGCTTAAAGACGAAATGAGTACATGAGAAGCGATCATTCAAAAATCATACTATTTTTCACTTGGAAGCCTGCACTCTGCACTTAAAAGATTCCACTCCATTTATTAAATAATTTAAAATTCTCCTTGATACTGAATACTGTATAGTTTTGCAATTGATATGCTGCGAGTTAAACAGGTACTCTCCTTCTAAAGAAAATGTCATTATGGATTCATATTTTTATCAAATTTAATTCAATTAGGAATTATAATTGATCGATATAAAAACAAGACTGGCATAAATATTATCACACGGTTTATGTTAATTAGATTTTATATTAAGTACGAATGATCTCTGAGTTTTATACAATGACAATGCACATCTTCGCAATACTCGAAAAAAAGATGCTTAATTAAAAATGTAAAACATTCTCACAGTCCAGCTACCCTAAACCCGTCAGCCCCTGTTCGGGAACTCGTTCCATAGTTTTAAGCAGTTAAAACCGTTACATCTAATGAAAGGGGGATAAGTAAATCCAAGTGCGTAATAATAATCATAGCGCAACTGACCCGAATACAAAAGCCGGAGTGACCAGTGAATGTAATTATTTATGATGTGGAATCGCCGTCCCGAAGTCTGGTAGGAGCATAGAACAATGCCAGGTAAAGGGGCCTTGTCTGCGCAAATACGATCTCCAACGCTTTTTGTCAATGGACAAAGGGCCTTTTCTAAGGAAACACCACATCGTTATGGCGTCGTAAAGTAGGTATTGTGCAGAGTTTTGTTTTCCCAGATTTAGGTCAGGATTTTTACAATGTGGCGTCAGGGATTCAATGGGCTTTGGACGTTTTATTGTCTTTTGCGATCGTTTGCGCAATTGCATCATTGGGGGTTGCAGTTAATGCGTTAGTTTTAAATTCGGCGAAAAAAAACTTTTGTTCTTTTACGAATTTGGAATTTGTGTTCACAATATTGGAAAGGGTTTTAGCTCGCAATGATTGGCTTAAATGGAAACATAGCAAATTGCTTAATATGATTGAAAAATCTAGGTATATTTAATTGGATATAAAAATAGAATGAGATCCGGCATTCCTAGCCAACTTGGTGCTTAACTACTGAACCGACAAGATTAAAAGTCGATAGTAGATTTCATTTTTAATTTAATAATCTAGTTAACAGGACATTTTTTACAAGGTGTGTATTATTTCGAAACAAGTTTTAATAAACGACAAGAGGCCCAAGGATTCACTCAGTTGTTTAATAAATGACGCTTTTTATAAAAGATATAAGCAAGAACATCTCGTGTTAGGGTGCCACTTCTTTAGCAAAAGGCCTGAATCAACAACCGGTTTTTATTCTTGTTTAAATTGAATTGATGATGGGGATGGGTAATAATGAAATTAGTAACCATGGGACTCGCGTTCGTAGGCTTGGAATGTTTATTCAACATATAAAAATACTAATATTTGGACATTTTTTCTGTGTCAATTCAAATATGTTAATGCGAGGAGAAGCAATCTACCATCGCATCAAATTTAGTTTATTGCCTCGCGTTACAATGAGAGTGGAGATTCGAAAACCTAAAATTTATACCAAAATCGATCGTTTAAAGCAGCTTGCTCAATAAGGTGAAAATAAGTAATAAGCATAAACATGAGGTGCACAATGGTGTAAGCCGGATTTCTTTCGCCTCCACATTTCTCTCGGAGTTTATCGTATTTCACCGGGCCCATAAACTTGCGACGGCGATGCGGCCGGCGACATTGTGCGATGATGTAGCAGGCTCATCACAAGGGGCAATCATCCTTAATGCGCGACGGCCACATACGTAATGCGAGTCATTGTCCCGCGTGCGGTACTTATGGAAAATTCGCGTTCTCAATTCAAATCTTCTTTCCGTCTCCCTCGCTCGCGGGGCGGAGCCGCCTCCGACCAATGACGGCATCCGACTGTGGCGACACCGTGTAAGGCGTACGTTATTAAAGAAACCTGTTCTAATGTTGCGCGCTTTAAATTAAATTTTGTCCGTGTGTAATTATCTCATTATTGTGATTACGAATTCTTCGCTAAATGCTCATCGCCGTAAATGGAGATTGCCTCTTAGATTGAACACGACGCGACGGTCACGCGGCAAGCGATAATTAAGCGTCCGAGTACTAAAAAGGAACACACCTTATTTTTAAGAACACTTAACTAAATTAACACAAAACAAATTGTACGACTATTAACACTAGTCATAGAAATAGGTTCGGTTTGTAAAAAATGCAGAACAAAATTGATTAAGGAACGAATCGGATTAAATTGGAAACCGATAGTGACGTTTCGAAATCACATTCATAAGTCGACTCTGTATTATTTTATCGGTATGAACGCCGGTAATGGTTTTGGTTGAATTAATTTTAATGGGATTTTTACGCTTTATAGAATAAAATGTTACGAAATGTGTTTAGCACAAAGGTAATAAATAATATTGGATTATTTTCAACGTTTGCTTAGTGAAAAAACGTGTCGCAGCGAGCGACATCTACCGGGACAAAAAATTAACAGGCGGTTAAATGAGGTGCGCACGCGCATCCAATCATTATTTGGGTTAATTCAAAATGCAGCTTCGCTTTAACAGTTTTTACTTTGTCGGTCGTACTTATTTTGTAACGCGCTAATTATCATTAGTCTGTAACTGTACAGAGACAACGCCTCGAGGAAGTTAGTACAAAATAACAATAGAGCAGTCACGGTTGGAAAATTATTAGCTAACAAATAAGCTATTTCCTTATTACGCTGGTGAACATGAAAAGATAAACATTGTATAAAAACGTTTTGTACAAAATGAGCCATTTTTCCAATGTTTAATTAAGTACGGTGTCCTTTGAAAGAGATTCGCTACTACGTGTTAATAATTATGTATTAACTTACCGTTGTCTTGTTGATCGAACGGGCTGGGCAGTTCTGTGGGTTGCGGAATTACTTGGAAGAGTTCAGCAACGTCAGGTGTCGGATCCTTGCCTTCCGAGCGGCGCTGGAGCTGATGGATTTGCTCCATTTGCAAATGCTTCACTGATCTCACGTGTTGCAGGAGTGGGAGTCGGTGAGGAGCACCGAAGCCACACAGAGCACAACGATACACGCGAGGTCGTTCCCGAGGGATTCGAGACGCACAGTCCCGGAGGTGTCTCAGCAGAAGAGTGGCAGCCTCATGCCTAGCACCGGCTGCGTGCAATTGCAGCTTATGCGCCGAGTTGGTATAGTAATCACACGCACAACACCTCACTTGCACTCCACCAACACCGGCACCTCCCGTCCCGACGCCTCCGCAGAACTTCAGCTTCCATTCGTTCCTCGGCCCGCCTTCCTTCACATGATTCACATGCTGTAATCTTTGTAAATGTTTATCAGTCTTGCAATGTAGTTGGAAGTTAGCCTTCAAATTCGTCTTGTAGGTGCAGAGCTTGCACACATAGTGACCTGCCACCAGCGCCAGGATCTCCTGTTCTCTGATCTTTGTTCGGTCTTGGGCTAAGTGGTGACCGAGAGCTTCTAAGGAGTCGGTTGAAAAGCAGTTACATATGCAGCAGTGGAACGTTCTCTCTGGTTCAGGGTCCGCAGGTTCTGGAGGGGGCTCCATCGCTTCAGGGTTTAAGCCAACATCCAGATGCGCACCAAGTTCAGGTGGCGAGGGACCGGGTCCTCCGGTCATAAGTTGAATCATAAGAGCTTGATTGTACGCCATATCGGCCAGTGCTGCCTCTGGATTAGGAGGCGGAGCATCACCACCATGAAAGTGTAAAAGACTTTCGATTTGCTGCTGACTTTGCTGCCGATGATGTAACGCCGACAATGTTTGCATGTGTTTCACATTTTGTTGCAGTACTAACATGTTATGTGTATGTTTTTCTGATGTCATGTGTATTCTTAGATTGCGTGCAACATTCGTCTCATAATTGCAAACATCGCATCTGAAAGTTGGCTTTGGTTTCTGACCCAGGGGAGAATGATGCGGCAGCGGGGGCTTGTGCCCACCTGGAGGCGTATGCTGGGGAGCTGGCGGCAGACTTCCTTCTCCAGGGTTTCCACCGTTCTGGAGCTCCTGCATATTGTTTAAATGCTTATCAGACTGCATATGTATACTCAGGTTTCCCTTTGTGGTGGTAGAATAGTTACATACTTCACAGCGGTATGGCTTGTAGCCACATGTATAAGTTTCTCCACGCGCTAGCCGCGGATGGGGTTGGCCAGCTATGCAATAAATGCAACTCGTCTCTGCTTCAGGATGTTTTTCTTTCATATGGATTTCTAAGGTTTCTTGGTATTTGTAATGCCAGTTGCACTTTGGACATTTCAGAGTTTTGCAGGAGTTGCGGCTATGCATACCCGCCAATGGGCCACCCAGTCTACCGGAATTCAGTATTAATTCACATTTTGGACAGTCAGCACCTGATGGTCTACCTCCTAAATGATCTGGGCACACTCCTATCGTAGTGCCAGAAAGGAATGCTGGAGGTGTCGCTTGGAACGGTGGGGAAGAATTTGGACTAACTCTTGGCTGTACTGACGCATTTATTGTATGAGGATGCGCTACTGATATTAACGAATGCTGCGGGACCATTGATTCGGCCATCGATCTTGGCGGTCGCCACGCATTTGGACTGGGTCTTCTATCATCGCATGAGCCGTTCGGTAGCATCGACTCGTTGTCTCTGTCAGGGGTCATCGTGTCGGGTCGTTTGTCAATAGATGGACTTGAAAGCTCTGAGATATTTGCAGGACTGTCCGATACTGACGCACGAGGCGGCGCAGCAGTACCTACAGGTTCTAAAAACGAAACTAGAGGTTCTTTATCTTTTCCAACGCATTGAATGATGGCAGATGCATTCTCTCTTGAAAGAGCGTCTCTTTCAGTATCCAGCAACGATAAACTGTGGTCCGATTGTGCATGTGCCACAAAGGATTTGGCGTAGCCGAAACTCAATTTACATATAAAACACATAAGAATAGGTTTAACTGGAACGCTGATAGGGCACTCGGCAGGCGGAGATGGCGGTCTCGGGGCGTCTTTTCCTCCTCGAAAACTGAAGACTCGATAGCTGTGCATCACAGGTGCATCGGGCCTCGCCCGCGCTCTCTCAGCTGCTAGTCTGCCGTACAGAGCGCCATATAACGATGGGTTTCTCGACACGTAGAACGCGCTCGCAATCTGAGGGAAGTCAAGTTGTCTCTCAACGACGTTGCTATCGCGGCTGTCGACGATGCACCCGGGTTCAATTTTAGGCAAGTCGGACAGGCTCGTCTCGCCCTCGGAGAGTTCAGGGTCCTCGATGATGTAGGCGGATCCGTCGGGGTTGTAGACGATTTTTCCGTCGAAGCGCTCGACGTCGGAGGAGAGCGGCGGAGAGTCTCGACGCGAAGTCAGGTCGACGGCGTCGGGCGCTGCGGGGGGCGAGGTGGGCGCGGGCGCGGACGAGGGCGCGGGCGTGGGTGCCGCCGGTGCCGCGGGTGCGTTGCGCGGCTCCTCCTCGGGACTCATCTCGCCGTCGTCGTCGTCGGGCTCGAGCGCGGCTGAGCTCTGCGGATCGTCGCGCTTGCGGCGCCGCTTGCGCTCCGGGGGCGGGCCGCTAGCGGGGCCGCCGGGCTGCAGCGGCGTGGGCATGGCGCCGGGCGTCAAAGGCCGGCATCACATGCTCTCCTGCAACAACAAATAATCAACATTACTTCTCTTGTACTCCAAGTTAATGTATTCTTAGCTTCCATGACTACAGAGCACGGTTTAGTCATTACAAAATGTCACCTTGTCTTTGGCTGCTCTGACGACGTCATTCATTTATCTCTTACATAATTATATCCTCCAACTTCACCTAATAAATTTCTTCAGCTCAATCAAGCGGCTTATATTTTAGGTATTCCTGAAGTGCTGTTATCATCAATACTCATCGGTATGCCCTTAAATCGTAAAATTTATTTACCCTATTATTAAACGATGTACTAAATAAGCATTGCCTATTTCTCACGGACCAGTTTCACCTAGTTAGCTGAAGGTGACTGTTGAATAGATCGTATCGAGCGTCGTCGCAAGCGGAAGTGGGTGGGGCGATCGCTTATGTCACCCGTTTTTGTTTTCAAAAGTTACATTTTGTCATCCTATCTTTTGTGTAACGAGTATCGATTCATGCAAATGACTTGCTCGTGTTTCGGTTGACTGAAATGTGCTTGTATTTAGACAGACGTATTGAATTTTTACTGTAAAGTGGCAAATCGATAGCGCTTTTACCAACGAAGTACACACATCGTTTGCTTTAGACGTGCATTGTTGCATTCAGATAGATAGAACCGATAATGTAGATATGTATGTGAAATGGTTTATGGTTTTTAAAAGGATTATCAAGATATCAAGATAAATATAAAATAAATTGAACATGATGAACTGTATTCTAGAAATTTCGGTCCTTTTGAAGGCTTATCACGAGTTTTCAGATTTCATTAATATGGTCTAATATTCCCATAGACCGATAAGACTCCGATTCCCACAGGTAAGAAGAGTCCATAATCTGAACACACATACCTACTCAAATTAAAGTACATGGTAATCGCTGCTTATCTAACTGCTATTTGCGCAAACAACTCCGATCAATTTATCCGAAAGACAGCTGTCAAATGTGTCAACGGTGACACATTTACAATTAAGTAACCAACAAAAGTTGGAACTTAGCAAACATAGATTATTGTCGTCTTATTACAAATTCTCATTGGAATATATTTCTTCGATCATTGCAATAAGGATGATAACGGAAAATGTGACGCAATCTCATTCGATAAGTAAACTGGAATGAAAAATTCGTAAAAATGAGATTAAGCCGTCATCTGTGTTATCTGGGCTTTATCAAGGATACAGATCAGACAAAATACCTAACGAACACTACAATAATAACACATTGTGTATTTAGTTGACAGCGCAAAGATATAAATGAGGAATGTCATATGATGTATGACGATAATTGGTATATTAAACATTTCTTTAAAATCAAAAGAAAGATCTTGGATGACGATTTCGGCCAAGAATATCTTTGAATTGTAACCATATTATATTTTTTACCTATCTTTTCAACGATAACTTTTTCCATATTTCAATTAAGTAAAAAAATACCAAACTTTTATTGATTTTATCATGGAAGTCTATTAAAATAGTAGTTATTTGTTACGGTATTAAAAAGTAAAGTTAATATAAGTCTAATAGGAAAAATATACAATATTGTTAATAAACATTACATTTACCATAACAAATGGAAACTTTACCACGTAATGCAAGAAAATCATAGTTTCATATAATTAATATTTTATTTTAATAGGTAAATACACGTAATGTAATTTTCTACTTTTTCCAACAAGAAAATGCTTTACGAATAATTAATTAAAAGAAGAAATGCTGTGTAGCAACGTTATTATTATCAGCAGCTGTCATTCAACATTCAAGTGTTAAGACGTATTGTGTATTTACAAACAAGTTTTCCTTGACTCGACTAAGTTTGGTCTAGTCTAGGACTAATTAATGCGGCTAGAACTGACTAATACATGGCATAACTCATTATTTCATTAATCATTCTATGAATGAATAAACGCCAGATGTCGATAAACTACGAAATTACCGCAAATTCGTCAATACCGTTCCACAGGATGTTGATATAGGTGATAAGTTTTAAATTTAGGTTTGCGAAGACCTTGGTTTTTTGTATAAAATGTAATTTGACCGCACCTCCGTGTTTACA
Organism: Mecyna flavalis; assembly: GCA_949319885.1. Lineage (NCBI taxonomy): Eukaryota > Metazoa > Arthropoda > Insecta > Lepidoptera > Crambidae > Mecyna > Mecyna flavalis. The sequence goes on from OX439439.1 coordinate 7,058,973, forward strand.
TATTAACGGTCGATTGTAGCCCTTGAAAATTACGATAAACTATATCAAACGAGGAGTGGACAGAGTCAATATTTGCATTCAGGACAGTTACTTTACGTGAATGAACATCATTGTATCATGACCGATCAATTTAATAGAAAATTTGTTGTTTACGTAATCTATCGACCGTTTCTATAAACTCAATAATTTATTAATTCATAATTCCTAGTGTATCATTTACATACTGATTCCTTAGATTACGTTTGGGGCTGATATTAACTCCAAACAGTGCTTTGTAGTGTACTTAAAAGATATAAAATTAGTAAATCAAAATGTCCCGTCCTGTTTAAAAAAAATTACACACATGAATATATTCAACACTTTTTAAAAACAGCGCCATCTAGCCCCAAAAAAGCTTGTGCTATGCATACCAGACAACGCATTAGTATACATAGGTACTTGAATACAAACGCATACCATTGCATTCTTCTCCAATTGTTACCATCTTGGCTCATACATAGCTTTCGCTTTTCCACACTCAACGACAGTATGTTAGTCGTATTAGATTATGATCACTTTATAAGACATTTCCTCAGTTCATAAATAATATGTCACTTTTCTTATAAAAGTATGTCATCGTATGCGTATCTTGACAGTAACTAGAATATGACAAAGTAAATAAGACCAATTACTAGGTATAATTATTGTGGTTCCTCTCTGCTGCAATTTGTAGATCATTCCGCAGTGCTAATGTGTATGGAAATTATGCAAAGAGCTGGTAATTAGAGTCGAGGTGAATGGTCTGTAATGCTATAATTTGCCTTCTAACTATATTTTTGTATATGCGTAGCTATAACGAGATCAAAGGAATTCGCTGTGCAGTTTACATACACAGATTAGGACAATGATGATTAATGTATATGATGGTATTGAAAAAAACTATAAAAACTTAAACAAAATTAAAGCACATTTCAAAAAAATATACAGAAAAAAACGTTTATAGTGGCAGTATTATTGGATTTAAAGTCTTTTCCTACCCATGAAAAATGCAAATTAATAATACTACGCTATCATTGACACGAAACGTAAGAATAATAAAAAAGCAGTACAAAATCAAAGGCTAGGTGTAAGTGCGGGTGTAATTTGTGTTTTGCGAGCTCTGTCCGAGTGGCACTCCTCAGTGATATAAATGTTTAATGTGGGGGCACGTGCAGATATTCCCATCATTACAATCAGTGTTGTCAATTTCCACCGATACCCCGATGCTCGCTGCAGAACTAATTTCCGATAAACTCGCACACAAATAAACCTAATACGTAGTTACTTCGAGTGCAAATTACACGTACACATGAGTGTGTGAGCGTGAGAAAACTACGGCGGAAATTATGACTTGTGTGTGCGCGGACACTGACGCAATTTACGTGTGCGCACGGCACATACACACACACACACACACAGACGCGCGCCTGCGCACATGCGCCTCGCCCGCATCGGACTACTCTCCTACAATAGTTATCAAGTCCGTCATAATGAAGATGCGCGCTTTTCAATTCATTAATGAGGCTCCCACAATGTTATTGATAGGATGATAGGAACGAATGAATGCCGCTTTTGTCAATGTCCAATTTATGAACAGTAATCTGCATGATCACTGGCTAATCCAACTTGTTTATTTAAAGAGAAAGCTAATCAATAAGAATTTGAAAGGGGCAATACCGATTACCAGAAAGAATTCAATAGAAGCGAAATTAAGAACGATGTAACTAGCATCGGGAAATATTATACAGGTTTCAAAGATAAATCCCTTAATTAGCAACGGTATGTGCGGTTGCCAATCAGTTTCCTTATTAGCATAAACATAAATGAGAATTCGTGATCCACGGATCACTTTCGAATCACAATTTACTGTGGATAGTTAAGAACTGTGACATTTGCGGAGCGATATATTTTATTGCGACCACTGGATTCAATGAACATTAAATACATCAGAGCGAGATTCATGGGTGGACGGGATACGTCATCAGAGCGAGCATTTGTCTCGCCTAAGTTGTTTCTTAGAGTGATACCGCAGAGTAATTGTAAAAACAAGAAATGACCGCCAAACCAATAAGCGTGAAACACCTCGAACTGGGCAAAGCAAACACGGTCCCGAAGAGTGCGAGATGGCTGGGTAACGAGAGACGCGGTAAACTACGTCCATATTAATAATCGTCGGTTATTACGCGGGCCCTCATTAGCTCGCCGGCCGCTCGCCCCACGAAACCGCAGAACACTGCTAAATAATTACCCCCAGACTGCTTTCTTCACGAAAACATCGTAAAAGCGCATTAAACAACATCTACTAAGTCGGCGCGAGGAATTACAATAAATAAGGTATTAAGCCGACGTTGTCAGGCATCGAACCGAAAATGTCGAAAAGCGATTAATGAAAATAAAATTGAGCGAAGTCTGAGGGAACGATTTACTTAATACATTGATAATAAGTGCATGGAATGTATGTAAAATGTTGTACGTAATGGAGGCAGTCTCGTTAGACGTGGGAACGTTGACGGCGAGGCGAACTTGGCTACTACACGGTAAGGATCTCGTCCGACAATGTCCACCGTTAGGGCTTGACTTTAAACCTTCATTAATGGTAATAGTTCTGAACTCGACGATGGGAATGGCTCTTTTTGCAGCGCCCGCTCTGGCCGAAGACGCGTTACAGTAATAGCCGTGTTCGACACGACTCCAGTAAGGCCTACCACTCGGATAAAAGGCCAGGGAGGTTCAGAAATCCCATTAGATTCATAATACCTTATCTTCTTAGAAAATTTTGTGGTCTACACCAATAAGAAAATGGATGTGTACACAAACATATTGGAATTCCAATAGACAACATATTCTTGTAAGAAAGTTTTTTGTATTCTGTGAAGACAGAATTAGGTATGAGAATTTACAATTAAGAATCTTTATACATGATTTGTAGGAATACAATTTTATTACACAAGACAAAACGTCCAATTAATTTTCTAAATATTCGAATAACAGAGAAAGTTGTAATTAAAAAGCCTCTCTAATTCCATTCGGCATAAAGTGACAGAGCAAAATTCTTAAAGCGACCGCAAGTATATTTGTAATTACAGTCTTTTGAGGTACGTAACGCGATTCTCACATGCTGATTAACGACTGTCAAAGCTCCTCATTAATTTGCCAACTTAATTAACACAGAAACATATGATGAGGCAAAGGAATCAAATGTAAAAGACGTTCTCAGGATCGAGTTGAATGGACGACGTCAATCTCTTGCTAATAAAAATAATTGGATATAAGTTAAACAACAAAGTCATATTTGTTAGAAAGGTGATTTGTAAGATTAAAATTACGAGTAAAAAATTCTTACTAGGAACTAAATGATGATTGGCAAACGGCGTTACTGGAAGAGTCTGAGTCAGGCTTAAATGAAAATAATTACGTTAGTCAGCTAATTGAGCCGAGCGATTCAAACGGAGGTTCGGCGCATAGAGGACGAGCATCGCGTGAAGCTGCAGGTACGAGGCGCCACTCGTCCGATGTTCCTCTTAGGAACCGTCAATTTTCGCCTGTAATTATTGCGGACCCTTCGATACTTATTTCTATTTTTTCCTCGCTTAATTGTTGCAACAGATGACTTTTTTGTCGAACCACCTCAAAGAGAGCGGAAAGGCATCAAACGCAGTTCGAATTTGGAAATAATTATACATAAATAGTCCCTTGAGCGGCCGATTAAGACAATTTCCGAGGCAAATTGCCGCAGACGAGTATAATAGCACACGCGCTCTCAGTCATAAATAAATCTGGATTACATTTCTGTACGAGATTAAGATTGATTCGATCTCGATGCTTTCTGCTATTAATGTCTACGCGGGATAATGCCTTGATCGTGTTAAAATTTTTGAATCATTATTTCGTTTTTGTACGTGTGATTTGTACGATAATTACGATCGACAAATTGCTCGTGGTCATTAAGATGGTAACGGCTGGATCGGTCGGCCGGTCGTCCGTAATTAATGATCGATACATGTGAAATAATTAATTAGCGGCTGGGGTCGGATCGGATCTGGAGCCTCGGGGCTCAGCACAAAAAACAATGACGTGCGGTTTTGGCTGCGCCGGCGCCGCTGCCGCTGCGGCGACATCCGCCGCGTATGTCTATAATTTGGGAGACCTCGAATTAGTTTAATCTCATTTCTGGGATGAGCGTGACGCCAGCCCGGCGTCCACGTGGAATGTGTCATTATCATTATTGTTAATTTCAATGATTATGATAGCTTTTTTTATTTTGACATCAAATTGTAGAAGGAACAGGTTTTCTTTGTCTGAATCCAAATTAACGCGAAGCCGGTCCTTGTTAGGTAAACCTTATTTCACCTCCCAAAATATTCATACGAAGTAATTAATATTTAATTTCACACATCCATATTGGAAGATCTTGATTGAAATCCCGTTGAGTGATATGATTGTGATGGATGATGATACATTTTTACGCTCTGTTATATTCTGAGATGTGAGGAACCTCGAAAATGTTGTTGAGGTGTGATTAGAGTTGTCACCCGGTAATTACGGGCCGACAAATCGTAATGTCGGAACAATTACGAGAGAGCATTAAGAAGCAAAGTTTCAATCTGTCGCGTAATGTGTCGACTCTTTAATGGTCGTCTCCTCTGGCCGAGGAGAGCGGGGGAAGGGTCATTTTATGTTCACTGGCGACTGTAAAATTAGCTTACTTTAACTATTATTTAATGTCGTTTTAGGATGGGAATGGGGTGAGCCTCGACTGTGGGAATTCGAAAGAGCCGTTGACAGAATTTGAATGGATAATTGTTTAACTTCACTAGTCGCATTGTGAGTTGTTACTCAAAATGCGGTAGATGGTGTTAAATTATTGTCTCATTGTTGGAGAAATTTTTGGGGAATTATTCGCGGTCTAGTAGTTTAAGCAAATTACACTTAAATTGAGTTGAGCAAACTATGTTGTTGTCTTTTACGGTTTTAGTAATCATCGGGTAATTTGGCTTTTTAGGTGGAATTTTGGTTTTGGGTTAGTCCGATGCTCCCATCGATATCGGTTGAAAAATCAATAAATAATTAACGTTCTCACGATTTTCATGATGCAGGCTCAAATCAGTGTGAGAGCTCTAACTCGCCATCGGGATGCGTGTGCGCAATTAAAACGAAACCCACAATCAGCCGCCATGTTTGTACACGGTCGATGTTAATAGCCTTCTGTAATTACATACGAGTATCATGCCATCGTGGCTTCTCGGAAGGCTGATCAAATTGATAGAACCTATTTTTGGTGCAGTATTGTATTAGATCAGAACGCGTAAAATCAAAATACTATGCGTTTAATTGGATCCCAAAATAACAGTTTTTTAGTTCGATTTCTTAACTGTTACAGTGGTTATGATACGAAAACATCAAATAAATATAAGCATCTCTGAAGGTAGGTATTCTAAGGACAATAATAATCCGCATTGTCAGTTATCTCTATGAGGAAAAAAATGAAATAACGTTAGCAATAATAATGCACGACACAGTCACATCGCCGAGTCGAGAATTTCATATCGCCACATTTACATGTATCCCATTCGCGGAACTAGCGGGCCCGACCTCCCCATCGTTATATCCGGGGAAAGAATATCTAAATTCAATTACAAAAAGGCTTCTCCGCGAGGTGTGCCGCTGCACCCGCGCCTCCTCCGAAAAGGGTGTATAACAACTCAATTTCTCCATATTATTAAGACGGTGGGTGTGCGGGTAGGGTAAGGGTGGCGTGGAACACAAAAAGAATGCTAATTTAAAATTCTTATTGCCGTGTTTGTATGCGCGCGCGCTTTATGTATCATTCGCGTAACAAAAGCCGGAGGAGAGAGCCGCCCGAGCGCGTAATTTCAATCTAATATTCAATTTGAGAAGTATCGCAAGCTCCCGCCATCTTTTATTTATTTACTCCACTTGAACCGTTTTCCTCGGATTCTGACTTCATAGAAACAAGAGGATAAGACAAATTGTCATCTCGATGCAGATTTCATAGTTGCTCAAAAGCGTTAAGGGTCGAATCCTGGTTCGATTTTCAGCGAAATTTTTAAAGTTGGAAGATGCTGATCCTAACGTAAATTTCATTGGTTCTTATTTTTAAAAATGAGAACGCATTTACACAAATATTTTTAATAAAAAAAACATTGCGTTGTTGTCTGAAAACTCGTAAGAATTCAATTCAGTATTGTCATAAACAAAGTGACATCTTAATTTACTTAAATGAACATATCCGATTTGCCTGTGTTATTAGTCTCATAAAGATGTCTTCCACACTTGTATTTCTAGTACACAACACTACTGAAATATCAACGCGATTGCCGGCCTATCCCACAATTAGGTTTGCTAATTTGGCGTTTAAACTAGTGTTGTGACAACAGTCCTTTTAGGATACTAATTAATTTCATGTCGGTAGAGATGACTAAGGTAAGAATAGATATTTCTCTTCTAAAAGCGTAATATTTGTTTTATTATCTAATTCACTCTTTCAAAACTTTTCAGGACTTCATAAACAAAGTTTACTGCAAATCATCGACGACTGTGTCGATAACAAAACTGAAATTTATTTCAAAGTAAAATCGAAGAAGATTTTTTTTTCAATTCACAAGGAACGAATTCGCGTTGTTTTAAGCGAAACCCGACCGACCCTTGCGAAAGCTTCATAATGAAATTTGAAACTCGCCAAAGTAAAACGATAAAAGTCATACAGGTGGTTTCACACCTTTATTTATATTTTAAACTAGCTCGGGGCGCCCGCTTCGCGGTCGCGCCCAGAGCTAGGTCGCTCCGCGACACCGGCCGCTGTCGGGCTTCGCCCTCCGCGGCGCTCGGCCTTCGGCCTCGCTGACGTAGCTCGGCCTGCGGCCTCGCAAAATTTACACGGCTGGGTTGGACTGTCCGTGAGCGTGTCCTTGTCCTTTTTTAACTCGCGAGGGGGGCATAAGCGGAGTCCTAGTGCTTTGTACAAGGCCGCTGTCGGGCTTCGCCCTCCGCGGCGCTCGGCCTTCGGCCTCGCTGACGTAGCTCGGCCTGCGGCCTCGCAAAATTTACACGGCTGGGTTGGACTGTTCGTGAGCGCGTACTTGTCCTTTTTTAACGCGCGAGGGGGGCATAAGCGGAGTCCTAGTGCTTTGTACAAGGCCGCTGTCGGGCTTTGCCCTCCGCGGCGCTCGGCCTTCGGCCTCGCTGACGCAGCTCGGCCTGCGGCCTCGCAAAATTTTCATGACTGGGTTGGACTGGTCGCGGTAATGTCCATAATCTTTTTAACGCCTGTGCGGGGCATCAGCGGAGTCCTAGTGCTTTGTACAAGGCCGCTGTCGGGCTTCGCCCTCCGCGGCGCTCGGCCTTCGGCCTCGCTAACGCAGCTCGGCCTGCGGCCTCGCAAAGTTACATAATTGCAATTAAGTTTCCATAGCAGTGTCCTTAATCTTTTTAAACGCCCGAGGGGGCATCAACTATGTCCTAGTGCTTTGTACAAGGCCGCTGTCGGGCTTCGCCCTCCGCGGCGCTCGGCCTCTGGCCTCGCTGACGCAGCTCGGCCTGCGGCCTCGCAAAGTTACATAATTGGTTTTAAGTTTCCGTAGCAATGTCTTTATACTTTTTTAACGCCCGAGAGAGGCATCAGCGGAGTGCTAGTGCTTTGTACAAGGCCGCTGTCGGGCTTCGCCCTCCACGGCGCTCGGCCTTCGGCCTCGCTAACGCAGCTCGACCTGCGGCCTCGCAAAGTTACATAATTGATGTTTATTTACCGTAGCAGTGTCCTTATTCCTTTTTAAACGCCCAAAGAGACATAAACTACGTCATAGAGCTCCGTTCAAGGCCGCTCCGGACTAAGCCCTACGCGGCGATTGATGATTGATAGTAAGTAAGTATACAAAATACTTTCTCTCTGTCTTGACCAAGTAAAATGGGTAGAATTCGGTTCTGGCACTCGCCGGCCGCTGCCGCGGCACGCTCGCTTCGCTCGCTCGGCTCGTGCGTTTGTGGTCGCAGTTCTAACATAACCTAAACTCACACAGAGTGATGCTCCCCGTGGGATTCGAACCCACGACCTCTGGGTTTTAGAGCCAAACAATGTGTTTGAATTAACCACATAAGACCATTTCTGATACGTTTACTTAATAACGTTTTTTCAAACACTTGAAATTTTTCATACAAACTGGCTCTTTCATATAAAGCTCAAGTCCAGTACAAAATGTATGGGGAAATCCCTTTGGTAGAACAAAATTGATTTTTATTTTTTTTCCAAACCACGTTCAATTTCGGAAATATTATTGACGAAATGAAAACAAAAGACAATATTTGACAGGTTTTCATACTTGTTTTTGTCCCAAAATTGATATTTCGATTTTTTACACTTTCCCCTAAAACTCCAAAATTACCCCGAAAATGGGGTAAATTTATACACCATCTGTTAGGAAATGTCCGTCGCAACAACAAAGGTCATGCAACATTTTCTTTTAAAATACCTCCTTTCATCTTAAAAATTGATTTAAAAATTCTTGCAAACAAAAGATTTTCCAAAATGGCCGCTTGCTCGTCCGCCATATTGTTTGGAATTTTTCTCACATTTTTTCCTTAATGCTATTTAATTTTCACATATAATAGATTTTACAGAGCTACTCTGCGACCCATATTGGCCTCTCCAGAGACTCTCAAAGGGACCCCTTCCGAAAAAGTTTGAGCCTCCACAACTCCCTGTGTTGCCAGTTGCCGTTGATCAAAATAGTCAAATGTCATTTTGGGGTACACAATCTACTACGCCTGGGGAATATTTTTCGCGAAAAGGCTTTATTTCTATTTTCGACCTTTTTGGGGCATAAGTCAAAAACTACCAAAAACTTCCAAAATATTTTTTCATCTGGCAATACCTCACGCCAAAACTCATAACCGCCTAGTACATTTGAACTTTTCTTTTGGTTCACCAACTGCCCGAAAAATCAATGTGTAAGTTTTGAAAACAATAAAATTTCAAATTTTTTGTGACAGCTCGTCCGCCATCTTGAATTTCTCTGATCCCGTATTTTTCCCATATACTACACTATATACCGCATCGAACTGCATTTTTACTTTTTTTCTCTGTCCCACCCAGTCGGCTAAACAACTCGAGATAGAAGGCCATGTCGAAAATTTTCATTTCGCCCTCACGCCCAGTGTTGCCAGGTGATTGTCAAATCTCTACTATGATGTCATTAAGGACCCCGGAAGACATGATTTCTCATACTCAGATTTTCTCCAAATGCCGTATTTCGAGTCGACCCTTTTTTGGGCCCTGTGGCAAAAACTACCAAAATCTTCCAAATCTTTTTTCCACGTAGCAACACTCGACACAAAGTTCTACCTTGCCGCTATACAAAGCAACTCTGTAAAGTGTTGCCAAATCAGTCAAAACGGGCTTTGAAATTTTCGAAAAAAAGTACTTTTTGCAATTTTCTCTCCTGCGCGGCGGCCATCTTGAATTTTTGACAGCGCGTATTTTTCCCATATTCTACACCATAGACAGCGTCGAACCTCATTTTTACTTTTTTTCTTCCATGCATAATATGACCCCGACAGCTCGCGAAAGGTGACGACACCCCAAAAATTTGTAAAATTCGCCACTCCCAGTGTTGCCAGCTCTCGTAGACTAAACTACCAGAAAAGCATAAGGGGCCCGCAGAACTATAGATTCGTGGCCCCGATTTTCCCCTAAATGCCCGATTTCGAATCGACCCTTTTTGGGCCCCTGGAGCGGAAACTACCAAAAACTACCAAAATATTTTTACGCCTGGCAACACTCGACGCTAAGACACGCTCCCGCACCATACAACGTTTTCACATAAAGTGTTGCCAAGTAGACGAAAAATCGATTTTAGATTTTTGCAAAAAAAAACTTTTTACAAATTTGGCCGCCAGCGCGTCCGCCATCTTGTTTATTTTTTGCCAATTTTTTCACTAAAACTACATCGTATACCGCATCGATGACCATTAAAATTTTTAATCTGCGACGCATAGTGTTGCCAGAGGATTTTTTCAAAGCCGGCGAGGGCGAAAAATCGATTTTCTTCCGCCGTTGCCAGTGTTGCCAGGCGATTTCCAAAAAAATACCAGATGGTCACTCGGCACCGGGGTTGCCACCAAACTGCATACTCGGATTTTCGCCAGCTGTCAAAAAGTCATTTTCTACTAAATGTACCAAAAGTCCGAAAACTACTATGAACGTGGTAGATTTTTTCCCTCGTGGCAACACTCTGATAAATTACCCTCCAAAAGCACGGGGACTCGTTCCCCTCCAGTGTTGCCATCAGTCAGAAATTTCGATTTGAAAAATTACAAAAAAATTCTCAGCCAGTTTTTTTCCGCCAGCGCCGCCGCCATCTTGGATTTTTTTTAATCTGTGGCCGAATCCTAAAAATTGACTATATTTCCAACACATCCCAAAAAAAAGTATGAAATTATCTATGCTCACCACAGAGTTGGAGCCCCCCCAAAAAGGGTCGATTTTTCAATTTTCAACCCAAGATGGCGGCGCCGCCATTTTGTTTTTCTGACATTTTACTTTTTAAAGTCGAATCGTTTGCCACAGACTAAAACTCTGAAAAGTTTGAAAGCTCTAGGACCAATAGTGACAGAGATGCAAACACCAACATGGCCGCCATCTTGGATTTTCGGAAAAAAAAATAAAAATTTCCAGATTGATTGGCGAAACTTCCACGACCGTAGAACATCACTTGTCGAAAAAATGCTGGCAACACCGCGAAAAATGGCCCTGATCAATGAGTGAGTCAGTGGTAATTTAGCTTTATATAATATAGATAGATACATATTCAAATCCAGGTCACAATTACTGAAGCGATAGCATTAAGCGACAGCATGCCGGTGCATCGATAGGGCCCTCATGCACTTACGCCATCGCTGTTTATTGACTGTGTCGTAACGCCCCTTTAACAATCACAAAATCTAGACAGACCTACCTTGACTTCCCGAAACATCATTCAGGTCGTGACAAATCTAAATTGAATTCACCATCCTTGACTTATAAACGCTCCATTTTAAACAATGCAAGCTCAGTATTTAATAGAAAGTATGTAGATGTTTTTGGGCGAAGTATTTTTATGCAACTACGATTGACAGACTTGGTCCGCCTAAGCGGTAAGTGGCCAACTAAGTTTATTCAATGGAAACTTTTAAGGATAACTATCAGAGAGTATATTGTACACCATGGATGTCAAAAATCGCCATGGATGTAAAGCAACACTTCCACCATTCGAGTGTGACTTAAAATTATACCTAATATTATTGATTACTTAAATCGATTTTATGCTAAAAATAGGGTTAAAAGAAACAGTTGTGATTTATGTCGATGTGAGATCCGCACTTCTAAATTATATTCGAGCCTCTGATTGTAAGTGTTGCAACTACTCCTAAAATCATATTGTAAGGACACAGACAGACTTTCTATGCTGTCAAATCACACCTCTAAAGGAGCTAGCCAGTCAAAATCCAAAAAACAATTCCTACCGCCAACCAAAACCGCTCTAGTTAAAACAAAGTAATCTCAGTATTTAATAGAAAGCATGTAGACAAATCTAGGCGTACAAAGGTGTGGAGTAGGGGTCAGCGTTCGTACGCTAATATATCACGACTCGAGCATTAGGCGTCGATCGGCCCCCGTTTAGCCGCGAATTGTCTGAGGAAAGCACCTATTGTGACCGGCGAAATTTATTTTCTTCGCCGTGGGAATGAAGCAATTATCTCTGGCCGTTAGATTGAGATATCGAATCGAATTTAGTGCTCTTTGTCAAGGAAATAGCGTGTTATCTGCAAATGCGACGTTTTAAATACTAGGTGGTAGAGCCGTGACTTGCCTACAAGAATCGATATTAATTGATTGATTTCTCGATTCGGCGTTCGGTGAGTATTATCAGGCAAAGAAGCTTTGAACTATTCGAATCCAAAATCCAAATCAAAATTAACAGTACCTACTAAATAAATAAATAAAACTGTTTGTATTTCTTTATATCATGACTCTATATAATTTTTTAATCCGTTGCTTTCTTCACATAGTGAATGTTTAGTTTGCAACCATATAGTGTGTGTGAAAGGCATTTTACTATGTGTGATTTTTTGCAAATGTAAAAATTTATTGTACGAAACGTAAATGAATACGTCACATCAAGGATCAACGACAGTACAATTACGCAGTGTCGTAATGAAGTATTGTGTCTGTTCGTCTAGTAGCGAAGTATGATTTTTAAACTGTTTAGTGTGAGCAGAAAGCGTGCGCGGGCGGCTCTTGATAATTTGCTACGCGACGCGTCTCGCGCGCACTCACCGTAACCCCTTATTGAAACAAGTTTCTGAATAAAATGTAGAGACGTTAGTGTTGTGTTGTGCTGTCCCGTTGTTGGTTGTTTGGGACGGAATTCTGCATTGACAGATTTTCCTTAGTATTTCGTAATCTAATAACACCTTAGTACATTATTCCCAGAGCTCAATTACCTACGGTAATTTAAATTAAGGAAAATTATTATAAATTTTATGTTTAAAAGATAGACCGTATTTATACACAATCTAAGAAACGTATACTAAAATATAAAAGCAGGATTGGCTATTAACAAGATAATTATTTTCTCTGATAATTATCTGATAATTATCCGATAAGTATCCAACTCACATATATCAAAAAAATATATATAAATTAAAGGTATTTTTTTACCACTATTTTTAGTTTTAATGCAGTCAAACTATGACCCTATTGGATTAAGTTTTCTAGGCATACATAATGTTTTTCTTTTTTAGTTTCGCAGCGCACAAACTTTAGTTTACGAAAAAAATAACAGTGAGAAGGGAATTCCCCTGTAGATGAATGACATTTGGCGTTCGTTTGGATGCATGTTTAATATTGTGACGAAAAAATATGCGTTTGGATTTGGATTTCAATTATGTTGTTTTGTTTGTAAAATAACAGTTACTCGTTATTATCAACGATAATTATCAAACGTAATTATCTTGATAATTATCAACGATAATTATCTTGATAATTATCACGATAATTATCCAGTCCAACCCTGTATAAAAGTGTTAAAGTCATTTAAAATTAAAACACACAAAAGTTGAGATTTTAGATTATACCTTGGCTATCTATAGTGTACTAATTTAAATGATAGTCTTTGATAAGTAATATAAAAGCACGAGCTTAAATATTTCCGTTAAGCTCAAAGTTTGTTTACTCATATTCGTCAAGCTTTGTTATTTTAGAAATCAGTCCTCTTGGTCACGTGCACAATTTGATTTGGTTGGGTTTTACGGCCAAGGGTACAGCGGTTAAAATAAATTTTCCACTGTACCATCAAGGGAACAGCCAAGGGTACACAGGAAAACAAGAGTCTTAATTAGGTACAGCTGCTGATTACAAAAATTACCGGACTAATAAATATTTGTTTTATTGGGACAGTCCCGCTACTTATACTATGCGTGACAGCACTAGCGTAACAGAGAACACACATCTTGGATTTACCAAGCGTAAAAAAAGGTTATCAACGCATTCGTACGCAGAAAATATTAAAACGGTCACAAATGATGTTATTTATAGGAAACGATCATAATGCTTGCAAAAAGGTGTGAGACTGTCACCTGCTCAATAAATTTGAATTCAATTTTTGTTAAATTTAAAGTGAAAAAACTGAAACAAGTAGGTAGTACTTACTTAAGTGGGTATTAAAAAGAGGATGTTAACGTGTCAAGATAAATATTGTATTTATACAGAATTCGGTTTTCGGTTAAGTCATTAAATCAAATTCCTTATAAGCTTTAACTCATAAGATGCCACTAATCCCTGCCCACAATGTTGGAAAACAATAAATAATAAAAACCTACAGCATCAAGATAAAACCGACATTGTCGCGTGATAAATGATCAGATTTAAATTTAGAAACGAACACTCCAGAGCATCTTATAACGAACGCGACGAACTCCGTTTATAATTATAATTAATATTCTCACAGTATTAAAGTGGTCGACAGCAAAAAAGAGATTCGACGCGAGAATTAATAACAAACAAATGGGCTACCTGCGGTGTTTTTTGTGCGCCCCCACAGGTAAGCCGTGATGATGAAAGGAAATCATGCGAGTCTGTCTTAGACTTTAAACAATATCGTTTGGTTTTGACACGGACGATTTTTTTGAGTCGAAACCGGGAGTTCATTCATAGCACACACGGTCTGAGCAAAAACGTGGGAGCGCTACTTGTCGCTAGATGGCGCTCACACTTCGACGCGCAACAAGTTTTTCTGCGCATTCAAAGGTGAATTGGTAAAAATCAACACTCGCCGTATCGTCTTTTCAAAAGAAACAAAAAAACATCAACCAGAGCCGAATTGGAAACCATTCGAAACAAGAAACCGACTATTTGGAATCCCGGACAAAAGAGAGGAACTCTCTAAACGTGATACCGTAATGACAAAACAGAAATATGATTTCGATTAAACGGTGCGACAGGGACGGCTTTGTCGATACTGGTGGGTGTGAAAAGGACAGGAAACAGTTAATAATAAAAATATTTTATTTGTAGCATGGGGTAAAACACCCCCGCTGCGGGCTGTTTGGTTGGGACTGCATCCATCATCATTATATTAACTGATTTAACACTTTTGAACAGATTTCTTTGACGGTTGGTGGTACGTTTGTTTTGGGGACAAATGTGCGAAGGTGGAGGCTCTTTGTTAACTTTCAGAAATAAAACCATGCCCACTGAATCTCGTTATCATATAAAATTTTTACTAATTAGAACAAATGGAACAAATAAGGTAGAACACACAAAAAGCAATAATGCAATTTAATGGATTTTGTTTTGACTTTAAATTATGAATTTAATAAATAATTACAATAATTCGTTCGCGTGGAAACATGTAATTAGTCACACATTGCAAAACCCTAAAATGAAATAATTGCTTTTAGTAACAAATTTAAAAATATTTACTGTTTGAAATCTTCAGGTATAAGCAAAAATTGCGGATAAATATCAAAATACATTAAAAAAAATAATGTATGTGTTTGTGTCTATTTAGATAAAAGATAGACAAATACGTTGTATGAATCGAATCGTAGAGATCTTGTTAGTAATACGAAACAAAGCGTAAATCACAGAACACAAAAACCAATTCCCGGCCAGCGGTACAGTGAACCGCGTTGAATAAAGCAAAGTTAATACGAAGCAATGTTAGAACCGATCTGTAATCAAACGGCACACCGCTAGCCCATTCATTCCATATCAGTGCAGGCATGAATCCGATGAAGTATAGAGTCGTCATGCAGCTCGGCTTCAAATGTCCATATTTGCTGCGACAGCAACCGACCTGGTACCCACTTGCACCTTTTTCGTTCCGCCACAAGACCATTAATTACATTACACGCGAATAGAATCTGGGCCGTGTGACGTTTATCGCATCTCGTTGCGAACTCACACCGAACATATTTTGACATTTCAATCCTCACAAATTATACAGCTGACCTGCGCGACCAATGGAACAAAAAATCTTAGATCACTGCTTTTGGTATCCGGCGCACTTCTGTGCATAAGGCCAACCTCCAGCATTATTTTATTGCATAATTGAATACGTTTTTACGTCAATTATTTTCCAACATTAATTGACGTGTAACATGTTCATGATTATAAATATTTAACAGACCTATGCAGGACTATTTAAATGGGCAAAATGTGGCATTATTGGCCGATCGGGCCGTTCAGGAAATGCAATTAAATGAAATGATGCATGTCGATATTAAAATAGGTATTGATATGCAAAGTTGTTGATTACAGATGCGGGCGTTCCCGGCCGGTCCCATGCTCCGTTTGTTCACAAATTTTTGTTCGCTAATCAATAATGACCCCAAACTCAATTACTATTCAAGAGTAACAATAATGTTTGCCTACAATAGCCCGCGGGGCTTTTGTTTATCTACTGTCTATTGTGTTTGTACCTTGAACATGCCCTACATTTCAGCCAGGTTTCACATTTAGCGTGAACGCGCTATTAATTAAAATGAATCAAACGAAGGTTTGTAGTTTGTGAGGAACGGTCGACATTAATCGATACACGCCGGTCGCGATATCGATGTCATAGAAGTAAGTCAGCGCTCGAGAAGGGCACACACGCGCAGTGCGCCCGCGCCGCCCGGATCTAACCCAGTAATTACCGTCAGTGATTAAATCTCACGATAAAGCTCATTCCGCTAATTACTCCCTAAAGCTAAACGAACAGGCCGACTACGTTTTTGCCATCGACATAATTTAATAAGCATATTAACCAGGCTGATGCCATAGATAGGCACGCGCCCTCGGGCGTTCCTCGCTAATACCTTTATAATGTCGAAACAAAGCGCATTTCTAAGGAAAACGAGACGAGTCCCCCAGCGAGGTCAAAGAGGAATGACCATGTAACCGCCTAATGAAACTCAGATGTCTCCGGCGCGAATCACAGTTGTTCAGAGCACATTCGCATTACAATCAATTTAAAACGCTCGCTGCATATCAGCGCTATGACATTGCGTTTGCGAGTCGCCATCGCGTGTGGCGCGACCGCGACGGTAATTCAATGAGCGGTGATAATATTTGCTTGTTCAACGTAACTTCATTACAGTGCATCTAATCAACTCGACGTGAAGCATGCGTGTTCACGTAGACCGTAATGGACCGGTGTCATTACGATAGAGAAGCGATCTGACCTCGCGATGAATGGCTCCCATTAGCATCTCATAGGTTTAATTAGGGATCCACGCACCGGCCGTCGCCCACGTCAACACGTGTGTGGGCAATCAAATTAGAGCCAGGGCAGACAATGCGACCGAGCCGAGCGGACGACCCCACGACAAAACGTTTTCTCGCAATCTTCGATCACCGGATTAAGGGAGTCCCGTCTCGCACGTTTTATCTCCGATTGTCCGCACTTAACGCGCACTTTACGCCGAGTGCCCCTCGAGAGGAAATTGAAAGCGATCGCTTTCCCCAGTATCTTATCTGTAGTGTTATACTAATTAATCGATGTAGCGCGTCAAGATCGTCGTTAGAAGTAAATAATGCTCGTATTGAAACGATGGAGGTGATTTATCGGTGTGAATAGACAAAAGTATCGCGAGCGGAGCGGGTCGGCACAATGCGCTGGAATGTCGTCGCGGGCCGGCCGCGGCGCGCTCGTGCGGCTCGTGAATGTGGATTATTAATAACCCGCTCGGCTCGGCACGACGCGGCAACGCGACGGCTGCGACCGACGCCGCGAGCCGCGGGCCCATCCGCCGCGATCATCCCAGCGTCCACGTCGCGTCGCCTCAAGCGCCTCCACCTGTGCCGTATGACCGCACCTTAATTTATTCGCGGCGACTTTTAATGACCGACGAACCACGCGCGCAAATTCCTCAAAACATGCGACTGCGATCAAAATTTCACCAAATTATTATTTCGAAATCCCTCGCGACTTCACCCCTCGGTGTTATTCCCGCGTCTCCGGCAACAATGCATAACAATAGAGTCGGCGCGGATTATAACAAATTCCCCAAAATGTGTGGGTCCACGCCAGCGAGCAACAATGAGACAAAATAGAGGATAACGTCACATGTGTATACAGTTTACCGCATTTGGAACTAATTGGTATATTTCATAATGTTGCTATAATTGAATGTAACATCTGCCGGAGCTACCAATCGCGATGTTTACATTCTAATATTCGCATAACGCAGTAAGTATAAGTTTATTTATCATTGCCTCACCTACTGTAGCGTATTCTTTTCAAGAAAGGTTGAGTAAAAAGTGAGGGGCAACGAACGCCGAGAGTTAATATGAGACTAAATCGGAAGATGTGCCGAAGAATAGTGTCGATAAAAAAACAATGAAAGTGGAAAGGGCAAAGAGCTCCTAAAGCGCGTCAAACAGAAAACTCACTATGAAATTACCTTTCACGTTTCAAGTCTAAATAAGATCATTTTTTGCCTCAGCAAGTTGAGTGCGGCCCTGCGCCGGCGTCACGTCGTACTTACTTCGCAACATCCAAATTAAATCGTCACACAATGAATAGTTTTTGGGGTTACGGAAATGAGAAAACGGAATGCGATAAAAATACGGCATTGTTACTACAGGGCAGGTTATTTCACGGTACACACGATCTGTATTAATTTCGAAAGCGCCCATTCTAATTACGCGAGTTCAACTTGAATTTCAACAATATTGTTGGAAGAGGAACGCAGTTAGATTTATAAACAAGTATGTAAGTAAGTAAGTACTTTAAAGAAAGACATTTTATTTGGAATATTTTCGTAACATTAGTCACTAATATCAGACGCAAACATTTTAGTTTTTATTTCATAAAATAAAAGAAGTATGTAACAGTTAAGATTAATCCATTAACGCGGTGTTGTTTTTTCCTAAATTTCGCATAAAAATTCGTGTTTTCAATAATCACACCGTCGCATAACACTTTGTCACATTACTCACATTAAACTTTTTCGTTCCATTCATTTTAGACGATTTTGAATGTGTACATCTCACGATTCGTTTTTTGCGTATTTCGATCGTCCACTTACATAGTGGATGTCGTGAGTGGCTCGATTCGTTACCGAAGCTATAATTAGTTTTACCGTTACTAGATACTTTACATTTTCAATGGGTGGGCTTATTGCTGCTCTGACAATGACAGCGTGACAAGTCAATTGTTTATTTTCCCGATTCTAAAATGACACTCGATCGACTACTCAATTCTGTACGGTCTATGTCCTTTGTCCTATTGCTCCAGGTATTATGACATACACGTGTTACATGGTGGAGTTTTCGCAGTTCAATGCACCGAGTAAACAATATACTTGCAATGTTTCGATGCATTCTAATAACGGGACTAATCACAGAATTAATGTTGTATCATCTAAGTATCTGTTGTTGACTTACATGATTACTGGTCACAATGGATTCACTTTAGCTGATGTAACGTACTACAGTCGCGATGACATATCAGCTTGACCAAGTCTAAGAGCTGTATGCCTTTAGATACCTTTTGAGACTGGCGTCCGGACCACGAAATAGGCCAATAACCACACTTAATATAACTTTACTGATACTTGCGATTTTCCTGCAGTCATGATTAAATAAACCAGCAAGTTTAAATATTACAGTTGTCTAACGATATTCGTTGAAATCTTTCGAAATTTAAATTTCTTGTCATTAACACTCTCCGGTGCTAATTGTCCGGCTAGTTGCGACAAGAAGCCTCAAAGCTTCGTGTAACACTTATTAAGTGGAAACGCGCCTTTTACTCAAAATTTAATTATCGACATTAGGTTGACACCGAAAATGGCCACTTGAAATTAGGCAGTGCCGTGAACGCGACACAAGAGGTTGTTTGCAAAACTATTCAACGAACAACTGCAATTCCGTTTCAATTTGTAGAAAGTCGATAATTGTCAAACGAACGGCAGACGAGCGACGTCTGAAAACCAAAAAAGGCCGGACCAAATTATTCAATGCGCAAGTGATTGATTGGCTAAACATTAATGACTTGTTCGAATGAAAGTTGACAATAATACTACATAGGGTCGCCAAATGGATGGCATTATGTCCATGCGTCGGGACGTCAAATATGAACGATGATCTCCCACTTTTGTCCAGGACACCATTCTCAACGATTTCAATAGCGTTGGAACACAACATTAAATTTGATGTGGTGTCGCTTTTTGAATCCATCACTCCAGCGTAGACTAAATTAAAAGAACTTTGACATGAACGGCCGAAACCTTGAAAGGTATTGTTAGCGTAAAAATAACATCATTACACTACCAGTGCCAACAATGTTCGTGATGTTTGAACAACATGATGAAACCGTTAAAACCTAAAAAATAAATTAACACAAGTGCTCAAAGACAAACAATTAACTCAATTCACATGTCAGCATCGACGTAAAGACTATCAAATTATGCCTTCAACTATTTGAAAATGTACCATTCGTGATTGTAACGTTAACACTTCGTCAACCAATAGGATTGTCCTGAAAACTTAGCTCATCTTCATAAAACGTCTTGGAAAACTAAATACCAACCGCTAATTTAGGCTTTATCTTTGTGGTTTAAGGTTTAAAACGGCTTGACGAAGTCTTAGTTAGACGACAACCAGTTAATAAGTCGAATGGCTTTTACCAGGTGTCCGACAAATGGAAAACTACTAATTAAAGTACTTTACTCCGGCGAGACTTAAATGGAAGATCGTACACTCGCTCATAAGGAGTTTAATTAATCTCACATCTGACGCAACGAACCGATCGTTTTTTTTCTATTAGTCTCAGAAAAGTGCTTGTTCAATTGATTTGCTGTTTAGCAATGAACAGACTCAATCCTGTGTTTGCGCTAAGAATTTGAAGAGTTAACGTTTCTAAAGATCAAAGAGACGCATGATTAGCGGATCACTTGTGGATTGTGGATACTGTTGTTACATAAGTGGATAAGTAATGGCATTGGAACGACTGGGACGAGCAATATTGTGATGCACGTTTTATTTAACACATCTTTGTGTCCAAGGATTTACTATGTCCAGATAATACAAATACACACAATTCTTGACGTTAATGTAACTCACGATAACGAAGAAAAATAAAACTTGTGCCACGACAAGGGTAATGACACTAAATGTACCTTATAAAATTTTAAGGTGACGCCATTAAAATTGGACCGAATGAGACAACTTGCCCCTAATGAACGTCGGAGTAAAAGAAATTATTTACGCCACACAGCCGAGACGTCAGTGCTACAAATGTGGACACACATAAAAGAAGATGTAGAAATCCAGGTAATGATGTAAAGTGAATGGACAGATGTAATTACAGTGTGCGACGACTCTTTGGTGCGTATCGCTCCAACGCTAATTGTCAAACTTGGAATAATAACCCGGCAATTTGTTATTGTAACCTCTGTTTTTTCGTCATGTGACTTTTTTGTGTTAGAAATAGGACCACATTCCAACTTTGGAGGGCATTAATCACATTAAAGAAAATATGTTGAAACACAATAGATCCAGTTTAAAGAAGCCTCGATTGTAATAAAGAAGACGGCATTTGGAAAAAACATTAAAATTCCCTGGATCGTATAATTACAGATGACACATTTTAACATTATAACACCCACACACGGTCTATGTTGTGGCTTTAAACTTGTATAATTTGTGTTAAGGCCGTAATATATGATACTTTAGGGGTCTCTCGCGCTGCGAGTTCCGTGCATTCGATCGTTAATAAAATTATCAAAATCTAAACGAGTTTTATGAGTATCGCTCGTGCGTTGGTATGGGCTCGCGTTTCGGTTCTGCTTATGAATGGAAATGGATTTTGGTATTTTTAAGTGTTTATAAAGGTCGTAAATAATTTATCGCTGCGTGATACTTCCGTCGTTCGAATTTAAAATGTACTAGCGCGCCGACACCACTGGCTACTGGATTTTGAATCCGCATCTAGATAATAACGCACACAGTTATTTTAACAATTTAATTCAGAATTTATTGTAATAAGTTAAGAGATAATTATGACAGTTTGCATTAATTGAGGCAAGTGTTTCACATTCTTTTTGTGGGTTCGACTGTTTGTTTTTGGCCGTTGAGATGTTGACGCCGAAACGAACTGACTCACATCAATTGAGATACTTTTCTTCGGCTGTCATAACATCGTCGTATTTTTATTGACTTTAAAAAAATATGACTTTAAAACGTTTTACATTGCGTGAAATTTAGTTTCCTTTTTACGTTGTAAATTCAAGATTTTAATAGGGCCAATAAATGTTTTGGCGGCCAAATTTCCGGCGACATCTTGAAATTGCACAGATTATGTCAAAATGGCAGTTTCAGATTTAGTCGTTATACCATAGACAGTTTTTGTCTCAAACGTTCTCGCCAGTAGCCGTTGCGTCACCGATCGTGATTCAAGCTCGTCAAAACCACTTAGGTACTTACAACCCGGCGAAGCTGTAATTATTCCGAGCACACGTGGACATGGTTTACGACGGTGCATGGCCTGCCTTATAAACGCACACCTTTTTGTTTAATAGGTTAACGACTTGTGCTGTCTTTATTGATTGAGCCGAAAATATAGCTCTTAGAAGAGATATTGCCGTTCTCAACTCGCATCGAACGGACAGTTGTAAAATCTTGTAATTAATAGTTGATTATCTAATAAAACTGTTAAAAGGATCGTCTGTTGTATTAGGACTGTGCGCAGTACCTAGTGAGGAAATTGATAGTTTTGATCATTTAGTATTTAATACTACCTATTTTAAGAAAAAAATTACGACATTGTTTCTAATCATGTCATATAACAGTAGCACTCGGTCGTATTTGATTAACTAGGTAACGACTATTCTACCGGTTACATTATTTATCTCACTAAAGTCTTAATAAGACTAATAGGTCCAGAACTAACTTATTTATTTATAGTAATCAAACTACCTACTATATAAATACATGTCGTCATCGAATGAAATTAATCAATTATAGAAAATCCAACTGATTAAACATTACTCATAACACTAACCATATACATAACATACGTTTTCAAACTGGACAAAGCCCGAAGCAAAACCGTATTTATGCAGTTACACGCATTATGGGGAGTGACGTCGATAAATCAAACATTTGCAATCGAATGTTTTGAATCCTGCGTTAGTCGACTGACCAACGTTTGAACCAACGTTGGCCAGAAGATTGAGTATAAGTGAATCATTCATAAAATGAGTGTGATCAAGGCCGCTGTCGAGACCAAGATTATGACAAATCATTTGGCAAAGTGCGTATTATGGTCATGGTACAATGTTTCTCAAAGGGCAAATGTAACAACGCTCATCAAACTAAAGTTTATGGTAATAAAGAATAAAAATAGAAATCATTTACGTATAATATATGAGTAACAGTTACAGTAACCGTAAAGTTATGGGTTGTTTGGGTGATTCGGTGTTTTTTCTACACAGCTTAGGTTTGTGATCATCAATCCGCATTTGGCAAACGTGGTGGTTAAGCCAGTATGAGTTGCTATCACGGTGACCTTTAACTTCAATTATGGAGGAAGAATCTGCCCAGCAATAAGACATTAATAGGCTAATAGGTATTTTAACAAAAGTTTACTTAATAATTGACAACTAAACTGAATTGTACATTCAAAAGCACGTCAGACGTAATTTAACACTTTAGACTTTGTACCACTCTTGTGTCGAGGGCATAAGTGCCATTATCGAACTGCAAGTGTTTACCGTGATGTGCTGTTGACCGTACATTAGGTTGTATTCAAATAAATGTTATTTCAGATTCAGATCAAAAGTTAAATGTTACTAATGAAAACCAATTACCCAACGACGAACGTTTTCTCTTTGACAGAGGACTTTCTAAAGCTGCTTTAAAAGCGAACTTGGCAAAATTAGTTTTATTCTTTCTGACTGAAGCACATTATTTGATTAACGAATACAAATAAGTTCAAAAATTACATTATATAAAACTTTTATTGCATTAGTCTTTCTTTTGTGACGTCTCATTCTAGCTTCTTTGCCAAATGCTTTACGCTCAAGAACTTTTTGGTGTCATTGGCCATCAGTTTTGTCTGTACTGATTTGTTAGTTAAGTTCTTCTATGGTACGTACAGTCAGCGCCAAAATGATCTGAGCGTTCAAACCTACGTTATCATATCGTTTGTTGTCACTTGTTCTCGAACAACAAATGAAAATGCACCTTTACGTCTTAACGTAAGGTTGATTTTTGTCAAATGTTCAGATATTTTTGGTGGTTTTGAAAGTTGAGATCATTTTGACGGTGACTGTACTAAAGAAGTGAATAGATAAACTATATTTGCCACAGTTACCAAACAAAAATAAAACAAGTAGTCGATACCAAATAAAGTTTTGTAGTTGTTAACAAACTATTTTGTTGCTGTCACATGTATTTGAACAAGCAGTAAACTAGTTATATTAGCAACTATAATCCTATAAATCAAACGCTTATTCAATATTATTACAAGTACTGATTTGAAATTAATAGGATAGATATTTTTATATGGCTGTCTTTATTATTTCAGTACAAGACTCGAAATAGAACTGGCACTTTTTACAAGAATAACTTAAAAGTATTGCTATTTTAAGTATCCGAAGTTCCATTCCATTTTTAAACTTCATTCAAAGTTTAAAATTGTATTTCTGTTTCCGAATTCTTCGGGCCCAGTCCAACGGTCCAGAACACCCACGCATATCAATAACTTTAAAAAGTATTCCGTATCACGTTGCAAAATCGCCCGAATTAATTTGTTACCATTCCGTGGACCAATAAAATATGTTTTGACACCAAAATCTCGGTCCGTAGATAATGTTAGCGATTTGGAGGTAAAACCGGTAGCTCGGTAACCACCAACGAAGTTATAAATATCTACATACGCATGCATGAGATAGTTGTATAATTTATGAAGTTATCTCAAATATTCCAATGGATTAGGGAACTTTAATATCTGAAGACAGATTGAATCGGAAACGTTGTGAATGTTCTCATTTGGATAAAATACTGCAGACATAGGTATTAGATATTATTTATAAGGTAAACCTTGCCCATAAAATGATATGACTTGAAATATATGTTTAATTATAAATGAAGACTTTAAAATGATACACCTTCAGAAAAACATGATAGAAATAGGTACTGTATACTATTATAAAATTAATTTTCACTGTGAACAGGGAAAATATTACTTTTAGAGAATACTACACACCTATTTTATAACTGTACTCATTTTGTAAAAAATCTTTATTAAATTACTGTATTACAGCAACCTAAAAACCGACAATTTATCAAAATTAACAAGTATTATTTCCAGTTGAATGACTATAATAATTATACATACTTCAATTTATCTCAAATAAACATTTGTATACATTCTAAAAACAAATTAGACATTACGCTTTAGGTGATCATATTAATAAAGACAGATGAAAATCAATTCCACAAGTGGGTGTTCGTAAATTAAATTCGTATCTTACACATTCAGTGATAAGAGTTTCCAAATCAAATATCTATCAGTATCATTGTAATCTTCAAACTGTCTTAACTGTTTAGTTATAAGGTTCAATTTCACCTGTCAAGCTTAGTTGGTGAAGTAGAAGTTCCAAATTCAAACATCATTTACGAAAGATCTATCCCGTGCTGCGTTCTTATGCCTTTAAGTTAAGGTTGATATTTGAGTGTTACTTAGTGATGTTGTTGGCAGTACATCAAAATAAACTTTTACACAGTCATGAGTTTCGACAAATGGCTCCGCTTGCAGCGTTAATGACAGCAACCGTGTAAAACCGGTAGGATGGTCCATCTCACACCGTTACTTGGCACATTCTGTCTTACAAGCGATGCGGTAATAGTGATTTCAATCGAAATACTTTTAATTAATTTTCTACTAGATTATCGTGGCGTTATTATGTGTAATGGCTACTTGATTATTTATGGTTCTAAGTTTTGGTTAGAAAGCTGCTTAATACCGCTTATGGCAGGGAAATTATTGAATGTGTATGCGTTTTGATCCAATTTATTCAATTAATGAAAACGCTGGTGATTTGAGTAGGTTTTATAATATTCGTAAATGCTTTGATAAAAATGTGTACCTGCTGATTTAGATTTGCATTAATAAGATGTTTAAAGGATCTGTTTTAAGAATTAGTGATGACATATTTTCCTTTATTAAATTTCCTGTATATTTCATTAATCATTGATAATAATATTATAAAGAGGAAAAAGTTGATTGTTTGTTTGTTCGTATTGAATAGGCTCCGAAACTACTGAACTGATTTAAAAAATTCTTTCACTGTTGGAAAGCTACACTATCCCCGGGCGACATAGGGTTCTTTTGATCCCAGAAATATGTAAAAAATAAATTACGCGTGGGTGACCTCGCGGGCGGAACACTAGTCATTGATAAAGGAAACCCATTCTTGTGACTCATAATTAGTGCATTCAATTGTGCCTTACTTTCCTGGTACATATTATACTATTTCTGTTAAGTTGGGGACTCAACGGCACTGTGTGTATAAACAAGTTATATGTAAACATAAACACATATCATGCGCCAGATAAAATTGCAACTAAAAATCCTACTGGCCCAGTTGAAAGCGCCGAGTCACGTGGGCGATTTTATATCAACAATCTCGGCTTTGCTCGGATTAAGTGGCCAGTTACACCAAACAACTAATTAATAATCATCAAATAACAAAGCCTTGACCTTTACGTACCAAGAACTGGACAATAGAGCTCGTTATAAATATCTTTACTTACACAAATACTCGAGCAACAATCAAACGACGCACGGACGAGCGTATCTAAGTAATTAATCGTAACTTATGATTGATTAAACACATTAAATGCGGGCACGATTCCTATTTGAATATGAAATCTATTAAGCGAGTGACATAATACTTAATACAATTTTAATCTGAGTTATTGCATAAAAGATACGAGACATTTTAGTTTTGGAAACAATATGGGCGGTTCATGCATAATGGAT
This sequence comes from Mecyna flavalis, assembly GCA_949319885.1. Lineage (NCBI taxonomy): Eukaryota > Metazoa > Arthropoda > Insecta > Lepidoptera > Crambidae > Mecyna > Mecyna flavalis. The sequence continues at coordinate 7,085,522 of OX439439.1, forward strand.
GACAGTTAAATCTAATGGAAAACTTATTGGGAATTTATGTTAAATTAATAACAATAGTTTAATTGTAGAATAGAGGTTGCCATCTGATAGCGGCCTCCAGCTATCACTTCATTTGCATAATCGTAGCATTCCGCCTGATTAGGCAACTGTTAAACACTGACTAAGCGACCATTCTTGAACTTAGATTTTCGTCACTACCGAAGATAGAAAAAGCATTGCTAATAAATAAATGCGGTAGCTTTTTATGTTAGCAAAAAGACCAACTTGCTGATACAAAAAGATCACAGAAACCAATATTTAACGATAATACGAGATGCAGTTTTATTTTTACAATCAATCTTAGGACTCATTATACTTGTAGGTTGTAAAACAGAATTTTCCTGGTAGCCAGCCAATAAAGGGACGATGAATAAAGTTTTAGTACAATTAAAAAAGCCTTGAAAATACCGGTGGTTATAAAAAGCAATAATATTTAAAAAGCTGAGATATGAATGAGTCAAAGACTCTTTTATTACTAATCAAACACTGTATAGGTATACATTCAACTGCGATGGGAAATATTCACTGCAGTAGGGACCAGATCAATATGTGTTTTTAAAAGACAAGTGTAAATATACAGGAGTGCAAAAATGACGTTCGTTAATGAGTAATCTTAACTACCGATGGTATAACACGGTGCACAAGGGCCTAGTAAGTAAATGAATTTCCACTCGACAAACACGGCAAACGAGGATATTTATCGACACGAGGTTGTCGAGTGGGCAACCCTTTACGCACTCGCGCCCGTGCACACCGCGCGTTCGACAAACAACGCTAGTGATGCGTAACGCAAACTCTAATGTCGATATTTACCCAGAGACAGCAAACACCACTCGATATTTGTCCAGCTCCCGGGCTAATGGCGCTGCTCCGTGTTTGCCCACCTTAGATTCACACGTACCCTACTGTAATTAAACACCAAACCGAGAAAATTAAAGTAAAACACCGAGCCACTCGTGCGCATGGGTAGCCCGACCGGTATCACATATGACGAAAAAATAAAATAATGAGGTTCAAAAACGAGAGAAAAAGGAACGCAAAGCCATAACTTCATTTTGAATTCCGTTCGGTATGTTCCCGTCTCACTCTGAACGCGCCCAGCAGGGGGCGCCATCGTTCTCACCTCACGACGCGAGTGGTAGCCGGTCTTTAATAAGTATCGATAAAATATGTCGATAAAATATGAATATAATATGTATAAATATTTTCAATACTTATATCCTTATTAAAGCGCGTTCACTGGAACTAGCTTCAGCTGATTCGTATGTTACGAATGATAAGCTGAGAGACCTTTTTGTGAGTGTTGAATTGAAAGAGATTTTTTCATTGTAAGAATTTCTGGCAGGAACTATAAATCTGACAATCATAATATTATGCGAAAGCTGTCGGTGATATCGGCAGTTTATGCGTAAATTTCAATAAATCTGCATTGCCCATGCAGTGTCAAAAACGTCCATCGACTCCGGGAACAGGTTTTCGAATTCAATTTGTATTTCGAATACGTTCCTCGATTAATAGCCGACAAAGTGTCACGGGGACAGCCCTAATTAATCTCTTGATGGTGTTTCACATTAATTAAGCGTCTTAAGAATGAGGTATTATTGAAAATTAAATCTAATGTAAAGTTAAATAAAGGCTATAATACAATGCAAAAAACATCAACCAGTATACTACCAATATCTTGAATCCTATCATAGTGTGAGGTCCGTAACGTGAGGTTATTCTTTCGTAACTTCTCTTTTTAAAAGCCCACATTTAGTCACGAGAGAATTCATGAAAATTAAATGTCATCCCACAACAATAGCGGCGGAGGACGCAATTAATAAAAAGCGTAGTTTACACGATATGATCTGCAGTTAACTCGAACCTTCCGTGAGACACGAAATTATGTTTTTTCAACACTACAATTACGTAACGCCTAAATGTGACCGAAAACAAAATCGGTGTACAAACGAGCATTAGTAAATATGAACTGACTTAACGTGGATACGTCAGTTTGACATGATCCTATTAGGCTAACGAGTCGTTGCTACGTTCCGCTGTGTCGTTCATTGTCGATATTTTTATACATTATATTGATAGCAATGACTGACAGAACCTGATTTCGATCAGAGACAACAGTTTAGGATTACGCGACAAACTCATTTACCGTATATTTATGGTTGATTGACAGAAATCAAGGCTGTATTATTTGACTTTAATAGCCAAAGTCTATTCGGATATTCCAATTTGACCACTGCTGGCCTCTGGGCCAGCAGTGCAAGCAGTGAAATATGTAATAAATAAATTAAATACAAGTGCGTCGAATTAAGAAGCTCCTTTTTGGAATCGGTTAAATATTACGCGCAGCAGCACGCCGCGTCGTATTTTAGCGCATAAATATCATACGCATTGTCACTGTTGTATTACCTGCTTAACATCTGATTAAGTGGATATTAACGAACACGTTATTTTTTTAAGACTTTTTTATTTGTTTTTTTTGAAAAAGTAAATACCGCAGTGCATTATGCTTTTACTTAAAAAATGTAATCCAGTATAGTTTATTTTGCGAAGGTGTAGGTCTTGAAAACAAGCGATAAAATTTCATTGGAGGATATTAAGGAGATTATCACTGCATTTTAACAAGAATGACAAGAAGTTTTCATTACTTTTTTACTTACTTCGTTACGTAAACAACAACTTCACTCATGTTTTCTGTGCGTTTGAGAGGTACAACCGGATTTAAATGTTGTGCTAAATCGTATGAAAAACACACATTGAACAAAATTAAAAATAACTTAATATGCGCTACGAACTTGTCAAGTAGGTACAGTACTTATTCAAATAGATTGATATGAATGTCAAATGAGACCTTTCTCTAAAAAATATACAAACCACATGTCAAACAATGAAACATCAACAAACATGGTGACAAAGTTGTGAGTTGTTTCCGCAACCGCTGCGTAGACAGTAAACACACATTAATATGCACGGTTGTCAACAGTGTTTGAACACGTTTAATCTTTTGTGGCATGTCCACCTTTTTACGGCAGCAATCAAAACATGATTGTCGCGCTCCCAAAAAAGCAAAGTTAATTGTGTTGAGCGAGTGTTGATGATATAAACAGTAATTATGGCCCCATCCCGCCGTTATTAAAGTGTGCTTAACTGACTCGCTTCGTTTGAGCTAGAACACGTTAGGGGACAACCGGTAAGTTAATTTCTTCTTGCCTTGCCTTTTCTTCATCAGGAATCTGGAAATGACGGTTGATGTTAAAATTAGCGTTGGGCAGAGGCAGGTCCATATTTTTATTGTGGAGTGTTTCTGATATTACGAGTATTACATTATCTGAAGTACACAGTACAGTCAACAGTAAGAAATCTACATTAAAAGATTGTTAGCAGAAAATCGAGATACAACCTGCAAACGGTGCAACAACTTTGATTTCTGCTCGGTCTTGTGTTACACATGGATAGTTCTAACAACCATATAATATTTTTCCTACATAAAGGTAACACTTTCTAATTATGGACTATCACCTGCTTATTTCGTTCGAATAATCAATTTTACGTGCACATGATAGAACCAAAAAATGCAACAAAGATTTTACTCATATACCTAACCTGAGTACAAAACGCCGTATTTCTTTGCTAAACAAATAAAGAATCTAAGAGGCATACTTTGACATTGTTATATTTGCTTGCCCGCGTATAACTGCCAAGAACCTTTTAAAAAATCTAAGAATTTGTATAGCCTATTAAATAAGAAACCACACCTGTTCCCGACAAGGAGCATTTAAGGCGGGTTGCACACTAAAATAATTATCTTAAATATCTTTCGCGGCAGTCGTCGCCTCAGGGTGCTATTGTTTTAAGGGAATTTTTATTGCTTTTGGCAACCCTGAACAATGGACGAAGCCGGGAGGGTAATTCCGAACGTCGGATACAGTGATAGCTCATGGCGGTTTGAGGACAAGACGTGTGCACGCACCTTTATTTTTATATCTTCCAACTTTTATGGGCCTGGTGTTAAGCGATTCACAACCGTAAGTTTAGTGCACAAGGTTCAAGTTATTAGGATAGTATAAGAATTTATGTTAGTCTCTTTTCTTAGCCATTTTTCAGATGTAAAAGTATGTTTTAGATTCTTAAAGATACACCATAGTTTGTATTGGTAGTCGATAAAATGTAATTTTGCCTACTTCCAATAAAAGCTACTTTAAACAGATACAAACAAAGTTCTATATCGTTTGGTTTATTTATAACAATAAAATGTTTATTTAAAGCCTTACTTTATGTAGAATATTGCTAATTTAACGATGTTATAACTCTAGGAAAGGTGTGAACACAACTGAAATTAATTATTCAGTTTAATTGAACGTAATAAAGTTTATACGAAAAAACCTTTATTCAGCGTCGACTATTTTTATTACCAAATATAGGTATTGGTATTAAATTTTACACGTTCGATAGGAAGTAACGAGCTCATATTAACATATAATTAAACCATAAACTAAGATAAAGATAGGTGAATACAAAAAGACCGACCGTTCGTAGCGCTAATCCATGATTTACAATTAGTTGTAATTATAAAGTGTACGTAACGCTTTAATTGAGGGCAATTTTAATTATCAGCAAAATTTCAAATTACAAACGTGTTTATTGCTAACAAGTGCTGTTGATTATTATTATCTTAATAATATTATAATCTTTGCACTTTATCGCGATATTCGCGATCCATTGAAAGGGTCTATCACAAGGTTGCCAATTGTAGGTACCTACCATTACCACAGATTAATAAATAGTTACTAACGTAACTATTACTGTTTGTTTTATAAACAAACAAATAGGTAGCATTGGACGTCATTCAACACAGCGCCTCAATAGTCCCAAACTAAACATAACTAGGTAGTATTATGGACACTACATAACGCGTAAACATTAATTGTACACTTTTTTTAAATACATCATAGGTACTATACATTATATAATACTGGCACAGTTTAAATATTCTCATTAAATTACTATGTTATATGAAAAATTTATTTCAAACAAGTGAACACTGAACAAAAACAACATACATTGCTTGGCCTATAAAACCCAGGACGTGAACATAAGAGTACAAAACTAGAGTGATTGATATGATTACCTAATTATAAACAACATTGTATGTTTTATTTTAAAACTATAGCAACACTAGTACGAAAATGATATTAAAAAAAATTATAGCACCTGCAAAAATTCATTACGAGTCTTCTTATTATAATAATTTTGATAATTATAATAAGTATTTCAAATACTTTTTTTTTTCAATACTAATATTTTAAAGAGGCTTTGTTTGAAAGAAAGAAAGAAAGAAAGAAAAACCATTTATTGACCTTTAAAATATAAGACAATTTCAAAACATTGCACAAAAAACAAAACGTAATAATAAAAAAAAACACAAATAAAATAACACATAAAAGAACAGGCCAACAGGGTTCTTGCCTCAGCATAATAAAATTATGCTGCTGTTTGATTCTTTATATTGAATAGGCTCTTAACTACTGAACCGCTTTGACTAATCCTGTTGGAAAACTGTTGGAAAGCTTAACTATCCCCAGGTGACATAGGGTACTTTTGATCCCGGAAGTGTGGGTGGAAGGGGGGGATATTTTAAAAATCACCCGCGGAAATATTTTGGTCCTGCTTTATAATTTTCTTTGTCGCATTATATTTCATCTGTTAATAAAGTCAATCTATTGCTGATAAGAGGCCCCCTTTGTAACCACACTAGTTACAAAGTAGAAATTAACTAAAATAAAACCTCTTTCCTCAACTCTCAAAAGAAAAACTCTTTCCTCAACTCTTATTAATGAATTCAGAGCTGTAATTAAATCTAAAGTAAAAAATCAAATGATGGCTACCAAACTATAAACCTGATATATTAGTCATGCTATAAATACGTTAGGCAGCCATATCTAAATAGATTACTGTGAATCGTAGAAGCATTTTATGATGTTCCGACAATTATTTTTAATTGATCTGGCTAGTAGGTGCTTATAATAAAAAGTATGACTAATTAGTCATCATACAGATAATGACAATGGCGATTGAACATCGATGCCGAGAACTGAGATTGGTGTTGCTAACTTAATGGTTTGACCACGCAAAATAGGGATTTAGCTTTTATAGACATGTTTATTGACCCGGTTTCTTTATTTACGAAGGTATGATATTGACAACATTTTATTGATAATGCCTTCTTATTTGTCTTTCGTGAGAAAAACAAATTGTTTCTATTAAAGGAGTGTTGCTCAGATATTTATAACATTTCTGAGCAACACTCCTATTTAATAAATATGAACGTCTACTTTCGAAACAGTTGTCTGTTATTGGAAGACTAATTGAAGCCATTCTTTTATAACGGAAACCGTAAATCGAGTGTTCTTGAAAGCTACATGTAACCTTTAAAAAATGCAAACAATAAGTCTGACGACCTAAAAAGTGCCTACTTAGATCTTGGAAGGCTCTTTCTTGTTATTTTGAGACTGAAATGACTTGAAAGTAGTATTTAAACGATTGGCAACACTGGTTCAACTCTGCATCATAGTTATTTCTGAACGACGACAATGAGGGGAGCGCTCGTAACGAGCCTTACAACTGTCCACCACAATTGCAACAAACACAAAACTTAATTAAACTGACACTTCGCATGCATAATGAAATGATTCACGCACAATCGAGGGATAAGGCCTCGGCTGCATTTGTGATTGGAAAATAAAAGTTCATAAGGTGAGAACTACACCGACGACAATTTTGAAATTCGCAACAATGGGTTCGAAATTCAACATAAATATGGGCAAGTTGTCGAAAATGTCTAACACTGGCCAAAAATAAAATCGACAGAATGAATCAAGTACAAAACAAAAGCAAGTAAAAATAGGAACAAAGAAACGAGTAGTTCCAATATTTCAAATTCCAAGTTTGAGTGTATCTTATTATTAAATGTACCTATGTATCATTTGTTTTTCTTGAGTTGGAAAGATCATGTTAGCCATAGATACAAGTGACATGACTTCACATGACCTCTGGTTTTTTGTACGCAACTAACTTGTGTAATCTAAAATAAAAAGTCAATATTTTATGGTCAATGATAAATTAATTAATCCAATTTCAAAACAACGTAATGTACCTAATTTATATAAAAGCGGTATTATTTAATTAATTTATAGGTCTTAGCGGCACGTATTATTGTTATCTTTAAATGGCCCGATTAAGAATGATATTAAGTGACTATGGCGTGATATGATTTTACTAAGTCATCAATTTGATACTTTAGATAATATTTATAAAGTAAAAGTAGATTGTGGAAATGTACCTAATATACATACATTGCTATGAAATCTTAGCATTGCTAGTACCATGCATGCCAGAAAACAAATAAAAATAACTAAGATGTTTTTACATACTAATATGTAATATTTTACATTTGTAAAGAAACACCCAAACCAAAACAAATAGACATGTTTATGCACACAAAAGTTGTTCACGGCCTCTTTTCTAATAGCAGACTAAAGCATTGCACCGAAAAACCAAATTCAATATTATTTTTTAAATAAATATCATCTAATTCTAAACAACTGTTGGTGATTTATGGTAAGTTAAAAATTAAATGAAGTCATTGTGCACCGGACTCAGAATGCAACCACATGCTATGCAAAAAGTAAAGCAGTGTTTCGGCGCGATAAAACTTGCTCCCTTGGGCTTTATGGATGCTGGAAACGCTCATTGTCTTAAAGCCCTTAATTAAGGTATTAAAATATTTGACATGAAACGCGAGCTTCTTATCTTGCAAAGCATCGTGAATCATGAATTAACTAAAGTGTATTTTTACATCCCTGTATTTATATAAAACCTTTAGCACATGGATTTTTGGACGAATGAGTAATTGTAAATTCGAGTTAATGTGTTGACTGGCTTGACGCTGCAATTGTCGGTTTTGAATTCGACACCGGGTTCTTTAGCCTAAAAATAAATGCTTGTTTTGGATTTTTTATTCCATTATAGTAGGTATAAATGTATAATCGTTAAGCCTCTCCGCATGATCTTTCTAATCGTTTCAGATTGCTGTCCTACCAAGCAATAAGGAGATATAGAGAGCACCTATGTCATTTGCCCAAATTAAATCCCCTGTTATTGAAGCTGAAATTTTACAGGGAAACATTATATCTTTGAATTGAAATTATTGTCCTTAAACTTCTAAAAACGACTCGTGTAAGCACTTTTAGTGCATCACTTAACTCCCCTCAGAGTACAAAGTTATAAAATCTTATTTTTATAGTCTTAACAATGTTCGTAAAAATAAAGATCCTTATTTATTTACAATAAAGTGAAATTGATACTTAAATTCCGATATTAGGCCAACTACCCACTTATCGATTTATTTTTTGTCAATTTCATGTATTCGATTTAATCAGTGTAAAGACATTTTCTGTCATTAATGAAATGATTGATCTAATTTTGATTAAATAAATCGTCCAGTTTTAAGTAGATATCGATACTTTCATTTCTCATAGGCAATGACCCTTTATCGATTGACTATCGATTATTTAATAGCAAACATTGAAGATAACGGTTTGGACAGTTATCGATTATCACTAATTATTGGGAGATAACGAGGTTTATTACAGAACTCGAGTGGCTTGACAATATATAGACTTAATGCCGCGTATATGTATTATATTTGAGTGGGCCATTCTGAAATACATTTTGTCACCGTGTTTATTTGTTGTAGTTTGTGAGTCCTAGGTATCTTTCACCACTGACAGATAAGTTTGTGATAGTTAATCTTGCAGACAAAAACTATTCCTTCTTTTTGTTGAAAATTGACAAGAGTGACATCATCTAATACCAATCTGAAATGATCACTTAATATTGAAATAATATTCATTTCTGATAGTTACTATTAAAATTATCTGTTATTGGTTTTTCAAGGATCAAGTTATACTTACCTAAGTTTACAAAGTAGCTATACTTCAAAAAGAAACTTTTTACAAGATGATAAACCTCATTCTTCGTTAGTTTTTGTGCAAAAATTGACGAAACTAGTGTTGGTTTGGATTTACTCAGGCGTGGTATAGGTACCTAATACAAATTATAGAATATCCCTAAAATGCTCAGTTACATACCTTTATGTTTTATATCAGCAATATAAGGCAGATTACGTGGTGTTAAATCGTCCGCGATATGTTTTAGATAATAATTAGTCAAAACATCGTTCGTGAATATCGTTCGTAATCGATTTTGATCGAGATTTAATTATTATTCGAGATTTTTATCTTGTCAAACTTTTACTTTTGGCCAGCTTTTGATTTTTCTTGTGGTCATAGTAGTAAGTTATATTGTTGTTTATTAAACATTTGCAGATCATTAACGGCCAGATTGCAAATGCAGCATGACAATATGGTTAAGAAGGTTATTTTATTTTTAAATCCCAAACTGTTCATTCGTTAAGAGTCTTAGTTTTTTATTACAAACAGTTTAATTGGCATTACTTTTTAAAATTTCAAACGAAATCATAACTGCAACTTGTCGTCATGTCAGCAGTCATTTCAACAAGCGTATCTGCCTTCTCACGGCAATAGCCAATCCTCTCGTACAATTCGAAAGTGTTATTATAATTGAATAAACCGGCCTTTCCATTGACATTCGGCTTTCTATACACAAAAGATGATTAAAAAAATAATTTTTCGCCTAAAGGTTTTGTGTTTGTTGTAAATAATATCGTCCCGAGGCGTTCGGAGGCGTCAAAGAGGCAAGCTTGGTGTCAAAGTGCCCGCGTGGATCGCTTCGGGCTATTTCAAATAACAACAATTATTGAACAATTCGCGTATTCTTTTACAATGTTTGTTAGGGACGGTAGGTATTTAAGGCATTTTGGCAAACACGATTATTGCAAAAGTGACATCAATGTTATGCCTGTTAGAATGATTCTGCGTTTAGAATAATTTGCGATAGGTACCTACTACCTACCTATTGATTCTATAGTCTTGTCAAACTTGATACAAAACACAGGCATCGTAAATGAAATTTCTACATAAAGACTCAAAACATTCAAAAATGGTAGTAAATTGAACCCTCTTGAAAAATTGTTTTTGTTTAACATTTCTTTTGGGCCATAAACGTAATATCCACTGATATTGTGAAACCTAAAAGACTTGGGCATTGTCATCAATTAACTTATCTAAAAAGGCATGTAAAGTAACATTGATTCTAGTAAAAGCACGCATGTACCAACAAAATTCGTTACAATTGGCTCGTGACGTCACGAGCACGGTGGCGGCCCGCGGCGAGCGCTCGCCGACATTCGCGCGCCGCAACAGAATAAGCCCGCACCGGCAAGTTCGACGGCTGGCCTTGGAGGAACCAGTCCGTCTCGTCCGAAACACCTCTCGGCAATTATTCAATAAGACAAAGGCATCATCCCGCCCGTTTACGCCACACCGCGGGAAATGCGTGCCAAATTAATTCCGACTAATTAGCAAATTTCACCTGCCAGTAACGTTTTGTTTCTTACTGGCCAGTAACGCGAGTAAAAAATTTAGAAACTTTTTTTTAAATATTGAAACTTTTTTGTTGACCTACAGCTAGGGAATGCAATACCGGGATACCGGGATCCCGAAATACCTGGATCCCGCACCATTTTTGCGGGACCAGTCCCGCGCCTAAATCGTGCGGGATTTGCGGGACTGCGCAGCGACATACATTTGATTGATTGATGATTGACAGAAATAGATTTTATATAGTTAGTTGTGTTCGGTGGACTGGTCAATAGCGACAGATTGACGGTTCGTTCCAATCGGGTGTGAAGGGGAATCCGGGGGAGTTTAGTGGGAAGTGGGACGAACGGCTTTAGTCCCGAGCCTCAACTCACAGACGGCCGCAGGCGTCGCTAGCTTACGGCTATGGTGAGTAGAAGAAACGTTCTCCTCCGCAAAAAAGATGTTGTGTTCGGTACCTGATGATCAAACAAAGTGGCGAGCATTGGGAGACCTGTGTCCAGCGGTGGACTGTAACAGGCTGATGATAAGGTGCTGTTATAGTGTCCTGTTTGTTCCCAAGTTTTAAAAGTTCCAGAAAAGAGTATCTATGAAATATAATCGTACGGAAACATGATGTAGTATCACGACATAATTGGATTTGTTCCTTTCAGCTGGAACATTGGAAATTTTTAGTTTGTTTAATTGATGATTTGATCACTTAATAAATAGTTTCATTCAATAATATTTTTTAGTATCATTTTAAGTTCTATAGACTCGTTTATGATAAAGGATTCCTCTCTTTTCTCAATGACTTTCAAAAAACTTGCGGGATCCCGCAAATACCTGGATCCCGCGGGATTGAACCTCTCAATCCCGCGGGATCCAGCAATTGAAATTTTGGTGCGGGATTGCATTCCCTATACAGCGATATGTGGGTGTAGCAGGCTGATTCATTATAAAAAGATATGAAGACCGATGCTCAATAAATACTAAACCTGCCAATATAAACACTCGATATCCTTAGCCAGGCTAAGCGGGGGGCCATTCTCTACGCACGTGCGCTTCGAAATGAGCCCTATTATCACCACACAACCAAAAAAAAACCTCCAGCACGAGCCTCTGAAAAATGTACCACGAAATTTGATATGGTACGTACCTTTATCTTTTATTGAGATTGCCGCTTCGCCTCTCGCGGCGCATTGTGAGTCCTAGGCGCGAGCCGAACGAAATATTTCAAATGCAAATCGTGCTAGCGCCATGAATGTAATAGTTTGTCGTGCCATGCGCACGCGTCGCAGACCGGAAACAAATTATCATAACCATATAAGCACGTACGAAATTGACGAAAAAGTTATTGATGTCACTCAAAGCTGATAAATTGCGCTAAACGAGAAAATGGAGCCGAAACGCGGACCGTTGAGCACACAACCGTCAGTTTGTATAACAATAAAGAAATAGACATTTCGTCAAAAGACCCGTAGGAATTTTTATGCGATACACTATATCTCTTTGTTGACCGCTTTCATTACTCTAACGGTTTTATAACAGACATTTTTCATTGTCACTAGTTGACGTTAATTTTTTATTTACTTAGCATAAAAATGCCTACAAATGTTGCAATTGAAAATCATAGAAATGAGTTCTAGGGTAAAAAGTTAGATCTTTCATAAGCTTCGGTTGGAATGCAGCGTTCCGTTCCGGAAATCGATTTATTTGAGTCGAGTTGATATTTGTTGACATGCTGTATAAATCGGATAAGGTTATCGTCGAGCGGAAATAGGTAAAATACCGCAGGATTTAGTTTTCGAAAAATGTTATCCACATAGCTTTAACTTGTAACGTAAAATCGTAAAATATAGCATAATGAACAATAATATTCTTTATAAAACATTTTGATTTTTACCCACAATAAACTTGTATAGAAAAGGTACAGAAAAATAAAAGAAAATAAGCTAAAAAATAATTATTTATAAGAAAAAGCCACATAAACTTGCATTGTAATTTTGTTTTTCTAGGTAAGTATAACGTGGAAAATAATGTTTACTTATGTAAACTGGCAAATAATTATCCGTTTACAAAGTAGTAAACATAAAATTACTATTGGCAGTAAAAAATATAGCGGCAACAAGGAATACCTATTGACAGAAGCTTCATTCTAGTCTCCGTGATATTTAACATTATTCATAATAATCAGGTTCCGAGTTAAAGCTTTTTTTTTAATTTGAATTGATTTCAAAATTCGAACAATAACAATGATTTTTAAATAGCAGCTAGAACAATAAAGCACGCGCAAAGAACCTGCTCTGTGCAAATAACATTTTTTAACATATTTTTAAATTCTGACGTCATTCAGCAGGACCGTTACCGATACGGATTCGACCTGTGAAGCGTCAGGTCATCTTGTTATTGTAGACGCATTATGTTTCGGTTGGCCTATCTCGGATCAGTTGAATGCTAAACGCCATTGTGGCGGCCTAATGCCATGTATCTGGGCGAAGTGGCGATGTCCTCACGCACGAGACAGTAGCATGGATCGAAAATAGTTTCGATTAACGTTTATTAAGACTTTCATGGTCATAAGCACTTGGAAAGTTAGATTATCGTGACGTTTGATACATTGTTTTTTACTCCGATATTATTTTGATATTTACAAGTGTCTGTCTCAAAGCAAGATTTATAATAAAAGCGCTAACACTTGTAAAGCTTGCAGGATTATCCTTTAAGGTTGTTTATGGAACAGAAAAAGGCAAAACATAATATAGGTAGGTATATCTAATCAAGAAATTGCAGTTCTAATAAGAAAATAGTTGGATTCAATTGTACTTCTATAAGGTTTTTTTACCAATAAGTAGGTGGATAAGACCTACTACTAAAAACTTTTATAATATTTTATTCTTACCATCAAAATTATTTTCAAATGATTACACATGGTGTCCTTACTTTGTCTAAAAATAAAAACATTACTATCCATCAAAGAAGGCTATTACCTACTATCGAATTAATAATAATTATACATTCATAATTGTTTTGTTATTTTCGGGGCAATCATTATTTAAAAGCTTTATACGTTGGATCTAATTTCATTAGAACCTATAAAGGATCAAATATATTTTTATGATGATGTATGTACCTATATGCAAAAAGCTGGCCTATTTAAACGCTATAAATAGAATTTTTAATATAAAGGACTAAACAGTGTATAAACACGTAGTAGGTATAAGTCATCCAAAACAACCGTTAAAAACAAAAAACGAATTATTGCCTCCGATGCTATCTAACAATGGGAAAAACAAGTGAAAATAATCTATTTACGTTCCCCCCTCCCCCCATGTGCAGTGCGTCACTATCTCTTGTCCATCTCGACGAGCCGTCACGATGACCCTTATCTCGAAGAGCCCCTGACGAATCGCTCGCTTTCCCAGACCGTTAGTGCCACTACCGCCCACTAGATGGCGCTTCGTGTAACAAGGAAAAGTTTGGCAGCTTACAAACTTTTTTATCGCACTTTTCTGTATGGTTCGGTTATGTTATGTGTAATTGGGAATTCAAGTGTGTATTTTGGGTTACTAATAGTAGTATTGCTGTTAAATTATTGACATTCTGAATATTAAGATCATCAATAAAATTCTCGTCTTACATTTTTTAAAGCGTTTTGATTTGATGTAGTGTCTTTTTAATAAATATGACCTTTGACTAATTGCTTTCATTTGATTAAATGAATATTAAATGTATTTTTAAAATATGCCTACCTAACATCTTATGAATGGCCACATTTTACGTGCTAGATATTTTAATATCTTCAAATGTCTTAGCATATTTAATATTATAAATATTACGATGTATTGGAACGTATAAGGTGAATCAAACTATATTTGGTTGTCATTTATGTCTCATAAAATACATGTTATTATAATTACCAGCATCAACGATTTGCATTTTACTAGATACATATTAATATTTATAGTCAGATATTTTGTGCCATAATTATAGGCTTAAGAAATACTTAGGGTAAAAGCCGGATAGTTGCCTCGGAGGGATACATGCCTCAGTTTCAAATGCTCTATGTTAGACGTATTGACAGTGTTTCTTTTTGATCATAATTAAAAGCGTCCCCCGCGTAGGCCTCAGTGCCACATAAGCCGTTAAAGTAGGCGCACGTGTTTTATCCGTGTGAGTAAAAATCTTCCGCGGCGATACTTTGACAAGCGTCAGAATTATATTGGCTTGTAATCTCTTATAAATATTTTTATAACTGATTGCGATTTTAGTTAAAAAAATATTTCTGTGAATGCATTAGAGTTTAAATTGCACTGTTTATTACATTTTATTGTTAAATATTTTTTATTTATTTCGTAAATAAAAAGGGCAAGTATCCGTATCAAAACGGATAGTTGCCCGAACATCTTTTGCGGATTGTTGCCCTAGGGAAACAAATGTTGTTATTGTTGTTGTATAGGGCTTGGTGTTTATATTTGGTTTTAATATAGTTTATCTTAAATAAAATAAATACTCAACAGCAAAATGCCTCGCAAATAGGTATAAACAAAAGCCTGGTGTGGTGCTGCGCCACATCAACTGGACAGAAGATAGAAGATATATTTAATAAATACTTAATAAAAGATTGTATTTAGTAAAACTTACTTAATAGATGCTAATGCTAAAGTTAATCATTACTTTGTAGATTGTTCTATCTATAAATAAATGATAATATTTCATCATTATTTTGGATACCTAATTACCATTTTGGAGTCTATTTCAGTTGTAATTTTAAAATTTTAATAATTAAACATTAATTAATACTTAGTAAAAGACTGTATTTAATAATAAAAACTGATAACATAAATTAATGTAAGTTAATTTCTATTTGAAAAAAGACAGACAGGCATCTATCCTCACATTAGGCAAGTATCCCCCGAACGATTTTTAACGTTAGGCTAGTATCCGCCATAGTAGGCAACTATCCCCTTTTTTAGAGGTCACATAAAACAAGATTTACTCAAAACTTATAATATTTAAATTTGAAAAAATAGGCTATGTAAGAAGATTAATAAACTGTGTTTAAGAATACACTTTGAATAATACATGTATTGGTACAGATTTTGAATAAAAGAGCTTTTTTAAAAAGTGTGGCAACTATCCGGCTTTTACCCTATGTATAATTTTAAATAAGGATTTTATTCTTAATTAACTTTTAATAACTTCCAAGTTGCGTTATAACGACGGTGGAATATAATAAAATAGAAGTGGGCAAAGAAAAGATCCCTGTCGAAATTATAAAAAGTTATTTGAAAAATAGAATCCCTAACCTATCAAAAGCACTAGTGGAGACGATAAAGAAATGATTTATTCTAAAGCTATTTTACATCTTCATTCACATGATACCTATTTCTAGGCACACATTTCTCTTACACAATATTATCAAAGATTTCAAAATGAGACAAAGCCGGTCGAGGCTTATTACCACAATGTTTTGATCGCATTAAACTTGCTAATGTCAGTCCCGTCGTCTGTTAGTCCGAATCACACGTCAGGAACGTGAATTAAACTATATTCAAGCATGCCTATTTAATATAGATTAATCTATTATATTATAACAGCATAACATACTAGAATGATATTTCATAGTCATAAGTCCGCAAAATAGAGCAATAGGTATTTATTTCAGTAACTATTTTATCACAGAAAATCCTTTAAAATCAGACTCTATTTTCATCGTTAGGTAGGTACCTACTAGTCTACCCATTGTGACCTTATTTATTGTGATTTTCGGGCTTTATGGAGACACTTATCTAATAATCTTCAGATTACCTTGTTTTATTATATTTGTGTTTCGACGAAAAAGAAACATCTATTTCTAAAACAAAGCTTAGCACTAATAGGTATTGTAGGTATTTGTCGTGTTTTCAACATTTTGATATACCTAGGTAGGTAGATAATATTATGTCTATTATAATTTATAAACCCCTATTGAAAACCTTAGAACTACAGATGAATTACAAAAAATTTATTACAGTAGGTACAATTGAATTATGCTTATCAAATAAAATGTTCCTGGTAGGTAGGTTTATAAAGGCTTTTAAACAATCACACATGTTTTCAAAATTTATGACTATCCAACTTAAGAGTACTTTTATACAGGTAAAATAATAATAGTACCCAATCAGTAACTATTATTACAAAACATTGCGTAGGCTGAAAACCACTATTGTTACAGTTTAATAATTACGCTTAGGCACCAATGGGTAACTATGCGAACAAAAAATCACAAGTGACAGTGGCGCCATTGTTAGTAATGTTATTCTCGCCAATCTTTTGCGCCTACGCACCTAAATCAATTATCGGTTCTGGCCTGTAATAAATTAAATACTGTTTGCGATCGCCGATATCGATCTAAGGTCGTTTTGATTAATGGATCTATCTGTCCCGAATATCGAGCGCCAGATCGAGCGGGAAAATGATCTCGAACCAAGATGGCCGCCCCGTTGTGAGGGAATGCGCCCGCGCCGGCTTTTGTTTTAGCTGGCGTATCTTGTTTGAATTGTTTTTAATTATAATTAACACTGAAATATTAAAAAAGTATTTTGTGTTGGTTGGCTTGTAATTTAAGACTTTTTTTTTGAAAACAATATCAATGACGTTAAAGTAAATTACTCATTATGAAGGTAGTAGGTAGGTATTGTCTAGGTTTACGGTTCATGCGGGTATTTTTATGAAGTACGAGTACTTACCTATCTAGGTAGGGTGGAGGCACCAAATATCGGCACCCTCGACGTTTTTTGACCTACCACTGCTTAAAATTTTTACATTAATAACTTTTGCTTTCTTTCAACTAGGTTTTTTAGGTAAAGGGATAATGAAACTCTATTATTACATTCACAAAATAACGAATTTTTTTTCGAATATTCGTAAAATGAAGGTAAGTTTAATTTAATGTAGGTAATGTAGGTACAACAAGACAAGTGAGTTAGTAGGTAGGTAGATATTTTGATAATTTTAACACTGAAATTTAAAGTTCCTAACCGTTGTTTACAAAACCCTAGCCTACCCTTTCATACCTACCTATCTAGTATTTGGTTAGGTGATTTGTAGGAAGTCTTGAATATTGCACCTGATTAGGTACATAAGTGTAATAAATTAATTATTTTGTCTAGACATATCTAATTTATGAATAGAAATTTGATAGCTCTACCTACCTACTATAAAATATTAGATATTGTTACTGTCTTCTCGCCTTTTGCTATCAAGTTTCCATTTTTATAAACAAGATATTAAAATAAACGAAAGATTCTGATTAGGAATTTTAGTTTTATTTATCATCTAGATGTGCCTTTTGATTCTTAATTAATTGATAAAATCATTTACATTTAATGAACCATGACTTAAATACCTACCTACCTAAGTGAAGTTTTCGTCATACCTATTTATTTTCTAAGTATGTAGGTTCTACCTTTGTAGGTAAGTTGCACAAAATCCTATTTGAACCACAAAAAAATCATTGTTGTGTTTAAATAGGTACCTATCTATAATTACTAGTTTTGATGCTTGGAAGATTTTTGGCACAAATAGGTACGTAGTTAGGTATTTCACTAATTATGGTTGGTTTATTGGTCAGAATTAGAACAGAAAGTACCTACTTACCTAGGTATATGTAATTTAGACAGTATTATTTTTTTAAGTTTTTTGAAGGACTGCAGATCATGTTTTTGTATAATGATTAATAATAATGCATCCTAATAATTTTTCCGCTAGTTGTAGAATTTTGCTTAAGTCGCAAAGACCTAAAAGGTAGGTTGTTTATATTATACCTACCTAGGTAGGTTCCAAAAAAAGTGTTCGAATTCAAAGTTCCAACTAGCATGCTGAATTATTTTTCACTTTTTCTCTCATGTGCTCAAATTAAATTTTTAATGCAGGTGGCTTAAAATTTATTTTATTTTATTGTTCTACGTTCCAGGAACATCTAAATACCTACATTACCAATCCAAATACCCAAGAATTTAGCAATTAAGCAGATAATATTTAAGATCGAATGATTTACGTATTGTCGTTTACATTTTTCCTACCCACTGTTTTTAGAGAGCACGTTCTCGCTGAACAAAACTTGACATCACGATTTCCTATTGTCCGATCTTATTGGATTTTTTGTGGACAACATTTTTCTTGTTATCACTACTTAACACTGTTTTTTTTTTGATGAAATTGCATGTTTTAGAACTTTGTTACTATAGAAGTTTGGTAAAGATTAGAATCGTTCGGTCCGTTATAAAATATTTGAATTAGAATAGTAGTTTAGTTACTGAATTACACTAGGATATCTGAACGGCGAAAGCTTTTCGTGAATGTCGGCACTTTGACTTGGCTCCATGGAGTCAAAGGGTAAAAATCTTCCAAAGTTTCTATGTCCGAACTTTTAAAGTTCCTCTGATATCTTCGCCAACATTCACTGTCGTTTCCTATGTCCGCTCGATGTCACCCAGGGAAAGATCTGGATCACCGCACGAGATTCAAATAAGAAAACTTAAAAGTAAATATTAACCTGTGAGCATCGCCCGCAGAAGACTGCTAAGCTTCGAATTGCGGCATAGCACGCACAGTCACTTTTGCACTTGTCCAATATCCGAAACTATGTAAACAGCACTTGAGGTGTCAGTCAGATCACAAGGAACTATGCGGTTACACCAAAACACCCACTGAACTGTTAATGAGGAACTAAGTTGTGTTGGTGTTGTATCGTCGGGTTGTTGTTGGCGCGACGCGCGCGACGCTTCGCTGTCAACGGTCGCCGGCTAACTGCGCTGCCGGGCGCGCGGCCCCCGCCCGTCGCGCGCGCGCACCCCCCGCGCGCCGCAGGGGGCGGGGCCGCCCGAGCGATTCGAGGCGAGGCGAAGGCTTAATTACGCTCAGCGGCCGAAGCGAGACGGCGATAGCGAGTGGGCGCGAACTATTAGCACGCGGAGAGCGGGACGACGCGCGTCTTAAGTATTTTGTATAAGTAATGAGGGGCGCGGGCGCGGGGGGCCGCATCTCCCGCCAATCTTTAATGTTGATTACGCCGCCGCCTATGTGCGCCTTCATTAACGCTCGGCCACGCCTCGATTTAATTACGTTCGCTTAATTGTCACGTCACGAGATCCGCGATTGTTTTTGCTCGGATTCCCGGGGTCTGGACCGCGACCGCTGCCCAGCCTTTCTGATTGTCTCATCACTTTGTTTTAATTGGCGAAAAAATTTCTCCTCTGACAGCCAATGCGAGCGCAATAATTGTGAGCGAAATAAACAACATTCATTATCGGTGCTAAGCTCAACCGGCACGGGTGTAAACTGACTTTTGTCATTCAAATTGGCCTTTGTGGGAATCAATGGTTGAGACGAATCGAAACGTATTATATTTCGTAAATGCTATTATAATATTGCCTTAACTAACACACTTTAAAGGGGACAAAAAATATCTTTCACAGAATAAACACCCCTATCAATTAGGTAACTACTTAGGTAGGCATACCTATCGGGCACCTAGGTAGGTTACCTATCGGGCACCTAGGTAGGTTACCTATCGGGTACCTAGGTAGGTAGTTTAATCTAAACCTAACTTATTTATTTATTTTTAATCAGATTTTTTCCGAGATAGTAGGTAGGTAGGTAATATGATTAAAGAGGTAGGTAGTAGTACAATATACTATAAAACTACACTTAGATACTGTTTATTTAATATTCTTAATTTTAATCACGTCTGACAATATTGCAAGGAGTAAAAATTTTTTGTCGAAAAAATTATTTGATTAACCTATCAGTTATTTTAGATTAAACTAGGCAGGTATGTATAACGGGTACAGATCATATAACATAACATGTTATAAAACAATGTTATTTAACATGTTTCAGTAGGTGTACCTACTAAATGTTTTGTTGAAAAATAATGTCAGATAATTTGGCTACTTCCCATTTGGTAAACCTCAAACTGTACCTACTAAAAAGTTGCGTTTGGTAAACATTTTATTTGCCTACTTCATACATTTAGTCCCACTTCGAAAACTAACAAAATGGGACTAAATGTGTGAAATAAGTAAATAAAATGTTTACCAAACGCAACTTTTTACCTACAGTTTGAGGTTTACCAAATGGGAAGTACCTAGCCGTAAATTTGGACGTGTTATAAAACACATGATAACATGTAACTTAATCTGTAGGTACGCACTATAAGTTAATTTTAACTCCTTCCCACCTACCTTGGTAGGTAGGTAACCTACTATTTACGAAAAGTCGAATTAGGTAGTACGAGACACAAGAATGGAATTTAAAACGATATTTTTAATTTTATAAAATATAACAAATGCTTAAATACCTACCTAGTCATCCTATCTATATTATGTAATAAATACATAACTAGTAGCGCCCATAACTGATCTGTACCTGTTCTGTAGGTATCTTTGGCTACAGAGAGTTCCCTCCGAAATAGGTAGCCTATTTTATGACTGACTTACAATAAATACTCTTACTTAGTTACTCTTACGGTAAGAGTAGGTATACTATTTATACCTATTCTGTTTTCGATATTATATAAATCACAAGTTCACAACAGCATAGGTACAACGTAGGTAGGTAGGTACCTATTTTTTTAAATACCTGATACCTATTACATGACGTCACCTAATTGTTTAGGTACTTTAATTTCTTACTCTTTATTTCAAAAAACCCCCCTTCCCCCCACTTTTCCGGGATCAAAAGTACTCTATGTCACCCGGGTGTGTCCCGGGTGTCATGTAGCCTCAACGATATTAAATACATTCGTTGTGTAGCCTTCGCCAACAGTAAAAGAATTTTTCAAATCGGTTCAGTAGTTTTGGTATTCAATCAATACAAACAAACAAACAAAATAAATCTTTAGAATATAAATCTTTAGAGTATAGAATAGAATAGAATATAATATTAGAACAGATAGAACTGAAGCAATATTTTTACAAATTGTGATTGAGTTTCTATTCTGTTTCATGGGAGAATTTTATGTAGAATTTAATCCAAATAATTATTACATAAAACGCAACGTTACTTTTCGGTTGGTCGTTATGTGTAAGTAATCTAGAAATCAGATACCTAATATGCCTACATACCTAATGCTTGTGTTCTAGGACACATGACATGTTTATAAATAAACTATAGTGATAAAACAAACACTATGATTAATATAGCTTTAAAATAGGAGAAGAAGTAGCTAGCTAGAGCTAGGCAATCAAACCTATGTAGCTAGCAGAGTGTAGAGTAGGTATAGCTAGCTAGGTTGGGTACCTAACAAGGATTTTGGATGTGAAAAAGAATTTATTGATACGTATCCAGACTATCTAACAAACATAGTATTCATAGAACCTACACGTAGACCGGTACATACATGTTAATGTCCACAAATATTTGTAGGTACCGCATGGGGATCAAACCTGGACCTCTAGTGTCATCATCATCATCATGTCGTATGGCGAAAGCTGCATGAAACCTTACTCCTCTTAAACTTCCAGCCAGCTTCCCAACCATTACACCGGCTAAAAGGCTGGTCACGGTCCCAATTCTGTGAAAAAGGGGAAACTGGGAGAGTTTAGTGGACGCCTTAGTCTCGAGCCAGCGTTACCAGTTTTTATTTTTGCCAAGTCGGGACTTTGGTACTTTTTGAGTGAAAATAGCGGGATTCTTGCGTCAAAAGCGGGACATAGTAAAAAAACGTGTTTAATCAAAGGGTTTCAAATATTTATCTTTTTATTTGACTTTAAATTACGTTTACTTGACAATAGATAGCAAAAGTAGCCATGTCAAGTAGCCTCTCTCTCCCACAAACTTATCTTCATTACACGCGGTACGCGCCTTTCTTTTCTTTCTCAGCAGTCTGCACGTACGGTCGAGTTCTCCCCGAAAAGCGGGACTGAGCCTGTCCCGCGCGGGACATTTAATTTTGATTTAAAAATCGGGATGTCCCGCCAAAATCGGGACGTCTGGCAACGCTGCTCGAGGCCCACACACGGCTGCTGGTCTAGCTTATGCGGTTATGGCGCAAAAACGCAATGTCCTCCGATAAAAAAAATAATGTTCATGTTGAGATCGAACCCTCTGAGTTTAACAACTGACTTCTCAAGCATTACAAAAAAACGGTAAATGTAAGTAACGTAGACTTAATTTACGGTCTTAAAGACTTAATTAACCGTCCTAATTTGAATGTACAATTAAATACCTACCATCTTATCTAGTTAACGTAAACTAGTACATAACAGGTGAGGTGAAGCAACTCATCATTTATGTATCTCACAGTCCTATCTACTTTAAATTCCAATCGTCACTTCATTTCTGTACAGGGAATTAGATACCTACCTCGAGTATTATTCGATATTCATCAATCGCCTACGACGATTTATCGAGGATTCAGGCGACTGGGACCACTATATAACTGGGACCGCGGTCCCAGTTGCCTGATTAGTTTTTATTTGTTTATTTCGTCAGGCGAGTGGGACCACCTGCAAATTTAACCACAAATCCATTGTTGAAATACAAGATTTAGTACAGTTAGCAGAAAAGGTGTCACAAATAAAACAAAGTTAATTTTTGCAAAGGTTAGTTAGATTTTGTATTACCTACTAAAACAGTATAACAGTCTTAATAATGTTTTAAAAATCACGTTGGCTCATAGGTATGCCTACTAAACTAGTAATTCTAAGAAAACATTCAACAGAAATCTCCTCAAAACATTAATATAAAAATCAGTCTTAATGTCTCTTAACTTTATACACCATAAAGTAAGTACTCATTACTCCTATTATATATTTATAATAAAGTCAGAAGATGCACATATCGTGGTGTAATATTTATTTGCAATGACAATCATCTCCTCATAACAATGTTACTTAGCAACCGAATGTCACTTTTATGACAAATCCATACTGACACAACGCCGCACTGCCTGTCTACTCTCCATCCGTCTTACGAATTTTCGATCTACTCTTTGGTGTTTATGGGCGCCTGGTACTTCAAATAGAAGTTTTGCATCACTTCGCTTTTATTTTACATGAATTTTATTCACCACGCTGCCATTTTAGGATGAAATATTCCGTGTGATTACTCTTCGGTACTTATGGGCGCCTGGTACTTCAAATAGAAGTTTTGCATCACTCGCTTTTATTTCCATGAAATTCTACTCCGCCATTAGATATTCCGTGTGACTTCTCTTTGGTGTTTCTGGGCGCCTATAACTTCGACGAGCATGGCGAATCAATCTTACTAATCTGTCGCGAGTTTAACATTTTTTCCCCATAAAAAAAGTGTAGTCAGAAGTTTTCACTTCAAAAATACTTGACCGTAATACTAAATAAAATAAAATCCTGAGTTATAACTTGATTTTTCTGATAACTGTACATTAAAGGAAATTAGGTATATGGTCCCAGTCGACCGATTCAAAAATGTTATCAGGTAACTGGGTCCGCGGTCCCAGTTTTATTTGGTCCCAGTCGCCTGAATCCTCGATTTATCGAATATCGAAGTCATTCTTTATTTCATGCAAATTATTGTTTATTCAAATTATTTTCGAAAATGAGAAAAATGTACTGTTGGGCTAGGTATTACTTGACGATAATAATAAATACAGAAAAATTAAAAGGGCTACATACAGCTGTCACACACCTTAGATTTAGTAAGATTATTTATACAGGGTGACTTGAAATTAGTGAACACCCTTGTAAGGGAGTTTAGTACAGGTCATTTGCAACAAATTTAGTTATGTATATGATTGTGTCAAAGTCAATTATTAATGAGATATTTTAATTTAAATATTTTTTTGAATAATCATAATGAGTCCTCTTTAGGCTGTATGGAATGTAGCAAATGAAAATTAATTAAAAACAGTCCAAAAAACCGATAGTTTTATCTTTATTTAAGTCTAAAGATAACCTGTAATTATTTTTAAAAAAAGTTTAAATTGAAGTATCTCATTATTGATTGACTTTGGTACAATCATATACATAACTAAATTTGTTGCAAATGACCTGTACTATACTCTCTTACAAGGATGTTCACTAATTTCAAGTCACCCTGTATAATACCTAAAATGAGAAAAAAACATTTTACCTTTTTACTTTGAGTGATTTAGTCATTTAATCAAATATCGCAACTCAAAATCATTGATTTTGAAAATGGACAGTATGTATAAATTATAAGAAATAAGTGCGACTGCTAGTTACCTACATAAAATTGATCACATCCAATTACGTTTAATTTAATTCTAAACTTTGACGTATTTATATATAAAAATTTGTCACTTTATAGTACCTATTTTAACTCCTGTATAATCAAATTAAACGTAAAAGTATATAAACAACGAAGTTTGTAAATGTTCTTTAAGTTTAGGTAGGTAGATAGCCCAATTTAAACGGTCTTTTTAAAAATAATTCAATGATGTGCTGCCATTTGTTGTGTCTTATTTAAAATTTATTTAAATTGTTTTCTCATACCAATTACAAGTAGTTAAGTTAAATCCGCGAGCAAGCCGGCCCGTCCACCAATGTTTGATTCTCTACATACGAGTACCTAAATACGATTTATGTATAAATACTGAGTAAAAATATTATTGTAGTAAACATTTTGGCGACAACAAGAGTAAATATCGAGTTTCTTGCCGATTCTTCTGTTTGGTAGAGTCACTCTCTAATATTGATTGACAAATCATTAAATTATGTTTAATATACCTAGCCCACAGAATAGATTACATCTCTGTGATATAGACAATAATTAATTTAATAAGGTAGGTAGTTAACCTATCAAATAAAGCGAAGGTATTTTTGTTATTTACAAGTCTACCTGTCACTATCCTATCAGGGCCCTCAAATACTGCAGAGTATAACGTTTTACAGTTACATCCTCCTAATCACGTATTCATTACGTTATTCAGAACAACATATTTTGTACGAATAACATTCCTAGGTCGATAAACTTTCTGATTCGTACTGTTGGACGTTAACAAAACAACTGATCTTGATTAAATTAATAAAAATTCGGAAGGCGTCCGGATGTTTATATCTATTTGATATGTTTAAGTAGCTTCAACAACATACTTTGTTATATTTATTATTCCACATTCAAATAAATTAGTCCAAGAGGTTTTCACAGATAATAACCCTTTAGTTACAACATTTTATCAAATTCAGTGTCAACAAGAACCATAGCAATCACAATAACAGGCGATAAACGCATTCATGTTCACCTCCGTGCTTTCACTACCGCGACAACACAAGAATATTTTGTGGTCCAATTCTGCGTTGTAAAAAGTATTTTCATAGCGTGTGCGAAGTAGCAATAAATAAACAAATGCACCCTCAACATTGCGGTGGGCCACCCACTGCGCGTGCGCAAAAACTGTCGCGACGTTGACGCTACCTGCGACTTGCGCTTGCGTTGTGTTTAAACATCCAGACACACGTTTCAAACTATTAACGCTGTTTACGTGCTTTTTAAATTCATCTATAAGTACAGTCAACAGCAAAAGTAGATGATCAAAGTCAGAAATTCAATACTGATGAACGTAGTTCGCATTAGAACTGTGTGGTGTCAAGATGATTTTAAAGTAAGTTATTGTTTAGGTATATCATACCAAACATTAACTGCTAAATTATCTCTGACTTCTTAGTTTTGATGTGAATTCCGTTTACAAATTGTATAGCTCCGTGAGGTATTAAGTTAAGTTTCATAATTGAGAATCGTTTTTTTACAGTGGTTTCATAAATATAAAATTAAATACATTTTATTATCAATTTACGCATTCTTTGGTGAAATAAAGATCTCATCGATAACTTAGCGAGTAAAAGGGTCCTTTCAAAATATATTGGTCTAAGTGTATCTGTCTTATACATGCTGATACGAAACTTACAACTACGTAGGTACTATACTAGCCTAATACTATACTATAGTAATATAACTAGCCTAATACTTTAATTTTTTTTAAATACTTAGGCACAGTCCGAAATATGGAAGTTGGCGGTTAAACACTCCCGGAAAATCCGCAATTAAGCCGTTGGTCTTGAGACAAATCAATCAAGGATAGATATTTTTAAGTCACCAAAAGATTGCGGATTCAATCAACACACGGTACATTTTGTGTGATTAACATGTCTGTCTCTTGGTAATATGTAAGTATTTATAAAAAAAGTATGTAAGTAATGTACCTATGTAATGGTTATACGTTGTCTAGCAGCTAGCACTCAGTGGCAATTTTTTCCTTCGGATAAAAGTGAATGAAGTTTTATCCAATAATACTAATTGGTTTACTTTACAGAAACTGTTATGGTTCGCGTATTTTTTAAAAACTTAAATTCCACCACCTTACAACCCGCCACAAAATGCAGTTTCATCCAAACCACCTGGACGAGTGGCGATCAACTACCGTACGTTTCTGCAGACATTTTCTGCCGCGCACGACTGTCCTATAGTTCCAGCCAACCAGCTTCCCGCAGCGGTGTTTCCAAGCCAATACGACATAAATACCTTCAAGAAGCGAGCATATTCCATCCTTAAAGGCGGGCAACGCGCCTGTGACCCTAAGGGGGTCTCGGGTGCTTATGGGCGGCGGTGATCACTTATCATCAGGTGACCCACTTGCTCGTTTGCCCCCCTATTACATAAAAAAAAATTATGTTTCCGTGCGCTTTTTCTCTAAGTTTTAATTAACCAGTAAATAAAATCTAATTAATCGAGTATTGAGTTTCATTGTGACCATCTTAATGTAATTGAAGAAAAGGAGGCACATGATTCTCCATAATCTTTAGTACATCCCCTTGTAAGAACAACTTTTTTCTACACCACCACGAGTATGTTGGTTCTCTTATTTAATGTTAAACCTGTTATTATAGTACTTAGCATTTACGTGTCGTATAGGTATACACCAAGTGGGATAAGGAAAGTTATTTATTTTCGTAAGTTGTAGTTTTATTACCTAAGTTCTTAAGTGAACATTTCCACCATTTAATGACTAAAACACAATTGTAATCGGAGAAAATCAAGAGTTAAATCCTCCCATCGAAAGCTTTTACGTCCTATCAAACGTAAACAAACGACGTTCTCTTGTCGTAACTAGTGAAATTTTACGTGCGCGAAACGATCGGATTCCTCAAATGTGACGTCATGACACTTTTCGAATCGATTTTTAAACATCGTTTTCGAAATGAATGATCAGCAGGATCGATATGGTCGATTTAAAGTGCCAAAAACTTTTAATTTTGGAATGTTCCGCATGAACATAACAGCTGAACGCGATCGAATTTCAACTAGATGCTGACGTCACGTGAACGTTTAAGAGTAAAACGTTTGAATTTGGTATTTTTCGCGCGCACCCACAGCTGAGTTGACCTAACGTAAGCCTATTCAGTCACAAAAGCGGTGCGGGCGTTGACCCCCGCGTGTCCAACCCCTGACCTTGGCGTATCGTAAACTGAACCGCCTGACGTAACCGTGACTCTTTCCTACTAAAGCCCACATGTCGTGTGTTTTGATGTTATGTACAATTGAAAAAACATGTCGCACGTTGTTTATCTTTGAAGTTATCGACTTGAGAAGATAGGTATCTATGGGGAAGTGTCGTCCACTGCATCTAATAATTCTTATTTACAAATAGGATAATTACCTATGCGTTTTTCTATTTTTTACCCTAAATATTTTATTTGTCTATTAAAGATTTTACATTATAATACGTAGGCTACTTTTTTAATGGCTGAAAAAATGTAGGGTGACGTCGCATTTACATATTTCATTGGGATATATTTGAAATTAAATCCAGTATGTTTGAAGTGTTGTTTACTTAAAATGTATTATGTTAATATGTATTTACTAATTAATGTTTAATTAAATTTAAAACGAATGTACTGAAGACGACGTTATTAACTCAATGTTTTATTTATCCTACCTATTTAAATTTTAAGGATTTTTTAAAGTATGAAATTTATTAAAATATTTAAGGAATATTTGAATTAAAATTCATAAAGCTTCCTACTTTACTCTAATTAGGAACATTGTACACTTGTATTGCGTCTACATTCAGAAAAAAACTATCGGTAAGAAAGAAAAACCCCAACAAACAAGACGTCTACCGCCCCCTGTCCGATAATTGCGAAACTATCACCCTTGAAAGAACGCCACCCTTTCCACTTGAGGAAAAGCCAAGAAAATATTTCCCACACATGTGTAGGAGCGCTGGCGGCGTATGTGTTATTCCTACTCGAACCTTTCGGGTTGCTACACGAACCATTTGGATGTCTTGCCGAGCGTGTGCTGCCATCTATTAGCGGATAGATGAGTTACTTTCACTTGTCTAAACGACTTTAGATGTCTATTGTAGAACTTGATTGTAGACTCACATTGTGTAAGTTGTGTTTGAGTATCTATCTGCATTGTGATCACGTTTTGATGTGTTTTGTAGGAATTTTTACCTGTAACAAAGAAACAATTGTTATTAGTGTCAGAATTGTAATAAATAGTGCAATAAAAAATGAACATCTTAATTATTTCAGTAGCATAAAATGCCATAATGCTTTGTTTTTTACTTATTAAGTATTAACTGATGCAGAACCTACAATATACCAATTTAATAAAACAGACAAAATTTAGGTTACGGATTATTTCGCTTTTTACACATAAAGCGCACTTACCTATTTCCATCTGCAAGCTGTCTTGAATGAAAAAATGGAACTAAGTACTTTTTTAATGAAATGACATTACACGCTATGAATAACAATCAGTCTGGCATAAAATATAATTTTGTGATCCGTTGTCTGGTTGAAGAAAAAAAAACCTTCTAGGAAGTTCTTTTTTGAATTGAAATGAAGTTTGCATAATAAAACGAGCGAATAACGAACCCTCAGTTTGCAGTCGCTGCGAACTCGATAGCGTTGTGTGACATTTTCGCCAAATCGATATCACCCCTTATTGGTATCGAAATGATTGAACATCCTTATCGCGACATTTTTCTAATGGTGCCTCGTGTCTGAGACCCTTTTTCACTGTAAGGGAGATTTTACATACACGTTTAGTTTTTTATAGTTTGTTGTAAGTTTTTAAAGGCTCGAAGATCAAATGAGTCTACAGTCTGGCAGCACATTGAGCGACGCTTCCTGGTGAAGTGTCCCTCAATGGAATAGGCCGCAGTGGCCGCTTACCATCAGGTGGGCTGAGTGTCTGTCTGCCAACTGACTTAATATTAAAAAAAACCATTTTATAAATCATATTTAACAAAATGTTTAGTCTGCCTTTACAGTACAGTAAACTAAGTAACCCTACTATGACGGATTTTTGTATGAAAATTCATCAGCAAGTTAGAAATTGTGGTTAACAACATTATTTATTATAATTATCATTATTATATCACAATATGAGAACTTAATTTGTTTTTAACAAATAAAGTTTAATTTGACAACATCAAATTACTATAAAATAAATTAAGCCTTTGTTGGGAAACAGATAATCACGGAACAAAAAAAAAAAACTATAAGACCAAAACAGTCTGACCGAGTGTGTCAACTCTCTAACACCCCTTTTCTTTTTACATGTCGCAAGCTAACGACAATACGAAATCAATACTAACACCATCGATGCGAAAATCGTGAATAGCGAGCAGACGCACACACGCACAATACGTGTGTTTGTGTGTGTGTGCCCAAATAATATGCAAGCTCCGCTCGTGTGAAACGAAGACGTTTGGTAGGGTGGCCAAGCGGTGTGGCGAAAGGTCCTTTCCTTGTTTTTAAGTTTACAATCAAGACGATTCGTTAACATATTCGAATAGGGCTTTTCTTGTCAAAAATTAAAAAGCTCGCTCTTAAAGATTGAAGTAGGTACATTAGAACGAACACTGAGCGCTATGTAAGTTTAAGTTTTTTTCCGCTTCGCGATATAACGCAAAACACAATGGTACATTGCATTAAACACCTTTTGGATTGAATGTTATGTAAGTATATGTTTTGCCGTTAGATACAAATTATGTAACTTTAACTATATAAAATAAAATGTATAACCACTAAACGTATTCTACTCAAACAGTTAGGTAAAAAAGAACAGTAATCATTAGTCCAAACTTAAACAGAACCACATACGGCAGCTAACAAAAAACATTATGCAAAACACCCGTAGCGAGGACACCCCAAAAATTGGTAAAAAGAAAACGCATTAACACATATAGATGAGTCACACACGGCGCACTCACACACGGCCGCCTCCCCCCTCCTCCTTAAAAACCGCCCACCCCGGCGTCTTTTGATAAAGAAATGCAGACATTTCGAGGAAAGCTAAGTATCGAGTAAGCATTCGATGTTTGTATTTGCAAATCGATATTAAAATCGAGATGATGCGAGTGATCTCATTGTTTGCATAGGTTCGACGACTACATAGAAATATAGATAGAGCATGTTACCGTAGGTGGTGTTTTATCGTGTTCTTATGTCTAGAAATATCTTGTTTTGTAATTATTTCAAAATAAACATTATATTATACAATTATTTATTAATGATTGCTACGGCAGGAGGTAGATAGGTACATCATACACATTATTTTTTACCAAAAGGAAAATATTAATTGCTGTCAGGAATCTAGAATAAAATCTAGAATACCCTTTGGTATTGTTTCATTGGATTATGAGAGTTAGGTAAATGAGTAGAGACGGTATATTTCGACCCTTAACTATGCGCTAGAGATCGTAGATTCGAAAGGCAAATGTATGATGTCTATTTGAACTTAGCTTAGGTATTAAGAGGTACCTTCGTTGTTTCTGATACTCGTATCAAAATTAATGATCGTTTCGGGATAATTGTATTAGTCAAAGATTCCAAGTAAATTGCACAAATACTCTCGTCAAACAAAATTTTAATTACAAAAAAATCCAAGCTCCAAATTAAGCAAACGACGAAAAAAGTAAATAAAATTAATTCATTATTTCGTCAATCAATTAGGCCACGGTCGGGCTCTCCCGAACAAAGGGACCGGGAGCGATACTGAAAATTTCATTTGTCCCCAATTAGGTACTCGTGAAATTGAATTTTCTGACAATTATAGCTGGGATACACCAGTTTCATCCGGATACGGGACCTTGCAGCCTCCGCTAGAAAGAGACGGAGATGGGGTAAAAGAGACGGGTTTATGGAACAGGTGGCCTTTTGAGGCAATTAAAAGCGGGTTTTAATTAGTAGGGGAGCTTAATTATTAGCGAATTTAGCCGCTTGAAGCTTTATGCCGGGATGTAAAACACTCCAGTTGGGGCGGCTCGGTCGTGAACGGAATTGTTTTGAACAACTCTCCGGATTCAACTTTAATCCTATGTCGTTAATTCTCATAAAGCAAACGTAAACGGATGAATTGGCATTTAAACCAGTTGTTTCAATTAATTATTTTACACAGTCATGATTACAGGATTATACTATTTTGGTATGCATGCAAAGTTTAAAAAAATGCAAGTGCACTGCACTTTTTATATAAAGCATTATGAGTAAGATGTATGTGGGGAAGTTTGATACCAATTCAGGACGTAAACCATAATATCATTGAGATCTAAAACACCATTACACCATAATGACAAATGACTTTGCCCAAATCAGAAACTCAAACCATATCAGAAAAAAAACAACTAGATCGGCTAGATTTAAACAGCTGTTTTTTTACTTAATCATATTTATTAAAACTTCAATGCACAACACAACAGTAACAAAACATCTACCAGTCTATGGGCCAAGCAGTTAGGAATATGGCTAGTGATATCGGGAAAAAGAAAAAAAAGTTATAATAATTCAATAAATTAATTATATTTTATACTTATACTAAACTAATAATATTACATAATATACATGCACAATACAAAAAGAAACATAATATTTCTTTATATTTTTCACTCGTCGGTCGTAAGTTAGTTTGAATTTTACTAATTTGATGTTTTCAATTGCATTAGGCGGCCTCTACAGATGATTATTTGGATAATTTCTCGCGTATTAAAAATAATTACCACATTCTGATACTCCAAATACCCGTTAATTCACATTAAAACTATAGCAATCTATCATAGATATCCACCGACCATCTAAATATAATCAAACATAACTACTTATGTTATAATTCTAGAAAATTGCTCGGAACGAAATTATCGGGCCATTATCAAATGGAACCCCTTTCTTTAATTACCTGCACATAATTTTTGTTTGTTTGTGCGTTCCGCCGCCATTACTATAATAAGCGCAAGGAGGGCCCAATTTGAGATATGTAATAGGGCTGTCTTCAAAGTTTAAATGCATTGTTTGTATTTTAGAAACGTCTCCTCTTACTACAATACAATGGAAAAAGTAATAGGTAAGTAATAAGTATTTGACGAGCCATTTGGTGTAATGGTCGAGAAGTCGGCTATTACACCAAAGGTCGCGGGTTCGATCCCCGCACGGTACAAACATTTGTGTGAATGAACATGTCTGTTTGTATCGGTCTGGGTGTTTCTATGTATAATATGTATGTATTTACAAAAAAAAAAGTATATAAGTTATGTTTATCCGTGGTCTGGCACCCATAGCACAAGCTAATGCTTAGTTTGGGGCTAGATGGCGTTGTGTGAATAATGTCCAGAGATATTTATTTTTATTAAGAAAAAGAGACGTTCGTCTAAACCTACGTTTTGAACACGTCTATGGATACGGTTTGGTAGTGTTCATGTTAAAACAAGGGGCACAATAAATTTATATTGGATAAAGTATACGCAATTTAAGTACCTATAAACAAATTTGACGCATATTTTCATTTAGGATAAGTTCCAGATTCACGTTAAAATACCGACTTGGATGACATAATGAATAGGAATACATACAGTCTGAATGAGTACACTTTAGAAATTCAGCCAGAAATAAAACTGAATAAACTCCAAAAATTAATCAAGCCTATTTTAGAAGATTAAGAGAACAGAACGATGGCAACCCTTGACGGGGCTAGGAGTGATTAACATTGATTAGCAGCCATTTCGTATACCCGTTAAATTGTTACAACACTTTTCTTATTAAATTGTAGCGTGCAGTGCGTATGAGACTGTCTGGTAGCGTCACGTTGAGGAATTCAACACGCGGTGCCTTACGATTTCAAAATTGATTTTTTTAATGCTACATGAGTTGGAAGATAGGCACGCAAACTAATAGGGCTAATTGCTGCTGCCATACTTAGGGCCGGTATTTCAATATATATTTATCTTGATCTCAATCCGGGATTGATAATAAGTATGACTTAAGTGTATTTCATTAAAGGATTAAAGTTAAGCGGCACCTAAAGTAAACCACTTTTACCAGTCAAAAGTAATACTTATCTTAAATGTTATACTTAACTTAAGCAATAAGATAAGGTTACATTGAAATACCGGCCCTTAGGCCCTCAACCTAGTTTCACCAACCAAACCCGAAACGCAAATCAAATCCGAGGCTCAACCACTGTTCAACGGCGGTGGCCACATTTTCCAAAAAAGTAAGATTTTATTTTTTAACTAAGTCATTATTTTGTTATTTTAGTATTCTCTAACTCGATCACTTCCACAGTTTGTATTATATTTTTCCTTATATTTACGAGATTGATTACCGTTACAAACTCTTCAGTATGTATTTTAAATATTCTATTTGTTTTCATAAAAGTACCTATAAAACTATCTAATCACTTTTGGAGTACCTACATATTTCAAAAAAATTACCTTTCATATTGTTCTAGAGTTGGAGAAACTTTTTTTATCTAAGTTACCTACGTGATTAGCAAAGGCAGATTTACAAAAATAATAAATACCGATTTGAAATTACTAATGTAAATTGCATAAGACATGAAAGTGAAGATTTGATGACGCACATACATCCATTATTTAACCAACTTAGAAGTATGTATGTCAAATCGGTCCTAAAGGTCAATGTGGTCATCCCAATAAATTAACTTCTTATTAACACTATTATCTTAAAACTGTAAATAAAGATGGGAATTAACCTCTACAACAACTGTCATTAAAAATTACGCAATTATAAACCTTTTCACACAGAAATAAAACATAACTAGAAAATACACCAGGTGTTTTGTTAAGAAGACAGTTTAAATTAAATAACGTATCTTATACCATCGAATGTTATCAACATGTCGCATACTTGATTTATTTATTTGTACCTGTCAAAGAACAGTTTTTATCGACTGTGGTACAGACGAAAGTCATCAACAACCATTTATATTGTTTCGATTAATTAATTATGGGTCTAATAAAACTCGTGTCGAACCGGTCTCTCACGGCGCGTCGCGTTTCGTTATATCATTAACATAAAAATTTTAATTGCCATCTCGTAGTCTTCATTAATACGATATTGACAACAGATACAAGTTATAGACAAGTGCAGAAGGGAGGTTTGGTAGATCTAAAACTTGATTATTCAATACTTACAGATTTCATACTTACAGAGTGCGCTTACTCGGTCGCTTACCAGTGTATTTGGCTTTCAGATTAGTATGTAGGTTTGGAGTAGAAATTTTTTTCTTAACAATGTAATTTAAATATATAAAAGCTACTTATTTAAATGTGTTAAGGAATCATAAATAATTTAGGTACAACGCCTCAATGGACTAGTGGTCATATCACCGGGTTAATTTCGGGGCTTTAGGTTAAATTATCAGGGCGGGCAAACTTTATTTATTTATTTATTTATTTATTCTTTGGCACAGTAACAAAATACAAATCAAATACAATAATGTTAAAATTAGGTTCAGTTTATAATACTAAATTTGCATTTCGATGACAACTGAGCACAACATTCTAATTTAGCATTTCGATGTATAGTTGTCTATGACAAAGTACAAAAATTTGGTATCAGCTAGAAGCAAATTAACAATGTTTATGGAACAACTAATGGTTAAAGTTAGAAAGAAGTAAATTAATTATGCTATCGGAACACTTAATGGTTTTTATAAACATTTTCAGACTTTGATGACATATATCCAGGTTTTCACTTTTACATATACAATTATATTTTCTGCACATGCGTAGCAATGGACTATTTTGTGACACATTATTCCTAGCCAGCTGTATGTGAAAAAGGTGCTGTCTGCGGTCAGACCTAGTTGCGCATCTCAATGAAACATGGCTCAAGACATCAGAATCTAAGTTAGAGTTTAGTATTTTATGTAATACTTTGTGTAGGATTTTTCGACCACAATTCGGGTTTGTGATCACCAATCATGAAGACACATCCATGATGTTCCTCATCTATGAAGCTGCCCTTCTGTCTATCAATTAATCTTCCCAAATGACAGATTATTCCGATTGTCTTTCGATGATACACAAAAGCAAAAATTCCACATCTATAAGAATAAGACCGTTACATTTTATTGCAAATTAAATTCGTTAATGAAAATAATATTCAAATTCAGAAGTTTCAACAACTCCTCAGATTGAAGAGGAATTTTATTTATCGTGCAAACGTAAGCACTTAATCGTGTAACTGTTTCATTGTTTTAATTTATTCTGAGTAATTAAAATTCCATTCTTTGTAGTTTATTGAGCTGAACTCGTAACCCAGTTTTAGTACTTAAACCCAAAATTAAACAATCAAATATCTTTTGTGCATTTTTAGAATATTAACGTGGGCCAATCGGCACACTGATAACAGTAGCTTAATTAAAGATTATCTGCAACGAAACCTTTTTATTCAGAGGTGATTTAAAGCACCGTAACCGCAGACTATACTAAGCGGCACGCTATGATAGCCGTTTTGACATTATTACAATACATGGTTTTTATAACGCTTTTGCACTTTCTATATTTAATTTATTAACTATCTGCTGTGCAGAAGTTTATGAGCAGTTTTGAATTTTAGAGCCGTTTTTAAAACCGTTGTTTTGGGCTTTATTATAATATTATCGGCACGCTAGTACGCTTGAAACGGCCATCATAGCGTGCCGCTAGTGTAGTGAACCTGTAGCCGTGTGTGTGATTCTGGACTAAATACAATCCCACTACTCACTAGTTTCCTCTTCACGCCCAAAAGGGACGATCCGGTATCCGTCCGTGTGACTTTTGACCGGCTTCAGGGCTGTAGACTCCCTCGGTTTACTCTTCTTATCCGAAAGGGTCATTACCAATCGCCTTGTGGCGATTAACCGACACATGTGCGGCGATTCCTTATTTTTGGCGGAGGAGAATAGCTTGTGGGGCTTGGGGCTAAAGGCCCACTACCCACTAAAATCCCCCGGTTTCCCCTTTCCATCCGATTGGGACGAGCTAGTGCCAGCCTTGCTTGCAGTGCGGTGATCCCAGATGGGGTCAGTTGGCTCCCCACCACTAGCTGTTAGTGACATAATCCGTCGAATCATTTCAACATAGGTAGGTACTTGAAGTTTACCAGCAGTAGATTTCATTCAGAGTCATTTGCGGCGCCTAACGAGTAAAAGCGGGAACGGCACGCTTGAGCGCGTTGCCGGGGATGACGGCAAATTACACGCATGGGTGACATGTTGCTGCATGTCACTTGTTTTGCGACGCATTATGACAATGATTGAGATGGTGCAGAAGGGACATAACGATGAAAGTTCTAAGATCCAAGAGTTTGGTTCTTGATCTTAGCGAATTTTTTTTTCAAGGAGTTCCTTAAGTGTCTTAGTTTCAAGAAATGGTAAAAAAAAAATAAGAATGATTCCCTAAAATACCGCAATTTCTAATGAATTATAAAAATATTTTCGGTTTGCAAATAACGGCTTTTATTTGACATGAAAGCAAATCTCGGACTGTAATAAAGTTTCATTTTCTTCGTTTAAGTTTATTTTTTATTATTTAAAAAAGAAAGGGGTGGTGAATGTATTGTTGTCATAAAAAAATATTTATTATAAAACAGTAGTTAATTTTTTTTTAGCTTTCATAAAATCACTCCTTAACGCTAGAATCAAATCGACTGGTTACTTTACCGCTTTTAAAACACAGACGATGAACAAAATACTATCCACACAGCGAATACCATAATATTATGTCCATTGCACCACTGTTGTTCTTTGCAAATAGTGAGGGCAACAGCTACTTGTGGCGTGTAATCT
This sequence comes from Mecyna flavalis, assembly GCA_949319885.1. Taxonomy (NCBI): domain Eukaryota; kingdom Metazoa; phylum Arthropoda; class Insecta; order Lepidoptera; family Crambidae; genus Mecyna; species Mecyna flavalis. Next base: position 7,123,126 of record OX439439.1, read on the forward strand.
ATACTTTTACCTTTTGAAAGTTGATGACATATAAGAACGTCGACGCAAAGATTTAATCGCACTGCACTAAAACGTAACCGCCTAATAAAATACAGGATGGTTACTAGTACAATATGTACATTTTTCTGTTGACTATGTCACCTTGAGATATAAAGTAATCGTAAAGTCGGGTTTTTAAAAAGTTTGCATTAATCCGTTTTTAAGTCGTTTTATTTTATGTTATGTACTAAGTACCTAGTAATTCATCATCATCATCATCATTTCAGCCAAACGACGTCCACTGCTGGACATAGGCCTCCCCCAAGGATCTCCAAACCGATCGGTCTTGCGCCACCCGCATCCAGTGGATTCCGGCGATCTTTATGAGCTCATCGGTCCACCTTGTGGGAGGCCTACCACGGCTGCGTTTCCCGGTAGGTACGTGGCCACCACTCGAGGACCTTTCCGCCCCAACGGCCGTCAGTCCTCCTAGCAATGTGTCCTGCCCACTGCCACTTAAGGCTCGCAATTCTTTGGGCAATGTCGGTGACCTTGTTCCTTCTGCGGATCTCATCATTTCTGATGCGATCACGCAGGGAGACTCCAAGCATCGCCCTCTCCATTGCCCTTTGCGCGATTTTGAGCCTTTTTATGCGGCACCTAGTAATTGCGTACCTAAATATCAGGAAGCACGATAAAATATGACACTTGAACTATGTATGTCGATTAATTATATTATTTTGAGATACTGTTATGTACTTGAGGTTGGGAGACTGAAACATGGACTGGTAGGGTAAAAAACTTCATTTCATTTCAATTCATGGGTCGATTGATATTTAATTGTTGCTTTGGGTTATTTCATTGATGAGCATTTCAGTTCAATACTACTAATCTAATTAACTACATATTAAGATGCGTTATTTCTTTATAAGAGTTTAATTAAATGATTTATAGTCTAGCCTCTGACACACTACCATAGACAACATACACGCCTCGAAGATTCAATTTTATCAGTAATGCATCATCAATTATAAATCCTAGATTGCGCCTAGTGATTGGTAAGAAGTGACAAACCTCATAGGCTCTAAGTTGAAATCTTCAAGTTGTAACTAAAAAGTTTTAGTAACGAATATGACAGTAAAACCGTTTTTTTGTCACCATGTATATCAGTTCTTTTAATGCAATGTGGCTTTCGTCAACCTTGTCATGAGTTCATGACGTGTTTGTGGGTTAGCATTAAACCTCTAAAGCTTGTAATATAGATTTAATGTGTGTGCTTTAGTCCATAATGAAATGTTCATTTTGCACACTTTGTTACTTTTCAAAATAATATGTTGTTTAGAATTTGCTTCTTGTTCGAAGCTGTGCGGTAGACCGTAGAATCAGAATTATGCATTCTAATAGGCCCATTTGAAATTATACACGAGGTAAGTATTTGTCGCACTTGGCCCACATCGGCCTTGGTTTGATACGGCTTTTCTTTAACTAAACGTTTGTGGAAAGTTCAAATAAAAGGCAGTAACTAATCAATTAAAAAACCGGCCAAGTGCGAGTCGGACTCGCCCATGAAGGGTTCCGTAGCAGCAAGTATCATCATAATATAAAAGTTCTTGTAGTTCTTTGTAAGTTTGATCGACGTTTTTATATTTGAGTTGATTGAATGAGAGGAAAATTGCGGTTTACGATTTATGACGTTTTAAAAAAAAACTAATTACTTTATCTCGTTCAAACCAATTTTCAATGGAAGTTTGCATGGTAATGTACATCATATATATTTTTTAGTTTTATCGTTCTCTTATTTTAGAAGTTAGAGGGGGGGTGACCAACATTTTACCGCTTTGGAAGTGTCTCTCGCGCAAACTATTCCGTTTAGAAAAAAATGATATAAGAAACCTTATTATCATTTTTAAAGACCTATCTATAGATACCCCACTCGTAAGGGTTTGAAGAAAAAAAATTTTTTGAGTTTCAGTTCTAAGTATGGGAAGCCCCATAAATTTATAAACTAATTACTTGATATCGTTCAAACGAATTTTCAATGGAAGTTTGCATAATAATGTACATCATATATTTTTTTTAGATTTATCGTTCTCTTATGTTAGAAGTTACAGGGGGGGGGACCAACATTTTACCACTTTGGAAGTGTCTCTCGCGCAAACTATTCAGTTTAGAAAAAAATGATATAGGAAACCTTATTTTCATTTTAAAAGACCTATCCATAGATACCCCACACGTAAGGATTGGATGAAAAAAAATTTTTTGAGTTTCAGTTCTAAGTATGGAGAGCCCCCAAAATTTATTATTATTTTTCTATTTTTGTATGAAAATCTTAATGCGGTTCACAGAATACATCTACTTACTAATTTTCAACTGTATAGCTCTTATAGTTTCGGTAAAAAGTGGCTGTGACATACGGACGGACAGACAGACAGACAGACAGACATGACGAATCCATAAGGGTTCCGTTTTTTGCCATTTGGCTACGGAACCCTAAAAAACACTTGATTTGAAATAATTGCTTAGTGAGCTGCTCTTATTTTCGAGGTACGTTCCAAAAAATCTTGTTTTTTACTAGGATAGTGTTTAAGTTATGGCTCACACATTAGATACATTCTCAAATCAGCAAATATTGCGGACGACCGAGTGATACCAGCTAGATAGATATTAAAAGGATTCTGTCATATCATAGGATGTGATTCCAACAGATAATTATGAAAATGTAGGTATATCTCGATGCAACTGTTTCGCTTCAAAAGCGCCAACTTGGAAAACTTATCCTTGACAAGCTGACCGGAATCAAAAACAACTAAAACGCAAAATTCCTAAAAAACTTACATTACATTTCTCCGAGACATTAGTTAAAGACGGCAGCATCCGAAACGCGACGGGCAACTTAAAATTCGCGGCAGCTGTCGGTAATCCCGTTCCTAAGCCGATATCGACATTATTATCGACTCGTTATTCCGATACAAATAAAATAAAGCGCGTTTATTAGGATTCGCGTTTGCTCCTCGTCCAGAGTGGCCATTGTTTCTGTTCTGCCATCAATCACCTATAGGCTTGCGCGGGCGCGGGGGGATCGAATAACGGTTATTGAAATGAGGCCCCCGCTTTTTTCCGAATTTAAATTTTGATAAGGCGATCCTGTTTTGTCCTAACTCTGGCGTTTGCTGGGGTGCTTTTTTGTTTCGATTCGCCGTCTGTGTTTTTGTTGTTTTTAGCAATTTTAATTTTGTACTTGAAGGGAAGATGTGTGGTTGGTGATCTGATTCGACGTTAATATTTAGACTGATTGTGGTTTTAAGTGGGAATTTTATCTTGAATTAAATTTTATAAAAGAAACGTAGGTATAACAATGACGTTCAATTAAAAAACTAGACTCCCAATCACGCTCAAATATTGTCCGAAGCAAAAGTCTGCCCACCCGACTATTGGGCAGAGTTTTCGTTTAGTTGTAGGTATACAATTGACATTAAACACTAACTGCCACGAAATAAGGTGGTAATTTGAACGAATGTGTTAATGTCATCTGTGTCAACGCCGCTCGGACGTTTTTTGAGGAATTTTTCTTAGAGATTGGGTGTCTAGTTTAGTCGCCTTAATTTTTCAGAGAAATCGATATTTAGGTAGAGTTTTCTTGGAGATCGAATAGTGGTAAAAGAAATGTTCAAGTGTTGAATAACTTAGCCTCATTAGTATTGTGAAAACGTATAAGTTTTTCATAGAAATATACTTGAACAGGTTTTATTGGCCAATATTGAAAAGTAATCACATATTTGAAATACATTGGTGCTAAGTAGGTACAAGTGCCTCGAATTATCCAGACTTAAGTTAATTTCATAAACCAGTTGCACTTTGAATCTAGAGCCAAGCGCCTTTTCAGGTCAATACATTTAAATGTACCTAAGAAATCATTAAAATAATGAAGTGAGAAAAAAATGATTGGCTTAACATTTACCATCTGGAAAATCTACATGAAAATAAATAAATAATTATGTTAATAACGTTTTTGTTCTTCAATTCTGTATTAATTCTTATTATCTCTAGTGAAGGAGGCTCATTCTTATGCAGTTGAGAATGCTATCACTTTTTTGCAACCCTTATGAAGGCAAGATCGGTGAGCGGCAAAGTCAAAGGGATCGGCGTAAAAAATGTAAAAAATATTCCGGTGGATTTTGTTAAAATTTCATAGGTGTCAATCAGGTGGACGTATTTCGAATAATAAATAAATAGCTCGCACGCACGGTAGCATAAATGAGAAAACATGAGTATTTAAATTTATAATTGAAATAATTTAAGTTTTAATGCATTTATTCGTGGTACATTTTGTAGGTAAACATTGTTTCTGATATCCATTTAATGAGTGCTTAAATTACATAGTTTCTACATCCGCTTTAAAAATATGTCTCTACTAACGATGTCAACTACACTTTCGTTAATGCAGAATAAATATTCATAAAATAGCTTATAAATGTTGTTTTATTCGTAACACTTTTTGCTCTATCCAATTAATCTTCAATTCAACCGATATCATTGTTTTTATTAAAATCTATTTTATACCTTTTTATATTACGCTAAGGTACTACGTCAACCATTTTAAATTACACATTATCAAACATCCATCAAAAATGCCCCAGGCCAAATATGACAGCACAAAAGATATATCTGTTCCACTACGCATGTGTTAATTCCTTACACCAGTAAAAGCGCCTCAACACAATCCCAAATATTCGGTTATTCGGTTTTTGCCAACCGGACGCCCGTCGCATACGTTATCCGAACGAGAATAATGCCGAATTAACATATCCCGAATCACCGCGCCGATTTCGGACCTTTTTTGTCACGAACAATTTTTAACCCTTAAACACTTAGAGGATAGCACGACGCATCGACACCTACGTAAGTTTTTGTGGCGCTGTAAAATGCAATAAAACACCATTTTTATATCTTCTGTTTAGACGGTGCCCGAGAGATGATAACGAAACCTGTAGTCCAGTCGATACTGTATACGACCGGATATCGCCGGCCATTCACAAAAAACACGCACACACGCGAAGAACGTGTAAACACGAGAGTAGTATTGTGCCACACACGTCCGGCCTGCTCGTTCATTCATAAAGGCCTTCACAAAATACTGACTGGCAAGCGATAGGACGTTTGAATTTAGATTCGAATTACAAAAATTAGTGGCCAGTACTTTCGAACGTGACAGCGGAGGAGCAACATTTTAATATTTTATAGCTCCGGCATAATGTCCTTTTGGTCATAATTATGTAAAAATAATATTTATGTTTTTCTTTGGTCATATTATATTGGTTATAGCAATTGTATGCATTGAACAGTAATACGTTTGTGTGGGATATCTTCTATAAAGCACTTACTTGTAAGAAACTATTTCGAAATAGAAATGGTTCTACGGAAATAAAAACTATTAAATATTATTGGTCGGTGACTATTGGCTGATTACACAGTATCCAAATTTAAATTTAGAATTGAACATTATGTAAAAATAGGTGTAATTAAAGTATGACGTGCCTAATAAGTTAACTTCCTACGAGCTTCTTTTTGTATTGGGACACATAAATATAATTAGATTTTTTAACCACCTTCACAGTCAAACACAATATTTTTTAAGAGGTCTAATGTACTAGAAATTCTCGGAACTCAAGATCCACTAACTTTTTTTATCATTAAGCCATTTTCTTTATGGTCAGCTTACTTTCCGCTACGTTTGCCATAAATAGAAGGTCCACAACGATCTAGTTTGATCGTATATCAATGTGGAATCGATTTCGTATCGATTAATTGTAAAACAGAAATCAGTTGATTGCTGTTTTCTTACTTTTTACGTCTACTATAGGATATATACGTATTTAAAAAGTATCAGTATTTTATTGTTACATGATTATGAACTAAATTGAAATCGTGACATTAGGCATAAATATAAATTTATTTCATATAATTTAATACTAGTAGATTCATTCTCTTTTTAAAAAAACAGAATAAAAATTATCCTTGCAGCTTGCAGCGAAACAATCATGTAGATAAATAACAACATTATACGTATACGCCACCGTCCATTGCTACAAATTAAGTGTCCTCTAGAAAAAAAGTGGGCAGAGACAAAATTTATTGTAAAAGTTGAAAGCAATGTCCAGTCGGATGAAACTCGTAAGTAATCTCGCGTATCGCTAAGGTAACAATTTCCTTCGCCGCGCCCTGAACACCCTCCATGGCCAGATAGAATGAGTCATTGAAGGCTAATCCAGAGCTATAAAAACGTCTATGTGTGTGCCTTTATAGTTCCGTTCTAATTCAAAGGAACGTTGACATCGAATATCGAGAACTCGTTCTTCGTAACATCACGTGTTAATTAATTCTTATGTAGGCGTCGTGCCACTATTATCGATAGAATTATGTGGTAGCCCCACACTTTATTGCCTCTATTCGTCTTGTCAGAAAAATGATAAAGTTGTTGTGTGATCCTCGCGTTTGATTTTATAATATTTTTTTTCGATTCTAATTTACATAATATGGCCATTAATATCGCTGCGTCAGAGTTAATGTTATGTTTAATGTATTTGCGTAAATATAGATAATATTGTTTTTGATGACATCTCTAATCGATTTTGACGTGTGATATTTAACCTGTTAAATGTCGATTCTACTCAAGTTTTTGAATAATCCCTGTACTTGCCAAAATAGTTTCCCCGAGGGAAGTTTCTGTCAACAAAATAAGCTCTTTATTTTCATAAGAGGCAGGTAACTTATATGCGTATTTTTATAAAAGTGTGGTATGAAAAACCTTTGAATGTAACAAGTGTATTATCTACCAAGAAAATATCTGTATTTTAAAATTGTATATCGATTTATTTTAAGTAAGACTTCTTAACATACATATATATAATTACGTATCCTTGTTGAGTTAAAACATATACTTATTTCGTTCTGCATTAAGCCTTCAAGCCTGCCTTGTAATCTGTTTAACGCACTAATTTATTTGATACCAAAGTAATATTTAACCGGATGCTCACTACGGTATTAATGGAAAAAACTTAAGACCGCATTCAAAAACTGAGTTTCTGCAGTGGTAGTAAAGTTCACAATTATTTGTAGCACAACGTGTTACTCCGATGACCTAAAAGGAATAAACAGTAAGTCCAATCAAGTCCTAGAAACATTGTAAGGTTGGAGCGGTGATACGTGTTAACCTGCGTCATACGTCACCCTAAAGCTAGGTGAACACGAGTAAATACGCTTAAGAAAAGCTAAAAAGAAAGAAATAAAGAAAACTTTTATTGACGAGCACAACACACCACATACAATAATTACATGTATTGATTTAATTATTGTCAAACTTTGGGGATTTAAAAGAGTAACTAGCGAGTTTCTTGCCGGTTCTTCTCGTTATATAACAACTTTCCGAATCCGGTGGTAGAGTCACTATGATACCTTGATAATTGACGATTCATAAGTGCATCGCTGAGGCTTACATGAATTGATTCCGAAAAAAGAAAACAATTAGAAACATAGCTACAGTGAGGAAGAACAAAAATAAATGTTATGTTGTGTGTGTGTTTGGTGTTTGTGTGCTGACCAATCAGGTCCCAACCTCTGCGTTAGCTATCACGGCTTAGCATTTAACTGAGAGATTTTGTAGGACTTTTCAAACCCAATGGCCAGTACCATTTCACAGGCAAATAGGTCTGACTTTATTTCACAAATATTAGTTTGGGAGCCAGCACAACTAAAATGAAAAGCTAGATCAGAGGCTACAGTATGGGAATTCATTATGCAACGTTCGCAAGCCCTATAAAGCGAAATGCAGTGGTAGCCGCTTCACATTAAAAGGACCACGTGTTTCACTGCTACCTAAAATTGTAGAATATTTTATTGGTGTGTCCCTTTTCTGCTAGAGAGCGTCAAAGACCAAAATAGCACCAAAATCTTCCATAACACTAGTAACTGATGGCAGCCATAATACTCAACAACTCGACATGAGTGCTCAGAACTATCGTACGTGTGTCGCGACCCTTACTTGTCATAAAAGTAAAGCTCAACCTCTAAACTGATGTACTCGGGCGATTTGTTGCAAGCCACCGCGTATTTACACTGCCCATTTGTAAGGCCCGGATTGAGACGTTGCCAGGACAAATAGACTTGAGGCCTCCTAATGAAACGAGTTAAGTGGTTAGTTAAAATTGTTTTCAAACGACCGCGAAGGGGTGAAAACTGATTTGGATACTTTGGGCATTTAAGCTTCTGTATTTAGGGTCACACTGTTACCTAAAAGGTTTATTTGTTTTATATTCAACAGGATGTTTTTGGTAATTCTTTTAAAAAAATAATTAAGACTAACTCCGTAACTATTGACAGAGGAATTAGATACTTAAAACTGGCCCACACTACAGCTATTAGATTGCGCTGAACCTCACAATGATTTCTACACACACCGAAAAATCCTAAGTTGCGCTCCGAAATTTGAACCAAAGACTTCTTGCATGTGACGCAACGTTAGCAACCACTTGGTTACCTCTGCTCGGCCAGGATCAATGGATTGAAAGACAGAAAATTATAAGTCGGGCTTTAGCCCTGAATTGAGACACCGACATACTGATGACTATATATATAGTCATTTATCTCGACCTAAATGTGTAATCTTAGACGAAATGTCTAGTCTTGATCTGAGTGTATGATATTTCCGTAAAAACACATAACTGAGATAATATAACTCTCAAAATTAATTCTGGTGAGTATTTGTCTCTTTTTCTCTCTGCTACAGAGTTTTTATAACGGTATCGTAATGTATTTCTATTTTTTATTTTAGGAAGTTGTTGATGAAATGTAGTTAGATAATCAGGAATATAACGAAGAAACATAACATCACTTTGGAAACAAAATCATTCCATTCTTTCCAGATTCCGAAAGGAGAGTTACGAGCTTTTCTTACCGATTAAATATCATGTATATGATACTTAGACAACGTAACAGTAGACACTTAGACAATAGACACATTAACAATAATAAGACAGCAGACAAAGTTTATTTTAGAGGAAAATGCTTTTAAGCACCATAAGCTCAGGCTAGCGAAACCAGCGGCCGTGTGTAGGATTCCGTACTACTCATCCCACTAAACCCTCCCGGTTTGTCTAAACCCGAAGAGGGACCAGCCGGTGACCGCATGTGGCGATTGATCCAAACCAAATAAACCATGCAGCACAGCAGCAATGTACAAAGAAATATACACTTTAAGCCGAAACAATTGTCCATAGTAGCGGTCACGCATCACGCCGGTCCGCAGCAGCAATTCGTTATTAATTAAGTTTGCTCGCGTGTCCCAATTAAGGGCGAGCCATAATTCGCGGCATTACTCGCATAACTCGTCGCTGATGGACTAATCCGCGACGCCGAGGGCGCGTTATAAATTACCCGATCGCGCTGCAGCGGAGACAAAGCCAGGTGGCGCATTCTGCACGGGCTGACCACTGCACTTAAAAAGGGATATTTCTTGTTGACTTTCTTCGTCTTTATGAATAGTTATAAAAAATAATGATTATTTTTAATTTTTCTCGCCACAATAATAAATAGGTCAAGTCAAAGTGAATTAATGCTTATTTAATACTAAGTATTATAATGACCCATACATATCACTGTGAGTGAAGAAACCTGTAGTACAGGTCACCAGGCCCTTCCGCGGATAATAGACCTTAGGCAGTGGAATATCTTTACTTCAACACTTATTAAAGAAGCAAATAAGTATGCAGGTATGCAGTGATCAAGAAGAGAATAATATAATAATTGAAAATATTATTATTTTCTTTATGGAAAATAAAAGGCTCGCAAATCAGATTTTCAATGTGGCAGAACATAGAGACATGCTTCCAGATTAAGATTCGTAATAAAATAGGCTACAATGGCCGCACGAAATCAGATGAGCTGCATTTATTTAGAAATTATGACGAGTTTAAGAAATTGATTTCAGAAGTAAAATCTTCTGGACTTCCTAAAAAGAAAGAATTTACCCATATTTACTTATTTACAAGTCACTCCATCTTAAGTTCTGCATCATTATTGATAACAACATTGTTTACTGCAGTAAACAATCCATGGACCTTGGATTAGCCTCTTCTTCATCTTTCCGCCGATATCTGATATTGACCAATTGATTCTAACAAACAAAACAGTACAGCTAAATGTATAAACGGAGAGCTCACATCTTTAAATTCAAAATGCAACACAGTTGCAGAGTGCGCCTGCGCCGCGAAACATGCTCTCGCGCACTACAAATTACAATCAACACGGCGCACACGTTCGCACGTGGGGACGGCTCTTTCCCTATCAATTTACAACAACAAAATACTATACACCTTTATGTTTGTTTTATCCGAGTAATTTCTCTATTAGTACATCTGCGGGACCGTTGTTTATCTCTTTAATGGCACTTGGCTTGGCTATCGGGTTTAGACGCGCTGAAATTGAGTGCTGAAAGTCCTTCGGTTCTGTTTAGATCTAGCGAAGTTTCTTTAGCTTTTCTATTATATATACATACATGTTCGATTTGTAGCAGAATATGAAAGGAGTAATATGTACTTGTGCCTATGTAAATCGCGAAAGATTTAGTCTGACAAGGTGTTAGTGCGTTTATTAGCCACCCAGGTTTCTGTATTTGACAAGAAGGTATGAGTCAAAGTGAAAGTACTAAAGAAATGGTGCCAAAAGTAAACAATTAATTCAAAACTGTCTACTAATATTAAAGTCCTCATATTATGATTCAGAGCAGTTCCCATTAAGATTGTTTGCACAGTCCGTGTCGAAACATCAGTCAGGCACTACCAGTAATAGTTTTCACTGATTTACAATCAGCGAGCCGATCCGCTGCGCCCACGCAACGCTATAATAGCTAGCGGCTACACGCATTATTTATGGTAAGAAGCTTTCCGAAGGATTATGCTGATCGAGTGTCAACAATGGATGTGGGCTATGTTAGTTTTAATGCGATCCGATTGGTTGATCCGTAATGAGTGACGTAATGATCTGGGTGGCGGATGATTTATTTAGATTATCGTGTATCTCTTTAACAAAATATGAAGAATCATCTTGAAATTCTTTATTTATTTTGTAGAGGTCAACGTAGTCTTCGATTATCATAAATCTAGAACGTGTAGGTATAAGTATTGGTTTGGTTGATACAGATTCAGAAAACTGTCCTATTGTAATAATAACTCTAAAATGAACTGCATCAAACGGGAGCAACAAGTAAATAATATTAAAGAAACATTGCACAATAAAGAAAATTCCTGTTAATTTGAACGTGAGTAAGAATGTGGTGCCGACTCATCCACACATTGTATTCTATAAAACGATTAAAATATTTCTTTAACATTTACAGCAAAGAATACAAACTCTCAATCCATATTTAGTTTCTCTACTTCTTTACTTAATCTCATTAGCAGTAGCGACGCCATAAATTTCTCCGTGCATAAGTGACAATGTAGATTCTTCGGTTACCGCTTTCGTAAAATTCTCAGCCTTATTGCGTGGTCCGTAAGGGTCAACAATGGTGGACTTGCAAACATATGGTAAAGCCTTTGATTACTTTAGAATTACGAGTGGTGTACTGTGGTTGATTATAATTGCGCGGACAGTCGGAGTCGCGTGACCAATGCCGCAGTAATGACGCCTACCACAGTGCGCAGGAGTCGGTACACACCTGATGCAATGTATGCGACTGCGCATATCCTTGTGCAGTCATAGTAAATCGAGGGAATATTTAGGAATGTAACTTGGATAATTATTTTGGTTGATTCTTTTGTATTTCTAATGAACAGGTAATATACTAAAGTATACTTGTAGTTCTCAGCAATAGCAAAAATATTATCATTGAGTTATGAGATACGTACAATGCTTTATGAGCATACTGATGACCAGTGAAATCTAAGTCAGATCCTTTGTACAGCAGCAACCACCAGCGCGCATATCTAAGCATTAATATCTTTATTTAGCTGATGTTTTTATATTTGCTTAGTATTTATATTTATAAACAAGACGTGTCCTTGCATGAAAACATTCAAAAAATAAATTCTTTGTTAAACATTTTTCGTCGTGAATTTCATTACATTAATCTTCCAATACCAGATTTAAATAACGTACAAATATTTAAATGTATCGCGTTTCTCATGTAACGAAGATAAATGCTATTATTATGTCAAAACAGCAGCAGTTAAAGAAAACTGGACCTCATTTGCGATCAACAATAATTTATTGTGTTTTTATAGGTATTGTGACTGATTTTGCTATGTATTTTGTTGATAAATATTTGCGAATAGTGGTAATAAATTGATTCTTATCACAACTTTGGTCGAATTTAAATCTCTTATTAAGATATTTTAGATGCTCCATAATGTCTTATGAACAAATAAATTATTATTAAGAACCGTGAGAACTATAGATAATGGACGGAAGGCTATTTTCTCATAGTTTCGAAAATAAGTTATCTACTATATTAAAAGCATACTAAAATAATTTAAATATTGTTGTTGCTGGATATTTTGATTGGTGGAGGTGTAAAGGATTTAATACCATGATCTCGGGTTCAATATGGAGTCGAGCAAAATTTGTGTCGTTTTTTTTAACATAGCTCGGGATTGTGATCACCAATCCGCATTTGGCAAGTGTGTTAAATAAGCTGGTGACAAAAACATGTTACATTAAAACGGACGCAAAAATATATATGCGTATCCGGACAAATATATTCAGTACGGTAATGAAATGGACCATGTTGAGAATAATCGCAAGGTTTTAAGTTGTACCAAATCAAACTATTTAAATTTCAATCTTGTAGCCATCCAATTCAAAATTGCTAAGCAAGGACACTTACATCATTAGACTATACAGGATACATAAAAACATTTTATTTTTCTAAACGAAATCGATCGCGCCCATCAAAGCTGCGCTGCGATCGCCTCACTTTCGCACTTAATCGAGAAATATGGCGCGTGCTCTTATGCTTATTTACGGCCAGCCTTCCAGCGGGGATTAAGAGGCACAATTTATTTTACTCTCATTAGTGCGTCTAAATTGATTAGCGTAAGCCTTGTCCACGGACGAGCGTGCTTACAAATCGACTTATCCTTAAAGATGGGGAATGGAAGACCGATGGCTCAGATGTTGTTATGTTTGGGAAGAGGATAACAGCAGACATACGAACAAAAATAAAGCCTTTTATTTGCGGAGGCGCATGCGTTGAGTTCTTTAAACGCAGGCAGCGAAATCTGCGGATGTGTGTGGTTTTCGGGACTAAATTATGTTCGTACCAAACTCACTAAACTCCACTAAAGTCGGGCGAGTGACCAGTCCATCGATAGGTACCCTGGCCTGATGCAATAGGTCAGATTTTCGCCCAAGGAAGAATACCCGAGAAACAAGGTGATCTATAAACATGTTGTAACGTAAAGCAGTTAGTATGAGAATAAGTGGAGTGTCTCCATGGGCATCCGGCTCGAAGGACCAACAGTTTCAGTTGAATGAAGTTATTCCACGTGGCGGTTGCTACTTATCAGGTCTCTCGTATCCTTTTAAAATATTTGCATCTTTTAGCTCTCACCGAAAAACTTTGTGCTATCTTTTACTATGGAACGTTTAATAAAATCGCTGCAAGACTGAAGACGCTGCACAATAATTGCTTTTAATTGTTGGGTTTTCAAATTAGACAACGAATAATATCTTGTTTACAGAGATATAAAGAGTAATCTTTAAATATCTTAACATTATAAGGCATATACAGGGTGGAATTTTGTAATACCACCTGAAGGGGAAGTACTCTTAATACTGTAGATAGAAAATTTTACTCAAAGAAAACATTCCTTTGTTTTTGAAAAGAAAGATAACTGCATTCAAAGATTTTAAAAAATTCGCTTGCCGCTCCCGGTAATCGAACCGACTAAAATCTGTAAAAGTTGAACCTTGTACTTTTATTGCATCGATCGTTAGGGACAATTATAAGGATAAAATCTCTCCAACAAAGTTCATAAATTAAATGAAAGGAAAACAATAAAAAAAGTGCTTTAACTTGACCATCAATAATTTAGGATTTCATTGTTTTCCTTTCATTTAATTTATTGAAGTTTGTTAGAGAGATTTCATCCTTATTATTGACCCTAACGATCGATGCAATAAAAGTACAGGGTGCAACTTTTACAGATTTTAGTCGGTTCGATTACCGGGTGCAGCAAGCGAATTTTTAAAAATCTTTGAATGCAGTTTTCTTTCTTTTAAAAAATAAAGGAATGTTTTCTTTAAGTAAAATTTTCTATCTACAGTATTAAGAGTACTTCCCTTTCAGGTGGCATTACAAAATTCCACCCTGTATATACATAGAGTGGTATGTGAAGTGCACTATATCCATTATAGCAATTTGTAGCGACTTCGACTTGTTTTCAGTAATGAGGGCTTTCCCCCTGAAATGGGACATTAATAGGTTGTTACTACATGAGCCGGGAAATGGTAACCGCTCCACTTACATCATTGTAGCACTCGTTAACCGTAATGTCGTAACTGAGTTTTTTGGAAAACTTTACACCCGACGTAAATGCATTCAAACATTAAAATTTACAGTCCGAAATAGCCGTTGCTGGGCTAGACCGGGCTTGGGACACGCGAAGTTTCGGTTCGCGTGTTCCGACGTTGCTTCATTAAATTAATTACCCCGTGTTAGTTCTAGATTACGACACCCCACAACAATACTGCTATATCCACAAGATAAGAGAGTCGCGATTTATTGCGTGCATTTCTTTTGTCAGCTTTGAAATTGTACTCGCATAAGTTAACCGAGATTAAAGTAATCGAACTTATAAATTTTGTCGCCTCACCTTTATAAGGGCAACGGCGGTGTCGACGCAGACTTTGTTCAAATTAATGGGCGGCATTATCAGATCGACGCTCGTACATGGCGTTTATGCGGAGATAATTTTGTGTACGGGATTTTTTTAATTCTTTCGCCCGTGTACCGTGGGTTGTCCGACCAGGCGTAGGCGAGGAATAGAATGTAAGCGTCGGGTCGCTCTCGATTTACTAAACAGGATAATAATAGTTACGTTCTCTTATTTGGAATTTACATTTGTTTTTGAAATTGAGACTTATTATCTGATTTGAAAATGCGTAAAACATTTAGGATTCATCTTTTTTGGATGAATAGAGTAATCATACACACGGAAAAATTGACAATGGAATCTGGTACGTCAGTTTTATTTTTGTCTATTTTTTGTAAGTTGGTATCTCAGATGGATTTTGATTTCATTTGAACATGTTCGATTTGTCTACATAATAAGTGTTGTTTTATCAAGAGTCTTGATTGGTTTTACGACTAAAACCAATAGAACCCTAATAATTATAAAAACAATAAAATTGCCGCTGCAAATTTATCAACTTATAAATAAAATGAGCATAGTTCACAACTCCTTAACGGCTTAATCTTAACCTGACCAGATTCGTCCAAGTATTTATTAACACAAATCTAACCAACAAACCTACATAATTCAAAGGCGTCATAAAACAATGAAGCATCGTAAAATGCCTTAAAGCCAAATTACCACGGACGGCAGGAAAGGCCTAATCTCACGGAATTCCACGTCAGAAACGAAACCCTGGACACTAATTAAACGACTAAACAACCTCCAATAGCAATAGCCATGAAATTCCTTATACGAGCGGTAAACCAATTTTGAGGCACTTAACTGAGGCGCGCGCGCAACTGTAATTTAATTGACAAATAAAGACTGTAACATGTTAACTCTATGCGTAGTTGCTTTGACGTAAGTAGAACATGGTTTAGATTTGTGATAATTCAATTGAACCTGTGGTTTATTGCGCCAACAATGTACATGTAACTACCATTTAAGTCACTCGTTCTCATAATTTAAAGGGACTGGTTTTTCATTGACATGCATAAAAGGGTGATAGAAGTGTTTCGTTAGAAATTTATCTGGCTCGAAGGACCAGCGATCTGTATCGAGCAAAACATGAAAATATGAGACAGTTATTTATTTAACACACGTTTATCAGATACCTTAAGGACTATTATGACCATTTTTGACATGTCTAGTTTCATGAGACTTTGGTAAATGTGAAATAATCAAAATAGTTGTTATTGGATACCGCAAGGTACTACTCTCTGTCTAAGGTACTTTGGGATAATTATATAGGGCTAAAATTGTTTGTTTTCGTCAGATTTACCTTATTGACTTTATGGCATTAGACCTAAATACATTATTATATGCCCTAACCTTTTTAATGCTGTCAATATTTTGTTTGTAACTGTTTTTTTTAATTCACAATAGCCACTTATGAAAATATAATCAGAACACACGAAAGAATGACGCTTTAGCATTAATTAAAGTCGAAAATGATATCATTCGAAAGAGAGACAAGGAAAAGCAGACACTCAAAGCTGTTAAAAAGAAATTACAAATTGTCACCCCATAAAATCACGGTGTCGGGCACCAGAAATGAATAATTAGCGGGGTCGTCCAAACCAACGGCTTTGTCTTAATTATTGCA
The DNA here is from genome assembly GCA_949319885.1 of Mecyna flavalis. Taxonomy (NCBI): domain Eukaryota; kingdom Metazoa; phylum Arthropoda; class Insecta; order Lepidoptera; family Crambidae; genus Mecyna; species Mecyna flavalis. The sequence goes on from OX439439.1 coordinate 7,139,659, forward strand.
CCATTACAACCCCGACCCTCGACCCTGATACCGGTTTTTAAGAGGGAAAAAACTTGTAAGACGAGAATAATTAATTAATACAGAATATTAGACGGTCAATTTGAGTTTGGACAAGTTTTTTTTTTGCTGGGAACGCTTGGTGTGAAACCGTAGAAGTATTTTTTTAAGAAAAAATAAAACAAATAAAAATACATGTGACGTGAAAGAAAGATGTACATGACGAAAAGTACTGTAGTAACCGCGTATAGAAAAATGCATTAAAAGATCATTTGTAAACATGCTACTTTTAAGAGATGTTTATTTATATAAGAAATATTCGTAATCTTTCGTAAAATATACACGTGAAATTGTACGAACAGCAAAACCACATCTAATTAAAATGGTTTTGTCTCAGAAATCTTTATACTGAAGATACACTCTTGTTCATTAGAGACACCAAAATCTTGAGTGACTGGATTTTTCTTTTATTTGCCAAAACAAAAGGGAAGTGGGGGGAAAACGTAAATGCCTCGCCGCGGTTTCATTTGAATTAATTAACGAATTTAATGATGGCGAACTTTTTCATCGCCCGCCCGCTGTAACAATGTTTATGGTAAATAAAACTTGTCAAGGAAATACCTTTTTTTCTCTCCATCTGTTGTTTTTTTTTCTTTTTTAATTCGTTCAGTTTGTTAGGGCCCGGTTTGAGCGGGATTTATTCGTGTAATTAGTGAAGTTTGTTCCGTATCGGATTATTTAATTTTCCTTTTTTGCGATACAAATTGCGGGGATTGAATTAGTCGGTTTTGTTGTGGTTCGCGGGACGTTGCTGATTTTGTTTTATTTTGTTTGACACGTACAGTTCTGGTTCACGGCTTTGTTTTGTTTTTTATACCTATTATAACTTTTTTGTAAAGGGAACTTAAAGTTATTAAACCTTAGTCTTCAAACTTCTGAATTGTGGACAGGCTTTTTGGTATAATCTGTGATTATGCAGTATCCAACAAGAGTTCAAATCTTATCCAGGCTAAACTTCATACATTAGGATAGATTAGGAGTTGAGATTATCTTAAAAATATGTTTTGTTGCAAAGTCAATATGTACAACATCGGTTTGAGCGACGCCAAAAATCCCAACATATCGTAATATAACAAAAACATACCTGCTTAACCCACACACGACCAAAACCAACCAAAAAGTGAAAAGACAGAAATAATATTTTTCTTCATTAATAGATTACCGGCGAGCCTCACAAAAGGCAAAGCCTTCAAAGGGGCTAAAAGCATCGCGGCACACAAAAAAGTCTCAATTAAAAAGCTGACGGAAGCTTTTAGAAGGTAATCCTTCAAATTGTTTCCAACGCCCCCTCATTAGCACCGGGAGTGTTAAAATATAAACTTTTTAATCTTTATTACTCAAATGCTAAACGGGTTAAATTGTTATAGGACAAGCGGTCTCATTTTTTGGGGATCAGTTGAGGATAATTTTAAGATACTTAATGTATAAAATTTTATGAGAATGGATTAAAAAATATTTGAATTATTTGATTCAAACTTTTTTAAAGAGCAAGAGTTGTCGGTTAGAACATAATATTAAGGAAATGGAAAAACATCATTATTAGGTATATTATAAGTATGTATATTATTTATTATTATTAATTTCAAGGAGCTATGTCCCACGATATTTATCCTTCTCCGTGAGACAGTGGCTAAACCGGTTAAGAATTCCTGGAGGTCATGGGTTCGATACCTACCTAGTGACTTTTTTAACTCTGATTGTTCAAGTATTTATTAAAAAAAATCGGTTGGTATTTTGAGATTTAGAGTTTTTCGCATCGCCTTGAGAATTGGTTGTTGTAGGATTTTCTTAGAGTCCGACTGGCTAGCTACATCGAAACCCTGCGACCTTAGGGTTTAATGACCTACGACTTAACCACTGTTTCATGGATGCGGTCATAACTTCAAAGAAGACGTTTTAATAATTTTACTATATCATAGTACAGAACCCGTCCTTTCCGATTCCAGTTCGCGCTTACCGGCTTTTTTTGTCCTTCAACCCTTCGCCTTAGTTTATTAATGTTGCAGCAGTGGTGACTTTCTTTGATATTTTAAGTCTATGTTTAATTTAGTAAACCGCCGCTGTCATAATTGCGAGGGGGTTGTAACTTGATTTACCTTTTGTTTTTTTACGTTTCTGCAAGTAATCTATCTGACTTCATTAATTTATCTTTTTTATGGTTGACTACAAAGATTTGTTTATAAGGATTGATGATGGTCAGTCTTTAATTGAGTTGGATTTTTTGAAGGCACGTTTATAATTGAAACTTGTGGTTGACCTTTTTTTAATACTGTTTGATTTTGGGGGCGAACGTTTTTATACGCATTAAATTTCACATCTTTGCTTTTTTTGACTTTAAGACATATAGTCATTATGTAGCCTAATCGCTAATTGAATTTTCTCAGTTAGGTTAAAAAATTCATTTAATTTAATCTGACTAAAATAATTAAGGAATCTGTCTTAAGAATTCATCTATTTGGTTATCGCATAAACCGAATTCGAATCATTCATATTACGGTCAGCGATTTTTAACTTAGTGAGTTATTTAAATACTAAACCAAATATTTATACTTGCGTAGAAATCAAATTTTACCCCTAATGATAACGATATGCTAATTCGAGGTAACAAATAAATCATTGCAAAAATCATTCTTCCTTAAAACAAAACAAAATCAACACCGAATCGTAAACACGGTACTCAAACGAAAAGGATCCTTCAGTCGTAACAAAATCACGAGCCCACCTTCCGAGCATAATTCTAATCTCGAGTAAGACATTACAAGAATACCAATGCATGCGCGGAAAATCGATCGCGCGATGCCGTCTTAAATTCCTACCCTTTCCGAGGGGGCTCCCCCAAAAAAACGAAAGAATAGAAGAGGGAAAAAATCTAAATCGTCTCATATCTCCCCGCCCTCCCCTCGCACCTCCGTCAAGCACCCTCCTTATTTCGTATGCGAGCTCCTACGGCAATCATTATAAGGATATCGATTAGGTCGACTCTAACCTGCCCATATCTTAGGCGAACACTCGTGTGTACATAGGATTGCGTTTTGGCGACTCCTTGACAATTTTTTTTGAGTTACGACTTACGACCGGTGATTTGAATACGTTGTGGGTTTTTGAGGAATAGCGCGTGTTAACATTGCTTTTTTAATGGTATATCAGATCAGACAGGCACGCAGCTCACCTGATAGTAAGTGGCTAATACAATCTTTTCTAATTATTGATACTTAATCTAAAAGCGTCGATCAAAGTGCTGCTACTTTGTGGGCTATTCTAATGTTTGAGCGTTTAATTTCAAATAAGTATTGCCGAAAAAAAGCAAATGTTTTACAAAGGAGGTGATTCAGAAATAAAAAATCTTGCCATCAAGATTGTACCCTACTACGTGTTTATCGGGGAAGTAAGGGGTCAAGGTTACGGTGACCAATTTTTATCGAAAGAAAAAGAAACACAGATTTGTCATAACATACTCGTATGGACATAAAACTTGTAACATCGTGTCTAATATATTCACAATTAATTTGTTGTGTAAGATTAAATACAGTTTGCCTTACTGTCAGCGTTAGCATTCTGTGATATATCTTATGTTGGTAGTCGAATCCAACTGGATGTTGGGATAAAACTTAACAGTAAATGGCATATACGTCAAAATTACCTATGGACTTATGATCAATTTTCTAGAATCCTTTGACGACTCCTGGAAATTGCCTAGAAGAATGACCTCATAGCTCTTAATGTATCTTTGTGTGATGCAATAGTTCTCTAAGCTTTTATTGTAAACCCTATCAAGCATTCATCGATGTTTACGTATTCCAAACAACGCAACATCCCTAGCACAAAACGACAATCTCTACGAGATCAAACAGACAAAACACGATCGATCAAACCCAACAAACTCAAGCACTAGAAACCTAACCTCGCAGAAATTCGTCTGAAGACGCAACAAGACTTATTGTTAACAGCGAAGGCCGGGCCACGCATAAGCAGATGCAAATTGTTCCCGTTAAACTATTTCGGAAGGTAAACATAGAGGGTCGGGAGGGACCCACGTGTTCTAGAGATCCGAGCAACGAGATTAAAAATGCTGGATGGCGGACCGCCGTGATGCGGGTCGCGTATGAGCCAAGAAATATTGGAGTTTACGAAGAAAGCCGCTTTGGGGATATGTAAATAGGAAACTACAAAAGTAATGTTTGAGTTGGGACCGCGTGAGTGAGTGGCCGCTGGATTATTGCGGATACGAAACTGTAAAAGCGGATCCAATTTAAAGACTGATCGCACCAATCAGGCCTTTACGTTGTGGGTATTTTGTTTTGTTCTTTTTTTTGTTTCAAATACGGTTCAACTTAGAATTGACATCGATATGCCTGACTATGTATCGATATGCCTGATGTAGCTGGTTATAAAGCTTTGAAACCTCTGTTGGTTAATTTTATTGAATTGTACATGTAGTGGAACTACAACGGCGACTTTAATGGTGCAAAAGCAATACAGGCTAGCTGTTGGGCGTGCATTAAAGACTGGAAGATCCCCGGTTCGATTCTCGTTCCGGTCTTTTGTATCTTTGGACACGAACTTTTTTAAAATGGTCCTGCGAGACTTCTCGTAGCCTTAGTTTAGTATCATAGGCAGAATAGCGTTTTTCATTTTAAATATATTAATTATTAAGAAGAGAAAATATTGATTAAATCTCTTGTTTACCTATTAATACTGCTTATAGTTTTTACCTATTAATACTGCTTTAAATTTACTGGCGCAAGTTTTGTTGCTTTTGCTTATTTTATTCTATCATTGTCATTTATCTATACGAGCAAGTCTCTAGCATACATTATTAAAACATATTCTTTTATCTCCCTTTATCACTCAAGCAACACCCAACACTAAACAAGTGGTGTGGATGGGCCCGATGTTATAATTAGAGGCAACGTCGGCACGCCACCCACAAATAATTCATTACAACCTATACGGCCCTGCTCCTACAATCACTTAGACTGTCATACACGACGTTTAAACCGAGAGTAATTACCCGTGTACCCTGAAACCGACTGCATCGCTGAAAGGTTAGAAATAATTGGATAATGGCCGAGTGTTATGCACTGTAATGACGCGGCGCCATGTCACGTTTGTGGGCAATAGCGATTCTGAAGTTGGGTGAATTAGGTGACAGTTTTTATGGAATCGATTGGTTTGAACTTTGAACTATTGATGAATGCGCTGGTTTATTTATATGCACAAGGGTTTTTTACATACAGCAAATTGAACATGCATCGCTTACGTGGAATAAGTAAAGCCCTGGATGTGTTTTAGTAGTACATATGTATAATGTAGAAATGAGTTCACTAGAAAATTACTAATGTACTGGCTTCTACTTTGATCTGATCTTCGGACTTTAATTTAAGCTTACCTGTTGTATGATTATGTGTCCCTTAATGGTATAGGCTGTAGTGACCTTGGACTCGGCATGTCTGTCTATCTATTCTCTATTATGTCTTATCTATTCTTCTAGGAGAAGAAGTATATAATAAGCATTAGCCTATGAGCCTATAGTGATCGATGGTATGTAGTTAATCATAATTAAATGAGTGACACTTGCTGCCGCTGATTTGAATTTGATGGCGAAACGGAACCTATTTTAATTTGAATGTAACAACAAATTATAAGGAAAATTTTTCAGTTCGCAAAAATCCACCGTTCTTAAAAATAAGCAAACGCGTTTTAAAGCCGCAGTATTTTCACCGGTCTAAGCGAAATTCAACGCACAAAGCCCAAAGCCAAGACAAACTTGCTCCCCCAGGGAGACCGAGTCAAGAGTGATTACGAATTTTAATTATTTTTTTAAGCCACCGCCAAAAGGTGATGTTTCCCCGCCACCGGCTTATGCAAACAATCGAGTCGCACTCTGAATTAATCCCTGGGTTTTTTTCCTTCGCGACAAGGAATTAACAAGCAAAGAAGTCATTAAGTCGGAAGATATTCGAGGATCCTTTAATTGCGGCTTCCTGACGTCCGGCTCCTAATTGGTTCGTGTCGAATAATAACTTGGACAAATTTAATTTGCAAGCGTTTGTAGGCGAAGCGTCGGCTTAGATAATTGCGTTTATAGGCCCACTAATGATATTGGTTTTGGTAAGATTTCAATTAATTTTGGATTGAGGAAAATATTTTTTTGGGTTGATTTGATTTCTGCCTTAGTGATGTGACGTTTAAAGTGGAGACAGTATACGAAGCCTCTCGCAACCTCTCAGAAAGTCAATCTCACTTACCTTAGTCTTTAGCTTGAACTAACATCAGCTTAAGCTATGTAAGAAAACATGTAACTCTTATTTTCATTGCGTAGAGAAACTAATGTTAAATCGTGTATCTTGCATTTTTTATTTACTTTGATGACTTCCGAAAGCGGCAAGTACAGTCGTGAAGATGTTGTCATATTATTTTTTTAGCTAAATTTTAAATGCGTACTTAGGCGTATTTGCTAATGCAAATATCTGTTTCCGCACCGCCAACTTTCATTCCTAGCCAAGATCTGATGTTAAATCGTAAGCCTGAATAAAAATTACAAATCTTTATACATATTTTTCAGTCTGCCTCGGGATGGAACCCCCAGGTGCAGTCGTTGCATCAAAACGCGACAAACGCCGGTAGCAAAGCAGTTTGTGTGTGTCATATGTAAAAATAAGTGAAATGACTACATTACGACCCGATCCAAACAGTGGCACAAAAGGCTTGTAGGAATGTTTACGACCGTTTAAAAGGCATACACGGCAATTCGGAAAGTTTGACTGGGTTATAGGTTGCCAGCAAAATATGAAAGCTTAGTTCATCCCTTGCATGTTCGGGGGTAGTTTTCTACCCTCTTAACAACATATTTCGGCATATTTCGATTACCATAAAACGCTCAGTGTGATGTACACTCAGTATGCATTATACACAGGTTGCGGTGAACGTAATTATTTAGTTCATGACGGTATTTAGGAATTTTGTAGCGAGAAATTACCAACTTGCAGCCACTTACGGCCAGAAAATTAGGTAGTACATAAATTCGATTACGGAAATTATTGTTACAGATAATTTGAGGAAGGAACTTTGTTATATTAGCATAAGCCATGGAAAACAGCGCTGTGAAGTTTGAGTTTTCAAGGTGCATTTATTTTTTTAAATAAGGCACATAACATCAGTTTAAAGGTATTGACTCGATGGTGCCTATAATGCAGTGTGAGTCTAAAGTGTGTATAGACACATATTTAATGACTGGTATTTTCTAACCATATCATTTTCAATTGTGTGTTTATTCAAGAATCAGTATCGTATCAGATGAGATTTTTTATAATAGCTGGCTATACAATTATGTTTCTTACACTGTAAAAGTAAAGAAGTAGACTTTTATTTTTTCCTAGCTCACAAATCATCAAAATACATTGCAAAAATTGCCAAATCGTCGTTAATGTATTTGCTTGCTTACCTTACTTAATACATAATATACCTTCAACCTGTCGTGAAACGTACACAAAGTATCGAACAATGTCAGAGCATTACGCGGCGGACTCAATGGCATGTAAAATAGCTCATCACAATACGTAGACGTTTCCTTCCCTCATTCAAGAGTATTCAGGCTTATCACTGCCTTAAATTAATAAGCATTCAAGTCGAGCCAAGTAAAAATGAATAAAGCTCGTAACACTGAACAATAGCGTAATAAGGATGGTGCATTCTGTCCCTGGCTCGCTTGCAAAACAACAATAATTCTTTCCGTGAAAAGATTTTCAGAGTTATTCCACTTGAAATTATTATTATTTTTTTCTTGTCGTCGTCTTGCCATTGTCTCGGTTGGAAGGTAAGTAATGAAGGAAATTGGGGGATCTCCGCTCTCGGCCGTAGGGACGCAGATTTGCGTCGACCGGTGTTGCTAGCTTCGCCAGCTCGTGATGTATCTCTTCGATTTCAGATTTAACATTGAAATAGAAGATTAAATTTTATACGACAACAACGAGTACCCGTAGTACATAGTATTATACTACGCATTCTGTTAAAAAGTTTCAAAATTCTGTAACAAATCGTTTGAATGTTATACATATGTAGTTGAAGTGGGTATGAAATGTTCAAATGCTATTAGGATAATACCTTTTGGAATTGAGCGAAAAATTACGTCAACTGCGTGATGACTTACACATACACAGATATTATTTTGCGTTGCACGCTACGGACAAGTAAGCGCAGTTGATTGACGTCATTTTTCGCTCCATTCCAAAAGGTATTATCCTAATAGCATCTGAACCGGATAGCTTCGTGACAAGTTAGACAAATAAAAACTTTCATTGTGCGTATTTATATTACTGCATAAGTCAAGAAGGGAACCCAATGCAAATTCTGGGTCAAGAAAGAGCAGGAGAGATAAAAATTTGATCGCATAAATTCTTAGTTAGATATCTACTACTGCTACTTCGCCAAAATCAGGGTCGTCAATTTGAAAATTTAGCAGCTTGAGCAAGCAACACTGCCGTGGACCCACACTAATGCCCAGTAATGAAACAGCTCCGATGTTCCCTCTCAGCGGCCAGATTTATTAGATTCAGCCAAACGGAATTAGGCACTTGAATGTTACTACGCAGAAAATTTTCATTCCAGTCGACATTTGCGTTCCGGATTAGTGGAGTGCTGTTCGATTAGGTTATTTGAATCGACTGTAATATCTGGAGAAGAAGATTTTATGGCGTCGCTGATTGTTCATAACTGAATTAGATCTTCTTGCAGACATTTGAGGCTCAATGAAGCTTTTCCGACACATCGTCTTTTGATTGAGCAGTAGTGAGAATAGTTCCTCTTTACCTAGAGGAATTATTCTCATACACACATTTTTAAATATAAAAAAAAGTTTTTTTTTATTTTACACAATGTTAATTTATAAGTAGAACAGTACAAAAGAGAGATTAGGGTTTAGAAAACCCACTTGCCAAATATACTACTAGAAGCTTTCTTTAAAAACGGGAAAAACGGAAACCTTTAGTTTACTTGCAGCTCTCGTGTTCTCAAACCCCATAACCAATCCCAGCCTAATTAATTTCTCAAACCACAATTGATTTGTTTGCAACTCTATACAATTACAGATCTTACAGAAACGTTAAGACGACCCCTTTCGTAGTTGCTAGCTTATCTTATTCCCCGCAGAGGTCGCCGATGCGAACATCAAGAGCCGTCTGGAAGACGTCTCTAAGACGGCAGTAATATAGCCAGTCTTAGAATTTTTAGACTTCCTTACGGTGAAGAGGAGCTCAAGACGTCATTAGGCGTCTGAGATTAAAATAATATTCAAGTAAATTTTTTGTTGTTGTTGAATTTATATAGAGAGCAAGACGACGCTCTGAACTGAACTTGGATGTTTTATTTAAATTGATGCTGTCACTGAACTTTTTTGGGAGAGTAAAATTTGTTTTGCAGATTCTTAAGAATTAATCGTGTTTTTTTTTTAATATGAGTCACAAGCAAACTTTATAATAATAGTATCTTCTCCCAAATAACATATGACGGTATGTTATGTGTTGTTGAAGTAAAAGTTATACAGTTTTACTGTCAAAGTCTTTTCTAAATAATTAATAAATTATTATTATTATTTAGCAAAGACTTAGACAGTAAAACTGTAAATGTATACATATTATAGGATCAACATTATCAAATATTTTTTGGAAATGCGTACCGCAAAATATTGTTTAAGTATAATCTAATAAAATAGATAAAAACATCGCATTGATATGACCCCAAATTAAGTGGCTTGAACACTTGTTTGAATGCATTAGAAGTACACTGTACAAATACAAAAAGAGACAAGCTCATGCGTACCAATTATGGGTATTGTGTATTGAACCTACGACCTGTTCCGTAGTAAACGACCACAATACACAATAAGCATTAATTAGTAGCCAAATAATTTCGATTCCAGTTATAACAAGCACAACAATAACTCTTAGGAACCAAGTAAAGAAATCGCACTAATTAATTTCCCCGCAACAAACACTGCCTCAATTGGAATAACAGATCCCTTCAGAGATCGCGTTCCTCAAACAAAAGAATAAATAAAATGGCTGATCGAGCATCCCGCTCAATGACTCATTTGTATTAACGACCGAACTCATCAATACTTATTTCACTTCGTATTTCCCGCTAAGATACTTCGCTAATTGAAATTGAAATCTGATTTTCTTCCCCTTTCCAACCACTGAGCTGAGGCCCGGTGATTAAAAGTATTCGAAAAAAATACAAATAATGAAATTACAATATCGCTAACGATGGGGCGGTCTCCCGAAATCCTTTTATATTTTTGAGGAATAAATTAAATAATAGAAAGGGAACGCTAAGCCGCAAACAGCGACTAACGATTTCTTGTTGTTATGCCGGCTTTTCGTAACGATACCATGTTTTATCGTGTTTTTACGAACTAGAACATTACTTGGGTAACTTTGGGAATGATTATTAGCCTAATTTCATGTTTGTACTGTAAATTATAATATAATTATTGACCTATGCATGACGTATTGTGAGACAAGGATCTTCATCATAATAAGGGAAGTTGACTAAGCTTGATTTTGTGTGTAATTTTATTCTCACCTATTCTGTCATTAAAATCATACATACTTATTCCTTAAATAATCAATTTGCCTTCCAATTTGGACGGACAAGTTAATTTAAAAGTATGAAATTTATGGGAAAAGACGACCACACCCGATAATCTACACAATTTATAGGAAGTTATATTATAAAAACAAATTCATATACGCAACATTTTATAAATCTATCGACCATAAGTTCTTTTGCGTATCTATATATACTTAAGTTACCAATTACTAGTGATGTCAAGTTATTAAGTCTTTTAAACGTAAGAAAATATTGAATAAAACTAATTTTAAACATCGCAAGGAAGATTTGGCACGATTCCCTCAATCCTGTACAAGTCCCATTGCCATACATCTAAAGCCCCATGGAAGCATCCGAGTGTTTTCACCATACAAGCCTCGGGAAGTTGAATGAAAAATTGCCCTATTTTGAGGATAAATGACGAGAATTAAGAAAGCAATTACTCATCGAAACGCACAGGGGCGGAATGTTAATAAGGCAGGACTATCGCGGGCTATTTTTCATTTGGTCTCATCAAATATAACGTAATTGAGATGTAAATGAACAAACACCGGTAAGCTTGTTATGTGGAGAGGTGAAAATTGGTGAAAATTATGAGAAAATGCGGAAGAAAATTTCAACCAAAGGCCGAATATTGTATGTTTGTAAAGATACTAATACAAGGAGTTTGTGCGAGACACCAGAAGTCATTTAAAGGATACAAAATGGTATAGTCTGAAAATCAAAGTAACTTACGTAAAGAGTTTGCGATAGTATAATAAATACAATACATACATTTTCTAAATAGCTAAATGCTGTTTTGTTGTATTTGAATTTTCTCAACCAGAATCAATATTATAGTTTTATTATAATTTTTTTTTTTTAATTTAGATCGAAGAGCTTATCATTTACAGCCTACGAAGAAAACTTCCTAAAACTCCTAGAAGGTCTTGACGAAGAGGAGTATCGGAACTTAAAATGGGATTGATTATAAAGCATTCCTTAAAATAAACATAATGCTATACGGGTATAAATACCCGTTACATTACTTTACACATAAATAAAAACGTCCACAATTCATAGATACCACGAAGTAAAATACCCCCAAGACAGTTTATTACAGAACATTTACGACCAAAAATACTACATAAAAAAATATGGCAACAATCACCTTATCATCCCGACGCCGACATAATTAGCAAAGGCACTAAACATCCCACGTAACTAAATAGTGCGGGGTAGAAAAACAAAGATGGCCGCTGAGGAAATTAATCGAGCGAGGTGCGAGCGGCCTCGGCGTAATTAACACGTGCGGCTTAATTAGAGGCTGGTATTGAGGCTAAGTGATATGTGTCATCCGACGCCGTTTATTGGGTTCAAGCTTAAGCCCGGGGTAGGGCTGTGAGATATGGAAGCTTGCAGTTTCTCTGCGGATTTTGTGGGGCAGCTCCTAAACACTAAGCCAACTGACAGCTTTTTACATAATTTTGATGTTACCACATGGCACGTTGAAAAGAAGGTTGAGGGAAGAAAATAGATACTGGAAACCTATGGAAATGGCCAGGAATAAATGTGTGGCTCGCTTTATATTAACTTACCTTTGTAGCAGCTTTGGCAATAAACAAAAAACTTGCTGCATACCATAAAAACCACACAGGCTTCTATTTATTGGAACATGAGTTAGTAAATTTTATCCAACAGGTATTATCCATCTATGATTCGCCCAAATAATAAATGATAAGCAACACTATGTTAAGTTTAATCTTAAAGCATTTAAGCCCTATCTAACCTCGAAGGCGAAAGAACCACAAACATAATTAAGGTAGAGCTGAAAAGTTGATGAAACAAACTCGTAATTCCTATAACGAGGTTAGGGAAGACGCAGCTAATCCACATTCCATCAGCTAATTAATCCTCCAAGTTTATTTCTCAAAAAGTTTCAACGGAAGTAATTTTACGCCAGAACATTAGTGGGGGAAACTTCACACTTAGCTCTCTCGGTAAACACTCATGACGTTTCCTAATTAACGGACGCAATTAGTGGTCGGGCTCGATGGACCAAGAGGGGGATGCCTCCCCCCTGATAAGTGGCCCCAAGCGGAAAAAGTTGGAAGGAAATTCGACGGCTTAAGACGTGCGGCCAGACGCGAACGTCTGGAACTGTTTACTGTGTGACCTTGGAGAGGAAACTGCATTAAACTTACTTCGACGCATCTTTTTTCTTTTCTCGGTAGTAACGGACTCTAATTTATTTATGTGTTAACTAGGATTTGACAGCGGTTCCGCCTGCTTCATATAAAGTAGGCTATGTTATTCTGATGTATGTAATACGTATATAAGTACATTAGGTATGTATATAACAGAAAAGTTTTAGCGTAACCCGTTTGGTGATTGCATGAGAAGATCCATCCTTACGAACCTTAGCATTTTTTAGGGTTCCGTAGCCAAATGGCAAAAAACGGAACCCTTATAGATTCGTCATGTCTGTCTGTCTGTCTGTCTGTCTGTCTGTCTGTCTGTCTGTCCGTCCGTATGTCACAGTCACTTTTTACCGAAACTATAAGAGCTATACTATTGAAAATTGGTAAGTAGATGTATTCTGTGAACCGCATTAAGATTTTCATACAAAAATAGAAAAAAAATTATAACTTTTGGGGGCTCCCCATACATAGAACTGAAACTCAAAAAATTTTTTTTCATCAAACCCTTACCTGTGGGGTATCTATAGATAGGTCTTTAAAAATGATAATAAGGTTCCTTATATCATTTTTTTCTAAACTGAATAGTTTGCACGAGAGACACCTCCAAAGAGGTAAAATGTTGGTCCCCCCCCCTCTAACTTCTAAAATAAGAAAACGATAAAACTAAAAAAAATATATGATGTACATTACCATGCAAACTTCCATTGAAAATTGGTTTGAACGAGATCAAGTAATTAGTTTTTTTTTAATACGTCATAAATCGTAAACAAACCGAAACTCAAAAATATTTTTTTCATCAAACCCTTACGTGTGGGGTATCTATGGATAGGTCTTTAAAAATGATAATAAGGTTTCTAATATCATTTTTTTCTAAACTGAATAGTTTGCGCGAGAGACACTTCCAAAGTGGTAAAATGTTGGTACCCCCCCTGTAACTTCTAAAATAAGAGCATGATAAAACTAAAAAAAATATATGATGTACATTACCATGCAAACTTCCATTGAAAATTGGTTTGAACGAGATCAAGTAATTAGTTTTTTTTAATACGTCATAAATCGTAAACCGCAATTTTCCTCTCCTTCAATCAACTCAAATATAAAAACATCGATCAAACTTACAAAGAACTACAAGAACTTTTATATTATGATGATACTTGCTGCTACGGAACCCTTCATGGGCGAGTCCGACTCGCACTTGTTTTTACGTCATTTTGGTTGGCAAACAGGCGCGCCGCGCAGCATGTATGCTGCTACCATACTGTTTGTCCTCTGACATTCGAGTCTTTCTTTATTATAATATCATTGCGATTTTGTAACATTGCACACACAAGGAAGTTCAAGTTCAAGTCTGTCAAAAATGATGTAGTTTTCCTGGATGCTTTTAATAGTACCTTAATGATTCTCAATGGTTTTTATGATTCGATGGTCTAGTGGTTAAAGTAACGGGCTAATTTGAAGTCCTGGGTTCAATTCCTAGGTCGGATTTTTGGCACCAAACTGCATTTGGCAAGCGTGAATTGAAGCTTGAATATTTCATTTTAATGATGTATGCGTTTGTACTCAGCGTGACATTAAATAGGATGATACTTTTTGACTAAAAACTATTAAGTTTTGTTCAATTTGTGATGGTTAATATTCATATAAAATACAATAATACTTTTAGATTAACTTCAATTAGCTGATATAGTAGAAGATCTAGAGAAACATCTGGGCATCTTTATTCAAGCAGATGATTACAGCGTCATAATCCTCATGTTAACGCCGCCGATAGAAGATAACCGATATCGTAACCATTTGTCCCGAGCGTCTTGACTTCACAGGATTTTGTTTTTGTTAAGAAATGCGATGTTGCGAATCCGCTCACCGTAGCAGTATGATTTTGTTTTGTTATGACAACGCGGGTTGGCAACGTCGAGTTCGGCGACCCCACTTGGAGTTTTAATGATAAAAAAATGCGTACAGAGGGGAGGCGAGTAAGTGCCATCGAAGGAGGGAAAAAACTACGGAGGAAAATATTTGGCGCGACAGGTCGCCGCGCGGGGAGGGGGACCCTGATAAAAATTAAATCTTAACGGCGGAAATTTAAAGATGACGCTCCAACGATCAAGAGAAGTGAACATCTGAGTCCCGGGGTGCTTTAATTGGCTGCCCAGGACGTGTAAGACGCATTTTGGAGTTGATTGATTGGTGTAATAAACGTTAGCTCCCATCCGTAGTTAGTATTCATCCATGTTTTATTATGTATTACGTATTCATAGAAAATTATAATAACCAACGTTCTTAGAAGATGTTAAAAAGGTCCTATTGCTATAACCGATTTATGGCTTCAATTAATGTAAGTAATTCTTAGTTGATGCGAGTATAATATTTTCTTAAGGCAAGGAAATTAAATTTTAATTGATTTACGTTATACGACCTACCAAGTTTTTTAATCATTGAAACTTAAGCACTTATGTTTCAGATGGGTCAGAATTAGTAAACCCATCTAATATTTGGAGATGTCGAAACAAAACCAATTCGCAAAGGATCTTCACCCAAATGTGATATTTAAATATTTAATGTCTTTGAGGGTAGTGAGTAAGACAGAGTGATCATGAGAGATTTAAATGAATTCTTTGCATACACCATTTTTTTTTTAAAACGAAAGCTTTTTGTGTGAATCGAAAATCTAAAGTATTAAACATTTATAGATCTAATAAGTAGTTAAACACATTATGTAACGGTTTTAAATGGTTTGGTTGTAGGGCAAAATAATGTAAGGGCTAGCACGGGTAGTTTAAATATCAAGCCGGTAACCGTTTACCGTACAAATTTAAATGACAGTAGATAGTATATTATATCTACAGGACAATTGAAGGCAACGTGCATAATAAAAAAATCACCATAACATCTTCAAGTCGCGTGCCAAACGTAACACACCAATTACATTCCATTCACAAAACCCAGACGCATAGAATTACTAAAAAATAACAGGACTCGAATTCGTCGGCTATTGAAATTCAAATTCGGATGCAAGGAGATTTGCATCGGGCATCGACTATTGATTTTCCGCGTCTTGAGGGCTGCAATCCTACTTGTTTAAACTTTTTATTTCACTCTCCACTCCCGTTTTTTGTTTCAACCGCTCGCCCCGGGCACCCTCCGTTGGTTCCCTCTTGCATAAAAAAGCTTCTAATCGATAATTTGTGTGGGGGTGCATTAAGCATATCGCCAGTACATGGTACCAATGTTTTTCTCGGCTCTTTGAGATTTTACCCTCAAGGCTATTTTTTGCCGGCCGTCTTTCGGATTAGTATAAGGAAAATGGTTTATTGTGATTAGAATTATTGTGTTTTGTAAATAAGATGCATCTGAGTTATTAATGTAATATATTTTAATACACTTGTCTTTAGGGCTAAGCTTAAGAGTCATTTCAAATATCCACTTGCTCAAGTTTTGCTGTTTTTTTTTTCAAGATTGTCCAGATTACCTTCCGAAATCAATTCGATTAATTAAAATAATTATTTGAAGAAAATAGAAAGTCGTAGAAAAGGTTGCTTAGTCAGCTGTACCTTCAAAATAACCACTAATATAATTTTGGTAGTTTTAGATATTGCAAAGATTGGAAACCAAGATACGAAGATACAAACTTTACGTCAAATATTGTTAATATATTAATCGCAATTAGTAAAATAATAACTCGTACATCTTTTAAAGCTATTGAAAAATTTGAAGTATTTAGTATTGCTTAAGTGTTACTTTTGAAAGGTATTTGTTTGAAGATGCTACCCTAACTGGAAATTGCAAAATTCCTAATAACGAGATGACAATTGGAAATGGCCATTACATTGATTGCCATGGCGTCGGATCGAACCATGAACGTCATGTGGCAGTAACTGCCAATATCCGATGTGTAATTACAATGGGATGTTTCATTCATACATCAGAAAAAACTTCGCCGTATCAAAATATGCGTAAATACTTCTTTAAAAAATATATCAGATATATTATATTTTGTAAAATGTATTATACCCACTGTAGGTTTTTAATTTTAACATAAATGAATTAGGTCTTATTTTTATACAATATTTTCATGATCCCAATACTTAATTTAATTTTCGATACATTGCGTAGGTTGTAATGTTTGGATCAGATGGACTGGGTACAAGAAGTATATTATGATTAGAACCCAAGTAATACGAGTTGTATGTTTACAGAGCCAGTACCTTAAAATAAAGGTCGAGAACGCACATTGAGCTATATATAACGTTTGGTAAATTCTTCAATGGAAAGTTTCAAGTTATTGCTGGCCATTTGGAGCGAAGTAAATGTATTTGAAAGAAATCATTGACAATCTAAATCGAACTATTTGAAAAAATAAAATTTTATACATTATATTTTAAAAAGTGAATTCCACCACAGATGACAGTCGCGCTATAGATGCAATCGCACAATATGTACGTCGTATGCGACTAACTGCCAATATCTGATGCCGGCTCACTGTCCCATTGTATTTGTTCTTTATGTTTTTTATGTGAGGGACGATAATGTTTTTATGGCCAGGGGTGCTCGGCTTAATCAGGGTGCGATGTGATTAAACTTGCCAATGTTTTTGTCCAACGCCATTTTGAGAGAGGACTGTCGTAGAATGTTCAAAGTTTGTTTTTATAACGTTCATAATGTATAACTCGTGCTAATGTTTTTATATGAAGGAAAATTTATGGAATTTAGAATATCGTCACAAAATGTATTTTTAGTAAGAAAAAGTTAATAATTATGAAAGAAATTGGAAAGTTTATCGCTGCGACTAGTTAATATCAGTTTTCGGTTTGCTGTTTATCTTAACTCTTAAATGCAAATGTAACATTTTAATTAAAAATGAATAATTGAACGTTGCATTACAAAAAATAAAGATGTGACTACAAGTTAAGAATGTCAGACCTCTCGGTTCCGATTTCGACATCGTTTCGATGTCAACATTTAATTTTATTTGTTCGTCGACAAGCGCCGGAGAGGCGACGGACATCCTCAAACCCACGTAGCAATCTTAAAGTTTTAACAAACGAGATATCGTAAATCGCAGAAACATTCCTTCCATCCGTACTTCGAACACTTACGTGCAAACGTAATGTTTGGCACGCATAAAATGCTAATTCAACTCGCATCACGGCCCACACGGCTTCAAACGTTTCCGTAGACGACGTTTTTTCATAAAACGAGGTATATGAGTCAAGAACATTAGAGTCATAAACAGGAGAACACCCTACGCTCTCACCCCTTGCTTGAAAAACTCACCCCCGCACGTACATGTACAAAAAAGGGCTCGGGAGGGACGTTACGCATCCCAAGTAAGCGGAGCTCATTGCTGGGGTCTGCAGATGTCTTTAATGGCTTTAAATTATATGTAGAGAGAGCTAAATGCCGCTTCAGTTCGCGAGAGGTGATAGATGGACTCGGATATTGGTCTGTGCTCGTGTGATCTTGCTTTAATTGCATTGCAGTGTGAGCAGGAAGATAGTAAAGTTAGGCAGTGCGATAGAAACTTAGTAAAATATATTTTATAATGTGCCGCTTATTTCTTTGCTTACAAATATCCGTGAGATGTGTAACATATACATCTAGCTTTTTTAGTTTCACCCGCCCGTAATTTCTTTTTTCAAATATCCCCCCTTCCTCCCACATTTCTGAAATAAAAAGTACCAGACTTAGGCATTCAGGGATAGTGTAGCTTTCCAACAGTGAAAGAATTTTTCAAATCGGTTCAGTAGTTTCGAAGGCTATTCAATACAAACAAACAAACAGATCTTTCCTCTTTAATATTAGTATAGAGACTAGCGTTTCGCTCGCGACTTTGCATGTAGTTAATTAAATAGGTAAATATCTCTGGACATTATTTACACAGCGTGATCTAGCCCCAAACTAAGCATTAGCTTGTGCTATGGGTGTCAGACAACGGATAAACATTACTTATATACTTTTTATAGTAAATATATAAATATTTTGCATAGAAACACCCAGACCGATACAAACAGACATGTTCATGCACACAAATGTTTGTACCGTGCGGGGATCGAACCCGCGACCTCTGGTGTAATAGCCGACTTCTTGACCATAATATTACACCAATTGGCTCGTTGATTAGGCACAATTAGGTAAGGTGAAGCTTTTGATCATAGTCTAAATACACTCCAAATAATCTTTGCTCTGAAAAGTGAGGGATAACAATATCAAAACAAAATGTATAGCAATAAAATGTAAATGGTAACGTCATTGTCAAACTTTGCAGACAATGTGATCTCATTGGTAAGAACAGAATTGAGAAGTTTTGATTAATTTCAATATTCGTGAACAAAATTACAAGGGTCGTGGGTTCAAATCCCACCCAGGGCAAACCTTGACGTGACAAAAATAATTGTTTGCTTAAATACAAAATAAAATCTGCGTTACTAAGATACATAATTATATGAAATACTTTGAATGATTTGAATAAAAGTTTTAATAATTTTGCAATTATGTAATTATTTTGACCACTCAATGATTTATATCTCTATGGGCTTCAGTTGATACAAGCTTCGGCCTAGATGGCGCTATGCCGAAAGTTCCAGAATATTTACTTTATTTATTTATTCTCGAGAAATATATTACCATCGAGATTCCAAGTGCCCGCTTAAGCTCGTTTGCCAAATCGATTTCGCTATAAGTAGTTAAATATTCTTCCACGAAAACGTCATATTTGCCTATTCTCCGCAGATTTCATAAGTAATCTCAGTTCACTCGAGTGAACACTGCGATTTCATTACAAAAAAAAAGAAGAAATTGGAAAATAATGTCAATTACTGTACAAGCAGTCAGTAACTAACGATCGTCATTACGCATTGTCGTGATTGCGTAAATAGAGACTATTTTGATGTAGGGCTGGCAATGGTGAAAATGGTAACTTTTTGATTTAGAATGTGTACGTTTAGGAAGAGGTCAAGAGATGAATGTTTTGATACCAATATCACATCGAAAATGATTGTGCATTTAAAAAAATGAGTGTTCATGTTTGCTATTAGTTAGTTTTACCTAGCTTTATAGTTGTGTTTTGTTTTTTCTATCAAAATTAAAATCAAAATCAAAAATATACTTTATTCACGTAGGCTTCAAAGAATCACTTATAAATCGTCATACAAAATATACAACCCTTTAAATTATTGTTCGATTAATGAACAGAATTTAAGGTTATTAATCTGTCAAAGTTTTTGCAAACTTAAGTCTATATTGCCTTGATTTAAAATAAACTTTGATGTAGGTACATTAAATGCCAATGCATGTATAATGCATGAAATTTGTACCGAGTATGGATCAAAGCTGCGATAGATATAAAAAGTGCTTTTGCTTTAATCCACAGTCTGTGACTTAGAACTAAAGCTCTTCGTCCCACTATCCACGAAACTTCCCCAGTTCCCCTTCACACCCCAAAAAGACGAGCTGGTGCCAGCCTCGTGGAGATTGACAGGCTTTTCTTCTATTGGATCAAATCAGTCGTAAGATTTTTATTAAGTACTAGCTAACCTACTAGCTATTTTTTCCACATTTTCTCATCGTTCAAACCTTCCTTGGACTTCCACGAATATTAATTCAAGACTAAAATTATTCAAATCGGTTCAGCCGTTCTCGAGTTTTAGCGAGACTAACGAACAGTAATTGATTTTTATTTAAATAAATAAAAAAAAATTGTCATTCAATGGCAGCCCTATTGTGAAGGAGACGCAAGGCGGGCGGACCGCTACAGTTTTCCGCTCCGCTCGTCACACCGTTTGCGCTCGTTAATGTAATCACAGCCTTATGCCGTATTAACTACCGATGGTTTGCATTTAATAATGAGGTTACAGTAGAAAAGTTTAAAGGTATGTATTTAAAATTGAAATAGGCTGGCCTGATAGCGCGAAGTCGGGGCTTCTAATTTCACCCAGGAGAAATATTGATTAAAACGTAATTTAAGTAAATATGTATTTGTCGATTCACAAACTCGTATCTTTTCTTATATCACATCAATTGGCACACAAACACACAGCCCACCTGATGGTAAGCGGTCACTGCGGCCTATTTCATTGAGGGACACTTCATCAGAAAGCGTCGCTCAATGTGCTGCCAGACTGTTGGCTCATCTGATCTTCGAGCCTTTAATTTCAAGTGTACTAGCTCTTACATTCATATTGCCGGAACACAGCCAGAGCTGCTATGGCGGCAGATTTCACCTGAGGGGGTGGAAGCTAGCTAGTCGGACTCTGATATCATAAAAGCTTATGTAATTTATTTATAGGTCAGCTGCTTAAGACTTTTCTAAAACTCTCATAAAATAATATAAACGGTGGTGGAACTGAATTACTTTCGTCTTTTTTTACGCCAGAGGCGGCAAACGATCCAGCGGGTCACCTGATGGTAGGTAATCACCGCCGAAAGTTTTCTCAATTTATATAATACTTATCTTAAATCATAGAAATATTATGCACTGACGTACTAATAGTAGTTCAAGTCATTACTGCGTGTAATTAAAATATATTCTTCATTCGTAACGTTAGCGTGTAATCAAAGGCTGCAAAGAATATGTCATTGACATGTCCTGCACTTACAAGCGCACTGTGTAATTTAAGTCACTTTGCCACTAATGAAGAAAAAACCCGACGGCTTGGAGCTAATTTAATGATGGTAATTTGATGAATGAGGGAAACGCATCGAAAAGTGAAGGAGCGAAGCGCCTTTGTTGCAAGTGTTGCAACATTGATTATTGTGTCGTTTTGATTTATGTTAACACTAGCTTGCTTTGCTTTTTGCAATGCTTTGTTTGCAATGTCAGTCATAATAATCGCTATAATTGTAAACTGTCTATAGTGACAACAAAATAATTATACATACATAATGTCCTGCCCTTTTCCCGCAAGGGTATGCAGAGACCAAATCCTTCCATAAATTACAAATATGTAATTATAAACAACTCTTATGTATTGAAAAATCATTTTTCTGTTTAGACTGTTTTAAATATTGACTGTTTGTGTCTACATTAATATGAATCTTACACACATTTACAAAAACTAGGATAGACAATACCAAAACGCAGTAAGGGCAAATGGTATTATGACCAAACAATGACAAATCATTTCAAGTGTGCGCATAAAAAATGAAGTAATTACATTACTTATTTAATTAATTATATGTACCTATAATTTAAGGCCGGCAGCGTATTGTCGCATTTGCCGCATGGCTAAAAAAATACGCAGGTTAAAATCATTAAGGTATAATGACCAATTATTTCCACCTAACGGTAAAAACACGTATGAATGAACTTTGTTTTAGGTTACACAAAAACGCGGATACTCCTCGGTCGATCGCACTGCTTTTGTGTTTACCCATCATTTGTGCTGCCGGTGTTAAAACAATGTCGCTTCCTGTTCGGTTGCATTGTTAAGGCCCTTACGCCTCTCAGTGATCTCAGGGTGCTGGGTTCAATTCCCGGGTCGAGCAAAATTTGTGTAAATTTTTTTTGGACACAGCTCGGGTTTGTTTGTGATGATCACCAATCTGCACTGTGCAAGAATGGTGATTAATCCAGTCCTTATCAATCTAACAATGACTTGATCTCAATAATGGAGGCCTTTGCTTTGCCCTTCATTGGGACATTATTAGGCTGAAAGGTAGTGGAAAAAAGGTATTCATCCTTTTTCTATTTCCTAACTCTTGCTGTAATTCATCCAATTTTTTATTTCAGTTTTCCTATCTTTTGCTTCTTTCATTATCTTGCAAATTGTCTATTGAATTTGGTTAAAATGAATTTTTCACTAAAACTTTCATTACATTCATGTCTCTTTTTCTATTGAAAGCCAATGTATTCTTCGTTCAAACATGTCTGAGAACGCCGCTTTGAAAAAATATTAAAATCATAGTTTCTAAACAAAAATATTGAGAACTTTTGTGTGTACCTAATTCCTTCTATTCTCACCGAAACTCTGTTTTTCACGTGACCTCCAACTCACCTTCTGCAACAAAGAGAAAAAATCATATCAAAAAGATTCCTTTTACCAAAATTTTTAATTCCTGATTTCAAGAATACTCATTGTACTAAATAATACGCTCCCATTCACTCAGCATTACAAAGAGTATTCAATGTCTATTGAGGGAGAAATTTTAAAATATGTGTGACAATTATCGTACACGACGTTAATAGGCGACTTACATTGTGATACCAAAAAAATCCCCCAGCAAAGGAAGATTTATTCGCAAATTACTTATAAATTTCTCCTTACTCCTGAAGTGACAGTATCATTTCTTACTTTTCGTCTGTGCGATTATGACCAATATTGTTTTCGCAAAAAAGGTTAGATTTGAATGGAGAGGAACTGTGGTAGTAGTTAGAAGAACTGTAGTACAGGGGCTCGCTTATAAAAATGTATTTAAAACGTCGCTGAGGAAAATGATTTATTCTATACGGAGTGTCGTAAATTTGTCCACTGCGAGTTAGACTATAGAAAGCAATAAATATTATAGGAACACGACCCAGGGTATTTGGGTATTATTTGGGTTAGAAATTTGTGAATAAAGGAATGTAATAATTTGAATAATGTCTAAATTTTTCTATCAGAGATTAATTTCCTTACGTTAATCTGTATTTATAGTTTATTTATGCTGTTTTCTGCGGTGGGCCCGATTTAACTTAGGATAAACATTTAAGTGAAGTGAGTTTATTAATTTGTGAATTATTTATATTATTAATTGAATACCCATAAAACTTGATTTCCTTATTTAACAAAACAATGTATCGCACTACTCAAGTAAAAGGGATTTAAAAAATCCATTAAGGCGCCCATGGACTCTGCAAACAAAAGTTGTTTTTTAATTTAAAAAAGTAGTCACAAAAGTGTTTTGAACATTGCCCTAAGATTGTATTGCCTGCAAATAATAGACATGGGAATATTCATGTTCCGTTCTAATACGCAAGCATTAATTTATGCAAGACGATCCTACGGCTTTTTATTAACAAAAAAACAACAAAAGCCCATGTCAAAAATTGCGATCACTAGTGTCACCTAACACTTCGGAAGGGACGGGATCCGTCAACCCCAACCTGACATGTCATTGTGTTCCTTATTTTTGTCACTTAAAAGATTTTTTCTTTAAGCCAAGGAACAAAAACGTTCTAATTGTGACAGTTTTTTAGCGAACAGATTTTAAGGTCGATTATTTTTTGTTATTGTAATAAAATAGATTGGAAATCGTGTCTTTGAAATTTGATCGAACCGTTAGACGGATAAAAGCAATCTATATAACACATGTGAAATTATAAAAATTAATTTAACTTGTTATTTTTGGTGCACTTTGGTATTCCATTACGTACTTGTATGGTAAAGAGACTTATAGAGTAAGGATTTGTGTAATGTACATTGTTTTTGGTTTGTTCAGACATTCAAAAAACAGTTCTTTGTTTGCATTTACAACTAGAATCATTTAGAATGCGTTCTATAAATATTTTACGAACAGGTTTTTATCGATCACAATTCGATATTTTAATGAGGTCGCCCTTGTAACTTATTGTGTCCCATACCCACCTGTGAGACAGGAGAAAATAACGAGCCATGTTATTAAACCAATCCGGATCGATCGGAAGGGTTCGATTTACTAAGAAACTTATAATAATTGCGCACAAAAGAGATCCGGTCCGAACCGAACTTCTATTATTTATAGTTTCCGATCACCGGCTGAATACGCCTTAATTATCGGCTGCAGTGTGTCGCACCCTTAAGACGTTAAAAAAAGGTTTAACAGACTTTCTCGACGGGACTTTCACAGGGTTTAATTATTACAAATATTTATTTTTAAAATCGGTGGTGGTGGTGATGGTTTAGAAATACGAAACTTAATGTTTCTTTTGGTAACAAAACATAATGACAAAGAAAGTGGCGTAATTGTATTTTTTATAGGATATTAGGCTAACAAAATATAAAATAACTTTTTTTATTATTATTCAGATATGGGCTTGCTGTTGACCCCAATCTAGCTCAAGAGCAGAGATGGGATCTACGATGGAGCGAGCTTGCCCAGAAGATGCCTATTTACTCTAGACTTAAAGAGAGTCAAGTTATACTCGGAAATACAGACGCAGGCAGGGAATCCCACTCTTTAGCTGTGCGCATTATAAAAGATGATGAGAAGCGCTTAGTGCGTATTAAAGGTATATCAGCTAAGAACGGGTGGTAGCCGGCCGTGCGTCTGGATGTCCGATGAAAGAAAGGTGACGGTGGTATGAGCTCATGCAACTCTTGAGCACACTCTCCGAACTGATTGAGAATAAAATTACATGTTATTTTTATTGCAACTAGTTTTTGTTAAAATGTTATTTCTGACTGGCTGGCTTCCAATTAAAATATTAAAAGAAATGGATAGGATACTCGTAGACATTTATCTATCTTAAGTAGATTTTTAGGGTTCCGTAGCCAAATGGCAAAAAACGGAACCCTTATGGATTCGTCATGTCTGTCTGTCTGTCTGTCTGTCCGTCCGTATGTCACAGCCACTTTTTACCGAAACTATAAGAGCTATACTGTTGAAAATTAGTAAGTAGATGTATTCTGTAAACCGCATTAAGATTTTCATACAAAAACAGAAAAATAATAATAAATTTTGGGGGCTCT
The DNA here is from genome assembly GCA_949319885.1 of Mecyna flavalis. Taxonomy (NCBI): domain Eukaryota; kingdom Metazoa; phylum Arthropoda; class Insecta; order Lepidoptera; family Crambidae; genus Mecyna; species Mecyna flavalis. The sequence goes on from OX439439.1 coordinate 7,165,148, forward strand.
CCATACTTAGAACTGAAACTCAAAAAAAAATTTTTCATCCAATCCTTACGTGTGGGGTATCTATGGATAGGTCTTTTAAAATGATAATAAGGTTTCTTATATCATTTTTTTCTAAACTAAATAGTTTGCGCGAGAGACACTTCCAAAGTGGTAAAATGTTGGTCCCCCCCCCCGTAACTTCTAAAATAAGAGAACGATAAATCTAAAAAAAATATATGATTTACATTATTATGCAAACTTCCATTGAAAATTGGTTTGAACGAGATCAAGTAATTAGTTTATAAATTTTTGGGGCTTCCCATACTTAGAACTGAAACCAAAAAAAATTTTTTTCTTCAAACCCTTACGTGTGGGGTGTCTATAGATAGGTCTTTAAAAATGATAATAAGGTTTCTTACATCATTTTTTTCTAAACGGAATAGTTTGCGCGAGAGACACTTCCAAAGTGGTAAAATGTTGGTCACCCCCCCTCTAACTTCTAAAATAAGAGAACGATAAAACTAAAAAATATATATGATATACATTACTATGCAAACTTCCATTGAAAATTGGTTTGAACGAGATCAAGTAATTAGTTTTTTTTTAAAACGTCATAAATCGTAAACCGCAATTTTCCTCTCATTCAATCAACTCAAATATAAAAACGTCGATCAAACTTACAAAGAACTACAAGAACTTTTATATTATGATGATACTTGCTGCTACGGAACCCTTCATGGGCGAGTCCGACTCGCACTTGGCCGGTTTTTTATTTAAAGCAAATACTTTATGCACGATGACACTTAACTTCGTAACATAAAGTGCCTTTATTTTTTTGTTTTAACCTGTTAAGTGTCAGATGAATCCAATTCGATAAATATTTATTGTAACTGTAAAATCTTGTTTTTTCTATTCCGTGTGTAAAATGAACACAGTTCGACTTTGATCTTACGGAGCATAAACTAACGGGAACCAAATAGTTTTTTTTTATCCCTAACAGCACCTTGTCAAACAGTGCAATATTGACTGAGGTGCACCGTCCCGCTCAAGTCATCCGAGATGACGTGTTTACCTGGGATGGCTTTAATAGGCCAGAAATTGTTTTGCGCCGCGATCAGCAAGCGTGAATATCGCGGGGATTAAGATGCGATGTGTGAAAGGGTGGTTCTCAAAGTTTTGATTGACGATTACATTTTTTTATCATTTATTTATCAGTGTGAACTTAAGTCCTAGTATTTTATATTTAAACATAGATAAAAACCACTGGGATTGGTACGGAATATAAGTATACATTAATCAAGACGTATTTGGTCTGTCTTTCTTTGGGGGTTTAGACTGATTTCGCTGGATACTTGAGGTTCCGAGTTATCAACGTTGGAATTTTTTTTTATTAGTGAAAATATTATCTAACATAAAAAATCTAACGTTGGGAAAAAGCAAATCAACAAGTTCAACAACCTATACCTTTTTACTCAAAGACCTTTTTTGGCCATACGAAAAGTTTTGATATAAAACAATCTTTTCATCTCAGTTACATTACAGTTCAAGAACCAGTGACCGATAGGGAACTCTTCTGTAACCATTGATTGTTACCACAAAGAGCTACAAACTTTGCTTTCATATTGTAAAGTGATATATTTATATTATTTCCGTACCCCCCGGTTTTATCGAACAATAACATTTTAATCCCCATACATAAGAAGTACGTTAGTCAACGGTTGCAAATATAAGTACCTACTGTAAATATTTGAAAAATTACATTTTGGTTAACTTGCTACAGATAGTATTGCGAAGTTTGTATTATGTTTTTTATTTTGATATTAATGATGTTTGCTTCCTAAGCGCTATTGACAAATTCGTTCGACAATTATACTTATAATATGCCTTGTGGATGATAAATTGCTTGATCTTGTTTTGTAATTGTGTGAAGAATTGTTTCTTTCTACTTAATTGTGCTAAGGTAATCCCAGTATCATGAATTTTATGAATTTGAAATAACTATCTTTATAATTTAGGCAACGTAAAATACATACTGAAGAATTGTATACTAGTGTTACCAAGCCAACCAAAAAAAAAGACATGCCGCTGCTATAATATTCAGAAACTATTAAAGCATCCCTAGGTAGGTCATGCCAGTGAAGGCTCACTATTAGGTAGTCCACATTTATGTCTGTCGACTAAAGTGTTAACTGAACTTTAGTTCTTTTACTCTTTAGAGTAAGTTTTAAAATATTCGTCACCACCAAAAGCGGCGCCCCGAATACAAAACTCAAAAACCTCTTAACACACGTACCACGAACCACATTAAAACAAAGATATAAAATGTCAAAGTTTACGACGGCACTATGATAACGCACTCTTTATCATTGCCCGCGGAACGTATCGCGAATTTAAAATGTTATGACACAGATCTCTCCGAGCCGACACCATAAAACACCCATTCGTGACATGTTATACGGGCCCGTAAAAAAAGTACATCCGTTGACTAGTACGGGTTAAACGGCTATCCGAGTGTGTATTAAAATCGCACCGATACAAACTACTCGAGTGGAAACCGTAAAAATCACGGTTATAGCGCTATGAATCGGCTAGAAGGGGCGATTCGGAAGTGCGTGTTACTTACCATTTTTAAAAAGGTCTGGATGTTGCATTATAATATGCATGTAACAAAAAATATATTTGTTTTTTTTTTAAAATAAAGTACATACAATGACTTCAATTTGGAGAATAGTTTCAGAAAGTATGACAAAAAAACTAGACAAATTCCTTTCTATAAAATCTTAAAAAAGCCTTTATGAGAAATATGTAAAACGTATATCTTCAAAAGTTCAAATCAAAACACAAACTTACCTTCAAATATGTATAGTTTATGAGGCAAATCCAATTATGCTAGTTATTATTAATTTTAACTTCCATGTCCTTAAAGAACTCTAATAAAGAAAACAAATGAAAGAGAAAAAAAATGTTAATGGTGAGCAATACTTTTTGTAACGTATGATCATATGACAATTTAATAGAAGATAAGAGTTCGTATCTATTAGATTCATGAGTCTACATATTCTAGTAGCAACCGCTGTCAGTCAGGTAGCGGTAAGCATGTGAAAACTGTGTGTGCAACATTCAAAAACCCATAAATAAGACATTAGCAGATCGTATACGGCACTTTATTTAATTGTTTACACGCAATTGTTGCGGACGATATATTTATGACAGAACGGGGCCTAAGGCAGACTTTGTGTGTATTTAGAGGATACTTAAATATTGTTTAAAAAAATATCAATTTTAAATCTCGAAGGAGGAGCAATATCTGTGCGATTGTATTTAAGTTAGTCCCCTGTTTAAATTATGGGAATCTAAGTCTCCTTTCTGACCTTGCTTTGAACTGTTGTTGTAAGTTATGGTCAAGTTTAAGCTATGGTATAAATATCGAGAGGTAAAGTTTATTTAGTTTATTTAATAATAAATTAACAGTATTATTATTCTAAAATTTTTTAAAAATGAAAATTTTCACGTTGCTATCTGCTTATTGAAGTCATAGTCATATTTTTAATATCATTAGTCATCTTCACCCCAGGAGACAAGTGGTTTAATCCACTATTTTATCGCGATCAAGTAAAAAGCGGTCATGCGACGCTTTCCATAAATAATCAATCAAAATTAAGACATTCCGACTAGCATAGATAACGTCTATTACAATGGTTACACGTGTTATGTTATCTGTGGATCAGGTGTTGGGGCAAGGAGCGAAGAGGCGTGGAATGGTCAGCCGATGGAGAGATATGGACACCCTAGTTTTAGAATTAGGGTTGCCTGTTTACCTAGTTCTAAACCTTGAAGTTGTCAAAGGATTGCCTTTACAACCTACCTGATTAGGTACAGCTAAATCCATTCAGGTTTTTGCGTGAAAGAGTAAACATTGATCCAGCCGTTCACATCTCTGGACATTATTCACACAGCGCCATCTAGCCCCAAACTAAGCATTAGCTTGTGCTATGGGTGCTAGACAACGGATAAATATTACTTATATACTTTTTTTTTGTAAATACATACATAATATACATAGAAACACCCAGACCGATACAAGCAGACATGTTCATGCACACAAATGTTTGTACCATGCGGAAATCGAACCCGCGACCTCTGGTGTAATAGCCGACTTCTCAACCATTACACCAAATGGCTCGTCGAAACATAAACTTTTTCTTTTATTACATTAGTAAAAAAGTTTATACCTACATAAAATCTTAATTAAAACTCAATAAAATCTGTAAAACTATACTTTTTTAAATACAAATAAGTAGGGATTTTCAAATTTGATTAAGGTTTTCTCAGCATTTTAGTTAATTTGAGTAGGTATAGTCTAGATTGCTGTTTTCTGGCAGTGATCATGTGGAGAGCGAGTAAACTTGCCAAATAAAAAAGTTTGAATATCCCGTAAAGTGCGAAGCAACCCTGTGTTGACGTAACACTTAAATTAATTGTTGGTGTATGAACCCTACTGTGAAATAGTTGGATGCACAAGTACCTACTAATTATTATTTTATTGTTATTTTTATTAATTATCCAGCTTGTAGGTATGTATATGAATATTTGCAGAAAGATATATTTTTATGACACCTCGACTGTTAGTGGGTTCAATTTCAGGGTTGAGCAACATTTGTGTCCGTTTATTCGGACACAGCTCGGGTTTTTGATCACCAATCTATAGTATGGATACTAGGAGGCCTTTGCCCTGCAGTGGAACTTTAATAGGCTGATACCTAGTTTACTAACAATTAAACATGTCCAAACATGTTTGTAATGAATAGCGCCGGCGCCGACACGTCCGCCGGACGCGACCCACGTCCCGCGGTCACCGCCGCTCTTGTTATATGCCCGAGCCTGTCGATACTGAGTGGGTGTACCTTTAGAAATACAATAGATTATTGTATTGAATAGATATTGATATCAGACTGCAGCGGTGACTTAGGTAGTAAATTATTTTTTGACACGATGCAACCAAATGAATAAATTAATAATAATTTATTTTCTACACAGCGCTTTTAGCCCTAAAAAAATAAAGTGTGCCAATCAACAGGTTAACATACTGAAACATTTTTTATTGCGGATAAAATAAAGGCTATTTTTTTTCGCAAATAAAAATACACCGTAAAATCTGCTTGGTATTAGGTAAAACATAAATAGACATGTCCATTTACATAAATGGTTATATTATGCGTGATCGAATCTACGCCATTTATTCCTGAGTTTATTCCATAGAAAAATCCATTGGTGCGCAGTACAAGTTACAAATCTTTGTTTACTAACCACATATGATAGTACTTAGCGGTCATATGTTCCTGGTCGATATATCGAACGGCAGACCCTTCCGGTCCGGGCCGGCGCCGGACCGCAAGACCGTTGTCCACTGACCCTTGTCAATCTCACACACTTCAGACACGTACGTAAGTACCCCATCTACAGGTTACTTAGAGACCATTGCTTTGTTGCAGCTTCCTTTTAATATACCGCACACCTAGATAAAGAGTAGCACAACTCGAAATAATCCAAGAGCATTAATGCAAGAGTTATTGCAGAATTGGGAATCAGCGTAATGAACTACGTTAACTCCAAAGACACCTGTGTAAAAATCTTCATAGTTAACATACACAGGTGACTTTGGAGTTAACGTAGTTCATTACGCTGATTCAAAAATTTTAAAATAACTTTATTTTGGATTATTTCGAGTTGTGCTACTCTTTATCTAGGTGTGCGATACGAGTTATATTGAGTTAATAGTTGACCATCGCAGTTCTTATTCCACCTGATTAGCAGATGTCTATGGGCGGCGGTAGTCAATTTCTACCAGGTGTGCCGCATGTTTGTCTGCCCGCTATACCATAAAAAAAAACAATTAATTGGCGATTTTTGACGTAGGAGAATGTAGTTGTTGAGTGGCTAATTGGCACATATGGAAGTAATCTCATTTTAGGCTGACGACGATGCGTTTTAGCATAACAACCGCTAGCGACTCGAGGCTATAGTGTCCCACTACCCATTAAACTCCCCCGGTGTCCCCATTACACCGAGAGGGACGAGCCTGTACCCGCTTTGTGGCGATTGACTGACTAATTTGGTGGTATGAATAACCTTATTTTTTAGCGGTTGAGAATGTTTTTAATACTAACCAACTAGCTAACATTGCGTCTATTGCTTTGAACACAACACAACACGGGTTTGTGATCACCAATCCGCGTTTGGAGAGCGTGGTGATTAAGCCAGTACCAATCACTGCCTCGATAAGTTGATTTCCAAAATGGAGGCATTTGCCCTGCAGTGGGATATAAATACGCTTATACTAAGTGAAAATTAAATGTAAGAATGTTTGCATAGAAAAGTAACGAGGCCATACCTCTTACGGCAAAGGTTTTTCTGCCACGTGTAACCCAAGGCTAACTGCAAATAGGCTATTTTTCTGCATAAGCGTATTACACCCTAGACGTTTTGTTTACCTTTTTTAGATGAAAGTGAAAACGTGTGAGCATATAAATTGATAAACATAGAGCATGATCATTGTTTAAATGTTCAACTTTGTATTTCATTGTTGCGTGATACACAAGCTTATTTTCAAAACTGAAAATATAAACGTATCTCCTACGTTATAATTTAAAACAAGAAATATTTACTGATTTTCTACTTTCTAGAATTTAATTAACGATGCAATAAAAAACCTTATTTTATTATAAGGGCGAGTTTCACCATTGACAATTAAGTTCGTGTTAATTTATCAAATTTGGAAATTAACAAAAAAAGACAACACAATAGTTATCTAGTAGTTAAATTATCACTAACTTATTCGTTAGTGAAACTGACCCTCTCAGTTGATAATTAAACATTTCATAAAGTTCTGTAGAACTTACACATTGATATTTCTTACATTACAGTACTATCAGAGGTAGTGAATACTTTTTACTGCATTATAATTGTTAGAACGATTTTCATAATAATATACCTTTTTTCCTTGCCGGAGGAGAATGCGTTTATGCACCATAACTGCAGGCTAGCTGGACCTGCAGCCGTGTGTGGGACTCGAGACTAAAGCATCCACTAAACTCCGCCCTGTTTCCCCTTTACACCCGATTGAGACGAGCCGGTGCCAGCCTTGTGGCTATTGACCAGCCCATCCCCGAAACGAGAAGACTTGAGAGGCCTCAAGTCAGGGTGGCGCCTAGAGAGGGCCACCCGAGAAACTAGGTGACCCTCAGACTTTGCTCGAGCGACCATAATAATATACCTAATTAGGGGCAAGAATTAATTATATTAATAGACATCACAATCCTAGACAGCATAAGCCCATGAGCACACAGACTGATTGCATTAAGTAATTACAGTGTATTTAATTACGGCGCCAGTTAATTTCCGAAGCCGTACTTCGGTGCACGGCTAGGGTTTCAACACTCGCTCATTTACACTTGCAATGTGTGCATGCGTCTACACTAGGTTTTATTTTATTTACGTATCTACTGTAATAAGGAAGGTGTTGAACATTTGTGTAATCCGGAGGTTGTTTATAGTTGAAACTGGACTACTATTCTGGTTACTATTGGTAATTGGCGATTTAGTAGTTAAATGCAGTAAAGTTTTAGTAACTCTTGAAATAAGGGGGTCAATGGAATTTGGTCATACAACGCGCAATTATGATATCGAGACACTTTGTCACAAAAAACTGTGATAATTGACGATCGTTTCCGTGTAATGGTAGAGTATGTATTTTGGGGGGCTTCGTCGTTTGACCCCGGTCCCGAATACACCGCGGTGTCAAACGCACAAGGACTCTTTTTGAATTGGCCGTTTGACACCGTTAATAATATCGCGGTTCCAAGCGGGAATAACTTTTTTCGACTTCGTCATTTGACACCGCCAATAAAAATCTTATTTTTGATTTTTGTACAGTTGAGTACACAAGTAAGTTGTAGATTTGAAGGATCCTTTAGTGAGTAGGTTATATTTTTTTCTGATTTATTTTTGGTTTGAATTAAATTTTATGTGTATAATAATATGAACGAATTTAATGTTTCAATAAATGAATTACTTGTCGCTTTGTGTATTAACGAAAATTTAACTATCTATATTATGTATAAATAGCTAATAATACAATATAAAAGCATAAAAATCATTAAGTACCTACTGGTGGTGTATGCGGCCACACGCGAAACGGCTGCCTTGATCACACGTTTTTGTTGTCGCACAGTCGTATGGACATTTTTGCGCTCGCGTCAAACGTGTAATGCCGCACTGGAGTTGCAATTTTAAAAACACAGGGGTGTGTCTTTGCCGCAGTCAACTTGTTAACAAGCTGAAATGAAGCTAGATGAAGTGACCATATCCCAAAAAGTGGCTGATAATGGTTGGAAGTAAAGAGCTGAAATACGAGCGTTCTATTGGTGCGGCCTATGGGACAAAGTTGTCATTACAAAAAACGGATACTTATATTGGGATATTTTTTTCGATGGAATTTTGTCTTTAACTGTACATAAATAATAATAGCGGTGTCAAGTGACGAAGTCGAAAAAAGTTGTTCACCACTTGACACCGCGGTGTCAAACGGCCAATTCAAAAAGCGTCCTTGTGCGTTTGACACCGCGGTGTATTCGGGACCGGGGTCAAACGACGAAGCCCCCGTATTTTGTATCACAGTACAAATATTTAGTGGATAGTGAGGCGCTTTCAAAAATCGCATAGCCGTAGGTCTAGCTAGCCTGCGGTTATAGTGCTAAGATGTGCGTGACTTCCAAATGCGACATCTGCCTAGTGGGTGGTTTAAAACTTATATTATGGATGCAAAGCAATGATGGTATTAAGCCGGAAGCTGAAAAAAAAAAAGTAGCTCAAAACAAAAAATGAGTCCCCAAACTTTTACTAAGCAACAAAGTTCGAAAGTCCCAGCCCTAACCACTCAACCCTAAACTGTCGCATTTGATCCGAGCATTGCATTTTGCACGAAATTTTATTCCAGTATTTAATTAACAGTTACGGCTGAAGTTTCGCAGTCATTAACATAGCCAAAATAAATAGGACTTAGCTGGAAAACGCGAATTAAAATTGTTCCGCTGAAGAACTCACGGCTATTAGAGGCAGTTTAAATGCTGGCTAATTTGAGTTATCATCACGCTACGCCTAGACGGGTTACTTTAGTGTCCTTAGCGCGCAATTAAAGGGTTATATTTTGACTCTAAAATTAAATTGTTTCTTGTAACTGGGCATATCTCTTCGTGAACTTAGTTCGTGACTTATCATGGAAATCTTACACTATTTTCGTTATAATAAAATTGCATCATTGTTTGCTATCTGCCGCCTTTGGTGCGATGAATAATACCTATGTCGCACTTAATAGCGATGGCCCATAGTCCTGGGATCTGATCTCGGGTCGGACTCAACATTTAAAGAGTTTTTTCTGTCACTAATAATTAGTTACAGTCCGGAGTCTGGAAGATTGCAGTGGATGCTGTCAGTGATACCTTCTACCAAATGCGCAATCGAACCTATCAAATGCAAAAAAAAAACTAGTTTATAAGCATTTGGTCTATTTGTTTCCTTATAAAACACCTTGAAATTAATTTTAAATGGTGTCAACTTCCCAGTACAATAGACCGCTGAGAAAGCAAGTACGTTACAATCCACTCGACACGATAGAGGCGTGAAATGCAAATGGCGCTAACTGTACCTAGATCACTTAGTTATGTTACCGTTGTCTCACGTCCACTTTGATATCATGTGAAATCAGTACGTGGATACAAATATCACGTAATTGCTTTGTTTGCTGTGTATTTATAAAATATTGAAGTTTTAATGATGGTGTTGACTGCTTCAGCACTTTAAGGTGATGGCTATGATCTAGGACCTTTGAATTATTTTCGAGAAGACAAAAATTTGGGGTCGTTTGAACCATGAAATTGGATGTTAAATATCTGGGCAGTTGTTATCCAGAGAATGGAATCTGACTGTGTAAAATACCCCGATATTTGAAAGCAACGAAAAACCGTTGTTCCTGCGTCTGATCTCTCATCAGATGTCATATTATCATCCTTTAATGATTCTATCAGACTTTGGATAATTTGCTTGCGCATTAGTAATCAACAATATTAGCTCCTTTAATATAAACAAGTAATTGTACTTTATATGCTATAGATAGTTGGATAATTAATTCATCGTATCCTCCCCATGCGGCTTGTATATAACTTACATATAATAAATTCCCGCTTATTGCAATTTGTATAATACATGTAAGTGACTAATTTGCATGAAAGGGCTTAGAAGTAATACAAGCAGTCAAGACTCGTGCCTACCATCACGCCATGTATACATCTAGATTAATTCCCACATATATTTACATAAGAATAAGACAATTTAATATTTCTTTTGCGCCATTATCTTTTTCCAGGTACTAGCGCTTTGCATATATTTAAATAGTTCAAAAAAGACGCGTGCTGTTTGTACAACTGTCTTCCTTATTTGCATACCGAAATCGAATGTACGGAACCCACAAATATATGTTGTAACTGTCTCTTAATGTTGCAAGAAATAAGATCGTTTATTTTGCATATTATAGTTGCAGTTGCTGTATCACATCCGACAATTCGTTAAATGTCCGGGTGAGATTTTGTAGCAGTCGAGCTGCGGTAATATTCGTAATTGTCAGTGAGCGAGCGGCGGCGATTTGTCAGAAACGCTTTCTCAGTCTTTTTACGACCGGTGTTAGGATTTCTGTTAATTAGCGAAACATTATAAAGTGACAGCTTGTATCTCAATTGCGGAATATCGTTGAGTCGGAGTCATTCGAAACTGTGTTACAATTTGTTTTTGATAATTAATTGGCCAGCAATGCTACCGGGCTATTTGGAATGGATCCGTTTTAATTTTGGCTTTGGTATGCAGGATGCTGCTAAAAATAATATGAAAGAAAACCACTAGTCGGTATCAAATTGGTATGTGTCTATTCGCGTATGTGTCGATTATACGGTGCCATATTACGGACAAAAATCGAATGTATGCGCTTGCATAACTCTTTTTACTTCGAAATTGATGAACTTTGACGAGCCATTTGGTGTAATGGTCGAGAAGTCGGCTATTACACCAGAGGTCGCGGGTTCGATCCCCGCAGGGTACAAACATTTGTGTGCATGAACATGTCTGTTTGTATCGGTCTGGGTGTTTCTATATAATATGTATGTATTTACAAAAAAAAAAAAAGTATAAAGCACAAGCTAATGCTTAGTTTGGGGCTAGATGGCGCTGTGTGAATAATGTCCAGAGATATTTATTATTTATTTATTTATTTATATAACTGACTTAAGTATAATTTTGCATGGGGATAATTTAAGTTCCTAAAAAGAAAAATAATGCTTTTTTTTATCCCAGAAACCGTATGGTTTTACGTGTGCGCGATAAAAACTCTCTTGTAAGAAGATGCCAAATCGAACTACATAGTACATAGCTAGAAAGTAGTCTATAAGTCTGAAAATGAGAACTACCAACAACACATTCGCATAAAATGCGCGGCTCGTGCTAACAAAGTTGGCATAATATTTCTCAGGTAAGCCGCGCGATTCCACGCGTATTATCCTACGTATAGCATAAAATTAAGAGCGCCGTTTGCATGTAGTAACTACTGTAATCTGCCTCGCACGGGTTTCGATCTATGGACTAACGCAAATAGTTTAGAATGGTTCGCATGCCTTTAGCCTTAACAGCGGTAGCACGAGTGGCATTGTCATTCAGATTTTTTCAGATTCGATACTCATTTCTCTTGAATGGAGACTGAGGGTGGCCTATATTGTAACTGCAGGCACAACGGCCTTTATTATTGAAATTAAGTCATCGTTGTAATGATAGAAAATTAGTTTAACCGTCACGCTTGCCGGTAAAAGATCACAAACTCTATGTAAGTTCAAACCTATCCAAAAAGCGACCGACGAGTAATATAGCTTACTAATAAATGATATCTTGACTTTTCAGTAAGATATTACTCATATTTTAAAACGTTTTGATAGTTTTGTATTTAATGAGTTAACTCCAGTTAACTCATATTAAATATTTATGAATCATGAAACCTTATCTATAAAATCAACATTTTCATTTAAAACATTTTTATTTTCATCAATGTGTCAACTAAAATATCACCAACTGTGCTAAAACAACTAGTTTTTCCGATTCACAAGTTACCGACGACAAAGTTATCAATTTCAACGCACCGCACCTCATTGTGGAAGTAAGAACAATGGCCATTCAGGAATATATGAGACTATGAGTGCCGCCGGAGGTAACTGACGTGCTGGTGGCTACTGGACAATTAGTTTCACTGAGTACGGTGTAGTTTTGTGTCGGACTTCTATACTGCGCCGGCCATTGTTTATGCGGAATGAAGAGAAAATGTTCATACAAAAACATAAAGCTGCAAAATCAGCAACAGTGTTGTGAAGTCAAAACACAGAATGCTGGAGATGTTAAGTACACAAAATTTGTTTAGATACCTATAGGTCCTGCTTCTATCCCGCCATATAATTCACAACTAACCATCACAAATCATGAATTACTTTCACTGGCAGATATGCAGATATGAATAAAAGTACCTAATACAAATCACTAAAATTAAATCAAGTTTAAATTATTATATGTAAAGTAATAATAGTTAACGTAATGAATATAAATGGAGTACGTAGAACCACGAATCATTATTTAAAATCAAAAATTTCTATTGTTGGCCCAAATCACTGTTACCGTAACGGATCAATCGAGTGCCTCTAAACAGTAACGCATTTGAATATTTTTTCAATCAATAACTGATATGTATATGCAAAAGACTTATGCGTGCGACAATGAGTCGACCGTTATCGCAACAAATAGAAATTTCATCAAAGGTGCACCAGAAATAATAATCGATCGCACACCATTGTTGCAAAAGATACGACCCCTCGCGATCGAAGAGGTCGGTAGAATCCGAAAATTAACCAATGATAGGACTAAATTTAATTTTACGATCCGATACCTGCCCTCGACGGACAAAAGTCCGTAATCAAATTATGCAGCCGATGCCACTATTGTTGAATACATGCATAAATTTAAGGCACCTTATTGTAGATACGTCAAAGGGTTGGGAGAAGCTCCCAACAATACAGATGTATCGAGATGCTTATTGAACGAGCCCGGTTTGTGTGGGAAGAAGGGATAAGATGATACTTATCAGATAATTGTTACGAATTACTGCATCTGGAGATTTGACTAAGCGGCCGTTGCAGTACAATTAAAAATAATAACTCAGACAGTCGGCGATATGACTGTAACGCCTTGAAATCCTAAGACCTCGTTAAGTCTGCGAAACTCTATCGTCAAAGCGACACGCCAATCAAACTCGTAACAAATCTCACCCTTAGTGGAAACAACGCGAATATCGCGTTACAAAAAGTTCGTTATGAAAAGAAAACCGTTACTATTACCAAAGGGTATGACAGCGCGCTAGAGGGCGATCCAATTTTAGTGAAATTCTTACACTAGTAATGATACGGGGCACGGGCGTTGCATACTTTAGCGAGAGAAAAGAAATTTCGGAGACATTGCGAACATTGATATGTAGATGAGATGGCACAGGTAGGGAAGGGCGTTATTGAAATTAGAGATACATAAGCGAAATTCGAGAATCGTAAGACATTACCGATCGATTTCGGTCGCGACGGCGCTCTGCCAAATGACAGGTGGGAAGTTTTAACGTTTGCTACTAACGTTTTGTGTGACGCATCGTCAAAGAAAATGACGTCTTTTACGGGGATTGCGTCATGTAGAAATGCGAATTTTATGTACGTTTTATGTAATGTTTGTTTCCTGGATTACTATTTGTTACATGGTCGTGTCGTAACGTTTACGGCAGTTGGCGGCTTACTTCCAGTAGCGTCTTCAAAGAGGGATTGTATAACACTTTTTATAAATGTGATGATCAAAACATGTAAATCTGTACGGAGCGCGCGCATCAGCATAAGAAAGGGCATGGAGACGTCGCAGCCCATTAGCCGCTTTGCATATGAAGAGTCCACGCGCGAATTTGCATACACACCTCCCCGATCCAAAATCCACATTATCTATTCCGTCTTTTTTGTGTAGCATTAGATTTCCCTTAACACGGGGCGAGTTATGCTCAAAGCCAGCACGCGCTAAGTAAGGTGAGCTCAATTTACATAATGTCCAGCACGAGCTAATATTTTGCATAAGAAGATAGTGCTTCTTCTAAAGAGGTGTGCAATGTGTTTTGACTTTGTTAGACATAATAATCTCGCTGCGGATATAAAACTGTTGGGGAGCTTAAAAAAAACGTTGCCGCAATTATGCAAATCGTTGTTATAAAAGATTTGATTCAATAAAAAGTAGCCGATGAACAATTTGCAGCTAATATAACTAGTCACGGAAGGATTTGAAAAAGAAAACATGAATTTGGTGGGAATAAAAACTGCACTTCCATATTGTCTGGTACGTCAACACGGAAGGCATTATGGGGGATGTAATTAAAAAAGGTGTATTTATAATAGTCCGCCGCACCCAACAATTTCACAGTTAAGGGAAAGAGAGCAAAAATACTTTAAAAACCGTAGCAATTTGTCAGTGTTCCATATTGGGCCAGGTTCAGTCAATAATAAAAATTTCCCAACTTTTTTTTCTCGTTTTCGGGTAATATTAAACACGCGAAGCTTCGTGGACTGGTGGAAGCTAAGACGGTATACATTTCATTATTTACTTATGACAGAGTGAAACAACATTGCAAAAAACTATATTAATTGCCGAAACTTCTACAGTCGGCAACATAATTTAATTCCTTGCGAATTTTCATTGCACCGCAATCTTTTTGTTTATGTTATCGCTTACGAATACTGCAGGTTTTACAGAAACAGTTTCATATTTAAATATTTTGTACGGAAATATTGTTTCCTAGCGGCTTTGAAATAGTTTATGTAAATATTGACGGCAAGATTAAGGTAGGTACCTAGTAAAGAAATAATTTTATATAGTGATAAATTTTTCATTAAATAAACTTACCTTAGTTATTTTTATATCAAGAATGACAAATAAAAACAATTTGCTTTAGAACACTATATAATTAGTAGCTTGGATACTTCGAATTGGGAGGATTCAGGCGACTGGGACCAAATAAAACTGGGACCGCGGTCCCAGTTACCTGATAACATTTTTGAATCGGTCGACTGGGACCATATACCTAATTTCCTTTAATGTACAGTTAACAGAGAAATCAAGTTATAACTCAGGATTTTATTTTATTAGATTTTATTTTAGTATTACGGTCAAGTATTTTTGAAGTGAAAACTTCTTTAGCGGCGTTGTACACTTTTTTATGGGGAAAAAATGTTAAACTCGCGACAGATTAGTAAGATTGATTCGCCATGCTCGTCGAAGTTATAGGCGCCCAGAAACACCAAAGAGTTTAAGTCACACGGAATATCTAATGGCGGAGTAGAATTTCATGGAAATAAAAGCGAGTGATGCAAAACTTCTATTTGAAGTACCAGGCGCCCATAAGTACCGAAGAGTAATCACACGGAATATTTCATCCTAAAATGGCAGCGTGGTGAATAAAATTCATGTAAAATAAAAGCGAAGTGATGCAAAACTTCTACCTGAAGTACCAGGCGCCCATAAACACCAAAGAGTAGATCGAAAATTCGTAAGACGGATGGAGAGTAGACAGCCGGTGCGGCGTTGTGTCAGTATGGATTTGTCATAAAAGTGACATTCGGTTGCTAAGTAACATTGTTATGAGGAGATGATTGTCATTGCAAATAAATATTACACCACGATATGTGCATCTTCTGACTTTATTATAAATATATAATATGAGTAATGAGTACTTACTTTATGGTGTATAAAGTTAAGAGACATTAAGACTGATTTTTATATTATTGTTTTGAGGAGATTTCTGTTGAATGTTTACTTAGAATTACTAGATGTAGGCAGGCATATGAGCCAACGTGATTTTTAAAACATAATTAAGACCAATGATATTAAGACTGTTATACTGTTTATGTAGGTAATACAAAAACTAACTTACCTTTGCAAAAATTAACTTTGTTTTATTTGTGACACCTTTTCTGCTAACTGTACTAAATCTTGTTAAAATTACGGGTGGTCCCACTCGCCTGACAAAATAAACAAATAAAAACTAATCAGGCAACTGGGACCGCGGTCCCAGTTATATAGTGGTCCCAGTCGCCTGAATCCTCCGAATTGGGTCGTGGTTACCTGCTTAATAACGAACTTCACATAATCTTACTTACTAAAGTCTGTTTCTCTTTTTAATATGTATGAATCTTTTCCTGGATTATTTTAAATATTTTTATTCATGATAGCAACGATTGTACTTCTACGAGTAAGTATCAGCTTGTTTTATGTGCCCATTGCAGGGCGTAGGCCACCATTATTGAAATTAAGTCGCCACAATAGGCTTAATCACCACGCTTGCAACATTGGGATTAGTGATCACAAGCACGACTCTTTTGCCTTACCTAGGAATTGAAGCCCGGGCTCCGAGAATATGGCCAGGTTCTTACCAACCCACTAGACCACTGAGGTGTGTTGTTTATTTTCGTAAAAATATTTTTCTATCTTTTTGTAAGAAAGGTATTCTTCAGTATTCGTGCTAACGTCCTAATTTTTTCCAACACTAAAGCGCATCAATTTAGATCGTAGCCGTATGCATGCCATCAAAACAAAAGTTGGGGAACATAAAATTGGCAGGCGATTTCGCGCGATTTGCCCGAGTCCTCGAATACTTCCGAGCACGTTGTTTTGCCCTATTTGGACGATTGCAGTTTTGATTATTTCATTTAGATTTTTATGGCACTTGGTTTATTGATACGCCAGCATTTTAGGGTTGCAGGCACGGCATTAGGTCTTTGTGTTTTATGTTTGCTGGCGTAGAGCTACAATGTTTTTAGTGTTAGAACTTTTGGTAATTGAAACCTACTCGCATTGAAGGGTTGGTTCATTGATTTTATACAGTGAGAAGATTGATATTATTAAATTGACAACTATGTAGTTGTGAGAACTAGTTCTATGGAAATTTTGCTCTACTTAATACATAGTTATATTTATTGAAGTATTCGGCAAGAGCTTTGAATTAGGACCATTTAACTAGATATGACTCGTAGGAAAATGTGTGTGCTAAATAACAAGTTATCTGTATACTTAGTAGATTTTGCGCGAAAAGTAATACTGTTTTTAAAATAACTAAGGATACATATTTGAAGAAATGTGATTGTTTGAATAGAAACAAATGCAGAAGTATCATAACATATTCGTCGAAGAATCTATAAATACTATAAATACGAGCAATTGTAGACCAATTAACATCTAACAGGTCAATACAAATTGACAGGGCGGAATATTCCGTTGTTTATAGTGAGACTGGGCCGTGGTACTCTAGCTAGAATTAATCAAATCAACCCCTACCCACCACTTTCCGATATAATTAACGCTCACATGTATGGACGAAGTGTCCCTGTGTGCGATAATGAACGGTTAGGGCGCTGCCACACTAGCGGATTGCAAGCGTTTTCAAATCGGAGCGGCTACGCAGCGAACAAGTTGCGGACTAGACTAAAGTATTTATACACGAGCGAAGTATTTAGTCTAAAACATGTTTTAAGTTATCGTTTTTATAGAATGAACGATGTTTTTGAATGAAGTAAGAACTATCAAAGTAGGAATACTTGGCCAAGAATTATATAATATTAATTTTTTCATCTCGTTTATTAAATAAAAACGATTATTTAAGTAATGTCTTAGACTCAAGTAATACTTTGATTTGTCTTTAAATACGAGTGTAAGTAGTCACTCTCGTTCACTGGTAGCGGAAACATTGCGAAGCCGCGCACACGCCGGGCGTTTGTGCTTGGCCGCTCCGCTTTGAAAACGCTTGCAATCCATCCGTGCAGCAGCGGCCTTATAAGAGACCTAGTTTGCTTAACAAACTATCTTGTGGGCGGTACGGAATTAGCCCTTCCACGGTCATGTTAAGGTTCATAATTTGAATAGCCGATGGGGTTATAGACCGTTTTGCGTTGGAAGGCAACTTTCTTCGTGTTAGTTAGCGGTAGTGATGCGTGGAAAAATATTGGTATCGGATTATTGTTTGGTGTGTAAATAAAAATATATATTTTTTTTGAATTTTCTGTTATTTTTTTCGAATTAGTGAATAGTAAGTAACCAATCACAAATTAGAAGATAACACATACATTTATGTAAAATTACATGAATAACGATAAAAAACAGAATGATATCTAATTGGATTAAGACTCAATGATCTTCAATATACATACAACTTATTTGGATATACATAGATATTAAAAAAAGGCCAAAGTCACAAGGTTACACAGTACACCACCCGCTAAGAGGTAATTACAGCAATGTTGATTTGATTGATTTCAAGTCCCTTGGACATGACCATTTTGTTTGTAGTTAAACAATGTTACAAATACACATTACGAATTACATTACATTAGAAAAAAAAATATAAGTCTGATATACAGTCAACTGTACGTATAGACTATAACTACAAAAGCTTTTTCTTATTGGTATCGGAACCAGATACCGAGATATCGCAACACTTCATACCCCCTAATTTCGGCCCAACACTAGTTGATGAGTCACATTTTTTTTGTTTCGTGGGTAAGGCGCGAGGGTGACGCGTGGGGTGGCGTACCCCTTACTGGTGCAACCCCATCTTATTAATCAGTGAAGTACCGGCCGTCTCTTCACATGTCTGTTTGAAGGCGTCGGCTCTTATTAGATATCTGACGTGTCTGTCTGTGCGGCTTTGAATAACTTAGTGTTGTAAACTGAATTTTAAATACCCGCTACAATTATAGGATACTTCTACCATTACGCGGCTCAATAATTATTGTTTTATTGGAAGGCAATAGTGTAGCATTATTAATTAAATAAAATAAATTAGGAAATTTGTGAAAGGGTTAATGTGAAAATGAACCACCGAAAAGTACCTAATAAATAAATAAATATTGGTCAACATCTCATACATCAAACTGACCCTTTGTAGATATCAGAATCAACCAAAGTAACATAAATATAGTACGTAAATTATGCATTTTAATCATTCCGACAAAGGTCCAACTTAAATGTGATCCTGTGTGGGAATCGAACCCACGACTACTGGCGCATTGTAGCGCAGAGATAACCGCAAGATATGCATTATCTAGTAAAAAGTTCCTTAGTCATCACTTTAATGAAATCAAATCTGATTTTGAAATTAAAAGATATTTCAAAGCTTTATTAACCATCAGACCATTATATCTGCTAGTCAAGGGAGTAATTTACCACAAGATCGAATGACAATAACAATTAGAAATATACTAACTGCTTCCTATCATGACATACCAGACGTAATATTTTTTTCCAATTAAGTCCCGACGTTAATTGGTAACATCAAACGGACTTATTAGACTACACTAGTGCAGCCATGAACGTTAGGACATCGGGATATATCTCTACTAGTGTCCCAGATTATGTTAAACAGATGGTATTCGTTTTGGCGTTAATTTTATTAAAACTTATGATATAATAGTATGGCAGTTATACAATTAACAATGAAAAACTTTTTATTATCTATGTACCGTTGATAAATACGTCAAATTAAATAACTCTTAGTAATAAGTGCTCTTAAGAAACAGATCAAATGTCTGGTAATTTATTTATTGTGATTTATTTTAGCAAAAATAAAATATATTATTCAACTAGCCTTCCGCCCGCGGTTTCACCCGCGCGTAATCTCTTTTTTCAAATATCCCCCCTTCCTCCCACATTTCTAGGATCAAAAGTACCCTATGTTCACCGGGGATAGTGTAGCTTGGAGAAAGAATTATTCAAATTGGTTCAGTAGTTTCAAAATTGATATTCCCGCGGGAATGAAACGTTTCCTGTAGGAATTTTATAGCCTATGTCCTATTCCGGGTTATAAACTATACGTTTGCCAAATTTCATCTAAATCCGTTCAGCCGTTTAAGCGTGATTGAGTAACAAACATCTAAACATCCAAACATCCAAACATCCAAACATCCAAACATCCAAACATCCAAACATCCAAACATCCAAACATCCAAACATCCAAACATCCAAACATCCAAACATCCAAACATCTAAACATCCAAACATCTAGACTTTCGCATTTATAATATTAGTAGGATTAATAATAATGTAACACTGAGCAGGAGTGACCATTATCGGTTTGTACCAGTTTGGATATATTTTAAAATAAATTAACGTTTTGTAAATCTTTAGTATTTGTTTAACACACGAAGAAATTACGGAAATAAGTAATTATTCATATAAGTTTTTATAACTTAATCTTAAATTAATAGCAAAATACTTAAAAGGAGAAATCCAAAAGTGATACATTTAGAGATCATACATGTCCCAACACTGACACCAGCCTAGACTTAACACTATGCGGCATTAGTCCGAATAATAACGAATTTAATTTCAATAAAAGTTTCAACCGAAAGTTTGTCGTTGAAATGAATAATTATGGTAAATTATGAACGTCCCCTATCGCCATTAACGTGTCAAGCGAGGTGTTCGGCTGTTAGCCGGTTAGGGACGGTGCGGGTGCACTGGGACACTTTAGAAGTGGCGAAAGGAATCCGTCACTAACGCCGTTTTTCCAATTTAGAAAAGGTTATTCTTTTATTAAACAAAAGACAATAGTGTGGCTCCGTATTGTCAACTGTAATCACATTAAATTTGTTATGATTTATTTTATAAAATTAGAGTTGGTACACAAATATACTGGCCATTGGCCATGTCGTGATAAGCTGTTCCATTAATGATAGATTCCTCCACTGACTACTTAAGTAAAGTACGTAGTGGTATTAGTAAAATAGACGTAAAAGTATAGAGATCTACAATTTCGTAGACTTATTATAATAGTATGTACACACATTATCTATGTATCACGTATGTATTTGCCGAAAATCACATTTTTGCTTCCTGCAGGATAACTGCGTATAGTGATAAAAACAAGTTTTGCTGTTTTTGCGTGCAAGTACAAAAGCAAGTAGGATATTGTTAGCCGGACATGATCCAGTTTCGGGTGCATCATCACTTACTATCAGATGAGATTGCGGCAAAAAATTTGGCTATTCTACCCCCAAAAAAAATTGTATTTTTATAGCTGGCAGTCAGTTCCATGGGCCAACAAAACTTCCAATTCAGCCATCAACCATACGTGTCCCAGTGACATAAGCCCCACGGAGCCGCAATTAAAGGCACGAAGTATCGACTAAACAATCAATACTGATCTATAGAAAAGAACACAAAAGCTCGAGTAGATAACCATCCCCCTGCCTCCCCCCTCTCATTAATATTATCGACCCTATTCACTAATTATGTGTGTTGCGAATGCAGCTATACTTTGTATGCGTGTAATAGGGTACACCCACGAATGTACCGTTTGGTGTAATTTTTGAGGGTAAGCCCATCTATGAAGAATATTCTACAAATGAGTTTCTGGCTAAGAGTAAAATCGTGTTATTTTCTGTGACGAAAAGTAGCTTAGTAGGGTAGTAAATGAATAATGAGCTTTGTTTTTATTAGATCAATAAATTCTTTTAAATGTTAAAAACCAAAGTCATGACCAACCGCGTAGAAAGTAGGATAATGGTGGACGGTAAAATAGTGCAATACGTCGATGAGTATCAATACTTGGGCCAGATAGTCTCTTTCGGGAACAGGCTAGAAAAAGAAATTGAACGCCGAATTGATAATGCTTGGAAGAGCTACTGGTCCATGAAGGCTTTTATGAAGGGAGACCTTCCCTTGTCCCTTAAGCGAAAACTCATTGACGTATGCATTTTGCCCATTTTGTCCTACGGCGCACAAACTTGGTCACTTACTAAAAATCTGCGGTTCAGGCTCAAGGTATGTCAAAGGGCTATGGAGCGGAGTATCTTAGGCATTAAGAAGGTAGATAGGGTCAGTAATAGCACCATCCGTTCTAAGACCAAATTAACGGATGTAGGCCAAAAGATCGCCAAGTTGAAGTGGGACTGGGCAGGTCATGTGTGTAGGATGGGACCTGAGCGCTGGGCCAAAGCCGCTACCACTTGGAAACCTGATGGTGGAAGGCGGCAAAGAGGCAGGCCAAATAAACGGTGGAGGGACGAACTCGACTCCTTTTGCCGGGATTGGCAGGATCTAGCTTTGGACAGGGTCAAATGGAAAAGTATGGGGGAGGCCTTTGCCCAGCAGTGGGACAATTTATAGGCTATAATAAAAAAAAAAATCTTTTAACAGAGAATGTAGGTACTAAGTTTCATTCATTTTTAAATTTTCTAGATACGCTTATAGATAACTTTAAATAAACTAAATCGAAGTGGTTGGTACACATTAAAAAACTCAGTTTTTAAAAAGATCCATTAATTGAAGTTATTTAAAACAATATTAATGCTTTATTCACATACAGTATCAAAATTACTAAAAGGGAAACGCCGAAAATAGGCCCAGAGTGCACAACACATTCAATTTCATGAATGAAATCTAAATATTCGCACTTGATTTGTCGTCTTCTTCTTTTTTCAGTATAAGTTGGTTAAAACAATTATAAATAATTAAGTATTTCAACGATTTTTCCTTTACATGATGTTTACATGTCACTTCTGATGTTTGATATTAAATAAGAAATTGGTCCGAAATAGTTTATTTTTAATTACGTTTTTCGATACAGCGGTAAATATTTTATAAAGTGTTAAATAATATTATTAAAGACCAAATAATAAATGTATATTTATGAATAATGATAAATTGTTTTAAAACTACCTTTTATAATATTAATAATTAATAAATAACACTATAAAATATTTACCGCATTAACGAAAAACGTAAATTAATTTCGGACCAATACTTTTTTTTTTCTTTTTTCTTGGCACTGCACGGTTTGTGCATCGGCCACTGACATTGATCATTTATTTTTATTCTTCTTTTTGGTTGGTCCGAAATTAATTACGTTTTTCGATATAGCGGTAAACATTTTATAGTGTGAAATAATAATAATTATAAAAAGTAGTTTTATACTAATTTATTATTATTAATAAATATACACTTATAAATTGGTCTTTAATAGTATTATATAACAATTTATAAAATATTTTCCGCTTTATCGATTAACGCAATATAAAAAAGTAAGTTTCGGACCGGTATAAACATACGTCATTAATGAAATGTAAAGGATATAGTCGTTGAAATATTAAATAATTTATAAATGTTTTTTCCGACTTCTACTGAAAAAAGAAGAAGACGACAAATCAAGTACGAATATTTAGATTTTATTCATGTGATTGAATATGTTGTGCACTCTGGGCCTAAGTTACTATGGCTTTCTGGCAATCCCCTTTATGTTTGACAGTCTGCTTGTTCTGTTCTTTTATGAACCAGCTGGACTGATTGTAACTTTCATCGGCAAACAGCTGGCTGCTTTTATCATAAAAATCACAGTTGATGATGAAGAAATATTGAATACGAAGTTCAATCACATGCATGGATTTGACCCAAAAATTCAAGTTCTATTAGAACCAATTACTACATATTTTTCTTGATCAAAGTAATATAATCACTTTGATGTAGGAAAAACGCACAATTTGCCGACCTCGTCATACGTAACGCATGGATCGCTTGCACTTTTATTAACGGCTGGGGTGAAATAATCGATATTTAACTTATTGGGACCCGCTTACAATTAGAATAGTTCCGATGCGGTTTTGATCAGGCACTAGTAGGTAAAATATGGGAGTTATTTCTTTTATGTGTGTAACGCCTCGTTGGTCTTAATTACCTGGCCGTGATCTCAGAGTCCAGGGTTCAATTCCCGGGTCGAGTAAAATTTGTGTTGGTTTTTTGGACAAAGCTCAAGTTTGTGATCATCATTTCGTACGAGGCAAGTGGCGATTAAGCCAGTACCTATCATTGTAGCAATAACTTGATTTCAATAGCTGACACTTTTTAGGGTTCCGTAGCCAAATGGCAAAAAACGGAACCCTTATGGATTCGTCATGTCTGTCTGTCTGTCTGTCTGTCTGTCTGTCTGTCTGTCCGTCCGTATGTCACAGAGACTTTTTACCGAAACTATAAGAGCTATAATGTTGAAAATTAGTAAGTAGATGTATTCTGTGAACCGCATTAAGATTTTTATACAAAAATAGAAAAATAATAATAAATTTTGGGGGCTCTCCATACTTAGGACTGAAACTCAAAAAATTTTTTTTCATCCAATCCTTACGTGTGGGGTATCTATAGATAGGTCTTTTAAAATGATAATAAGGTTTCTTATATCATTTTTTTCTAAACTGAATAGTTTGCGCGAGAGACACTTCCAAAGTGGTAAAATGTTGGTCCCCCCCCCTGTAACTTCTAAAATAAGAGAACGATAAATCTAAAAAAAATATATGATGTACATTATTATGCAAACTTTCATTGAAAATTGGTTTGAACGAGATCAAGTAATTAGTTTATAAATTTTTGGGGCTTCCCTTACTTAGAATTGAAACTCAAAAACATTTTTTTCTTCAAACCCTTACGTGTGGGGTATCTATAGATAGGTCTTTAAAAATGATAATAAGGTTTCTTATATCATTTTTTTCTAAACGGAATAGTTTGCGCGAGAGACACTTCCAAAGTGGTAAAATGTTGGTCACCCCCCCTCTAACTTCTAAAATAAGAGAACGATAAAACTAAAAAATATATATGATGTACATTACCATGCAAACTTCCATTGAAAATTGGTTTGAACGAGATCAAATAATTAGTTTTTTTTTAAAACGTCATAAATCGTAAACCGCAATTTTCCTCTCATTCAATCAACTCAAATATAAAAACGTCGATCAAACTTACAAAGAACTACAAGAACTTTTATATTATGATGATACTTGCTGCTACGGAGCCCTTCATGGGCGAGTCCGACTCGCACTTGGCCGGTTTTACCGACTTACGTTGTTAGTTTTGTGTTTTGTCTGTATTAGAATTCCACTAATTTTGGACCGTCATTATTGAAAGGATAAGGCAGGTATAAAGTTTAAAAAATAATATCGTCCGTTAACGTACTATGATTTTTAATAAACGCGTTACGAAAAATTTATTTTAGTAGGTAATTTTTGTTTTGTAAACAATATTTTGTTTCTTTGGAACCATTTCGATTTTAGTAATGGGCCGTATTAAAGAAAATCGATAATATTGAACTATGTAATAGGGGAGACTCGAATTTAGTTATTTTCTTTGTTTCGTGTCCTGATCGCGTGCCCTTCGGCTGTTGTGATTTCTGAAATGTTAATCGGTGTTGGAGTTCGGGAGATTTTATTAAGGGAGACTTAAATTTTCTACGAATCGAAGTCGATGCCTCGTATTTTTGATTCGGAAAAGTTTTACGTTATAAGTGGTTTTCAAGTGTGCGAATTATGCTCTGTCTACCTTTAGACCTTCCAATTTTAATAACGTGTAGAAAAACTAATAAGAATTGTTTTGTCCGAAAGAAAATTACCTTCGCCTTTGTTTCTGCTAATAGTTGGTTGGAGTTTGCTTTTGATAATACATTTTAGTATTTTAACTATCGTACTGATTTTATGTGCAAGTATAAAATAAATTGTTAATAAGAATAACCGTACAACAACAAAAATATGGGAAATCGCAAACCTAAGTTTTGTAATGCAAAACTACAACTTGAGCGTTACGAGTAATTCTAAGGTTATTAAAAACGAAAATAAAATCCAATCAGAATCCTCATAATTTACTTACCCACTACACACAAATAAGTCGTTAAGAAGCAATTAAGAGACCAATAAGAAATTATCAACAAGAACAATCTCTAGGGCGAAAGTTGCTTAAAAAATGGATTATAACAAAGAAAAAAGTTTTACTAACGAAAGTAGCTTTTGATTTAAGAACTGATAATCGTTAAACTTTTTTTAATTCCACTTAGAATTTATAATCCAATCCCTTACATACTCCGAAAAAAAAAAGAACAAAATGACCGGTAACAGAAAAAGCTCAAAATCATAATATCAATTCATATTCTAAAAATAATAACGCAGTAACCTTGTCAAGTAACTTGTCATATACATCAATGATCAAAACAAACAACATGGTACAATATTCCCAAGTACACAGACGTAAATAGTTACGAGTGTATTCGCAGTCTATGGTTTGCGTGCGTGCGACGCGTGTGTGAGTGTTCGCTTGGGCAAGGTCAGGGCTCGCTCTATCTGATCAATGGTCAACCTGATTCGCGAACGGCTTGCCGTGAATCGATGCGTTTGTAGGGTGGTTGAGGGAAGCGAAATTTGAAAAT
This sequence comes from Mecyna flavalis, assembly GCA_949319885.1. NCBI lineage: Eukaryota > Metazoa > Arthropoda > Insecta > Lepidoptera > Crambidae > Mecyna > Mecyna flavalis. The sequence continues at coordinate 7,191,507 of OX439439.1, forward strand.
GGAATTCATCCGTCATAATCAAATGATTTGTTTTCACGTCAATTTCACGTGCATTTTTTTGTTACCGGCCAGAAGCAAATTTGAAATTCTATTTATAAACCAAATTAATTAAAAAAATCTTGTTTTTAATGATTTTAGATGTTGGCTTAAATAAATTACTAATAATCGAAATTTATTTAATATCAAAATAGTAATTGCTTTATGAACAAAATGTTTAATAGCTACAACGATAAAACGATTTTTTAAACATGATTACATTTATTGCCTGTCAAAGTTAATTTAAAAAACAACATTATAAATTTTTATTTATAATGAATATGTGTTTTATTTTTATAGGACGCGTTAATTAACAACAAGAAGGATTGAGTTTTATTTGCTCAAAAGCAAACATTAAAAGCGAACGCACACAAAAACATCGCCCGTCTTGTCCTAATAGAAACTGTATAATTAATCACTTGATTAATCAGTGCGACGAATAAAAACAGTGTAATGACCCGTTTCCTCGAATCGATCGAAGTGACGTCATCAACATTTGAATGCAAAGTCACCGTGCACCCCGTGTCGAGTTTAATTTTATCGATAAAATTCGGCTTTGATAATGACTTGAGCCATTAATTATTAAGTTTTGGTTATGTTTTTGTGAAAAACGAAAGTGTCTGTAGTTGATTTTATTTTGTTGCTTTGTCAGATAACTTATAAAAAGTTGTGGTATTTTAGAATTAATTAATGATAAGTAATTGTTATGGAGAGCATTACCGACAAATTACAGATAAGTTGTTGAATATTTTAAGTATAGTTTTTTGAATTTAGTCAGAGTATTTATATGTAAGATTAATTAATAGTCAGAAAATTATAATAAGAACAATTTAGATAAACCAATTTTGGAAATAGATAGAGCTGTGCGGTGTGTGTGTGTGGTATGTTTTGTACTATAAGAGATTTAAAAAAAACGGCAACGATAATTAAAATTATCAAATTTTTTTTTCCATATTATCAATTAAGCTAATCAAACTAGATCTTATTCCAACGGTAATTTTCCTGTAAAATAATAAAACAAACCATAAGTTTGCTTCCATTTTAATATCGACAATTTATCAGCGCCTACACTACCCACTACCAAGGATAGGGTGGCGTCAGCTTCTCGTGGGGCAGTAAAAAAAAGTGAAAAGCAATCAGTGTGGCATAATTAGTGCGTTGTAAGTATGGGGCGCGTTGCCACGGCAACCGCGTCCATGTCGATACCCGCTGCTTACCCGACGCGTTAATTTCCAGCGGAATTAATCGAATCAAGTGAACGGTCGATATCGATTTGTGTGATTGAAATAAACTTGGACGTCACTAGAGTTCAATATTTGCAACGTGATTCGTTTGAATGACTAAAAGAATTTAATGTTGTTGACAGAGCATTTTAATTACAATGAGGTGATTAAACATAAGGCGTTTGGTTCTTTATGGGTGTTTTGAACAAAAAATCTACGTTACATTGCGTGCTATAATCGGAAAATGACATAAGTAGTCAATAAATACTTTACATTTAAATAATCGTATATTATCTCGAATTTTCTTAGAGAATGTCTCGTTGGTTGTCTATGATTTTAAGGTTCTAAGTTAAATTCTTGGGTATAGGGCGAAATTCGTATCGGGTTTTCCCAACAATTGATGTTATTTTGTATTTTACAAAATTGTATGTTGACGGCATTCATTACTGGTTTAATGTTTTTTCTTACTTTTGTTAATTGCTTGATCGCGGTAATAATACAAAAACGCTAATTAAGAAGATTTTTGACGTGACAACGTCTTATAAATTGGTTTGCCGGGTGACACTTCAAGAAACTGCGTTACGCTCCGCTCACGTTATGCGCTCACAATGAGAGCGAGTGAGAGGCACGCGTCCCGCCTAAGAGCGAGAGAGACAGACATAAAAAGTCGTTGTCACGTAAAACTTTCGCCCGTATACCGACTTTACAGGCAACCAATTTTTTTTTCCTTTGTATTAGTTATTTTACGACTTGCTAATAACTGTAATCCAACTTATTTATTTGTTGAGGTAATATCTTTCTAGAAAGGTTTTGTTTTAACAAAGAGATGAAAAGTATGTTATAACTATACATCGCCATCGCGCGGGCAGTTTCGGGGCGACGCGTGGATACCGATGAATAGGGTTGCCACGCATGGATCTTTTTTTTTAAATTATATTTGACCAATAAAAATATCGATTTTTAAATCGATATTATGCATTGAATCTATTTGTAATCCTAAATCGACCACTGACACAACAATGTTACCTTACGATTTTTTTCGGTTTCGATAACTTAACCAATTTTATGAAAATGTTATTTTTATCCTAATTACTCATTTATAGCTGTATGATGTCAATTTCTGACTTACTGGACTGAATCAACCCTCAGAGAAAGTGTTGCTAACTTAAACAACGCTTCTACACTACTTTGTCCCAATTTTGAATACAATATCAAAATAGAAATAATATTCTATTTATCCTCATAAGGTATTTATCCTCATAAGGAATATATATATAACATGAAAGGCTTTAATTTAAAGAATAAAAAAACATGCAAATATTCTAATACTCGTTATATACGTGTGACAGCCCTTCGGTCATCTATGCGTCGCCCCCAAACCGCCCGCGCGATAACGATGTATAGTTATAACTTGACAATAATAATGTTCACAGAAAATTTATACGTCAATAAGCTGGCTTTGTTCATTATGTGAAAGTTATAAACGAAGCAGACTGCAAGGTCCAATCACCACGACAAACAGACATCATTTCAATAGGAACAAAATAATTAAAGAAAAAATAACGTATCTTCCTACCTTCACATTTGTGTGTAACCAAAACAAGGATGGCCCAACCGCCTTTTGTATTCAAAATTCGATAATTTATTGCCGAAATAATATAATTACGGTCTGACGGGAGCGGGACGGATTGCCCGCCGCCGGAAGCTTCAAATTACTGGAGAAATTAAAGCGGAAACATTTGGCCGCGCCGCTGGCAAGATGGTGCGTCGATTATCGGGACTGTCGATATGTGAATAATAATTGTGTCGCGTCACTAATTGTTTGTTTGGCATTTCAAATAAAGAATAGAAAAAATATTCGTTCCGTTTTTAATAACAGTATTTATTTTTTAATTCGCTTATGTTTTCTGTGTACTTTATTGTGCTCGATTATTTAAATTAATGTTTTGCATATGTGAGCTATGCAGCACATTAACTTACTCTTATCAGTCTAAAAGTTTCAATTGAAATAAAAATATATTGACGAGCCATTTGGTGTAATGGTCGAGAAGTCGGCTATTAGGTTCGCCAGAGGTCGCGTGTTCGATCCCCGCACGGTACAAACATTTGTGTGCATGAACATGTCTGTTTGTATCGGTCTGGGTGTTTCTATGTTTATTATGTATTTATTTACAAATAAGTATATAAGTAATGTTTATCCGTTGTCTGGCATCCATAGCACAAGCTTATGCTTAGTTTGGGGCTAGATGGCGCTGTGTGAATAATGTCCAGAGGTATTTAATTATTTATTGATATTAAAAGCTGTTATTTGTATTAATAATTGTAGCTTCATAAGTGTATTTTTTAGTTTCCATAAAATATTTTAGTAATTATTTCCTTGATTCTGATGTTTTTAAAGACAAGGATGCGCTGTGACTTTCGAATTGCGAATATAATACATTGCTTGATAGATAAGTATATAGACATCTTGATAGTAATTAGAGTGATGCCCTGGATGTCCAGACAACGGCACATTAAAGTTCTAAGCCAATCAGACGAGAGCCGTCCCGACATCGCGTGTGGTCACCGTCTGAGACCACTAACTTTGATAATCATTTGAAATTGGTCACCCTACGAAAAAGTTAGAAGTAAAAATTGTACTTTTATATCGTAGAGACGCGAAATCTTTAACGATCAAATAAACAATCAATACTAACATTATACAGTAACTCTAGTCTGTTTCTCTGTTTGTAACGCTTTAACCACTGAACACATTTGATTTAATTTGGTATAGAAATAGACTAGACTTTGGTAAAGAAAACAGGCTTTTGATCCCGGGGTAGTGTCTCATGGGATAACAAAAAAGTTTTTTTTTATAATCCTGACGCTGTGTGTATTGACGCAAATGTGTGTAAGTTGCTAATATGATTATTTATTTAATTACAAATGCTGAATTTTCATAACATTATTTTTATTACAAATAAACTAGTAGTAATTCTATATTTTAACAAATAGTGCCAAGTGACATCAGAGACTTAACAGTTATTAAATATATGGAGAAATAATTTAAATTTCGATAATAATTAATTCAAACATATAAAAATTCATAAAATACCAAATTAAAAGAAATTAATGCCAACTTTTTACCAAATGTACCTAGATTTCATATATTGTAAAACATCATGTTTTTAGCAAGTCACTTAATTAGATAGCGTTATGTTAATAATTTGTTTTTTAATGATATCTAAATATTTTGGGAAGTCCAAGTGAGAAAACCCACAGTCTAAAATATGCAATATTATGTAGAAAACCCATGATTTGTTTTAAAGAATTGAAAACATCATAGAATGGATGTCTGATATTGTATTCTTTAGCAGATCTTATATTATTTATGTTCCCTTAAAAGTGGAAGATCTTCTTCCGAGCTAGATCGACTGCTCGGAGACCGAGGTCCAAAGTAGGTACCTACCATCTTAAGTGTGTTGGATATAGTAATATGCAAGCGGGAGACAATAATCACAAATATCACCTTTGAAGCCTGTATTATATACTTTTTACTTATACTTTGAAGTTTAAAATTACTTTGCTTGCGCGATGTAGGATGCCCTTTTTTTGTCGGAGGTGAACGCATTTACGCGTCATAACCGGGACTCGGGACTAAGTCCCACTACCCACTAAACTCCCCCGGTTTCCCCTTTCCACCCAATTGGGACGAGCCGGTGCCAGCCTTGTGGATGTAGGATGCTACACTAATTCGTATTTTATGTTCCCTTAAAAGTGGAAAATCTTCTTTCGAGTTATCTACTGCGCTCAGAGACCAGTGTGGCAGCACATCGAGGGACGCTTCCTGGCTTCTGCAGTAACCGCCTACCATCAGGTGGGCTGCGTATCTGCCTAATGATCTAGAATAAAAACAAATGAATAACTACAAACTTACCTGTACAAAAGTATCGTTGGCACATGTTATCATCATCGCTGTCTTGTAATGTTTCACTGGCATAAACACTTGTGAACACTTCAGTTTATCTTCAAGAGTTCATAATATTTATTTAATAAACAAAATAAGTAACTGTTTGATGCAAAAATTATACGTTATTAGTTTGCTTAAGCCATGCGTTTAGTTATCGATTAGATAACGGAGTATATTGTAACGGTACTAGGAGATTTATTTTCTTTTTAATTTGTTTACTTGTGCACTGTAATTATGATTTTTTGTACGTTAACTTTTTAGTAGAATTAAGCCAGTGCCCATAATTTATTAATGGCCGCCTTAGCCCGTGCCACCTTGGACATAGAATAGAATGTTTTACTTGAATTTTTTTGTAAATTGTATTTTTCTCCTAAAAATAATATTTTTCAGTAGTAAGTAGTTTAGTAAGTAGTAAGAACATAAAAAAATGGTTGTAGCAGAAAAATATAATTTCAGTGGTAAAATATACTCCGAATTATCGATTTGACCTAATATAATTTTAACTGCTTATGCAGATTTATAAGACTTTTACAAGACCAAGCAAATTGTATTGAGAGTAACAAAGTGCCAAGACACTTTTTTTAAACGGCTAACGTGAACTCTAATCAAATTCTGACAGGGGTGACAAAAGACGATCTCGCCTCGATACCGAACGAATAATTCGAACTCTCGAATAAAAATCGATTCGTACGCGACATCGTGCGGTCGCGTTTATAAATCATACAAAAATAAATCACTCACGGGCCCAAAATGTGAAACTTTCTCTAAACAAAAGGGCATTGTGTATGCAAAAGTGCATTCCGACCGGAATACTTTTCATCGCCTGCCATCCACTCCATTTTTTCCGTCTTACAAAACAAAAACATAATGCAATGTTATGCGATTTATCGATATCTTTTATACGTGAAAGCGGCGTGTTGTTCGCTCACGATTGTTATCCTATGACAATAAAATATAATGATATATATAAAGATGTCAGAAATAATAACTGAGCTTAACTTTAGTGACTGGTCTTTATAGCTTGCTTCTATGGCTGAAAATTACGCAAACATTACGGTCTTGATCATATTTTTACGATTTTCGATTCCAAGTTTTTTTTTATACAAAAAAAATCTACCCATATCTGTTTATTGCATTTCTTTTTTTATATATGTATTAAAAAGATGCAAACGAGTAAACGGATCACCTAAAGGTAAGTAATCACCATCTTCCATGGATGTTTGCAACAACCGAGGCATTGCATATACGTTGCCGGCTTTTACCATCCGGTATTATGTTCTTTTCTTGAAGTGATAAAAATTTTACTTTTTCTTTTTCATTCGTCTTAGCATTAAAAGATTGATTTATAAATGTTACATTGATGGCTTATAAATCATTTGTGGCTAATTAAAAGTACCCTTTATGATATACGACGGAGATGCGAAGCTGCAAATGTAATTTACGATATCGTTCTGTCCGTTCGTCCGTACATAAACTTTCTAATTTGCTCGCCGAAAAGCGGCCTGTTGCTAATTTATATTGCCTATAATAAAAACAACACCTTCGGAAAACAATAAAATTAGTGAGGAGGTAAAACCTGATTACAATTCTCGTGTTATGATACTAAGGAAAAAATTAGGGTTTCGTTAAGCGAACAGTTTTTTTTCTAGTTTCTCTCATTTTATTTTAAAATACTTAAATATCGATCAATTTCAAACATTGAGGCTAAAAATATTTTTTTATACATGCGCATAACTTTCCCCTGTTGCTGCAACGATGGCATCGGAATGGTGGTCTACAAAAACACTTTCCATTCAGGCCTGTCAAACATCAGTTTCATCACTTTTATCATATTCATACATTCTTTTCATATTGCCTTCGGAATTTCAATCTTCCTCTTGTTTTCTCTTGTTGGGACAATTATCATGAGTAGGAAAGACAATCCGCACGGATATTATACAACCTTTACAACCTTAAATGCTGAAATAACTTTGACACTCTTCTGATTTAATTCTATATTAAAGAGAAACTATATAAGAGTAAATCAACACGATTAGATTTTGAGTAAGTATGTAGTACTTATAGTTTTTCTACTGCCTCAGTTGGCAGATAGACACTTAACCAACATATTTATCAGCCCATTTAATCTAATGAGGAAAACATCAAAAAGCCTCGGTCAATGTTTTGCCATTATACTACGTAACAAAATATCGCGTGACTGATTTTGGCTTTGCTCTAAAACCACACGACGATATAAAGTTTTCAGCTGGTATGAAAACTCTTAAAATTTAAAAGCTTTATATCGCACGTCATTACTACTTCATAGGTTAGGTGGTTTAAACATTTAAGGAAACATAAGTCGCCTTAATATTAGGGCTCAGTCAAATACTCGTATTAGGGTTACTGGTAATGTGTACCGATCCTTTTAGGGGAATGTAGAGGAGGTCCCCAGCTAACAATTGACGCATGAGAATGCAGGTCAAAAGTGAACCAATAATGAGATTTTATTATTATTACATATTTTTCGGAAAATTAGAGATTCACAACTTAAAAAATTTATTAAAGAAGAAACTACAACATATTTTAATGTAATTATTTACTATTAGAGCTTAGTCTAATAAAACACAGTAGGAAAACTGAAAGATTTGTTAATTTTGAAATAAGAGATCCAAAACTAGATTTTTTTACGACTTTTACAATGTTGTTTGTGATAAAGTAAAATTTTCTTTAAAAAAAATATTGTTTCAATTTTGACCTGTATTCTCATAGGTAAATTGTTAGCTGGGGACATTCTCTACATTCCCATAAAAGGATCGGTACACATTACCAGTAATCTTTGTATAACCATTATCCAAAGCCGTAATAAAAAAAAGATTAGCTAAACGTATTTTAACAAATTCTGCTAGCAATTTCTCTTTTAAACTCACAAAGTAACTAACAGACACTACGTTACATTTTTTACTCCTGGCCACACCCGGGGCGGAATGGATACCACTCTTAATGTCTGTCAAAGGAGCAATTAAAGGTTCGGTGTTGCCATAAACCGAGGGATTAATCTTCGAGGTTTTATGAGAAAAAAAAAGCGTTTTCGCACATTACTGCGAGGTGGGTCTTTTTGTGTTTTGCAATTTTAGCATTTATGATAATCGTTTATGTAAGTTATGTTTTTAATAGATATACGTTACTTTTATGTTCTTTTTAGATTATAGTTAGGTACTGGAAAATACCGGTTCAGGGGATAATTGCGAACGTATCAAGTATTCAAAAACGTATATTCGAGTAAATTCTAGTAGGTAAAACAACAATGTCTTTAAAAACAAGTGCTTTTACAAATATTTCTCGGCACTGGCTTCAAAAGTTCATTCTAATAACTATGTTAATCCGATCTTTATTAGTTAAACACGTTAATATATGCGTATGAATAACCTGCCAAGGAACACTAAAACTCAAAGCCAAAATGATCTCAAGCTCTACATTGTTAGTCTAATCGTCTTACCCAAACGTATACTTATGCTACGCCATTAGAAGGTCATACAAAAGTTGTTCATTGTACAAGTTTATTACTCACAAACGCAGCGATCAACGTCACGTGATTCTTTAGTTTTTATTACACTTTTTACAACCGTAATTGGCCGTGATTTATGAAACTATGGATCCACGAAAACTTCTCCTCGATTCATTTAATGATTTTATAATCGCTCTCCGCAAAAGAAACTTTAATTCTTAATTAAGTGTACTCAAACCAACTCAAACTTGCTGTCATGCGCACTAATCAACCAGATGAAGTCATTTAGCAGATTTATTTACCTTCGTTTTTGCATTAAACGAAAGTAAAATATTCACCCACGACTCGGAAACTGCGATTATCCCGCTCCGAAGCGAGTAATTTATTTTTAAAGCTCGTAAAAATCTCACTCCTTAAGCAATAAAAGTAACATTTTAGCTGTTACTAACACGGGCCACTAAAGCCTTAGGAAATCACTTCCCAAACAATGTCGTGACACGACCGGCGACGTCACTAACATCGATATTGAAAAAACGCATTTGCATAAATTAAATTCGCCGCGAAAACACGGTCGGAATCGCATTTTTGCATACCACTCACGATATCGGGCCGCGTCACCCCGTTCAACGGTAACGAACGGAAAAAAACTAGGGGAACGAGATGAGAAAAGTTACTTTAAGAATATACGGAAGTTAATTAGAAGCGGAACGAAAAACAACCGTAACTGGTGGCGAAGTTGGCCGTTCTAGCGCGGCCAATGGTACAAGGCACTCACACTGACAACCCCTCACCACCGACTCTCTAGGCATTTGCATACCGCCCGCCCAAGCGCGCCGCCGCCCAGCCGCGCGACAGGGACAGACGACGAATGTTTGACAGAACGCTCATTCCACATTAAAATTTTGCAACTTTTTCAATTTTGAATTTGGCATTGCAGTTTTTAATCGCGATCTCGGGCCAAGCGCGATTCGTCATTTGGTTCGGTAGTGTTGTGACGCAGCAAATGAGGTCGCATCGAGATATGAAAAGGATGAAAGTAAATTTATCGCCGTCGTCGCGGACGCTCGGCTGATAAGTTCGGAGCTCGGAGAGAGCATGAATGAGTCGAGCGGCTGTAATCTTGTAATGACGATATACGCGAGACTGATTGTGACGTAAGCAAATGTGGATGGCAAATCATGTGATTCGGTTCACCGTAATGAGATGCGGCCGAGGAGCGAAAATGTTTATCCTAATCCGTCGTTCTGATTTTAAATTCTATTTGAAAAGGTAAAAATAAAAATTTAAGTAGTGCTCTACTTATTTTTATTTTCAGCTTTTATTAAAATTCAAAATAAATTGTATATTTTTTCTCAGTGGAAGAATATGGAGAAAGCCTTTTACCCAATTAGGAGACAATTTCTAGGGTGAATAATAAATAAATATATTTGGTAAATATTCGTTATAGTATGAAATAAGAAACCTTTTAATTTATAAAAAAAAAATTAATAAAAATTCCTATATTGCAAGTTTGACAGACATGTAAGGGTATTTAAAATGATAAGCTCAAATCTGTTTTTGTTTTGCTATAGAGAAATGTGGTACCTATTGTTTATGTATATTTTAATTTATGACTTCACCAACACCCAAATCTGGCATTATAGTGGTTGAAGATATTTGCAATATTGAGAGCTTTTTAACGAAACACTTTTTTATGTTAGTCATTAGCTATTTTCGCTCTAGGAATTTCAAAATTAAATTTTATTTTTTTATACAACAATACAAAATTAAATTATTTTATACAAAATACAAATGAATGTATGGAACAATAATTGCGGACTTTTACTAATGTACTAAAACATGATTCAAAATCATAGTAATAAAGGTTGTTCAAGATTTTTTTTTGTACAATTTAAGCAGCCCGCAGGATGGAGGACAACCACCATGACCTATTCATCTATTATAATTATTTCATAATACTTATCTTAGGTGAGTGGTGGCAGAGTAGTTTTAAACGGGAGAGGTCGATAGTTCGAAGCTTGGCGCGCACATGCATATTTTTCCCTGTGCGTAGCACTTACTTGGCGGTGAAGGAAACCATCATGCTATGCTGCTATGCTGCCAGACTGTGTCTGCGAGTCTTTGGTTTCAAGTGTACTGGGCTCCATAGCTGGGCATCGTTAATCAAATAGTTAACTTCGTTAATCGCTAATCCGTTACTGAAAAAGTTAACTTCGTTAAACGTTAAAGCGCTACTTTTGGGTCGACTTTTTCTTTGTCGTCTCGACACGAAAAGATTTCCTTTGTTACAGGTTACAATGTGACTTGTTGGGATAACTTTGTAAAATGATTCCCAACTAGTCACACTGTAACACCTTGGGAGACCTTTCTTAAATAATTCCCAACCAGTCACAGCACACTGTTACACGTTGAGAGACCATGCTTTAATCATTCCTAACCAGTCGCACTATTCAATCTACAACAAAAAATATTGGATCTCCAGTTACACTGTAAGAAGGTTATCTTTAATGATATTAAAAGACAAAGGAAGAACTAATTCAAAGATTCAGGTTGAGAATAGTGCTTTTACAATTTCTTGTTAATTTCACTCCAGGTCCACGACTGGTGGACGTTTTCTGAGGTGGACGTTCAGAATAATATAATTATCTCTATCTATTTTTTTCGCGGGGAATGCGTTACGCATCGTAGCCTCGTCCTAGGGGCCAGACGGGACCGTGTCTGGGGCTCCCAGCGCGCATGGAAGGACGCTACTCCTAGACTAGGATTTTATGACGGTCCAGGGGTTTAACCACTAAACCCCACGGTACTCCCTCGTCACCTGATTGGGGGGCCACGGGGTATCAGCAAAGTCCTTGCTCCGTGAGCCCCCCGGTGAAAGCTTGCCTTAGCAGACCCCTCGTGCCTCCCTTTCTTGAGGAGCTGCGGAAGTGACCCGGAGTACTGGGACACTCCCGTCTGGCGGTCATGGTGGAACCGTACTATGCAGGTTATGGTGCCCCCACACCCATGACCTGCTGCCCTCCACGTTGAAGGGGTGTGGTAGGAAACAGTCAAACGCTCGCGTCTTTCGTCCTCTTCTACGCCTGCGGAGTGCAGGCGCGAGAGGATCATCCTCCCGCTCACGCCCCGCTGCCTCCTTCTGCAACATGACATTCTCGCAGAAAGAGGCTACCGCCTCCCAGGCCTCTATACTGCCCAGCTTGGCCAGAACCACGCTAGGGCGTGTGAGCATCTGGCCTACCGCAGCAATAAGTGCGCTGCGCTATACGGCCCACGCTTGGTACACCGCGAGAGTGTGGTGCGCCGAATCCTCAATTGCGCCGCACGCGTGGCAACACGGCGACTCCTCCAGCCCTATTCGATGCAGGTACGCCTCAAAACAACCGTGACCGGCCATTACCTAGCACCAATCGGTATGAGAGGTAAGCATGCGCTCGCTCGAGCCATCCCTCCAAAACTGGACCAAGCGCATCGAGGACACGACGCCCGGCTCTCCGCCACCGACGAAGGAGAGTTTCATGTGCCTCTTGGAGTTTGCCCTCGGGTTCTCATGTTTGCTGTCCACGTATAAAGGGCGGATAAGGGTGATTGCTTGCCATCAGGTAACCCGCTTGTTCGTTGCCCACCGTTTCATACTCATATTAAAAAAAGCTTTGAGTATTACTTATTATATTTTTCGACACCGATACTTATTCCCGTGACTTTCATTCTTTATCAGTTGTCGAGATCGTTTAGTCAGACGATGGCCTATTTACGTGGCATTAATCTACGTGATCGCAGGTACTTTACCATAAATGTTCTAATTAAATTTAAACGTGTTCAGTAAACGATAACATGAAAGTGATTTATTTTAAATTTTCTTAAGTGGACACGCTTTTCGTGTCGAGATGACAGAGTAATAAAAGATTAATTGATACAAACAAAAAAAAGACGTGTATATTCAGAGTGTTTCGTGGCACGATGCGGAAAATAGCCCAGTTTTTCAACTACGGCGGCCAATCTTTTTACGATCAGCCAACTAAGCAGGATATATTTTATTATAGTGCAGAAGTGAGTGCGTAAGCACAGGTGCACTCCCTATTCCGTCACTCTCATAACACGGGTGGGACAATAGTAAGTAACGGTTTAACGGACTTGGAAAAATTTAACGGAAGTTAACGGGTCCGTTAACATTTTTTTGGGTTAACTTAAAAGTTAATCCGTTACTGGAAATGTTAACTTCGTTAATTAACGATTAACGGATTAACGAGTTAATGCCCAGCTATGCTGGGCTCCTACATTAATATTGCCGGAACACAGCCAGAGCTGTTATGGCGGCAGATTTCATCTGTGGGGTGGTAGCTAGCCAGTCGGACTCTGAAAAAGTCCTACCACCAACCAGAACCAAGGTGGGAATCGAACCCACGACCTCCGGGTTTTATACCCGAGCGGCTTAGCCACTATTCCACGGAGGTGGTCGGAAGTTCCCCTGTTAAAAGTTGGGGAAATTTGATGGCAGTCTCATCGTTTCGTTGACGTCTCATTAAGATTGCAGAAAATGTCCTATAAACTGTTTTTACAAAAGGCAACGTTTTATAACTAGGCTAAAATTGTAGGTCTATTTAATTACAAATGGAAACTGATGAAATAACGTTGATATGTCTCTCGACCTTAATGAAAACACACAACGGACAAGAACATTGTAATTACGAGGAGTGCAAGATTTATTACACGGGGATAGGAAACTAACCACACGTGACCGCCTTGCGTACTAGGCAAACTGTACAACGAAATTACCGCGAACGAAAACCTACCTAATGAGTTGGTAATTAACACCAATTTTCCGTAATGAGAACTCCGCTTATGACCTTCCCTCGGCCCGACTAGTATGTGCATATGCATTCTTTCCAAATGTGTGTGAATACCACGAAAACGGTACGTGTAGTAGTTAATTTTTGCGCAAAGCTGGTGCGAGGGAGAGGTCTGCTCATTTACAAATAGTTTGTGCGGGTGTGAGCGGGACGGGTGTATTGGGGGTTAATTAATGAACGTGGAAGCTTGCGCTCTTTATTGCTTTCGTGGCTGGACGCTAAGACGTCGTCGGTTAAGAACTTTTCCTTCGAGAAAATAACGCTATGGAGAAGACAGTTTGTTTTTCTTGCATCAGTGTTTGCTATACACTTCATTTAGTTATGCATGTATTCATTAACTTGAGTCAAAAACCTTTTATCAGATTGTTCTATTTAATTTTAAGATATTTATGTCAAAACATATTTAAAAAAAAGGAAGACGTACAATGTACAAAGAGATTAATATTTAATTTTATTTACCAGTTGTAATCATTGAATAGAAAGGCGGATCTATGGCTGAAACAGCAATTTGGCCATAAAACGTCAATACTTAAAAAAGACCGCGTGTATTTGGTAATTGTACATAAATAGTATGTTCATTATTCCTACAATTTATATAAAAAACCTTAGATGCAGTTTTGGCATTCCAACAAAACTCAAGCGCGAAGATTTAATCAAATAAATTTGCTTATCTCAGTCATAATGTTCAAACGTAATTTTCAAGATAATATCGCGGTCTCCAAATATCAGTACTATTAAACAACACATTACGAATTTGTACACAATACATTTCATTACCCGTCGGCCGAACCGTCGTACCCCGAACAGAAATAACCCAATGAAAACAAAAAGCACATTCGTACCTTTAACCCCGAATGATCTTAGAACAATCTAACTCGGTCGGATTGCACCCTCCTACAAATATAGGTATCCATAAATACTGACCAGTTAATGTGCTGAATGTTTTCTTAATTTCATCCCGCTGCGTGTAAGTGTGGCGCCACAGTGTATCGTCTAATGAAGGCAGTAACTCATGTCCGAATTAGGGCAGAATTTGATTAGCCATTTTCAACCACAGCAAAAGAAAATGAAAAAAACTGATTTCTAATAACACATAGCCTATTTTTTGTATTCCTGATTAAACCTTGATTACAAATGTTAATCAAATTTTATTTTTTTTAGTGAAATTATAATAGCTGTCAGTGCTGGCTAGTGCGAAGGTTGTTGAGAGAGGCCTATGTTCTCTAATGGACATCTTTTGGTTTACAAAATGAAACAGTGTATTATTGTAATAATCAAGAAAATGTATGTCTTTTGGAGCATAATCTAGCTATTCTGATAGAGACGTCGTTTGATTAATTATTAAAATTAAAAAGTAACAAGCATACTGTGTGACAGCATATTGGATGATGCTTCCTGATTAAATGTCCCACAATGAATAGGCCGTAGTGTCCGCTAACAATTCCAACATGGGCTGCGTTCCTATCTACCAACTAAAGAGACATAATAAAACAAGCAAAATCGATAAAAAACTGTATTTAGTTATAGTATCTGTGTCATTATACACGCACTCAGTAACGTAACTTACTGTTGCTACCTATTGTGGAATCGTGGTTGAGAAATTAAGAAAATGCCGCAATGTCTGCGGCACTTAAGGCGGCGGACTAAGCGAGTGTATTGTCTTCTCTGATGGTTTTTGTTCTAATAAAACCCTTAAGGTTTGTTAATGAGCGTAATAACCCGCGTGTTTATTTGCTTCTTTCGCGTTACGGATAATTTTGTTATCTTTATGTTAAAAATATTGTATTCAGTTACTACAGTTATACCTAGCTGATGGTAATTTTCAAAAAATGGGTGTATTTTTATAAACTTGTATTAATAAATTTAGTGAATTAATTAGACCATATTATCATGTTGTTTGTCATATCATACTTTATTTCAATCACAACATATTCGTTACTGTGGTCTCCGATTTAAAAACATCTAGCATAATCCATACACGATTGAACAAAATTTTGATCCTTCAATTTCAAAATCAGCTATAGGGCTGCGTCCCTAGTAGGCAAACTGTTAGCGGCACAGTTTGCCTACTGGGGACGCAGCCTTATACTCTCTTCAAGCGTTTTGTCCCGAACTAGTCGGTTTAAGAATAGCAAAGAATAAAAATTTCAGTTTCTCATTGTATACATATCTTGCACCAATAATTTCGAGGAAGCGCGTCCCCGCTCATACCACATGTGACCACAATAGTACGTAATAGATAAAGTCAAGAGTCATATTTTAGCGGAATGCAATTATAACATGTGGGGGTGTCGCCCGTCTAATAGGGCCGCACACACTGACCGCACTCGTACATTCAAATGCTTGTGTCATACTGAAACTTAGGGTTGGTACCAATAATAATATTAAGAGTCGTGATTTTGTAGAATAACATTAATGTTTTGATCGCATTGGAGTATAGCCGATTTCAAACTTTGCTTTACACGGGTAAGGTCGATAGTTTGAATCTCGGCGCACACCTATAGATTTTGCTGTGAATGTATTTACCGTGCGTTGGTAATATGTTGCGTAAGAAAACCTACACAGCCAAACTGCACGATCGAATCGGTTTAGTTTTCCAATTAATGTAACAACTATACTTGCTTAATTCTGGATTTCATTTATTAAAAGGGCTCGGAGAAAGAATTAAATGTACCTATATAATAGAATAGCTACCGCCTTGGGTCTAGTTGGTGTTTAGATTTGGATGAGTCCTATTATTGTTGTCTATTGTAGCTTTGTCTGTGTTCTGGCAAAACTGCCGGAGCCAGTACACTTGAAACGAAAGACTCGAACGAACACCGAACCTACAAAGAAGCAGCACGTTGAGCGATGCTTCCTGGTTAATTCAGAGGATGGTTGTAGTTCCTCGTCGTTTGTCCGTCATAAATTATTGTATTGTGTACAGACCTCTTTGTCATGTTTATGTTCTTTAATGCTGATATTTACTATAATATGTAGATATTGGTCGTTAAGCCTAGTCAGAGGCCATTTGGCGGCTTGATAACATCTGACATTAAGGTTGGTCACTTGCCTTACGCACCCCTCCACCAACCCGCACTAGGCCAGCGTGGTGGAGTATGTATGGCCCAGACTATCTCACAATTGAGATAAGGCCTGTGTCCCAGCAGTGGGAACGTATATAGGCTGATGATGATGATGCTGTTTTAATTTAATAAAATTTGGCATCTTAGGTTACTTCTTAGACAACACAGATCTTGCTGAAACCAGTCCAAGCCGTTTTGGAGATTAATTGAAAATCTATATAATTTTTTAATGTCATTTTATTTGTCGCATGTTCATGTTAAATCTAAGTCTCAGTTTAATTCTGCAAGTTCTCAACCAACACTATAATTGGCTTCCTCAGCGGTGAGGCAACCCTACAAAGTACACATACGTGTAACCGGACGTCACCCCTAAGGATTAGTCGCGTGGCTATGAGATTACCACATCGGCCGCAAATGAAGAATTACTGATTGCAATAAATATTGAACTAACGCTAAATGTTGTCCTTGCCCTTTCCTATATTTCTTTTAGCAAGCATTGATATTATCTGAGAATTAAAAAAAATGAGTATGAAAAAAATATAAAGTTTAGGGCCAGATTTATCACAAACAGATTAATTATGTAAAGTCGTAATAACAAATCTGTCAGATATCAATGATGCTGCTTTGTTTTATTTTTACATCTAAATATGTTAAAAGCATCATCTAAGTTATCACAAAATGATCTGTCAGCGGTAAAACTGGCCCATAAGTTTCATTACTTTAAACCTAATAGGCACAAAGGAATTTTATAAAAAATAAAAACTGTGTTAAAATATGACTAAATAAACAATTCTACGGTCTTACCAAATCTAGAATCAAACCAGAAACATCCAGCATTGTTGTAATTATTGTTATAAAATGCAATCAATTACATTCCTTTTAACGAAATAATATGCTCCTTTAGATTTTTTTTTAATCATAAATATAGTATTAATGGCATCAAAGAGTTCACTTGATATCCCACAATGGAATACTGGGCTGATAAAGTCAGCTTATCATCAGGTGAGACTTGCATGTCTATCTACCAATAAAGTAGAATAATACGCACCTTAAATATTAAAAAATAGTATTTAAAATGTATCAGGCTCATATAGTAGTCATATCAGCTCATAATAGGCCTATAGTAGGCTCAAGAACATAATTAAATATCCCACTGTTTTAGAAACAATATAATGTCAGAAATGAGTAGTGCGTGAGCTACGCTTTAAAAGCACCAAAACCGTTGATCATATTCATTTGTCACCAAAATTCTATTTTCATAAAGAAATAAAAATAAAAACTTAATAGTCATACTCATCTTCGTTATAGTTTAGATTCCTTCATAATAACGTAACCGTGAACTATTCTAGGTAATGCGTCCGTTTTATAATAACTCAACCGAGTTAACATGTTTTTCATCTAATATGGCACCATTAATTCCAATTTTATTACCAATATTGTCATCTTTATTCAAATATACGAACAACACGCCTCCTGTTTATGGAAATCGACGCAGCCGTATCATAAACTTTTTACGCGACCAAAAACTCATAAAGATCGCAAACTAAACGCTTAGCAAATTGAGATGACATTGTTTACACACAAATTTGTCCTAAGAACCGTTAAAGTACTTAAACAAGTGGCGTTTCATTACTTACTCATGCAAAAATAATCCAAACACAGCTCTCGCCCCCGACACTTAACGTCGATTAATTTTACATATTCAAGTTCATAATTCACGTAACTCTCGCATCGCACGTCGTAAATAACGTCCGAATGTATTCCTAAACTGGGACCGGCGGACTTTTGTTTACATTTCAGACGCGAAACGTCACATGTATCTGTATTTTGACAGATGATCATAAAGAACTAACACAGGCGCAGTTACATTTACATAAGCATTGCGGCGGCTCCGGGTGACGGGCGCGGGCATCCGCGGGGGATCCGCGGTCCTTAGCGATAGTTTTTTGTTTCTGTTACTTTTGCGTTCCGTTTTCAGCTCGTTTTTCGTGTGTCCGTCACACAGTTTGCGTTAGTACTGACCACAGCTTAGGGCGCCGTCGTGCGCTTGTGTGCGTGTGTGGACTTTCTGCACGCGATCTCCTCGAGCTTAAACGAGTGGGGAGCGCGTGTGTGTGGGTGGCAACTTTACTTGTGGAAGTATCAGGCTAGACTCATTGACTGCGGCCCTTATTGTATGAATGTGGAAAAATTATAGTGTCGAGTGTTTTGCCTGTAACAGGGATGCGTATTGTTTATGGTCTCGCCGCTGGCCACTTAACTCTCCCAATTTGCGGAGGTCGTTATTGCAGAGAGCTTTGTCCCAGAGACATTATTTCTTATAAAGCACCGTAATTAAAATCCTCAAGAAACAGCCGGACAATGTTAATTTTTCTTGCTAATGCCTCAAATAAATTATTTTTGTGTAGCAATATTTTTCATTGCGACCCTAAAAGTGGTATTATATAATTTGTTGACATTAATAAATTTAGGTATACTTACGTGCGGTCAGTTAAGGTGTAAACAACATTGGTCACTATTCTCAATACGTATTCAAATTATTTAAAAAAACATTTAATCTGATAGAAGATACACATTTATAAATAAAAACCTAATAGAACTGTCTAATTAATTTTCAGCTATACCTGTTGGTGACTGGGCCAGGACGAGAGAATACAAGAGACTACAAATTTATAAACTACAATTTTATATTGCCTTCCCATAACTTTCCACTAAGTATAATATTTTCTAAAACATTGATATTATTCACGTACAAATCAAACTTTATTTATTTATTGGTACTTTTGACTATATAGAAGTGATCAAGGTGATAACTGTTTTCTTATTTTCAAACATTTATAGAAAGAAATCCTCCTTTTTGCTGCTATTGCTCTATAGATCTGAATCACACTTTTCATTTATTAAATCACACACGTATTTACCTTGAAGACTGCACAAATCACAAATCTGTGAACATTAATCATGGAATAGTTAACACAATATAAATACATGCATCACAACATTCAAAACTTGGTACGGACAGCAAACAATCCGACGTGCTTTTAGGAGTTAAAAAAATTCCTATTTTTTCTAAATAATGAAAAAAGACATAAATATATTTCTGGACATAATAAATAGCGCCATCTTACCCTAAACTAGGCAAGCATACTTTTGTTTTTTATTTTTGGATAATGATTTTAATCACCAATTTTAAGTGCCTCACATGGAAATGTCTTTTAACTGAAATGTCATAAAAAAAACATCACAGGCTAAGCCATACGAAATGAATGACAGGCTAGCGACGAAACCAAAATATCATGTCGCGACCTCCACCTTCCCGAAGACGTTTCCCTCCACTCAAGTGACTCATCGACGATAGAACGTCCTTTGTCTCCGACTTTCTCTGCGCACCGTACTGCATTCTGAAAGTTAAAATTGCCCATTTATCACGCACGACCATGCAGCATGGTCCATTAGTAGATTTTTCTGTGTCCATAAATCTCACTTCGGTTCATCTCGACTCGATAAAGAGATACGAGTAAACACCACTCGCGATACGTGCTAACAAAAGTTTTCTTTTTGATATATGAAACGTCATAGCTCAGGATTTATACTCGTAACTATTGACACCTGAGGTCCTGATTCTGTTTATTGAAAAATAAACTGAACTTAAGAGGTAGACGTCAGTTGTTGCGCTTAATGTGTTAAAGCATAGCGCGGTGGTGGCAGAGCGATGCCAGTGCCGATTCTGAAACTGAATAATATAGTCGTTTTTTTTTTAATCCGTATGCGCCTCTTTTTATCCCGAAAAACTAAACCAATTTTGTCTGGTCTACGCGAGAGTCTAGTAATTCATACTTACAAGTAGGTATTTTGAGAGTAATGTGTGTTTCACTTTCGTGGGTTCGATTCCCGCCTTGGATCTGGTTGGTGGTAGGGCTTTATCAGAGTCCAACTGGCTAGCTACCCACAGGTGAAATCTGCCGCCATAACAGCTCTGGCTGTGTTCCGACAATATTAATGTGGGAGCCAGTACACTTGAAATCAGAGTCTCGAAGATCAGATGAGCCTACAGTCTGGCAGCACATTAAGCAACGCTTCCAGCGAAGTGTCCTCAGTGGAAAAGGCCGCAGTGGCCACTTATCATCAGGTGGGCTGCGTCTGCCAACTGACCTTGTATAAAAAAAAGGTTTATTCCGGAAATCCCCACTGAAAAATCCCTAATCAGAAATAGAAGTAATTTTTTGTTCTCTCTTCACGACTCAACGGAACAACCAAACGACATAATTTTGAGCTGGAGAGTGGCTTACATAGGCTACTTTTTATCTAGCCAAAATATTTCATTTCTTGAGGGATGACGTTTACTCGACGCGGACGAAGCCGCGGGCGGAAGGCTAGTTTTTCCATAAACTACGAGACTGGTTAAACAATACACGTCCGTACCGCACCCTACAAATTTTGAATGTTTTTATTTTACCATTTCGTTTTACGGTAATTATAACTTGCCTGGTTTAATTGGCCTGCTGTTTTGTCCTTCTGTCAGTGTTCCCCGCCCAATGTTAGCCTCGAGTGCGCTTGTCTCTGGTTTAAAAGACTCTTTGTTTATGGTCATATGAGAATTTTTCGATGAATGTATATTGAGACCTCGTTCAGAGGAAGTAATTAAGTCGTTGAAAGAAGTGTGTTCTAAAGATGCTGTTTTCTTTTTGTTTTATGGTTTAATATAATCAAGAACTTTTTTTATTTGCTCAAATAAAAATGTCTAATATTAAGCCTTATTTTTATAAAATCTTAGAAACAGTAAAGCAAAACATATAGACAAACAAATAAATATCTGGGCCTTCTAATTTTATTAAATGTATTTGTGTCGTTGCAATTTCCCCCTGATAACGATTTTAATGGGTTTTATAAAAACATTGTTACAATTTATATAAACATTGTCACATCAATTACCTTTGTTATTTCTTCTTTAACGTAGTCAGTGACATGGACATAAGTGCCTAAATATATGTAGTGTTCGAGTGAGTGGCAAAAGTTAGGATTGAATATCAACAGCCTATGAGAACCCACTTTGGTGAATTAAATGTGCTCATCCTTTTTAATAATACAACCAGTAGTTACTGGCTTTGCATTTATTCGTTGTAAGTAAATTGTTATACCTATTTGTTAAAAAACTAACAAAGAAGTTTCATTTAAAGAAACTCAAAGGGTTCTTACAACTGACATCCCAAACTAATACTTAGCGCGGCGCATTGTAACAAATACGTGTACACACTCATTATAATAACCACCGAGTTACAAAAATTAAATAGAATCTCCGCCATATGGCGTCCGAACGGAAGTGCGTATCGTCTGTCAGCCCTTTAATATTATAATGAAACGTTCGCATTCTCTTTCAACTGACCACTTACAAAGAAGACAATGAGATACAACGCTTGACGTCCACTCGTCCGGAGGGTCTTGTGAGGATTGCCAATTCATTTTTGTTTCGACGCGTCGACGGGCCCGTTTCGTTTCTCCATTTTTGAATTTTGCAGATAGTTTTTTTCGAAATGAGGTTTTATTTTGTCGCAGTAGCCAGTTTTGTGACTGTATTAACTGCCACAGAATATGAAAAACGGTAGATTTAGTTTATTTTTTCATTGAAAAAATATACAAATCTGAATATGAATAGGTCATTTTAAAAATGGTTTAACGTTTTATACATTAATGTCACGTTAATTTATATAGTAGGTACTTGTGAGTGTTATAATATTATGTTTATGCGCCTCTCACAAGTCTATTTTGAAATTGATATAAAAAACCCAATTTTTTTTGGGTTTTAAATTTTTTAAACATCATAATTTACTAAAACTTAAAAAGAGATCTAAACAGAGAAAGCTCTTACTCTACAAGTTTAGTGAGATAATATTATTTAAGTATTATACAAAACTAGGCAATCCAACTCGTCAGGCTTACTGAAAAAGAAAAAACCTTTTCTTACCTTTATTTGAACTAGTAGCCGTGAGTTTGCGAAAGAAGTATGTAAAGTCATATTTAGATTATAGATATTATATATTAGTGTTGGGCTTAAGAATGGAACGTTTTACTGCGTAACACGGACAATCGCGACGTGCGGAGTTTTACAACGGGGGCGGTTAAAAAGCATCGCGTTAAGGTGGCCGCCCCTTACACCGCATGGAACTTTAGATGGCTTATTTTTCATATCTTGAATTTTTATTAAAAATTTTAAAGAATTTGTTATTCAAATGCTCATTAAACTGAAAAAAGAGTAAATCAAAAGAAACAATTAAGAAAAAAATAACTCAGTATGTCAATGTATAAGAGTCACTACAAGACTACAAGTTGTCTTCTACTGTATATAAATGGCAGCGATGTTACTATGTATCCTATGAGACTCTTTCTACCGATTTTCAGTTTAATATCAAACTCAGATAAGGAGCTAAAGGTGCTGGCAGAGTCCAGGGAGAAGAGGAAGGTGCTTCACCAACAAGAGCGTAGCTCTTAAATACTGAATGGATGAATCAAACTCAGTGATTTTTTTTTTGAGTGAGTTGAGTGTGGACTTTATAGAGAACTTTCTTAAGCTACTTACAACACAAAAATTCACATAAGACATTTTTTTATTTAAGATCATCATCACTATAAACGAAAGACGTTCACTGACATAGACCTAATTTTTGGATGCGTTACAAATTATTAAACAATGTCTATCTATAAATTATTATTAGTTGTGGGAAACATTCGCAAATAATTTACGAGTAAGAACAACATAAATATTTTATATCTTTCAAAATATATGACACCAAACGATATTTGGATGCAACTTACTACCATGAATTACTAAAATAGTAAAGTGTGCCACGATAAGACATTTCAAATTTGCACTAAAAATTATTACTACGTACATTAATAACGCATGAAAGAATATTTTATTCAATAATTCATATTATTCACAATAAAATCTCAATCATACATCCAGATTCCTAGAAGCGTATTCCTTCTTAAATAACTTATTATACTACAAGACGGTGTGATAAAACCCACTTTTAAAATTGAAAGTGACGTAAGTGCTGTTTTAGTGCGCAATCGATGGTCGAAAGTCGTAAATCAATGTTTTAGTGTCGAAATGTTGGGATGCTCTCGGCCACTGGGGTGGCCGGTTAAACTTAAAGCATTTTTTAAACGCGTTCAAAAAATAAGTTGGAAAAACAATATGGCCGACTGTTGGAACGTTTGTCTATTGTTCGAGAATGAGTGATGATGAATAAAGGTTGTGCGGTGACATTGTATCGAGTACGTATACGAGTCTTTTGACGATTTTCATTCGATTATTGCTACTTCTTGTTTATAGGTGTGGAATGTGGTTAAACGATGAGTTAAAAAACAGAACAATGCACGCATACCGGACTGTGCAAGTATTTATTTTCAAGGCGAGGTTTCTGTCTTTACCGGGATCTATTGAGTGAACTTTTATGGTATGTAAATACTAAAAATTAATTTAAAAAGTTGGAAATTGGGAAAAAGTATATTGCTTGAACTTGGCTTGACACGCTGCCGCGTGTCTAGACCCAGTTATTTGTGTTTTCTTTTATGATATATAATTCAATCTATTCAGTAAAATAATAATGTAACATAAGTAATAAGTGGCGTGATCCAATCTTAAAAATTAAAACCAAAAGTCGGACGTAGAGCAGCAGTAAAGAACCACTTGATTGATTTACATTATGTTATTATTAAAACAAGTTCAATCTCCTGGAAATCCAGGGTTATTTTAAACGTCTCCTGTACAACATGGCAGTACATAGCTCAATCATCATCGGGTCATAATAACAAAGTTGTCGTTCGGCGAGTGATTAAATTACAGCCGGTCGTAAAACAATGGCCGCAAAACCGCGAGATTCCTGGACAGAGCGGAATTAAGCCGATCGGTTGCTGAGAAGGAGAACCATGCAACTAACGAAAAATTTCTTACAACACTTAGTTTTTAACTCTTCTCAGGATATTATCCCAAAACAGTAAAAAAGAATACGAAATAAAACAGATATTTTAATAATTTAGAAATAAATAATATTAAAGCGTATTTTACAACATCTTTAAATCTGGAACATTGTACAAAGTACAAACTATCAATTTCTAGATTCAGTTGAAGTTGCTATGACTAATACGAATTTAATTAGTTGCCGTGATTGCTAAAAGTCACGAAAAAGAAGAAGCAGATGTCCGTGGGCGGCGGTGATTGCTTACCATCAGGCGACCCGCTAGCTCCATTGAAGCCTCTGACATTTCTAGATAACTTTTTCAGGTTCATAATCAAATGTCGGTTGCTTGTCAGTTACACGGTTCTACATCTGAGTCACTGCAACTATGTAGCGTGTTGCATCCGATCTTAAAGCTGGCAATTGATGACCAACCCAGGTGGCCTGGCTAAAATCGTACGCACTCATATTCTAAGACAAAGCCCTATGCATAATGGTATTGTTTTACACTATTGAATGTTCAATCTACAGTAGAATTCAATTATTGTTATTGTGCATCTAATTTGTACTGTTGTGAAGTAAGATGTAGTTTAAGAAATATATTTTTGCATTGTTTTTTTATACATGAATTTTTTTAAACGCAACCCCGTTGATAAGCGCTATCAATAGTCTTTAAAAACCTGTGACATTTAAGCAAATATATTTAGTTAAAAAAATATACATCCAAATTGAAATTATTCTTAAAAATAAAATTTATTTTTGTTCCAAAACAATTATCTCGTCTATCTATCGGTAATTTCATCCAATTTATTCCTATCACCTAATTTATAGAATAAACTATATTATTTTGTAACAGCTATTGTAACGCATCTTTATAAGCATAGGGTGAAACTGAGGCGCCCATTAATTGTCATATTTACAGCTTACTAAGAAGAGAGTAACCAGAGCTGGAATTACGAAGAAAATTTTAACCGTAGTTCTTGGAACTGAATGAATTTGCATTGAATCAACATTTTTTGCGATCTATGCAAATATTTGACATCAGACTGAAATATGGTCCTACTTCGAACGTCTTGTCTTTAATCCTCTTTAAGAAAAAGTTACAATTGTAAAAAAAAAAATTGCCACTGGGCTGTGAAATGTGTAAAAGGCATTGTATGACAATCCTATTTGATGACTAACCTCGGAAATGCTTAGACAGATATTCTTTTTTGTTTCATAGTTTTATCATAAGATTTGCACGTCGTTTGGCAGATAATTCTATTAAATATTTTTTTAATACGGCTCACGATCTAATACCATTATTAGTGTCCGACCGAAGGCTCGGTTTCGGTTTCGGTTTCGGCCGAGTTTCGGCCAAAAATCAAGTTTCGCCTGCAGTTTCGGTTTCGGCCAAAATTGGCCGAAACTTTTGCCGAAACCGAAACTGATTTCGGAAGTTGTCGTGCACGCTCGCCGTTCGCTCGTTCGTTTCTCGCAGCAACGCTTTGGCGGCGCACCTGTTTGGGAATTATTGTCGTGCGCCGTTCGGATAGTTCTGTAGCAACACTAGCAACACAATAGTCAGTTCGTTAAACAGTAACAATTAGTGATTCGATTATTGTTAACTGATAAACATTTTGCTATGAGAACTTGATTTGGAAATATAATAAAAGTATGATTAATATGTTTTTTTGTATTATCTATACTTGTAAATATTAAAAAGAGGAAAGATATTTTGATTGTTTATTTGTTTGTATTGAATAGGCTCCGAAACTACTGAACTGATTTGAATAATCTTTCACTATTGGTAAGCTACACTATCCCCGGCTGACATAGAGTACTTTTACCCGAAAATGTGAGGGGGAAGGGAGGGATATTTCAAAAAGGAATTACTAATAAATAATTTAAAAATAAAAAATTAAAGGACCATGCAAAAAAACGTCCCCACCCACCAACAGATTTCGAACGTATCTCTATTCTCTGTCAATACCTCTCGCTGTACTGATCTTTTTTTTGTATGACATCCGCCGTAGGAATGGGGATTTCACGCAAATCGAATTTTAATGTTGTATTTTTTTCATATTTTAATCTATTTTTTTGACACAGTTAATTGTGAAAATAATGTGCAGGCGATCAAGAGTAATCCCCCTGGGCTAAATATAGGTGTACAATCAAAATGTAATCTGAAAATTTTTTTTACAGTCAAGTCTGCTTCAATCTAGACACTTACAGTGCAATTCTGCATCTTAGGCGTGCGGCATAAGCACGGTTTTATTTTTTTTGAATACCCAGTTTTTGGATTAAAACTGGTTATTTGTCTTTTTATGGAAAGGGTGGGGACAGAGCCTTGTGTAAGCTTTTTAATATTTCACCCCTCAAGGGGTGTTAAAAAGTGTCTTAATTTTTTTACTTTAAATTTTCTAAAAGCGTACTTTATAATGTGTAAGTTTCCACTAAGAAGGGGGTTTTGAAAGTTACCGGGGGCATTTCATAGTGGTTTAAAGCGTGTAGCCTACGCCAGCGAAGCCAGGGGCGGAAGTCTAGTATTAAATAAATGATTACAACAAAATCAATATACTGTGATTCCATTTCATGTCCCAATTAATGCAGAATAATGGGTAAAATGTACCAAATTTCAGTATTTTAAGGAATTTATACTTGACCATGTGAGTTTCGGTTTCGGTTTCGGTTTCGGCCGAAACTGAAGCCACGGCCGAACATTCGGTTTCGGTTTCGGTTTCGGCCGGAAAACCAGTTTCGGTCGGACTCTAACCATTATTATATTGAAGAGACTGTCAAACCCCCAAAACCCTTAAAAGGGACAACATGATGTTATTTGGCCTACCGTTTTATTTACATTACATTAACAAATACTAAAGAATAAAAGTATGACACTTTAATAACATTTATTTGGCTTGGAAGATGATTCAACCCAAAAAGATATCAGGTCACATTTTTATTTCCCCGTCCAATAACCTCGCCGTAATCAAGCGTTAAAATAAGCGTTCCAATTTTAAAATTTATTCCCATTTTAAAATTAAACACAACGGTTACAAACCTCATTCCTGACTCGCATCAGAGTCGACACATGCATTAATGAGTGCGAACAAAAGGCCATAGCGCGCGATTCATTTGCCCTGCGGTTACACTGATACCAAAAATATAATTGTAAACATGGGGCCAAGACCTACCACGGAAGTACCACACTTCCAAAGAAGACAAAACGTAGTAACTTTGATTGGTGAGTGAGACTGCCATAGGCACAAATCACCTTACCCTTAATTAATGTGGGATCTAGTACACTTGAAATCAGAGGCTCGAAGACCTGATGAGTCTACAGTCTGGCAGCACATTGAGGGACGCTTCCAGTTGAAGCGTCCTTCAATGGAATAAGCCGTGGCCGCTTTCATCAGGTGGGCTGCGTGCCTGTCTGCCAACTGACCTAGTCTAAATAAAAACCCTACCTTTAAGAAAGGAATATGGAGTCCTTTCTTAAAGTCAGGGAACGCGTCTAAGACCCCTCCATGAGTTGGATGTATCTCTCTAATTGAGAAATGTAATTAATACGAGTAGGGTACAATTCGGTTCAAGCAGTAAAATCAAAACGTTAGTTGTAATTCCAACAACTTTTCCTGATACTGTTAGTACTATTCTAACATTGACAAAATATGTTCCAAAGTAAAAAACTAAACAAAGTAATTAACGGTCTTAACTGAAACTCGAACTTGGGCCGTTGACTACTGTGCGCTCTGACGTGGTGATATGTAACGCGTTTCCATAATTAATGTCAGTTCAACACCTCCACGCGCGGTTTTGATGTATCTAGCAGTTGTATACTACTTCGGTATTGTGTTGTATTGCATGTACATTTGCAAATATACGTATTTTTGTCTCACCAACCATAATACTATGAAAGGACACCTAGAGTAGAGGCCTCCATAATTGAAATTAAGTCATTGCATCGCAGAAAGATATGAAATGGTTTAATCGCCGATCAACTTCGTGTTCGCGAAGATGACCATGAGATTTTATATTTATTTGTTTGCGTTAAAGTCGAAAACAATAACTGTTTTCGATGTTTTCAGATGTCCATTCGTTATTTCTATCTATTCGGAGGCGCTTGTGGCGCAGCTGTGACAGTGGTTTGTTAGAGATAACGAAAGTCAAGCTACCCACGCTGCGGTCGGTTGATGGATGGGTGGCCATTCTGACCACATTTAGTGACATTTATTTCGAGCGTCTCCGTGCTTTAGAAGGCACGTTAAGCTGTAAGTCCTGGCTGATATTTACCTACAATATGTAGATATTAATCGTCAAGCCTAGTCAAAGGCCATTTGGCGGTTTGATAACATCTGACACCCTCTACCAACTGCGTGGTGGAGTATGGCCCACACTATCTCACAATTGAGATAAGGCCTGGGTCCCAAGATGATTAGTTATCTTGATAATTTGAATTAAATTAATTGCTGATAAGTCGTCTTTTCGTCACAATATAGGTAACTTAGATGCCTTCAATTTCAAGCCTCGCCAATTCTCTATTAAGATACTTAAATATTCTAAAGGATTTAATGACAACCTATTTTAAAACGATTACCTACCTAGTCGATCGATTTAGATTTATTTATCTGTTCCCTTACTTATTATCATAAAAACCACTTAATTTTGGCAGAATCCTCAATAAATCTATTCAGCATGTTTTTAACATAAGAAAAACTATCTAATTTCCCAAGATTGACTTTTCTCTTAAGATCTTCGACTATTTTAGAAAAGAATAATTTCTTACGCTATCCTCGGTTTCCATTCCAGCCCATTTGTCTTCTTAGCTGTCAAAACGATTCAACCAATATGTAAACGATTGCAAAACATTACTTCGCTTTGTTCACGCAGTTGAATATAAACATAAAAATGTTATAAATACAAACCCATCGTGCATCAGAACTGTATAGTGTCATTTCTGATTAACTTTTATCGATACGCAACCAACGAGTAACGACATGTCCCATACCGCGGAATCTTAAATCTGTAATCTTAACTTTTTGCATTCTCTCCCGCCTCGAACGCCATAACGACACAATAAACGTATTTTATACACGCTCACACTTAACATTCTATATCGCCTTATAAGTAGATCGAGAAATAATAAAACTAAAGGAGAGCGAACATCAAGAAAGCAATAACATCATTATCATAGCGGGTCCGCCATCTCTTTCCAATAGGTCTCACCCCTTCTTCGGCCACGCCCATCGCGTATTGCCTCTGTCACCTGTATATCTCGAAACATTACACATATGCAAAACTTACCGCTCGCATCTCGCGCGGGGCGCACACACGGGACCATGCAATGCAGACTGCACACAACGGCGCGGTAAATCTGCAAGATAAAAATTGTGCTATACTGCCTTGCAAGTGTGTTGGTTTTTCTTTTTTAGACGAGATAGTCGCCCGTAGGCGTTCCTAGCAAGTTGTTTGCACCTCGCACCCAGTGGTCGATATTTCATCGACACTTCTAAAATAGACATTGCGATTTTGAACGGCATTTTCGTGCTATTCATTCTTTCACGTCCGCTCCATTTTGGAGGGCGATTAACTCATGAACGATTTCAGTCACGGGACCAACTGCAATAATTATTCACATTGTATATGAAACAGTTACTGCACCGTAATTACACCGGTCTGATTCAGCGTATTGTTCAAATATCAAAGCCGTGATGTAAAACGTTGTTATATGTTTGTAGCGATAATAACACCGGGTGTTTTCCACTGACCCTATCCATCTATTCTCATGCAATATTGTTATGATTTAAACGTCATTATGATCATATTTATTTCATACATTTAACTGGCCTGGACATTTGGTATAACGGTGTCTTAGGCGCCAGCACACAATGTGTTGGCATCCCGAATAACATAATCAGGAAAAACAATAATGGAATATTATGTTTTGATTTCAGAATTAGTGGCTTCTTATATTTGGCCGAAAGATTTGGTGTAATGGTTGAGGAGTCGATTATTGCACTGGAGGTCGCGGGTTCGACCCCCGTACGGTAGAAATATTGTATGTATGAAAATAGGACGTGAGTAGAAGAGTGAGGGAATAATATGGCAGCGCACACTCACTTGTGCACTGCTATATTATATCCTTAGTAGTTGATCGTGAAGTGAAAATACTCGTAATATTGTAGGTACAGAAACAAAAGATAACCCTAGGAAGTAACACAAAATAATGTACATATTATAACCAAAAAAAGGCATTCTTTAATACGACAACAGCTCACCTTGAGTAATTAAAGTGTTGTTAGTAAAATTAAAATAATCATCTTCGTCGAGGCGTCGAAATGCGAAGGCCGAGAGCCTAATGCGAAATAAATTGTCGCGACCAACACGGAGTAATTAGTGCAACGCGCTTATTTAAACTAAGCGTGACAAGCTTGATGTGGATTTGAATGCGACTGTTAAGGTGCAGTTCAGAAGTTACGAACGTGATAACAATACTTGATATTAAAGAGAAAACCAGTATTAAAAAATCTTAAAAATCCAATCTTGTTTAAGGCCTTGATGGTCTTATGGGCCTCATGGAGGTTTTAGTACCAACCGATCAAGCAAAAATTTTGTCAGAATTTGAAAAAATTGATTTAAAAGATGGATTGCTTTGGCCCAAACAAATCCTGCAGTGGGATGTTAAAAAGAACCTTTTTAACAAATCCTGCAGTGGGATGTTAAAAAAAACCGATGCTGATAGCTACTTCCAGCCGTTTTACACGACGTGACATAAACTTAATAATAATGGTTTGCATTTATTATAATAATACCAAGTCTGCCGCATACATCTTTGTATTACAAGATAACATATCTTAGCAGCTTTCATAATACAACATAATTGAGATTAACGCAAACAAAACTCCCAAAATAATAATTCACGGCCGTAATCATTTCTCGAAAACTAATTACAAAAAATCAAGAAGTGGAAAAACACGCACGCCTTGATTTCGTACGCGACTTGCGCTTAACATGGCGGTTATTAAAATGTTTAATTACAGGAACGGTGCGGACGTAATCACCGGGCCCGTGCGCTACAGTTTTATCTAAACATTGTAATTACACAATATTACACGAGTGTGGAACTGGCTTTATGACGAATCGGCGCAAAACACCGCAACTTACATTTATTTATGGGCTGTAATAAATGTTAAGAGAAATTACGTCTGTTTTTTTAAATATTAATTTGTAAAATTGTTTCTCTTAGCTGAACTTTAACTTGGCTTGTGTTAGTAATTAGAATACAAATATGTACTTGCCCAATTATAATATATTTTTTTAACTTTATCATTTGCCACTGGATACGCAAACACGTATGAAGTTTTTTATATCATACCGAAATGGTCAAAACTTGAGATGTCGCATTATTGCATTTCTGCGGCTTAAGTATCTTTGTGAAAAACTAGGCGGTTCAAGTATTTTTGTGAAAGTCAAATTTACAAATTTAAAGTACTAAAGAGATAAATAAGTCGGACTAAGCTTCTGACCTTCAAAAGCTGCGTTTTAAAAGCTATGTAGTTACAAAAGTATAACAATAAAAAATGCGTGTTTGATTAGAATATTAGTTACGTACCATGTAACCATGACCAGCCGTTGATTACACGCAAGTGTGGAACCGGCATTACAATGTAATTAGTAGGTGAAAAAATAAATCATACTTAATAGTCGGGTCGCGGCCCCGAAGGCCACTGTTTGTTCAAACTAATTACGATTACCGTAATTAATGTGCCGCTGTAATTATAGCGGAAGCTTTTTAGCAGTAATTCGTGCGCTTGTTCATAATCAATATTCTAAATATAGAGATGATTATATCAAAAAGGAATTAATTGTAGGTAGATACATAATTTAATAATATGCCTTAAGTTATAGCATGTGCAGTGTTTTGTCTTCTTTTTATAAGTCAGAGGCGGCAAACGAGCCAGCGGGTCGCCTGATGGTAAGCAATCACCGCCGCCCATGGACATCTGCAACACCAGAGGGATCGCTGATGCGTTGCCGGCCTTTTAAGGGGAAGTGTGGGCCTCCGGCACTCTCACAAATAGACGAAACACAATAGTAGTCACTATTATTTTATGCTGATTGTATTTGCAAATATATGACAATGACTGTGTGATATTGAATGGCTCGATGGCACATTATGTAGACCCTGATCTTGACATCAGAGTTCATGGTTTCAAATCTTACTATGACCACATTCATAATTTTCTCTATTTGATAGAAAACCATTTCATATCTACAAGCTTGCAAAAATCCACAACTGATACAGAATCAAAACAATACAATCCTTAATCGAGACAATCGATTAACCGATTCTCCACTCGACGACTAAAAATGACGTCACACTTGACACAAAAGATCGCTAAACGCGCACCGGGCGATTACACCAATCTCCTTTGTACTCTTATCTCAGCACTAACGACGTCCAGTCGTCCACTCGACGGACAATGGTCGGACGAATTGAAACTCGGCTTAGACAAAGACGGGGGACGAGCGGTCAAAAGGCGTGTAAATCGGACTCCGCGATGGGGACGATAATTTCGCGAATGTGTTCCAGTGGAACTGGGATTGCAGTTTTTGGTACAGTTTCGGTATACAAATAGCTACATCGCTGCTTCCTACGGCTACCTACTTTAGGTGTTGGCTTCGAGCAATTTGTTTTTTTTTGTATGTTTACAATGCTAGCCTAAATAAATAGGAGCATATAGGCTCCTCTGATCTTCGAGCCTTTGATTCCAGGTACACTTTCCCCCACATTAATTTCGCCAGAACACAGTCCAAGTTGATAGGCGGCAGATGTAGGTAGATAGCCCATCGAACTATGGAAAAGTTAAAACTTTACGCCTTGTGTTCTGCAGGTAGTAAAGTACCAACAGAATTGAAGGCGTTTCTTTAGGTCGAGGCGAGGGTAGAGGCGGTCAAATGACAGTTAAACAGAAAGAATTGTTGAATTGTTTACACTGTATGTTATTCTGGTCATAAGGGGATTCAATTAGTGATCAAGTGTACTGACTCTCGTTCAAATATTACATTGTAGCTATAGATTTCACCTGAGACGTTGGTAAAAATGGCGGTGGTGGTTGTGGGTGGTAGTTCCTCTCTAATTTAAGTTGAATTCCTGCTTTTATCACCAGGAAGACTTATTTCACTCACCGTTAATCTGAACACACATCTGTATGAAACTAGCGAAACTATGATAATTAGACGGAAGATGTCGCGTGATGTTTTACTAATTAATATTTCCTCTAAGAGGCAATGAACTGTGAGACTTGTGCATTGCGCGCACGTGTTTGATAATTGACTGTGATGCAATAAATAGTACGCACAAACATTTATGTAGAGATCTGTTTCATTAAATTTAAATAATCTTATTTTATTATAAATGCAAAATTGAGGATGTTTTGGTAGATAAGTTGGCAGACAGACACGCAGCCCAATTTAATGGTATTAAGCGGCCACTGCGGCCTATACCATTGAGGCACTTCCTTCACTTCATTTCCTTTTAAGAGCTTTTCATTTGAGGTGAACTAGCTTCCACAATAATAACGACGTAACACAGCCAGAGTATTTGAAATTTCTTGATTTTACGCATTAATATTTCATCAATACATTTATGATATCATTCACGTAAGAGCACAAGATGGCTATAATTTTAATGGTTGGTTGGTGTAATCTTAGGTATTGTTTTCTTTTTAAATTTTAGCAGGATTTTCAAATATTTAGATGAAAATTAATCCCAGACAGCTGAAACAAAAACCTATACAGATCTCTCAATCAAACTCGCGGACTAATCAACCAATTTTTTTCTTATCCCGACTTATTACAAGATTAATACGAATTCTAATCGAGTTTTCTCTCATTAAGTACCACGGTTACCGATCCCTCTTTATTATAGTGGAATAATACTGCGGGGTAATATCGTGGTATAGTTACTTAATCAATTCCTTTGTTGGTTGAATCGACCCCCGCAGTGGGTGGGGTTGATTAAGAAGAATATTGCTTGATTACGCGCTTGAAGTATGGCTTGCGAGGATGTTAGAAAGAAGGTCATACTAGACTTGAAGTGGCCTGTAAGAAGTGAGTAACCCGATTTTCAAAGGACAATGGAAACGTCAATTCTTACTTGAATTAATGGCCAGATTCACCAATGTCGAATGAGTCAAGATAATTAATTTGTTTGATATTATCATTTATCTAATTAATGATGCTGTATTCTTTTTTTTAATGAAGTTGGAATTATCAGGCATATGTAATTTTACAGTTTCACATCTTTCTGATAAGGTCTTTATTGTTTATCTGTTACACGACGTGTGTACATATTACTTCAGAACGATTGCGCCAATTAGATTTTTTTAATTTGTTGCCTTTTGTTGACTTCAACAAACACAACCTGTACCTAATAGGATAACTAGTAAATGATAATTTTCACGCGTTCAAAGCCGGGGTAGCTTATTAATGAAAATGACAGGTACTGGCTTAACTACAGCTTGCCAATACACCTTAGAAACTGTCACAAACCTTAGCTAAGTAAAAAACTCTGCAAAAAAATTACTGACCCTAGAACTGAATCCTGAGATCACGTCTAGATGTATAAACTCTAAAGCAACAAGAAGTTCAAGGGAAAAATATTAAGCACTATTGCCATATCCATGTTTCCTATATCCGCGCCGCCCTTGTCCATACGACTAATATTTAACGCGAGTGTGAGGAAAAAATGACATATGTGTGCGTGTCTCTAATGAATATGTCTCCAGCACCGATGAATGTCTCGACGGAACTTCCCGATAGCAGGCGATTTAGATACAATTACCAATAGACAGCATTCGATTGTCTCTTCGCGAACTTAAGTCATCATCATCATCCCAGCGTATTCCCGATTGCATCCAGTATGGAGCTCAGGGTCCGCTTCAACTATGATCCTAGATTTGACAAGCCTGGTTATCTTCGCGAACTTAAGTATCTTACATTAACTTAAAGTATTTTTTGTGCAAAATTTGTAATGGCTCAAGGTTAAATCAGATCCAATTTTAATTACGTTGTATACCTAATATCATATACATCTTTTCGAGGAAGCCTTTGGTGCGGAAAAGTCCTCGAATGGTGCGTACCGTAAGTCACAGCTGTGGTAACTTAAAGACTTGGAGTAAATTTTTGTTGTTACTATTTGGGTCATACCATCTCAAAATGAAGAAAACTTGAAGTCTAAATCAGTTCCATAGTAACTGCGCATCATTATAATGATGACTTGATATTAATGATAGCCTTGCGTTGCGTGGGAAACCTAATAGGCTGGCAATGTTTTCACTTTGTCATCTATACTTATAAAATCGTTTGTCCTTATTATCAATAAAACAATGGCAAAACTGAGCTTAAGAAAACGGAATTTTAGGACGACTTTATATTTTTGAAAATTTATGTTAAGGGGAAGCACACATTTTCAATAAATAAAACTTAGTGTTTTTATTAGTCTGTGGTAAAATAAAAAGTGAAAATGGAAGCCAATTCACTGAAAGAAAACTATCATTTGTATCTAAGTGCTTAATTACAGATCATTCGCGAGCAGATAATACACAAAAAAAAAATAAAAAAAACAACAGCTTAATATTAGAAATTTATTTGACAGCAGTGTAACTGGGCTCAAGAAAATAAGCTAGCGATTGAAAATAATATGGAATTTGTCAAAGTCTTAAATTAGTTTAAAATGACAAGTTACAATTTTAAAGTGAAATCGTCTGCGCAGGAGTCACCCCTTTACGCCATCTGGTGTCGCGCTAACGAGCTGTGAGAAATGACAATAATTGCACAATATTATACGTACAGAAAGGAAGTAAAACAAGAAAGTAAGAAAATAAGTCATAAAAAAGTATCGGCCTATTACTGTTTAAGTACTGGCCCGATGGCGCATTGGATAATGAGCGAGGCCTATGCGCCAGGGGTCGTGGGTTCGAATCGTAACCAGGAAAAAATATTGTGTGATGAATATACTTGTTTGTCATTTCTGGATGTTTGTTGTATTGAAGTATTTGTGGTACCTTCGTTGTTTCTGATCATGACACAAGTGCTTAAGCTGCTTACTTTGAGGTAAAATCACTCAACTGCAGACGAATGCGGCGAGGCGGGTGAGGGTGGGGCGCGCTGCCCCGGCGTGCCTCCTCAGTTCCCGATGGATATGAACTCGCGCGCCTACTGTATGTGATGTCTTCAATATTTATTCATCATTATAATCATTCATTATTACCTGCAGGTCAAAAGTCTCCATCATAGAAACCAAGCCTTCATTACAATATTACCTATTGGCTAAATATCCTTGATTGCCAAGTAGAAGTGGCTAAACCAAGTTATCTTTAAAAACCCAAAAAAGCTTGCACAAAAAAGCCCCAATGGTTTGAGGCAAAATAAAAAAAATCTCCAATGTCAGATATTACAATGTAAATATTTTAATAATAGTCACTTAAACATCTTAAGCTTGGTCTCAAACATATTCCTAATATTCCTATCCCTTCCCGTATCAATAGAGGATAAGTGCCAATTATGTTTGTCGTCGCTACAGGCGCTCCGCAAACGGTCGACAAAGGCCGTTTACATAAGTAATTAGCCCATGTCATACAAGCGAGGATGGTCATAGTGAAGTTAGGTTAACAGTGTAACAGTCAAATCAAAAAAATCAAAATTGTATTATATTTATTACATTTTTACAGCATGTAAGTTTATCTGCTGTAAAAAAATATTAAAATTGCTACACACCAAATTCAATATCTAAGTTGTTTTGTTAGTTTAACAATAAATCAATAATTTGTTGGAATGCAGCTTTATAAAAAAGAGCTTTCTTTTACTATTTATTTTCGGACAAATTGTTTAAAATATTTTGTATTAAACATTATAATAATGTGGGAGTGGATGATTTTGATGGTCGATTGAAAAAACTGAAACTTTGAATCAATGAAAGACTAAGATAATTATGTTATCACCTCTTAAGGTACTGTTATCTGTCTTTCTTTCTTTCTTTCTTTCAATAAGGCCTACTTGAGAATTGAGTTTATTTTTAAAAACTTCTTTAAAACCATGGAAAATATTTTCACTGTCATTCATTACACTGTGCCGAAGAGGGAACAAACTCGTGTGTGGACAGCCTTATTTACTTACGTGTTACGATGCTACGGCGTAGCGGCGAGGATATCTGCTACGAGACTAATTATAAGTACGTGTTCTTAGAGCTATTTGGGATACATTCTAAGATTTTTAGCCAAATGAAGTTTTAGTTTTATGAGAGTATTTTCTTTTATACCTCTATTATTCCAAAATGTTTCGACTATTTTGAATCTATATGTTTGAAAATCAGCTTTTTAAAAATTATAATTTTTTATGTTGGATAGTCACTTACACTTATCAGTTTTTGTCGTATTTTGAATCTGATCAAAAATTTTTAAAATAAATTTTGTTACCGATTAAAATGTGTGTTGCCATAGTGAAACTGCTACGTTTTTCAATTAACTTTATCTTGCAGTTTTCCCCTTATCCTGTGACATCCACGACAAATGCCCCTAATTTATTAATATTCCACACATTAATAAAGATTCCACGGAGTAAACAAACAAATCAGGCGAGCCTCACAATAACAAATTACGAGGAACATTGCTAATTTGCCAACTTTTTATATATTTTCCTCGGTCGCGTCTAGGGGCTATTAATATGAAGCCGTGTTTAATATCCGACATCTGTTACAAAAACTTTTATTATAAGACTAATCCATTGCATCGCACACAGGCGTGGACGCACACTCGAGCCATTTTTCCCGGCAATGGACGGAGAGCAAA
Organism: Mecyna flavalis; assembly: GCA_949319885.1. Classification (NCBI taxonomy): domain Eukaryota; kingdom Metazoa; phylum Arthropoda; class Insecta; order Lepidoptera; family Crambidae; genus Mecyna; species Mecyna flavalis. Next base: position 7,229,901 of record OX439439.1, read on the forward strand.
ACACACACATGAGTGTCGGCACTTAGTTTACCGGCCTCAGCGGTTGCGGGTGGTAAGCGACTGTCTGGGGATGTTATTAAGTGACGCTAATTAATTTTGTTACTCTTTTTTGCAATGCGTATTTCAGTACCAAGTGGTTTTTGGCACATTTTTTAATCAAAATGTCTTTGACTATTTCTAAGATGCGTTGCTAGCTTTTGGAACAGTATGGAAGATGAAGGGCTACTAGTAAAAAATAAATAATACTCATACCTCAATTTTCTGTGAGAGAGTGGCTCGACCGGGGAAACAGGAGTTGTCAAAATAGCATAACTCTACTATACATATTTATGAGCCAAATATATGTAACAACATTGTAACTTTAGAGTCGTTTTTGGTGACAATGTATGTTAATATAATGCTATTAATTACGTACCTATCGGAATATTTGTTAGTTTATCTCAAAATAACGTAACCTATAGTGTTTGATTTGGTAGTTTTTAAACCCATGACATGAGATTTTAAGTAGGTCATATTCTAACGGCATTGATGTCGTAGGCTTACACCTGATTTTTGATAATCACGCACAATCATCAATCATTAAAAAAATTTTCAAATAAACTGAAATATCTATTTTATCGAGAAACGTACTCGTATGTGAAAATCGCGCAAGTCCCCGCCTCTCTATATCCTACCTCACCGCAACCCGCACCGCCCGCCGGCGCCACTCTCATCTGCTAGTTCTTAATTAAGTTAGCTTATATAACGAAAGATGGTCTCATTTAGATAACGCCGTAACTTTGAGTCTAACACTCCAACTTAGGCTACTTAGCGCGTCCGTTCCTAATGCTTCTAAACTTGAGCCGTATCGCGGGAGTTAATTAGTTAACTTGCCGTTTATGAACAGATGGGGTTTTACACTCTTGTATGAGTTACTGGTGGAAATATGTGTTGTTTTGGAAATGTGTGTTAGGAGTTGAATGAAGAGACACGAGACGCTCTATCTTACTACATATTATTCCTAGTTATGTAGAATGGCTTACTGCAATAAGGTGCCTTGAGGTGAATTTCTTGTAAATAAAATAGATGTGAATGTAATACTGCAAAAGAAATTCACCATGCGATAAAAAGAGCGCACTCGAGGTTCCGGTAACAGGGACATATACTCAAGGTCAAAATTTCGATTCTTGCTATAGTAATTTAATAATTGCGTAAATTAATAAGTTAAGTACTTTTTGAGAAAGAGAACTTAAATGAGGTTTTCAATATAAGAATATAATTATTATTATGTAGCCTCTACCTTTTAACATTTTTTTGTTCAGTGTATTTCCTAGCCAGGTCTTTCCTACATTCATCAATTACTAAGCGGTTTTTCAAAGTGACACAGATAAAAGTGACACACAGATTCACTGATAAAAACTTAAAATACATTTTTGTATCGGCGCGATATATGGAACGTCGTTCGTCCTCAACATTCGGCCATTCTTAGACGTTTTTACCTCACTCCTTTCCTGTCGTACATAATTAAAGTGGAGTTAGGTGTAAAAACCGTGGGGTAATGACATTTTAATTGTGCAAGTGATTACCGGGAGTGGTGGCTGTCGCGTATTCTCATCCTGTCATTATGGATAATTACATTACGCTTCGTTACGGAGCGAAAAAGAGCAAGTGCGTTTAATTGACGCGTCACTTTCTTTGTTTGGGGACACGTGGTCTGTTCACACAGTGGTGGGGGGTTAGTGTGAAAACTAAGATCCGTAAGAAGTATAAATAATTTTCAGTAATCCTGAATGAGACTCAAAGTTAAAAGTCAAAGTCAAGGTATTTATTTCGTAACTTGATTTAAAAAAAAAGAATCTTTTGCACGAATCTTAATTCTTGCTATTGGAGTGTCTACTACCGAAGATTTTTTTTAAACTGTACTATTTTATAGGTCTCCAATTTTTTACCATTTATTGCTTGAATGGAGTACATATTAACAAATCTGTAGATCAACAAAAGAACCTGTCATCACGTAGAAACATTTTCTTAAAATTGAAATGAACAGCATAAATCGATACATCCAGAAAAACTAACTAATGTATTCAATGCTTTAACATTCAAAATTATTCACACAAACAAAACGTTCCACGTAAAAAACGAGAACACATCGTGATTCTATTGTGGGCAAAAAAGAAACTTAATCATGAGAAACAATAATAACGAATTCTTAGAAATTAGATTGAGTGTAAGTACGGGAGCCACGCAACTAAGACTGTATTTTTTTTTAAGCTAAGAAATTGTATCTAATTATCGACTTTAAATTTAAAAACATAAAGTACAATATCCATTATTGCGAGTTGATGATTTCCCTATTGTTAAGGCTGTATGACTATCAATTATGTCCATAGTGTATGAGAGCATTGTGATCGAGCAGTAGCTTTCATTCGGACACTGACGATTGAAAATTAAAGAACCGATATAATTTGGGATGAGCTAGAGATGAGACAAAGCATTTAAGAAAATAACTCTGAATTATGTTTTTGGTAAAATTATTTGAACAAGTTATTATTGTCCTGAAATGAAGACGGCATCACAAGTCGAATGTATGAATCCTACTAATATAATTGCGAAAGTCTGGATGTTTGGATGTTTAGCAGTTTGGATGTTTGTTTGTTCCTCAATCACGCCTAAACGGCTGAACGGATTTATATGAAATTTGGCACATGTATAGTTTATAACCCGGATTAGGACATAGGCTATAAAATTCCTACGGGAAACGTCTCATTCCCGCGGGAATAACAATTTTGAAACTACTGAACAGATTTAAATAATTCTTTCACTGTTAGAAAGCTACACTATCCCCGGTAAACATACTTTTGAACCAGAAAATGTGAGGGGAAGGGGGGATATTTGAAAAAAGAGATGACGCGCTGGTAAAACCGCGGGTGGAAGGCTAGTTAGTAATAAAGGTAAAAATTTTAGGATAGATAACCAAATCCAAATTGGTATCTAGTTGTTTCAAAGATTGAGAACAGAACGACTTTTTCTCTTTTATCTTTAATAAAATATAGGATATATCACTACTAAATCGTTTTACCAAGGAATATTTTACTAGAAAACATATTTTTAATCTACTGCAAAAAACTAAGACGAAATATTTTAAAGTGATTTTCTCAATATCAGAAACATCAGAAATACGCAGTTCTATGTAATAATCTAATGTCTGTTTTGTAAATGTCACGAAATGTGACTAAATGCTGTCTTTAAAATACATACAATAATATTTCTCTTTAAAATATGCAACTTAAATTACAGATCATAGTAAAAAAATAATAATATGCCGATAACGTCCCATCCCTAGTGAGCCGGCATTAACACGTCACTCGTAGAGATGATAATAGCTCAGGAGCTGTGCCTCAGTTAATTGCTTTAATAACTTCCTGTGTCAAAATAACAAAAGAGCGCAGCGATATTAACAAAACGAATAATGACGCTCGTTCGGTAGCCGGCTCCTGGACTATGTCCCAATTGTGATATTTGACAAGAAACGGTTTGTGTTTCTTTGTGAATGCACGGCCGTGTTTTGACAGCGGTCAAACATGACTAGAAGAGAAAATGTAAACTGTAGATTTCAAAGTCAATGTTGCGTTAATTTGAGAAATTGCAAGTTACCAAATCTATTAGCTAAAATAATCTACTTGAATGACATTGTTTAGTAGATTTTTCCAAATAATTACAGTACAAGCAAAATATAAACTTTGACTTTGTTAAAATTATTGTTTTTGGAATAAAAAATATAAAGTAGGATTCTCAAAACAATTTCGTATTTATTTGAAAAAAATGTCACCAAGGTTTAAAGTTTAAGGTTTACAACGATTTTCTTTATATTCAATTTCGCTTTTTCCTGATAATAAAAAAAACAGCAAAAAATTAATAATACGGTGCACCGTACTTATTTGACCGAATCGTATGGACTTTTTATGAGCGCACATTCATTTCTTTCGCCAATTTTTTTTTATTACAATGGAAGTCTTGTATTTAAATAGTTTGAAGGCTGTATTTATGTTAGAATTTATTATTGCACACAAAAATGGATTGTCACTAACACAAATTTTTGATTAAAAAATTCTTAAAAATTAGGTGTTAAAATTATTTTCACAATTGTGCCAGTATTGCAATGCGAACACGATCACAGCCGCAATTAATTTGAAGTCATTATTTCGCCTACTTACCGCACCGCAAATAATAAATAATTTTGCTCAATGTAACGCACAGAAGCTATTTCGTGATTATTTAATTAGATAATAATATTTTTAGTAATAAAATAGTAAGCAGGTCAGTTGAATGAAGTTTTTGCTCTATTAACTTTTTGTAAAGATTCGGAACCTCTCCCAAAATATATGTATTTAAAATGAATCCCAGTTTAATTTTAAATATATTTTGAGTGTTTTAGACTATTTTACTATAATTACTAGTGTTTTTCTTAAATCCCAAAGCTAACCAATAAAGTTGATATTCTGTCTTTCTCTTCGAAGACTGGAGTCAGACCTGCGGGGAATTAAGAACCGAATATGCAGAAAATTTCACTTCAGATTGGATTATGCACACCACAATTAACTAACAACTTTTTAGTCCATTAGATTTTTTGTGCAAATCCTAAAGCGAACCAATGAACCTACATCCCGAGCTAAACGCAGCCGTGGACGTTATTACTGCCTCTATTATTATTGGAACGATCTTTCATTGATGCACTTCAAATAGGACTGCCGCGCCCGCGGCCGCTCGCCCTCAAATTGAGCCTAGCAAAATTACACACCAGTCGATGGCCCCTCTATAAATGCCGCGAGCGGTGAGCTAAGTACCAAAGTTCTGCGTTTTCTGTATATTTCCATAGAACATGCTTTGGTGACTAAAAGGGCAAAGAATATTATGTTGTCCTTCCTACTGGTCCGCCATTTTGAGTTTTTTACAAAATAGAGTTCACCTAAAATTCTTAAAAAAAAATGATTCCTCATATTATTAATACAAACATAAAATGTTATTAGACGAAAACCCGTACAGTGTCACAGATATAAGCAACCTTTTAAGCAAGTCAGTGTCTTAAAAACGTGACCTACGAGTTTTCGTCTCCGTTTTTGAAAGAATTTTAAGTAAACGCTGTTTTGAAAAAAAAAAATGGCGGGACTGGTAGGTAAGCCAGCCTTCATACAAAAATCTTCATACCCCTTTAGCCTTAGCTAATGGTGTTCTTGTTTGCGTAAGTGATTATTATTGGAACTTCCCCAAATTGTAGCTGGAAAACCTTCACGATTGCCAATTGCCGCCCAACTAGTGGTGGCCACGGCGGCCTATATTCCATTGAGAAAGACCAGAAATCGCAGGCTCCTCTGATCTTTGTGTGTGTTTTGCATCGTATTTTTTTTGGACAACATTACATACATTGATCTGTCCCAAAGTAAGCTCTTGTGTTATATCAGAAACAACGAAGATACCACAATTTTAATATAACTTAAAACATAAACAATGTTCTGATACAAATGCTCAACACATTAGGGTTGCGTAACTACCAAAAGCGCCATTGGGTCAGTCTATAATATTTATTTTCTAATTTAGATTTCACATCTTCCGTGAAATATTGATTAAGCTCTGGTTCAACCTTGTAAGCCGCAGTTTTCATTGCCATTATAACCGACCTACGACAAACTAGACTAATTTGTGGTAGCTAATAAATATTGCGTTTTGACCGCCTCTGTGGAACAATGGCCGAGTCACTGGATGCCGAGTCACTGGATTCTAAAACCCGGGTCGTGGCCGGAATTTTTTTAGAATCCGACTTGCTAACTTGGTGGTGGGAGCTATGGATGTATTCCGGCAATGTTAATGTGGGAGTCCGTACACTTATAATCAAGAAGATCAGAGCAGTCTACAGTGTGACAGCTCATTGAGAGCTTTCAGGTTAAGTAACTCTCAACAAAATAGGCTGTAGGCTGCTTTTTTTTTATTGCAATGTGTAACAAGACGAGCAGATCGTACACCTGATGGTAAGCGCCACGTCTGCCCTTAGACAGTTCAGTGCAAGCAGTTAATGGCACCGCCCTGCGCCTGCTACACCGATACGACAGTTATTAGGTCTCATATACCCAGTCATTTCACTAGCTTCAGTGCCTTTTCCCCGAAACACAGAAGTGCTTGACACACTTCTATTTCACGGGAAAATATCTGGCACTGCGGTGGTATTCACCTAGACGGCCCAGTACAGGAACCTCAGCTGCTAACGCAGCTGAGGTAGAATAAAAAAAGTTGACGGCTAACAGTCAGACCTATTGTGTGGCGGCCAATTTCTCGTACAAGTGTCAGACCAATTGTGTCAAAAAGGTTTCATATTCGAAAATGTTTTTATAAATATAGTAATTAGGTCCTTCACGGGTCGACGATCGAGCCAGGAGCCATAATTGCAACTTCCTTTCGACGTCCTACGCCAATTTGTTCGTGTGGTAGAGATATCATATTTTGTCTAAAACAATGCGAGGTTATGTTGCATCAAGATAAATTAATTTTACGACATGTAATTTGCAAGAATGGTCTAACTTCATATAAAAAGCATTCAATTTGAAACGTTACAACAGTACTGATATTTTTTTTATGCTGTGGTAGCCGACGACAAATGCATAGGCATATGGTTTCAAGTGTCACTACTAAGTTAAAATCTCGGCGCGAACTATGAATATTTGTAACGCACGTTATTAGGGACTCAAGATTATTGGTTATTGGCAAGTTATTGGTGTTTACACTGGCGCCCAACTAGCGGCTTGGTGTGTACATTTTTTTTTGTGCATATTTATCACTGACGTTACGGTTGGTGTTCACTAATGGTGACGAAGAACATCGTGAGGAGACCTGCACAGTCAAATTACTGTGTTGGGCTGGTCAATAGCCACAAGGCTGGCACCGGCTCGTCCCAATCGGGTGTGAAGGGGAAACCGGAGTCGTTTAGTGGGTAGTGGACGCTTTAGTCTCGAGTCCCACACACGGCGGCAGGTCTAGCTAGCCTGCGGTTATGGTGCATAAACGCATTATCCACCGAAAAAAATTGCTCTGTAGCAAATATTCAATTGGCCAAGTTACCGGATCTTATACCTGATGTAGGGATGTAGGAGTGATTCAAGTAACCCGGGCCTCGGGTCTTTGATCTAATTTCCGGGTCAGAAAAGTTTTTAAAGAGTTTGGCAAGCGTGGTGATTAATCCACAATTCATAATTGTGATGATAACTTAATTTCAATAATGTAGGCCTTTGCTCTGCATTGAATAGTCCCATAGATAATACAGATAATATAATTAATTGTTCTTAGCTATATACCGCTGATTTCTGCTATCCCGAGCTAAAGCCAACCGCCGTTGATCTAAAACTACCGGAGCGGTAGCCATTAAATCATCAAAAGATCGTATTAGTAACATTTTAATCTACTTGACCTTGCCAGCGCTAAAATAACAATAATTACAGAACGCGATTAGTTGCTCACAAACGTACACGTGCACACAGCTTGGCACCTGAAGGTTGTTCCAAGTACTTAGTACAATCGTCAAAACGTTTAATTACGACTTTGTCTGTGACCCTTTAAGTTAACACGTGTTTGCATAGAATTAAGCATTATGTTGCTATGTATACGTTGTAGTCGTATAGATTGTTGCGATAATTGAAATGTTCTATTCATATAAAAATACTCGTATCTATATAAACATATCTATATAGCCTACAAGGCACTGCCTAGGGCAGGGATTTGGTCGGATGGTATATTCACAGCACTGTAATGCAGTAAGGGTAACGCCACAGGCTTTGCGGCTGCGCTGCGTTGGCAAATTCAAAGTTAATTAAGTATAGCACCTCGTATGTCAAAAAAAGACCAGCCCATCCCCGGGTACCCCGACTTGAGAGGAATCAAGTCAGGGTGGCGCCTAGGGAGGGCCACTCGAAAAACAAGGTGACCCTCAGACTTGGCTCGAGCGACCTGTGCAATGAGGGCGTTGGGGGCTACCCCCAACAGGTCAACCCTCAGGCCGGAGAAAGCGTGCTAAGTGAGCTCGCCTTCTCCGGCCTGGCCGTGATTGTTGTCACACCATGCTATAATAATTATATCCTGCGTCGTTGGTTAATCATATAGATTGGCTGCCGTAGCCTATCTATAGCTTAGCAAGGAGGACATTATTACTTATTCCACTAGCTCAGCGACCTATGATGAATCTTGGCTACCGACACAACAAGACGCCATTTTTCCTGTTTTGTGACATTTTAGATCAACTGATGACTTATAGGACGTCTGGGATGAAAACTACATACATAGACTTTTTTTTGCGGAGGAGAACGCATTTACGCGCCATAACCGCAGGCTAGCGACGCCTGCGGTCGTGTGTGGAGCTCGAGACTTAGTCTCACTACCCACTAAACTCCCCCGGTTTCCCCTTCACACCCAATTGGGACGAGCCGGTGCTAGCCTTGTGGCTATTGACCAGCCAACAACTACATAGACTTGCCCAATCATGAATCATAGTGCACGTGTACTGACTTGACCGAGAAAAAGTGCTCGAAGAAAGAGAGCCTCGATTTCTTGAATTTAACTTGTATTTAAATGATTTTTTTTTTCCTGGAAATCACGTTGTCATTTTCCCCTCTGACGCGAAGTGTACGGTCTTCTCACCGTTAAATTATACACACTGAACATTTGTTTGTACAAAGAAGACCATGTCAGCGATTAAACGAGTACCAATTACAAGGCTTCTGTTATTAATGTAATTGTGGACATTTGTACGAAGCGATGAAACCTGGACTGTGAAATTACATACGACATTACTGACAATAAGTGCTAATTGTACATTATAACAAAAACATCGTACGGATACTATCTACTTACGTTTCATTAAAACTTAACAGACACTTACGACAATTATATTGGGCCATGGTACGATTTCTAGTACTCAAGCAGTGCGTAACCGATTCTGATTCTTATGTCAAATATAATAATGACTTTTGTTGCCTAACTTACACAAGTACAAGCATTACAATTATGTATAGACGAAAGAAAGGGGAAGCTTGATGAATCCCAATAGAAGGCAAACGTGTAAGGTAATGTGTTTATAATTTCTTTGTTTTATTATCTTTGAATTTTTTTCCGTGTAATTGGGGCAATTTGGATTGTAAAATCAATAGACGTTAATTAATCCAATTTACAATTCATATCTAACGTTTTATCTATTCAATCAACAAGGGGCTTGATATTTCCATAATGGTTTAAAGCGCTATTTAAATAAACAAATGTCTTTAATGGCTCTACATTTTGACCTGTTGTAAATTAAAATACGTATTATAAAGGGTGACTTCAAAGTCAAATGGAATAATAGTTATGGTATAGTTGTTATGGTGTAAGAACCAGGGTCGTGGGTTCGATTCTTGCCTTGGATCTGCTTTATTGCAGCACAATGAGTAATGGTCTCCCAATTGTATTTTTGTTAATAGGCAACAGTGACCGCTTACCATAAGGTGTCACATAATTGCTTGCCTCCGTCTTTCACACAAAAAAGTTCTTTGTTTAACACTACTCGACTAGCACTTTTCAAAGCCGAAAAGAGTTCCTAAGCTATAAAACATCAAACTTAAGAATAATCTTTCTTTTTTGTCGGTTCACTACACAGTTTTACCGAAGAATATTATATTATGTTATCAAAAACTAATTACATAACAACAAGCCTAAAATTACAAGACAGCAAACAGAACTTTCCAATTAGCCTCTTTTGATCTCTCACAAAAGTGAGGGAATTACCAAACCACACGATAAATTAACGACAGCGAGCACAAAGCAAGGAAACACACCGTTTATTAAAACTCACAAGTACAGAGTTGTCCAACCTCTCCGGAGGTTTAATTGAGGCTTTCCATCGGCTACAAAACGGCTAATTGTAGCTTGAAGTGCTTATTGTAAGCGTTTGTCGGTACACCGAGTACACGTGCACTGGAAGAGCGGTGTGTTGAATTTTACGATTGTTGCTTAAATTCATATAGGTACATTGTAATTTGATAAAAATATCATGTCCTTTCTGTCTCATGCTAAATCAGTTGGTAGACAGGCATGCAGCCAGCCTGGTAAGCGTCCTGATGGTTAAAAGATACTTCACTAGAGATTATTATCAATGTCATCCCATTTGCAGAATAGGATGCCAGCTTCTTTAATTTTCGAGCCTTTCATTTTAAGTGTATTTGATTTGGCCGGGCGGGGGAGGGATCAGGGAGAGTAAAAATTAACTTATTTTAGAAAAAGACTAAGTAATAACACAAAATGCTATTTAAATTAAATACCAAAATTCTTTCACGATGCAGTAGTAGTCCGACATCATTAATTCAAAAAATGGTATTTCCTGTGCAATATTTAGAATTGACATTGATAATATTATATTACAGACATTCCATGCACTTCATTTCTGAATGAAGATGGTCTTTGCTCGGCAAATCATAGCCTTCTTTTCGATTCGCCCTCGCCCTCTTGTGATTATCGTATCTTACGCAATATTAATCAGTGACACAATATGTCAAGCTATGTTTATTTTAAATATCGTTAGGTGTTGATATGATTCAAATATGTCAATCGCAAGGTAAAAATCCTCTAAGCCTTTTACAACACGCAATTCGGCAATTTCCATTCCCTTGCTCCTTTCCTCTTGTCTCTTCTAGTAGTTGAAACTATATCCATGTTTGTCGTTATACTTGATTCCTGCAAGTTTTGTGCCCTTGGGCAAATTGTGTGTGAGACCGCAACAAGATGGTGCGGTTGTAAACATTCACTATTATAGTGCGAGATTGCAATTAATTCCTGTTGTAATGAAAAATAACTGTTAATGTTTTCTTTACCGCACAGTGAGTATTTAATTGTGTAATCATTTCTATAACAGCTTTTTAATGTATCATTGGGAAGAAAATGAAATGTTAAGTAGTCTGGCTGAATAACTATAGTTATTAAGCGCCTCTTTGGTCTTGATGGTCAGGAACTTTGGGTTATATTCATAAAACAGGAAAAGAAAGAAACTTGATATGAGTACTTCGGGATTTTAATTAACAAAAATGTGATAAATTTTATTTAAAAATAATCGCTATGGCTCTCCTTTTAATTAGTTTTTCTTATATTTTATCAGTTGGCAGACAAACACACAGCGCTATAATTCATCTGATATCTATTTGATTGAGAAACTTAACTAGGAAATATCGCTCAATGCGTTATCACAATGTAGCTAAAATCTATATCCTAAATATAACGATAGACACAGAAACTAAAAGCGTATGTGTCTAAAGTATCCTTTTTTTTGGAGGAGAATGCGTTTATGCACCATAACCGCAGGCTAGCTGGGCCTGCGGCCGTGTGTGGGACTCGAGACTTAAGCTTCCACTACCCACTAAACTCCCCCGGTTTCCCCTTCACACGACGAGCCAGTGCCAGGCTTGTGGCTATTGACCAGCCCATCATGTGTCAAAAGTATCCGAAAGGTAGTCAAACTGAAATACAAACTTACACATACCTGTCAAATGTTTTATGTAAAATCTACAAAAAAGCATGTCAATTAATTCCTACGTGAAATTATTCAAGTAACAACACAGCTTGGTTTGTGGTTTTAATTGTATTTTATAACTAGGGTGATATTCGAATGCGGTTTCGTAACAAGAGTGGTAATAAGTAACTAATTGTAAAAAATAAACACCCCATATTATTGACAGTGTATTGTTAATTTTACATCGACATCTTTAATTCTTTAACAAAAATAAGATTTTTACTGTCTGCCTTATACTCGTAATAGTAAGTTTACCAAAGCGAAATTTTCTTTTGCCTCACTTTAATATGACCCTAGGAACCGACGTGTAGCTCTTGTTTAAAATAAACTATAATATCATAGAGTATAACTTACATACATTTAAAACTTACTAAAAGGATGTTTAGGCTTTAAGTGCATGTAGTCAACCACAAATCTATTTAACACGATCCCATAATCTAAATGTATGATTATGCGTGTGTATATCTTCTTGTATTTATTGTATTATTTTTAAAATACTATTGTATTGAAAAATATCTTAATATTATAATTATATTTTTAAACCAAAGATGGGAATAGAAAACCCTCTTTAACCGACTTCAAAAAAGGAGGAGGTTATATGTTCGACTGTTTGTATTTTTTTTTTTTTTTTTTTTTTTTTTTATGTATGTCCGTCGATTTCTCCGTCAATTGTGGACCGATTTAAATAATTCTTTTTTTATTTGAAAGTGCATAGTTCCGAGGTGGTCCCATTGTCACCATGTCAGGATCTGATGATGGGATCCCGGAAAAATCAAGGGAAAACCTCAAATTTTATAGGCTGCGCCTACGCGTTACTTGTTTTTTCTGAAGCCATTCAAGTTTTTGCGTCCGATAGACATCATTTTATGTTGATGAGCTGATGATGGAAGGTACAACTCCTTAACGGTTAGGAGTTAGGGGATAATTCTTTCAGTATTGTAGGAATATGTGGACCGTTAGTTGTATTTCATGTACTTTTGCAGCTAAGGTGATGATGGAAAGTACAACTCCTTAACGGTTAGGAGTTAGGGGATAATTCTTTCAGTGTTGTAGGAATATGTGGAACGTTAGTTGTACCTATTTCATGTACTTTTGCAGCTAAGCTGATGATTACCCGGGGATGGGCTGGTCACTAGCCAATAAGGTTAGCACCGGCTCGTCCTAATCGGGTGTGAAGGAGAAACCGGGGGAGTGTAGTGGGTAGCGGACGCTTCGGTCTCGAGCCCCACACACGGCCGCGGGTCTAGCTAGCCTGCGGTTATGGTGCATAAACGCATTCTCCTCCTACCCATGGTGCTGAACACTTAATGAATACCTAATATTATTATCAAATAATACAATTCTACTCGTATTTTCGCTATCATTATTATGAAAGAGTTTTACTCACTACCTACGTGTTATTCACACTAAAAATAGAAAAATAAACAAACTTTTTAACCGACTTCAAAAAGGAGGAGGTTCTATGTTCGATTGTATGTATTTTTTTTTTTTTTTTTTTTTTTTATGTATGTCCGTCGATTTCTCCGTCAATTGTGGACCGATTTAAATAATTCTTTTTTTATTTGAAAGTGCATAGTTCCGAGGTGGTCCCATTGTCACCATGTCAGGATCTGATGATGGGTTCCCGGGAAAATCAAGGGCAAACCTCAAATTTTATAGGCGCACACTACGCGTTACTTGTTTTTTCTGAAGCCATTTAAGTTTTTGCGTCCTATAGACATCACTTTATGTTGATTAGCTGATGATGGAAGGTACAACTCCTTAACGGTTAGGAGTTAGGGGATAATTCTTTCAGTATTGTAAGAATATGTGGACCGTTATTTGTATTTCATGTACTTTTGCAGCTAAGCTGATGATGGAAGGTACAACTCCTTAACGGTTAGGAGTTAGGGGATAATTATTTCAGTGTTGTAGGAATATGTGGACCGTTAGTTGTATTTCATGTACTTTTGCAGCTAAGCTGATGATGGAAGGTACAACTATGATGATGGAAGCTAAAGGGTACGACTTCTTAATTCTTATGTCCCTCTTGCGGGCTGCATCTTTAGTTGGTCTACTGAATGGTGCTGAACACTTAATGTATACCTAATATTGTCAAATAATACAATTCTACTATTTTACTCGTATTTTCGTTATCAATATTATGAGAGAGTTTTACTCACTCCTACGTATTATTCACACTAAAAATAGAAAAATAAACAAACTTTTTAAAAAAAAAATTAAACCGACTTCAAAAAAAAAAAAAAAATACCTAAAAACACTGAAAAGCAAAAAATAATTTTAATGAGACATTCATCAAATGCGCTTATTTTCTAAGCCTATTAATAACATTAAATTGTATTTACGTGCTAGGTAGGTACCTACTAATCTGTTTGAAGCCGGTGCCAAGCCAAAGGTAATGAAAAATGATACATACCTAATAATTTATGTATTATACAGGGTTACAAATAATCCGCGGACGTAGGTACGTAGTCTGGGTACCTACTATTTGGCTTGGCACCGACTTCAAACAGATTAGTAGGTACCTACCTAGCACGTAAATACAATTTAATGTTATTAATAGGCTTAGAAAATAAGCGCATTTGATGAATGTCTCATTAAAATTATTTTTTGCTTTTCAGTGTTTTTAGGTATTTTTTTTTTTTTTTTGAAGTCGGTTTAATTTTTTTTTTATTAAAAAAAAAATTAAACCGACTTCAAAAAAAAAAGAAACAAAAAAAACTACCTAAAAAACTGAAAAGCAAAAAATAATTTTAATAAGACATTCATCAAATGCGCTTATTGTCTAAGCCTATTAATTAAATTGTATTTTACGTGCTAGGTAGGTACCTACTAATCTGTTTGAAGTCGGTGCCAAGCCAAAGGTAATAAAAAATGATAATATATACTAATATTATGTATTATAAAGGGTTACTTATTAATCCGCGGACGTAGGTACGTAATCTGGGTACCTACTATTTGGCTTGGCACCGACTTCAAACAGATTAGTAGGTACCTACCTAGCACGTAAAATACAATTTAATTAATAGGCTTAGACAATAAGCGCATTTGATGAATGTCTTATTAAAATTATTTTTTGCTTTTCAGTTTTTTAGGTAGTTTTTTTGTTTCTTTTTTATGATAATATTTATAAAGTTAATTCCTATAATGATTGGAAGTAAAAGTATTTTTTAAATATGAGCATATATTGGGTCAAAATCAAAGTTATTTTGCTATTTAGAGAATCAGTTACATAAGATGCTAATTATATTGAAAATGATATACACTTTTGCTCTTTGTCATTCAAAAGCTTACCTTACTACAGTTGAATACCCTTCACCTCGCAATTTCGTCTTAAAATAATAACTTACAGTATTAAGTAGCAAATAATTAAATAGAATGTTAGGACTTCCCATCTGTCCCCTGTAGTTTAACCCATTTTAATCCACGGTAGAGCGGGCAGCTACTGTCATTATTCCTCGTTGATCGGACAGCCTAGCCTCGCCCTATCATTACGGAATAAACTTCTCACCTCACTATCTAACCCTAAATCGCGGAGGCGGCACCATAATGACTGCTAATGAGTGTTTTTATTATTTCACTGTTGTAAAATAATTTCTTATACGGCGCCTCTTTATACCTAGATAAACATCGAAACTCGCTTCACACCTCGATCTGATAATCGAATTAATGCTCTCATACCATTTCACGCTGGTTTATAGCTTTTTGTGTTGTTAATACGAGGTTTTGACTCGTAATTTTTGGTTATCAGTGCATTCGATTGAATCGATCTGGTTTTCGGAGCATTGTTGCGAATGGTAATGACACGGAAGTATCGTTATTCCGCGAAGCATCATCGCTATCGAGCCAGAAGGAGGTTTATGCTTTTGTAAGTATGCTTGATTTATGTTTATCTCGATTGCACGATTTAACGTCTTCTGCGTTTACTTTCTATTTGCCTAACCTATATCTGTTGGAGAAAAAATATTATCTCATGTCAATCATTGGTCAATGTGGAGTGCCGCAAATTTTATTGATTTAATAAACCAACATGTGTCTTTGCCATTAATTTCGTATTACCCGTAAATTTTCACCTCACTAAAATCTCCTACTTTTAAATGTCTACTCGTATATCTGACATAGAAATTGTATGTTAATTTCGCAATGAAGTACATAAAACAGTATACCTATTTTTACAAACATGTTTGTCACCTAAACGTCTTACGCTTCGGTTACTAAACTCGGATAACTTAGCTTAATAAGTTTTTGGCCGGGTTTGTTAACAGATAATAAATAAAGTTTTTTAAAATATCTAGTTTGCCTTTATTTATTTCAATCAATACTAAAACAGACGCTATTCGATTGAAATAAAAAGTCTGTGTTAAAGACTGCATTTAATAATGCCGTCCACCTGCTGACAAAACGTATGTACAAGCCTACCAATCTATCTCGGTTGTCGAAATTATTAAAGGTGTCAAACTAATTGCAACCTTCCATAAATAATTACGGGCAATATCGTACAGGTCATTATTAAAAAAGCCAGGGTGAACGAAACAATCGCTGTTGGCATCAACCGATCGCCGAGCAAGATAAAACCGCCCGAACAACGCAAGTATTAACCAAAAACGCACAATAATGAATGCTCCTTAATTTAGACTGTTTATCTTTTGTGTTCTAACGACCGTCGAGTGTTGATGTTGCCTAATAACATGTAATTTTCATTTCTCGATTTCCGAATTGTGTTCGACATCGTCTAATTCGTGTAATAATTTTCTGGTTTCATGAATTTTTATGAGCGTAAAAAATTTTAAAGCAAAAAGCCTTTGTTCTTCGACCGATTACCGGAGCGCTCGGAATAAAAAAATGTAAAACACGCACGATTAAAACCGCATTAAATAAAGTCCGGTCAAGTCGATAGGTCGAAAAATTACAGAAAACGCGATGAGAATGGCTCGTCTTATAAGTTTCACTACACAAATTAAAATAATGCTAATAACTAGCTGAATATTTGCTACAGCAGCAAATATCATCATTAGTCAAATACGCAGGACTACACATTAGTAGTTATGTCAGTACAAATAGTGCAGTCAGTACGCAAGCACAGATGTACTTCCAATTCGCTTAATCTAATAGATAAAAGTCGTTCGTTCGACACGTCTACACTGCCTCCAAAAAGCAACCAAAAATATCCATATTTAAAAAAACCTCAACACGGCAAGAAGTGCCGTAAAAACATTCGTGGCGATTAAAACAACATTAAATAAAGCCGCGGCGATTGTACGCCGAAAAATGACAGATATAAGGCGATGGGAAGGCGTAGCCCACTTGCCCAATTCTAAATTTAAATAGTATTTACATTGAGCTATCGAGAACGCGTAATTAATACAATCTTTGTTAGAGAGTAATTTGCCAGAGCTAATGCTTGCGTGTGTAATCTTCAAAGGGGATTTAGTAACACGCGTTCTAATCTATTTTAGTCGAGTTCTGAAACAGAGAAATATTTACAATCTCTCTGTGGAACAGTCCGGCGCATCCGACGGTCGTAATGCGCGAACGCATCGATACTGAGTCAGGCGCAGTGTTGCCACCTTGGTTGTGAAAAGGGACAGTCTAACAAGCTAGAATGAGCTCGATTTAGCAAATTTTGTCACCAAAAGAGGTGCTAAAAACATCGATACAAATGCAAAATGCGAAGAAAACAGTCACTTGAATAAGATTGTGATGAACAAATTATTTATACTTAAATTAGTCGGATTAATAAACTTGGGGAATTTCCCTGTAAAGAGGGAGACAAGTGTAAACTGACAAAATATATAGGTACTACAAGATGCACATTGTAATCGTATCATAACTTGGTAATCATGGTCCGAAATGTTCGTATCTGTTGAAAAGGGCTAGATTGCTCTTTTTTATGTTTGTTCCTACTAAACTAGCACTTGTCCACATAGTTGTCTGATTTGAAACAATTATGCGGCCTTCGTTAATTTTGTTCTTGAAGAGGCCCAAGTCATAATGGGTAGAATAGAGTCCGTATAAAAAAGACTAGGCAATTAACTTAGACGATACGCTAGGTATCTCGACTGCATACGGATGGAGTCTCTGCCCGAGTCTAGTCTTTCGGTGATGGAACGGACTTGGAACGAACAACTTTTCGGACTACTTATAGAATGGAAAAACTACTTAGATTACCCACAATAGACCTTCAAGAAACGAGCGTGCTCTCTCTTTAAAAGCCGGCAACGTATCAGCGATCCCTCTGGTGTTGCTGATGTCCATGGGCGGCGGTGATTGCTTTCCATCAGGCGACCCACTGGCTCGTTTGCCGCCTCTGGCATAAAAAAAGTGCTAGATGTAGCCCAAAAAAGTGGCAACACTTCAGGCGCGAGATATGATTGGATCGTTGCAGATGGAGATGCCTTCATTAATGTTTACGGCCGCATACTTGACATCGCTCGGCTGAGATTCATGCTTTTTATTCCGTCTCCTAAACGTTTTGTTTCATGATTAACAGCGGTGTTTTATCTTCTAAAATCATTTACATTCGTTAATTTTGTCTTTTTTGGCTGTGTTATTTCAGGAGTTTAATTGCGTGGTAAAATATTGACGTTGAATGAGATGTTATGATCCTTCGTTTTAGATTCAGAAAAGCAAGCAATGAAATTTTCTTATTTTTGTTTCTTATTTTATTTTTCTGAATGTAAATACGCCAATGCAAATATAAATCATTGGATACTACTCGTACTTCTCCAAAGTTTTTGTAAAGCTATTATCTAACGTTATGCCATAATAAAAAAGAACTTTTGTGATAAGATATGACTATATAACAATTAATCGAAGGTTTATAGTAATAATAAATCATTTATTTCAGGTAAATTACACCCATAGTTAGATACATAACACTTATATAATATTACAATCTTGCAACAAAATGCATTAGTAATAAAAAGATTTGAAGTTGCAAGGCGCCATGCAATATTAAGAATTATTAGGTTTACCGTCACATGTTTCCATCCCTTAAACTCCTATTGGATCACAATTATCCGAGAATAGTCTGAAGCAGTCATTCGGCAGTGGTAACGACTTGACGATTTGTCAACTTTACTATTCAACGTGGGCAGAACAGACACATTAAATCAAAATCACTGCAACCATTCCAAACGCAATAATGTCTACAAGATTTTTTTATCCGTCGTATTTTTTGTCATTTCCATCGCTGCCCACGCCAGAAGTAATTAAAAACAAAAATAAACACCGCTTTGAATCGTAAAAAAATATCTACGTCAGTTATAAATGAGTACAGATGAACGTAGAAGCAATAAAACTGATTCAAGTCACAGAAATAAATCTTACGAGTGTTCCGAAGTATAGGTGAGGAGATTGAGCTTCTTAGAGTAATGTTTCTAGTGGCCATGCCAAAGTGCGGAAGGAATGCCGTAAAAAATAAAAGAATCCGATCTAAACGCCATGTGTTATTGATTGGACGCTATAAGTATGTTTATGACAGACCAATAAAAATTTAAATTGGAATTTGCAATAAATAACACAGTGAGTGATGAAGAAATAAACAATGTATTTAATATAGAAGCAAGTTTTAGTGTGGGGGTTGTTCGGATGATTTACGTGAGTTGCCAGACGCAACTACTGTAGTTCGCAACAAACCAAGTAACAACTAAATTTATCTTTACATGCGAGCAAAGAATAAAATTCATTGAAGTTGTTGAGGTCATTTGGACCAGAAATATACCAACTAAGACATAGAAGGCATTGGAAGTGGAGGGATGGCAGAAGATAAGAAGGCGTAAAGAATACCTACTAAATTTAATTAGACCAGTTCCGGTATCAGATAAACTCATAATTTGTTTGTCAGGAGGTAATGATACCGGCCCGGCAAATGCCCATGATCAAAAAAAGAAATTAAAATAATTTATTTTTCATGTTTTTCTTGCATAAATTAATTTGTTTTTGAACTCTGTACGGGTAACCCATGACCATTGTGTAAGTATGTAAAAATCGAAACACATTCAAATAAAAAATTTAGTTATTTGTGGTAAAGCTTTCTGGGATACAAAAAAGTAGAAGATTTCCCTTTAAAGCTCAATAAATAAATAAATATCGTACAACATAAATTATATAAACCACGAAGAAGAAACATTGATTACATGAGTCCTTATTGTAAACTGTAAATGTATGTACCTTATAAAAATAAATAAATAAGTGTTTGTCCTAGATGGGATTCGAACTTACCCTAGCGCGCGTAAATGCGCCATTGGGCCAGCCAAGATGAATTTTAAAACGTGCTTACAAGCTATGAATTTACATAGGACACGATCATAATGCTAATTATGTATATCCAGAAATTGAGCCACATTTGGGAGATAAGAGAATAAATGCCTACAATTACTATCATCTCTTATACTAGCTGCATCTATAAACTTTTATGAAAATCGTTAAGTAATTGTGAGGGTCGTTTATATCACTATTTCCAAAGCGTTGCAATAAAAATTGGTCCAGATTCCACATCGAAAATAAGACGTTTTTTGGTCGCATGCCAAGTTCATTATGAGCGTTCATGAAATTTCACATTTGAATTATTTTACTGTCTGACTTATGGCCGTTACTTAAATATTTGGTAAACAGGAAAAATATAGGCAGATCGATCAAATTTAATGTAGATCACTAAAATAGCGGCTTAAGTGGATCTAACATTATGTTGCGCGAGCGGGAACAGCTTTAACAACTTTTTAGTGCGCTCTTTAAGTCGAGACTTTATTTAATGGTTTGTTAGTTTAGTCTTGTTTATATAATTGCTTTTTTATTTTTGAAGCAACCATATTTCAATCATTAAAATTCAATTTAGTAACGCATAAACAAACAATATCGAATTTCCATTACTACAAAGAACGTAATAAGTATCATTTTGTAACATCAGGAAAATGATACACCCAAATCCATTAAAAATTGCTAGACGTATTAGAAGAAGAGTTGCTTACGGAATTAAGCAATGGTAACCGCAAACATTTATTGCATAATACCTAACAAAGCAATGGACATTGCATAATTCCAGTATGCAACGGCAGCCAACAATAGAACGGTACATTATGAATCATCTCAGCCTGATCCATTCGCCAGCCGAAGATTATCGAAGTAGAACACTAACACTCGCGGGATGCATTAAAACGCACGTGAACCTAATTTACGCCTGCAAATCCGGAGGAGTAGCCAACTTTAACAAAGTAGTAGTTGATGCATCAAACGATACGACATTTGTGGCTAATAAGTTCGGAGACATTAAAATATCTCGCGCGCTCTCGAGTCAACAAAACGCTGCTATCGGTGAAAACCTAACGTTAACTAGAGCTTATTTATAGTGCACCATCTGTCAGATCGTAACCGTTCCAATTTCAAATTCAAACGGTGTTCTAATGGGACTGTATTTTTGTTTAAAGTGTTCCTAATAAGATGCTCCACGGACATTGTTACAGTAACAAACACATTGACGCGTGTTTATCTGTTCGCAATTAGAACATCCATTGATGTGGCCGGGCGTGCATCGGTGTGCAAACGTCCGATTGAGAAGCACCACGAGCCTCGAATCTGGAACTGATTAGTGCGTTCGACGTAGTTATGAATAGATACGCGTTGTTGCGCATTAAGTATGCTTTAGATTTTATTATTTAATGATTCATCTTAGGGTTATAGAAATAGTAAGGAATGCTTGCGCTGTTCGCGATGAAAAGCCAGTAATAATAGAATATTGGCGCATCTGCCCCACTGTATATGTTTAATGTTATTACTCTTCGGTTGTATGATATTTCGTTCCCAGTTTATTTTAAGAGTGTTTTATGTTTTTAATTGCGATACCCGGATTATTTTTCCGCCGACAACTAAAATTTTTACAGCTGTTTTTATTTCACTGATCTGACCGATGACAGAATTAAGATTGTTTATGAAATTTTCGTGGATTAAATTAAAAGATATGGTTAATAAATTAACATTTCGGACGTGTTACTATCTTAATAATAATTTTACAATGTGTTAGTATATATGATTGAATAAAATTCTGGGCTCTCCGAAAAACATCATAAGTTAAAGATTTGTTAATAATAACATTCTGTAAAGAAATATTTGTATGGATCTTACAAAGGATATTTTAAGATTATAATATTTTATTATACACTTAAGAGAATAAATTTATTTTTATTTTGACTTCTGAATGTCAGGTAATGATTCATAAATGCTTATAGATCTACTGACACAACTGAGCTAGTAAATGTTTGAAAGTTTCTTTTATCGTTGGAACTATTCGCTGGAAAAATTATACGAATGTGTTTCCGCGAATAACAAACGTTACTTGTAAACCTTACGGAAGAAAGAGATTAGTTGAACTCTACCTTTGATCTTAATGGCGTTCTGTATCAACGAACGGCTTTCATTTTATTTTACGTACATCATATGACATAGTGATGGTATTAAATTTTTCTGCCTAGACTTGGAATGTAGAGCATGCCACAATAACTGTGATAAAAAGTGACTTGAATAATTCTAATAATTGTGACCAGTTTGTGAATTGAAACTACGACCAAGAGGCCTGTAATTTTTTTATTGCAATGTGTAACAAGACGAGCAGATCGTACACCTGCCCCACCATGTCTCTGCCCTTAGACGTTCAGTGCCAAACAGTAACTAAGCAGTTACTCTATAGCACCGCCCTGCGCCTGCTACACCCAGACGACAGTTAATAGGTCTCATATACCCAGTAATTTCACTAGCTATTACAGGTAAGCAAGATCTTTAGTAGTTGAACTCGGCACCAACCATGATGTGCCATGCAATGTCTTGACAAAGAATAAAATGATGGGTCGCTCATTTTATGTACGCCAGGAATCGTGAGTTTGAATCCCACCCGGAACAAACATTACATTTGTGTCTGAAAACATAAAATGTTTGTATTCAAGTATATAATATTTATGGTACATAACACGGGTGCTTTGGGATCAAATGAATGTAGATACTGTTGTCCGATATTTATTTAAAAATTAAAATAGTACATAACATTTTCATGAAACAAGTTTATAAGTTTTAATACTAAAATAGCGAATCAGAATATCTAAATGAGTAAACAATTGTTATAAGCACGGAACATTTTCGTCATTATTAAAACTAAACTTATCTTTTAATTTACTACAAAGAAGCAATTTGTTTCACCTCAACTTGCCAGTCAGCGCTCATTTACACAATCATGTTGCACTTTATTATACTTAACATACAATAGAATGACCGTTTCGTAACCATCACGAAAGCGCCTAAATCTGAAATTAACGTGTACACATAAACCAAACTGTAAAGGTCTTTACCCCCCTTCTTAGTACTTACTAAGCATGAGCTTGGAGGAGAAACCGTGTCATGAATCAGAGGTCTATTTAGTTTGGTCAGACTATTCCAAGCTCGGCCCAAAGCAGTGCCATTAATGTCGATCATTAAATATGAATTATAAATATAAAAGAAAGCATGAGAAAAGCAATCAGGTCGTCCATTATTAGATTAAATATCTTGCGGTCGTGTGTGCTTGCCTGTGGGTACTTGTGCTTGGTTTGTATGGCTGAGAGGAATAGAATATTCGCGATATCGATATTGTACGATTGATACTCGATTGTATCGGATCATTGATGTTCACAATAGATCAGAATTGGTCGCAGTGACTGTGGAAACACTAAGCGGCTATTAATAATTTTAAAAAAATCGGATCATTGAATAGCACTGTGTGGCTTAATTTTTTTCATATTTTTTTTCATGATGTCTTGTAGATATTAAATATAAATTGAAGCATTTTCTTTTAGCATCCTGATACCTATATTATGAACAATAAGTTGCACATCGGTTTGTCTAATTTATATAGCCAATTTTCGCCTAATGAGCATTTCAAAATTTTTTATTTCATTTTGTTTATAAATTGTATTGGTTTGATATTGTTTCTGACAGATAACAATGACCTAGGTATCCATGATTATGTTATAATAATGATGGACACCTAGGTTAGTATCATCCTTAAAAAAGAAGACTGCGTCATTGTTATATGTCAGATACATTATCACAAACTTATCTAACAGCATGACTTCAATTATGAAGTTAAAATTATATCGTATACGTTCCCAAAATTAACAAACACGACAATTAACTCCCAAGAATGTGCTAGGATGACACTGACGTTTACTTAACACGGTTGGGATAAGAGCTTTGTAAAAAACGTCATAACGCCTTATTTTACTTAAATTAAACTACCATTTAATCCTTCTAGCCCCGAAAAACCAGACACAATAGAAAATCTATTGATAAGCGGCACGCGAGTGCCGGTTCGGCTTTGAGTGGTTAAGCAAACTTGAAAATAATATCAAAAAGTTCCAACCAATTACGTTCAGTTTCTTTCATCATTCATTCAGTCAATATAGCCGTGAACTAATTCGTGAACCATCCACCGCATATTTCGTAAAATAGAAGGCAATTCATCTTACTAACGAAGAGAATGCATAGAAAATATTGTAAGCGTCCGGAAAATCTATGTCAAAGTCAAAAATACGACTCCCACTATAAATACCTGTTCACAGTTATGTCAATGCATTAAAGTTTATAATTGTATAAATATTTTCGTACGCGAACAAACGTAGAAACTAACAAAATACGTATTTGAATCGTAAAAATATATTGTAAAAGCAAGTTTTACAGCAACTTTAATGAAAAAATTACGTCTTAACGAACTGTGTTTCCGCTTGTAATGTTGAAATTAAAAATGTTACTATTTAAATGTATGGTAATTAGACCAAACCAAATTAAAATTATTCTTGCTCTAATTTGTGACTTTATTAATGTTTAACAAAACAATGTTACGAAAATATAACATTGTTTCGTAAGATGCTCTGACTGAAGGTCTAAACTAAACGTATTGAAAAGTTTCCAAAATAATGTCTTTGGAGGTTTTTATAAATAATCGAGTGAATCAATCGCATCAGGTAAATAAGTTACTCATTTATGTAGTTCCAAATTAGAGCAACCATTATGCAAGGAGTAGATTATAATTAATACTAATTTTACTGGCCTGATTCATGGAGCATATTGAAATGAAATTAAATAATTTCAGCAATTTTGTTTTTTTAAACGTCAGATAATTTTCGTTTTTGTAAATGGTCTGTTGAAAAGAAACACTTCTTCTTTTGTTCTTTAATTGTGTCAATTTTATTTTGCTGTACTAGCATTGTAAAATAGTATCTTTGATTTTGTTACATATTGTATTCATTACTTAAACAGCGGAAACAATAGATGAAACGAAAAGAACGCCCACCATAATTTTAATAAACAATTTTAACCGTAATTATTCAGCCATAATCAAACCCCACCGTGTCACATTCACACTGGCTCTCGTACCATTTGCTACGGTCTAATCGGGTCTCTCAGACCCCGCATTATCAGATTCCGTCACACTTTGTGTAATTTCTTCGGTCCCTTAATGAGTCGGTGTAACGCAACGACCACTCAGGGTTATGAGTCGGTCATTACGACCATTGGCATTTATAAAAGTAATTACAATAGAAAGTTGATTCGTTTTTGTGACAAAGTTATTATAAATGGACGCTTTTAGACGGTGTTATATTAATGCGGCCGGTGACGGGGATAGGTTTATTGTTTTGTTTGGAATGGTACAGTTGGTGCGCGGTCACATTGAATAACTATTTTGTAATTAATTTCGGTTGTTAAATAAGCGTTTATTGCATAAACATTTAGGTACGTCAGTCGTTCGCGTTCAACTGTTAATTACTTATCAAATCTTACACTCACTTTAGGTAACAGTATCTTTGACCTGTCGGCGGGGTTAACTACCCAACGTATCCGCATTGCACAGGTCGCCCGAGCCAAGTCTGAAGGTCACCTTGTTTTTCGGATGGCCCTCCCTAGGCGTCACACCGACTTTAGGCCTCTCAAGTCTCTGAGATGCGCTGGTCAATAGTCACAACGCTGGCACCGGCTCGTCCCAATCGGGTGTGAAGGGGAACCGGGGGAGTTGTTGTCTCAGTTCAGTAAGATTTTAATACGTTATCCCCTTCATATACTTTACAATTCATTTTTTGCGCTATAATTATTCCAGGAAAAGTAATGTATATTATAAATTATACTCGTATTATATGTATACAATAATTATTAATGTATTAAATTGCACTTGACTGGGATGGGAACAATAAAGACAAATACATCAATCAGTCATCCAAACAAAACAGAAATCCATTCTGGGTTAGCTCATTGTCTCGCACACTACCCTTGATAGTACAAGAGGTCACGGCGTAATTGGTAATGGTTGTTAAAAGTGTCCTTATTAGCGTCACGAGTGTCTGTATACGATGTAGCGTGCTTGAAAAAAAATCACTTAACAACGAAAGCCCTACAGCAGAACGAAGGCATAGGTCAAAGAAGTATTAAAATTAAGATTATCTTTCGGCTAGAAAATCGGCCCAAGACCCTTTGTTTTCGGATGAGAATACGATTATGCACCTCAACCCGCAGGCTAGCGAGACCTGTTACCATGTGTGGGTCTTACCTTATCCAACTGCCCACTAAACTCCCCTTCACACCCGAAGAGATATACATATTCGAGAAATTAAATTAATGCCAGGTAGGTATAATATCTGAGTATCTTTGTAAAAGTTACGGAATAAATCTGCACCTCCTATACTATAACCGTGTACAGTGATAATTTATTAATATCTCTGCTTTTGTTTGTTCGTGATCAATGTTCCCCAAACGGCTCCAATGATAAGACTTTTGTTTTCGTGATTGCTCTTTGTTAATCATACTTTCCTAATTAAGGAAAAAGTTGCGTCTAATTTGGGACGATCGGGCGATAAGAAATGAGTTTGGTGTTTCGTTGTGCTAATGAGTTGGTTCAGAATAGTTCGCTAGCGAACATTAATTGTTTAGATGAAAGGCCAGGCCTCTGAAATTAAGTTACCATTCTTGATGAAAAAGTAAGAAATAATCCGACCCGTTAATAATACGTTGCATTGCAAAATTTCCTAACTTGAAATTAAGTGATAATTATTGGACACATTATAAATGCTTACAATTTTCACGATTTCTTTATATTAGGAAATTATTACAAACTTACATTCTACTTGTCAATTGAAAAGTTGCATATAAGCTTACAATCTTTATTATTTATTTATTGCATGTCACATTGCGATACAGATGTCTTACTAGACCGACGTAACATTTCCAAATATGATAACAGTTCTTATAAAAATACTCTGTTTCAAAATATCCAAAACAGCCCTGAATAAAATGAGTTACTTTACTCCAAAATAAACATCCACCTACAAATAAACCTACCTCAACATTTAAAGTAACATTAAACAATTTAACTAAAATACCACAACACAAGTACCAGGGAATTAGAAGCTTCAAGAGACAACAAAAGGCTCGCCTTAAACACAAACAAGAGCACGGTTGTGCGAGTAATTGGCGCAAGCTAGCCGCGGGCGTCAGCAACACCTCCAAAGGTACCAAACCGTTTTAATAATGAGCTGGCCTGAGATCGTGAAACAATAAATTGCGAAGCTTGGAGGGTTCGTGCGCGAGACAGCCATCAGAGCGGAGCATTATGCATCTCGAGCTCCCCGGAGATAGCCGGCTATCATCTTTGAGATTGATAGGAGAATAGCCCTCCGGCTACCAGGGATTTGGATGCATTGTGAAAGCACAGTTTGCATTATGCGGGAATTCATTAGAGCACCAATTGCCACCTTCTAAGACGTTTCCGCAATTTTGTAAGATTGTTGCGGAGTGTTTCCTTGGGAAGACTTCTGTTCCTTTTTTGGCAGTGGTTCTAAAAAGAAAGAATATTGCCTGTAGGAATGACTCTGACGAGTATCTGGTATTGTGCTTTTTCATTGCTCCTGCGTAAAGCGGTGACGAGAAAGTTTTGGCAGACAATGGCGTTTTGGCGTATTTTACGACTTTTAACCAACTATTTATCAATAGAAGACGGCCAGGTTTATGGAGTTGGTGAGGCACTACTTGTGGTAAGAATAGTACAGTCAAAAGCACATCAGACTATACACTTTGAACTTTGTACCACTCTTTAGTCGGGGGCATAAATGCTATTATCGAACTGCAAGTGTTTACCGTGATGTGCTGTTGACCGTACATTAGATATATTCCAGTGGTTTAGAAGTTTTTAGTTTTTCGATCAGATAATTAACATAACCGTTGTTTATTTCGTTTGTTTGAAGGCAATCTAAATACTTCAAATGACTTGTAATCATTCCTAATAGACATAAAAACTACTAGAAAACACTAAACTTATCAATAAAAGGAAAATTACTATTTTCTAATAAACAATAAAGGAGTGAGGTCATTCGACGAGAATCCATTAGAGGTAAAACGACAGCGATTAAATGTGGAACTAAAACAATTTTCTTCAACTTCAACAAACAAAATCGATTGGGCTTAATTGCCGCCTGATCAATAACTAATTGTGTACGCCACACGTACGACTATAAAGAATAATTACTGGCTGCCGGCCAAATAAATCGATCCACATCAAAACGCGGGGTTAATCCATCATTTAGATATTACGGAGCGATTGAAGCTTACCGTTTTTAATTTCCAAAATTACACTGGCCGTAGATTAGGGCTGGCAATTCAGTTACAATTTATGCACTAGAAAAAAAAAGTCTAATATAGTTTAACTTGTCTTAAAATCGTGTTGGGTTTCGTAAATTTCTAGAACCTCCTCTGATCTTAATAATTCCATGTTTTTTTTATACATCTGTATACTTATACACAGCACACACAGCTGTATATTTCTGATTGTTTTGTATCTATCACATTCGGGATGTTCTAAAATAATAAGTCTGCCTGGAGAAGTTATCACGTGTTATTTAGGCCCTACTTTTTACTAGAAACATTATCTTAAAGGCTAGATTTAAGGCCGCATTTGATGAAATTCCATTTTAGCTTTTGATTTTGAATGTCTACATTATCAATAAAACTTTATAGTCTTAAATAACTTGAATTTGGAACTTACTTTGAGAATTATGTAATATCTTATCAACGGACAATCCCTACTTACAGGTACTTTGTTTTACAACGTAACTAAGCCATATTACAGAACATTTTAGATCAGATTATGTGGAAATGGACCAGCAATCAACCCTATATCGGTACACACGTACACATAATTACCGTGTCGTAAATTGTCGAATATGAGTGGAGGTGGCGGGCTACCTTAGCCCACCACAACTTGTCGTGTTACTTCTGTAATCACTTTCATTTCATAAAACGCGACATTAATTAAAATTTAGTTTCAGGCCATTAGTCGCCATCGCGTTTCTTCAAGTTACGTTTTTTCTCGGTAATTACATAGCGCGGGTGCGAGGCTAAATGGGCATAGTGATGATAAATAACATTGTATTGAACACAGCTACGAATTTCGTATTCAAATTAGTAAGACTAATAGGTGAGCGTTGTGGATTAAAAAGTGCCTTTGCGCATTTATTAATGACTGCGCAATCATTATGCGGTTGGAATTAAAGGATTAGATCTTTTGCTCGCATTGCAATTTTTCACAAAAATACGGGTTTTGTTATTAAGTCATTGATTTAAATCAGACATTATAAAGTAGTGCATTTTTTTATGAAAGAGGGAGTGTATATCCATGGGTACAGAATTAAACGACTAGGTTCTCAGATGAGTTGCCCACCTCTGAGAAATGAATATGGAATATGAGGAAAGGCTATGCGGGATAGAGATGGGAAGAGCTCTGACACTCTTGCGCACCAAACGAAGGCAATAGCTAAGCTACTTACCTGGCCGAGCAGGCCCATTTCGATTGACAGATTAGAAGGTCCTTAGCATGACTCTATCCAAAGTAAAGTGCAGCGCATTTAATTGATGAGTAATAAAAAAAATATGTAGCTATTATCAAAGGCTCACGGAGTCGGGAACTTTTCGGGCTGGGGACTGGCGCAAATAGCAAAAGATCGGGAAAGGTGGTGCTCTCATTCCGGAGGCATAAGACAGACTTCGGGTCGCTGAGCCAAAGGAGTGAGTAAGTAAGTAAGTATTATCAAAGGATTACATTGAAATAGTTTATTTTTGAGAAACGATACCTTTATTACTAAGTCATCAAAACGTGCACTGAAAAAATCCAATGCACATTCGTTATAATTTCTTGAAGGTAACATAGTTTGTATTCAGATTTTGAATAATAAGTAGCTAAGCAGTGTTAATTATAAGTTGCTTTTGCGCATTTATAATGAATGCGCAATTTCACTTATGCAGCTGTAATTAAAGGATTTGACCTATTTGTGTTCAACATGAACTCTTTGGGACTTTCCAATGCAACTTAATTTGTATTTTTCTAAGATTTCGTAATTTGAAGACGTTAGTTTAGTAGATAAAAATTTTGAAGCATATATGAATGACAGCTTAATTATTTATTATCATCAGTACCTAGTTGCAGTAGAGCATTAATTTGTATTTGGATAATAAGTTCTCAATAATCGAACATCTAATAACTATTATAGATAATAGATGTTCAATTAGCAAAATCCGTTTTAGAGATAAGCCAGCAGCTTGATTATGTTTAAGCTTGTCGGAAAAATTCTTACCACCAGACCAGACAGGAAATAATTCTGTTTGACCGAGAAAGTCAAATGGTGGCGCTTTTTTAAAACAACTAGCAATGACGTACAATTTACAACTAGACGCCCAATCTCTAAGAAAAATTCCTCAAAAAACGTCCGAGTGGCTTTGACACTGATGACATTAACACATACGTTCAAATTAACACCTTATCTCGTGGCATTTAGTGTTTAATGTCAATTGTATACAACTAAACGAAAACTCTGCCCAATAGTCGGGTGGGCAGACTTTTGCTTCGGACAATATTTGAGCGTGATTGTGAGTCTAGTTTTTTAATTGAACGTCATTGACAACTAGTTAATAAATTAATTGATAGGTTCTATGACGTTTCCTTCTTCAAATATAAATAATACGAGTAAAAACCGACACCGTGTGATTAGAAAACGTCGAAACTGGAAACTGGCTCGTTTGTGCTCGTGACTCGTGAGATCTTACCAGTAATAAGGCTGTGTATACACTCTACGCCGAGTTATTAATTAACAGGTCGACAGCAAACAGTGCGCGGCTACCGGACTGCGCTCGGCACACAAAGGTGTTTACATGGCGAGACTTCGTCGGAGCCTCGTGTAGAATCTCATTACAGTGTTTCTAGGAAAAGTCGGAAGTGAGAAACGGGCTTAAAAAGATGTTGAGGTGCTTTTGACAGCCATTATCATGATGGAATTTAGCCCGAAAGGTAGAATATGTCAAACACGTTTTGTTATATTCTTATTTGTATAGGTTTCGTGAGCATTGATATATTTTTAAAATAACGCTCATCTATGTAATCAAACAATATTGACGAAGCATTACAAAGTAATTTGTACATGTCATGTATGTTGAGTTTATTTTGTATTTGCAAGCTAATGTGTGTTACAGTGTTTATAATTCTTCTATTATGAGTAGTTAATGATCTCCTAGCCAAATTTAGGCTAGACCGAATAAGTATCGAGCAAAGGACCAATGGATTTAAGTGCTTTCCAAGTCACATGAGTCAATACTTTTAAGTTTGGCAATCCAAACAGTCCAAAACTGTAGCTAATTATTTTTGGTTTAGAAAAACCCAATCACATATTTATTATTTTTCTGACATGGGATTTGTAACTTCGACCGCTAGGTTTTGTTTTTTGAATTTATGGTTTTTGTATAAGATGAAGAATTCAGCATGTTTGTCAGGGATTGTTGGTTGTTGGTTTCAATCACCACAAAGCAGGCAACCCGGGGGAATTTAGTGGATAGTGGGGCAAACGTCTTTACTCCCGATATTATAACTCAAACAATTTTAAGATTGTTGACTTATAATATCACACTGTACTATACACATTCTATTACATTACTAACACATTGTGTGTAAATTATTGTCTAATCATGTGCCCTTTCACCAAGGCGTTTGAAACAAGCCTTATCTGTGTTGTACTTTCGTTATAGCACACCTGATCGGTAACATATTTCCACCTGAAAGTTTCTATAATAATAAATGTTATATCTTATAAAAGTAATACTATTGTAAAGTAATTTTAACTGAACTCCTACCATCAAACTGAATGCTCACTAAAAGCTTTTTAGTAACAACTGTTTATGCACACTACGAATTATTCATTTAGGTGACCGTATTACAGTTAGTCGCTACGCAACGGCATAATTAAATAACAATCCAACCTTTATTTATCAACAAGTTCAAACATACCTCAAAAGCTAGAGAACACTGAGGACGGCCTTTTCGAAATTGGTAAAAAACCTTGTCTCACTTATTGACAGCACAAACATTTGTTCACGTGTAAGCAACCTGGAGTTTGTTCGCCACTCGACCGTTTACCTGGCTTTACTCACACATCCACGGCGAAATTCAAAAGTGCCAGTTACAACGTTTTTAACACAAAACGGAAACTTCACATTCGATTTTCGAACTTTTTATCTGATTATTTTGACACAATCATATTTGAAATTGGGATCCTTTGACACAAGTTTGACGCGCGTTCAGATTTCGTATCGGGTTTGCGCATTCGATTTACAATGTATCGATATCGCGGTTGGGCGGGCGGCGTCGAGGCGTGCGCGGGCGCCGGTCTCGGAACTGAATTGGCGTCGAGTCAATGTGCAGTCGTAAGTTAGTGTTTGTTATATTGTAAGCTGCAAAGGGCGCGGACTTTTTGCTCGATTAGGCGACATGTTCGTCCGTCAAAGTTAACATTGCGATCGGATGGGGAAGATGACTGTCATTTGTTGAGTCATAATGAAAGTAGCGAAGTCCGTCTGAAGCGACAACTTGCGGAATTTAATAGGTTTATTAAAACTAGTGTAAAAAGAGTAAAATAACTGATAACTGTGAACAAAATAGTTTCTAGATGTTTCCGCAATAAAATAAAGATGTAAGCCAAATTAAAAAGCTTTCACTCTTAAGTGATCAAGTAAAAATCAATGCCGGAATGTTCTTGCGTCATTGCGCCAACATTAAAACAATTGTACTACTAACGTACATTTAAACCACATCACGACGATTTAGCACAAACACGGATCTACGTAACCGAACTGTAAAAAATGTAATTTGTGTCAAATTTAACGAAAAAGAAATTCAAAGCTCTTTTTTATCGGAACGCTAATGTCTCTTCTGTCCAACGAGATTAGAAAAATCCAAAGAGCTTTGTTTATTGAAATGTTAATGAGACATTTGCGACAATTAATTCAGATAATCCTTTCATCAGATTACGCAGAAACCAGAAAATGGGCGGAGGGAAAAGAAAACAAATCCGTAAAATCGTAACAGATGACTCCATTCCTATTTTTTATCGAGACGTGGAAACTTATAATGAGATAGCGTCTATTTCGGAAACACTTGGGATAATAATACACTTGCGTGTATAATGTGCTTCGACCGCAATACTCTCTCGACCTTCATGTTAATCGAAAGTGTTGACATCGCCTTGTGATTTATCGTTACCCTAAAACCAATCCGCAAATTGATTGTATTCTACACAAATAATGAAAGTTGTGTACTTAGCCTGCCATTACAATGAAAATATTGTATAAAAATAATTGGGTTGTGATGGATTAATGAAAGATTTTAGTTCGGTATTTTCCTCATCCTGTATGTTTGTCTGTTTTTTACACGTTGAATGTCATTCGTCATAATGTCTTATCAAATCTAACTGCCTCTCTGGGACATTGGTTAGAACGTTGGACTCTAAAACCCGAAGGTCGTGGGTTCAAATCCCGCAGGGAGGATCACTTTGTGTGATTGTTTCCAGTTTGGTTAGGTTAGGACATTGCAGGCTTGAATAAAATCTGAATGTCTGAAAAGTATGATAGTGCAGCTTTGCTTCAAGTAGGTCTGGTTTCCCTTGTAAGGGTTACGGAGATCAGATGGCAATCGCTCTATTGTAATAACCAGGCTTGGCAAATCTAGTATCATAGTCAATCGGAAATACGCTGAGATGATGATGATGATCTAATCAAATCTGATAAGATAATAAATAGATTTTTATTTTAAAATGCTTAGTATTCAATTTAAAACATATTTCATTTATTTATTATTATAATAAAGTAATGAATAATTAATTTAGACAACAATAAAAAAGGGCTAAATCTTTGGACAAGACTTCTAAGTCTAGCTAGCCTGCGGTTGATTTGCTTAAAAGCATTCTCCTCCAATAAAAAAGACGTCTTTCCATCCTAACAGTTCTATTTTGGAATGTCATTTCACTATTTTTACCATTACCGACTTCGAAAATTGAAACTATTTATACTCTAACTCCGTACGGCGCTGTGGGAAAAACTAGTATTTTTAATATTAATAGTAAAGTGGGTTTTGTTTGTTTAAAATATTAATTTTAGATAACAAAACAGAACGGTTGTGCAAATCTAAAAGCGCTTAGTGATTGTTTAACCGACGTTCCATTAGTGGGAAATGCTGTTTGTAATTTGAATGTAATCGGGAGTGAAAAATTACCACATCGATTTCGGCAATTGGATAATAGATAGCCCGTAACACTGCTGTTACATGTAGAATTATGGTAGACTAGCCTTCCGCCCGCGGTATCACCCGCGCTCAATCTCTTTTTTCAAATATCCCCCTCTTCCCCTCACATTTCCGGGATCAAAAGTACCCTATGTTCACCGGGGATAGTGTAGCTTTTGCTGCTGAATGCTAAATGAATTATTTAAATCGGTTTAGTAGTTTCAAAATTGTTATTCCCGCGGGAATGAGACGTTTCCCGTAGGAGTTATATAGCCTATGTCCTAATCCGGGTTATAAACTATACGTGTGCAAATTTTTTTCTAAATCCGTTCAGCCGTTTAGGCGTGATTGAGGAACAAACAAACATCCAAACATCTAAACATCCAAACATCCAGACTCGCATTTATAATATTATAATTAGTAGGATTATAGTATGATATAGGCTAAAAATTAATACTGATAGGTATACATCCTGAAATTATTTCGTGAAAATTTTTGCAAAAATTTTTTATTAAAAAAATAATTAAAATATCAAATTACTTTCCAAACTTATAGTAATCGTTTTTTTTTTGTAGAAAATAGCGAAAAACGAAAAATAAAGATTAATATAAATGAAACCGCACTGGATTTCAAATAAAACGATAATAAGCTTTACTCAGTAATTTTCCATTAGTAAAAAAGACTTTGCCTGATCCATAAAATAAAACATCTAATATCAGCGATCCGTTTGATTCATGGTCTCCTCCAGTTAATTAGTCCATCGCTAATAAACTTCTTGATCAATGTAATTAACCTAATTACGGGTTAGCAGGTCATTCTCGTTAATTGTGCCAATTCTGACCCGCTAAATCTGACGACGGCAATTTTAATAAAAGGCAGTTAAGACTTCTTAATGGCAGTCGCAGAAATGTTTCATTGCCACCGGCTGGAGTCTCAATTTAAGTTTAATCGTATATCAATTGTCTCAATTATTATTGTAACTGATTTTATTTTATTGCCTAGATTAGAGTAGAAGGGGTTTAAGGACCAGAAAGAGATAATATAAGATTTATACATCATCACATCCCGACCGATACAAATGTTTGCACCATGCACCGCGGGGATTGACCCCACGACATTGCCTCTAATAGCCACTTTCCAACGTTGGTTGGACACAAAGTCGGTAAAAAAACACAAAATTCCATTTGTGCTAGAGCATGTGTCAAGTAATTAAAGGAAATCACCACATTCCAAACAGTAAAATA
Source organism: Mecyna flavalis (assembly GCA_949319885.1). Lineage (NCBI taxonomy): Eukaryota > Metazoa > Arthropoda > Insecta > Lepidoptera > Crambidae > Mecyna > Mecyna flavalis. Next base: position 7,265,293 of record OX439439.1, read on the forward strand.
ATCAAACGTCAAATAAGGCACAAGTAAATAAAAAAACAAACAACAATAATATAAAGAATAATAAATTGTGATTTAGTACGGGTCAATTAGAGTTTTAATCACGACAATAATGTGCGATGTAGCGCGTTAAGTAGTGACAGTCGCGTAGCTTTGGACCATAGACCTAGGAAAAACTAAGACAGAGCATCACTACAGTAACCATTCTACGATTAGCTAAGAGTATAGACGTAGGTAACATATTTACTGTCTTAAATATCATTGCTACGAAAAATTGAACTTATGATAATATTAGGTACATTGGCAGTCATGGAATAAGCCAAAATACTATTGGTCAAAGTGGAAATAATAATGCCACAGGGTAATAATTTTATTACGGTTTTTTTTTGTTGTTACTTATTGTGTCATATGTAATTTTGATGCTTTGTTTACAGGAAGATTTTAAGATTTTAATTTAACACAGTCATAAAATACTAAATTTAATTATTTTTGTGTATAAATTTAAAGTCGAAAGAGCTATGCTCGGCGTTTCTCTGCGGGATCGTATCCGAAATGGTAGATCCGGCAGAGAACCAATGTCACCGACATAGCTGAAGCGTCAGTGGGCTAGCCATATCAGCCGTAGAACTGATAACCGTTAGGGAAAACGGGTTCTAGAGTGAAGACCGCGTCTCGGTAAACGTAGGACGCCAGGTCAGGTGGAGCGATGATCTGCGCAAGATGGCTGGCAGGAGCTGGATACGAGTGGCCGAGGATCGATCAGCGTGGTGATCATTTGGAGAGGCCTTTGTCCAGCAGTCGACTGTTGCGCTATTGATGTGTATAAATTAGCAAATTCCTTCTAGATACCCGCAACTTTATAAACAACCTAACCTACCTATATATAAAAAAAGTCATAAATAAACCACCAAAAAGAAAAAGTTCTAAAAGGGATCTGACAAAGTCTTGAACAAGCGACGACTCTTAATTAACAGCCGGGCCGCCTCTACGTTTTCAAGTCTACCCCGCTTTCGAAATGCGGGCGTCGTCCACCTAATTGTTGTGAATTAATTGTTACATCCATTTAAAAACCACAACCGACATCCATTGTGTGCCCTACAATTGTCGCCTTCATCCACAGATTGGAGCAGTAATTTCTCTCATTGAATCGACCGATGTGCTTAATTGGCCATTCCGATTATATGGGCTGTGTTCCTGATTCCTATTGTTTGATCTGTAAAAAGGGAAGAAACAATGTCGGTGATTTGGCTGGCTGTGATCTGAGCTTTTTGTCGGTTGCGATTCTGACGATATAGAGGGTAAAGTGAACACGCCTTAGAATATGTACTCGTAGTAGAAGGAACAGGACACTGGTTTTGAAACGCAAAACCAGTGCTATCTGAATGTGCAGGTATTCTCGTATTTGTATTCTCGTATTTATTAATTCGTTGGAACGATTTGGCGAGCCGAATAAGCAATTTTTATTACTAATGTGAACATTCTACTACTACGTCAAAATAACACCTTTTGCGTCTTCTCCAAATATAAAAAAAAAAATATTTAAATTGTTCATGCATCAGTTAATTTGTTTAAGTAAGTAATTTTTGTGAATCTTATAAGTACGGTAATAGCACTTATTCCCCCGACATAAAAGTGGTACAAAGTACAAAGTGTACTAAGGTGGTTCTATATTTTATTGTTTATCTGTCAGTCTAGACACGAACTGTTTTGTTGTTTTATATTTGTCTTATAGCACTACCCAATTTTTTTCTGCTTAGCCCAAAGGTTGACTAGAAGAGAATGCCATGAATCACAAAGTCCGCCTTTTATAATTTTTTTTTGTTGTGCAATAAAAATTCTGTCAGATATTAATAATTCTGTCTTCTTTTTTCAACATCGATAAAAGAGAGGGCATCATTTATAACTGACAAATAAATAAGCGAAAAACTTATTTGACAGCAGTCAAACAGGCCCTAAATAAAATAAACAAGAGATAATAGCAAAAATTCTAATGCAATTTAGACGTTGAAGACACATTACCAACATTTTTTTTCTTCACTCACAAAATATCTCCCGTCATATTCCTTGTGCACTTCATTACAATAACGAGGTGTGTAGAAAAATATAAAACTAAAATAAATGAGAGTAATCAACATCAAAAGATCTAACCTCTTCTTTAAATGCTAACGTGTTAAAGTGTATCACTCATAAACTAGATTTAGAGTGGCGTCCTCGATTCGCCTCTTTTTGAAGTATTTTTTGTGCCTCGTTTATATAAAGTACGACCTTGGTTTACCTTTAATTTTGTCATAGTTTAGGCAGTAATTAATTGTCGAGGATCACTGCCAAAAGATCCACGGAATTGTAAATGTTGCGTTCGAGATGACACTTATGATGGGAAATTAAAGTGATAAACGACTTTTTTATTTTTTATGGAAAGTGTTATTTTGAAAAACAGTAAAGAGCTAGGTGCTGTTATCTGTCAAATATCCACAACAAATTTTCTGGTTATTTTCGATCTAATAGATTTCTATTTGAATTGAAACTTTTAGACAGGTAAGCTTGTGCTAATGAGCTGCTTACTGCACATTCGAATGTATATTGTTATTGAAAGTCTAGTTTTATTTTAGTATGACATCTTCTAATATCTTATTAACAAAAACTCATGCTGTTGACTTTCCTTCAAATTACATGAACATTTCCTAGATGTACTCGACATTGTAAAGAATGACTGTACTGTGTTCTTTGTTGGCAACATACACAATTAATAAAATAGGTTTTTTCAGCCCGTAAGACACTTATATAATATTTTATCTAATAATATCTACTACACGTTTTTAATAACAGGAAGCTTCGTTTTTAATTTTGTTAAAACGCCACATATTAATTACATTGTATCTCCAATAAGATGTGTAATAAAATTCTATAATATGAATGAAACGTTAAATATTGTATTAAATTGTTATTTTAAGACTTCCTTTTTCTACGTAAACGCGTTAATTACGCAAAACCAACAAAAGAAATTGGCATCACTTTTAAAAATTCGACTTAAAATCGAACAACAAACATTTCATTAGACTTTATTGCTAACAATTCTTCGAACCTGCTCATTATATATCACATTAATCGGCCGAACGTCCTATTTATAATCGCTTAATGAAACGTCTCGGGCGCATTCATCAAGAAGGATTTCCAATCGTGCACGCAAGTCTGCGTCACATCGCCACGTGAAGTGTGGAAACGCAAAATAAAGCAATTCTTTCTAATTAACTCCCGCCGAAGATCGAGTCGAGAGGCCCGAAATAGAAGCCACGACTGATTTACGTCCGACGACTGTTACTGAACGCATCCGAATAATTAACGTACGTGTATTTATTTGATTGTTTTGATTCGTTACGATTGATACCGCGGTGGAATTTGGTTTTCGAACGGGCGGTTTTCGAATTTGGAACGTTCTAAATTCGAATGACGCACGAACAATCGTCGAGTGTAATAAATCTTGCGGTTATGAGCGCGCGCTTGTTAAACGCGAAAGATGATCTAGACGAATTGTTGCAGTGACGTTGTAAAAGGTGAAGATAATTTCGTTGATTCGTACATTGAAAATTAGCTGGAAGTGCTTACGTCTTCATTGTTATTGCTTCCTGGTGTCTGTTATGACGGCTTTATTTTAACTTCGTATATTACACAAATTGTTGATGTACAAATTGAAATTTTATAAGCTCAGTTAACGAGGAAGAAAAAATTGCTTGCTTAAATGCAATGCTTCGGTCATTTAATAATTGCCATGAAATTTCACAAGTCTGTTCCTACTCCATCCCATGGGGAAAGAAAGTGGAAGAATTACCTACAAGAATTAGTAAATTTTCTCTCTGAAATTTTAAATTTATGAAAAGAAAATTATATCTGCCACAAGACATTTGGAAAACATTTAGATTATAATACATCGAACTTTTATGCAAAAAAAGGTTTTAGATTGCAATCATTATTTTTTAAATTATACACTGAGGTTACGGGGTTACGTAACTGATATAAGACATATCAGAATCATAATGAAAAGTCGCAGTGTCTACTATAAAATCATCTGTTACTACAGGCCAATGGACAGTATAATCCAAGTCAGTGAAGTACTTAGTGAGTGACAGTAACGTACAGACAACAGCAAAATTAGATTATCAAAGGCAGAAGTTTAATACTGATGAACGTAGTTCGCGTCAGAAGTAGTCAGAACTGCATGTGTGGTGTCAATATGACTTTAAAGTAATTGTATATTAAACCAAAAATTAACTACTAAATCATTATTTGACTTCTTAGTTTTAATGTAATTTTCGTTTACAACTTTTGGCGTCAACATTGATATAAAATCACTTACTTTAAAATCATCTTGATATCACACAGTTCTGACGCGAACTACTTTCATTAGTATTGAACTTCTGACTTTGATCAACTACTTTTACTGTTGACTGTACTAGCACATCGCCAATATCAATAAAATATGCGAGATTAGATGACCATTCTTGCTATGAATGTCATATTCATATTATTCATATACTTTGTAGTTCTTTTTGATCCAGAGGTGCTAAAGGACCATGATAATCTTTGAAATATGAATCGTAACTAATGAAATAATATTAGTTAAAATTTTGAACTAGCTGTAACTTATATCCTAAATAAAATGTAAGTAAGAGTCAACTGCCATTGATGCTTTTAATGTCCGATCATATTATACAATATATAATAAAAAATAAAACATTGTAATCTCTTGTCTCCATACTATTTTAACTGTAATAAAATCCAACTATAACTATTGAAATGACAATATAAGTCAAGTGATTAAACTGGCAGTTACATAATTATATCTTCAATAATATACAAGAAATAATTGCCATTGATGCGCGTCGGATATCAGGATCATAAATACCCTGATGATGTAGGTAAGCATTTCTTCTTGTCTTGTGACTATTTTAACCGCTAAAGGACCGTGGTGACCGCAGCAAAATCAACCGTAACTAATGAAAGATCACCGGTTGATAAAGGGGGCGCTGTCATCGCATCGCACGCTTGTGCGCCACCTCTGCCAAGACCATTAATTGGTCGTTTCATCGCAGCTATGTTTCATTAATATCCAAAACTATATTTATCGATACGGAGCGAAATACCGAGCGGTCATATGGATTGATGGCCGCTCATTATAAGTTAACTAGTTGAATCGGGAGTTGTGGATTACATTTACGCTTTCCGGGTGATTCGTTTAGTTAAGTAGTTATTTCTTCTTAGAAGATGAGTCTCAAGTATATCCTAAGATGGCCGAGGATATACGCAGAAGATTTTTTTTATGTGTACGTGTAACATTGGAGATCTTTTCACTGCAGGGGTACATTAATGTATGAATACAGATACTACTCATTGTTTTTATATTTCTTCTACTTTTAAGTTTCATAGATTTTCTCCTACACCTTTTTTTTTAACGCGGGGAATGCGTTACGCACCTGTCACTCTGTCTTGGGGGCAAAACAGAGCCGTGTGTGGGACTCCCAGTTTTAGGTTTACCCACTAAACCCCGCGGTACTCCCTCATCACCCCAATGGACGGCCACGGGTAAAATTAACCTTTATGCATACACGTTTCCATATTTTTTCCTTTTGTATCGCATTTTTTAGTTACTGATTATTACTGGTGAAATTAAATCTTAAGGAAGATCAACACAACCGCTGTTAAGTTAAGTGTATTTTATAATCGTAGGCATCAATGTATGCAAACGACAATATTAACTTAATCAAAGATAAAAACAACATAAAACTTTATAGTTACCCAAATAGGCACGTGTTCACACCAGTAGTAAGTCGTCAATAACCCTCACTGCAGGTCACTGAGAATACGATAGTACCTATATAACATCATATGGTTGTATAAGTATTGTATTCAGTGTAATGATAATTACATAATCCACTGATCTTGAACTATTCAAGGAACAAGGACACTTCAAGGAATGCACTTTTTCTGAATCTATAAAGCTATTTCTCTCCGGTACATCTATACTGATATTTTAAAGAGGAAAGATTTGATTGTTTGTTTGTATTGAATAGGCTCCGAAACTACTAAACCGATTTGAATAATTCTTTCACTGTGTTGGGAAGCTACACTATCCCCAGGTGACATAAGGTACTTTTGATCCCGGAAATGTCGGGGGAAGAGGGTTATATTTGAAAAATAAATAACGCGCGGGTGACGGGCGGAAGGCTAGTAACATCATAAAGGATCTATGATACACATAAATGTATTATGATTATCGTCAAATATCTACATTATATCTTGTGATATTATATTATTATTTTAGTCTTATTAATTTATGTACACTGGTACATATACTTTAACTGGTTTGAAAACCTTAACATAATAATATGAGGTACTATTTAAGATATAGCCATTAGACATAGGCCCAAACATTCTTCAATCAAACTGCTGTCACATTAAACTCCATTTACAAACTGTTAAAAACAATTCAGATAACAAAACGCGCGAAGTTTCTAAAACCACGAATGCTTATGGGGCCTTAATTATTAAAAAACCCAAATGGAATTTCGCTATTTACACGATTATACTTTAAACGCTATTAAGATCAGGAAGTGAAGCATCTACATATCTAAATCCCATTAAGATAAATCTGATGTAGAAGTTACAGAGTAACAAACATACAGATCAAGAGATTTATTATGGTGGTCGGAATGTCACACCTTAAAATTTAAAATTCAGAATGGATATAATTTGCATTATAATAGAGACTATCGCTCCACATTCGAAAAGTTCGGAAACACGTCTTTAATTTAACAATAAATAATTTGTGGCATTTTAACATAAAAATGTAATAAATCGACATCTTATTTGCACATAACATATTGTTCCGTGGGCTTTAATTTGGAAACTTTAAGAAGATGTTCGTTTGTGGCCATAAATTTTGTATAAATTAGGTTGATGTATTATTTTATATTTTGGAATGAAAAATTTGATAACATAGTATAAGTCATTACGGATTATTTGAATTATATGGAAAATCACAGTCAAACTCAGTAGCAGACAATTTAAAAAACAAATACATTTGAGGAAGCACTGTCTAATAAATCGTTTGTAATTTTTAAAATTATACACTAAACCAACCAGTTCGAAAATGTAGCGTAAAGCATATCAGTGCATTACCGAAAGGCTTAGACGGAAACTGAATCAATCTTAATTTATTAAGAGGGCAAATTAAAGTTCCCTGACACTTTTTAATGAGCCCTAAAATTAATAAAATAACTATGTATTTATTTGTACACAGTCATGTCGCGTTTATATAGGCCCACTGTGACGGTGAACGGTGAGTTTAATGGTTTAATTTAAATAGGCAGAAAAGGTGAAGTTACATTGAGTTTAGAGAGAACTAAGATACTGGATAATGAGGACAAGCAACGAACATATATCTTTATCGTTATCACTTCACACCTACAACAGTTGTATCAGTTTCACCCGAAAATCGAACTACTCGTAAACTCAAATTACCGCCGCTAGTTAACATGACACTTAATTTAGAATGAAATATGCCACATCAAGGCGACACTTTTGAATTTAATCTTACATCTAGAGGGGCCTTAACTGCGTCGTAGACCTTAAAATTTTGTCACATCTCGAATTACTAATCGAATACTAATAGCCTTATAACATCGGATTGTATTACTGTTAGATTCTTTTTGTCGTGTGTGGCTGCCATAAAATTCTCCAATTTGCATAAATCTTACATCTAATTTGAGACCGTAAGTAACATATTAATCAAACAGCTTTTTTAACCTCGGATTCCTTAGTTGATCTCTAACAGCGGTTATCGGAGAATCGGGATCTAATCGATTGGAATTTACATCGAATAGTAATTAAAACGAGTTCTGAAGTTGGACGGTTAGAGAAATTTTCCGGCTATCTTTGCGCCGCCAGATCAGTTGTCTTAGCTAGCTGTCAATTTTGTTTATTGTAGAATTAATTAAGTTTCTATATCATTCGCGAGGCTGGTTGGAGTGAAATTTTATCTCCCATAAACATCATACATAAATTGAATAATTGAGGATATGCCTATATTAGGGCCAGGCGTTTTATGACCTCAAAGTTAATTGCTTGTTAATCTGTGTTGAGTAAAATATGACCGCTGTAAATGTCTAAGTGGTTCGTACTCAGGTGTTCGTTTGAAATAGAAATGGAGCGATTAAACGGCTTTCACGCTTTTATTTCCTAAAATAGATCATAATTTTGCTAAATGGGTAAACATTTGAAAATATATCATGTATATAGTACTATGATATTATGACTTACATTTATGTTGACATGTGATACTCGTAGCACGCCTCCGTTTTGAAAGCTGGTAGATAACACAACTTTTGCTTGAATTAACACAAAAATACATTAATATTTTTAACAAAATCCTTCAAAAATGAGATAAATATCTTCAATTTAATAAAGTTATGCTTATAGTGCAAAAGAGGCATATAATCTATAAATCTATTTTATAGTAATCTAATATTCTTTAATAAATGTTCTACTGGAACCCTGATTGTCAAAGTTATAATATAAATAATATTAAGGAATAATAGTATCCACATTATGTAAAGTTATTTTATTATGTTATTGTCTTACGTTCTAAAAATAATCAAAATTCATTCTTAGTGGATGGCACTTAAAAACATTCCAACATTATTGTTTTATTAAATCTTCATAGTTCATTATTAGTAAACACGTGCAAGATTCGGCCACGATTAAGGCTAATTACAATCTCGGGTCCACCATATTGGAATCTGATAAAGCAGCAATTAATGCAGCTGTAATAGACAATATAAAAACCGTTCCTTCTATGGAAACTTGATATAATATAACAAATCATTATAAATTTTATTTAAAATCGCTATTTCGTTTAGTCAATACCAGGATTAGCCTGCCCCGACTTCACATGGGTGGATAAACTTTATCCTGTTAAGGAATCATCTGATTCAGAGGTGTCGTCCTAAAGTTATATACTTTAGAACGACACCTGAATCAGATGATTCGCGTACATACATTTCAGCGTGACAATTTCATTATAAGTAAGGATTGACATGTGGTGTCACGACTTTTACGTAATTAAAACTCATTAAGGCTGTGTAGTTCCGCAGATGCCGCGCCTATGGTTTTTAAAAGCCACCTGAGACATACAAATCAGTGTTTTCAATTCTAAAAAAAATATATGTATCAGTTAAGGATCTGATCTAGTTAAAATCGCATTCAATTACATGTTTTTATAAACTTCACTCGATAGAAAAAAATCCCAAAGTTACCCCTTTTTTTAACGATTTTCGTATTTTATGTCTAAGCTCCTGCCAATTAACATTTGAATTTTCACTCAATTATAGCCACTAAATATTTACAGATAAATTCGCAGAGTTTGACTTGATAAAATTAGTGTCTCGTTTACTATGTTTAAAAAACTACGAAATGTGCGAGCGCGGCGCCATATTTGGACGTCGCATAATACAGACCTACAAACTTATCTGTTCCGGTGGCCAAAATTGGAACTACGTGAAGTACAATGCAAAAACGATATTTAATGACAGTTCTAAATAGACAGTAGCGACGCCGCCACCGGAACAGATAAGTTTGTCGGTCTATGCCTCTTTTATGTACTCCCACCCCCCCTTAATACCATACTCTTGTTAAAAAGTTCAATTCGAACATACAACTAATACAAATACTGCATTCGTCCAAGATCTCGACTAAACGAGTTAAATAGGCTAATTACAAACTCCGTCCGCCATATTGGAATCCGATAAAGTAACAATTAAGGCAGCATTAACGGGCAATACAATGGTCGCCTGCGCAGCTCTTGATAAATGACTGCGCACGGCCGCTAACGGCGCGCATTTGATTTATAACATTATTTGAATAAAAAAACAACAAAAAGAATTGTTTATTCAAGCGTAATCGATCCGAAAGATCGTACGGAATGTTCGTCTCTCTAATTACGAGGTGAATCGGCTATTGTTCGACCTAAGCGGGTTGTGGTTTTTGGTGTAGTAACAATTAGTTGGTTCGTTTGTATTGATTTCTTTTTGGGTTATGTATCATTTAATTTAAATTAATATAAGAATTAAAGTTCCTAGTTATAATTTTTTTCTGTTTTCTTCTATGTAGCTTATATATTTTATAAACCCAAGATTTTAACTATGGATTTGCCAAATTTCATTAAAACCTTTCAAGTCGTTTTTGCGTTAAAGAATAACAAACTCCTTTTTGCCTTTATTGTAATTTTTAAGTACCTAAGATTATAATATTAGAAGTATTTTTAAACAAAACTTCACGGTAAGTAACCAGATGAAATCACAATGACCCGCGGCCACCTGTACATAATTAAAATAATTTTTGACACGACTAAAAATTTTTAAGATCCCACTGCAGGCGATCCCGTATCAACTTTTAAAAAGGGTACCTTCAATTTTATGATCAACATAAATGCCACATAAAAAAGGATAAGGAGTTTTAATTTCTCTCGCCTTAAATGAGACGGCGTTAATTTTAACTCGCATTTGGTAGGGTTGACAACGTGAAGTTTATTGGTGTTGTAGTCAGTAGAATAACAAAACCACCAGAACAGACTAGAATTAAAATTTTGAGTACGGGAGGAAAAAATTTATTTTTACAATTACATATTTTATTAGTCTCCCTTTTTTTGAATTTGCGATATAATCTTATACAGGCCTTATTACCCTTTATTATGATGATCATCAGATGCCTGTGGCACGTTCTTTGGATTGGTCTTTTTTGCTATTGTTGAGTGGGTTCTTAGGAACAAAATTTAAGGTATTTCTGAGCTTTCATCCTCTTATTGGCCATCGATTCGAGTCGTAGACCCGTGCCATTATGCCAACCCTGCCTTCCTGTAGTTACAAAACTGGCTGAAGTTGGTACATGGGACATCGTAAACGTGGTATCTTTAACAATACGTTAAATATGTTAGACTCTAAAATCATGAAATAATTAGACATGGCACTAAAATCCCCCAATCAGAACCAATGTCATTACCAGCAACATCTTAATTGTAAATCCGAGTCATATTGCACCTAAGTGCAAACAAAGCCAATAATAAGTAGACATTTGCATTCAATGTATTCTCCCTTTCTTCAATGTGGTCCTGAGGTATTTTAAATAGCTACTATGGTAGAGATCTAAACGGGCAAAAAAGTTCATGGATTCACTTGCTTGACAATAACATTGCGTTACATCAACAAAATATTATTTATAATTATGAAGAAAGCTATATACGCATCCCTACTTAATAGCTCTATCAAAGTCTTGAAAATACCAACACGAGTGCTTGTAAATGATTATAAACAAGCAGTCTAAACTTATTTATTTTTATAAAAACTTTATTGACCACACAAGTTAGGTACAAAAGGCGGACTTAACGCTAAAAGCATTCTCTACCAGTCAACCTTTAGGAAAAACGAAATATTAAGTATCCTTACGCTAGAATCACACACGCCAATGAACTTGAATAGAATCTTATTGATTCGGTTAAAAAATCGATTTGATTCGATTAAATATCGACAACCCTATACCCGCCTTTTGTATGTATATGCTTTACACTAATTCTTTGTCATTATAAGGAATTTCATTTTTTTGTCGCATAGCTGGAGATCGTAAATAATGCCCGGTTATGTTTGTTGGTTTTACTTAACGTGTTTCATATAGATTAAATTCTAATTTATTTTATGGAAACCGAACATCCGAGGGACATTGGATCACATATTTGAAAGTACTAAACCTGAATGGTTTATTCGAGGAACGGGACATCGTTGTAATGGTGTTTTAATATTGAAGTACATGTCAGCATCTGATATTAAATTATATTTTACAGATTTATGTATAAGATAAGTTCGCGAATTTGTTTGCGTTTATTTGACCCTAAAAATTATAATATGTAGTCTGCTTTGGTATTATTAAATATTAAACAAAGAAAATAACTAAATATCACGTACACCAGTATTTACTGTTGTACACCAGTATTTAATATTGTGTATGCGCGGATATAAATAATTATATGGGACAAGATCATTGTCCTGTGATCCATAAAAAGTAGCCTTTGTTACTACCCTAGGCAGTTCAGTTTATGTTGCAAAATCGGCTAAGTGGTTGGCCGGAAAACATAACAACAGACAGACAGGGTAACTTTCATATTTACACCACTATTTGACAGTCATTATGTATAACGCTTTTTTTGCTATCTTTTCCAATTAAATTTTCAATTACAGACGAAATTCCTTATAGCCAAAGGTCAGACTAAGTATTTAATCATACGACATAAAAAATCTTATCTTCAAAGTTATTTAAAATGTATAAACATACCTTCACCTCTGCACAAATGTTAATCCTCTATAAACTTAATTCGCTGATTAGTAAGCGGTTGATTACATTCCAGAAACTAATGCCTTTAAGAGCTTACTATAATTTACGCGCGACAAATTACTAAGTAATTAGGCGTGTTTTAGGTTATCTTTATTGAAGTATTTATTCCCTTAACACACAGATAAAAGCACCAAACGTGTGGAAGAAATAATAAATTAAAACTTTATAGCCGTACGTGAAGAGAGTGTACCAATGAACATGCTTTGGGATGAATTTATTCGTTTCATTAAAAGATTACGTTCCTTGATGGACTTTAAAGCATAACTGTATTATCTAATTACTCTGAAGTTAATCACTAATGAAATGCCTCGATGGTTTAGTGGTTTAAGTCCGTGTCGAGATCTCAGGGTCCTTACTTCAATTCCTGGGTCAAGCAAGATATGTATCTAATTTTGAACACAGCTCGAGTTTGTAATTAGCTAAGCGCATGCAAGCGTTATCACCACGCTGATGACTTTATTTCAACTGAGGGTCTAACAATTCTACCATTGAAACAGATCAATATCTGAGACGCATTTCATCAATTGCAAAAAAATACAATAGTGCGGAAATCTAAGCATTTTGTTACTGTAGAAATACTCTATACACATGACACTAAGATGTAAACTATGATAGCATAAAAAGTGCAACCTTAATTTTGTTGCCTGTACTAACCGCGCACATAATTAAAAGCAATCCTTTATTTTTCTTCTTAATACAAGCTGGCTGTTACGCGTATAAAAAGTGTTGTTTAAACTTTGACCTTATTAAACCTCGAACAGTTCGTGCCCGTTAACAATGCTCTAACATCGTGCAGGAGTGCTATCTGCCTTATTACGTACGTTTCTTTATTAATCTGATATCGGAATTGCAAGTACAATTAGTACAACTGGAGTACTTGATAGAAATGGAATTTAGTATGTCTGCTGATGATGGCAATTGCAAACACTTATTAAGGCGATTGGTGTCGCCGAAGTGGCGCCCCCATTGAATGAAAATCATATCACTTAAATTAATACAAAGATTAAGGAATCATATGTTTTGTTTGTAAAAAAGACAGTAAAAATATGTGTACTTTTAATCTGTTTTCACTAATTGTGATAGCAATGGAGATTGTAAGTCTTTAACCACTCAACGCCGAACCGGCACTCGGGTGCCGCATAACAATAGATTTTCTATTGTGTCTAGTAATCCGGGGCTAGAAGGATTAATTGTTTTGTGCAATGAGTCATCATCATCATTCAAAAGTGATCATCGAGGAAGAAAAAGTACTTTTAACAGGGCCATTTTTCCTTAAACTGACCACAACTTATTAAATTATTTTATTTTTCATAGCCATAGTTCCAAGACCTTCATCGATCTTGATTATTATTCAAAAAGGTAACCTCAATTAAAATTTTATATCCAATCGTTAGTCACATCACATAAAAACGCAATCTAAAATATTGAGCGAAAATATTTAATTTATTCAATAAAAACTGATACAACACGCAATGTTATCAATAATCATTATTAATTTAAATCCCTCTGCTCGAGGCTTTCGAAATGCCAACACCAAATCTCAAGATCATCTTTCGTCCCTCAATTAGCAAGCATCACTGAAATTTATTTATCCGCATAGCGATCACGGAACGTATACGTAATACCGTCCTCTACTTGGCCATATATTTACTTTATCTTGTTCAATACACTTAAATACAAATTAATACAAGCAAAGGACCGGACCTTAATGGTGTTTTGGACTGTTTATTTTACACCTCGGATGGGACATGCCGGTTTATTTTTAATTTTTTAACAGGCTTAACCTGCTAGTGCGACGGCTTTTAGCACCTACCATAGAGATCCGACTAGACTTTTTTCTTAGAATTGGCCGCTAATAGATTTTGGTTAGGAGTAATTTTGGGTGACCAAATAATATGTTTTATTAACTTAGAAGATTTAATAAATTTCTTCTTTGAGGTTATAATTAGGTACCTAGAAATGTAAGTCTACTTGTAAATAACATTCTAAAGCCATTTGAATTGATTTGGCAAAATATGGCTCACCAATAATATAAAATAAGTGGATTGTAATTAATTATTTATTCACCGCATCAGTCTACACTCTTATTAGATCTCTTTAGACACATATCTATGGTCTAAAATAATTATATTAAAAAAAATCATTACATAAGAGTGTAATATTAAAAAGATATAAAGTCAACGGAAAATAGATGAGTAATTATTGCCTTAATCATCATTGCACAATCATAATTGATGATTCAAATGTGTTGACTTGTGGTCCGAAATTATATACGTCGTCTGATCCGGAAATTGTTCCAATATAAGATTATAGAAATGAACAGCCGATCGTAAAGTAGCGACATATTTTAAGCTACCTTAAAACCTTATTACTATGGCAATAAAGCCTTGTCAAGTCAAATAATCGACTATTTTTAAACCACATTGTTTATGATAATACAGGTTCCGTATAGCCATATAATGATAATAGACCAGTTAATAAATAAATAAATATCTTAAAACATTATTCACACAGCGCCATCTAGCCCCAAACTAAGCATAGCTTATACTATGGGTGCCAGACAACGTATAAACATTACATATACACTTTTTTTTGTAAATACATTCATAATTATTATACATAGAAACACGCAGACCGATACAAACATGTTCATGTACACAAATGTTTGTACCGTGCGGGGATCGAACCCGCGACCCTTGGTGTAATCAATAGCCGATTTCTCGACCAATACCAAGTGGCTCGTCTACAGGTAACGTTATGAGAATTTAACAGTTTCACCACTAACAGATATAAGTAGGTGATAACTTGTCAGTCAGATAACAATGCTGCTGCCTTCTTTTTTTACCAATTATCAAAGGCCAAATTATCTGGCAAGTAACTTATCACGAACTTATCTGACAGAGGTAAAAACAGCCCTAAAGACATTGTTATAATAAAAAAAAGATATCTCTTTGTTAAAACACACAATTATGCAGCTTTACAAAGTAATACCAACTCAATTAGTATAAACGTAGGTTACCCGAGACCCAAGCCATTACTAATTGTGATACCCACTGGTTATCGATACAATATCGACATTAATATTCGAAAAATATTGTCAAAGCGCCTCACTGGCCGATAAAAATGTCCGGCCACACGCAGCAGGTCATTAGACACCTCCCGGAGGAAAATAAATTAAATAAAACGAGAAATCTCGTCCGACCAACGTATTCCGTAAGAACAGCCTTAAGTTTCAACGTAAATTTCAAACTATACCTTATCCACTGCCTTTTTATTTAGATTGTACTCGAAGATTACCTCTGCTGGTGCATTAATGGATGAGGAACAATTCGTAATGTTTGAGTTTTATGGATCAGAATAGGGACGCAAGCTCGGATCAATTAAATGGCATAAGATACAAGCACTATAAGTCAGTGCAAACGCGAAATCCAAGAAGTAATGACTAAGGGCCTAGTTTATGGTGTAAAAAGAGCTCGCTCGTCGTTTTACTTTCATCCAATTTGCTTAACACTGCTTTAATTTACTGTGATTCGGCTTATAATTAAACGGGAGATGTTATTTTCTTCAAAACACTTTTAATCTTAGCGGCTACGTATTTAAAGTTTGAATTGTTCTAGAACATTAATTGTTTTTAATGGAACTGTTGAAAAAGGTTTTTATTCATTCAATAATTTTAAATAAAAAAACATTCTGTCATAGTGCTGGCCTAAAACATTACCTTTCAGAATAAGATTTGATGAGTTTTGTTTTTTAAACGTTGGCTCCGTTTCATTCTTTATTTGAATTAAAAAGTAAAATAAAATTATGATCGTAAAACCTTTTATACCGACTTATTTTATTCATAGATACAAATAAATTGTTGGATGAAAAAATTTCGTATCAATACTATTTAAACATAACTTGGACTTGAAATTGATAAACTCTCGAAATGTACCTATAAAAAGACAAACCCTAGGGTTTGCTAGTCTCTTAAAGATATTATATTCTCAAATAATGTTTAAATCATTAGATGTAGTATAATTTGTTAATTATTTAAAAATATTTTAAATTTTATTTAATATGGATACCTTGATATTAATAAGCTGTTATTACACCGGTGTAACATGGTCGAAGCGAATTTTACAATCTCCTATAGTTACTTGATCTTCAGTGTTACATTACACTATCTTTGTTGTTTGCCAAGACACGAGCCTTACCCCTTGTTTTCACGCAGTTATCATAATTTCGTGTCATGCTTCCGAACAGAGCCTCTATCATAAATAGAGATCCATTATTCTTAAAATTATATACGTCCAATGGACATAGTAATGTATGTCAACAGTTCCTAGGTATGCATTCCCGGTAAGCAAGAGTCACTTTAAAAAGTGGCTGTGCTGCGAAGTATACTCCTTGTCAGAGCCACATTAAAATAGACTTTGCTTCGTTTACTGCTTCGGAGTATCAAACGTAAAACACAACCTTTAATAACAGGGGAACCAAACCAATGGGATAATGGCTAAACCATCAATGTCATGTGAAAGTGCAAACACCCAAAAACTTTGAACAAAGAATCCCTGCGCAAAATAAAATTCAAAAGTGCAGGTCGAAATTCTAAAATATGTCTTGATGTGAATAGGGAGGTAGGTACACTTACGGGCAAAAATATGGTATCACTCCTGTTTCTTTTAACTTTTTTAGCAAATAATCATTTGAAACCTGAAGATTCAATTGGTATCATTAAAAAGATTAAGAAATGGGCTATACATAATATAATAAAATATGTTTAAAGAAACAGTCGTGATTCCATATTTCTGCTCGTAAGTGTATATTTTATTTATTTATTTATTTACACTTTATTGCACAAAACAAGTACAATTGGCGGACTTAATGCCGAGAGACATTCTCTACCAGTCAACCATTGGGCGTAGCAGTAAGTGCGAATATAAAGCAGAAAACCACTTACCCATCACATACCTTGTTGTTTTCACACAGTCAACTACAGTTATTACTCGGTGAAGTCAGCAACCTACATTTAACAGCCCGTCACCAAATTCTTGGAATATCAATGCTCGTTCATTATTCAGTACAACGCTGAGAACAATTAAAAATCTATTCTGTATGCGCGAAGCCGCACTCCTTTCCGCTCACCTGATACTTTTGTTACCAATAAAAAGTGTTTATTATAGCCATTGCTATAAAATAACAATTTCGATGCAAGTCAGCTTGGAAAAAAATAAAAACGCCCCAGTTGGTGATCGGCGTGCATTAAGTAAATGTTTTTATTGTTAACATGTCACTTAATTAGTGTTTAAAACGCTATGAAGTACGTCTATTTGGTGCGATGTTCTTGCTTTGATGATTGTAACACCACTTCTAAAACGTGTTGCATTCATTTGCATTAAGGAGAAACGCTGCAACATTGTTTTTATTATGTGTGAGCTTTTATTACATATTTACTATTTTTCTACAAAAAATCATTCTTACCGTATGACCATAAGATATTGGTCGTCCCTTAAAAATGTAGATTTTATTGGTTCATGACATTGTAACATAATTGTAACAAAAAAATCAATAGAGTTTAGAGATATGTATTTGTCTTTTCCCATTAAGCTTTTGGCTTTGAAAATTATGGTACAGTCAACAGCACATCAGACTACCCTAATCTGTTAAATTTCTACAAACAATTTTCAGCTTTAATAATTATACATAGAGTTCTTTATTAATTGAGAATTTTTGACAGATTAAGGTAGGTTGATCTGCTGCCGTCCGTACATTTGTTTAACGACATAAAAATATACCCTTGTTTGCTTTTTTTTTCTTTGCCGAGAAACAGAAATTAAACTTTAAGCTGTAGATATAGAGAATCTGTATGGTTTCAGTTTTCTTAAAACCTCAGTTACATAGTAATAGTTGTTTTGTATTTTATATATACCTATATGTAAAAAATACAAAACAAAAAACTACCAATATCTTATTTAAAAGATTAATTTTCACTGTCGCACCAAAACAGATAGTAGGAGCTATTGTTTTCGTAGTAACCCGTTAATTTACGACAGTTCGTGTTCACTACACGCAACTATAAATCATGATGAATTACTACAATGATCGAGGTTGGCGTTCGATGTTTAATCCCGCATTCATTATCTGTACCAACTCTGTCCCCGGTGAAAATTGGGTCGGTGTGGAACAATTTGATATGAGTTACGCAATGTTGTTCAGATTGGATTGTGTTGTTGTCGTTTATTTTTGTAATTGGTTATTGTCGTTTTCATTGTCTTATATTTTATCATTGGCACAGACTTTTTCAGATTAGATTTATTTATGACTGAAAATAATTTATTTACGGCTAGTTTCACCGTAACATATAAGTTCTTGGTGATTCATATTATGTCAGTTAACAAATCTGCAGCAAATTTTTTGAATTTTAAAAAGAAATCTTTGATATCTGACAGATAAATTATCAGGGACTTGAATTATTATGGATATGTCTATACTAATATTATAAGGAGAAAAGATTTGATTGTTTGTTTGTATTGAATAGGCTCCATAACTACTGAACCGATTAAAATAATTGTTTCACTTTTGAAAAGCTACAATTTCCCCGGGTGACATAGGGTACTTTTCATCCCGGAAATCTGGGGGGATAATTGACAAAAGAAATTACGCGCGAGTGAAACCGCGGGCGGAAGAGTAGTATTAAATAAATACACCTTTGCTCGTCAACAATCTTTTTACAACAGAGAAAATATTACCCAATTCTTTAACAAAGGCTTACTAACGGAACCCAATCCATAACTCCATTTACATTCAGAAGCAGTCCAAAAATGTCAGTGCAAATATCCCTAGAACTTTACACTGCGCTGAACTATAAACTGTACATTACCATACATCGCTGGCACTATCGTGTTTAAAATACATAACGCCTACTTGTACTCAATTATAAACAATGACCACTAATGCGCGAGCAATACCGGTTTCACACCTAGATCATATTACGCAGATTGGAAAGCGCTACTAAAGTGTCCTGGTTTCTAAAGAATTGAAGTAGTAAAACAATGAAGTACAGAGGGTTCAGAGAAGTTGTTAATTTGAACTTTGCTCACGCTTTGATTGGTGAAGGTGAGATACTTTAGATTAAGGGTTAAACGCTACAAGACGGGGACTGCCTCGACCCTTTCGGATGTGAAGGGGAACCAGGATTCAGTGGGTAGTGGGACGAACAGGTCATCTATATTTTAATATTATAAAGTGGAAAGATTCGTTTGTTTGTATTGAACAGTCTCCGAAACTACTCAACCGATTTAAACAATTCTTTCACTGTTGGAAAGCTACACTATCCCCGGTGAACATAAGATACATTAGATCCCGGAAATGTGGGGGGAAGAGGGGGATATTTGAAAAAGTAATTACGCGCGGGTGGATCCGCGGGCGGAAGGCTAGTTTTAAATTTAACAACTTCCGTAGCACCACGCAAATGGTTTTAACCGACTTCTTTTTTTATTTGAAAGTGCATAGTTCCGAGGTGGTCCCATTGTCACCATGTCAGGATCTGATGATGGGATCCCGGGAAAATCAAGGGCAAACCTCAAATTTTATAGGCGCACACTACGCGTTACTTGTTTTTTCTGAAGCCATTTAAGTTTTTGCGTCCTATAGACATCACTTTATGTTGATGAGCTGATGATGGAAGGTACAACTCCTTAACGGTTAGGAGTTAGGGGATAATTCTTTCAGTATTGTAAGAATATGTGGACCGTTATTTGTATTTCATGTACTTTTGCAGCTAAGCTGATGATGGAAGGTACAACTCCTTAACGGTTAGGAGTTAGGGGATAATTATTTCAGTGTTGTAGGAATATGTGGACCGTTAGTTGTATTTCATGTACTTTTGCAGCTAAGCTGATGATGGAAGGTACAACTAAGATGATGGAAGCTAAAGGGTACGACTTCTTAATTCTTATGTCCCTCTTGCGGGCTGCATCTTTAGTTGGTCTACTGAATGGTGCTGAACACTTAATGAATACCTAATATTGTCAAATAATACAATTCTACTATTTTACTCGTATTTTCGTTATCAATATTATGAGAGAGTTTTACTCACTCCTACGTATTATTCACACTAAAAATAGAAAAATAAACAAACTTTTAAAAAAAAAAATTAAACCGACTTCAAAAAAAAAACAAAAAAAAAACTACCTAAAACACTGAAAAGCAAAAAATAATTTTAATAAGACATTCATCAAATGCGCTTATTGTCTAAGCCTATTAATAACATTAAATTGTATTTACGTGCTAGGTAGGTACCTACTAATCTGTTTGAAGTCGGTGCCAAGCCAAAGGTAATGAAAAATGATACATACCTAATAATTTATGTATTATACAGAGTTACAAATAATCCGCGGACGTAGGTACGTAGTCTGGGTACCTACTATTTGGCTTGGCACCGACTTCAAACAGATTAGTAGGTACCTACCTAGCACGTAAATACAATTTAATGTTATTAATAGGCTTAGACAATAAGCGCATTTGATGAATGTCTTATTAAAATTATTTTTTGCTTTTCAGTGTTTTAGGTAGTTTTTTTTTTTTTTTTTTTTGAAGTCGGTTTAATTTTTTTATACCGTATAGGTATCGAACTCGCGACGTCTGGTGTAATAGCCGACTACTCAAACATTGCACTTAATCAATCGTCAGAAAGCAAGTGCACCTTTAGAGAAAGAATCGGGCAATCCTCGCACGGAAACAAGACCTTATTTGAATGCACACTCTGTACATTATAACTTGATGTTGAAGCTCATTAATTATTCCAAATAGTCTTTAACCGACCGAGGTGAATAGGCTATTGGTGTAAACAACGGTCCTAATATTCGGAGAACAATACAATTGGCCACTACTAATGAATCAGATCGTGGTCAAGTGAGGCACTGCATAGATGTTGATTAACTGTAGTTGTTTATAGAAATGTGTCAACCGTCATTTGTAACGTTTAATTGGACATTTATTAAGGTTTTTTAATATTATTTTAGTTGGAAATCAGGGAAACTGCCCATCTGATGGTAAGCGTCCGCTGCGGTCTTTTCTTTTTATTTTCATGAAATCTTTAACATTTCTTTATCGTAGGTATTTGGAACCAAAGTGACACACACTTTTCGTGAGAACTTAAAATAATAGCCTCTTATTTTAAGATAAATATTCTAAGCTTCTTCTTCTTCTTCTTCTTCTATTATAGGCTTCTACATAAATATCAACTCCACAATCTGAGGATTCCTAAAAGCCCTAAAACCCTTTAATCAGAAATGGAAAATATCGCTATTCTACAAAGTTCTATAATCTTCTTAATTAATTTGTTAGTTTCAAATTTTGCACAACCAGAAATTAAAATTAATATGACCCTAGAGTGTTAAAATTAATATGTCCAGCAAAACACCCTGTATAATTAGTTGAACCAACAGTCGAGTTGACGCAGTGCATATCAGATATCGTTTGTGAAAGGTGCAAAGCTTAATTTGAATGCTTTGTAAGTGAAATGATGTCATCAAAGTGATATGAGCATGCTAAAGCTATAAAGATGAGCTTAAGCTGTATGAATCATAAAATAACTTGGGAATTAACTTTGTTTCGTCGTATCTAAGAGTGGGAAGAATAGAAATAGCATAATTAGCGGCGACTTCATAAAGTAAAGGGGGAATCGCACTAAGGAGACTATTAAAATCTGGGTAGCCATTTTGCGTGGGTGGTTGCACATACGTAAGATACTAGCTTAAGCTGGCCTGATAGAAATGCTGATCATAATATTATGTTATGATATTTTTGGTGCATTTTATATCTCTGTACCAAAAACAATGCAAACTGACCCTAGAGATAAAAATCTTAACTTTTTTTGTAAGCGAATTGATTGAAACTCTATAAGAAACTGTCGTGTAAGTTCGTTTCAACACATCTATCAAGCTACTATACTTTATAAATTTCAAGTTTTCAGGCTTCAACAATAGAAAAGTTAATCTGTGAAGTCAGACTTTTAAATTGTCCCACCACTGATCAGATTCAAAAATAATAAAACAAAAGCTTTACATGTTATAATTCAAATAGTCTTACTTAGGTGCTAGCAGAAAGCATTCGCCAACCTGCAAATACCATCCACATTACGTCATCCATACGTGTTTTACCGCTAACAAACATACATTAATATGGAAAGCTCGCTCCACCAATGTGCCAGCCGACGTTGCCCCACGAAGATCGCTATTGTCTCTTCAAAACGTGACTTCAAATGTTAATTGGACTATTAAAAACCGAATGCGGGTCATTTCGACCATTACCATCGTAGCCCTTTTGAATATGTATATAAAATTATTAGATAAACTGAGCACTCAATTTGTGTTAGGTTTCTAATGAGGTTATGCGCTTTCTTGTCACAGATGGCGCGGTGGTGCTGAATGCGTAAGCGCAGCCGGATGTGCGAATGGATATTACTGTGTGCGTATGAGTCGGATGCAGAATTTTATATAAATGTGAAAAAGGAGAGCCAAGTTCAATACAAAAATTATGTTTGGCAGTTGGCTTCGCCGCAAAAAGAATGGAGATCTAATTGAGTGCCAAGTTCTATGATCTTAAAGTAGGTAAGATTTGACTTGGCCAGTTTTTATTACATCAGTCATTTTATAAAGTTATTCAACATATTATATAATTTTATGTATTTTAAATCTGATAAAAACTGGCCAAGTCAAATCTTACCTACTTTAAGATCATAGAACTTGGCACTCAATTAGATCTCCATTCTTTTTGCGGCGAAGCCAACTGCCAAACATAATTTTTGTATTGAACTTGGCTCTCCTTTTTCACATTTATGTTTTTGGTGGGATATTATTACTTTTTGTAAAGAAAACTAGGCAGGTATTGAGATTTAATGTGGTGCCGCGCGCCGCCGAAGACACACCGTCGCGTTGGCCGGTTGTTTAGCGCGCGTTTAGGACTGACTGACTTATAGTAGCAAAACCTAACCTACTTCCAGATGACCTAGAAGGATGAAATTTGGAATCCAGATCGATAATTGTGTGTAACCGTAGGAAAAAATCGGAAAATGAAAAAAAGTTAAAAAATAGGGGGAGAGGGGGGGTTTCCCCCCCTAAATTATAACTTTTTTCTATTTTCAGATTTTTTCCTACGGTTACACACAATTACCAAGCTGGATTCCAAATTTCATCCTTCTAGGTCATCTGGAAGTACGTTAGGTTTTGCTACTATAAGTCAGTGAGTCAATACTAATTTTTACGACTTTTTGACCTTCATATCTTTATAACCGTTTGAGTTAGCTTCATGAAATTTGGGCTTCTAGGTGTCCTTATGGACCTTATTAAACTCACGTAGTTTCATGTGTTTACGTTAAATAGGTATTAAGTTATAGAAGGGTCAAAAGTGCCACCAAATGGTTCGTGTAAATATACACTTGGCGCTGGCTAGCCCGTTCCTTTCCTTTTTGCTTGAACTTGGCTTGACACGCTGCCGCGTGTCTAGATGGCGCCCTTGGTGTGGGAGCGTGTGTGTAATTGCTTTAAATAGGTTGTATTCAGTTGGTATAGTAAGTGCCGATCAATAAATATCTGCATAATTTTACACTCGGTCTAGGGTTTAAGTAGGTATATTGATATTTAGGAGTACAGGGCACGATTTGCTGGAGCTTTGGTAAACATTTTAGACCTATAAGCGGACCCATGACGTTTATAAGTAGTCCATATGATTATGACTTCTATTTAAATGAGATAAACTTTGCAACTTTAACAATTACGACTAAGTTAAAGGATGATTCCAGCGTCTGTAACCACATCTAAAATAAAAATAAAATAAAAAATAATTTATTTTAGTTGTCCTAGCCGCCGTTCTGTCATACACGCGATATCGTAGCACATATTTCATTCACTTAAGGATGGAAAGGGAATTCTTATATCAAAGTATTCTTAAGGCAATGACGTTTACCATAAAACCACTGCATTCCTAATTTGTGCATTAAATATTAAATTATTCGTTGTTTTTAGCCACAATGTAAATGCACGCCCAGTATTCATCGTTGGCAGTTAACCAACAAAGCTTTCACAGAAAGAAACCAACGTATAATGAGCCAAAAGATATGCAAATACGCTACTTTGGCTAAGCAAAGGGGGATTTGCAAAAAGAAACTTCTTCCATTCATAACTTATATCATGTATGTATGTTTTCTTGATAAACTGTTAATTTATGATGTTAAACGGTAATGGTCTTATGGTAAACACATTTGTAGACAAATTATGTGTGTGCTTAATGCTTATAATGTAATTCTACTAATATCTTTGATATAAAGGTAGTAAGCGAGTGGAATATTTTAAATGTCAGTCTAAGTAACAAAAAAGGTTTTGTTACTTAGACTGACATTTAAAAAATATATTTTTAAGATTATAAATATATATTTTTTAGACGAATTTACCAAAATTTTGCATTACCTATACTACCTAACACATTAAAAAAATGCAATAACGTAGATATTATTGTAAACATGACAAATAACATTTGTGACAAGAATTTAAAATGTTCTTCAATCTTGATTCACTAAACAATACTTCATTAGATTTCAATGACCGACACAAAAGATTTATTAACAAAATCACAAAGTCAACATATACCGCGAAGCAGTGAAACCGCCACATAATCTGGCACCAAATCGAATGCTTACTTTAAAAATGTCATTGACCTTCAACAAAGGTACCTAAATCCCTAAAGATTATTACCGAAGTCCAACAAATGAAGTGACTAACAAGAAAACAATTCCTTCCAAGTACAAGCGTGACATCGCAAATGTAATAACAAAAACGCATCATCTCAGAATGACAACGACACATTCGGCGGACGTTTTAAAATTTCGTAAATGTAGAAAAAACAATGCGTTTAGGTGTCTTGTAAATTGTGTCGTACAAAATGAGTATAGTGAGCCATCTGTCAGATGTAGTGTTGGTCAAGTGTGGCGAGGGCGGGACGATACGGGACGTCAACGGGACACATGACATTTCAAACCATGCAGCTGATAAGCTGCATTAGTGCTTTTTTTTTTAACGTTCTCATGGTTAGAGTTGTATCTATTTTTTAATTTAAATTTCGTTGCAACATAGAACTTTTTCACAGTCCGACTGGCTAGCTACCTCCACAGGTAAAATCTACCACTATAACAGCTCTGGCTGTGTCTCGGGCAATATTAATATTGGAGCCAGTACACTTGAAATAAAAGGTTTGCAAATCAGAGGCCCTACCTACAGTATGGCAGCAATCCTTTTCCAGTAAGTATTTCTTAACGGAAAAGACCGTGGTAGTTTTTTTTTTATCTGGTAGACCATGTTTATGTCTAGCATAAATAAATAATGACCTGTTGACTATTGAATTTCAGGCTACGTGGGGCAGCATTAATGCCAGCCGAAAGTCTGTTCAAAAATTAAGGTCCGGGACACCTGCGTTATCTCAACATTTAACACGAAGCCTGCACTAATCACCAGTATGGGACGCAACATATTTTATAATTATACGGGAGCATACGTGGAATAGCAATCGGAGATACGGCCGATCGCGCGAATGTCCTGCGGGCGACGCGGCGCGCATAAGGATGTGCATGCGCCGATGGCCCCACGATCAAGATTTCTTGGCCGCGATCTAGAAACAGGTGAACACCGCGCGTGATTGATATAAACAATCGCCATTAATTCTATTTTTAGATTCATTACTTTGAGGAAAATGGTGAGCTGAACTTAGTTTTAAGCATCAAGATTTTTCAATTTTGGAAGTAATTGGGTGTTTAGTATAAAATTTCCTACTTGTTTCTACATTTGTATGAGGATCACGTTATTTAAACTTAACATAGAAAAAAATCTAGGGGAATAATTTGACTCACCGTATGAGTCAAATATGTTGACTATGCAAGTTAAGTGACAATTCGTAATATTAAAATTAACCAATTTAGTGTTCTCATACTCATTTTATAAAAATATTATAACTTGAATGTTAAGCGTTTCTTATTTATCAAAATTATACATTTCAATAAATAATATTATCTAAAAGCAGACATTTTCAATGACAATGACTTCATTAAATATACAAAAATCTATTTGGCTAATATTAAGAAGATTAATGTTTACGATAAGCAAAAACACGTGTTATGTTATGTGTTAAACGTATTCAGTCAGATAAGGAAAATCGAAAAAAGCTGCGCATCTGTAATGTCTCAATCCAACAAAACACTCATACATACAATAGGTAACATGATCCACTTATTCAATACAAATTATAATTCAACTCATGAAAACATTCGAGCGCTAATACATGTGCTTAGCGGTACAGAAAGAAGCAACCAGTGCCAAATATGCACGCCGTAACAATTTACTGGCCAAATAAGGATTATAAAGGAAGACCGAACGGCATAGCAAAAAGAACATCACTTTAACGGTTATAATGTTCAAGCCTTTAATTCTAGGTGAAGCCTTTTCGGCTTATCTTAACTGTTTCGCTTAATTTTCTTTGATACTTAGGATAAGGAATTAGTTGAAATTATACACAAAAAGGATTTTTATTTTAATCAAGATTCGTGATTTAGTCAAAATTTAAAATTATGAAAAATTGATTTTATGTGTAATAAAATGATACTGTGTCAAACGTATTTCGTTTTAATATTGACTAGTAGCAGGTAAAATATTAATCAAGTTGACAAAAATCCTAAAATAATATAGAGTTTAATAACAAGGCGAAGTTACAAAAATCTTGCTCAAATAAACTTTTAAGCTCACTCAGAATATTTGGTGGAGTTAAAGTGCAACCGTCCTGATCTACTGATAACTGATACAGTCAAACGATCTTGTTTGTCCAAACGACCACTGGCGGACGTCAGGGTGTTGCAAATTCCATCGTTTTCAGTATCATCCAGTTCTAACAATCAAGTTTCTCCCGCGGCATATCACAGCAAAGCGGTACTTTTATTCCGCCTAAGATATTCATCGCAAACGTGAGTGTCGTTTGTAACAACACGGGATACATCTATGAATGTCTTTATTACTGTGTTTTTAGTCATTTGTTAGATTTTCTCATAATGATTGTACCCCGAAACGAGTGTGTGCGCCGTCAAAAGCTTTTGTTTAATCATTTACATGACTAGTATGCATGATCTTAACTGCTTACTTAACTCGTTGGAAGACAATGTTTCATTTATGGATAAGATTCATAACTGTTGGACATAGTTTAGCATTTTTGTTGTTATTTTTAACCGGATATAATACTTCTAGATTTGGTCTATGCTTTTAATTTAAAACAATAAAGATAGTGTTGGTTTTATTGTGTTACATTGATTTCCCAAATACTAAAAGACCCGTTGTAAATACTCAACAATATTTTTAAATAATTAAACAAATACTTGAGCTTGAACAAAGATTCTAACAAAGTAATAATGCAATTTCTTTAATTAAAAAGAAAAAACTTCAACTTAGACTTCTGATTTCTTATAACACTTTTTGTCACCCTCATCCTCAATAGCGTAATCATTTACTTCTAAATTGTGAGCTTCCTTTTCCCTGTCGTTTTCAACATAAATTATTTTATCTTTAACTGCGTATTGTGTATAATAGGAACATTAGATACCGGTCGGTTCTCGCCTTCCATCATTAGTGCGTGCCCGGTTATCAATAGACGCTGTTTTATCGTACATTAATCAAATAATATCCGTCGCATCGTGCGCATGATTTTTTATCTCCTTTATTAATATAAGTTTGTCGTATGCGTGAGATCTATTGTTGTTCAGCCTGAGTGTTGCTCTTTGTTGATAAATGTTTGCTACGTTGTTGAATATTGACAATTGTTGATTTGGTTGTGCCTAAGTCATTTTAAATATAGAGTGGACGATCATTCATTGGTGTTTTGGTTTCATTAATCAAAGTTTTGTGAATGGTAGAGAGCAAAATTATCTTCGTATTTTCTATTTTGCTTGAAGTTATGTCTTAAGCTATTAGTGTTTGCTGCAAGGTAAAGACCTCCGTAGTTGAAATGGCGTAAATAATAAATCTTGGGTCAATCGCCAAATTCGTAAAATACAAATTGATGATCAACTACATGATCAATGTTCGAAGTAATCGAAATATTTACTGGCTGATTTAACTCAACTAATGTTTTTTTTTATATTCCTTCAGAAAATAGTAGTATATTTTGATGACATTTTTAATGGTTGCCTAACGTAGCTTCAGAGTAATTTAATTCGCGTAATAGAAGTTCGCAGACAAAGCCACGGATAAAGCTCGTTAAGTAATAAAAAGTAGTTATGGTTAAGTCTAAGCCTTATTCATAGAAAAAAAATCTACAAAATTTTTCGTCGTACTTTTTTCATTCAGGTCATTATGAAAATGTATACCTTTTAACAATAGGCGACAACTCTGCGCGTGTCAACACAATCGACAATTTCAGAGAATTGCCAAAACTGTCCGCACTGAACCGTAATATGCCGTATATAGACGGTGTTGGACATATGTTCTATCAGATTCGCTAGTCGTATATCAATAATTCATAGCGCAACTATGTTATGCACATCGCCAACCGTTACTTGGAAGCCTTACACCATTCATTAGTAGTTCAACCGCGGTTCGCTTTGGCAAAACCGCTGGGCCACATAGCAATGGGCGTTGATATAGTTTAGAATGGAAGTGTCAAGATATGTAATTCGTAGATTTTTAATAATTAGTTTCTACTAGCTTATTTAAACCTTTGATTAGTCGTTTCTATTAAGCTAGAATGTCCTCCTCCTTAAATGTTTGTTCCGTGCGAGGATAAAACTCGCGACCCCTTGTGTTACCGCAAACGCAAATACGCGTACGTAAAAAAGTAAAAAATAAAAATGTTATTTTAAAATAAATAACACGTTTACATTTTACGTCATTATACATATGACTCATTTAAGCATTCAATGGAAATTGGACCAGTTGGGTAACCCAACAAATTATCTTATTTAGACACTTACATCCCCGTAAGTTAAAAATTTGTAAGTCCGGCGTGGATAGGCCCTACATGGATAAGCAAGCATCACCCTAGGCGCATCTCACTTACCAATAAGTGATTGCCAAATGCTTTGTTTAAAAAAAAAACGCATTAAGTATTAGTAGAAATGGGCTTTAGAATATAATTGTTTAAAACTAAAAGCAAATATAAACAACTCTGTAACCTGAAATTTTCATCTAAATATATTTTTTTTTGTGCTTTTAAAGCCATTTTCCATCGAATTCGATCGTAAGTCGATTAAATAGGCAATCGAATGCCTCTTCAATTCCATCTATCTCAGAATCGATATCGGCCGGCCGTTTGTATATCGTCCGTGTATTGGCGTTTTAATTACGTTTTGATCCGGCTAGGCGTTATGCGATGTGGGTGTCCGATACTATGCAAATGCCCCGGCGTCGCTACTTGCGTGATGTCACGTCGCGACGCATTAGCATATCGATGGGTTTTGACTAATGAATAATTGTGAGGTTATGCAGGGTAATTGAGGGTAATTATGAAGTAATTGTGGTGGTAAGTGTACGTGTTTTTGACGTTTTAATTATTATATTGCTAAGTTGAATAACGTTTATGAGGGAATGTTTTAAGTGGAATAAATTAGTTTGAAGAAATTTATTTATTGCATTTAGTTGACGGGTTTGTTCGCCGCTGGCAGACCGACAGTGTCCACTTTATGTTAAAAGCATGTTTAGGGGCGATATAAAACCTTTTCCAATGAGTGAATTAAAGTAATGGTCCTTTTGCGTATATGGGCGTCATCTCAGCTTATGTTTAAGTTGCCTTAACAAAAATTTAAAAAAAACCAATCGTCAAATAACTAAATTAATACACATCGTTGAACAAAATGGGCGTCAAAATCCGAATAAACATTATTCGCGTAATTTTCTTTCTTAAATACATACATTCATACTTAGGTTCGTGTAAGCAGAGAACTAGACTAGACTGATACAACAATTTGTAATATGATGGACGCATTATGTTTATGCACACAAATGCAAGGAGTAATAGCAAAAGATTCTTTCAACCATTGCACCAGATCTTCTATCAGTCTTCAAATTGTAAGAAACATGTGACTTGGCGGATGGCTAGTAGCCAAAGTAGGGTTATTCCCTGATTAGCCAATGTGAATGCAAGTAGAATTATATGTAACTAACTACCCAACAAACACGCAAGCTGCTTAAATTGCTTCTGTACCACCTGAAGGTTGTATAACAGCCGTTCAAAGGGTTTATTATACTTCTTAAGTTGTACAGTAGCGTATTTAAAAGCGCTTTAACAGACGTGCGGTACAATGGTCGTAGAGCGGTAAAATAATCCCCAAAGGAGATACAAAGTCATATTATAGAGTTATTGTACAGGCATTAGATGTAAAGAGGAGGTATAAGTAACTTTTGTAGCGCTCTGAGATCTTGTAGAATGTTTTTGTAGTTAAAGGCGTTAGAACAGAGTTATTAACTTCTTTTGAAACGCCTTAAGTTGTATATTGTATACTTGTATAGGCTTAAGCTGTTGAGTACAGTTAATGACATCCTTTGTAATGCTGTATCTACAGCAGATACATAATACTCTATGGTAGCGCCTAAGTCGCTACAATTAAGAATTGTACAGCAACTTTATGGCAAAAAGCTGGATAAGGCATGGCAAACACTCCTTATACAGGTAAAAGTGTATAAATTCCACTACTATGGCCATTAAAACGGCTGAAGCCGGACTAGAGAGGGGGACTAAATAAAACATTTAATATAATTAAAAGATGTTTCATATATTTTACAGTTCTGAATTTGGTTCCGATTCTGTCGGCACTTGAGCTCCGGCGTTGTCTGAAAGTATTATTTATGTAGGATCAGATGCTTTCCCGTAGCCCATTGCAGCTGTTGAAATATTTCCACAGTTTTCTTGTAGGACCTGAAAAACACGAATTTGATGCAAAAGTCTCCAGATAATAAGTCAAGTGTAGAAGGGTTTTAAGATTCTGACCACGGACTTCTAAATAAAACGACTTCTATAATAGGGTATCAATTATCCATTAAACAGTCTTGGGTTCTTAAAAGAAGTATTAATTGCTGCTGTACACCTCATAACGTTTAATAGCACGTTAATACCACAATTGTAGAACCCAAAGGTTTAGAACGGCAAATACAAGCGCCATGAATCGGTAGAAAGGTTCTAGTAAACTCTGAAGGCTGTTGTAGCTGAGACGCCATTTAGCTTTTATAAAATTGATTTTCAGAATACTAATTTATAATTTTTAAATCATAAATATGTACAAAAAACCGAACTCACGTAACTATTTTTCATCCATGACACTACAAAAACTACAAACAAAGCATAAATATCTTTTACAAGCTAAATTCAGAATTCACAATCTATAATTAAATGTATTTTTTATCAAAAAACTGCATATATAGAAGGGCGCGTGAAAATATTAGCTAAAACATATGTATATATTTACAATAAACTGTTACTCGCACTTGTATTTCATACGAATAAAAGGAAAAAACAACACTTGACTTACCTGTTTATTATTTTTATTTTACTCACTGCAATTCACTGTCATATACTTTCCAAATGGCTAATCTTATTAAAATTATAGGTTATGTTTTATAAATTCCTCTGTATCGCCACTGTATATTCAATAAAGAACCGTAAACTTTAAATCGGAGATACAGACGCGGTATAATAAGGTGCGAGCGCTACAGTCGTGCTATAATAAGGTGCGAGCGCTACAGTCGTGCTATTACAACTTATTTTAGATACTTAAGCGTATACTATCGCTCGCATACGCCACTATAGACCCTATAGCCGTACAAAATGGGCCCTTTTGGGGGTACAGCGGTGCTTTAAGCGCTTGTACATATACTGTAGATCTTACTTATGGAACCCATGCCTTTATTAGTAACTTCTAACCGACCAGTATACGGCTTGTTATAGAGCTTGTGTGCTAGTTGGGTATTGATGTCAGTTTTAACGTAATCCAGTATTATTTTATTATCTGTGCTTATAGTAAAATTATAAATTTTTTTTTCTGTTTGCTTTTACTTCTTTCACGTAGCAATGAAGTTATGGTAGACGTGATTATTGGCATTCATGAAAATTTAAGATTTCAAAATAATATAGAAAGTGGCATAATACGCAGCAGGAGCAGAAGCAAAATTATGAGCTCTCCTACGACACTACTTTCGATTGATAAAATACTTTCTTACAGTTCAGTCAACGTACGTACTATCTAAATGATGAATTTCTATCTAAATGATGATGTTTAGTTTCCACTAACAATGCCAAAAAATTCAAACAAAGTACAAATACGTGCGCTCAAAAACAATGTAGAACAATGCTTCCAACTTATTCATGAACACATCTGCCCCGCATCGCGAAATTACGCTTAATAAATCATAACCCTACAATTCGACAGGCGTGGTACAAACGGCCCACGTTAGAATTTTCGCCATCGTAAATGCATTTTCCACACATTCATGTAACTCGCAGGCTACATTTAAGTTAATTATAGGATTACATCGGGCTGCATTTAAAGCGGTATTTTGGTAATATAATAGTCAGATGGCACGCCCGATAAGTGCCAACCCGATACTTGGAAAGCCTTGCTCATTACGCATTCGGGTCGCAAACGGAACGTACTCGGTCGAGGAACAAACGAATATAATAATTATGAGTGGAATGGATTAGGCTGAATTAACGGTTGCGTTGTTAGGAAATTATTTTTTTGACACGTGTGCAAGGGAAGGGACGCGCTTTACATCACAATCGGGAGCGTTTAAATTTGATGGGATTTTCATTAACGTTACAGGAAGTTGTGGTTTTTTCAACATTTTTTTCCCTGTTGTTTCGACATAAATTTTGGAAAGGAAAAAACTGATTATGTTTATAGTTTTACAAGTTAATCTTAGTAAATATTTATTTCTTTACGATTTTAGAATATTTTTGTTGACTGATAAAAAATGCAAAAACAAAATTAACATAAGTTGGATCTTTCTATATTTACATAGAGTGAAAAATCTTTTTTTGTTTTTTGAGACGATAAAATATGTACTTTCTAGGCTTTATATGGCAAATATTAGCACGAGCCGATCTTATTATCAATAGCAAGTCAAATACTAATGTCTCCCTAAAACCCAGATACAAGACAAAGATTTGCCTCACCGTGTGTGGGCGTGGGCTCTTATCATAGTCACACCGCCAACTTCGTCAAGTAAATTTAATGTAAGTTCAATCTCCTCATCAAATAGTGCTAAAATTTAATTTTAAGCACGTAACTTGTGAAAAATGTCTCTTTTTTGCATATTAACCGTTTTCGGTTGATTCAAACAAGGCATTTGTGGTGTCAAAATTTTGCAATTCAAAATGCGTTTACCAGATGCACACATCAATACGCAAGTTTGTCACACAAAACACGTTTTTTTGCTTTATTGTCTATTAGCAAGCACTTTGATAAATATTTATTATTATATCTGTTAGCTAGAATGTTTTTATCTTTCATTTGAATGAGACTTTACGATAATGCCCAGCATGAGAAAGTATGCTCAATTTCAGTTAAATAATTTACTATGTTTTACGCGCTAAAAACAGGTGTCTTAAGTTCACAATCGTCAAAATTTAATGAAAAACGTACAAAGAAAAATACTTCTATTCTTGTTCAGTGTTAACCAACCTTCCTAGTCTATATCTTTAGTTAGGGTTTAGCTACACTAAACCCTAACTAAAGATATAGACTAGGCACAGATATACCTGCGTATATCTGTGCAAAATTTCATTAAAATAGGCTAGAAAATAAAATAGACAGAGAGAGATACTTTTGAATTTATAATAATATAACTATAGAAGCATCGTCTAGTTAGGTTAATCACTTTAACTTATAAATTGTTTTTATATAAAAACTCCAGAAAGATAGCCAAAAGGCTGACACCGGCTCGTCCCAATCGGGTGTGAAGGGGAAACCGGGGGAGTTTAGTGGGTAGTGGACGCTTTAGTCTCGAGTCCCACACACGGCCACAGGTCTAGCTATCCTGCGGTTATGGTGCATATAAGCATTCTCCTCCGAAAAAAAAAGATATGTAAACATAAAGGTAGTTTCTGTAACTTAAGTACATGATGCATGTGCCTTCCTAACTAGAGCACGATTGATCCTTAAAATATTCAAGCGATGTTTTAGTATTGACAATCAAAATTCTAAGTCGACGGTGAGATAACACTCCCAGCTTTTTTTAATGGACAAATTACGCGTTTGGACATAGAAAAAAATTCCATCAATAAGGATCCAAGAACTAACAATGATAGCCGTAAAGACGCCGCTCTTAATATATGTGAGAAGCTTAGAATTAACATTTAAAGTTGTTAACGTGTACCCCTTACCTAATTTCGTTGTGACTACTGTTTTACTGCCTGTAGACGTAAAATACAGTAGGTTTTATTGAGACTTCGTGACTGATCGCAAGAATTTTGAATGAAGCACAACATGTTTAGTTTAATATTGTAGTATTTTATATTATTGTGAAGTCTGAATCTTGGCATGCGGATTTCTATGTGCGTATGAGAATGAGTAATAACAACTATCAAAAATGGTCCTGTTAAATTATCTGTTAGATGTCACACATGCAGAGCGTTAGAAAAGAAAAGAAGACAGCTTCAATGTTCACTGACGGATACAAAAACAGAAACTTATCTGACAGTGGTGGAACTGAACATTATACACTAGCATTTTCTACAGTGTTAAGATAATGAGTAAGAGTAGTGTTAATAAAAATTAAGAAGACTAAAAAAATTTGCAACTGAAAACCTTTATAGTCGTTTTGCCTTAGCACCAATACTCGTACATACTAACGAAAGATACGAGTTTTAGCAACTGTCTCTGTTAAAATTCATTTGGACTATTTTTTTTCTTTTCATCCTCTTTTTGGTATTATAATTGTAATAAGTTTTTCACGTGAACGATACTATTACGCATTTATTTGGGACAAAATTATCTAAACGTTCCCACAGACAAAGTTCGGATCTACACATTGATTACTCCAAGTCTGCAAACGAGTTGAGTCTAGAAACCGTGGGATATAGGCAATCTGTCAATTGCGTATGGATTAAACGTTCGTCGTTACCTGCAAGATAATTACTATCGAACAACACAATCACTCCGTCAGCCGGATTTCAAAGCGGTTATCAATTAAATTAAAGGTTAATCCGCGTTGTAGAGTAATTAAATCTGCGTGATACAAGCTGTGGTACAATTCCCACACCCTTCTCTGGGATATATTAGCTTTAAATCGCTTTAGACTCTGCTTGAAGTGCATAAAGCGAATCGGTTAAAACAAATCTTTCAATATAAACGGTCGCCTCCGCGGTTTCACCCGCGCGTCATTTCTTATGTCAATTACCCCCCATTCCTCCACATTTTTGGGGTAAAAAGTACCCTATGTCCCTCCTCGGGGTAGTCTAGCTTTTCAAAAGTGAAGGAATTTTGCAAATCGGTTCAGTAGTTTAGGAGCCTATTCAATACAAACAAATAATCAAATCTTTCCTCTTTATAATATTAGTAAAAAAAATTTAAATAAAAATAAAGTTAAATAATTTAAAAGATTATATTTACTATTATTAACCCTTTCAACGCCAATGTCTGATATATCAGACAAACCATTTTCGTGCCCACCACGCCAATGTCTGTTATATCAGACAAAAAAACATGATCAAGAAACGTTGTATTTTTACTTGGATGAATGAGTTGAGTATAACCTAATAATTTTTTGGAATTTTTTTTTTAATGGTCGTGGCGTGTGGGGCACCATTTTCGGAAAAAAGCGTGGCGGGGAAAGGGTTAATAATAAATATTAGTAAATATAATCCGTTTGTGTGCAGCAGCTAAGTTGTTATTGTCATGAAACTTTGCGGTCGTGGATCCGATTTCCTCATTAGGTTTATTAGTAGTTAAACCTTATCAGGGACAGACTGGCTAGCTTCCACCCCCACAGGTCAAATCTGCCGCCATAATAGCCTTGACTCCGCCAATATTAATAAATGTTGGAGCCAGAACAACAATCGTTTACAGTGTGGGAGAATGAGAGGCAATCATTGTATTGATACAAAATATAGTATGGGACTCGAGACTGAAGACGTTCGTCTTACTGCGCACTAAACTCCCCCGTATTCTCCTTAACAAATTCAAAGGGATGAGCTGCAATGGTGCCTGCCTCGAGGCATTAGGCCGACTGTTGGCTTACAAGGGTTTGCGCCATAAGGAGTCGATATAATACCTACTTGACCCCAGATATGACTAGTGCCAAGCGCACCTGAACCAATGCATAATTTAATTCCACTCAAATCATTTGGATACGTTCACGCATCATTTATAAGCACTAAATAAAGCGGAAAACAACAGCGCTTTCCGCTGCCAGAGCAATAGTGTAATTGCATCGTAATTAGGACAAGCGGCGGGCAGCGCTGCACTAATTGCGAGTGCAGCGATAATCACCGCGGGGTGGGCCACGATCGGCGATCGCCATATTGCGAAATACCTATGCCTGTTTGACTTGCACAACTATATTGTTACATACATCTCACTACATACATCTCTGCCTATCTTGCCACCAAAGAAGTGTTTTTTGATTGGCACATCATTGTAAAGAGTTTTCTTCAAAGCAGAAATTCGGCTACGACGGCGAATGATTTCGATGAACCAACTACGCAGGATATACGAGTATATAGTGCACAAGTGAGTGCACATGTGCACTCCCTTATTACCTCATTCTGACACATCTTACACTTTCTTGATATGACAGCAATCTGATACCAAATAAACATTAGATGCAGGACCCATGTTTTTATTTATACCACGTCAGTTGGCAGACAGGCACGCAGCTTACCATCAAGCGGTCACTGCGGCGAGAGACACTTCACCAGCGTCGCTCAATGCGCTGCCAGACTGTAGGCTCATCTGATCTTCGAGCCTCATATTTCAAGTGTACTGACTCCCACATTAATGTTGTCAAACGCTTTCTTAGACACGTAGATGTTATACACCGCTAACATCTAGACTGAGGTCGAGTATTTTAGTGACAGACAAATCCAACAAATTATCGGTCCAACCCGGGATTTGCAACCAGGACCTTTCGAAATACTAGCCACTGCACCACGGAGATTATATTAAGCTAATGTAAGAAATACCGACATTAATCCTTCTAGCCCCGGATTACTAGACACAATAGAAAATCTATTGTTATGCGGCACCCGAGTGCCGGTTCGGCGTTGAGTGGTTATAGCATGTTTACAACGGGCACACACTTAACATTCATTTGAAAAGCCCTAAGATCATTAAGACGCACCGTCTTTTCCTTAAAATTTCGAATGCAGGTCGCACACTCAAAAAGAAATTTAGTTAGTTAAAAGATGAGTCATTTTAACAGCCGTTATTTGGCAATAAAAAGTTTCTAAGATGCTCCTTTGCAAAGTAACAGCTTCATTATATTTGTTTATAACAAATTCCAAGTAGCGCTGCCTAACAATACTTACTTTCATATCATAATAGTAAGGCAGACAATATCTTGCATATTAATAACTCACTAGTTGGTTGTCAAGCTCAAGTTCCAGTAGTTCTCTTGTATTTTTTTTAATTTATTTAAACTTCATTTCATAACACTGGTCCAAAAGGCAGACTTAATGACCCATGACATTTTCTACCAGTCAACCTTTGAGCTAAGCATAAAGGAACAGTGGACAGCTAATAAACAATGAACGAGATAAAAAATATATATATAAGAAACAAATATTATTATTACATGTCACACACATGAATATAATGTGAACATATACAGTAGGTACGTACTATTAATAACTGGGCCAAGTGTGTGCATGTATTTCATATCGATACAATTGTTTTCTTAAAAAAAACTATGTTTCTTGAACATTGAAAGGTTAATTATCAAAGCTCGGGTTCTAATAGTCAATTGAGTAACTAAATTAGAAGCTACCCAATCGCCTACATTTCAATTATAAGGTAAATTACAAGTGAAGCTAATATAAAGCGTGTAAAATTCCTACGAAAACTTAAAACTAAGGTTTAATTAAATATGATTCATCGCTCGTATACCATGTATACGTCGAATCAAAATGCTATGGACACGATAAAGACCACTATAATCACGGCATCAAGAAGTCATAACATACAGAAGGGTGGTTCCTATTTCCATCTATTTCTTGTCATTTATACCTAACCATGTGTCTATTACACGTTTACAACTAAACGACAATTTGACGCTTAGCAAACAAGTTTAAAAATAAAATAAAAAAAGGAAAATATGTACCATTATTACTTTCTAGCCTTCCGCCTTTTTTTTAAATAACCCCCCCTACCCCCACTTTTTCCAGTATCAAAGGTACCCTATGTCATGCGGGGTTAGTGTAGCTATCCAACAGTGAAAGAATTATTCAAATTAGTTCAGTAGTTTCGGAGCCTATTGGGTACTGGCTCATTATTGTGAAGAAGCCTAAATTAAAAATGATAAATGATTTTGCCTAGATAGTATTGTTTGCTCGGTATTGACATGAAACACAGTTAAAAAACGACACGAATTATTGTATGGGTGACCTTTTTATAGCGTAGAAGCCTTCTGTGTCTTCTTATTTTGTGACCGCACGTAATAAGATGCAAGTGGGTGCGGTCATTTAAAAAGCAGTAAACAAAATTATTTCGACCCACGCTTACAATTAGTTCGGCTAGAATTAAATCGGACGTTCCCGCGAACGAATTAAAACCATGCACGCCAACGAATGTGAATAATTACGTATTTAATAACGCTTTTGTTCCCTACAGAGGAGGAAATCCAAGTAATTCAATTGTTTTGTTTAATTCGACTAAACGGTCACTTTCTAGAGCGGTTCTGTTAGGGTTGCGTAGGTTTTATACGGTAGATATTGATATAATGAGGCGTTTTAAACAATTGAAATGATACAGTTATTTTTTTTAATTGATCTATACTAATATTATAAAGAGGAAAGATTTCATTGTTTGTTTGTATTGAATAGGCTCCGAAACTACTGAACCGATTTGAAAAATTCTTTGTCTGTAAAAAGCTGCATTATTTCCGGGTGACATAGGGGGTACTTTTGATTCCGGAAATGCGCGTGGGTGAAACCGTAGAGGCGACCGCTTCGTCTGATGTAAAAGTAACAAAGTTCATTGACCATTAGGTCGTATAATTGTTAGCCTTGATGTTCCAGCGTTTTAGGTACAGGTTCAATTCCCGAGTCGGGCGAAAATTGTGTCCAATTTTTGAACACATTTTGAAATTTTGCCCTGTGGGACATTAAATACAAATGGTTACCGCTTTACCATAGACAGAATAATACAGACGGAACCTTTTCTTATAAAAGATACTGCCACCTTTAAACGATGTTTTACTATTATCACCGAGAAATGCAAACGAACCGAGAATTCCGGTCTAGTTGTTACACTGTTTGTTTAAACAAAGCACGTAATTGCAAAATTATTACAAATGTCAAAAGTTATAAGGTGAGAAGGAAATTGTTAAACTACCGTTAAATAATTTGTTATCATTACAATATGAGTTTTTAAACAGTAGTTTACACATAGATATTTCTTTAAAGTTGAAATATCTACAAGCTAAAGTGTTTTTTTTTTAAGTTGAATTTACAATTACTACCCAAGATAATATTAGGTATAGTGTACATATGAGTGTGTAAGAAGCACTCACTCAGGAGGACTCCCTATTTCCTCACTCTCCTTACACTCTGGGATAGCTCTCGGAGTGTAAGGAGAATTACTAAATATGGGAGGTTTTCTGAAGCACAAACTTCTAGACTCGGGACTGTTGTCACAGACCCAGAACCCAATCACATATTGTTGATCAAAACCGGGATTTGAACACAGGACCCCCGGAGAGTCCGTCGCTTTAAAGTGCTACTTGATAGCAACTGCAATCAACAAAGATGTCTTCTACCTGTTCTTTCTTCTCATATAAAAAATAGGCTTGTGAAAACTTAAGGGCCAATTTAAAGGAAATAAATCCTAGCAACGAAGCAAAGATTTATTACAAAATTTTGAAGTAAAAAGCTTTCCTTACGAAGTTTTTGAACAACACTAATTTATATTAGCGAAAAGACAGCCAGCGAAACTCGGAGACCCATTAATGAACTTCAAAACGGGAACGAATTTAGAAAAAAGTCAGCCTCACTAAATCAAATTTATTACGATGAGGGGGGCTCAGTTAATCCTCGCCAGGAAATTAAACGACGTATTACCATAATTGATACGGTTCGAGAGAACCCGGGTGGAAAACTGATCGTTCCTTAGCTGAAAAGTTGTATAGAAATCCGTAATGAACACCGTCTTAGAAGAGATTGGATGATAAAAAAGCCATTTGGAAAGTTTCTCGTAATCACTCTATTTTCTTGATCTTACCTACTTTAAATTTTCCATTTAAGGTCACTTCCGTTTTCTATTTATTTTCCTTATTTGACAACTAGGTTTCCGCCCTCGGTTTCACCCGTGCGTAATTTTCTTTTTCAAATTTCCCCCCTTCCCCCACATTTTCATTTAAAGTACCCTATGTCACCCGGGATAGTTAAGCTTTTCAACAGTGAAAGAATTATTCAAATCGGTTTAGTAGTTTCGGAGCCTATTCAATACAAACAAACAATCAAATCTTTCTTCTATTTTCTTTGTATTTATATCATTGTAAATATCAAATATTATGTATGTAGTACTTTAAAATAAACAGAGAGTAATAAAAGGCAGCAATTGCATTTCCAACATGTCATAATTTCATAATAAATAAATAAAATTAAGCCTGTAATAAAAATAACTCAACAAAAACAATATAGAGAAGGGTTACATCATTAAGTACGTACCAGGTGCATTTAAATTGTTACATTAAAACTTCATTATGGAATTATTAATAACTTAAAGCAACAATTGATTAAAATCGACACGCGTCAGTTAAATACTTAACCCTGTGTATTGTACGGGCTTGTTTGAATTAATCAAATCATGCTGTAGATTCTTATCTATGGAAGAGTGTGCCTTAGAAATTAGAGCAGGATAGTATGACGAATGACGATTGTTTTGTTCGCCCACGAACGTATACCGATCTTGTTATTTTTTATATCTATTGTGAGTATAGATAGATATAACGGATTGTAATCATCTCATTGTGTGAGCTAAGATGTATCTGTGTAGCTGGTAAGGTGGGAAGAAAGTACGAGTTGTGTTGAAGAATCGTGAACAGGGACAATAATTGTTTTTGGAGAATTAAGACATTAATTGCAACGCGAAATATTAAAAGTTTTGTAGTTACAAATTAAGTATGAATCATTATTGTTAATTAGCTATTATGTTAATTGTATTAGAGAGGGTAAAAGGTTTCGTATGGCTCTTATTTACGGAAAATACCATTTATTAAATATATTAAAAAAATAATCTACTACAATAACTTTGCTAGTTATAAGATGTACTTAACGGCATACGGATAACGGATAAATTGAAGCGGCATAGGTACCTTATAGATAATTTTCAAATTTGATTCGCTGGCGTCATCTTAGTTTTTCTACTTTACTTGCCAGCCAACAGCCATATCAATGGCAAACTAAAATACTTTTATTTACGTTAGTAACTACTTAATAATCTGTGCTTTTATGGAATTTGAAAATGGCACAAAATATGTACTCAGATACATAAATTTCTGGGTACATCATATAATTGTATTTTCACTAATATATTTGTTTCTGCGAAGGAAATAATAATAGCAAAAGAAGCGAATGACACTTGCTCAGGCAGGCAATATTGCGAAGTCATCCTCACACGCTGAGCCGTACTTTCTTCAACCTATACCCACAACCGATACGATAAAACAACATGTGTTTCTTCACCTAACGAATCTTCCTCGGCATAATGAGTCCAACAATGTAAAGTGGGACCGTATTTACATAATGTCAACTAAGTAGGTGTAAGAGTGTCACTGTACGAACGCACTCGAATATCATTAATCGAAAGCTAGGAATTCTATTGTTGTTCGTCGCCTTTTTGTGATGGGACTGTATTATGACAGGTTGAAAGTCCTCCTCGGTGTGATGTAGTGAAATAAATCAATATTGTTCTTGTACGATCACGTGTTTTTTTAATTATAAATGTCGCGTAGTAAAAACAATGGTTGGATTAAGGATGACCAGTTAAAAACTTTTCTATAAACAATTTGAATAAAAAAAAAAGAAATTCCAAAATGTTATAGTTAAGATTTATTATTAAAAACAAAAAAAAATACACAGAAAAAAGGCTTCAAAATTAAGCAAATGCATACTAGACTAATACCTACATTAGTTGGACAGAATTAATGATAATAAATAAAAACCCTCAACATACTCAAAAAGGATAAAAACAAGTACCAAAAATAGAATATTCCTACTAACGTCTGGAGCCTATAATTTTGCACTTAACTTTTAAAAAGTATGGAATTAAATAAAAACAAATTTGTTATTTCCATTTAAGTACACGTTACCTAAATAACACTGTTTGAACAAACTCTTAAAATAAACTCAAGAAAAAAGTTATTTTATCGCCGCCGCGGTCATTCAGATACAAAAT
The DNA here is from genome assembly GCA_949319885.1 of Mecyna flavalis. Lineage (NCBI taxonomy): Eukaryota > Metazoa > Arthropoda > Insecta > Lepidoptera > Crambidae > Mecyna > Mecyna flavalis. The sequence continues at coordinate 7,308,335 of OX439439.1, forward strand.
TAGTAAATGAATTATACTTAAAGTTATAATTTTTAGAAGCGAATGTCAAAGAGTAAAGAGATCGGATATGAATACAATGGTCCTGGATCGACACCCCGCGGTGCGCCCGCGCATACGCCGCGGGCATTGATGTCGCTATATCGACAAATTTGTCGATAGAATTTGGAATTATCGATATTTCACTAGACGATCTTTTTGGAATTATCGATATTTCAAACACAAAACAAATATAATTACCAAATAATATGATTTATTTTTATATTTGTTGGAATTGATAATAAATGAAACTGTAAAAAATAATATTATGTAACTGCTCAAATCAATGAAGAAATAAGCCACTGTGCGAAACCACAGATTAAAAAGGTATATAATAGATTTCTGTGTAATTGCATCGGGAAAGCATAATTAATGTTAATGAGTTTAGGCTAATAACAATCAAATGATGAAATAGAAGTCTACATTGCCACTACGTTAATCTGTACCAAAGTGTTACAAGGCGTCAATTATATCTATGAATTGCTTATTTGATCTCATAGAAGAAAACTGAGTATTAAAAAAATTGTAGCTGCTCTATCGATCTCTTTCATGCTAAGTATAAGCTACTTAAATATCGATATTACGACACTTAACTACACCCAGCATTACCCATACCAAAATGGAATAAAACCGTAAATAAAATCCTTATGTAAATTAAATTTGTAGATCTTCGTCTGTGGGTATTAAAAATAAACATTTCTTGTCCTGACAATACATATGTATACATTTTAGGAAGATAAACGATAAGGGAAGATGTAATGAAATACATTTATAAATACCGTTAACCAAATTAAAGTTAAGGACCGACTGAATAAATATTTTTTCACTTCGATTATGAACGCTTATAATACTCGTACCAGTTAGCAGACAGACGATGGTAATCAATAGATGTAAGTAATAGATGTATTATGTAGTAAAGTATTTGTGAAGAAACCAAATAAAGAGTGATCAGAATTAATAAATATCAGAAGTTAAAAACATTTTCCCAAAGTTGATCCTCTTGTGTAAGTTACATTATCTATTTATATAAATAAAAATGAATTGCTGTTCGTTAGTCTCGCTAAAACTCGAGAACGGCTGAACCGATTTAACTACCTAATTTTAATCTTGAAATATTCGTGGAAGTCCAGAGAAGGTTTAAAGGATTAGAAAATGTAGAAAAATTGCGAGACAAATACTAAAAACGACAATATTTTCCCAAACAAACTGTTCCTACCTGTCATACGAGGTAATACGAAGGTTACCGGGTCAGCTAGTGTTTTATAAATTGATGTTTAAACGAAATAATAAAATTAACTTAATCTTAAAATCATTAAAAAGAAATCCCACGGAATATTTTATTGATGTTGATATACTTTCAATTAAACCAGATTTTAAAACTTACAAATCAATATAATATTTATCATTTTAAATCTCATAAAGCATTAATTTAAAATGGTCTCGTAAAATATCTGATAAATTCCACACATAAATAACAGTTACCAATTTTTAAATGTCAAAGAAGTCTTGATTGGAAATTAAAAAGAACATTAATTACTTTCAAAAGTGATACCTACTTAATTAAAAATTTAATGGGTCGGATATGTAAAAAATACATTAAACATGCTTAATAAAAAGGTTATATTTGGATATGACGCGTTTTTAACACTGGTTTATGATTTTGAATGTGTCAGTAATGCCATAAATACGGGAATGTAGCATTCATATTGTAATTAACAACTTGGAAATACTTTAATTGGAGCTGGATCAAATGAACGGGCAGATTGGCCAATTAAAAATCCTTAATAATTTATTAGTGTTTTCGAAATTCCAGTCACAACTAACAAATTCCGTAGCACTTTTATATTAGCTTGACCAAAATTCGTTTGCTGTGATGACTACTTTTTTTTTTGTTTACGTTGATTTGACTTGTGCTTGAGTACCTAAGTACTTGCTCTTTCTACAACAAATAAAGACAACCAAACGTCTATTTATTGACTCTACCTCTCATCCTATTACTATCACTCCCAGATATTTGGAAACCATGGTGTTTACTTACTGTACCCGGGGATGGGCTGGTCAATAGCCCCAAAGCTGGCAGCACCGGCTCGTCCCAGTCGGATGTGAAGGGGGATCTGGGGAAGTTTAGTGGGTAGTGGGACTTGTCTCAAGCCCCACACACGGCCGCAGGCGTCGCTAGCCTGCGGTTATAGAGCGTAAATGCGTTCTCCTCCAAAAAAAAAATTGTGTTTACTTACTATCGGATATTAATAAGCTGATAAACACTATAAACCTATTAATATGGGAATGCAAATTAAAAAATGTAATTTTCAAAGGACTTATGAAGAATTAGTTATTTGAAAAGAGAGAAGGTATGTAAATGTACTCGTACTATGTAATACGCAACTACACACTGATACTCCTGTAATCAAAATAACATGTTTTAGCAGCTAGTAAAGGTATCTAACGATTAATATGCTTTCTTGACCGGATCTTACACACCTATAAAAGAACAATTAACGTCATTCTAACAATAAAGTTCAATTCAAAAGCAATGTAACATAGTATTGTTAAACTTAAAACATACTTTAAAAAAAAAAAAAGAAACAAAAAAAACTACCTAAAAAACTGAAAAGCAAAAAATAATTTTAATAAGACATTCATCAAATGCGCTTATTGTCTAAGCCTATTAATTAAATTGTATTTTACGTGCTAGGTAGGTACCTACTAATCTGTTTGAAGTCGGTGCCAAGCCAAATAGTAGGTACCCAGATTACGTACCTACGTCCGCGGATTAATAAGTAACCCTTTATAATACATAATATTATTATATATCATTTTTTATTACCTTTGGCTTGGCACCGACTTCAAACAGATTAGTAGGTACCTACCTAGCACGTAAAATACAATTTAATTAATAGGCTTAGACAATAAGCGCATTTGATGAATGTCTTATTAAAATTATTTTTTGCTTTTCAGTTTTTTAGGTAGTTTTTTTTGTTTCTTTTTTTTTTTGAAGTCGGTTTAATTTTTTTAAAAAAAAGTTTGTTTATTTTTCTATTTTTAGTGTGAATAACACGTAGGTAGTGAGTAAAACTCTTTCATAATAATGATAGCGAAAATACGAGTAGAATTGTATTATTTGATAATAAATAATAATATTAGGTATTCATTAAGTGTTCAGCACCATGGGTAGGAGGAGAATGCGTTTATGCACCATAACCGCAGGCTAGCTAGACCCGCGGCCGTGTGTGGGACTCGAGACCGAAGCGTCCGCTACCCACTACACTCCCCCGGTTTCTCCTTCACACCCGATTAGGACGAGCCGGTGCTAACCTTATTGGCTAGTGACCAGCCCATCCCCGGGTAATCATCAGCTTAGCTGCAAAAGTACATGAAATACAACTAACGTTCCACATATTCCTACAACACTGAAAGAATTATCCCCTAACTCCTAACCGTTAAGGAGTTGTACTTTCCATCATCACCTTAGCTGCAAAAGTACATGAAATACAACTAACGGTCCACATATTCCTACAATACTGAAAGAATTATCCCCTAACTCCTAACCGTTAAGGAGTTGTACCTTCCATCATCAGCTCATCAACATAAAATGATGTCTATCGGACGCAAAAACTTGAATGGCTTCAGAAAAAACAAGTAACGCGTAGGCGCAGCCTATAAAATTTGAGGTTTTCCCTTGATTTTTCCGGGATCCCATCATCAGATCCTGACATGGTGACAATGGGACCACCTCGAAACTATGCACTTTCAAATAAAAAAAGAATTATTTAAATCGGTCCACAATTGACGGAGAAATCGACGGACATACATAAAAAAAAAAAAAAAAAAATACATACAGTCGAACATATAACCTCCTCCTTTTTTGAAGTCGGTTAAAAAAGTAACAAAACAAAGAATTTGCCTTATTAAAAAGAGGTGTGGCTAGATCATTCAATAAACTAGTTTGTCCATATTCGTTAACATGACTCACATGTGCCTATTTAAGCATCGTGTTACATAATCATATCTATTTAGCGCATCGGCTATTGACATTAAAACTAAAAACAAGACACTATCAATCTAAGACCGAATCTAAGGCTGCGTCCCCAGTAGGCAAACTGTTAGCGGCCGAACTGAAATTTCAAATTCAGAACAATTTTCGGACAGATGTCATCGTATTGACAGCATTGATGTTTCACAATTTTTGACTGTCAAAATGTATGCAGAGAAATAGCGTTCATAATTGCCGTCGCCGCCAACTTAGAGATGTTCATTGCTGTCATCTTTTGCTTTTAATTATTTATCGATTGTAACCGGGTAAAATTTCGAAAACATTGTTTCATTTATTACTTTAAACGTAAAATCATATTATAAAAGTCAATCAATTTAATTAAAAGTATAACGCCATGGATAAAAATCTAAATGTGAATGCGATTCGAAAATAAGAACACTTTCTTAAAGTTACTCAATCTTGCAGTATAATCGACGTCTCTAGAAATGTTACTGTAACACTCATGTTGCAGGTATCATCCTAGATTTTACAAACTATAGAATCATATTTAATAGACAATAGGAAAAAATCAATTTTTACGATCCAAAATCGGTGTTCGTATAATTGCGAATCGACTGCACCTCATCACTAGTGACAGCTGTCAGTTTTGAAGGGAGTCAGCCGCTCTACAGTGAGCTCAAAACTAGCAAACTGTGGACACTCCATTTGTAATATGGAAAGGCGTACTAATCGATAAGCCGCCAACTGTCAAACTGTTAGTTTGCCGCTCACAGTTTGCTTACTGGGGACATAGCCTAAATCGAATCGGTTCATTAATTCGGGATTAAAGTTAATACACTAGTAATGCATTACGTCGTGACAACACAGTGGCCTGAACACCTCTGTTTCGAGTTTTATTTATTGTATTAAGCCTTTTCTATCTATAAGTACTGGACCACCGACAGAGAGATGCGTTCCGCTGTCACCCGGTGATGCGGTGACCGTTCGGTGACCATATTTGGGATAAAATGTCTGATTGGACATTATTCGACGCGATTGTGATTCGATGTGACATTATAAATCAAACGTCTTAAGTCATTATTTATTTATTATTGACCACACCGATTTCATTAATATACTTGAGCAAAAGTTTTTGTAACGCATTTTTTTTGGCCTTGGCTGAGAGTCATAAACGTAATCATGTTAGAGCATTTCTTTACATTTAAATAGTTTGTTTTATGAGAAGTATGCGAAGTTCTGAGTTCCTGAGTCCAGCAGTTAATCATGATCTCCTTATTCATTTTAAAGGTTAAACTTAAATAAATATTACAACGAAAGCTAAATTCTTTGTGCAAAATTTATAAAAGTAGTAGCCTAGATTCTATGTTAGTAGGATATATTAAATAACCGAATCTATATTTAGATTCATTCATAAAACTACTGCACTTGTTGCGTTTGTTCTTTTTACATTCCGTAGTAAAATTCTTTCAGTTTGTTAAAAAAAACGTAGCTTAAAAAGTAGCAAACGCATAAATATCACAAAAAAATTTAAATATCATTTTTCCGGTCCTCATGGACAACAGGCGGAACGCACCCGCCGATACCTCACACGTCCACTCATCGAGCGATTGTCTACGCATGCATTATTACGCGCCACTCCACTGACTACCAACTAAAATAATAATTAACGGTCGACGACGAACGCACACACTCTGCGTTTTAATTCGCTGAGGTCTGTTATTTTTTTTTTAAATCAAACGTATTTAAATATCAATCGATGCTGTGTTAATGAATAGGAAGTTGAATTGGCCGTGGTTTTGCTCGAGTGAAAACGAGTGTAGAAACTTATATAAATAGTCCCTTATGTACTTATACTATGGGTCGCAATCAACAAAAAAATATACGTATTTTATACACATTACAATTTTTCACTTTTATAAAAATATTAGCATACATCTAAGGCTATTGGCGGTGTAAGTTCTGTTAAATAGGGTGCAGCCAATTTGGGCCGAAAGACAAAATTTTTATAAATTATTTCTTTATTTCAAGTATATCCGACGATTCCTTAAATATGTTATTGTCATTACTAATTTAAATTCCAAGTAAATAACAGATTTAGTCAACGTATTTTATCGATCAGTATGCGTTCAACCAAAAACAATGCTGCCAGTTGTTTAGCAGCCGCGTACTAACTGCATACGCAACTGGCAATTAACCCTCACAAATTGTCCCATCACATATTCAAATATTTTGACCCCCGCCAAAGGAGCATAATCCGAGTTGTTCAACATTCATATTTATTACATCGTGCGTAAGCGCCCCGTAATAGAATATAACCATTGTGCCAGAAGGGCCGATTTAACCCTTTCATCGCTGCTAAGAGAAAGGACTGTTAATGGTCTTATTTTGGCTAATGATGCCCCGGCAAGGGTTGTAACTGTTGCCAGATGAAGTGATAAGTCGCTGTATGAATTTCGTTTTGTTTTTTTTTAAGGGGTGAGGGTGTACGTACAGTCGTGGTTGGTTGCCAAGAGAAAATTATCGGAAATTTATCCTATACATTATGAAAATACACAAACACCTATATAATGAAAACAGAAATCGTGTTAACGTCTTCAAAATTAGTAAAGCTGAAAATAATTAATCTTCTTAACAGGGTATCGTATGGAAATAATATTTTCAAGATTTACAACAGTCAATCATTAATTTATAAAAAAAAACCAAATGTTTTCCTAAACTTATCGTGATATTTTAGTGTGTATAGTGGGATGGAATCTTTCATTGAGATGATGGATCATATACATAATTGATGGAGGTATTGCCCTGCAGTGAACCATCAAATCGGCGGACACTACTATTTACTACATGGGTATGATGAGTAGCAGCAAAAAACACTTACACACACTAACAAATACCTAAATCCTTCAAAATTAAGCAACGACAAAATTTCGAATATTTAAAGGAATATCGAGCATCATAAATACTTTTAAACACTCCACAACAAAATTCAAATTTCTAGCCAAAAAAAAGTCTAGAGTTTTAGTAAACATAAATCCCTAATCACGATTCCCGGCTTGTTCAGCTGGCGGATTTGAATAATGAATTTCTGTGTTTTTTATACGAAAAAAAGGTAATTGCATTACATTATCGCCCCTAACCTAATAACAAACAATCGCCCTTTGTTCGCTGTCTGAAAAAACGCCCAAGGGCTGAAGTATGATAATGATCGTTTTTTCACCGATCGCCTGATTGGCCCTAAATGACGATCAAGGCAAAAAATATTATATGAATTAATCTCTTGGCCAATCAGTGGCAATGCAAATACGGGCAGATGCGACCGTGGCTTACCCGTAACGATATGACGGCAACCTGCTATTTTTAACGGTTAATAACTAACTATTCATATGAACATCGAGCGTGAAGTATCGCTATTTCGAACGCCTGAGGTTTACAGCTAAATTACGAATATGGAATGTGGACTTATGTTCATTTGTTTTAAAAAGAGAAGATGTTTGTTTAAACTTTAATTTCCACAACAATAGGACTCTTGAAGTCAGTAAAACCACTAATCATTTAATGTTTATGAATAATCGTGGCAAATATTATAGTTGAGATGACACGGTATGATAAGTACCAGACCCAGATTTTGGGTAGAATGAGAATTTTGAATTCTTGAAAATGTACATTATTTTAGATATTACTTTTATTAAACATTATTTCTCTTAACTTAAAATTTAATTTGTATAAAATAATTAAAAAATTGTAATTTTTACTTACCGTTTATTGCGGCATGCATACATACTTAACTCAGAAGAACACAATCACAAATTATTATGAAAACCAATATATGAACAGAACATAGTGCACAAAACAACACTTCCACATTAAATTAAGTTTAATAACTAAACTATAACATAAATATAATATTAAAATGTTTTTCAGTATGGTGACTACACGATGTAAAAATCAGCACTGACCGCGCGTAGGTACTACGACTATGTACAACTACCGCCTTTTTCAATTATTTTCTTAATATAAACTTTAGGCGTCAAACGTGACAAGCTGAAGTTGGTTACTTAAATAAATACAACATTAATTAAATCTTACACCAATAAAATATATAAACAAAAACACTAACCAGATAATCACCACTTTATTTGAGACGAAAAGTTTATGGAAGTTGCCTACAAAAAAAACTTTTTGTGTAAACCTTATTCCTCAATACTGCATCATTAACTGATGACAATATAAACTCCTTATTAGGTTATAAGGTATAAAAAAAATACTGCGTAAATAATAAAAAAAAATAGAAGAGTCTTTTTCTCGAATTTCCAAATGGCCAGTACGCATAGACTTAAATTATAAAATTTTATAACGCCAAGCAAAGAGGATTCGCGGCGCGTTTTAAGTTCAAAATCAAACGCGCATTATGATTGCAAATCCAATAATTACTCCCGAATAATTATCACTTTAATCCGTGGGGTTCGGGACAGATGTGACAGCGCGCACCCGGCCTCTCTGGTAGCCACTGTATCGTTCATAATTGTTTTTTTTTTCTCTTTTCACTAGTCAAAGGCCCATTCAACTCTTTGTAATTAGCCATCGGCGGTGATTCTCTGAATAATTACGTGAGTGGAGCTTTAGCTTTTGGTGCGTATTTTTTGTGTCAGTTTTGGATAGTATAGTTAGTTTATTTAATAAATAAATGTTTTCCTATGTAGGTTTTGTGGTTTGAGTACCTGGTCTTGATGTCGGTGTTCCTGGGTGCGATTCCCGGGTCGGGATAAAAATATTTCCGATAGATGTTGATATTGTTGGCCATGATAAACACACATTTGGTAAGCTAAGTGACTCTTCAAATATCTATAATCTAAAAGACGAATGCAAATAGTTGTAAAAATAAAAGTTGCCTTTTTGTTTTAATAAAGTTGCAATCCGAGAGGCCGGCTGCGCAGTGTCACATCTGGTCTGATCCTACGGATTAAAAGCGATAATTACGAGAGAAATTATTGGATTTTCGCTTATATTAACAGGGGTGCTTGCTCTTTGACCATATGAGTGAGTATGAATATGTACTTATTTAGTACGGTAGCAGTTTTGCCCGCGCCTTCACTTGCGAAGAATTTGAAATTCTCTAAAAAGCAATATTCGTGACACGTAACACTAATGTGATTTTCGGGCTAAAAACTGTAATTAATATAAATAAGTAGATGATTCACTTAAAAATATTTGTAACCCGTTCAAAAGTCTCACTATCTATTTACAAAATTTTATTTAATGTGTAGAGCCTTTTTGTTGTGTAGCCGAAACACTCACTTTATGATGTTAGTAGGGATAATAAGCTGTTTAAATATTAGACAAATACACTTTTTAAAATAATCAAAAATGTAAGCACCTAATTACAACTAAGATTGTGTAATGACAATATCCTTTAAGTGTTAAATAATTTATTTTGTCACTAATTATTCTAATTAATCAGCTTAAGTACTTCTGTTATGAGTATAAAAATCATGTTATTTACCAAATAATTACTTAATTTAGACTTGGTCTTGAACCCACACCCATGTCGCATAAAACAATGTTTTATTAGTATGGGTTTGCATTTCATAATGAATAGTAACAATTTACATTTCAAAATTGACATTCACATTAAGATAAAAAAAGTTACTCGCAATAAGAACTAGGTTTAATGGAAATTACAAAATTTATGTTTTGACATTTCTTGAAAGAAAACTACTAAAACTACTACAGCTGGAGACTCGTCCCTATGCTTACAATGTTGATGAAGAAACTGATCTTATTCTCAGGACATTTTGTTTGCAGCCTGTTTATTGACAGCAAAGACTTTGAATGACAGTGTAAAGTTAAAGGATCAATTTCAACGCAGTAATGACACGTCCCATGAAAAAGCTATCGCGTTTTACGTCCGTAAACCAATTTTACTACACGATATTCTGAGCACCCTTGCCTTGCATATGGCCCGCCACGTGCCCAAAGGGTTGTGTTTTGTTTTGTTTCTTTCAAAAAGAAATAAAGTTAAAATGATGGTATCGCTTTCAATGCGGAGTAATTACGGTGATTCGACTAATTGTTGAGTCGAGTGGCTCAATGGCTTTTGTTTCCAAGCGCAATCTCGCTTTGACCGTGTTTTCGCATGCCATATTGAAATTGAAGTGTTCGTTCTTTGTTGCCATTCGCTTTTGCGTGGCACAAACCTTTTTTGAGCGTTCCCGACTTTATTTTCAGCCAGTGTGCGCATTCATCGAATTCGAAATTTGAACTGGCTAAAATTTTTTTTTATGAATATGGAGAGTGAATTTAACTTTTATACGGATCAACCAGACCGTGATCTTCATTTGCTAATGTTTTTTTCAAACCGGTTTTTCGCAAGCATACGTAATCGATCAAAATGACTATAAAAGTGATTCATTTTAGTACCCCGTGTAATTACGTTTCGCAAACAGCTTTAGGGTTGAATTTTGAGTAACACTTTCAAAGCAAGGGGTTAAGTGTTTTAGCATTCATATCGTCGTTTAATTACACATTCATATGCAAATGAGTAGGCGAACGCCGCAAAGATTTGTACGGGTCTCAGCTGAAGTATTGGCGCCATCTGCTGCGAACGTGCATGGTAATTTAAGCATTATACCTTTTAGTGTAGAGATGATAAAGGCATGCATATTTTAAGTGGGTAATGCTCAAACGTGTGTTAAATGGTGTACGTACATTTTACCAGCAAATATGCATTCATGCGTGCTTCTGTACATGTCGGCACTATAATTAGCACTGCCGTGAATGGGAGGTTTTTATAAGGGATTGAAAAGTAGGCATTTTTGATACCAAGTTTTTTTATCGTTTAAAAAGAGATTTATATCATGATAAAATATGGGTTTAGTTTTGTGACAAGGAATTTCACTGAGGTTGTAACAACATTTTAAGCATTTAATATGCTTTTCCTATTGAAATTGGAACACGGACTTCTAGTTAATGCAACAAATAATGTACATTTTTACCCTTTAATCAATTTATTTCAATTGAGTAAAAACCCCCAAGTTTTATTTTTGTGAAATATATCTACGAAAATCGCATACCTAAGAATCAAACCCTGGAAACTGAAACCGAATCTCTGTGCGAGCCCAAATAATTTACCATTATCTTTAAAAATCATATTTCGTACCACCTAATTATATTCTATTTTGAAAACAAAAGCTGTTTTCTTGTATTTAATTGTTAAAACTTATTAATAATGTTAAATTAACAGTACATAGACAATAAAGGTACTTTTTCGAATTCTTGTAAAGCTCCAAATGTAACTAAAATGTAAAAAAGTTAATAAACAAGTCTTCTCCTCGAATGAATGAATAAAAAACAAAAATAAACAAAAAAAGTCATTTACACGTGAAATTTTATACGCCCTAATTTCCGCCAAGTAATTTTATACCACGTAATTGTTCAGCGTTCGATTACACATTATTAAAAAACAAATTTTATGCACCGACGCACTATAAATGTAGCCGATTGACTTTTTGTCGTCACGAACAAGACACACATCGAAATGGTGTGCATCGAGCAATAAAATAAATCTTGTTTTAAGAGGTATACCTGATCCCAACCCTAAACAAGCCTCGAGCCTTCGTTACGGCCTTAATTAAAAAACAAAATCAATTTTATTAATTGGAAGTGTTAAAAACGGGCGGAAGAGGCGTTCGGATCTCGTATCTCGATCGTATCTCTTCTTTAATCCGACAGAGAATGTGTTATTTTTACTCTCAGCAGTGGATTTCGAATAAATTTTATCGCTTGGGACTAATTTGGTTACAAATTTATTTGGTTGTGGGATCGTTAACAAGAGGAGTACATCTACATGGTTATCTGGTCCACGCTCTTTAGTGCCCTGGCTGGCCGTTATAACAATATATCGACACTTGGACCTTGATAAAATGAAGACGACACTTCACTTAGGATTAAATTATATTGTTTTTTTAACACCACACAGCATATGCTGCATATAAAATTTTTATTGTAACGGGCATGAGTACCTTTATGAGTTCAAGAGGAGACTGCTATTCGATTGTTTACATTATTATAGTGCCTTTAATAACTTTGTCGCGTTACAAGAATTTATTGCGCGAAATTACGACGGACCTTTTGTTAATTTTTTTTTATTGAAAACTTTCGAATGTGTAAAAAGTTAAGCTTTTAACTCAATACTCGGGGTGGATTTAGAGCAGGCTTGTATTTTTTATTTTGATAGGTACTACTAAATTGTGTGCACTTAAGTTCTTTAAAAGTAATTACTTAGACCCCCTAAAAACTTGTGAGGTTATTTTTCAAAAGGCATCAAAAGTAATACAAAGCAGAATAACACTTTGTACAAGGTAAGCCTTGATCGTAGGCCACCAGCGAAGGTAAGCCCTTGAGTAAATTAAAACACTCTTATACACAACTAACAATCTATGAAGAAACCATTTAAAACTTTACATCGAACAACTTTTAATTTAATTCTGATTACATTTAGCGACATCCCTGCCGAACAAGCTTTGAATCGGAATCCCCACACTTAGCAAGTGCATATCTATATTCACGTAATGTCAGTGACTTTGTGGAATGCAACTCTTCGGTGCATACTTCGCGCTAGTTCCAATAATGCCGGGTGAATTCCTAAGCAGCTGTTAAAATTAATAGCCCAGTTAGCTTCCATACGGTGCAGAATGTATGCACGCTGCATAATGACTGCGAACAAAGATGTTTCCCATTCTAAGTGTGGTGACGATACTAACTACAGCTCAGAGGTGTTAACAAACTTCTCTAAGAACTACAGTTAAGACAATTACTTTGCCAGGTTTTTTTTATCCTTTCAATTTTCCACATTTAAAGTAACTTAGAGCTCTAGACTTATGGTCAAGGTCCGTCGTGGGACTCGTACCTAAAGATGTTCGTTTCACAGTGAAAACCTGGGCAGTTAGTGGGTAGTGGAACATACACTTTAACCAGGTTTCCTCTTCACACCCGAAAGGGACGAGCCAGTACCGCTCAGGCTTGGTTGTTACAGGCCAGCAAATATGTCGAAAAGTTAAAGACACCCTTAAATGGAAATTAAAAAAAAAAATCATAACACATTATTTTTTTCATAATTAAAAGTCAGACTAATGTTTCCAATAATAACTTTATCACTATTGAACAACTGTAGCTTTAAAGTCAACAATTTATTAGCACCCTTCATTTACAAGTACCTACATCAGACCTTACTATCAATTTATTACCGGTTCGAGTTTACTTACAAAAACAGGTGTCTATTAGAACAAACAGAAAGGAGTGAAGTGACAATGACATGGTATTATGGAAATAAGTACATGTACAAAACGATTTTAAATTGCAAAGACAACGGATATTTTTCTATATCGCGCCAGACCGGTTTGGTAACAACGCTCGAAAACTGTTGTGAGCCAAACAATGGTGTGGACACGTCATAAAATGAAACAGTGCAGAGATAGCTCATAGAGAAAGTGACAATTAACTAGATGTGGCCGTGGAGTAGCGTATTTATTTAGTATGAGACACAATACATCACACCACAGAATTTAATCTACGTCTCATCAGGGTTCTGCCAGAATACCAGCGCTGCTGTGCCGTTTTTCAATTTTACAGCAGCATATGCTGAGGCAAGAACTCTGTTGGCCTTTTCTTATTATGTGTTATTTTATTTGTGTTTTTTTTTATTATTATTGTTTGTTTTTTGTGCAATATTTTGTAATTATCTATTTAAAGGCCAATAAATGGTTTTTCTTTCTTTCTTTCTTTCTACGTCGTAATAATGATCGGTGTTATCTTGTCGAAAATTCGGAATTGATTCACCATTTGCTTCGATCTAAAATCGAAATGAAGAATGCTTGGACCATGGCATTTTTTTTGTTAAATCCAGGTAACATTAAAATGCTTTTGTGGCTAGTAGGGTAACTCTCGAAATACTTGTCTGTAAAAGCCATACAGCAGTATCATTACGGGATATTTGACTCAAATGTGAATTTGGTAAGTCTTACTAAAGCTGCTTTCACGTAACCAATATAAATAAGTATTGATTCTGACTCAACTGGTATTCTCAAGTTTGATACGTGGAAAAATTATGCTTGCGCTTTTCACTTTGGGAATGTCTGTGATGTCTGATTTATATTTCCTTATAATAACTACCTACGCACTTCGATTTTCATTATTTGCATCAAATTCGATCTGTTGATACAAAGATACTGTAAGAAAACAATTATATGTTAAATAATAGACACAGCTACTTAATTGTGTATATTTAAAGCACTTCATGCAACAAAATGTAATGAACCAAAAATTCTTTTATATCGACGTGGCTTAATTTATTCATAAATAAAGCGTCAATTGTAACATTATGACAGGGCCGCATCCAGCGATTCGATTCTGATGTCAAAGTTGTTCAGAATAAACAGATCACGCCGTATCAGAGTGTGGGTCGGCGGTGAACACGGCGCAGTCGCGGATTGTAACTCTTGGGCCCGGTGCTACATTTACACTGGGCCGGATTAAGGGGGAAATGAATAAAATTGGGTAAATAAAGTAATGCAAAGATGTTTCGGTGAATGAGAATCTTTTTTTAAGTGTAGGACTAGCACGGATCAAAAAAATTAAACAATTGAAGTTAGAGAAATGAAGTTATTATTCAAATATTTCAATAAGCCTTCTACAAAACTTGAAAAAAAAACACAATTGACAAAATGCGACTAAATATTTTTGGTTGAATATGAAGTTATATGAATTTTTTATGTTTAGCCTGCATTGCGGCTTGCGCTTTGCTGCGATGTTATTTATGCTAAAGTCTTTGTTTGGAAGTATTCACCGTCCATGTGTAATGATAATAATCTAATTCTAGCCACAGAGCGGTGCAAGAGCAATTGTGAGTAACTTAACTTAATATTCACCTTAACTTACTGATCATCTACGGGATGCACTAAAAGTAGTCAGCCTATTAGTATGCAAAGTATGCAGGGCTAAGTCCTCTATAATAAAACCAAGTCATTATTACAATAATAGTTGACTAGTTAAATCACCAGGCTTGACAACTTCTTACACGACCGAGGCAAAATGAGGCTGTAACAGTTCTATCTCTAAATAATTTCTGCAAAATTACATTAATTTACCACTATCTTTTAGATCGAATCAAAAGTTGTAAGGTGTGTTAAAAAATCCGAAAGGGCATGTCGCTGATCAAGAAGTACAGTACTGTGCTTTAAAAAGTCAAAAGATAAAGTTGCCTTGACACTAGTTTGTCACGATGCATTGGCTCTATACAACTTGAGCCCTAAGTCCGTTCCCCGCACCGCCGAAGTGCAAAACACTGTCGGCGCGGCGCTGCCGTGATATACTGCGCGGGAGCAACGTGGGCCGCTCTACAGCCACCTCAAATTTCCGATCATCTGCGGAATGCGCAAATAATATTGAAGATACTTTCACGACCGCTGTTTTTTCGAATGAACAATGCGTACGGATTCTGACGGTAACTTTTTAAATTCTTTGCGACGGACGATGTTTTAAGCCTGTACTCGTATAAGTGTCATTGTATTTGAAAAGCTTGATTCAAAGAGGGAATAACAATAAGCGCTTAATTTACTTCTTATTCACTGGGCTTTTGGTAATATTTTTTTATTTCTTAACTGCCAATGGATTTTTAAATAAGAAGTGATAGTAAGGTTTAAAATGTAAAATTAAAACAGCTTGACGAGCATGATTTATCTAATAACTAAATAAAAAATGCACTTCTGATATTCAAAATGTCTGTATAATCCCTGACATAATATGTACATTATTTGCAGCCTATATTTTTACATGTTACAAATTTGTCCATTACCAATAAAACATGAACATACACATTATTCAATTAACTGCACAAATAATATTAAAAAAAAAGTAATAATACAGAATTTTAAACTAAGTAAAAGAAGGCATCCAACTGTACTCCCAAAAAGAGTGGTGGCACTCCCCTGCAGCAATTGCCGCCTGTCAAATTGCTTCTACCTCTCACACAACACGAGTAATTACAGAAAACTTACACCCGTAACTCACTATCCGCTGCCAGTCATAAATCATCATAAACAGAGGTGTTCCCCGGCGACTTTAAAATTAACAGGCGTGTTAAATCAACGTTCAATCACAGACACTCAAGCGCACGTGACGTCACTGGGTCTTTATCTACGGGCCTGTTTGACCCCGCGTCTACCTCACACGACGCACACTTTTTAAGCTGTGGGAATTGCTGACGCTACTTCGATTGCTTGTTGTAATTAAGTTATCAAGTTGGTATTTTGACGTGCGCTTCGTAATTTTGATTTTGTGGAATGTGTTGGTAATGACTGATTTACTATTTTGCGATCTTTGGGATTAGACGAGAAGTTTAATGATGCAAGCTTCTTGTAATTAAGTTATCATGCCTGTTTTGTTTTGAGTTGTTGGAATGTTATTAATGTCTAGTTGTGTGACAGCGTTTTATTTATTTTTTATTCAAACTTAATGTGATGCTAAATGCTTATGAATCTTTACCGACTATTATGAATAAGTTATCAGTGTCATGTCTGTTTTGAAATAATGGTTGAAGACTAAATAATTATTATGCTGTTTTCACTTCTTACTTGCATATTACGAGTAATTATGTAGCTTATTGCGCACGTTTAATAACGTTTTAGATTTATTTTTGCCTTTATTTGTAGGTCTTTTACACCTTTTCAATAAAAAATAAAATGTTCTTCGTGTATGTCGCTTCTCAGTACCTACATATCCATACCAAGACAAATGTTTCATCTTTCTGTCACAGGTTGTTCCTTTCATACTTCCTCTAGACTGTCAAAATCATCGTCATAATAATAACAGTCATAAGATCCACTGCTGACCATAACAATCTCCACAATATCCTTCATCCAGTGTATCACAGCTATCTTTGTCAGATCGTACGTAGTCTCCATTCTAGAAAACTTTTCAGCCGTAACTGCCATGTGTTCTCCTACCAAATGTTCAGCTAGTTCACCACAGCTACATACTCCACTGTGCTATGTCAGTCAAATTACTTAAACATATTATAAATTAAACCCAATGAAGGCTCAAGAATATAAGCCTTTGTTACACAAAGGATCGAGACTATCATTAACTGTGAATTTATAAAATAAATTTCAATTAAGGGAACTTAAATGTCTTTCCTTTCTCGGGCCAATGGAATATTGCATAAATAAATGTATATTATCGTTTTGTATAATGTCCTGGTAACTGCCGCTTACATAGTGCTAAATTAGATATTAAAGTTCTCCAGAAATGGAGAAGCATTTAATTTGAGGTCCATACCCTTTTAATTAGTTTATTACTCATAACTCAAAATTATTTCAGCACATGTGAGAAAACCTTATTTTTTGAGCTTATTTACCACATCGCATTAAGATATTTAAAGTGTAAAACTTCAACTGGCAAAGAAAATACATTGCGTTTTAAATGAGATGTTGCAACGTTTCAGCTACTTTCGATAATACCAACCATTTTTGTCTATATTGCACCCCATCAAATCACACGCAGGTCATTTAGTATCTTTCCTCATTAGCATCAAAACCTACTTAAGTACAATAAGAAGGGCCCGGTATTCTATCAAACCATGTCGATCTTCAATTAAGAACACGAATGCAGAGCAAACAATGGATCCGTTCATGTCCAACGTCAAAACGTGGCAAAACTGAGTCGGACGCATTAAGCTAACACGCCAAAAACATTCAAAGATATAATGAGATATAATCAAGATGGAGATTCATGTATTTGGTCACGTGTACCACATTCGGCCGATTTGACCTGAGGTCAAGCTCTCGCCCGCCGTATCATAATTACCAGTGAAATAACCTGATTGTGATCACTGCACGCACACACATAAGTGTTTGAGGAACTGTGGTGCTCAACATTTTGTAACATCTGAAAAAAATGGTTCTGAAATAAGGTTACAAACTTTCAACGCACGGTTGATATCTTGTTTCTGTCTCGAATACTATTAGGAGTAAAGATTTATGGTTTTCTCCGACCTAATTAAAAACCTATTGTACTTAAATATGCAGATAACGCTTGATCAGAGGCCAATTCAATATTTGAAGTGTTGCTATAATAAGCAATAACCATAAAATGCCTTCTTCTTTCGGATTTATTTGGCAAAAACAAACAGTACCAACACAAATCAAGGCGATGTCCTAAGCACGAATTTGTCCATTTGAATTAAAGGTTAATTGGTGTGTGACATAATAGGTAATAAAATTTGTCTAAGACAAAAACATCTCAATGTCAAGTATAATGTTATTAAAAGATTAGATCATTCATTGAGGCTAATGACGCATTTTGAAGTTTGAATGAATCATAGTTAAAATTTAAGGAAAACAAATTAATTAACTTTTGAACAAAGCCTGAGAGTTTGCATATAATAAAAAATATTATGGTTGTTTATCATATTAATATGGTATGTATTAAAATGTTTAGTTTGTGTAATAATTTTAGACTAAGGTACGTAGTATTTATTTTTGTCGTCTAGAACGTATACAACTACATCGCTACATAGCTGGATGATTGGTATGAGATCTCAACACAATGATTGTTAAGCCAGCTCCATGATACTGCTTGAAAATAGTTAGTTTGAAAAAAAAAACAGAAATATTTAAAAAATCTCATTCAACTAATTTAAGCAAAGTTTGAGAAGCAGACAAACAATGTACGCCAAAGCACAACAACCGTTGCGCTAGTAAAGCACCCCGACGTCTCTCGCATGCCGACGATCCACCATTTTGTCTAACCGCCTGTTAAATAGCCGACTCAACCCGTCGATACATCAATCACACAAACAAACATGTATCATTTGGAACTTGTAACTTTTTTTCTTCTCAATTAGATCTTTTGTGGACTCCGTACAAAATGGACAACTCTGAAATAAAATTAAATGCGTCGTTTAGCATTTAAATTTGGTTTAAAGCTATTGTTAGAGATACTATTGTTGCTGACGCTAAGTGAATCTTTGTGAATGCTTTCTGTTGTTGTATTGATATTTAGAATTGTAGCGATGGAGCTTGTATTCTAAATAGATATTGGCAAAGATAAAACATTGCAAGACTTGTTTTAGCTTTCACTATCATTTCAATTTGTCACTATGCCCCTTGCCATCAATTTTAGTACATTTCTCAGTAAGCTCCTTTCATATATTTACTAGATTTGACACAATGACTAACGAATCAGTTCAGTCAGTAAACAGTATAAAAAACTCCAACAACCCGCACTGGGCCCGCGTGGTGGAGTATGGCCCACACTATCTCACACTTGAGATAAGGCCTTTGTCCCAGCAGTGGGAACGAATTTAGGCTGATGATGTTAAAAAAGACTGTAGTTGCCTGAACTTGTTGCCTGCGTTTTTCAATGTAAAAAAATGTATGTAAGTCATTGTAGTAAGTCATGTACCAGTCGTCAGTACATTAGACTACCCTAATCTATTCTGTCATATTTCTACAACCAATTTTCACCTTTATTTACTTCATATAGAGTTCACTTTCAATTAATATTTTTTGACAGATTAGGGTAGGTTGATCTGCTGCCGTCCAACCTTACATTACCAACCGTAAAGTTTTGTATTATTTCAGACTATAAATTACAGTATAAAAAGTCGCTGATCATTTATGATCTTTAAAGTATTTTGTAAAGAAAATGATATCGTTTTGAAAAAAAATCAGAATTTTACAGTTTTTTTTTATTTGTAAAATACTTTCGATATTCTCTGCACCTATTCATTATATATTATTATATATTTGAACTTAGAGGTAGGTAGCCTTTTTTATAATGTGTATTACTCAACTACTAATTGATCAACACGGTAGCTGGCCTGTTATGATGGTTAAGAATTGACCTCCACATTTACGACTGACAAAGAAAATAATAAAAAGATCTTTCTCTTACTTCGCTCGATCGTTAACATCATCAGTTGAAACATATCGCCATCTATTCTATCTAAACTTTATGACGCGCGATCAAGTGAATCGTAGGCTTCTTTACGAAGTTTATCTAAGTTTACTAGAATAAAAATAGATAAATTATGTTAAATTATTTATAGGTCTGAGTCACACCCATTAAATGATAAAGTTATAATAACAATTTTATGACAATCACGGCTAATTTAATAACATGAACATAAAAATATCCATTAAAATACCAAAGAAAATCTATTCAAAACTCACTGTCTGTCCATTTCGCGTTATTAGCATAGCGCATAACTTAATAGATAATTTTAAATATCAAATTTCTAATAATAATATTAGAGAAAGATTTATTAATGATACATCAAATGGTTATGTAGTCAAACATATTCACGGTTAATTTACTTCGGAATAACTTATACAAACTTTAATATATGGAAACATGCGTTTTAAAATACAAGTCATTGGGTTTGCGCCTGCTGTATTGGATTCCCAAATCGCCGTGGTCAGATGTCGATCATCTTAATTGATCATTCAACGTGCCCTCTAAACGGGAAATATTTAAAATGCGGACACTTAATCAATTTACCAAGATCACAGGCACCACTCAATCATGACTCTGGAAGAATAAGTGAATCGCAGAACCGGTATGTCTCTGCAATGCTGCGAAGCAGCTTAACGAAATGTAATTAATTAAGCATTGTTAAATGTTGCCTTATCATTATTTACCGCGATGTTAATGGTGATCGTATCTTCATAATTTATCTTTGGCTCACCAAAATTGACATCTAGCAGGTCAAGAAGATGCCTGCAATTAATATAAGAGGCGTTGACGACCTGTTGAACTGATACACTTTTTTTACTACATAAAGTTATTCCCTTGGGATATTGTTAGCTATCTTTGTTTATGTTATGATCAATATAACTGAATATCTCATTTTATTGTACTAGTCATAATAACACGATGCTAAATTAACTTTTTAATAAAATATTTTAATACTAGTAAGTATCATGGCCCGCCTTTACTGGTGAGATGGAGTTATAAAATTAAATAGGCATAAAAAAAAATACGTAGGTACCTTCATAATATTATTCTTTGGATTGGAGAGTGTAGAGACTGGAGATTTTTCCATTTTTTGAAGAAATTTTTGTAATCGGTACCTAATCTTGATATTTCTACTACCTCCGTGATTATGAGTGACACGAAACCAAGTACAAAAATTATTATGTTACCAGCATCAACAGGATACTCAAGCTGTTACAATAAATTTATCGCTACATAAATGTCCACAAAAACATATTGCAAGATGTGTCTCTTCTATTCAATTTCTAGTCCGCGAAATACTTAATCGTTGCCTACCCACTGACAATCCGTCAGCATCGTCGTCGAAATCGGTAAAGGGCAATCTTTAGCCGATTGGGTGCCACCTTATCTCCCTTTATGGTTCGATCTTAAAAAAGATTTATGATAACTCACGGTCAGGACGAAGCCCACAAACACTTTAAAATAAATGACAAGGAGTCACTTCCAATTGTGATCGAAATGCTTTCTGCAGTAAAATTAAACGATAACCCAGTCGTTTAGAGAGATTTAAATGGCTTAGTGGCTTTTATTGGATCTGCCTACGTTTAGTTTAGCTGGGTTGTGATCTCGACCGATTTTATGTCTTCGACCTGGGTTGTATTGTTATGTTTATGTATGGTATGAATGCTTGAGACTATTGTTATTCTTATTTGCTCTTTTTTTAGGTAAGGAACTGTCCAGTAGCGTACCATTTGCAAGTGCAATTGAAAATTGAGATGTCTATATCTCATAATGTAATCTTTGATTTATTATTACTTATTTTAATATCTGAAATTTGATTGATTCGTTGGAAGCATAAATTAGGTTCTTAATAACGCATTAAAGTTCAATCATTTCTATTTTTGATGTTTATTTATTTACTAATAGCTTCTTTGTATTTTCTTTGCTTCTTCTATACTGTTTATTTTGTAGAATCTTCCCATGCAAATGTTATAGTCATTCAATTCGAATTTTGATTTTCAATCAATTCTGTAGAAGCATTTACCCAATCTGCCACTAACACTAATATTTTATTATGATTCATGAATGCACACTATTAAATATCTACGATTAACATTTCCTCGAAGACTTGCAAAATGTTGAGTCACATTGGTTTCACCCAATCCATAACGTCTTAGTGCCATACGCGGCTCCCAGCAGTGGCCCATTATTCTTGTTCACCGCTCCCGTAGTGTCATTGTTGGCTCGACCCATTACTACCAACTCAGTAACAATTTCAACTACATTATTAATGCCTCTGTTACCACATAACTAGTACAGATTATTACTTTTATTAGAGGAACTGTCCATTTATCGACTACCAATTGACAATGAGCTAATTTCGCAAGATAATCGTTGATATACGCGATACCTAGATGGATTTAATATTATTTTCGGTTCCTATCATCCACTAATATAAGATTTAATGTATAATTTACAAAATCCAATTAGTTTCTTACAGATTTAATTGTACGATCATTTTATAGCAGTTTCCTAATGCAAATGAATTTACATAATTTTTCATTTGATGCTTGTGCTGTGTACATAAAAATTCTGATAATAATTTTTGCAACTGTTCATCTTATTCTTTTATTTTAATCACCCGTGTCTTGCACAAACAGGATGATAGCAAATGGTACCATAATTTTGTACTGTGCAATCCCCACATTACTAAGTCTTCTCTCCCCATTGATTATACACTTAACAGCTTCAATTACTCCGATGTGATTCAAGTTCCACTCGGGCCATAGTGCAGGCATTTAGTATAAGGACAACATAAACCAAGTCACTTCCAGAACAAATTGTTACATTGACCACTAATTTCTATTATCAAATGCTTAGTAGCAGTTTTTGATTCCTAACGTCTGGTTAGAAACCGCGGGTGGTCCGAGCTCTGTGCAAACTGTATTTACATATAACACTGTCCGCAAACCTGCAGTAAATATAACAATTTAAATTCTAATTATGTATTCTTGTCGAGAAACACCAGTTTACTATTGATAAGGGATTGAGTTATATTTAATGGAATAAGTGTTTGGGTAATTGAATAACAAATAGCTGCTTATGAAATTGGTTTTGTTGGAACAGATAAAAGGTATTATTCGGAATAATGTTACAAGGTTTATGCAAATTTTAAGTCTTATTTACTAATTTGTATTTTTTTACTCGTATCAAATCTCGTCATCGTTAATGGAGTATTGCCATTATTTTGAGTTGATTAATATTATTAAGATGTTTTTAATGAAGTATAAATGATTATTTCTGCACTCTGAGTATTAACTTCAATATTTAAAAGTTATAACCAGTTAATGAGAAGTTTAAGTTGTTTTGATTGTCCTAACTAGAATAAGGCGGCAAATAAAGGCTTTATCACTATAAATTTGCTTGTTTGAACTGACCTATAAAAGTACTTTCAATAGAAAAAAACTGATGACTTTTCAGATTCTTTAATGCGAGAAATGCAGTAACTTTTATTGAAATTGAAGGAATTCACGAATAATGCTTTTGGATGCATAATGGGATTTTGCTCTACAATATATTATTGGATCGTTCTTGTACCTAAGTAGGTGTTTGTGGAATCCAACAGGATAAGAAAACCAACCATTTACAGATATCAGAAATCCATATATTTACATAATTTAACACTCCAATAATCCGAATCCTGTTCACGTCGATGATCGCAAGGCTCGAATGCAAACCTTACCTAATTAATAAAACTCTCATTACAGTTCTCAACTTAGTAAAATTTATGCTCATAATCAGAACTCTTATCTTCCTCCTGGGATAATCTCCAACGCAGTCACACGTTGTCATTGAAATCATTTTATCTGTTATTGAAGAGGCACACCGGGTTATCATACGAAATAATAATAACATTACAATATTTTGTACATTAAGTGCATTCGGGGTGTGGTGTCTCGATAAGTGAGCCGACGGCTTATGCGTTCCTTAAGATACTGGGTCTAAAGAGCTAAGTAGCTAATAGAGTGAACAGAATTTTTTAATGTGAGAAATATTATCTGCAGAAGAATATCAATTGGAATACTTTTTTATAACGTCATAACAACTGTCCCTGACTAGATTTGCAACAAACAAAACTTACAATTTTTTTTTCTGATCTTATTGTACTTACTGAACAATAAGATCAAATCAGATTAGAATTGACAACATTTCATTTTTTATAAGGTACTGAAATTCGAAAACCATTTCGAGATTTTGGGTAAATTAACACAGAAAAAATATTTTCATATTTTTTAACTAAGTAATTAAAGAGAAATATTGAAAAATGTTCAAATTCATAGGTCATCGGACCTATACTTAGTAAGTCTTAGTCTCATTTTTGCACTCGTTAAAAAAAAACAAACGTCAGTTTGACAGTGACGCTTACTTTCACTCAAGCTTCAACTTTCCTTGTTTTTGTTTGAGTTTTCGCATCGTTTTATCTTTGTTCAAGTTTGTTTGAGATAATGAAGGTTTCTGAAGGATTTTCCATGGCTGACAGCCAAAATCTTCCAAGAGTAGATATCATTATGTTGCTGCAATACATGAGAGAGAACGACACTTTCAATGTCGCCGAAATTCGAGGAGCCAAGGTGTTGATGTCGTCCAGGGATTCCTATGTGGAAACGTCAGTCGGCTATGTTGAAGTAAAAAGAGAAAATTCCCTTTGCCACATTCAAGGAAGAGTTACTCCAGAACACAAAGTCAGAACGAGATTGTACACAGTGAGAGCAATCATCAATGAAGCTGATAATGTTATCACACACGTAACTTGCATAGATTGCGCAGCAAGTGCAGGTGGATGCAAACATTCGATTTGTTTTGTAATGTGGCTCATAAAACGAACAGATGAGCCCTCTGTTACATCTGTTAGCTGCTACTGGGTGAAGCCAAAACTTGCAGATGCTGTTACACATAACAAGTTTATTTTAGCTAAAGAAATCGGCAAAAGGAAGTGTATAGCAGTCACATTACCAAGTTCTTTACGATTGCCTACATTTTTGAATGAGTGCATAAAGAGAAAAATGGCAGATTCCCTTTTAATAAATTATAATGCTACAGTTGATGGGCTAGACCAGTACACAATTTTTCAAATTCTGCTGGCCTTCAAGAGTACTTTTATGGAAGACGACCATACTTTCGAAAAATTAAAAGAGTATGCTGCTTCAAAACTGTCCCAAGAAGTTATAACTAAAATTGAGGAAGCAACCCGTGGACAAGCCGAAAATGTGTTATGGCATTCAATAAAACAAGGCAGAGTTTCTGCTTCAAAAATATATGAAGCTACTAAGTGTAAAACAGATGGTGTACTGGTCACATCTATTCTAGGCGGATATAAGGTACCTGAGACAAAAGCTATCAAAAGAGGGAAGACTTTGGAGAAGGATGTGGTGAAAGAATTAGAAAAGTCACTAGGGTTAAAAATAAATCAATGTGGTTTCTACCTAATTTCACCATTTGTCGGAGCATCACCAGATGGAATATGCAAATGCGAAGAGGATAGTTTCATCATTGAAATAAAGTGTCCTTACAGTGAGCAAACTTTAAAAAATTATGTAGATGTAAAGAACAATATAGCTATCAAATTTAAAGCTCAGACACAGCTACAAATGCGAGCGACAAATACAAAGAAAGGTTTGTTCTGCATTGCAGATCCCAAATTTGAAGATAATAAAAAAATATACCAGTACCGGCAATATTATGATAAACTTTTTGTTGATAAGCTAGTTTCAGAAGCTGAAGAGTTTTGGAAAAACTTTATTTTTCAGAAAATGTTAGAAGTCGTCAAATGATGTAAAGTTGTAAAACACTATCCGTTTTACAACTTTACATCATTTGACGACTTCTAACATTTTATGAAAAATATTATTTTTATTATTCTTCATTATTATTTTTATTATTACAGTAGGTATGTATGTAAGAATAAAAGAACATTTAATAAAACTAGTAATTACATAATACTGTTTTATTCCTTACTAGGTAGCTTCCTTCCTTAATAGCTAGTATAATGCGACCTTTTATTGTAAAATTAGATAAGCATTCTACTAAAATAAATTTACCCATGGCTTTTAGGCACAAATACCATAATGTAAGTTGCATCATAGACTGCTTAGAAATAGAATCAAAAAATCAAAATCAAAATATTCTTTATTCATGTAAACTTGTATCAAGTATTTATGAATCGTCAATTACAGAGTGACTCTACCACCGGTATCGGAATGCAGTCATCTGCCGAGAAGAACCGGCAAGAAACTCTCTTAATCGCCAAAGAAATTTGTACAACAATGATAATAAATCTATCTATACTAAGCCATACAGTTTTTCGTGTGAATGTAGAAATAATAATAATAATAAAGAAAAAAATTATAACTGTAGGACGTAGTGTAGATATAACAACAATGACAACAGATTAAAATACAGTTTGCGCTGACAGGGAGCGAAGCATTCCTACTACCAGTATCTACAGATCTCCATCATTAAGAAAATCTTCAATTTTATAGTAACCTTTTTTCATCAGACGGGTCTTGATACACGACTTAAATTGATTTATGGGTAAGCCAACAACATCCATTGGCAATTTATTATACATTGTAATACTTAATCCTTTAAAAGAAGTGCATAATCCTTTAATAGAGGTGCAAAATCCTTCTAAAGCTATAAACCAATCCCTCTCATGGTCAGAATACAAAAAAGCTAATACCATTAAATACCTTGTGTCCTGTACACCTAATGGTTTAGTAAATTATATTTCACCAGGTTACGGGGGAAGAATAAATACATGTTTGGTCGAATCTTGTGATTTTATAAAGCATTTGCAACCTGGTATGTGTGTGATGGCTGACAGAGGATTTAAACATGTAGAACAATATTTACGACAAGAGGGAGTGCAGTTAGTACGGCCTCCAAGTGTTACAACTGGGTCTAAATTATCAAAAAATGAGGCAAGGGAAACAAAAAAAAATTGCTAGTCTAAGAATACATACATGTGGAGAGAGTAATTCGACGCCTAAGTGAATTTAATATGGTAAAACCACATCATGTGTAAATCACAATTTAATTAAAGTACTTGATGATGTCATCACTATTGCCTGTGGTTTAATAAACTTACAGGATTCATTAATTAAATAATGTCCTAATCCGGGTAATAAACTATACGTGTGCCTAATTTCATCTAAATCCGTTCAGCCGTATAGACGTGATTGAGGAACAAACAAACATCCAAATATCTAAACATCCAAACATCCAGACTTTCGCATTTATAATATTAGTAAGATAGTAAGATTATACACAATTTATTTTTTTATAATAGGTGCCTGTAAATTTATAAGGCCACAGACTATGATTACTGCATCATCAAGGATATTTACTAACTTGTTATTTACAACTGAATGTGGCTTTAATATCTTGAAAAGACGCACTCTTCTTATCACTCTCTCTATGTGTATCCGAAGACTAGCGATGATTTTACTTGTTACCACTTCACTTTTGGTCATCTTAGTATCTTTAATAACACTAGGAGGCCGCAAAACTTTCACACTTTTCTGAACTAAATGAGATTCCAGATGTTTGAATCCTCTATCAGCAATAATAGTGCTATTGTGAGGAACAGCCTCTAAATATCCACTTTGTTCTACTAAATAAATGTCTGATATGCGGCCACCATACCCTTCTGAGATAAAGTTAATATAACCATCAGGTGTAGCACTTATTAAAAACTTAATGGTATTACAATGTTTGTAATTTGACCAAGTCAAAGTTTGTTGGATTGGTTTTGTTGGTTTTTCTATTTCTATTTCAAATGCATCAATAATGCTTTGCACACTTGCATATTCAGCATTACAACGAAATGCAGGTGGCAAATTCCGTTTTATATCTACCGAGCTTGGCCAATACAGCATTTGCTTGAAGAACCCTTAAGAGAACAAAACCTTACTTTCCTATTGGCAAAGATCATTAAAGGTCAACCACTACATTCCGTCTACTATTGCACATTTGCATGCAATAGCACCCCTTGTACCAATCATTTTACACAATGTCAAATATAATTCTGACCAAATCACGTCGACTTCGGCGATCGTTTCTCTATAGCTTGTTTAAATGTTTTATTGTAAGGTGAATTCAATTTTTTAAGCCTTTCTCTAGTTATGTGGTACCACATAATGGTTTCATACTAAAATTATTGATATGGTACCCTCTAATAGATTCTGAAGATGTACAAACCGAGACTGTAGGCGTCGTTAACGATTTTCCAAAACGTAATGCCGAGCCTAAGCAAGTTGTACTCGGTACCTCCGCCATTGACAAACGCGTTATTTTTGTACTTTTTATTTCATTTTATCCCTCGCCTGTGGGTGCGACAACAATTTGTTTTAATAACGACACTTAAACAGCACTTATTAAAAATGTAGGCGTAAAATTATTTTTTCGTTTCGAAAGCTTATTGTACGACCGTATCGAATGTTATCTCTTGCACCGACGTGATTTCTGTAAATGTAAATAGTAAATTAAGGGTCTTATTCACAAATTAGTGCCTGGTTATATTCAGTTTATTGTAATAGCTGCGAAGTTTAACGTGCAATATCTTTAGATAATGTAAGTGGACTTCTAATTCTTGATTTGCCTTAGTACCTAGAATTGCTGAGTATTTGCCAACAGTCAGTCAATATGTAGTAAATTATAATGAATATTTGAAATTTATAATAATACTAGCCTTCCGCCCGCGGTTTCACCCGTGCGTAATCTCTTTTTCTCAAATATCCCCCCTTCCCCTCACATTTCCGGGATCAAAAGTACCCTATGTTCACCGGGGATAGTGTAGCTTTCCAACGGTGAAAGAATTATTCAAATCGGTTCAGTATTTTCAAAATTGTTATTCCCGCGGGAATGAGACGTTTCCCGTAGGAATTTTATAGCCTATGTACTAATCCGGGTTATAAACTATACGTGTGCCAAATTTCATCTAAATCCGTTCCGCCGTTTAGGCGTGATTGAGGAACAAACATCCAAACATCCAAACATCTAAACATCCAAATATCCGAACATCCAAACATCCAGACTTTCGCATTTATAATATTAATAGGATAAATTCATAATTTCTATGTTGCGTGCTACCTATTCAATCAGGTAAATGACATCCGCGTTTACGCAACTGTTCTTAAACCTAATTAGTCAGTATTGTCAAGTTTTATCCTGGCTACGGTCTAGAAGATCGTCATTTGTTTCGAAGCTGATAGCTGTAGGTAATGCATTTACCAAAACGAAATTCACAATCGTGTGGACGTCCTTTTCAAGTGAAAATTATTAGAGGTGCCAAAGGTTATTGCTTTGAATATTGAAAAACACAAAAAAAAATGTGGCATAATTTTATCACATAAATTAATCACTTTATCTTTAATGAAAAAAAAAATGCGGAAAAAAACAACGCAATAATAAATATACCCTGTTATATGATAAGCAAATACATTAATCAACAAAAATAAGATTATACATGTTACAGTTAAAACCCATTTTTCGTTAGAACGCGTTTTTCCTAGTTAGAACTAGTTTTTACTTAATGCCTTTGTTAACACTAGAATTGACTAATTTCTGAATCGAATATCAGTTAAAACGCGTTTTCCCGAAGCGAGTCAGTAAAAACTGTTTTATACGCACACTCTTGGATAAACTGGTAGGGGGAAATCGGCTCGGATGGATATAGGTTAGAAGGCTAAGGCGGGAGCGAAGCGAAGCGAGCTCCCGCCTTTAGCCTTCGTGGTTATTTTTTTTTAAACCCTGAAAACCTTTTTTTGTTTTCACTATAGCCTTCTAACCTATATCCATCCGAGCCGATTTGCCCCTACCAGTTTATCCAAGAGTGTGCGTATAAAACAGTTTTTACTGACTCGCTTCGGGAAAACGCGTTTTAACTGATATTCGATTCAGAAATTAGTCAATTCTAGTGTTAACAAAGGCATTAAGTAAAAACTAGTACTAACTAGGAAAAACGCGTTCTATCTAATAACTAGTTTTAACTGTAACATACACACTGAGTTAATGTCAGAAATCCATACATTATTATAATTAACTTTTAATTGCCGAGGTGGTGTCACCGTGACACCGCACTACTTGAAACAGGAATATTTTAAAAACCAATAGGGTTACAAATTTGTCTCTTTCAGTAGCTGCTTCTTTTGACTCTATCTTTTGTTTGTCGGTTGTGAACACACGGTACGTTAAATGGTGTTCCCGCAATCGGACCTCTGGTGTCAACGTGACCTAAGGTCGGTGTTAATGCACTATTTTATGTTCTTGTGAAAACTTAATAAATGCTTATTTATACTTAATTTTGTAATTGGCAAACAAAATATAAACTAGAATTCGGACGTAAGGGAAAAAGACAACTGTATTCGAATGGCCATAGTGATTAAAATGTTCTAGAGAGCTGGTCAGACGAAGAATTACAAGATTTTAGTGATTGTGATGATATTAGGTAAGTTGGTTGACCCCATGTTGACCCGGATTTTCACCAACTCAAAGAATCAGAAGACAAGATGGAAGTTGTAACCAGGGCCTGATTTACCCATAGGCTAATTAGGCTGCAGCCTAGGGCGCGAGGATCGAGGGGGCGCTGAAATCGTGTCTTCGTATGCACTAATCTAGCATCATTGCATCTACCCTATTTATTTCAACTAGACAAAACATTAAAACTAAATGTGTGCTTGAGAGTCCCTGATTTTAACATTAAATTTTGAAATTCCCATACAAAATAATCTTCAATCTTCACGTAAACGCGCGTTTCTGTGAGGGGCGAATTCAACAAAAATCGCACCGCACACTACAATAGGCACTCCTCAGCGCAGCAACAGCTCCAGCTCCTTAGCACAGAATAGTTATTATACAGTAGTTTAACTCAAGCCCGACCTTGAAATAAATACCTACAGCACGCGCGGAACGTAAACACGCATAGGGCGCCCACCTACAGTAATTTAATTAGGTACTTCTGCCTGATTTGTGTTTCTATCTAGTTTTGTTAATGTATTTTGTGATTGTAAATATTTTTTTATTTAAACAAATAAAATACATTAATTAATTTTGATAAGTAGATTTAATTAAAAGCCATGGTTAGTTATAATAATATGTTTTGATTTAAGACTTAATACCTAACAAATCAGTTTTATAAATTTGCGACCGAAAAATACTTGCGACTCGACTGAGACAGTACGAAACACTTTATTATTAAATTTAATAGTATGAAAAATCCGCATTCGTATTTAAAACTTAATCATAAATTGTTTTTGGAAACATGGACAAGGTGAAGAAAAAGTAAGTAAGTACTTGTACTTATTTTTATAACAAAAATCGCACGCTCGCTGTTTAAAACAAGACGCTGTCCGTTCGTCACTGGCGGCACATCCGCGACTGGTTGCACCCGGAGCGCACCCCGAGATCGGAGGCGCGCAGGGTGACTCGCGCGCGCCCGTTTATATGAAGTTGGACTACTGTATATATCATTACCGTGTCCTTAGCTTGCCGCGCGCAATGAGACCGGCTAATTTAACAGAGAAAGAGACAATATGTACTGAAATACGCCTGAGTGTAAGCGAGTAAAGTATATTCAGCTCAATTTGCGACCGAGCGACGCGGCACACACACATCCGACGTCACTTATTTTACCCATATTATTTATTATTATTAAACGATTCAAAATTATATGGCTTTTCATAAAATATAATTAGTGCTGTGATAAGTGAATGAACCAAAAAAATCGATTATCGTGGCAACCATCGATTTATCGACGATAAATTATACGTATTTTTGTACTTTTTATAAATAGTTGATTTTTATTGACAACCTTCACTTTTATTTGGTTCTAATGAAATAATTATTACACAATTATTATCCCTACAACATAAAAGCACGAAAAGGGCTTTTGTATAATCTAATAATAATTACTTAATTACTATAATTTTCAAATAAATTATTAATCAGTTATAAAAATGTTTCACTGTTTCAAATGTTTTCTCTAGAGTAAATATTTAAAAAACTCAAGTCGATTCAATGGCAAAGGAAACTAAGTTGTCTATAGCCCTTAGGCCGCGTGGCCGGACCGGCTTATCCGATCAATCGGACCACTATGTTTTTTATTTCCTGCTGGTTCGATTGATCGGACCATCAGGATTTTTCTAATCCTTGTAGTCCTACTATCAGACTAACGACATTTTAAAAGTTCATCTTGTCCGATCGCTCGAACCACGAGACTTTTAAAAATCCTCTTAGTCCGACCACACTTCTTCTATCTTTCCTACTGGTCCGATCGATTTCAAATTGTGAGACCATAGCGAATTTGTGAGTACAAACCACTTCAACAACAATAAAGCAAACAAGAGTTGAGTTTGTGCTTTGTTTTCATTAGGTACGCTGGATTAGGGGGGCTTCGTCGTTTGACCCCGGTCCCGAATACACCGCGGTGTCAAACGCACAAGGACTCTTTTTGAATTGGCCGTTTGACACCGCGGTGTCAAGCGGTGAACAACTTTTTTCGACTTCGTCACTTGACACCGCTGTTATTATTTATGTACAGTTAAAGACAAAATTGCATCGAAATAAATATCCCAATTTCAGTATCTGTTTTATGTCATGACAACTTTGTCCCATAGGCCGCACCAATAACACGCTCGTATTTCAGCTCTTCACTTCCAAGTTCCAACCACTATCAGCCACTTTGCGGATATGGTCATTTATTGTTCATCTAGCTTCATTTAAGCTTGTTAAAACGTTGACTGCGGCAAACACACACTCTTGTGTTTTTAAAATTGCAACTCCAGTGCGGCATTATTCACGTTCAACGCGAGCGCAAAAATATCCATACGACTGTGCGTGCGGCCCAACACATTGCATTCAAGGCAGCCGCTTCGCGTGTGGCCGCTGACACCACCAATTAATGCTTTTATATTGTATAAAAGCTATTTATACATAATATAGATACCTAGTTAAATTTTCGTTAATAATAAATAATGTCCTCCTAGCCGATTCGGCTATGGCGGCCAATCTTTTACGATCAGCCAACTACGCAGGATATATTATAGTGCACAAGTGAGTGCGCAATTTTCGTTAATACACAAAGCGACAAGTAATTCATTTATTGAAACATTAAATTCGTTCATACTATTATACACATAAAGGACAATGCATGAAATTATTTGGGCTCTATCCCCACCCACCAACAGACTTGGGACTAGTTTCAATATTATTATGGCATTCCATAAAAAGACAAATAACCATTTTAAATGACTTAGTACAATATTATTATTTATTATAAGACGTGGAACTCGATTTAAAATAACAAACCAAATCAATCTGTGATTAAATTATAAAGTTTTTTTTTTTTAAGTAGTCTGTAGAATAGTGTACTCTTACTGTGATTGTAAAGAAATGTTAAGTACATCTTCTTCTTGTTTTATAATAAAGAGTAATACTTGTTTGGAATTTACTAATGCTTATGATCAAACTAAGTTTTAAAATAACAAGCCAAATCAAACTGTGCTTGTACAACTCATAAATCTTATCAATCTGCGATTTGTAATAGTATGATCTTGTTTTTTTTTATTATCAAAATAAATATTTTTATTAACATTCTGTTTGTTTCATCAGATTTATTTTATAACGAAAGCTGGCGAACATAAATTTGCTTTACCAGATTGTAAGGAATTACTGTAGCATATAGACGTGACATCATAAAAATCACTCGCGCTACCTTATTGATAAGTATCTACTCACTAAAGAATCCTTCCAATCTACAACTTACTTGTGTACTCAACTGTACAACAAACAAAATTAAGATTTTTATTGGCGGTGTCAAATGACGAAGTCGAAAAACGTTATTCCCCGCTTGACACCGCGATATTATTAACGGTGTCAAACGGCCAATTCAAAAAGAGTCCTTGTGCGTTTGACACCGCGGTGTATTCGGGACCGGGGTCAAACGACGAAGCCCCCGGATTAGTACGACAATATGGACCGGTTTCACCACCTCTGATAAGCAGATAGTATAACTGACAGATTTTTGACATGACATTTTTGTGAAAAACTTGTTACAATATCTGACGGATCGGCTATTTGCCACTTATCAGAAGGTAGTGAAAATGGCCCTACCGTATTTTGGTTCTGAATAATCATTTTCGTGTCACAATTTTTTATGTTACGTAAATAAATAACAAGACGTAACTAACAAACTTACACGATTTTCAAATATAAAAAAAATCGCAACTTCATATGGATTTTATGATCTTCCTTTGTTATTAAAAAAACCCAAATAAAAAAGATTTTAAGAATTTTCCAGACGCATTTATAATTGTTATTAGTAGGATTAATTTAATTTAAAAAAAAAACAAAAGAAATCCTTTAAACCATCACTACTTTCTATCTTATGTTTTTATAATATTCATTTGTTTTAAAAAAATACATGACTAAAAAAATACTTTTTACTTTCTTTTGTCTTTAAAATATTCATTTTAAATAAAAGAACAAATTTTTACTACTTGCTTTCTTGTGTTTTTACAATCTTCTGTTATTTCACGATCTTAAAATGAATTTTAAAAAAATAACGAAGACAAATATCGTTGCCCGATCAATCGATTTAACAGGAAAAAAACGACCTAATTGTTCGATCAATCGGTCTCTACGGAAATGAATAGTCCCAGTAATTCGATAATCGGACCACGAGAACTTTTAGAGTTCGATCAATCGAACCAACAGGAATTAAAAAACATGGTGGTCCGATCGATCGGACAAGCCGATCGGACCACGCGGCCTAAGGGGTCTATAGAAACCATAGAGTAATAATATTATTACTCTATGATAGAAACTAAGCCAATACAAGTCATGCTGCCAAACACGAGATGGATTTGGTTTACTACTTGGTAGCCTGCAGTCACTTGTCATGGTTTTGGTCTTTTAGGTAATGCGTGAGGTTGCAGATCGATTTGAAAACTTTTATAGGTAGTATGAACCATGTTAATCATAATACTACTCTACTCAGTTCCTACTTTTAGACCCGTCGGTAACACACCTGGAGGGGGCGCGTCCTCATAATTAGCCTAGGGCGGTCAGAACTCTTAATCAGGGCCTGGTTGTAACTAGTCAAAAAAAGAAAGTTATGTAAGATTTGGCCATCTAAGTTCAAAAGGAAGACCCCTCATAAGTGCGCCAAAAACGTTAGCCAAAATTGTGTCTGAAAATATTAGAACTTTAAAAGATTGATTGTTACTTGTTGATTAAAGTTCGTTTTTATTGTTTTAAGCAGAAAAGTTCATTTTGGCAAAATATTTTATGACTTTATTAGTTTGTGGTGCACTTCCACAAATTTGCCATTTTTCATTTTGACTATTAAAAGTTTGTACAATTTAGTTTTATTGTTTTTTTATGATTTCATCCCAATATTGATCAAACAATCATTCAGAATATATATAATTTTAACATATTTTTAATAAACATTTGATTAAAAACGTCACTTCAAAAAGGGTGTCACCACGACCTAACCTCGGCAATTAAGTACTAAAAATGAGGGTCGGTAACTAAAGGTTAAAATCACAAAAGTTCGCTTTATCCCTAAACAGTATTGTGAAATGTTTACTTCCAATGACAAGCCGAAGCTCGCTCATTCCGACGCAGCGCTAAAACTAATCACGCCGTCAGTTAACCTTTAATTGACACGACGATTCGAGAATCATCCCGTCGCAATTAAAACAATCGGCCTTTGCCTGCTTGAAATAGGATCCGCATTCCTTCTACAACATTGTGGCAGGCATACTTCGAAATAGCTTATGGATGTGTCTCTGTCTGTCCCTCAGACATATTTAAGATACGCGTCATAAATGTATCTGCTGATATTTAATATTGGGATTGTTTTAGCACTGCTGTCATTTGTTTTACTGATACAGATTGCAATATTCCTACTTCATCTTAATTGTCATAGCCGTCATCATCGACATATTTAATTTATTTAATGTTCCACCCGACACCAATTCTTTTTTGGAAACGATGTTGTTGCATCTTCATCAAATAAAAAGTCTTTGAGGCGATTAAACAACAGATTCATTTGTATGACATTTATCGTTGTATTGTGCCGATTTTAAATTCAATACTCCAAATGCTTTAACCATAAAAAAAGCAAAAGCTCCTTCTATCTGGTAAAGTAAGTAGCTGCATTGATTTCACACTATGAATTAGATTGGCAGAACTCTTACAAAAATGCTTAAGATACGAACAGTAGCATTTATGACAGAAACCTCAACAAGACTGATTCATGTTTTATTACTGCAAAACGTTTAGATCCAATTATAAAATAACATTGTAACGAAGATTTTAATAAGTGCGACATAAATCACACCGAAAGAATGGAAGGTCCGAATGTCGAAAATCTGTCATTGGCCAAAGCGAAACAATTTGAAGAGGATCGTAAAAGTCTCGAAACAGAGGATACCAACAATGAGCTGACTGAGATATTTATTGGTCGATTTTATTGGTCGCTTGGAAGAATTAAACCTGTGCGTATGTCAGGGTGACTGATAGCCTCTTGTAACGTTGTAATTGTGTTATAGCCTGTTATAGTCCACATTAATGTTAATGCAGTTACAGGCAGTGGTCCAGTTTATATAGGCGATTAGAAATCGGTTGAAATACGAGCGTGATATAAAAGTGCCACCCATGTTCATAATGTTGTTCCGAGTCCATCAGTTGTTAAGTACTTGTATAAAAATGTTTACCAGAAAATATAGTACCAACGAACTCATTTCCTGAACTATCCTAAAAAGTAAATTTTGTAGTGGGTTTGTTTAAGTGAAATTTTGTTCATGGATTTTCCTTTATATTATGGACTGGTGTGATGACACTTTTTGTAGTGTTATTTGTTACTTGTGACAATCAGTCCAAGGTGAACAAATAATGCAGTCTCTGATTTCAGATTATAATATTCTATATAAAGTACACATACAAGATTGTATTGGTTAAAATAAATAAAAGAACATGTCACAACAGTTACCTACTAGATATACGATATACCTATCATAGAAAAACAAACAAGTCTTCAAAAAAAATTTACATATCCTAACAATAACCAATAGTCTAACAAGAACCAATAACCAATAGTGTAAAAAGGCTGACACTAATACATATTAATACAATTCGAACTAATTTTAATGCAGGGAGGCACGATCTACAATTGCCACAAGTATAACGATACAGTTGATAAATGTCATGTAGTCTTTATTATAAGGAAATAAGGTTCATAATGATGAGAGTAAAGAATCATTTGATAGAAAAAAAATGTGGTGTAAACATAGAACTGGCTGGAGATGCCACGGATTTGACTCCGGGTGTCAAGTCATTGGTCGTTAATCTATATTAAAATAAAGTTCATTGTTTCACTTATTACCAAAATTCAATTAAAGCTGTGAGTTTAACAATGGCCGGATTGGAGACCGGTCAAGAACGTGTTGAAGAATTATATTTTGGCTTGTAATGTTTAGATTTTTTCATTTCGGATTAGAGCCTTTGTATTCGTGATAATTATAATATTTTTAAGTTATGTTAGATACTTTTAAATTGGGATTTATCCTGGCTATTGTATTGTTTGTTTTGGCAAATTAATTTGTGATTTTATACTCAACGCATTAAGTACTTCTTTAATACTTATTTTTCATTTTAACTTAGTTGTAGCCAAATAACTTAAGATCTTCAAAAACTCGATGATATTATAATTAGAAAAGTGTCTCCCAACGAAACAGCAAAAAACATACCAACCAGAAGATTAAAACCACCCTTTTGAATCCAACAATTTATACCATCCCTGATATACTTTGTGTCCAAAGGCATAAACAAAAATCATATCCATTTCAATAGATAAGGAACATAATATTTAAAAAAATATATATTACATTAAAGCATAATTCAAATAATCTGAAAAAATAAAACACTACCCCAGTAAAGAAACGATGCTCTCAAAAGGCCATTTTTTGTTTCGTAATTCAATCTCATAACGGGTATTTATTTGAAACAATATTCACAGCGGTAAAGCCCCGAGCTAATCAGAACGCTAAAGATTGTGTCGGGAGACAAGATATAAAATAATAAATAAAAAACAATCATAAATACAATAGCGCAAGTCATAGAGTTTCTCGGCTCTTTCATAGTAAATAGGATAAGTCAGTAAAGAAATTGGTATCACTAATCTGTTTCACGTACTTATAAACGCTACAGATGAATTTGTGGGCAGATGAGAGAATGTAGCTCACCTACGAGCTTCGGTAAGCTGCTAATGCGGCTTATCAAATTGTGGAAAGCTTATTCAAGAAACATCGCTCAGTGCACAGATATTTTGTTTCGTCGTTCCTTTGTTTATGTAGTGTTCAACATTTTCTAACTCAATAATTAGAGCCAGTACAATATTAGAGAAATGTATGTATTAGTATGAACTTTACTTTAAGAAAAGTAAGTGTGTAAAAAATGCAATGAGGGTTTATATTTTTGACATAAACTACGTTACAAATCTGAACTTAGAGCCTATATTATAGCAAAGCCTAAAAATAATACTTCTTCTTCTACATCCAGCTAAAACAAAACTCTAAGTACTGTAGATTAATAGTGGACACACGGAATTGATAGTTCTTAATACTAATTATATGGTTGGACATTATGCTCATAAAAAATGAACTCATGCTCGATCCAAATAAATATTTCAATACATATCATCATCATCATCAACCTGTAATAGTCCACTGCTGGACATAGGCCTCTCCAAATGCTTGCCACGCTGATCGATCCTCGGCCACTCGCATCCAGCTCCTGCCAGCCATCTTGCGCAGATCATCGCTCCACCTGGCCTGAGGGCTTGCTTTCTACACTACGTTTACCGAGACGCGGTCTCCACTCTAGAACCCGTTTACCCCAACGGTTATCGGTTCTACGGCTGATATGGCCAGCCCAATACACATTTAGACAAAACCAGAGCTGCCTCACTGCAATATGACCTATTGCGGTGCAGTCAGATTGCGCCGATAGTGGACCCTGGGTGTTTGCCAGTTCAATTATCATTACTAGGCGAGATTCAGCAAGTCACCGTGTTGTGAGCGACCCGCATTAAATCGGTTAATTCAAACTATTTATCAACTCCATTCGTTATGCATAGGATCTGATTTTGAAATTGTTTGATGATGTTATGGCATTCGATGCTATTGTGCGCCACCCTGGCTTAGTTCGATGGGAGTGGACTATGTTAATGTCTGTGATTGAATTTATCGACTTTACTTTTGTGATTTTGATGGTGTGATCTTGGCTGTATTGGATTTGTACTGTGTTAAGTAGGATTGATTAAATTTCTAATAAATGCTGAATGACTGTAACGAACGCTCCTACCTACTTTCATTTTTATTCTTGTTAGGCCAATAATTACTCGTCTATAACCTACGTTGTTATTTAACGTAGTAGTAACTCAAGTTCTATAAGGCTGTGATAGAGATTTATAAGAAATCATGGAGAGCCTACAATTTTTATGGTCTTTCATGTTCTTTCCTATAACCCTGAAATCTTATGGATACAAGACAATTCTATTTATAAGTACTTACAACTACCTATAGTGTATTAGAGAATACTATATTCGATCGATTTGTCCATCACTATGGGGCGTTTTATCTTAATAAATAGAAAAGTGAGACAACCGCATTTATCTCTACTAAAGTAAAGTTCAAAAGATAAGAAAATCTTTGAATCCTATCAATGGTATATGCTAATTTATTCTAGATTGACAATACTATCGATTAATTCGATTGTAATAAATTATATTGAATAAAGTAGGAATCGATATTATCGATTACATTGGTGTCGTTTAGGTACACTCTCGATTATCATAACGGTTGTCATTATTTGACCTCCAATTGCACCATCGATTAATAATCGATGCACAATCAATTTTACGGCAACACTATTAGGAACTATTTATCTATTTAAGATTTAAGAATCTCCTTTATTTTCTTAGTAAATGCGAATATCTGTGATGAACAATAAAACCATTTTTTTACTTGCTTGTAAATAAAATAGGCCCTTTGTCTCCGTATATTTATCTATCTGTATGTATGTTAGCCTGTAATATATTTATTATTATGGTCATTAGT
Source organism: Mecyna flavalis (assembly GCA_949319885.1). Taxonomy (NCBI): domain Eukaryota; kingdom Metazoa; phylum Arthropoda; class Insecta; order Lepidoptera; family Crambidae; genus Mecyna; species Mecyna flavalis. The sequence goes on from OX439439.1 coordinate 7,348,538, forward strand.
TATTTGTGTTACTTGAAATAAACCGGTTATTATTATTATTGTTATTTGGCAACTCTGTATAGTGATGAAATGAACCTACCTAGCAAACATCATAGAAGTACATAAACCACATCAAGTCCCGTTCCCTTTTGTCTAGGAATTTAGGTAATTTAATCCCAATGATATTCTATCTATGAAAAGTTAACATAATATTTAAGTATTGAATCTTGATGAACGCACTGGTCTTGCGTAGTACACTTATTATGAAAGTAATTCTTTATTCTAAGTTCTCCGTTTATTCGACATTATAGGTAATGTATTTTCATATTTATAACCAATGACATGTATGTACACTAATTTTAGATTTTTTTGTGCTAAGTCGAGAGATACCAATAACAAAATTACTCTATAATTGTCTATGGATCCTCCCCGCCTATACCTCTTAAGTTTTTATTTTATCAAATACATTATATATTTTATATAGTGTATATATTTTATATAGTGTATATATTTTATTTATTTATATTATATAATATGTATGTATATTTATGTAATTTTATATTGTGTATTTATTTATGATATATTATTTCGTTTATTTCTGTTGTTTTTGTTTTCAAGTTTTATATTTATTGGCTCTGCCCACTGTTTCTTTCTGCTTGGCCTAAAGGTTGACTGGGAGAGAATGCCATGAGGCATTAAGTCCGCCTTTGTACTTGATTTGTGCAATGAAGCTTAAATAAATAAATAAATAAATAAAATTATTTACTAAATTATTCAGGACTTTTTTATGAATAAAATTAATTTATTTACAAGTGATCTTGGTAACACTATTATTTTATCTATGGCATCATCGATTGTTAGTCTTTGCTTCATACGATGCTCCAAAATTATAAAAAGTAATGTCAAATGTCAATGTGACACCTTGAAAGGTATTCTATTATAATTACAACAACAACTTTCTTTGAAAATAAATTTGTTTGAAGTGAAAACCAATGATTCGAAGGCATTAGGATGTACCACCAATTTCCCAAGGATATCTACAAGGAATATGACCAACTCAAAGGTAATCGCAACAATCTTAACTAGTCTCCGTGCCCTATCTTTTTGTCTCGTCTATTATCACATCGTAATCAAGTACAATTAAATTAAATTATATTATAACGATTGAATCATTAGTTCCAATGAGGTTGATCTGTTACATGACGAAAAAAATAATTTTCATACGCGCTTCTGATTTCAAGTGACTTTCAGCTATAGAAAATAACATTTTTTACTTTATCAATAAATTAAATACAAACTTAATTAATAAGAAAGATTTGATTACAATAAAATCTGTTGCAATAGACGCAAAGTTAAAAAAAATCAAATTAATAATGTTTAGTGTAGTGACGTGAGAAAAGATTTTGTCTGCGTACTTGTACATCAAGCCTGCACTTGATACAATCAACAAGTGTTATTCAGCTGACCCTTTCCTTCAAAGCCAAGTCAACTTCGTTAGCACACAACAACTAATTCTAACCATGTCCCACATAAACCTTTTTAATTTAATCGACATTTATCAAAAGTGTCTATCTCAAAGACAAATGTATTTATTCAATTAACGCATCCAATAAAAGCGTCTGTCATAAATACAACATCACTTAGATTAATGTTAGTACAACAGCTGGCACCAATACTTCGGATCACGTATCGCCATTTTGACAATATCAATTGGCCAATTAGTGACGATTGATACTTGCATAACGACAAAGCTGGACAGACTAAACGGGACAAACTGAACGCACAATAATGTAATGTCAGAAAGGCCACTTCATACTAAGAAGACAATATAATTATTGCTGAAGGAAAAAATAATTTGTAACTCATTGCTGATTATGTAGTAATGCAAAGAAATCCAGAGATGTTTGTTTGTAAATCGCACACTATTGTATTTTAATACAAAAACGAAAATATCTCGATTGATACTTCTATCGCACAGAAAGTGATTATCTTAATTTGTCAACTTTGTCTGTATATTTTGTAAACATTTAGTACCTAAGTATTTTTCTTTTAAAAGGTATCCTTAATCATTAGAAAACACAATTGGACGTACTTAGTAGATGGGGCTAATTTCGCAATGTTATAGTCGTTTTTTTACTCGTAAACTCTTTCTTTCTGTAAAACATTTTACTCGTTAACTCTTATTTCTAAATTTTCTTTTTGTAAAACAGACATGTCTATTAGGCCAGAATTTGTGCAGATCTATCAGATATTTAAGCAGATGTCTACACGCACCTTCTGTACTCTGATACGTTGGCTAGTGCCTAAAAACATTATTACAATCAGCGATTGTTCACGTCCAATGAATAGCGGCACAATGCGAGCCGACACAAATGAGCGCCTAATTGGAACGTTGCGACATTGCGCCAAAACTGTGCACCGATTGAGTGATAGGCTCCATTCTCACACATTACACGTTTATGCTAAGCTTGAACCTAATCAGTGTATCACCTTAGCCACTGAACGAAGATTATAAAGGTTCGTGCAGAAGCCAGTGAGGCTTTCATTGCAAAAAAATAAAATCGTAGCTAAAATAATCCTACGTTTTGTTTATTACAACGAGTTTAAGATATTTTTTTGTTTATCCAAGTACTTTCATAATTTGATTGATGTCCTGCGTTTGATACGTTTTCCTTTATATTCGTAATTTCAGATTTATAATCTATGGGATGACAATCAGATTTAGTAAAGCGCAAATATGGAAAAACTCATTGAAAGTTATTTTCAAACTAATTGTGAATGTCCATTTAACGCATAATGCGTACGGTACGGTAATATATCGTGATTTGATACGTTTAAGTCAGTTTTATTTGATAAGTGATTTCCACATAAACAATAGTTATTTAGGTCTTCATCAAACATAACAGTAAATTAAAATCTGCTAAAGCCAAGTAAGTAATTTCCCACACCATTATTCCCAAGCCTGTTATGAGTTGAAAATCCATTTAGCGTCGAAATACGTGACCGAACCATTTATATTAAGGAAGGTAGATTTATCAAAACATAATACTAGCATAATGAGATACACGTTCTCGTGTTAATTCCTTTATGTGAAACAATAGCGGTCAGAAAGGGTACGATCATAGCAGTAGTGATAATGCAAAATGCAATTTGGTGACATTTTGAAGTATGTCATTCGCTCAGTGCACCATCTTGTCGTGACGCCCCAAGTGGCGACTTCGTGATCCAAATTAATTAAAACAGAGACACAAAACTCAAGCTATCACGATTAGTTTCGATGTTTGGCATAGTATGGATATGCTTTCAAATGCAACTCAGTGACGAAAGAATTGTGTTATTTTCCTTATGGGACAAATAAACAATTCCTCGTTTACTTTTGAACATAATAGGTTATGCAAGTTAAAAATGAGTAGTCTTTCGAATAGGTGATGATCGGGCCGCCAAGAGAGCTTACCAGGGAAACCCGAGTTGGCAGCCTTGTGGCCGATGGATCGGCGAAGTAACCATGATCTATTTCGGGTCGCTGAACCAGATATGTAAGTAACTAAGTTAAGTCTTTCGCTTTAAATAACTAACATTGCAATTTTTTTTTAATTAGCATTAGATAATATTAAAAAAATACTGTTTTATGGCAAATTTGTAGTCACCCAATGTAACTAAAAGGAGCTAATGATAAACATTATGGGTTTTGTGGTTGTTATATTTGTATCCTATGTCTAATAGGGCAGGGCAACAGTTTTGCATCATTATAATGCCGATGACGAATCACACTGTTTTGGAAGAGACAAGCAAGATAGATCAGGAAAAACGTGGGTGCGGTGCTAGCAAAGTGTGTAACACCAATTTTAAATGTCTATCATAAGTCTATCGCAGGAAATGGAAGACATTTACTAACTCTTTCATTGATAAATAAATATTATGAATAATTAATATATTTTTTGCAGAAAGAACCATACTAAAAATATAAAAACTAAATGTTTAATGTATTTTTCAAACTATAATTTAAAAAACGAGCCACACTTTATAATTAATAAATTACATGTTTGCTACATCGGGACAAGTCAATTTAAAAAAAGTCAACCAGCTTCACTAAAATTACCATTCAATAATGATAAATTCATATCGCGGCTCAATTAATTGATATTTCATTTTAATAAAGATGCTACGCGCGCTCGAACAAGTCGAACATCTATAGCTCTCATAAAAATGTCTACACGGCCCACCGCTGAGTGGCATCCAGCTCCACACGCTAACCGTCACATTTCAAAATACAATATGCTAATTAACATTGCCCTTTTTTTGATTTGCGCTACGAGCTCTCAGAAACGAATGCAAATTCACGTCGGGCCTTTAATTACGCGCCAAACACGACTGACGACGGTGTTAAAGATGCAGTTTTGAGAATCATCAGCGAACGCGTGCGCGGACGGATTTAAATTGTAAGCCGATTTAGCGAGAGGTAGTGACTATGAAAATGTTTATTACTAGCGCTCTGCAGGGCTGCCTCTTCGTTTTGGTTTTAGTTTTGCTAACGAGGTGGGATGTGGGCGATTTAACACTTACTGTTGCGGTGTTCTATCATCGGATGGTTTTTGAAGACAATGGGTGTGGATTTTAAAATTAATTTTGTGGTATATTGAATGGTTTTTTTGATTAGTAAATATATTTAATTTAGTTAGGGTAATCAAGATAAAGTTATCTATCTATAATAATAATTAAAAGTGTATAAAAATATATAGAACATTATGACTGTATATTTTATTTACCCGCAATAATAATATAATACTGGCTTTTGGTAAAAATACCTTTAGGTACATATTTTTATTACACAAACTGTATTTTTTTCTATTTATTTTCGTTAAATCAAATTGTTAGATAAAAACAAGATAAAAATATTTGAGTGACACTGCAGCCACTTTCTTGAAACCAGTGTCAATTTTTGAAAGCGGAATCAACACAATATAATCAAGATACATGTGTCCCACTTGGATGTCTCCAATCAACAATAGGAGGCGACATTAATTCTATCCATCATCTTGAGCCAAAAAAGGGTTGAAGTTCATTAAAGGGCGCATTCCTCAAGTATTATTCTTTGGAAACTGGTAATAAAAATAATAACACGGCGGCCACCCTGCCAAGTGCTATCAGCTCCATCTGTTGTCGCTGCGGACAAACTCGCCTAATGAACGATGATAAATCATATTCGAGAGGCGGCTTGGGACCCCGTCCACGTTATTCTCACGTCTGACAATTTTACGGCGCGATCTACCTGAGCGGTAACCATTGACGAGACTATTCGATTTGCTGTTTTGGAGATCACTTGTTAACAAGCAATGGTTGTTGCAGAGATATTTAATATTGGTCCAGGTGAGAAATTTAGAAGTGAAGTTGTGAGATGTCTCTGGGCCCGTGTCCCTGCCCGCCATTGTGCTTACTAATGATTTTATGCAAATGCAGCCTCTTTAGATCGAAGTCTTAGCGCGATCTCGAACAGTCAGGTACCAAGCTCATTATTAACAATTTGAAATATGACTCGGGAATTTTTAACTAAGTTTGTTTTTTGTATGAATTAGTTTTTTAACGGTTTTTTGTGTTGACTTTTTGTTATTAATGTATCAAATATGTGGGTATCTAAACAGTATCAAAACGAATCAACTAAAAAACACAAGTGAGAATCCTATTAAGTAGCATTATTGAAAGGATAGTTCGTGCAAACAGTAATATAGCTTATATTAAAATTGTATAGGTATGTCGACGAAAATAAATAACGGTATTACTTATATTGGTAACTGATCTGGAGTAATAATCGAGAAGTCAACTTTTACACCAGAGGTCGCGTGTTCAATCCTAGCATGCTGCAAACATTTGTGAAATCGACGCGTGAGTTGAATCCGAATAGTTTTCCTCAAGACGTTAATGTGATGAAGATGTGAAGGTAAGATTTACTTAGACTTACGCGCCAAATTCTTACCTCATTTAAACAGTCAAAAGTAACTAAATCTTTAAGGCTATTAAAACCTTAATACCATACAATAAGGCTCTTTAGCAATCCCAGAATTCCACCTAATTTTGTTCAAATTGTATTAAAATTCGAGCCTCGTTATGTTCTAACTAATCACGTTTACTCAGTGACTATTCAGTTAATACGCCGAAACAATTGCACAATGTACAGGAAAATTGCGATGCTTAGAAAATACCCGGTTCCAACATGATATGCGTAGGTTTTAATTTATTTAAGAGATCGGAAAAAGGTGTCTACTTTATTTCCTGTTGTTTGAACACTTGGCAATCTGTTAAAGCTAACTCATCACAAAATAGTTTAAAAGGACAACGAATGCCTCGACGGTCCATTGGTTTAAGTGCCGGGCCCAATTCTAGGGGTCCTGCATTCAATTCCCGGGTTGAGCTAACTTTTGGCTCGATTTTTTGAACACAGCAGCTCGTCCGTCATTGTAACGATAACTTGATTTCAAGGTTGGAGGCCTTTGTCCTGCAATGGGCCATTATTAGGCTCGTAATTACTATTTAATAAAGACAAGCTAAATCTTGTCAGATTTGACTCCACCGGCCATAGCTTAGCTAGTTTTTTTAAGCAAGATCATTTGGCAGCAAGACATGCAATCCACCTGATTCGCATGAGACTTCATTTTGAATCCAATAACTAATAGAATCCATCTTGAAACTGATAAAGCGGTTATGACTGATACAGCTCTTACAAACGAGCACAAAGCTTTCTAAGAAATACCTCAAACCTTCCCACGCTTCCCGTAAACAGAGAACAAAGGAACCAGCTAATTGTTATTTAACCTTAATTGCGATAATTATAGACCACTTACGAAGTGATTTATTAACAAAGACGGTAGCTCAAACAGTCAACACCTAAGTTTGACAATTTGCTAATGTTCCAACTAAGTTCGGGCCGTGGGAATTTCTGTACAATTCAGTTATTAATGAATAAAGTAATTTGAAAGGCGGTGAGTAATGTTTCAGTGGGTTTGATGGTTTTCTCATTCCTTTGTAGCTTGGAAATGTGGTAGTTTAAACAAAGTTTAGAGAATTTTTGAGCAACTTGTTTGCTTTTTCATAAGTATCTCACACTTGAGATAAGGCCCGTGTCCTAGCAGTAGGAACGTATATAGGCTGATGATGATAATGATGATAATAAATAGCATGCGAAACCAGGGCTGTTCGTTCAAAAGGGCAAGGACGTCACCACAATTCAGTCAAAGTTACGTCATGAATATAATTATATCACTTTTGTTGATAAGGTAAATAATTTATAGCTTATATTGTCTACATGCAGCCATTTATTAGCATTTAAATAGAATAGTTAATGAAAACCATTTAAATACTAGCTCTTAGCACATTGGCGTCACTCAACGACTTGTGTGCAAGGATAATTACAATAAGCTCTTTTTGTACTGCTGATCCTAATCAACACACCAAGGCTTAAACAATTAAACACTATGACTGGAAACCTTTGAATCGTGACAGGTATCGTATATCTATCAAGCGAATAGTTAATAATCCTTCGCGGAATCCAGTATCGCATTATGATCCTGGTTTTATTAATTGGCGTCAGAATCGATGAAGTCGACCATTGCTCAAGTCTTGGACAATGGCCGCTTTGTGAACAAATTGGAGGTGCAAAATGTCATTGTCGTTCGTTAGAGATGCAGTAGCTAGTTTAAATTATAAGTCTTTGAGGTTTAAATGTTGGCTTAAATTAAAAACATACTAATAAAACAGAATACACAAATGTTCGTCACAGAAATGTTTGCTCTGGGTGAGATTTAAAGACCTGGTTCACACAGTAGAGAACATCACTCACAGAATCTGAAGCTATGACGTATCCTGTGTCACTCTATTTGCTGAATAAATTATTTCATTTCATTTCAAACTGTCACTAAAGGAGCACTGTGGGGCTTAGTACAACTTTTCTTATTAGTGGGTTTTCCCTCACAGCCTCTGGCATCTCCGGCCGAGGGTACACGCAAATCATTATCCCATAAAAAGGATGGCTATCAAAGACACCAATCATCTAACCAACAAGAAAAAAACAATTATAAAGTTATCATAAAACAGATCTGAAGTCATCCACCCTGACGTTTGGTATTTCCGCCAGTGTTCGCCGCTCGTGTCCTCAATATTAAGTTACACCATTGTAAGCTCACACTTATTAATTAATGTTCTTGGGGTCAACAAATAACCATGCATATTTCTCAAATCGCATTTGAATCCATTGTGATTTATCTATGGAGTTTATTAGCAGGTAGGCTTAAGTAGCAATGGCGGCGTGAAATTCGATATTTATTATTTGTTTTGTGATTATGGTGAATGTAAATACAGTCGACTGCAAAAGTAGTTTAGCAGTTAAAGCCATTACAATACCCAAATGCTACCTATTTTAAAAATATAAGTTGGGAAGAACTTGGGCTAGTGGTTTTAGTGCAAGATGTTGTAGACATTTTTGCTTACATTAACAACTACCAAATAGAAGGCATCGTTGTCTGCCAACTTTATAATTGTCAAAATAACTTATCCTAGCGTAAATTTAATGATTTGGAGCTTAGAGACCAATATCTTAAACCAAAACCTAGCATTTCTGCTATCATCAAGGGGGCTACGTGAAGTGTAAAGTAAAATGCGTTATAACGAAGAAAACAATTCTAAGATGTAATGAATCAAATAATAAACCAAAAAAAAATTTTTAAACGTACCTAGTTGATCTCATTTATTATGACGAATACCATTTCATCAATCACGAACAACTTACATAACTTAAACTCCTCGAGACAATAAAAGAAATCTCATCGAAAGTTAGACGCCCGTCTAATGAAAGCACATTAGTCAGAGGCAAACAAAGATCCACAATTCCAAATCTTTTAATTGGCATTAAGTATGACGACAGACGGTGACTTGCCTAATCTGTCTCGTAATGATACTAATATAGAGCGGTTATAACCCTTTAAGCTGGAAACTTTCTCTAGAGAAAACATGTACATACATGGACCTTATTTTCAAAAGTTGTAAAAATAATAATAAAATTATTATAATATTTATTTCCTCTCCACAAAGGGATCTCGTTTTAGCGTTTCTAGCGTACCTAGTGTTGCAGGTCACCAGGGCTACCACTGAAAATGAAAAAAGTTGCAATAACAATGTAGATCTCACATCAATTAAAGTATTTCATCAGTAGTAGTTAAGCCTTTCAGTCGAGTTTTCTGCTAAAACAGTGATGTTAGCCTGTCAATTAATAAACAACTTTTTAGATTTCTTTATAAAGGATGCGTAATTTCGTGATGATAGTATTACCACTGAGTAGTCCCAGCTGAAGACGTTTTTTAATTTGTATGTACCTACATACTTAGTAGAGAAAATAAAAGAGTGTTTTTTATCTTTCATCTCATCATCTTTTTTTCCAACTTTTATATAAGATATTTTTATTTATTGTTAGGTTAGTAATAACATCTCTATACATAATAATACAGTGAGATTCCATTCTAATCTGTCACGTCTACGAGGTCGGTCGGTGTAAAGTTCATCAATGCTGAATTCAATTACCGATTACACCATTGTGTTCCGTTCTTTCGATTTATATTTAAATACCAGACGTTTACTAGAAATGCATTGTGAAATTTAACTATAACTGTTGTTGTTTGACGGACGGACCGCCCTCAAAGATGTTGCTTTTGATTGGACGTTCTGAAAATATTAGAAAGTTTGTTAATGGGACGGTTAAATGACTTGTCTTTTTAGGCATCCATGGCTGTCAAATTGTCTTGATTTTGGGAGATCGTGCAGGCATTTTAGGATGCTGGACTTATTGTATAAAATGTACGTACAAGCAAGAAGGATTTTTTACGTTGCTATTTATTTATCATAGAAAATTATACATTTCTAGAGAGCTATATACTCTCTATCTACGATTTCGACCATAGTCTGCAATCGGGCAAGTGATAGAGGTCCCCTTGTTGTAAATTAAAACCAGCACCCACAACTTGATTACCTAATAAATATCATTTTTTTTTTATTACAATGTGTTACAAGACGAGCATGGTGGTTATTAGGTCTCATATACCCAGTAATTTCACTAGCTTCAGTGCCCTTTCCCCGAAACACAGAAGTGCTTCACACACTTCTATTTCACTATCCATTATTCTATTTATTTATAATATCTATTCGTATTTGGAATAATTTTTTGTTATGGTCAAGAAGTCGGCCAGGTTTTAACAACAGAGTTTCGTCGATCTAATGTTAACAACCTTATACCATTTTTATATATATTAGGAACCACATATTTCACTACCTTCCCTCTTCGTAACATGCAGAAAGAAAGTTAAAAACCAAACCATAAAATTTAACGTCCCCAAAAATAGATTGATGCACCCAAGATAGATAGAACAGTATATCCGTGACGAACAGAAGCTCCCAATTAAGCAACGTTGTCACATAAACAAAAATGTACTGGTGACCGCCGCGAGAATTCCCCTGGTGGTCTCGGGCCTTCGTAATCTGTCATCTAAGCTGTCAAATTACTAACGGACGAGCGACCGATCGGCTACCGAACTTGCTGTAGATAACAGTTGCATTGTGGCAAAGATGAGGTGGGGCAGAAGGGAGTAGGATATTGAGGGTTTTTGCCTACACGAATTTAAACACATTGCATTGTTATTGCATTTTTTTATGAATAGAGAAATGTGAGGAAGTATGTGGAAGTGTAGGCACAATGTGAATAAAATTTATATTATGCTGATCAAGTAACATTTTTAGTTTAATAACCGATGTCTACTAGAACAAGTGTTTTGAATGGACCAATAACAAGTAAGGAATATCTCGAATTCTCGAGTCTGTGACATAACTTGACGTGACAAAACACAAGAAAGAAATGGACCCTTAAAAAAATCTCTTTTGATGCCACTTTTCCAAATAATGTCTGATATAAATATTTATTTATCACAAAACTTCCTCAGATTAAATACTATTATCTTGATATTTAAACTAGTGCAAAATATGGTGTAATTTGCAGATGCCAAACAAACTTCTTTTTATTTTTTTTGGGGTATTATTACTAAACGGTGGTCTTTCTGCGTCATACTCTTCACCGAGTGCACAAAATAAAATGAATGAGTGTAGGCGTACCTTCTGAGACACCTGATTGCTCTTTTTTGTTTTTTTACATGGAATGTTAATTAATTTTCGCTGTCAACCGTAGTCAAACAATATGTAATGATTAATTGTGTTTTTAAGCCAGTCCCTGAGTTATCTTATGATACCCGAATAAACGAGGAGGACAGAGGAAAAAAGGTGTTTTAATGTGGTTGTTATCTTCAATAATATCTCGAAGTCGGTAACCTGTATCTTATTTGCATTAATTAATTAAGATTTTAATACGTCCACTCAATTTAAATTGTTTCTCGAAAAATAAGTTTGATTTATTACGGTAAAAGCTGCAAAACCATATTTTAATCGTACTTAAATATAAACAACTAAAAACTTCATTGGCTAATAAAAAATAAAAAAGATGACAAAAATTATTTACATACTATTTTTTCACAATTATAAGTAAACTTACCTTTATGCAGATTTTATAGTGGTACTACGACTTGCAAATGTAATTATACAAAGGAAACCAACTAACTTGCTACCACTCCACAAGTGACCATAATATTGCAACCGCGCCACTTAGAGGCAGTAACAATTTAATCATCCGCATACCATCCAGACACTGGTGGCCAGTACCAAGAGGTAAGTATAGTTCCTCCTTTTTACCCCTTGCCATTAGGTCATGGAATGCCCTTTCGGCTCACGTTTTTCCTTCCTCCTATAATCCTGGGCTTTTTAGGCGGGGCGTGAAGCGGCATCTCAGCAGGCCTTCAGGTTGAGGGTGCCTGGCTCAATGGGTACTATGTTCTTTTGAGCCAGTCAACCTTTTATTTGGACCTCACATCCGCTTACCATCAGGTGGCGCACAGTGGTCGGCTTTGTATGGGAGTGCGGAAATAATTAAATTTTTCAGCGTAATCAAGTTTCTTGACACACTTGTGTACTTCACGGTCACTTAATAACACAATCTCGACTAGATCACTAAATTATATTTTAAAAAACAGGCATGTTAAAATTTAGTGACAAAGGACGCAAAAAAGCAAACTGATGATTCCAATACGATAAGTGAGCTATTTCGAATTAACAACAAAATTGTTTTTATCAAAGTACCCTAGTTTATGTCGTTTATTCCGACTAGTCCGATTCGTAGTTCGATCATCGAACTGTTCGGACATTTTTTGTCCGAATAGTCCGACTGGAGGATCGAACTATTCGGAAACGCGTTTATTCCGACTAGTCCGATTCGTAGTTCGATCATCGAACTGTTCGGACATTTTTTTCCGAATAGTTCGACTGGAGGATCGAACTATTATTATTCCAAATATGTAGTACTTCTACGAATAAATGGTACAGTCAGAATTATTCATTTATCAATAATTTCAATTCACATCCGAACACTAACCCTCATTATAGAAATGAATTGTATGTCAAGGGTAGCAGATATTAGCAGCTAATATATAATAGGCTTATTACTAGAAAGACTAAGGAATCTTTTGAAACATAAATCTGCAGTGGGATCGCGAAGGCAAAAAAGTTACGATCCAAGAAAAACAGTAATTTCGAATATAAATGCGTGTCTTTTATAAAGGTCAAGTAGGAAATGACGACAGCATTTTTTCGCTATAATATAGTTTATGTAAATACACAAAGCTTCATAAAAGACAATTAAAAAGAAATTTTGTCAATATCATCAATATCTCAAGAAATATATTCGTAGACATCCAAGCATAGAAACTACGCATAAATAATATACTCGTGTTTGATCATCTTACGAGGCATATTTCCTTTTAACCAACATTAAATTGATAATTTTTTTTGTGATTATGATCCCATAACTATACTACAATAAGGCTACTATGATAATTTTAATGAATTAGAACCTTCCAATTTTCGACTTTTTTCAGCTTGCCGACTACTGTGTGGCGTGAGGTCATCCTGCCTGCTGCAAAAAAAATCAAGTATAACTCTCTCTTACTTAACAATGATTGTATGAGAACCTTTAAAAATAGAAGCAAGTTACCCAATAATTTTGTAATCAATCAGAAACACAATTTTTAACAAACAAATCGCGCTCATCACGTTTGCTAACGAATTTCAATCATGAGTGAACGCTTATTGATTCGACGACACACATGCAAAGTGAATGAAGAATAATTACGTACATTTCATTGCAATAACCAAACTTATTGAAATAAACGACGGAACAATAATACGAGCAATCATCGGAGGCAAGCTATAATTTTCAGCTTATCTGTGAACGTTCTGGATAATTGTCGAATTATTATGGTGATTTCGGTAATGGTGGTTGATTATCGGAGTTTAAATTGCGCTAATTGGTTTGAAAGGGTAGTTTTTAATTTAATTTAATTTAATGAGAGTTTTTCGTATTCATGATAAATGATAAAATCGCTTCATATGATAATTTTTTGTTACTTACATTAGAAGTCATGGCTTTACTACACACGACTCTTACCGGTAAGAAAAAGTGGCATTATTTTTACACAATTTCAGATTCAAATGATCCTGAAATAGACAGCAACCTTAAAAATAATTAAATTAACTGTAACTATTTAAATTCTGCCACAGACTTAATCAGATTATTATTAGATACGAGAACACAGACAGACCAGAACTTATAAAATCATAAATTCGTTTCAAATTAAACTCGATAAAATATTCACACAAGCGAATCATTTAAGATGACTCAAATGAGAAATCACGATTACAACCTGAATGCACTTACAATGAAACCCATAATAATCGATCAAGCCCGTAGACTTAACGAATATCCACAACTGTGAGGAAGAATCTGCACACTCATAATTCCAATGATTTCTTGTCATTATTCATCTTCAAATAATAGTTTGCACCCCATAGCTTACTTGTGGAGTAAGGTTTTGTGTCTATTGGTTTGATTGCGATAGCACGCTATGCTAGGCTACTTTTAGTTTTCCTGATTTATCAAAAACACATTGCAGTTTTTGTATGCGACATGCCGACATGTCTAGGAAGTTTAAAAAATTGGTTAATTAGTTTATACAATTATGAAATGTATTTTATGAATTAATGTATCACTGCGAGGTTATTGATGAGGTTAAACGCCACATTTGCGATGAGTAAAGATTGGCAACCTTTAAACCAGAACATTATCCCAAAAATTGGGCACCCACTTTCTACTTATATTCCTTTTAATCTGATACAAAAAATGCATTGAACTGATGTAGCTACACTAATTAATTAAAATTGTCTAGTAATGGATGTTTTCTTTTTCTTTACGTCCAAGAAACTTTTCGCATCATTTGCTTTTCATATTAGGAGTTTTGTAAAGTATATTATTATACTTTGTTTTAACCGTTTTAAACAAACTACCACCATGGTTGTTGTATAGACGATGAACCTAAGCGATTGAAAGGGCACAGCGTCATACAAGGTGAGTGTAGTCTGTCCAAGAGGTGCCCTTGACAGCCAGGAATTATGGGATGGCAATTAGTTACAGTAACGATACAGTCTGACGTAGATGCAACATAACCAACGTAACACTTCAGATGTTACCTCATAAATTATTGATTATGGTTTTGTTTTTATTTAGCCTCGATGGAGTAGTAGTTTAAGTAGCAGGCCACGGTCTTGGGGTCTTGGGTTCAACTCCCGGGTCGGGTAATTCAAAAACAGGGTAGCTCGTCCCCGTTTCGGGTGGAAAGGGGGAACCGAGGGAGTTTGGGAAGAACTTCTGTAATTCCGAGTTCCACACACAGCTGCATGGGACGCTAGCTTAAGGCTACGAAGCGTATAATATGCTTTCTCCTCCGCAAAAAAGGCTAATTTAATAACTAACGTAATGATCACAAACCAAAAAAACATAATTTTGGTACGTACATTTCTAAAATCACCGACTTAATTAAACCGTTAAATGCATTTAATTAATTATTAACATTCCACACTTACTCGGTTAATCATTAACCCTCAATTTCCCAATTACGAAACGATACGAATCCTTTAAAACGGTCCTATCCCCAGCCGTTGTTCAGTTCACAGCAAGGCGCAATTCCATCCACACTTTCATTAATTATTCCAACTTAGATAAGACACTGCATTGTTAATGACTCTCTCGCTCGGTCCATTCCTCATCGACGTGTGACTGGCTTTTGTTTGTCGAGTGATCATTAAGCTATTCGAGTGGGGGTATTTTTAAAACGCGATCTCTGTTTCTCGGTATTGATGATTGACAATTCTTCGTCGCTTTATAGATGGATCTTTTGTTTGTTTTGTCATGATAGGTGTCTTTGAATTATTATTTTTTAGAAGGAGAATGCGTTCGCGTAAGGTAAGAGAGAGCTGCGACCGTGTGTGGTGCAAGAGGCTAAAGCGTCGTGACTACCCTCTAAACTCCCCTTCTAACAAGCAGAGGGAGCAGCTGGTGCTTATCTTATGGTGATTGACCAGCCTATAGGTTTTTGAATTAAAATCGTCGATTGAGAACTTTGAAAAATCCTTGTTTACCGCGTAGGCGCACTTGAGACCCGCCTGATGCTTGCCACACCAGAAACACCACTCGAAAGTCGCTAAGCTTTAATTTTTTTCTTTTGCCTCACTAATTTTTTTTAACCAGCTAAATAATTTAAGAGCTAAAAATTTAATAAACCCTTATAGATACGAGTATCTATGTAATTAATTTGTTAGTCCTAAATGATAATAAAATAAAACGAATTGCCAATCTTCTTAACAGCTAAAGATGACTCTTAAAATTACGATCAAATTTTTATCATTTAAAGAAAAGAGAGTTTGATATGAGATTTTAAAATAAAATTTAGTGTGTATTAACTTATAACATATCACTTCACTTAAGCCGGAGCTCCTAAAAACTATCAAAATACCTAATAAAGACAAATTCTCCTCAAATCTTTCCAATAAAAGCGATGGAAAGAGGACAAAAAATAATAACATTAAAAGTGAAATCCTCCAGGTTTGATTGACCACAAATCAATATTAATGATCTAAGCCAGCGGGTGTTCTTGCGCGGTCTTCCATCCTTGTCTCTCGTTTGCGTAATGACAGAGAGGATGAATGTTTGGACACCTCGCCCTTCGAACATTTTAAGTGCTAAACGAATCAAATCATTAATTACGCGCAATTCAATGTACATATTGAATTTATTCAAATGGTGATAAATGGTGGTGGTTTGAAACAAGAGGCGCGAAGGCTCGATCCCGTGGTAATGGCTTGTTGGAATGCTGCAATGATTCAGTGTAGTTGTTCGAGATCCAGATAAGATAGTCGATTGTTATAGATTCCGTGTGAGCGATGTTGATTTTATTGGTGCCGCTTACGGTTTTTTTTTTCGACTCGCACTTGTGCTGATATTTTAAACCTCTTGCATTTAATACTACGATGTATGACTGGCCCGGTGGCGCGTTTTGTAGTGACGTTGCCCAATATGCCACGAGTTGTAGGTTTGAATCCCGCTCAAGACAATCATTTATATGATGAACTGTATGTGTTTGTTCTGTGACTGAATGCTTATGTGTATACCGTGAGTGATGTTGACCAATATACCTATATTTAATTTATTATTTACCTTTAACTACTTTAACAAATATTTTATTCTTCGGTTTTAACAGATGAGAACGACAGTTGTGTCAACTTTTAGTCCATATTACTTCTGTAAAAATTCGCCAGGTAGTCAATTTAAAGATATCTTATGAATATTAATGTAATTTGATGTAGATATTATAGATAGTTTTCATTCCTTGATAGAACATCAGAATAACACAGGCTTTTGATCCAAGAACCACTCTTTAATAGAATCTTTAAACCATAACATTTTGCCCAAATAGCACTTTACCCTATATGAGTAAAGTGGTTTTGATTAGGGAATAGTACAAACGCCGCATCATATTATATAGACAAAAAAAGTTAATCATTAAATCGGACACCACCTTATTTTAACATTTAATAAATGCACAAAACAAGTGTCAACAAACACAAGTGAATTCAACAGTTGGTCGGTTCCTGTCTTCCTCGTGACTTAGCCGAAGCCATCAAGTTCATCGCCCCTTAGTTGACCTTATCGTAAATTATTTAATTATATTTGCGACAAAATGAATTTCGCAACACTCGCAACATTGTTACAAGTTTACTGTCGCGTCCGTCTACACGTACTGCCCAATATACTACTAACGCCATCTCTCGGGGTATAACAGGCAACTTACAATAAGGAAATGTTTAAATGACTTATAATAAATATTTTTAATATTAAAATTAGAAGCGTTTTCTTATTAGATGTCATTTGATACTATTGTGGGAATAAAATTAATAAATACTCATATAATCCAAAGTAAAACTAGATACGACCGAAATATAAAATGACGCCTATAAGTAACTGCATCACTGTCTGTCGTTATTTCACGGCTACAATACTTTAATTATTCTGATGATATTATTGGCAAATATATATATCTATCCTTTTTATTTTTTATCCTTTTTCTCTTTTTTATAACCTTTTTCAAAAAAGGACGATACTTAAATCATAAAGGTATCTCTTCGCGGAACAATGGTTTCAAGACCTAGGTGACAAACACGGAGGTGGTGGAATTAATTTTGAAACTTGCTTGGATAAACATCATCTTAGAAAACAGTCCAACGAGCTATCTCCCTCCAGCCGAATTTATCTAAGGGTGGATGACATTTGTAGAAGTCAGGAGAATTGAAATTCATACGAGTGGGAACATTTTGCTTGATGCTTATCAATGAAGTCTCACTCAACGAAATGGCAAGATGTAGTAGGACACAAACGAAAAAAAATCAGTTTCCCAAAGAAATAAATTAGCCATTTACAAGTAGCTAAGCCCTTTCGGCAATCTTAAGTCCTGGCCATAAATTAAATGCGTTTAATCGTAAGTCCTTTAGAGAAAACATTGGCGATCCGCGAAATCCTCGAGCCTCTTAACTGCCTCAACTATCGCAAGGTGCCGGTGGGAGGGCATTAATTTAATTTTATGGTTTTTGTGTTTGTCACAAGGAGAGCGGTGAAGATTTGTGACCGCTCTTAATGTCTCTAACGAGGGCACGGATTAATAAGTGCCGTGGTAGGGTCCATTTCTTTTGAAATAATGATAGTTTTGATTTGTGGGGCAAGACGGTGTTTCTGTGGGAAAGGGAAGTTTCTTGAAATAACATTGTTAGTGTTGTTTGGTTTTTCTTAAGTGCAACTACAGGGTTTTAGGTTTTGAAGTTGTTCTATTTAATATTAACTTTAAAATTAGGAGTTTAAGTTCCAGTTTCTCAAATGTTTGTTATTTTTTAATGATTTATCCATCAGAGATGCTGTTATATTTGTGAATTTACATAAAAAGAAGAAAGTATATTTGACTAATGATTAAATATCAAAAACTTGTCTGACAGTGGAGAAACTGCTCCTAAGTAAATCTTTTGACTTACTTCTTAGATGTTAGAATTCGGAAAACAGCACTCAGTTTTACCTCGTCTCGTCTTTAAAAAGTACCCTTTTCCTTTTCCAAAGTGTATATCTGCGCCTCATCAACATCGGTTCAGCGGTTGGGGCTTGCAAGCGTAACATACAGACAGTTACTTTTTATTTATATGAAAGTGTAGATAAAATACCTAACGGGTTATTGAAGCGATCATAACATGAGTATTTATGTTAACAATTACATTATATACTATCGTGAAACGATCGCTCTGCCAATATCTGTAACTTTTTTATAAAAAGCAGATTTACAAATCGATAATTTGTTATCCAACTTTATCGGTTTCATTAAGACTTTTAAAATATAGATAACAATATCAATTCCATTACAATTTCTTCGAGTTCTTCCAATTCTTTATGAGAATGGAGCCTTTTAATACGAATATTACTCCGAAATCAGTTCGTTTATTACAAAAACTTCGGAATCAATGTTGAAGTTTTAAATGGAAAAGTACCTACGCGACATTCAACTTTGTTCGTTATAACATTGAACTGATTTAAGTTAAAAGTACAAGTACAATTTAAATGTACAATGTAAGTTGAGAAACCGTGACGAAATAGTCGCATTCAGATAGTCAGAATCGAAATTTATAAGTTTGTTTAGTTAGTATACACGTAGCGCCATCTAGTGTGGAGTAGCGCAAACTCAGTGAACTATGAAATTGAAGGAAGTACTTCCTTCCAGTACCTACTTAAAATTATTCTTTACAATAAAATCATTAGGACTAAAATATATTAAAATTATATAAAAATGAAGACTAAAGATTAAAATAGCAGTGGAAAATGTTCCGGTAATAGTATTTGACTTGAGAAAAGCTTTTACTGCTGGAAAAGCAGTTTTTTAATTGCATTCCATTATCTTATCTTTCAAGAGCTCTGAACCGGATTCAGTTTCATTGCAATTTTAAGGCTTCCTAAAGGTTTTACTAATAAGATTTGTGTTTAGATTTTTAGTGATGCGCCTTACTTCTTAGCTTACTGAGTTCAATTGAAATATTCATTTAAAATTTTAGTTTCTAACATTGTAGATGATTATTAAATACCTTTTTTTTGTAAGTTCCACTCTTTTTTAATGCAATACAAACTAAGGTTCTTTAAGTATTAGCCCATTGATTTTTCAAAAGTGAGTGTAAACAAAATCAAAAAAAAGCACTACCTTGTAAAATATTTTCCGATTCCTGGCATTTCTAGTTTTTCAACAAAAGATATTTTTCAAAACCTGTTAGGGCCATTGAGTTACAAGTAGTAATTGTAGTTCAATGGTTAGGGCCGAAACCACTGAGAAAGTTTGTGATACATTTTCTATGAAATACTTTAAAGGCTATTCTGCCAAAGTTCAAAATGAAAGATAGCATCAGTTTTCTGACAGGTAAATATAAATCTTTATATGATAATGGTGAAACTCGCCTGTAGTCTCCTCTAGTTAATATTCTCATATTAACCCTCATATCATCTATTAATCATAATAAAATTATTTTATTAATCTCATATTATAATTTTTAGATAATATTCTTTATTTAGTTGTACGCTATCCATGTTTATTTAATTGGTCCTTGTAGGTACATAACTAGAATATTTTTTTAAAAACGCAGAACAAAACATGTTTTTATTACTATTCATATTTTGGATAAGAACAATGGCAGTTTGATACCTGCATGTTTTTTAAGGTGTCTTAAAACTTGACTTATACAAAAACGATTATTAGAATTAGCCAGATTTTTACATCATAACACATTTTTATTTAAAGGCCGATATAAAATCTTGAATTATAAAAACCTCTCAGTTGATTACAATATTAATATCTTACGCGTTTGTGTTGCCGCTTTAGAAAAAATAACACATTTATATTTTTTTCAATAATAAGAAAAAGGAATAAACATAATTTATTTCAATGCAATGTGTAACTTAGAAATTATATATAATCAAAAATAGCACAGTGGAAGTTCCCTTCGTACATAAAATAGCGTAATGTTTCTTTATTGGTAAAAATGTAACTTTTAAAGCTGTTTCGTGTAATATTTAACTATCTGCCAATTGCAACACTGCTACCAAAGTTATTTTGACAGCAGGAAACTGCAAAGCAATTTGTTTGACAATCTATTTTTTTTTATAGGTTTTGGCTTTGCACGGTTTGTACTTTAGCCACAGACGATATTTAAAAGGTCCAGTATTCTCATAAATGTTTTAGGAGACTGTTTATTTTTCCTCTGACTGCTTCTAAGATGACTATTTAAATAAAAAATAATTTTATTAATTACTAAAAGAGGAAAACAAACAAGGATTTGTTTCATTACCAACATAACCTCAAAGTACAAAAATACTTATAACTTTTTTTTGCAACCACCGTTTGTTAAAATTCTTTTTGGAAATGTTTATGTAATGCAATTGCTAGTGTATAAGCATTTTTTAAATCATAGACGCCCTAATTTTTATCCAGGACAAACGTAGTATGGGACTTTGCCATTGTTCTTTAGGTAGTTGGACTTTAAAGTTCTCTTAGTTCACTTTAGAACGACTATTGACTTTAGAATGCTTTAGTGAAATAGTTCTATTTCCATCATCATTACCTAAGTATATTAGACCCGTCCCTTCAGTGCTTATCAAGGCGGGTATTGATAAAACGGTCGTCTAATTAATTATCCGTGCCTAACCTAACCCACGCATTAAACTTTTTACGACCCGACTTCGCCTTATCGATTATATACCGATTCTTTAATTGGATTGTATCGATTCGCGATTAGGCGGCGCGACACTATTCCTAAGAGATTAAAGTGCCACTGGTACGAGTATAAATTTAAACATTGCCCGTTTTTAAAAATATACGAGGATTCTAAACATGCATTTGAAAGTGGAGTGCTTGTTTGTAATGTCATTATACAAGTCACAAAATAGCACTTAAAATATTTTCTCGGAGGAGAATGCGTTTATGCACCATAACCGCAGGCTAGCTAGACCTGCGGCCATGTGTGGGACTCGAGACTAAAATGTCTACTACCCACTAAACTCCCTCGGTTTCCCCTTCACACCCAAATTCGGACACGAGCCGTCGTATCGCGTATACATTAAAGTAGGCATATTAATATGTAGTACTGCCTTAAGTTGTCTATCAGTCTACCATATTCAGTCATAGCACGGGTAATTAATTACCAAAATCTGATGTTATAGGTTTAAGCATTATATCTGAGCCTGACTTAATTAAAATCACTTTCTATTTGAATTTATCTTTCAAATTGTTTTCGTTACTATAGGCGTTAAAAGATTAAAATTTTAGTATACAAAAAGTAATCTGAATGTATGTATATAACTACACAATTATAAACTTTGCAGCTAAATAGCGCAAATAGACTGAAAACAGCCATACAAGCCTTCGCTCCACTTTCAATACTTAGGGCGTAAAAGATTTACGCACGCAACGCAACGACTCCTGCACAATTTGAGTACACATCAAAACGAGATTTCCTTGCAAATACCACTTCTTTTGTTAGGAAGGCCGAGAAAAGATTTCCGACACCTCTCCACTATGAAGACATATTGCGTTTCGCGTTTTTGAACTCGCTATTTCGACGCGTATTTACGTATTCACACTCGCATTACTCCTAGTAGTACGTTTGAGATGAGATGTGGCCTCGTGTGGGTGCCGTGTGTGTAAGCGTCAGCTTAACGATACCAGCGTAGCTTGAGCTCTGCGCCCCCCCGCGCCTCTATGCAAAACAGAACGCGAGCGCAGATGATATATGCAAACAAAGGGGTCGCATTCCGATGGTGACGTATGTAGGCTCGCGTGTGTATGTGTGCGTTCGTTGGTATGCCAGTCGCCTCTAGGCGCGCAATAGATGGGGGTGGGCAGCCCGAGAGGATGGGGTATAAAGGAAAACCATTTACATTTGAGCGATTCGTCCAATTTAAAATTCCTACAAGATAGCTTAGACACGGGTGCCATTCTTTTGAAAAGCGTCATTCGGGGGCATTCGTACTTTCAGAGTTGTCGCTGTTTTACTTTTAACGAGATTATTTGTTGTTATCGTGATATTTCGGGCGAGTCCATTTTTTCCTGGAAAGTGTCACAGTTGAAGGAAGTTACCGTTATGAATATGAATCTTGGGTGCGGGAATCAGTCTTGGAACGTTCCATCAAAACGTCATAGGTCGCTCTCAGGACAAATTTGCCCGCTTGCCCACGTCCCGGGTTTTACGAGCCACGCCGACGAAGATTCAGCACCCAAGGGAGACATTCCGCCTCCAAAAACTTTACCCGTTACAAATTTGTTTTTTTTTTGCCTTATCTGCTCCCCGCGCTTTTGGCAAACCTAATTCCGTATTCAAAAATATTTCTGCAAGTATTGTGCTCGTACGGGAACGAACGTTTTATTGCCGGCCATATAACGTTTTAAAAGTTACCCAGTTTCGCCACCCGCCCGCTTTCTGCTGCTATTCCGTTGTAGTGTGCTTTCGAATGATTTTATCGGTAATTATTATAGTTGTTTGATAACTGTTTTATTTTCTTTTTATAACGTTTTATGGGGACTTGTTTTGACAAAGTTGCGATGCTAGTTTTATACGCGTGACGTTTTTTAGGCTATTATGTAATAAGAGACAGCTGATAGAATTAGAAAAGAAAAGTTATTGCCTTTTTGTCTTTAATTACAGTGGCTTTACATTTGAGCGATTGCTATCAGGTTTTGAGAAATTTCGGTCGCTGGATATTTTTGCTCAACTAGAAATCCATTGAGGCAACTTGTGACGAAATTCTTGATACGCAATCAAATATTAAACTAACTTTATTTAAGGTGAGGTACCAATCATGTCAACAATAACTAGATATAATAGGTACAAGTATCTCCGACTTTTTTGTGCCGATTTTTTTAATTCGACACCCGCAGAGATGTTACCCACATGACTTCACACAAAATACATAGATTAATAAAAATATGATACTACAAGATTAACCTTCTAAAAACGAGGTTACCCAAATAACTATAACAAAATATACTACACATCAATCTCACAATGCGAATGTCTTATTACACTTATGCCGTAACTAAAGCATATAGATCAATACAGACCTTTGGAATTACCTGACCGATTGGGTCGATGTATGAATAGCAAATTGGATGGCACCGTGTCCCCTGGCATACGCTGAACAACGCTCAAGAAATTTCCATGAATGCAAAATAAGCTACCATCGTGCATGTATTGTCATTTTTGTCCCTGATTAAAAGTTATGGACTGTTTCTGCTTAACCGAAATAACTGTTAGTTATTATTTTGATGAGAAATCATGATGCGTTCCCTTTTCCCTGTCTCTGTCATGACTTTATTAAGACCAAGCTGTTAATGTCTCGGGCCGGTTATTTGCCACAAGACCGGCTGGTTCTTAAGATGGGAAGGGAAACTGGAGGAGTATATTTTTTATAATATGTCAATTGACACTCAGACAGGCACGCAGCCCACCCGATGGAAAGCGGTCACTGCGGCCTAGTCCATTGAGGGACGCTACACCTGGAAGCGTCCCTCAATGTGATCTGATATTCGAGCCTCTCATTTCAAGTGAACTAGCTCCCACATTAATATTGCCGGAACACAGCCAGAGCTGTTTTGGCAGCAGATTCCACCTGTGGGGGTGGTAGCTAGCCAGTCGGACTCTGAAAAAGCCCTACCACCAACCAACCCCAAGGCGGGAATCGAACCCACGATATCCGGGTTTTTTATACCCGAGCGGCTTAGCCACTGTTCCACGGAGGCGGTCAAAATATTAGAGAGTGGGACTAACGTCTTTGGTCCCTTTTCCCACAGGTTACCGCAGTCGCAAGTTTCAGTTTAATAATCTGTGCCTGCGGTAACAGTGCTTTAACTGCACGGTGCGTGCAATACGTGGCGCTTACCATCAGGTGTACGATCTGCTCGTCTTGTTACAAAAATAAAGGCTTTGTCCCGCTGTTAAAGAAGGGTTCTACAATCCTCGATTTTGATTATTCTATGCTTTTTTTAGTAAAATGCGTAGAAGCCTTTATGATTTTTTAGCTCATTTGAGTATGTTACTATACATTAAAAACATCGTAACTGTTATTGAATCTGTCTCGAAAAACCATGACACTTTTGTATGGTTACATAATTTCGAGTAAATTAATAAAGGTAAACCGAATACTACAAGTACATAATTATATGAATCTTGGTAACAGTATTTTTTTATTAATACATTTTCTAAAGAAATGTATAATTTATAACAAATTCAGGAGGAATTCTCTCGCTCATGATTTTATTTTATCTCGACAGGTACCAAGCTCTTTAAATATATCCTTATGAAATATATTCCCTGCTGGCATGACGCTTGCAAACGACGTTTCAGCGTCATATACAGTTTCAATTTGATTTCCTGCAACGTCTGCGTTGCATTTTAAGTAGCAATCACTATATCATTTAAATTTCCTATGCGACTGAATCAGGACCAAATATTAAGGTATCGAAATGTCTTTACTTAATATTTTTCTATATATGTGTAGGTACTTGCTTAAATGCTCATAGCCTAAACAGCCACAATATGAATCCAATAATATCGAAAAAAGAACATGACATGTCTGAATTTTAAAAGATCAGTTGGTCCGCCACCGTCAGTACATAATATTTCTATGTCCGCCACAATTAGATCATGATCAGTTGGTCCGATCACATTTGCTCTGCGATTTACTCTGGTCCTAATGGAATTTTCTTTTGCCGGCATTTCACTTAAAATCAAGTTGAGAAGCGAATTCATATAAAAATAATTCAATCGCAGCGGGTTTAGAAAAGTATTTTCGGTTTTGAAATTTTATTTTTATAATCCTATCTAATTTTATAGCTTATTTGTATACTATTAAAACTTCGCAGTGGTTTTATATGTAGGTATTTAACCTCACACCAACAAGCTAAATAGAGATAAAAATAAAATTAACCCGTTTCTCGGTCAATAATTATCATTATTATGCGTGTTTAAAACCTTAAAGCTGTTAGAATTTATGTAAACGTCTATTATTATCAACACCTGCCATTTAACTAGCAATCAATTATAATAACCAATGCATTCGTAGTCTTGACTTAGGCTTATCTGAGTCAGAGATGATCAACTGTTGTAGGTTTCATATGAATAAATCACCAATTATTATAAGTGTATTAATTGAAAAATAATATACGAAGAACTTGGCTGCATAATATAGAAAAGAATATGGAAACAAAAGCATGTTAATTCATTGAAGCAAATTATTATGATAAGATAAAATATCGCGATAAAAAACAATTTAATACATTGATTATTTTAAATTAGGATCAATAAAATTAAGTTACAATTTAAGAAAGTTTATTAACCGCATCCGTGGAACAGTGGCTAAGCTGGTCGGGTATAAAAACACGGAGGTCGTGGGTTCGATTCCCACCTTGGGTCTGGTTGGTGGTAGGGCTTTTTCAGAGTCCGACTGGCTAGCTACCACCCCCACAGGTGAAATCTGCTGCCATAACAGCTCTGGCCGTTTTAAGGCAATATTAATGTGGGAGCCAGTACACTTGAAATCAGAGGCTCAAATATCAGTCTGGCAGCACACTGGGAGACATTTCCAGGTGAAGCGTTCCTCAATGGAATAGGCCGCAGGGACCGCCTACCATCAGGTGGGCTGCGAGCCTGTCTGCCAACTGACCTAGTATATAAAAAAAAGTATTAATAATACATTTAACTGTAGTTTTATTCAAAACATTTACAAAAGGTACGGCGCCTCTGAAGAATAACCGCCATTGATTTCAGCCACTCAAAACATTATAGCATCTCAAGAGCTTCACTATTCACAATCAAGCTTTTACAATAAAAGTGAATTTCTCGGAGTGAACTAGAAATTTGCCGGTTGTGTCGAATTATCATTTGAATGCAAAATCAATTCTGAATTTACACAGCCATTTTGTCGGCAACTACCGGAGCATGGCCTACGGTTTTATTATTATCAAGGGGCCAGACTTGTTAGGTATGAATAGGTAATTTGTGCCTGTTACTATTCTTTGAACGTTTACTATGTTTACTATGTTGCTGTGTTTCCTGCTTCCTTTAAATGTGATTTTAGGTTAAGTTTTGATAGTACAGTTAGGTTGTAGGTGCCACTTTAGAGTATCCCTAACTACTTATAGGGGATCAGACGAAAAACTTGCACTTAGGTAAAGCTTAGTTTTAGGGTTTTAAGCCAATTAAGACTCGTATATCACGTTTATTACATAACTGAATAGACTGTAGCTTTCTTAAAATTTAAAAGCAAAGAAATATCAGACCCAGTCAGATATTTCACGAGTGGTACCTTGCCGGTCTGCATTTGAAAACACTGTCATAATATTCCACATACAAAAGCTATTTGCTTAATAAACGGTTTTGTATCCCCTAAGAATGAACAAGCAATGGCAACCAAGTACAAATTTTAAATTCAAAATTGAAAAAATCAAAAACCAATAAAAGGTAGAAAGAACGATAATTTAAACAAAGCACGTTTAGTCAGTACGGAGCAGCAATGTAGAACCCTGAAAGGCCATTATGCGAAATTGTCCGCAATTTCCGCGATATCCGTTAAACGGTTTGCAAATGCCGATTCCTCATACGTCATAATTCTTCGGCACACAATAAAATTGCAACTCACTTCTTAATATTTCCGACTATTTCCCTGTTAAACAAGAGTTGCGTGGAATTGCTGGATTACAAAATATCGTTTGCTTTGCGTTTAAGAAATTTGAAAGGCTGTTTTCGAATTGTTTAAAAATCATGTGCTTAACATGATTTTTAAACAGGTTTAAATTTGAAGTACCTAGTTTTGTCTAAGAGATAAAATAAGATATTTTTGATATCTACAGTTATTTATAGTAGAGCAGGCGCTACAAAAGCTTCGTTAAAGAAAATTTGCTGCCATCTATAAAATCTGGGAGCAAACAAATATCCATGAAGTCTTGATTATGCGTGAGTCGTCAAAGAAAAACTTTAATATCTGAGTTTATTTACGTAATTTGATGCCCAAAAGAGTTAACTGGGAAACGTATCCATTACAAAACATTAAGTAGGAGACACGGAATGTAAGTCCTCACTAAATACAGCGGGAAAAAGTTGAAAAAACTAACGACTCGCGATCACGCATTCCAAACTTAGCCAAATTAAAAGTTGACTGCAATAAACAATAAAAATACCGAATAGGGCCTTCCTTTCATTTGATACGAGTTTCGGTAATGACGAGACTTACCACAAGTTTGATCGTAGGCTCCGCTGAATTGGCAGGTTGAATAACTTAACATCACGCCTGTATAGCGAAGAACTAATTCTTTGCTTTAATCCTAAATTAAAGTTATTTACTAAAAAAAAAATTTGCAGTGGTAGTGCTATTATCAGTACCAATTTACGAAGGGTAAAGCCGTAACTAACACCTAGGAATTAATCAAACATAACTTGGAAGATGATTAAATCTTGTGAAATAGTGTAGGTATTTTATATTTGAGAAAATGAAATCACACAGCCATTAAATTTGATAAAAGTAAACTCAACCAAGATATATTTAATCACAAAAAATTAGCATTCTACACTCGATGTTTTACTTGTATCTTATTTAGAATAAACTGTTTTATAATATTCAAATGTTTAAAAAATAAAAAAATAATATACCTGTTACAAATTCTAAAGGCATAGAGTCGTGCGTAGCTAATTTCATATACCTACCTGTAAATATAGGTATATAGATAACCAATGCTTTGAAAGACATCCATAATCGATGCACCTATTTGAAAACCCAACAACACACCCTTATCGATCGTTAACTGCACCAGAAATAGAATTATGATGATTATACCAAGGTTAACCCAACACATACAGCCTATATCAAAGGCATCGAGGAAAAAATTGCCATAAGTAGGTAGCAATTACAAAATAGCCCTAATGATACTGGTTAACTATGCACAAACGACGGAGGAAACAATTCTTAATACGACATTGATTAGGTTGTAGTCATGAAAATCGAGTTGCACGTGGATAATGACAATTTAAAGACTTAAAAGGTTGATTTTATTATCATATTGTATGATTCTTGTGGAACTATTAACCCTTATGACAATAGTGTAATGATGCTCGCTCACGCAAACCATTTTTCTTATCGCATAGCTTGTAAAGACTTGTAATACGAAGCATTAGTTCGTGCGATTAACCTTTTTGCATAAGTTAGTGCCCATTACCTACATTTGTTACTTCAAGATTGTGTTGTCGTTCAAAACTGGTTTGGCATTTACGATTTCCCGTAAAGCTCTAGTAATAGCTAGTAAACAGTCCCTCTTGTTATTTTGTGCGGTTGATGGTTTTCTGTTATCAGAATTGCTAAATCATACAGAAATTTAAGTTTACCCTATTTTGTATTTACTATCTTAAAAAAACTGAGCTTAGCATTAATTAAAACTTTTTTATACCACATTGTTGGCATGGCAGACAGGCTCGCAGCCTACCTGATGGTAAGCGGTCACTGCGGCCTATTCCATTGAGGGACACTTCATTTATATGAACCAGATCGTAATAACAGGTGTATGTTAATTAGAATTTACTTTTGAGGTTTTCTAAAACAAGTGAAGTATAAGCCACTTAATTATTTATTTATTGATTTATCAAAAACTGATGTACCTACTAACACAGCCATACTCAACCTTTTTTTTAATGGGGCCACAAACACGTTTCGATCTTGAAGCGCGGGCCGCAAAAATATTTAGGGCTGAAACTGCGTTGAGCGGGGGGGGGGGGGCCGCGCGGGTTCATGCGAAAGTCCT
Source organism: Mecyna flavalis (assembly GCA_949319885.1). Lineage (NCBI taxonomy): Eukaryota > Metazoa > Arthropoda > Insecta > Lepidoptera > Crambidae > Mecyna > Mecyna flavalis. Next base: position 7,377,895 of record OX439439.1, read on the forward strand.
TTTGTATGAGCCCGCGCGGGTGCCCGCTTAACGCAGTTTCAGCCCTTAGGTGTTAAAAAAAACATAATTCAAAATTGGCGATGTGTTTATTGAAAAAAGAAAGTTGGTCATAATAAAGCCAACTATAAAATACATGATTTTGTAACCTTTATAATTATTAGGTTATGAACTTATGTTATGATGACTGTGCGATGTAGACCAAATTTTGAAAGAGCTAACTTTGAAAGATCTAACAATGACTTCAGGTTTTAACAAAGCTGTTGAGTACTTTGAGTAGGTATGAAACCATCTTGTTTTGAAGAGATTTTTGATACTGTGAACACTTTTTAAAAACTTTGTCAAGATCTGGCTTGTTGCTGCAAGCTAACCTTATTACCTACATCATCCAGATGAGAGTCTGTAAGCTTGTTTCTGTAAACATTTTTGTGTATTTTATTTTCGAAAAAGACGATTCACACACGAATGTAGACCCAAAGAATGTTAATAAGATTTGGGCAATTCTTTGGACGCTTTTATTATTTTTTGGGAACAATGCTCCAAAATTCCACATATTCCCTTTTTTCTTTAAACAGAACTTCTCTTTTGGTGTCATTTTTAAAATCGATGAACTCATCAAACAGCTCTGAGTAATTACAATTTAAAACTGATGCCAGCTCTGAAATAGTTGTTGTTTCTAGATGCAACGGATTTTCTACAAGCAACAAACATTTTTTGATTTTTCTTAGATCTTGGAACCTTTTTTGAAATTGATCTAATAATGCAGTTAAATCATTTGAAATTATGGCGCAGTTTTCTTCCGAAATATTAATATGGTCCTCTGTAGTCTTTATCATAGTTGGATAATTTTGTGCCCGATGCTATGCACCGCGGTAAGACTATCGAGTACCTATTTTATTTACTCAGAGCGCCCACAGTTTTTTCTGATGGGCGCGGAATTTCAAAACTTAGTCAGTTTTAAAATTCCAAATGGGCCAATCACAAAGGCCCGGCGGGCCGCATGCGGCCCGCGGGCCGCAGGTTGAGTATGGCTGTACTAACACATCTTAAGAATAAGCTAGCATAACATAGTATTTTAAGTACACAGTCAATTTAAGGTAAATATTCACATACTAAAATATCTTATACATTATATACATTGTCCTATAGACTATGTTGTTGGGTCTATTTTTTTTATTTTTACGTTAAAATAGACATTATAAATTATTATCAAATTGAACAAAATCTTTAGGTATGTACTATTTACAAAATAAAATTAACCAAAAATCATTTTTTTAATGTAAATTATTAGAATAGTGGAAACAAATTTAAAGTAGTCCTTCGTTTTCACTATATTGGGTGAAATATCTTATTATTTTAGGAGTAGCTTATTTTAAATTGAATGTAATCAAAGCCACTAATTTGATGTATTGGGGTAATCAGCAAGCTACTTACGATATGACCTGGGTAACTAGCGGGGTGGGCCTCGGGACTTCACTAATTTATTAACCACAGCTATCGATAGCCCACCATACAGAAATTAACTTCTATATTGCCTTCATCGTGCATATTAGATAGTTGGAGCAAACAATATTGACCCTTGAAATTTTAAGCAGGACGAAAGTTAGTATATCAGTGTTATTATTTAAACGTTTACATTCTGAAAAATAAGTTTGTTTCATTTTCGGAAAGCATATTGCATCAATATATTTTCATTTACAATAGTGCATGCCGACACCCTTATCGATACGATGATAAGAATATTATTTATTTTTCCATAAAGATTTTCTCCATTATACCTAACAAGTAAAACTAACTCTTGGTATCGAATTTCTTGTAGTAGCGTCGACCCTTATTCACAAAATCCAACAATTTTATAAAACCAATAAATGTAATATTCAAAAATTTATTGCGACCGGTGACAGAAAGAAATGCTGAGTTCATGCTAATTATTTTATTATATTATTTCGGAATAGTTCCATTATAGTTCCTTAATAATTCATATTTAAGGCATTGATTGATAGAGGTGGACTCTATCATCATGAAAGTTCTTCAACACAGTCTTGTAAATTAGCATATTCTTACTCTCAAGGATCAAAACCATCTATGCCTTTTACATTAGAAGGTACGTCACGGCAACTCATAATAGGCTTGAAATTTTCTTATAACTTAACTCCTACATAGATTTTCTTCGGGCGGGGGTGGCTATACGAACCACATATGCAAAGCTATTACCATGTTAATCTAAATTGATGGGGCGTCCTAAAACCGGACATTCTTTCATAACATTAGTAATTTCTTCGGCGTAAAATAATAATATAATAAGTAAGCCATTTCATTACTTAAGGCAGTCATTTAAGGTACTACGTTGGCCTTTGTAATTTAATATAATAGACTTGGTAATGGCTAATCCAAATTGTAATTTTCTTGATGACATCAAAGAAAAGGACGAAATTGTGATAAAATAACATGTTTAGTATTAAATGTATACAGATCAAACACTACGTACTAGGAACATGTTTATATGTATATATGTTTGAAATATAAATCATGTTCCTAAAAACAATCCCATCAAATAGTGATTCATTATCTCGAGATGTATGGAATTTGTTTTTAATAAAATTATTCCTAGACTCTATTCACACAGCCCGTCTAGCCCCCCAAACCTATCCTATTTTTATAAATACCAATGAATATAATCTGCAATATTGCTCAAACCAGAACCTACCTATCATTTTGACGATAACTTGATTCCAATGATAATGGATTTGGCGTCAATAGTGGACATTAATAGTCGGTAGTTTACTTTATAATTTGAAACACACTCTTTCTAAATTAGCAAGGCGCCATGTCTAGACACTTCGAACGTACCTATTTACTTAAATTCTAGCACATGAAACTGTTTAACATTATTTGCCGATGACATGTGAGCGTGTTCTCATTGCCGATCAATTATACGCAATTTGAGGCACTTGCACACATCATGACACGGACACATACAATTTGTACGTGAACACTAATTGCACAGAGTAGTGATTTGTAGAGGAAAATACATTATAACGGTTCTATAGATTCTTGTTCCAAATTTTGAAACTGAGGTGAAACTCTTGTAAAGTGTTAACGGCACCATGATCTGCTGCCGTTTTGATTTCCATGTGCTTTATCCTGACCTAATTAGGTTGCTCCAGTAGTTAATTTAGTTACTTGTTAGTTAATAATCCAAGGTTTAAAAAGTCTTTATCAGTTGGTATACAAGCATGCAGACGCATTTTCAAGTATACTTACTGTCTCCTAAATTATTGTGGTGGGTTGAAATTAATTCTGGAAAATGCCCTACCACCTAACAGACGAAAGACCGAAAAATTCATTTTTGAAAATCGGTCATAAGTGGCAAATGCCAAAACAAAATAAAATTATTAGCGCGTTAGGAAATAGCTCAACGTGGTATTTATTACCAAATAAGAATTTTATAGGTTAATATTGCTTTTTAGCGTTGCACATTAGAATATTTGAATATGACAAAAGGCTTATGAAAACAATTCAGCCACAATTAAACGTTTAGGTCACCACGGGCACTGGATATAAATCAATTCTCACAAATCAAACAATAAATCATTACTGCCATTCACGTTCAACCATAGAGGGGTCATTACTCTGTACAATTAGTCCCAGATCCATTATTAAAAGCCCGCTGAGATTCATGCAAATGACCCCAGTCCATATGAACCGACAATCAGTACCAATCAATAATCTATTGGCAGACTTAATGACTAGCCAAGGAGACGCGCCAGTCGTCACTGCCAATAATTGGTATTCACTGATAGCAATAATTGGTTGCTCTCAATAATAATTGGAATAATTAAAGATCTAGTGCGTTGGTTACGATTGGAGTGTTTTTGTTTAACATTTTAAGACGAGCACCTCTAATACCACGACACTTCTATTATACCAATATTTTCTTTGATATTATATTCAGTAATGCCTTGTAAGCGTGGTAAGCAATCACGATTAAGGGGAAACTTATGGGTTTTGCTGATAGAAGAGTTTGGTAGCGTCTTTTATAGTCCAGAAGAGAAATTTCGGTGTGGTGCTATCCTCGTGTTTTGCAGAGTACCTACGTACAGTGGTTGGTCTTGCAAACCGTTTGGTTTGTTGATTTTTTTTATTTTTATTACTGGACTCAAGCGCCCAAAGTATATACATGAAGTATGTACGAGTATAAGTGGAATCATAATCTTTAGTTGTGGTTTATTTTTAATCACGCTATTTCTTTAGGACACAACTGTCTATTCATTATAGTGATCTATATTTGTGTTCATTAACACTTGTAGTTTTTTACGTATTGATGAATATCTACATATTACATTGCGTCTTATGATGTTTATCATACTGTACATTTTCATGCAATATTTCACCAACGTCACATTTAACTCATCATTCAAATAAGCCATGTTTACCCAAATCAAATTCAGCTACCACCTTCGAAGGCAGTAAAATTAAAAAATCAATTATTCGAACCTCGGACCACCGCGAGCCATCACCGCACCTACGCACCTCAATATCCAATAAACTAGAGGAGCAAGGAATCCCACACTTGGCTGCCCGGCAATTGTTGTGCCCGGTGTTAATAAAACGACGTATATTTTAGCTATTTTGACAGTTCCAAGCTATTTGTAACGGTTGAGATACATGGATAGTATAAATGAGGAACATACGATCGCTATTTTTTATCGTCAGTCGGGGCAACAATTATTTCTTCTTGTATGTTTTTAACAATAGAATTCAACAGCTTTACGCCGACAGCTTTATTTTACATTGGTTCTGATAGAAATTAATTATAGAGATACACATTATTTTTTCCTAAATCCTTTCCAAATCAGTTGTCTGACCATAACACAAGCTAATGCTTAGTTTGAGGCTTTATGGTGCTGTTTAAATATTGTCCAAATATTTTTTTTAATTCGTTCGTTTGGTTCATGGGTGTAGTGGTTTCATATGTAGTTGGCTATGATCTCGGGGTCCTGGGTTCAATTCCCAAAAATTTGTGTCGTTTTGTTCTGATGCAGCTCGTCTGTTATATCGATCACCAATCCACATTGGCAACCGTTGTTATTAAGCCAGTACCTATCATTGCAGCGGTAACTTAGTTTCATGATGGAAGCCTTAAGGGGCATTACACGGGCTGATACTAGTACAAAGATCGTTCGTCAGTCTTTTCGTCCGTGTGTATACAGTAATGGTTGGAAGCGACTGGCGGGCCGCCTACGGTGCTCGTGAAAGCGTTCGGCTTACGACTTGATTTGTGATTTCAAAGATTATTGGTTGTACTCCATTACTACGCTAGTCATTTAGTTTTTAGTTAGAACCACTGAATAAGGCCTTTTGCACTTTGTTAGCACACACCTAAATCAAGACTAGAACTAATCCATGCAGTCAGTAGAGCTAATTTAGTAATATTACTACTTTTAGTTTAGATCTTATCTTACTATTCTCACTTCTGTTATAAAGAGGAAAGATTTGTTTGTTTGTTTGTTTGTATTTAATAAGCTCCAAAAGTACTGAACCGATTTGAAAAATTATTATATTGTATATCGAAGTATCGATCTACTGGTAAATTCACACCAGTAAGGAAACCTGCACACTCAAATGGCTGTGTAGCCATGATTCAAGTGGCAAAAAGAAAGAAGAGGTAAACATTAAAACTGGAATATAATTAAATTTTAATTCGTCAGAACACGTAAGAAAAGTTTTTTTACAGTAGTAATAAATAATATCACGTATGAAGTCAAAGTGTGTTTCCAGTTTGGAGTAATTTACTTCTTAAAATTTCACTATTTCATAATATTTTCTGGTTTGTTTCAGTCAAAAACTCTCAACGCTTAAGTCATCGTGATGGTCGAATAATAACTTCGCTGAAGCGGTAAAATTAAGTTTAAATCATAAAAAATAAAATAAATTAACTCCATTTCACACAAAAGAAAACTAAACAAGTTATAAAAATAGTAAAACTACCTTCATTATCATTTTTACACTTTAGAAGTTCTTTACTGTTTCCTCCCGCATTTAACAATGGAGAGCGTTGACTTTACTTGAATTTCTTCATTTTTTATTTGTAACCCGGTATGATGTTTCACTTTTCTTATTTTAATATTTATCTCGGCTTTATGACAATTTTATTAAGGCAGGGGCGGTGCCTACGCAGCGCTCCGCTCATTCATTAAAATGGTGCCAGCCGTTTCACTAGCAGGGGCACTTATATTTTATTTTGTTTGAGTTGTCTGCGGCACTTCTTCTCAACAGGCCGCTGACGTCGAAGTGCTGACAGAAAAAAATATGGACGAAATAATTATTTTCTAATAATCATTTTTGCAGAATAAATTATTCATTTGATTTTATTATTCAGTTAATAAATAAGGCTCGATGTGAAATAATTTCTATTGATACGAACACAGACTCTACACAGAACACAAAGGGTGTTCTGTGCAGAGAGCATTATTTGTGACCTATTTATAAATAATTTTAATAACATATATTATGAATCTTTGTGAATTGATACGATGTTAAATACGATGATAAATATCACGTGGCACTTAGAATGTTAAAATTAAATCTTTTTTACCTTTTCAAAAATATTCAATTTACCTTTTTAAAATCTAAACTATTAAATCCATTTACTTAAAGATTAAACTTAATTAAAATTAATAAACTTAATTAAAAATTAAACACTGCCCCTGCCATACAAACGCACACCGCGTGAATCTCGGCTTATCTCTCGGATCGCGACGCAGACGCATCCCCACGAATTATTTCATTACAGCCGCGGCGGCTAAACAATGAACACGTGACTGACAACTACATACCTACACGCTACCGCATACGAGGTTTGATACTTTTTGTGTCATTTGATAGCCGCGCCTTGATTGTTCGTTCTCCTAAATGTGATCTTACACCACAACTACCTACTTTGGGTTACTTGCTACGCTTTTAAGAATAGCGTATGCAGTATAAAAAATCTGTGAAATTGCGTCAAAGTGAAGGCTGCATTAGGGTGGACCAAAAATTTGTGACTGGGTTTTTTGTGCCGAATAATATTTAGTCTTAGTACAAACTCTGGAAATTGGTGATGATAAGCACCTGCCTGGAAAGCACGTAGATCTTCAATTCCCCCTTTTAAGATATCTCTACATAGATAGCGGCGGAACACGACAATTTCACCGTCACATGCTAGCCAGTTAAACCCCGAAAAAGTTCTATCGCCGGATAGACAAGGCCAGGAATCGAGCCTACAACCTCCGGATTGCGTATCTGAGTTACATACTTAGCTACTGTATCACAGAAGCGATGAACATTTAATTTCTATATTATTACTTAATCAGATCAGTATAAAAAATGATTTCTAAATATATTGCTCTAACTTTAACCTTTCAAAAATGTGATAAATGGATTTTCCAAGGATAAACTAAACTCATTACGGTATTTCCTCCTCTACTTTACTTTTAAAACCTCGCAAGGGATTCCTGGTTTCAATTAAGGCTCCTCTCGTGGTTTACTCTGTCTAAAGTTCAACGTGTAGCTTTGAATGTTGAGGGCGCGTTTGAAGTTGCCCTTATTAGGAATTTTAATCGTTCACGTAACATTTAATTAGTCATGTGGGTTCCTTTGAGATCGCTTTGAATTCGAATACCAATCGATAGCTAATTACGACTAGAAAATATAAGTACATGAAATAAAGGTTTTTTGAAATTAAAGCGAATATACTATTTTAGTACAAGTTCAAGTAATCCCCAAAAGTGGCACCTATTCAGAATGAATGATGTAACTTTATTATGTAGGTAGGTATGTGAAAACTAATGAATAGATTATAATTATTTTATTACTTCAGCAACACAAAAGAACTTTTTATTGAATCTAAAAACCTTCACACGTTACTTAAAATTCGTAGTTTATGTCCGGTCGTCAAATACGTAAAATCAATAAAAATATTTTTTTATTAACTCGCGGCAATAAAATCAGTAATCAACATACATAGATGATGTCAACTGTGATTTGGAATGTTTCTAATATTGTGAAAATGAATACTAATACTGTTTAATAACCTCAAATGATAGCACAAATGGTTTAGGGTTGGGAAAAAACAAAAATATTGTTTAATACATATCTTGTCTAAAGAAAGAAGAATATAAATATTGGAAGCAAAATAAATATAAAGCAGAATACTAAATACGATAGGTATACAGGTACCAGGTGAGCTAAAGTGTACAATGTCGTTTGTCTTGTTGTATCTATCATTATTCTCTCAAGTCCCTTGTAACAAAATATGTAAACGCACCAGATGTTATGGAGTATTTAAAACCTCCACCAATATGCGAATATTTATTTTTAATTCAAAAGTATTTTTTGACTAGACTATAAATATTTTTGGCCAATTTTTTATTTTATTTTCTAATTCATTTAATAATAAAAGTAACTATTGTTAGAGTCATCAAGTTTTCGAATTCCGTCAAAACGTGTTTAGTCACCTTAAAATCTTCAATAATATTGTTATTTATTTCAGACAATCATTTGCATTTTTCCTCCTCTCTCGTCACAGCCCTAGAACGCTTCATAATAATAAGTGCGTTAGTGAGTTTCGTGCATCGATGAGCCAATAAACCTAAGAATTAATGAGTCGTGCCGCCGAAACACTGATTTTAATGCCTCGTGACGAGCACTGACAAGCCGTCTATTCATTTGTACTAGAAATACGATCACGCTTTGCTTTGACTTTGATAAAGATAATGTTTATAGGGAGATTGTTTACGAGCCAGAGCTGATTATTGGACCAAGGAATTAGTTTTTTTTTATTATTATTATTGCAATGTGTAAAAGACGAGCAGGTCGTACACCTGATGGTAAGCGCCACGTCTGCCCTTAGACAGTTCAGTGCCAAACAGTAACTAAGCAGTTACTGTCTGGCACTGCCCTGCGCCCGCTACACCGAGACGATAGTTATTAGGTCTCATATACCCAGTAATTTCACTAGCTTCAGTGCCCTTTCCCCGAAACACAGAAGTGCTTGACATACTTCTATTTCACTGGAAAATATCTGAAAAAACTTAACAGAGTGACGGGGATGGGCTGGTCAATAGCCACAAGGTTGCACCTGCTCGTCCTAATCGGGTGTGAAGGGGAAACCGGGGGAGTTTAGTGGGTAGTGAACGCTTTTGTCTCGAGTCTCACACACGGCCACAGGTTTAGCTAGCCTGCGGTTAAGGTGCATAAACGCATCCACCTCCAAAAAAAAAGTTTAACAGTGATATTTTTTGTTTATTTTGTTATGTCAATTGGCTTACATCACTCAGCTCATTTGAAGAGTAAGAGGATCCGACTTCAAAATTTTTCTCTTTTATATTGGATCAACTCAAAAAAAACATAGATTTGAATAAAATATGTAAAGATTGTAAACTATTAATACTTAAAAATATTAATAATGCTTTCGTGGTACTTATCTATTGTATAAAATGTTAGGTACCTAAAAGTTTAAAACCCTTGATGTTCATACTTATAAGAGGCAAAAACTCTCAGAAAAGGAAATAGGGAGCGTCATACGATTCAGCAAGTGGATATAAAACAAATAATCTTGCATAATTATCAACTTTACAATTTACATTTGCCTTAAATATTTGAAAGCACGAAAAATTATGTATTGGAAAAGTAAATAAAGAAGCTCTTTTGCGTGTGTAGTAAAAATAGTACGTATGTACTTAATATTCCCAACATACGCTGTTATGCGTCGCAGACGTAACTTCAACCTCCGAAAATATGGACGAGCTCAAAGAGAGACAAGCATTAACTTCTAGTCGATTTCAGCTGAAAAACCAATCTACAAACAAGTCCAAGATATCACTAGAGAGTTCAAAGTCATACTCGAAAAATATGCTAAAATCTGCAAGTGCCCCCCCCGAAAATTCATTGAGGTACCGGAAATTGAAAACTTAATCGGAAAGTGTCTTTTAAAGTACTGCCATAATGCAGGTCATGTTACTCTATGGTGCTTTAATTTCAGTTATCACTTTCTTTCACATGAATATTGCCGGAACAAAAACAAAACTACGAGCATATGTATGTTTTTACCTGTAGGGTGGTCGCTAGATTCCGAAAACCTCTACCAACCAGACGGTTTAAAACGCCGAGATCGAGTCGAAAGGTGGTGATGGTGGTTCTTTAGTTTCACGAAAGTGGTCTTATTGTAGGTTGTATCTCGATTCATATTTATTCGAACTGTCACATCCACCTCGTTCCTATCTCCACCGCACATTATTCATGCGGCCCGCTATTTGTATTAGTTACAAATGAACGGTTACCGAAATAATTTAAATGCTAATTCAATAATTAAGCCGCCCCGCCCGTGCTCGTCACAATACTGAATTACAACTATCGGTACATTTGCATGTCGACGTTTTGCATTCATAACTGCGAACGTGATAAAGTGAGGCTACTACTGTTTTGGAATATGGGGAAAAGAAGTTGGTTTTTCTTTCACCAAAAAACTGTTTTAGATATTGTTCATCATCATCCCAGCGTATTCCCGATTGCATCCAGTATGGAGCTCAGGGTCCGCTTCGGCTATGATCCTAAATTTGACTAGTCTGGTTATTACAATGGAGTGATTGCCATCTGACCTCCGTAACCCTTACAAGGGAAACCAGACCTACTTGGAGTCGGGACCAACGGCTTAACGTGCCTTTCGAAGCACGGAATCATCATCCTTTATTTTTAGACATTCAGGTGATTCAAGCCTGCAATGTCCTAACCAAATTGAAAACAATCACACAAAGTGATGCTCCCCGCAGGATTCGAACCCACGACCTCCGGGTTTTAGAGGCTTACTCTAACCACTGTACGGAGGCAGTTGCCTGCATTTATTGCCTGGGTTTTCGGACACGGTAAACATGTTTCTTGTCTACATTAGGTATTGTTCAACTAGGTAGCTAATTTTAATTTATTTGTAATAGTTTTATCTAAAAGTTTTTTTTTATTGTGTGGCGCGATTCTATACAATAAGAAACAATTATATTATGCTAAATCAATTTCGTGATAACCAATTTCCGTAGGTGATTTTCTTTATATTATTTATTGTATAAATAATATTAGACTGCAGAGTACATGCTATCAAGGTAAGAAAATTTTAATGATTTCTCATATACGTCTACTTCCTTTATTCAATATAAGAACTTTTCGTTCACGTTATTCGACTCGGGAAACCCTTTAAATTCCCTAACACAGTTCTAAGTTCCTAATTCAGCTAAGCAGTACAAAAGTCCGTCCGTCATTGCCCAATTACGCACGTCCGAACCTCTCAAAGTTACCACTTGTTACACCGACGCGTAAATAAATTAAACCCATCGTGCGGACGGAGTCGCGGGAGCGAATTAGTCGGCTCTTTGTGCAATCAAGCGAGCCCTTCGCCCCTAATGAATATGAATACGGCTGAATACGCTCGGAATACCGTACCCACCCGCAACGTAATGAGTTGCGTCGGCGCGCCGACGCAACTCATTACGTTGGCTGTCGGTTACACCGTGAGGTAACGAATGTGACATCGTCTTAGGCGAACTATTACTTACATACTTACTTACTCCTGTGGCTCAGCGACCCAAAGTGCGTCTTGGCCTCCGATACAAGTCAGAGAATTATTGGCAATGACAAATTGTCTGTTTGTTTATTAAAACATTATTAAAAAGTATTACCAATATGTTATGTACATACACTGCAGGGTTTAGGCTTCCGTGTAGTCTCGTTAAATTGAAAGGTTTGAAACACGCTAGCAAAATCCTGGTTGGTATTTAGGTTAAATGTGAAATGTTTGTTTTTATGTATTTAACATTATTTCTGTCTTCTATATAACTTTTACAGTAAATGAACCAAGAACTGTTTGACATCTCCGAAATGACGTCGGGACTATATTGGAAGACGGTGGATTACATTTGCATAGACCAACTTTCTTTGTATTTTTGATAACTCCAAAAAGCAGGCACATATTGGCTAATAGCAAAGTATGGTCAATTTTAATGAAGTAAACTCCTCCGATATTATTCAGTAATATGAATTTATTTCCTACAAATCTAATTTAAGACTGGGTATCTAAAATACATTTGGAGGTGTAGAATGTTACAACATGTAGGTATGTAAACACTGTCACTGTTTTAGCTGGTCATTCCATTCGACAATCAAAGCAACAGTTTGCCTAAAAAAATTTTTTACGAGGTAAAATGTTCTCGACACTTTTTTCGGTGTGAATAAGCTTTGTCTAATAGTTATGAATACGCAAATTTGAGTTCTGTTCGCAGTGTCTACTGTCTGTTCATTTTTGAAGGTGATATGAATATAATCTAACAAATCCACTTTATAAAATATTGGAACTGAAGAGATCAAAAAATTTAAACTTTGATTAAAGTTTAACATTATATATTAATAATGGAAACTAAAACAAAACAATATAATTATGTGCTTTAAGAGTAGGAATTTTTAAGTCAGAAATATAACATTATTTATCGTCTTTTTTTTTTCAAAATTAAAATGCAGCTCAAAATATATTATAAAGAGCTTATCTGACTGAAAAGAGCTTTTTCAAGTAATTGGGAAAAGTTAGTTTAGATCTCTTCAAAAACGAATTTTTTGTTTCGGCCTTTGGCAAGACAGTACTGATTCATGTGGAGTCTTTAAGGCCCTGCATCACGACATTAAAAACATCGTTGAGTTTAAAACACGTAAACCTTTTTAAGCCACGCAAAACGTCGGCCCTTTGTAATATGAATTATGACTATAACAATCACAACATATGATAAGAGCAGTAGGCCATTGCGGGAGATGGGCGATTGCGTCACTACTTAGAAACCTGGGATGAGCGCCGGCGCAACAAAACGTGTCATTTGTGTGCGACGCACACTGGGAGAGTTGAAATCTAAGCGTCTTCTAAGTTTTTAACACAATTGTGCCGAACGCACATGAGGAAACCTCATTTAGTACATAGTTTTTTTTACATTTGTCAATTGTCTGGTCTTGTGTCAAAATGTACGAATATATTGCGAGCTTTTCATCGGCATTTTTATTTGAAATATAATTTAGTCTAAAAAGTATTCCTTGTAGCTCTCCCGGTCATTTACAACAATTGTTTTATTAGGTATTTTGAACACTTGAATTAAGCGATCATATAAATATTTGACTTTTTGTCACATTTTCGAATTGAAATTAACATTTTATTTGGCACCAAAACTTACGTAATATTTTTTTAAATTACAACTGAATTGACGGAACTTAAAAAGGTGATGCTCCATCGCCGTCTCGTTTTAAACTATGAAAATGAAAAAAAGGTCGATACGTGGTAATGTAGTAGATATCGTACCTATATATTTCAGATTGGAATTGCGCACGCTTTGAATTATGGCAATAGACGATAGAGTTGATGTATAATAAAAGTATGAAATCCTTTCCTGGGGGAATTGTAATAAACTATATTTTATTTTCACTTCATTTATTATTCTTATTGTTGCTAACAAGTCCTTAAAAACAAACAATAGAAAAAGTAATAGTCAACTCTAAATTAAGTGCCATAATAAATATTATGTTGAAACTTAAAGACAGCAGTATGCGCCGAGCTTTAGTTAAAAAAAAAACCGTTGTGTGTTCGTTAAAAGTAGTGCACGTGCGATGACAGCACGCCCAACTTATTACCACAGAGATAACCATCGGTTTAATTCTACAACGAACGTGTAAACCTTTGTTAACTCCGAGTTAACTCTGTAACGACCTCTTTAATATTAGTAGCACGCTTGCTACCGGTTCGGAGATTTTTTTGTTCTAAACAAAATGCTACGTTTAATTGTTACGGGTCTGCTATCGTTGATATCATCTATGACTTCATGGGAACTCTGTTCCGTCAGTTTAAGTTTGTCGGTGCGATTCGGCCGGAAAGACACCGCGGTTCTTGGTAATGAATGGGATAATGCCGAGCAATGATTGTGTAGCATGTTTTCTCGGCATTTTTAGGGTTCACGAGGATTGAAAGAACCCCAATATTTTCTGTGTGTTTACGATCTTTTTCGGCACCAACATCTTGGACTCATGATATTCGGAACGGCTTACGTAGTTTGATAAAACATAGATAACACAGGCTATGCAATTAGTTTAATACTAATGTAAAAAGTTGCAGGGCAGTCGTTTCAACTTACTGATTTTGATGACCGTGGTTTTGACGATCCATTCCGCGATCCATTTCGGTTGCCGATTTCACAACCAGTACACTGGGATTTCAAATCCCACTCAAGACAATCATTTTTATAAGTACAAATTCGTGGTCCGTAATACCTAAGCTTAAGCTACATGCTTACTTTGAATTCAGATCAGCACTCCTCAGAAAAAGCAGGTAACCCTATTCATAGGTCTGCGACTCCCACTTGGCCGTCGTTTTATTTATTTTTTACGTCATTACAACTTTTATTGCCATTGTTAATGTTAACACGAATGTTCTTAATGACATTCGCGGGTGAGATAAGAACGGTGATTTTCGTGACACGGCTTAATGTTTGAGAAAATACAAAGGCAATGTTAAGTCCGGAATACTGTACTTTCTTATTAGTTGCTAGCGTTCATTGTCTTGTTATTGTAGTTGTTTTGAAGATTTCTATCATGATACTACTAGACCTTGTACCCAATTGAGTGTAGACTTTTTTTGCGGAGAAATTATCCTCCGCTAAAAATATCTTTACATTCGCGTTGAAGCTCCATATAACCACAGGCTAGCGAGACCTAGTGGTCGTGTAAGAAATTTGGGACTACTTCCTTTCACTACCCACTAAGCTCCCTCGGTTTTCCTTAATTCGTTTTTCTTAATTGATGGAAGTTTGTGAGTTGCATAAAAATGTAACGAAAACAAATAGCTACTTAATTGATTTGCTGTAATGGTAAAAAAATTGGCTATTACACCAGAGGTCACGGTGATAGTGTAGCTTTCTAACAGTGAATTAATTTTCAAATTGGTTCAGTAGTTTCGGAGCCTATTTAATACAAACAAACAATTTTTCCTCATTATAATATTAGTATATTTATAATTTGATAAATACTTTTCATATGATGTGTAATTTTAAAGTGTTAAATATTTATGCAATAAAATTTACATCCATTATTGCATAAATATTTGACACTGAAATGATAGGTACATCATCCGGTAGTTATTGACTTTAAAAAGCCCTACAATGCGTAATTCAAAAGTTGCATTAGATTTTTTCATTTCATACTGTAAAATACCTCTTTCATATAATTTATGTCAACGTTCCACTGACACCAAGTCACCACTTATAAAAAAGGCCTTATAAGAAAACTGTCTTGAGCAAATCCAATTTTCTAATTCCACATCCATCGCGGTATGTAAAGCGGAGTACGCGTCACCCGATAATGTTGATAGTGGCGGGATCGATCCCGAGGAATCCAGTCCTTTGTCCCGGACTGACTGATTCCGCTGATGTTTTATTGGTATTAGTTTTCTCTATAAGGTAAATTCGATTTTAGAGATGGCGAATCGGTTTTGTGTATATTTTATTTCCTCTGCGAAATACGCACTACATGTGTACTGTATCAATGATATTGTATTTCAATAACTTTTTTTTTTCGGAGGAGAATGCGTTTATGCACCATAACCGCGGGCTAGCTAGACCCGCGGCCGTGTGTGGGACTCAAGACTGAAACGTCCACTACCCAGTAACTCCCCCGGTTTCTCCTTCACACCCGATTAGGACAAGCCGGTGCTAGCCTTATGGCTATAACCTGCCACAGAACATATTATATTTTTCAAAACAAATTGGGACGATCACGAAACGACTTTCTGGCTTTTATTTTATCAGCACATTCATGTCCTATTACAGTTAAAAAAAAGAATGAGTACCTACTGGTTTAATGGCTACACTTGTAAAGTGCTGGTTAGTGCTCACAAACTCAAGCTGTGTTAGAAAGATCCAATAGATTTTTCTCTACTCGAGTATTTAGGCACCAGCCACTCAAAACGATATATGTCATTAAATAGGCTTAGTATTGAATTAGCTTTACCTCACTTTGTACTAGACCTATTTATTATTGTGGAGAGAAAAATATATCTCTCTACATTTAAGTAGATAAATTATTTATCCCAGGACCCTGAGATCACGACCTGAAACTACTAGATCATCGATAAGAAAACTGCCTAGTAGAGCAAAACCAATTTTCTAATTCCACATCCATCGCGGTATGTAAAGTGGAGTACGCGTCACCCGATAATGTTGATAGTGGCGGGATCGATCCCGAGGAACCCGTCCTTTGTCCCGGACTGACTGATTCCACTGATGTTTTATTGGTATTAGTTTTCTCTTTCCGACGACGGTTAATACGAATTTGTGTTTACGATTTTCGAGATTGCAAATCAGTTTTTTGTGCTAGCTAGTTCGGTTTGGTAAAGAGACATGAAGCTCACCTGATGGTAAGCAACCACTCCAGCCTATTACATCGAGGAACACGTGTCGCTGTATGCTGCCTCATTTGACTCGTCTCATCATCGAGCCTTCAATTTTAAGTATACTGGCTCCTACATTGCATTGACGAAAAAAAAACAAAGTCATTATGGCGGTAGATTGTATCCTCAATCATAATACCAGAGTATAATAGCTGACTTCTCAATCTTTGGGTACACCTAAGTCTAAGTCCTAAGTCGACAAAAACTTCATTGCTTACAATTATAAATTAATCGGTATACCTATGTAGTAGGTATCTAGGAAGTAATCCATAAAAAAGAAGAGACATCCACAGAAAGAGATGGAAAATAGATCTTATTATTCAAAATTACAGATATCCCAATGCGAGCGGAGATGTCGCCCGACCCGAATGTTTTTAAGAATATTGCGAATGTAGCGGAACCGCTGACGGAACGATCGATGGTAAAGGATTGCCTACGCTAGGCGTGGTAGGTCCAATCTAGTAATGACATTATTGGGGCGTTTATTACCTCATTATTATTGACGCCTTGTGGACTTGTGGACTTTGCTTTGATAAAATGTGGGAGCCAGTACACTTGAAATTAATCATTGACTTGAAATTATTGACACTTGAATAATCTTGACATAATAAGAAATAATATTTTCTTTACAATAAAACGTTTGCCATAGAGAAACATGGGCAATTGAATTTAACTTTGTAATTACAAAAGGATTATAAGAAATAAGTTAATAAACCCTTTAATATAAACTGACAAAATCAAGACCATCGAAAATCACGCTATTACCAAAATAATAAAACAAACCCACATCACACCACATCAACAACTCCTTACACCAATCAGTCAGAGCAGATTATCAAAATCCAACGAGTAAACATGCAAAATAAATTCATTAAAATCCCTGCTAATTTTCTGTGAGAGCGGGCGATTCGTCACGCGCCGCGTCAACCCTTCGCCCTGGCCGGCCGGTCCGAAATGCCCGCTGTGCCAAATCTAAATGAACGCAATAATTGACGCTGCCCATTCCGGGTCGGGTTTGACGCGGACAGAGTGCCGTGGAGACGTGTCGACTGAATGTTAAATTTTAACACTAGTCACGTTATGTGTTAGATGTTTTATGCTTTTATTTTCATAGGATTTTATGATGGTGGGAGTTAGTTTAAATTTTATTCTTCGCTTTTATCTAAAATTTTCGATACCGGTTAGGGTATATTTTGATGCTGCAGAAAGTTTTCTTCAGCATCAAAAATATGAGCATCAGAACATACCTTGGCCAATTGATTGCCATAAAACAGGCACTGGCTCGTTCCTTTTGAATATGAAAAGGAGTCTAGTAGGTAGTGTGTTTTGGGCCCAAGTCCATCAGCTGTAAATTCGCTACCCAACAGTCACGATGCTTAAAAGCATTCTGCAGCAAAAGGTTGAGATGAATATAATATGTAGCTACATAGCAATTGAGATAAGTTTCCATCAGAAGTGTATAGCATTAAAATTATCTGCAACGTTCTAACAAAGCTGTTGATGCAGAGATACTTTAAAAATAAAATGAGAACATATCTCGCCAAACACACTGCAGGACCAGAAAAAGGAAATGATTATGGTAAAATAATTAAACAACAACAAAACAATAAGTCAAAGGTACAAAACTAAGAAAATATGATAGTATAAAAAGAAATGACAAAATTAAACGTTATAACTTGACAATTCATATTTGTTTACATTTTGCACATAAAGAGAAAGAAATGAAGAGAAAAAAGCCCAAAGGTTCATTAAGTAAATTAACATTTCATTAAACAATTTACAAACGAAGTTAATATAATAACGGGACGCGTAAAAACTCAGAAATGAACGCTCAAACGATCCCGCCAGTAATTAACATTTGAACGCACTGAAACAAGTCTACAAAATCTGTTCCACTCCCCTCGCTAACAAGGAGGGTGACATAATCGGAGAAACAAATCTGACTACTGGTGCTGCATGTAAATGATGATGATTAATTTGTTCTTCGCAAATGACAAGAAGGGTTAAAAGGCAGGGGTCCCTAATTCCACCACTTGTTCGGAGAATCCGGGGAATTCGCCCAGTCAGAATTTACACAGTACAATTGGCAGCGTCGGCAACGATTTGATTGCCTTTGTGAGAGTTACCCAGTTTGATGGAGTACGCAGATATTTCCGGGTTGAGAGTTGTATTAATTACAATTGCGAGGGAGTTTTTGGGCCGTCCGGGAATTTTAAGTTGGGACGTCTTTGATCCCTGCTGCATGCTTATTGTTAGATTTGTCTGTTACATTTCTAATGTTGGAATCATTGGCGATCGTGTTTTGTTCTTCACTTTTCTCTTACGTGTTGCTCATTCTATAATTGTAAAATCTATACAACATAATATTGCGTCCGTGTATACATGTATTGTAGATGGCATTGCGGAATTTGCGGACGAAAAGGCATATCAAAATTTAATTTAGTGCATCAAACATACCAATTATGGTGACTATGCATTTAACAATCGTTCACACAGGGGACAAATTTGATTATGCCGAATATCTTGCACCATTAATGCTTCCTTACTTAATATAATATTTTGTCTGAAACATTCTATAAAAATGTATAGTACTTAAGTATCTACTATAAATGGACATGAATTTTATTGTCTGAAAATAAATCTAAATAATTAGTTTCGCTGCGCTTGGCAGTAATCTGAATAATAATTAATTTCCATTATTTATTTAGAATAATGAATTAAAAGGTTAATACTTTACTATTCTACCTACATTATAGAAATATTTTTGTAAATACCTTTCAGCGAGAGATCGGAATTTTTCCCTCAAATAAAGGTCTTGGCAAATTCTTAAAAGTTTGCAGAAATCTCACCTGTCTTATTAAAATACATGTTGTCCTAATAGTGTGAACGGCTAAAAGGTTGGTTTTAGTTTAGAATAATTAAGAAAACAAACTGGTCGACGGCCGGTCGGTCGCCCTCGCTACCGGTGGAGTGACGCTGTAGATGCAGACCTCCAAGAGCTTGAATCGGGAGACTGGCGCGAAACCGCAGGGGACCGAGATGGATGGCGGTATCTTGTATCGGAGGCCAAGACACACTTTGGGTCGCTGAGCCACAGGAGTAAGTAAGTAAGTAAGAAAACAAACTATAAATAAGGTGTATGATTGGTACTCAGCGTACAATCCTGACATAGGTATATTCCAAAAACAATTTTTTTCTTAATGCACCTTAAATCAGGCATTAGAATTCAATGTATGGAATTGTAAACATTTGAAAGTCGTCTCCCCAATGTACGAGTAGCAATAAGTAAATAACTTGGCACGATATTTCGGAGCCCAAACGAAGCTTCCTTATAAATAGGAGAGAAGTTTTCTCCGGTTCATTAGTTCTTTCCCCTCTTCAAAGTTGAAAGTATTGAAGGAAGCGATCGTGAGATGTTTGCTGTAGCTCTAATATCAGAGGATTAACAACACCCTTTAAAATTAAAGACGAAATTGCGGCCCGCCGAGCTGGGAACATCAAACTTTATATCCACCGTGTTAATACAAAATTTATTGACCAAACTAAGAATTATTCGTTCCTATTGTTCCTCTGAAGAAAATCTGACCCGAACAATACGTTCATAATTTATTTTTCGAGCGCATCCCTGTTCTACGGCAGATAAAGTCGTGATAACAAATGGTAACTAAAATAATAAAATAAACAGCGGCTGTGTAGCAAGCGACATATTTCATTAATAAAGGCAAAACGAACATCGGGACATCATACGGACTCACTTCGCAGTGTCCATACGTTACTGAGATAAAACAAAAGATTCGAAGAACCGTTGAATTTATGCGTTATCTGAGGTGGACTGATGCTGCGAACAATGGACGATCGTGGCGCCCCATGCGGCGAGCGGCGGAAACCGCGCCCGGCCGCGTCGCCCGCCCGTGACGCATAGCGACATCTATTATTGAATAGTAGAAACACGCCATCGCACGGTAACTGAGGTGAGAAAGGTTACGAGCTATTTGAATAAATACTTGTTTTATCGTCCTTATCTAAAGTGAAGATGTACAATAATAGTTGATGCATAAATTGCCCAGCATTGTTGTTCAAATAAAGGAAGTGTAGATTCACAATTTGTTCCAAAAAGTTAAATAGCGAGCGTCCCGGCAATGGAAAAGCTTTGAATTTTGCCAAAAATATTCATAAGCTGTCATCAAGCGACTGGACCCACGCCAGCTGCGGCAAACCGAGGACAAAATATTTCGCTGCAAAATACTTACTCAGGCAAATCACCCCCTGTTTAAAATCACTTTTGAAGAATTGAGGGGCAATCTCTTTGAAAGTAGGTATCTATCGTGCAAATTATCTATGGTTCGAGACTTTTGCTACTTTTAAGGATTAATTTTTTTTTCTGTTTCGGGAAGGTAGAAATACGAGTAGGTATAATAGAAGGTTATTTATGTACTCGATTGTTATATTGTTCTAAAAAGGTTTTAATGGTGTTCTAAAAAGACGAAGATCGTGAAAAGGTTTTTACAAGGTGAAAAAAAATACTAAACAACTTACCATCTGGTGTACCGTAGGTTCAGGAGGCTTCAGTCAGCCCTAATTTAGTGGCATGAAAATATAATGTTTAAATAATTTGATTTTAATTATTATTTATGACCACCTCCGTGGAACAGTGGCTAAGCCGCTCGGGTATAAAAACACGGAGGTCGTGGGTTCGATTCCCGCCTTGGGTCTGGTTGGTGGAAGGGCTTTTTCAGAGTCCGACTGGCTAGCTACCACAGGTGAAATCTGCCGCCATAACAGCTCTGGCTGTGTTCCGGCAATATTAATGTGGGAGCCAGTACCTATAGGTACCTACTTGCAATCAGAGGCTCGAAGATCAAATGAGTCAACACTCAACAGTCTGGCAGAACAATGAGGGACGCTTCCAGGTAAAGCATCCCTCAATGGAATAGGTCGCAGTGGCCGCTTACCATCAGGTGGGCTGCGTGCCTGTCTGCCCCAACTAGTATAAAAAAAATATATTTAAAAAGTTTTAATTAGAATTTGAACAAGTCTTTCTTTACAAAACCTAAAAGCAAAATTAAAATAGGCTTCTTTTCTTAGAAGGGGTTTTTATAAAAATTGTAATAAATGAATCCAAAATAGCACATATACACTATCCATCCTAAAATATAGTGTTCGTTTTCACGTTTTCCCTAAACGCGCCATTACTTAGAGTCAGTGACTCGTTGCGCGGTTATTTATGCCTCGCATTAAAATCAAAATGATATGCCTCCGCCGCTGAAAATCTAAAAAGAATAAGCAATAAAACGATAAAACCCAAATCTGATACATACTAGGGACGCAGCATCCCGCAGGGCGTGCGAGGGGGACGGAGCTATACATCTGCGAAATGAATACGATGCTACTGTTTCATCTCTCACCTCTATCGGCTAGCGATCTCTGAATCGTCCTAACTCTTCCCGCAATAAACCAAAATTGGACCGTAAGCCCCGCGTGAAACGTCTACTATCGCATGCAGATTACAACAAATGGATTCGAGATTAATATAGTACGAGTGCCACCCCTTCCCATACCACCCCATTCGGCGCTCAGCATTCAAATAGGAATCGAATGGATGACCAAAACATAATATCGTTGGAAGACTCAGCCGCTATAAATCAAATGAGAAATAATCTGTTTCAGAGCGGATAGTCGCCGGCGCGCCGTCATAAAAACGCGAAACGTTTTGTCTGATTGAAATCTTTGCGTCACGTTTGGCTTTTTCCGCGGCTCTGTTTCCCATTTTATTTTTCCTTGATGTATAATCAATGTGTTAACGGGTGGCCGGACGAGGGCTTCGAGTAGATTTGCTACACAAAAGATTCTGATATTGAGTTTGAAAGTAGTTTCTCTTCTTCTTTTATGTTAATGGCACTTTCAGTGGCGCGCGGTAATGGCTTGAGCGAATAAATGTCCCACTTTAGTAAGGGACACATGGGACGGGTTAGTTGCTGTTGTTTACGCTTCAGTAATTTTCGTATTAAGAATATTTACATACTAAATGTTGGAAAGTTTCTAAAGTGAAATGCATTATCATAATAATCGCGTCGGAGGTGGAGCGCTCTCAGATCTTTAAAAGGATGAGTTTAATTCCCTTTAGTAACATTTGGAGAGCTCACTTTCGTACGTAACTGTAGTTTTGGAGCTCTTTATCCAATCTTATTAACTAAATTCACGTACATCATCTTAATTTGTATTTGAAATGTATTTAAAACTGCAAAAATTTCATCTTATTATAGTTAAATATAAGCGATTCACGAAGCATTACAACTTGATGCTCTTTCTGTGGGTCGTTAAGTGTACCTAGTGAAGCAAAAGTGTAGTTTTGTGTTATAGTTAATAATATATTAAATACGTGATGAATCGATAAACCATCTAGTTGTTCCATTTAAATAATGACACTTTTAAAGGCTGCAAAAATCTTAATTACAACAAACTCGAACACAGTACCAAACCCTAGCAAAACGGCGTCCTTTTATCATTTAACTTATTCATAGTTAAGGCACAAAGTTGAGTTGATGAAATACCTGTTGATATCTTTCGTTTAGTTTTTGCTCCTCCCGAGATCCCTAAACAAATTTAATTAAGCTAATCGCCTTAAAAACGTTTAACCTGTCAAATTATAATTTAAAAAATCGACACAAAACGCCCGGCAGATTGCGCCACATATGGTCAACCTGTCCCATAACCGCGGCACATGCCATGCCCATCACAATTACCTAAGGAACTCAAAAAATTCCCACAACCTTCCAAAAAAGAGGAGATCGTAAATGTTTTAAGATAAGGTTCTAAATTGAAAGACCAGCTTTCTTAAACGGACCATCTGTTCCGGATGATAGTTATCGAAAAATTAACAATTTGTTTAATGTAAATGAAGTGAGGTCAAGCCGTCGATAAATTATTGAACGCTTAGCGATACTTTTAGAGTTTTATGCCCACCGAATGTCACCTTTCCTGTACATATTTCCTTATCTTCGATCGAGGCACGCATTTTAATAGCATTTTTTTCATCATGCCTTGTTGGACAGCTGGTTTTATAAGCTGTGAAGTCTGTATCTGTAGTATTTTTGAATTAGGATGTGTAAGTGGAGTAATCGACATTTAGTTTGTAAGTAGGTAATAATTTTTGCAGTATTAGTTAATTTGGATGCGTTGAAACTGATCTAAATTCGTAACTGTTTTGTATTGCATTTTGCAAAAATGTTCTTTCATTTCTGTGAACGATTTAATTTATTACCCTAATATCGAAAAAAATAGGGCAATATTATAAAATAACTTAATACATGATGTGTTTTACTTTGTGTATAAATGAAGTGTGTGTGGTTTCGTCAAATTCGCTTCAGGGCGGTTTTTTTTTTTGTTGTAATTGTCATAAGAAACCACACCAGTTAATTTATAAACTATAATTATTTTTGGTTATAAAAATCCTACTGCAATGACACCCGACATTATCGTCCTAGGCTGAATAAACCTTTTAAACGTTACTTTCACAAAATACCACTTACCTAAAGTTTCTGCACATCAATCCAACAATATTAACTTTTATCTATTACCAGTTTCATATTTCAATTTGAACCCGGAATGTTTTTTTGTTCGTATTTTGAGCATTCCTATCTCTTTTCGTATCTTCGTGGGCTGATGGCGTGACTAATACGCATTAATTAAGATAACCATGCGGTTCCAGTGACAATATTTACAGTTTGTGTACTTTTTCTAATTTCGTTGCGTATCGAAGTGTCATTCGTGGGCGCTTTTTTGTGATTTAAAAGTTCATTGGTGGCATTCCAGACTGGCTTACGTGAAGATGTATGATTAAGTTTGTCGTTATTTTCATGTTTATCAAAAACAATAGTATCATCGATAGTACGGGTGTAGCTAGTACCTATTATAAACACAGCGACTTTCTTTGATTTTCGTCACAGAGTAATAATTATTATTTAATTATTGAATGATATATTTATTACCTTTTAAGTACATAAGTTACCTTTTAAGAACATTGTTTCATCGGATCTCTTCAGAGCTGTTCTTTAGTCAGCCTATTCCACTGAGAGAACATTTGGGAAGCATCAATATTTGGGTATAAAAGAAAATTACAATGTAAAGTTTCATACTTATCTGTTTTTTCATATTTCGCTCTTATTGCATTTCCTGTAATTTAACTTACCTAAAATAACCAAATTAAAAAAGTATTGAATGCTTTTTATTTACTTACATTTTACATTTTCTTAAATAGGGTCATCGCATCAATATTTAGGTAGGTATGAAAGAAAAGTAAAATGTAAAGTTTCATAGTACTTATCTCTTTTTTCATATTTCGCTCTTATTGCATTTCCTGTAATTCAACTTACTTAAAATAACCTAATTAAAAAAGTATTGAATGCTTTTTATTTACATTTTACTTTTCCTAAAGGGGGTGGGTGAGTGTAGAAATAACCAAAAACCTACATCTTATCTACATAACTTTGTTCGTATTTTGTCACTGATTTTCTTTTCTCCGAGCAATAATTTCTAGTCTACGTCCTAAACACTGTAAATATTTTCCCTTTCACAATAAATTAAGATCGCGTTCGTGATCGCTTTTCCTCGAGGTGTCATTAACAAAATGATATATTACAGCAAATAAAAAAGCAAATTAACCGGCCCAGGCCTCGAATAGACAATCGCATGTTGACAAGTAATTATCAAACGTTTGGCTTTCAAAGTTTTTTCTTCAGTTTCGTGACTGTTCGAGCTATAAATCTTAGTCTAATGAGATATTTATGCGACGAGCCTTACTGAAGGCGATTAATCCTTTATTTTGGAAGAATTGAACCGTTTCAAAGATATTAGGGAAGCAATTTGATATCATTGGCATCGAGGTAAAGGAAGTTAAGCTTAATGCGTA
This sequence comes from Mecyna flavalis, assembly GCA_949319885.1. Lineage (NCBI taxonomy): Eukaryota > Metazoa > Arthropoda > Insecta > Lepidoptera > Crambidae > Mecyna > Mecyna flavalis. The sequence goes on from OX439439.1 coordinate 7,403,298, forward strand.
TACGGCAGTACATTTTGGCGAAAGAATTTATATGAGGAAGAGTGCATTGTTTGAGGATATTTCCTTTGAGCGTCAAACGATGATTTAAATGGAAGTTGCTTAAACTGTCAAATACTTGCGTGAAAACCATTACTCACTTTCGTTTATTTTTAGAAACAGTGACTTCAGCACGCTCTTTTTATCACTTGAAATGAGACCTGTAATAGTCATTAAGTAACTCAATTATCAGGTTTAACGACCAGATATTAGATTTAGTGTTAGTAAGAGAAACCTTAAATAAAATTTAATCTAATAGTAATCATGAATTAAGTGTTTTTACTTTATTTTTGAAAGGCGACTGGGACCAAATAAAACTGGGACCGCGGTCCCAGTTACCTGATAACATTTTTGAATCGGTCGACTGGGACCATATACCTAATTTCCTTTAATGTACAGTTAACAGAAAAATTAAGTTATAACTCAGGATTTTATTTTATTTAGTATTACGGTCAAGTATTTTTGAAGTGAAAACTTCTTTAGCGGCGTTGTACACTTTTTTATGGGGAAAAAATGTTAAACTCGCAACAGATTAGTAAGATTGATTCGCCATGCTCGTCGAAGTTATAGGCGCCCAGAAACACCAAAGAGTTTAAGTCACACGGAATATCTAATGGCGGAGTAGAATTTTATGGAATTATAAGCGAGTGATGCAAAACTTCTATTTGAAGTACCAGGCGCCCATAAGTACCGAAGAGTAATCACACGGAATATTTCATCCTAAAATGTGTCATATAAGTTCGCTGCTAAAATGGCAGCGTGGTGAATAAAATTCATGTAAAATAAAAGCGAAGTGATGCAAAACTTCTATTTGAAGTACCAGGCGCCCATAAACACCAAAGAGTAGATCGAAAATTAGAAATTTAACTATTAAACCTATTTCTGCACAAATGTCTCTGTTTTATGTTGGAATCGGACAAGAGACTTAACAAAACACCGTCCATCGGCTATCATCAGTACTTTGACAAATGCTAATGACAGATACAAGCATAATTACAACATGTAATCGCCACGAATTACAATGTAATCCTACTCGAGTTGAAAGCTAACGCCCACTCCGATAGATTGCGGCACTTAACAGATAGTTAACAATTAACATAAGGGTGCATCTGATTACCGCGAGGTTAATTGCCATGTAATAGCCGCTTAGTTCTATCAGATGGATAGTTTGATAGCCGTAGTTAACATCCGTTAAATTATCGAATGTGAACTGGGGTTTTGATATTTAAATCTAAGGTACTTGGTTTTAATGACCGATTTGATGTTCTTGATGGGAAGTAAGCTGTAACAGTTATAGTATGCCTATTCCTTACAGCAACGCATTAGAATATACAATAGGTTTATCTAAAACCTTAAGCATCTGTTCAAAATGGGGCATGTGGTAGTGACCTTGTCCCATGGTCGATTCGAATTAATGGTGGTGGATTCCAATTTCACGTATGAGGGGTGTTAATATGCAATTTTGTCTGGCAAAGTAATTAGATATAATTATGATATATAAAAATTTTATAATACATAAATACGTACTTTATTTGTAAGCTTTTATGTTTATTTAGGAATTGCTTTCTCTGATTTATTGTTACCTAGTGGGCTAGCTAGCTAACACATTACCAGGGGAAGTAATTCCCACTAGAACACACTATCGCAGAAATACTAAACTGCACAAGAAGAAATCGGCGGTTGTAAAGGTAATAAAAAATATATTTATAAAAGTAGAATGATATATTTTACTTCAAAACCAGAAGCAGCTACACGTAAATAATTAATTACCTGTTAAAAGGCCTATTTGTAACTTTAACGTCCAGTAAACTCAGCATGGCAACGTACCGTAGCCATTGGAGCAGACTTCCTCTAATTAGCATAAGCGCCTTTTAACAAAACAAATCGATGTACAGATAAGCCATCGTCACGTTATGTTCGCTATACATTACTGCAATTAACACGTTCGTCTATAAATTAGGAGCGCGGCGGTCCGTAACAGGCGCGCCTTGGATCGAGAACTGATGTTATCTGTCAGTCGAACTCTTATTGATAGCCGTTTATTTTTGGCAACGGCTTTTCGTTGATGACGTTCTTGAGGCTCATATACTTACACATAACCATAAAATTAGTACTGTGCACACAACAGAAGTTCTATAAGTTGAATAAAAACGTGATTTTTTATGAGAGAGATATGACGAACGTGTATAATAGTGTAACTGATGGTGATCTATAATCAAACTTTTATACGTATATTTTGTCTATTTAATTAGAAGTTTAGAGTCAAAAGCCTTAGTACCTAGCTTAGTAATACGTGTGATAAACATGTACATTGCACAGGTGTGCAATGTACATAGGTATGTATATTATGCATGCATTTGCTCCTCTTATCATTTCATCATTTCAATTAAAATAAATTAAAATAGACATTAGCTATAGAAATAAGAAAAATAAGAATAGTATGATGATAATTATGCTCCTTATTTTAACCAACCTTCTTTTAAAATATGTTTTTTTGATAAATTAACCCTATGAAATTACACAAATAGATTCAAACTAACTTACAAAAAAGTTTTTATAAGGCTGTCCGCCCACGTCTGATAATAATCGGTGACCGATTTTTTGCATGAGAAAATAGAACGTACTGATTGCAATAGTCAATCGTACACGTCCTACAAAAAGAAAAACAATAGAGAGATTAAAGAAATAAAATCGGTCTGATTATCGGTTCTACAAAAAGTCTGACGTGGTCTGACGTCAGCAGCCTAAATATAGTGTCTTTTAAAATAAATAATGTTCCTCGTTGGTATAATCCCTTTCAAATAATTAGTAACCTGCATCTATTGAACATTCAATCGCCTATGATATACGAGGCCGATATGCCCAGATTACAAAAAATAAAGTAAGTAATAAATCCAAAAACAAAATCCTAGTACGGAACCGCAGGTGTAATTTATGGTACCGCCGCGAATAATCACGGAGGTGTCCAATAAATCGTGGACCATTTGTAAAATAGGAATTACGATTCGCCATTGGGGGCATTGTCACCCCACACTACCCTACATAAGTAATGTCCCTTCTTATTCTTTTTAAGTTTTTCTTTAATCGATTTGCATAATATAGTATGATAATTAAGTTTTTATACACCTGGTCCATTTAAGGAGTTTAAGGATAGAAAGAGTATTATTAAGTAGACTCAGTATGACAGACACGATAAAAATCTTTTTTTTAATGTTTTACTAGAGATAAAACAGCTTTAAAATTGTAGTCTATGTGTTAAATGTAAAATTCTTAACGGTTTAATGCTCTTTTAGTAATTCATCTTCAATTTTAATTTTAAACACGTCGTATAATTACAAATAAACCCAATAATCAGCAAACACTATTCTCATCTCGTCTGAAATCAATGCAATACGTTACCAGACTTCAATAAAAGTCCTTCAATCTCGAACAAAAACTGGCAACGAGCGATATGCCTACAGTTTCCCCTTACGTAAAGAATATACGAAGAACGCAAGCCTCTCGACTGTCGAAAATTTCTAATAAACGTGTCATGCACTCCGCTCACGAGCTTCGAACCTTGGAACACCGCTATACGTCGCTCTTTGGAATTTTTAATAGTTTACACCCCTTCTATCTGAATAACCCCGAATGTAGGTATAGGTTGCTTTTTTATATCGTGGCTGAGAAAGACAACGCAGTGTAGAAAGGGCAATGCTCGCTGTTTCCGAGATAGGATATTTATTGCAGTAATGGGGAGGTTTAAAGAAGTTGGTCGATCTAAGGTCTAAGGTGAAGGTTTATGTATCTGATCTAATAGTAGGATTCTATTTCTACACGCAAAAATGAATAGGCCAGATGATAATTAGCTGAAAGAACTTCTGCATGATTCTGGAATTCATAGTAGGTAGTAGTTTAAATCACTCGAGTACCTAACGGTTTTCGAAATCTGTCACTAAAAAAAATTAAAAGGATCATCAAACAAAATTGCCTGTAGCAGAAATGTTGGTATTCTTTCTTTCTTTAAGCGATGTAGACAGACTACGCTTGCACTATTATCGAAAAATTGGCAACCTCGATTGCCATCCAATACCATCTCCGTAACCCTTAACAGGGTAATCAGACCAGTGGTATCATGGCTAGATAGCCATTGTATATACAGCAACTCTGCAGGTTTTGTCAAGATGTTTTTCGTCACTGCTGTGCTAGTGGAAAATTTGTATTTGGAAAAATCAAAAACCAATGTGCGTAATGTGGCATTTGAAACCACTTGTATACGCCAACTTTTTCAAAAGATTTCGTTAAATCTCTCTAATAAAAGCACTTTGGAATTTTTAATAGTTCACACCCATTTCCATAAGGCGTCAGCTAATGTATTTGGAATCTGTCTCGAGCTTTATCTATTGGAAATGGTTGTTTCGAACTACTGTTGGCCTTCGGAACTAGTTTTAACTACGAGTAATAAATCCAGGGTAAGGCCGGCTAGCGTCTCTGCAAGTCTGCATATAGAGGAGGGTGGTGGCAATTGGCAACGATTTATTTGACGATCCAACGTTTAATGTTTTTGTGATTTGGAAGGGTAAAGTCGATTGTTGTATTTATAGACGAATGGTTGCAGAAGGAAGTGATAATGATTGAAGTCCATTGATGATAAATGTAATTGTCGGTGATTAAAATGACAAACACAGTACTTTTGAGTCCGGTTTCACCGATATCAGATAGCTAAGTTATCTGTCAAAGTCCATTAATAAGTTAGCTACCTGTCTGTGCACTGATATGGATTTTTCTTTTTTAACTACTCTACATACCTACAAAAGCACTATATAGTAGGGTATGTGCCCTTTTATATATTTTTTTTTAATTGCTAAGTTGTTGTTGAGGTGTTTTTTAGAAAGAAATATCTATGATCACAATTTTGTACTAATGATTTGTCAAGTGCAGTCATCAAGTATATTCTAAAATGTATGTGTGTGTGTAGCTATGATTGTAACAAAGACTCTTTTTCAACGTCAAAAATTTTGTCCTACACGAGCATTATTTGTATTGTATCGGTGCTATTAAAGTCGTTATTCGTAAAGTTATTTCGTGTATTCCTTGCACTTTAAACCTGAAAAATAAGACGTAAAGAATATATTAAAAGTTAGTCCATTACGAGTAAAAGTTTTTTTTCAACTCAGTATTCTAAGTTTAGGTAAAAAAACAAAGGAAAATTGAATTGCTTAAAAAAACTTAAACAATCCACCTCTTAAGAATTTCACTTAACTCCGACATTTTCTCTCGTCTAAACACTCCGTTTAATCGTAAAACTGCACCGGCATACCATCACAATTAAAATTTAAACCCATTGTCCGTTCGTGCCCTACCTCCCCCACTGTATCGCAGACTGGGGCTTTATACGAATCTCTCTTCTCCACGAAAATGCACATTAATATTAAATGGCTTGGAAATGCTGCGTCTTGGGGAGGTGGGGGCGAGTGGGTGCAATAAAAAAGCGAACGGGCGTCGATGATACGGAGGTGCTTTAAATCTCATTGTTTCTTATTGCCTTGATCGGTGCGAAGTTTTCAGCTAATTTCTGCCACGTCGGAAATGTTTTCTGGTTATTTTTAGTCCAGGTAGAACAGTAAGATTTAGGTGTCTCATTTCTTTATTTTCGTGTACAGATAAATGTAACATACAACGTACATTTAAAGCGAGTTTATTTCTGTTTTCGGGTAAAGGAAGCGTTTCAAAAGTGAATTTGATTTTATTAATGTGAGAATATTTACAACGCGATTATTTCTGATGTAGATTGTATTGAATGAAAAAAAAAACAATGTCATGGACATTATGGTAGATAAGAATCAAGAAGAAGAGTATTAAGCAAGATGCTTAATTCTTATTTTTGAAAGACAAAATTATATAAAAAATATTTATTAATCATGATCTGAAAAGGTACCATCATAGGATATAAAATTTGTAACTAAAGTTAAACATTTCAGATAATATTGTATAAATCATGACTGAAATAATTTTCAAGACATTAGTTTAATGAAACAATTAAATACCTTAACCTAACCAGACACTCAGTAATCACACATAACAATAAAATAGGTACACAAGTACTCATTATAATAGTATTTATATAATATCATTAATATTCATAAATGTTAAATTTGTAAATAACACATTAATTTATACATAGTTCAAAATCACTATGATATCAGTACCCTCGCGCCGCATCCATAATCGACTTCCCTCAAACTATCAACTATGAAAACGTCAACCGAACAATTTCCCTCACAAAGCCGTACGTACGTGTTTTCCTTATATTAACTGCGTAACTATTCCCCCGGCTCCCCTTCCCGTTAGTTCCAGCATCCAATAAGAGATGGCGTTGATGCCGAACTAGTGATCTCGCTCCGAGCAATTTACTCCTTACACTAATTAAAAGAGCGAGAGCTAGGCCACGCCCACCCAGCGAGAACAAACAGAAGGGGGGATGGCATCGTCCAATCAGAAAGCTTGATTGTTTGTAATTAGAACGTGCCGGTCTTCCTCTAAGTGCGATGACCAATAGGATTTTCCTACTTGAAAAACGGTAATGTCATGAAAATGAAATTCGTTTGGAGATTTAATTATAAAAAGTGGAGCTCAGGCGATCTCATTTGCGGAGAGCAATCAGTGATGGGCGAAAATGGGTGTTGTTCTAGATTTAATTTTAGATTTTAACGGTCTAACGCGTCAGAGTGTTTGCTGAGACGCCGGCTGAATGTTAATTAATGATAATAACAATACAATTTAGATAGAGAGCGTAGATAATTGAAAAAACCTTTGTTTACTGAAGGAATACACGTTTTTGTGGTGTCATTACTTAAGAAAGGTACTTCGCTGTCTATTGTGGTGTCTAGAAAGTTTTTTGTTGTACTATTAATAGTCAAGCACTACAAGTTCTGATAACAATCTTTTTCATTACCACCTGTCTTTTAAGTACTACTTAAAACAATTTTAAATTTCTATTCAAATGGGTGTTCTTTGTATTTTAATCTATTTTGTGGGTTTTAAATGTGGAAAAGGATGTTTGGACGCTGATATTTTTTCTTTCTTTTCAAGGTATAAGAAGGTTAACAATGTATTTTTCCATAGACAGATTTTGTAATTCATTTTGGTATATTATTAGATACCTATTCGTTACCTAACTAAGTATCCACAAAAAGAAGTACCCGAAGGTCGTTGTGTCTTTTTTCTCCTAGTTAATAATAAAATATGACTTTTCAAGAGTCCGACTAGCTAAGTACCTTTTTTTTTTTTTTTTTTTTTTTTCGCAGGGAATGCGTTACGCACCTTAACCCCGTCCTGGGGGAGGGACAGGGCCGTGTGTGGGACTCCCGATGCCCTAAAGAGGGACATTGTTCCTGGGCCGAAGATGGAAGTGGCCCAGGGGTTTACCCACTAAACCCCGCGGTACTCCCTCATCGCCTTAACATGAAGGGGCCACGGGTATCAGCAGAGCCCTTTTTTTATTTTTTATTTCATTTATTTGCGAGAATACAATATTTTACAAAGGTCTTATTATTATAAATATGTGTCAGTATTCTGCCTGCAAGCAGACGCGCAAATGTTAGAGGACATGCTAAACAAAAGAAAAAAAAAACCAATAATAATAAAATTTACAAATTTAGGTAATTAATTATTTATACAAGAAAAAAAATTTAAAAAATGTCATGCTTTTCAGGTGTCAATAAATTTACAATTTTAACATTTTAATTAATTACAAAAAATAAATAGAAATAAAAATAAAAATGTCATGCTTTACAAATGTCAACAAATTCCTTAATATTATAAAAACAGTTGCTTAGGAGCCAGTCACACAGTTTAGATTTAAATGCTTGCCTTAAATGCCTTTAAATGCCTTGCTCCGCGGCCCCCCCAGCGAACGCTCTCCTTTGCGAGCTCCTCCTGTTCTTCTTGCGGAACTGCGGAAGTGCCCCGGAGTACTGAGGCACTCCCGCCCATCGATGCCTAACTTAACTAGCCACAGGTAAAATCTGTTGCGTTTAATATCTATGTTCCGCTAAATTAATGTAGCAGCCAGTATACTTAAAAGTAGCAGCCAGTATACTTAAAATTCGTTAAGTTTTAAATTCTTCTGTTATTAATTATTCCTTTTGAAGTCATTCTAAACACCATTTGTTTTCTTGACATTTCGTTATTTCTGATACCCATAACACTTAGGGATTAATTCTTCAATCCATTCTCTAGTGAAAATCTGACTTAATTTATGTAGATTTTAAAATTACAACTGGAAACCAGAGCCGAGCACTATACACAAAAATACAGAGAAATGAGAAATGAATGCGGTCGAGTATTCATTTCTCATTTTTCAGTATTTCACAGTTTTCCCAACTTATACCGAACGAGTCGCTAACAAAGAACTTCTTTCTGCATAGAAAAAACGCGGCACAATTCTTTAAGTAATCTAGAACGTTCCGGCAAAAAGTTTTCATTCCATTGAAATATAACAATCAGACGAACTTCTGGACGAATCAAACCGCTACAATGAGAAGTTCTGCCAGTTTGCATATAGAGATAAAAGTGGGGAATATTAATGTGAGCCGCCGTCCCCCCTCCTCCCCCTGGGGTGGGTGGGGGTCTTTCTTCCAGGGCGAGTGGACCGCGGGCCAGTCGTGATTTTAATTATATTGCGACGGGTCTCACTTCGAGAGTTATGGCGAGGTGGAAAGTTTTAGGTAGACAGTATTGATTGTGATAGTTTAGGCATTTACGGGTGGATACCCGACTACCTTTATAAGCATTCTACGTTTAATAAGAATTTATTTTATGTATAATTCCTATAAAGATAGATAGAGATTCTTTGGACTGCTAGGATGGTAGAGTAAATTATAATGGCTTCAAAAATACACCTCATCTCGTAGGACAATCAGAATTATCTTTCTTTAGTGTTCGAGAACTGCATTAAAAAAAGTGGAGATTCATATCTTAATGAAATGTCGTATTGGGTCGAATTTTAATAAATAAGGCTTATCACATAACTAAAAATAAAAATAAAAAATAAATAAAATTAATATCTCTGGACATTATTCACACAGCGCCATCTAGCCCCAAACTAAGCATTAGCTTGTACTATGGGTGGCAGACAACGGATAAACATTATTTGTATACCTTTTTTTGTAAATACATACATAATTATACATAAAAACATCCAGAACGATACAAACAGACATGTTCATGCACACAAAATGTTTGTACCGTGCGGAGATCAAACCCGCGACCTCTGGTGTAATAGCTGACTTTTCAACCATGACACCAAATGGCACCAAAATGCAGAGAATAATTTTTAAAAAGGGATTTTTTAATTTGCCTTTTTATTCCGCTACTACCTAAGTAAAACCAATTCATTTTTAAAAATATTTTGAAATTAATTCTGACTTCAGATTAATTTCAATAACGGAAACAGCACAGATAAAATAACTATAGAGTAAGCCAAGGTTTTTCCTTCTTACCTTTTCAATACTTATTCATTGAAAAAGTCACAAACATCAGTCTATCCTCGCTTAGCTTACATACTTTCGATTTTAAATTTATTTAACTATGGATATATAACCTTAATGCTTTTTGATTATAGGAATATACGAAGTTTTTCATAATAGAAAATCTACTTAATGCTAAATATTCCATCTCTCGCCCTGAAACCATAAATCTCCGGAGCCATGCATACATCAAAGAGTTTCCCGCATAAAAAACCAAAAGGACCATGGCAACTCACAACAATGTCCTCCCGTAACTTAACCCCTTATTCAACTAAACATCCAACTCGCATAAATATCTTTCGACAAACTAATGCCAATGTAAAAACGCCATTACTTGCGTTAAACAAATTCCGAGATCTCTATGTCATGGGGTAGAGAACGTACAGATGTTCATCGTGCATGTTCTGCCTACGCAGGATGGATTCACTCCATGGAAAAATAGTCTTTAACAGTAACTATTCTATGCCCAACATTGTTCTTTATTTAGAACATAATAATTATAAGCATATATTGACTTTTCCATAATTTACACCAACTGGGCTTATGTGTGTCTCCGATCTTACATAACACGTTACTCACGTTGGAAAAAACTCCAAAATGGCATACTTTAATATCATAAGAAAGAAGTAGTATTTGAGAGCTATTTTATATTTAGAAACTACATTGCCATTCAGTCTCTTTTTCGAATGCCATTGTAAATATTTTGTCTAATAAAGCACCAATGTACCATGTACTTAAATGTGCCCTATTACAAATATTAGGCAGTCAAGTTCTGTTCTTCTGCACTTTATCATTCTATGGCCGAGATCTCTACACGCGAATCTCTGCGCGTGTGTGAACTCGTAACTACGAAGTAAAAGGGCCTATCTGCATATGTGGAGAGAGTTGCCAGGCAGATGAAAGTGTACATATTGCGTAACAAAATATATAACCAAATGAATCAATCTTTTGACATTCAATATATTGTAATCGATGCTTTGGTGGCTTATGCATGTAGCCGCGTTATCGAGATCCAAACTTAAACATAGCTCAAGAAATGTTGCACCTACTGAAGCGTGACATTAAAATAGCTTAAGATTCTTTCTTTCTTAATTTTATAAATTTGTATATTTTGTAAAATACGTTTAATAGCGTAATTTATTCCAGAAGAAGTAACAATAAAATTATAATTAAAGAAATATGTTCATGTATTCTTAAAATGTTTTTACTCCTAAGCCGGCGCCCCATTTGCAATCTTAAATTAATTCTGGTCACCTGACAAAATGCCTCTATTCTCTACCAAAAAAAAAATCGTAAAATATATAAATCATCATCAACATCATCATCAGCATATACTTCCCATTCCCACTGCTGGGACACAGGCCTCATCTCAATAATTGTGGGATAGTGTGGGCCATACTTCACAAAGCAGGCCCACAAAGATAAATAATTATTGAATAACATTAATTATAATTAATGTTATTATGAGAGGTCTCCAACTCCTGGCAACTTTTTTGGTGTTCCCGATACCGCCCAACATTTAGTAGCAAAACGTTGCCTTCTACTTGGCAACACCGCTTGGGACGTATGTAAATATGTAACGTTAAACGTTCTATGTGTGATGTTGGCTCCAGAGCGAGAGGTCCTCCTCATTATCGACCTAAGGTCACCGCGCATGCTCGAACTCCAGTCTCGGCTCTAACGAATGCCTTATTGCGACAGTGGTTCATCGCAGTAATTGAGTTACGAGTTTTTACGTAGCAATTTCGTTTTTCTCTTAGAACCCGGTCGCACGCTAATTGGAAGGTTTTTTTTTCTCTTCTCTTGAACAAATATTGGATTAGGCGGGTAATTCGGGTCGAATAGGTCTTTGAAGATACAGTTTTATTTTGCTATATTTTTATGTATATGATGGCGGGATTTCATTAGCGGCTCGTTAAGCTAAATGTCAGGTTGAAGTTAATTTAATAGAATATTTTTGAAAATTGATATTACTCGTAATATGAAAATTGCGAATGGCTCGGTAGCGCATTTTAGGTTTGATCTCAGTCCGAGTAATGGGTTCGAAAACCATTCAGGACAACAAAAAATTATGCTGCCCGCTTGTTCTCAATCTAACCTCAAAGAAGATCTATTGTTTAATTCAGATATTATCATCATCATCCTTTGTATTTTATTTGATCTTCAATTAATATAATCTTCTTTATGTTGTTCTCTTTCCTGTGTTAAAAAAACAATACCAAAAAGTCGAAAAATTTCGCCAACCCAGAAGATTTCAGGGCGTTGTGGTACACTACACAGCACAATTTATTCGAATGTGTCCTGCGACCGGTTGCGTACGGATCAAATATTTATTAAATAGATCCCGTCCGTTCTATCACGTTAAGCAGACGTTGTTAAGTGATCCTAGATTTGCCAACTCCAGTTACTGTTGTAAGCGACTGCCGTCATAGCTCCATAACCATTTAGGAGAACTAAACTAATGGACTTATGGTCACATGCTCATTTTAAACTGGGGTTGTTTTCCTTTACCGCCGATCTAGTGCTGTCTACACACTGTTGATGTCACTCTTATGAAGTAGGTTGTAGTTTTATAATATAAAGAATACAACTACTCGGATATCAATACTAGGTATGATATCCGAGTAGTTGTATTATATCATTAAACCTTTCATTAAGCCTTTATAGTCTGGGTACCTACTTGGAGCAAACTCAATCCTATTTACAAAAACAGCCCTAAAGAAAACAGCGAGTCAGAAAATTTCGCCAGCCCATTAGCATTCAGGGGCGTTGTGGTACACAGCGCACAATTGATTCGAATGTGTCCTGCGACCGGTTGCATAGGGATCAAATATTCATTAAATAGATCCCGGTCCGTTCGCCTTCATATTCAGCAGACGTCGTTGTTAATAGTTCGCTCGGCCGGTCTTATCTTCGACACTCAGACTACTAGCGCGATTTAACGCGCTTGATCCTAGGTGTGTTTTTTAAAATTGTTCGCTCTAAAGTTCTTTACGGCCAGTTCTTTTTTGACCACGCCGAATTTTGTTTTCTTTTTACTTTTAAATGTTTGCTTTGTGGTTTCTTATGAAACCTCTTTTTGCATGTGTAAAGGTTCCTTGAATTTTTAATATATTTACATTGGCTTTTCTTTTGTTTCGAATGTAATTGTGAGCTCATTTATGATTAGTAGTAAAACTACTAGAATTAATAAAATGATCTATTTAAATAGTTTTAGCGAACAATTTTACTTTTTTGAATAGTTGATAATATGTACTTTACTTTTTCACCTATTCAAACTGTATTCGCAACGCAATATAAAATTCACTTAATTTATACAATTCTGTTTCGCTAATGGACTCAAAGTTACTTTTAAAAAAACAATTTACATTTTCATTTCAGTTTCTTAAGAAGGATCCTCCTTTGTGTTCATTCTTAATTCATATTTTTCGTCGCTCAAATACTGTTCGTCCAGGTAAATTACTCCTTTTCTTACCTAGATAGGATATACCTAGATAGGTATATACCCACCAAGACCAGCTAGAGGGGGAGAAAAGGGGTTCTTCGTTTGTTAACCAGTGGCTAAATCATTGTATGGATAAGTCTCACTTGTTGTTATATTTATTTTTTAAATGATGTTGTTGTGTGATTGACGTCGGCTTCAGCACTGAACTCTGAAGTTCGCAGGAAAACTATTGTATGCATGGAGATGCCTGTTGATATTGATCTGGGGTTTCTATATCAGGTATAATTAAATATGTATGTGTGTATGTAAATACATTTTCAATAAGGTAACAAGATTTGGAAACCTCCACAATCACATATCTCAAGTTGTGTAACCATGACTAGATTCCTCTGGTTGCCGTCTTTCGGAAGTGGAGCAGTCGCTAAAATGTACTACAAAAAAATTAATTATTCCTGCATTTTAATTTATAAAAAAATATTTTGCACTTCAATTTTTTTTTAGCCTATCAGGACACTGAGCAATTACTGGTCTTGGATTGTGGTTTTAGCATACCCTGACTACTTTAATAGTAAAAAAAGATATACACACGTTAAAAGGCGAAGTTTAATGACAATCTTGGTTAATCTGAATATTAAAAGCCATATCCACACTATTCTGTCTGCGAGAGGGTGGGTGTCCAAGCCCGGGGCAGCGTCGAGTGGCGCAAATTAATCTCCATACGTCGTGCTCACCCCGCTCGTTACACCGGCCCGACTTGTTATTATTGTAAAAATGTCTTTATAATAGCGTCCTTGTTCTCCGCAGATAAACATACATAAGAAGCGTGAGGTTATGACGTCAGTTTTAGAAGGAAGCATATTCTTTTTTTTGGGCTGATCAGTTAGCAAAGGAGAACGCACTTCTCATGGTAAGCGGCAATTGCGTTTTCCATTGGGGGCTACGACGCTCATTGTGCTGCCACACTGTGGGTTCGTCTGATCTTAAAGCCTTTCATTTCTATTATACTGGCACCCACATTAAAATCAAGGTGGAACTCAGCCGGAACTCTTATGGCAGCAGACTTCACCTGTGGAGTCTGTTTCTAGCCAGTTGGACACTTAAAAAGTCCTACCGCTTTAGTCTTGTGCATAAAGTAAAAGTTTCCTTAAACTTAGCTGCAGATCTAGGCTGCCAAATGAGAAGGAATTCTGTTCCTTGTTATAAATGCCAAATAAATCGCCGCATCCATGTACATGGTATTAGTACCATGGTAAACAAAAACTTCCCAAGCCTTATTTAATAAGCATAATTTGACGTTAAAATCATGTACCTATCTATTGATAAAATTGTTTCTAAGGGAGAGCACATTTTATCTCTACAAACAGAAAACACTATTACAAAAATAGAACTTAATTTTACAGAAGCGTGACCCCACCTTAAAAGAATTACAATTGTCCGGCAATCCTTCCACCGAGACTTAAGCCCAGAGCCCAAGTACCATTTATTTGAACAATATCCAGCAGTAATGTATGGAGATTAGGCGCGGGACAGACGCGCGGGCAGCGCTGATCCGACGTGATACATCAACGTCGCGGTGGACAGTGGACACTGCCCTGTACACTGGGGAGGGTAGTGTAGAACTGGCTTTAGTTCGATTTCTCCTTTTTTTTGATAATGGCGCCCGCTTTTGTTTCTATGTCATTAAGTACAGAGTTGTTTTACGCTACTATTGAATCGTGCTACATTTAATTTTTGTAACCTTAACCAGTTACCATAAATACACAAAAAAAATAGTAAATTATTAATTCCATGTCATGTAATTAACACAATTAACATAGTATCAGGGCTAGACTGCTACGATATTCTTTATGACAATAAAAATCCATCTGTGAGGACCTATCAGTGATTTGTGTAACTGCCATTTTTGTTAACATAAGATAAGTTTTGTAAATCTTGGTCTTCCCAAAATAAATAAATAAATAAAAATATACCTAAATATCACTCTAGTATGATTCTGTGCAATAAACGTGTAGGTACTATACGTAATAAAAGTACAAAAGTAGACAAAGTGTACGTTATAAAAGCTCTTTCCACTGTTTGGTACCATTTGTCATAGTCTAACATGCGCGGTGTCTGTCTGTTTAACTAGCCACTTTGCATGTCGCTTGTTATCTCGAGAATTAGCGCTGACCGTGGGTCATCATCACCTTAACACAGTAATTTATCTATATTAGAGAGCCCACTCGTAATTAATTTTATTTAAGTAGAAATGGGGTGGCGTTAACTTTAGTCTACCTACGTTTATTTAGTCAAGTTTTAAAATTCCATTAATATTCATGCACAATTTTTTTATAAGCAACTATGTTTCCACTGTCACTGCGACTATTGTTGATTTATTGTGACCTTAGCGTTAGTCTATTACTCGTACTATATATTACTATATAATAATATTATAAAGAGGAAAGATTTGATTGTTTGCTTGTTTGTTTGTATTGAATAGGCTCGGAAACTACTAAACCAATTTGAATAATTCTTTCACTGTTGGAAAGCTACACTATCCCCGGTGAACATAGGGTACTTTTGATCCCGGAAATGTGAAAAGAAATTACGCGCGGTTGAAACCGCGGACGGAAAGCTAGTGTACCTATTTCTATTCATATTAGTCCGCCATCGGTTTTGAGTTTACCTGATTGGATGTAAGTGCAAGTATTGCGAGTTGACTGTCTGTATTGGAGGCAGTTTGCGTGTTTTTTCTGCTGTTTCATTTACGCGCATTCAATGAGAGCGGAAAATCTCAGCTTGAAAAGCTGCCTCTTTGGCCTCTAAAATCTCATGAAAAAATTATCTGATCAGTAGGGAGAGCTCGGACAACCATCGAAAAGTGACAAACCATTCGAATCGAGAAATTTTTAATATTAGTATTTGTGTGGAATTCTATTAGTTCCACTACTTAGTGGCGCTACTAAAATCTCCATACTAATTTCTCGATTTAAATTACTTTTCACTTTTTCGATTTTGTCTGTCCTAGTTTTTGCATCCATGGAAACGTCAAGCAGTAAGTTATATTTATCTATTAATGCTATAACGCACCGCGAAATATTTCATTCACCTTAAATTCTCGCACAATCTTGCATTGTATCTTTTTAATATGTCCCGACTGGATTCTTATATAGCAGTAATATGACTCCAGTAATCGCTGCAGCTGTTCAGACTAGCGTTTACCCTTAGCACTGAAGCGCTTTAAGCTTTTCGCTGAGCGTTCAGTGTAAGCGGTTTATTAATAAAAATACACCTCTCTGCATGTCAGGTGCTAACCACGGATGTAGTTTTTCTATATGAGACCCTTGAAAATAATTTTGGAAAGATATAATAAATTTGGTTATAATAATGTGGGAGCCAGTACACTTGAAGTCAGAGGCTCGAAGATCAGAAAAGGCTACAGTGTGGCAGCACATTAAGTCCCTCGATGGAATAGGCCGCACTGGCCACTTACCATCAGATGGGGTTCGTGCCAGTCTGCAAAAATAAAAATAAAATATTTGTCGAATGACAATAATCATAATCTGTGTAACCATCGCAGAAATACTTTACTTACAAGTTGTCTCTCCTTATTGGAACAGAGAAATAAAAAAAAACAATATTTATTACAAACTATGTTATTCATAAAAAAACAGAACAGTTTCATATTGTGGGTTCGACGTGGCTTTAACCCAAAATATTATTTGAAATAGATTGTTTGTTGGTAGCTGCTATTTTACAAACGCACGCTGATTAGGTAGTATTTTTTTTTGATGAGAATGCGTTTATGCTCCATCACCGCAGGCTAGGTAGACCCGCGGCCGTGTGTGGGACTCGAGTCTAAAGCGTCCACTGCCCACTAAACTCCCCCGGTTTCCCCTTGGGTCGGGAGGCTTTTGGGACCGGGACCGCGGTCCCGAAAGCCCCTTTTTGATTTTAATACATTTTTGCAGGGTCATTCGGGACCGCGACAGGTGGTCCCGAAAGCCACCTAATATTTAATAATTATTTTGAGTGGTAAGTTGGGACCACAAACATTGGCCATAGTTCGAAAGCCAAAGCCTCCGTGGAACAGTGGCTAAGCCGCTCGGGTATAAAACCCGGAGTTTGTTCGATTCCCACCTAGGGTCTGGTTGGTGGTAGGGCCTTTTCAGAGTCCGACTGGCTACGACTGGTTTTAATTAGTAAAAACCATAAAACTTATTTTGTTATTTTGGTTTACCTTTAATTAAAAGTTGTGATTTTAAATAAATAAAGTTTTAGTGTAATAGAATAGAATAACGTTTATTTGGTACTTAAATATAGGATTACAATACAATTTATATGACAACAATTAAAACTAAATATTAGTACGTAAAGTACCAAAAAGGCCCCCGCTCAGCATTATATTTTAATCATTTAGTAAATCATTATAATTATAATATGTAAATCATGATGTTTTCTTAATAAGGTTTAATTTTAATTAAAAGCTGTGATTATTCAAATAAAAGTGATATTTTTAAATTACTACAGCTGTTTTTTTCTTTGTTTGTACTATCCTGATAGAAAATAAATAAAAGAAACTTTTTTATACTAAGTCAGTTGGCAGACAGACACGCAGCCCACCTGACGGTAAGCGGCCACTGCGGCCTATTCCGTTGAGGGACACTTCACCAGGAAGCGTCGCTCAATGTGCTGCCAGACTGTATACTCATCTGATCTTCGAGCCTTGATTTCAAGTGTACTGGCTCCCACATTAATACTGCCGGAACACAGCCAGAACTATTATGGCGGCAGTTTTCACCTGTGGGAATGGTAGCTAGCCAGTCGGACTCTGAAAAGGCCCTACCACCAACCAGACCCTAGGTGGGAATCGAACAAACTCCGGGCTTTATACCCGAGCGGCTTAGCCACTGTTCCACGGAGGCTTTGGCTTTCGAACTATGGCCAATGTTTGTGGTCCCAACTTACCACTCAAAATAATTATTAAATATAAGGTGGCTTTCGGGACCACCTGTCGCGGTCCCGAATGACCCTGCAAAAATGTATTAAAATCAAAAAGGGGCTTTCGGGACCGCGGTCCCGGTCCCAAAAGCCTCCCGACCCTCCCCTTCAAACCCGATTGGGAAGAGCCGGTACCAGTCTTGTCGCTATTGACCAGCACATAAGTAGTAATTTTATTAGTATTTTACTAAGATCAGAACATAATCCCAAAAGCACTTCTAGTGAGATCTCGCTCTTCGCCGGAGGGCACACAACAATGTTTTCGTTCGATCAGAGGCTCGTGCTACTGAAATGAAGTTGGGTATTAGAAACGCGCTATCTCCCGGTCTATTTTCAATTTGTTTGTTAACATTTTCTAGAGTACACTCCGTAGAGAACGTTCTAGATACAAACAAACCTTAAGTTTTCTATTATAGCTGCGAATTGAAAGATACTTTAGATATAAATGTATGTGTTTAAACTTTCAAGGTCAGATTTGGGAGATATAATTCATACCCTATGCATGAATTGCAGTTATTTGTTTCGGTGGAGGATTATCTACTAATCTAACATTCAATCTGAACACTATAAGAAAAATTGCACTTGTTTTCAATTTCAGTTAGTGCACTTGTAGTTAGTACATACGTACTTGACCATACTGGACATTTATTACAAATCTGAGAAAAAGCTTTCGTGGTTGTCTCCAACATGGCATACGCGATTTCATATGTTATTAAAAGACAACCGTGGGTAAATGTATGTTTCGAACAAACATTGACCCCAGGCACCTATCAAAGTGCAATCTAAACTAAAAACGTTAACATTTTCTCTCATTTGTTGAACTTCCAGATTAATTATTTAAATTACCGATTCAAAATCACCAACGAAAACAAAATTGCTATTTACTTTTATAGCGGACGGAGTCCCGTCAGGAATAATCGAAATTATAATTTCGTCGGCTTATTGCAAGAAGTCATTAACTACAAAAAATCATTAACTGCGATATTGACATGGTTGGAATGACCAAAAGTTGCTCTTTATTATGCAAAAATCACTAAATTTCTATCTGCCATAGTTTCGAAGAAAAATTTTGTTAAAAATTGTTAAATGCTATTTCAAAGATTTTTATTGCAACAAAATTAATTATTTTCCCTTAGTGAATTTTGTAAAGAGAACATCGTGCGAATGTTAACAATTAGTGATTTTTGACAAAATGAAGAATGTTAATTATATGGCAGCAATACTCCATGCAGGAACGAACTTGAGCTCTGTAGAGGTTTAGGAGCTGTTCCGCAGTGAAGAAGCGCCTGACTCTGGAAAGGATTCCAAGCTTTTAAGAGGCAGATGCTGCTACAGACTCTATGTACCCAAAGTTTAGGTTGGAAGATAATTCCATACCAAGGAGCTGTAGTCGGTCAGATAGAGGGACAGATACGCCACGAAAAGAGGGAGTCAACTTAAATGCGCTCTTTTTTGTGGGGTTAAAGCTGACCAAAGTGGCATCTCCCCAGTCTGAGACAACTTAGAGAGACTGATTCAACTTGCCCAACATGTCTGATCTTAAAGTCTCAGTTTCACCGCTACCTGTACGTGCATTGGACAAGTATCTCTCAACTACCGTGCTATCGTCAGCATAGGTACCCCAGGATTCCGGGAGTAGCCAACAGATCATTAATGTGTAGCAGAAAGAGTGTAGCCGAGAATACTGATCCCTGAGGGACGCCAGCATTTATTTCAGGCGTGTCAGAGGTGAACCCATCAACAACTACTCTGATGGGACGTCCAGTCAGAAAATCTTTGATCCAAGCACAAACCGCAGCGGGGATCCCACAGGAGGGAAGGATGTTTGCCAATAAGGGCATCGTGCCAGACCTTGTCAAAAGCCTTTGATATGTCCAAGGACACAGCAATGGCCTCACCATGGTTTTCAATAGCATCGCTCCATTAATGCGTTGCGTACATAAGAAGGGCCCCCAGTGGACCTACCTCTACGAAACCCGAATTGCGAAACATTGAGGATCGTTAACTTTTAAATACGCAAGAGGAGCTGGGCAATTTCAGCTGCTTTGTTGAGGTATTCTCTCGCTGTCTCCTCATCACCAGTGTGGGAACGATACAGACAGGCATAAATATTTTTATTATGATCTGTATCCACCAGCAAACAAACAATTAAAAATTTGGAATCTTCAAGGTCACGGAGACGTCGATTAGGTACAGATGTTGTCTCGCATATACACACAGACCCCAGCACGCGGCTTGAATTTGTACTCCAGAATAAATCCTGGGTAGTGCAAGTAGGCCGCGTCAGCTGGACATTCGATTTGCGTCTACGTTAGTCCTTAGTACCAACATATGAAGCTTGGCGGATTCGAGATAATGGTGAACCGAATCGAGATTGGAGTGCAGTCCTCTAAACTTGATCTTCCTAGATTATCACTTTATAATTTGGCTGTTGACATTAGTAAGAAGTCATTAATTTTTAATTTGTTTTAAATTGAGGTTTGGCAAAAGGCACTAATTACATATTTTAATTGTTTTTTAAAGTCCTAAGGTACATTTCGATGTGTCGATATTTAAAGCAGATAAATAAATTTAAGATCTACAAGTAGGTATTTTTATTTTGACTGTACCTTTTATACTTTATAAATAATAGCTATTTTTATTTCCAAACTTCATTAAGCCATTTCTCTAAATCACGATAATGCTAGTTAATGAGTTCTTGCAATAAGCCGACGATTTATTAGTGCGGCAGGGGTTCGATTCTGGATCCGTGTGTAGCAATAATGCGTAAAAAACTCATCTCCGCCCCCCTCCGCCCAACCTACCCCGGGGCCTAGTGAAATATGATGTTTTCCCATCCCATGCGGACACGATTAGAAAATTCGTCGCGAAGATATACGTCGTACAACATACATGCATCCCTAGATACGGTGTTGATAGTTTTCATATGTAAGTAGGGGTATGAATTTTGTGGACGGGTTGGGAACTTGGGAACCCTTTTTGCGATGTTTGCGTAGTCTTTTCAGAAGTATTGGATTAATCTGTGATGATGAGATAGGAGTTGGAAGGGAAGGATGGAAAACCGATCGGTCTATTTGCATGACCTGGCCTCTTTTGAAGTGTATTACTTTTGCAATAGAGAATGTGTCGAAGCAAGCTAAGCGAAACCTGCCACTAAAACTCCACCGGTTTTCCCTTGACACCCGAAAATAATGAGCCGGTGCTTTTTTGCCTTGTGGCAATTAAATAAACAGAAAATTGACCATCCCTCTTCTATCTAAAAAATCTCAATCAGTTAGAAAGTTTGGAGGTACAAAATATCATAATACTTTTAAGTCTAATTAAGTGACATCATAACACGATGGTAACCAAAAAAAGAATATAAATGCGGAAACACTTTTCCGCATTTTAACCCAATAAGGGGTAATTAAAAGATCTTTAATTCGGAATAGCATGTTTCAATTACTTTAAGTTTATACCTATCCTGTTCTTAAAATGTCTAAAATTTAAGAATTTTGATTCTCTACGTACTTACATTACACATATACATTTGATTGTATTTCATTTAATGGGTAGTAATCGTTAATACTATTAACGAGTGAGACCGTACTTTATTATTCATCGCACAACATTACATAGATACACAAATCCCCCAGCCGGCCATAAGTTGACATTACCTCTCATTTCTTCGCATGCGATAATGTAAGCATAAATCAGGAAGGCTGCCCACTCCGCCGAAGGATCAAAGCCTATATATCAAGCTAATGCTGATATGATATGTTAAATAAATAGCTACGACAGGATATTGGGTCCGGGCGGGAATCGAAAATGAATGTGACATGCAAACAAAGTGAAATGTGGACGGTTTTAGGAAGATGTACGGGTTGTTGATGTGTTGGGATTTTGAGATTAGTTTGGTAGGGTTAGAATGTGTGTTTGGTGTTATGTTTTTAAGACTGGGGTGTGTTTGAAAAGATGCAGTTTAGTGTTAAGGGGATTGGAGTTGAGGAAAGAACTGGTAAACTGCAAAAGAAAGAACTTAGGAAATTATATTTTTATTATAGCGTTCTAGTAAAATTAGAGCAGATAATACTGCACAAAACATTTCAAATAACTTACAATATATTAAGTTTGTATGTAACGTAAAGCTGGAAAAACCATAAAAATAGAGAATTTTTTCTTGTTCTGTGTGCAAAACTTTTTAAGCTTTAAGCAAATTTTCATATCTGTTTTTAACTTTAAATTAAAACTTAATCTATAAAATTTTGACTTACATTAGTAATTACAATTACAATGCACTGTGTTTTAACACTCGTTTGAGAACCTTTTTAATAATATAATGGTATCTTTCTGGTAAATTACTCTTTACATTAGAAAGGAACATATTACTTTAATCGTATTTAAACATCTGATTTGATAGGACAACTATTTGGGCATGGACACTAATAGTATATTAAATATTACAACTTAGCCTCTTTAATAAAACGTTTACGTTAATCATTGAGATTCTTGTGCCAATGAGAAATCTCCTGCTACAAACCGTAAAACGTTTCCACGCGTCCAACTCTGATTGAGAGATAATATCATCATCGACTAATACTGTATCCGAAATCTACATTACAGAATCTGCCGACGATACATCAAAAGCGCATGAATTTCAATTTTCACGTAACGTCACCTATCGGTAATGTATCACCCGCCTTCCCTACGTTTCAGTAGGAGTTGATGCTTTAATGATATTATTGGGAAATTGGCTCACGCATCCCCCGGTGTTGACGAAAATTCTCTATCAAAACACTACGCGGGGGACGGTTATTTTTCAATCGATCGACATTGCGAAGATGTTACGTGGTATTTGTATATTGTTTAAATGTATATTGATGCGGTTTTTAAGTTCACCTGATGGAAGTAGTAACTTAAGTCAGACATTATAAAATTTCGCTGAAAGTGTTGGTCTCCTATTTCTTTGCCATATTTTTAACATTTACTGATTTAAAGTCACAATTTGTATTTTTCAGTATGATAGGTAAAGCCAATCATTTGCGTTTTTATTTAATGTGCTGGATTCAGTTGGCCCTTAGATATATTCATTGGCCTTGTCTTTAAAACTCTTTAGGATAAAGAAAGAGTATCATGTGATTAAATCTTCATCGTCATTTATAATTTAGTATGCTTAGTTTAACTGTACTTTTATTGTAACTTCCTATCTCGTTTATGTAAGACGAAAAATTCCACAGTCCATACTCCTTCCATTTTATACCCAGTAGTAGCTTTTTCTGGTTTTTCTTCAGAAACCTAAAGACTTCTCCCATTTCAAAATCAATCAAAGTTTAAACACCTTACGATAGGTTCAAGAATCACTACCCAGCCAATAGGGTGTGTCGATTCACACTATCTACAAAAGAAATTACATGCCCCGCTCTATCAGTAGTGGGGGGTGGGCGATGACGTCACGACGAAGCCTCGAATAAATGTGATGGAAATTGGAGGATTTGTTTACCCATATTCTTCTCACACTTTTGACACTAAAAGGTGCCGCGGTAACGCCCTGTCGGTTCTACGTAGCCACTGTCTCTAGACTGTTCTGTTGTTCGGAATATTCCATCGACTTCTTTAAGTTTGTCAGGTGTTCGATTGATATTAACTAGTATGAAATTGCTGAACAGTACAGCTAGCAGCACATAAAACTCTCCAAATCGGTCATTTTCAATTTCATTTGAGTTGTAAGTTGGTTACTAATGTTTTTATGCAAATATTATAAGTGGCAAACAAACAAATCGAAATGGTTCACCCATTTCGACGACCTACAAGTACAAGCTTTACAAAAAAAAATATATGTTGAGCGGATACCCATTAATATAAATTTACCACGAAGCAACGCTTAATGTTCTGCCACACTGTAGGTTTCCCTGTTGTCTCAGATTAACTTTTCAAGTGCACTGGCTCTTATACTAATATTGCCGGAAAACAGCCAAAGCTGGTGGCAAATTTCATTTATAAAGACCTGAAGAAACTATGCCACTTAGGCTTAGCCACTGTTTCAAGGAGGCGGTACAAAAAGATAAAACAGATAAAGAGACATTAACCGTAAGGAGTTATAGCAATAGTTCACAGCAAAGTGCGTCCACACACATTATTCAAACTTGTATAGAAATTTAACACTGAGACGGGAACCAACCCGAGCTGGGACCAATTCAATTTATTTAGCGATTTTCAGAACAAAATATTAGGGAGGCCTATTTATCAGAGTTCGGCAGTGGAGGCCATAGGGATGGGGCATCGTTGTAAATATTAAAATATAGAGTGAATATGAAAGTGAATGAACGATATTTTTATGATGATGATGATGATTATATTATGTTTAAATAGGTACTTTCGAGAAGAATATTTGACATTTTTCATCATCCAACTAGAGTTTAATAACTAACCGATAACTGATGCGATCCCGAAATTAAAAGTGGTTCTTTAAATAGAATACATTTTGCTTTTTAAACTCTTTTTAATTACAAATATATTTCTCGATTCATGCCTTGATCATCTTTTAGAGCACAGGTGAGTGCGATATCGAAACTAAGTACGACAGAGGACGTATTTGTACTGAATATTTAGTAAATATTAAACTCTAGAAAATTTTGCTCTTGATCCAGCCCCAACTTTTTATACAAAAGATTTCATCTAACAGGTTCTCAAGGGAACATGAAGTAAACGTGTGTTTGCACTAATCATGCACACATCTTTTGCCTACTACATCAAATCGTTAATTTGACCTCTAACGACGGAACTAGACTAATAACTCATTATTTTATTAATCAAACACGTCGTGAAACAAAACTAATATTTCACGATATCACGTAAAATACCACGTTACGTTACAAATAGCACATCCCTGTAAAGGCGTCGCAAAACCAACACATCCATCGTGTGCGCACCTCACATACAAACTAGAATGCGATTTCGTAATATATTCCGGTGTCGTTTTGCCCCATTTTTCTATTCGCACCCTGCCGTGCCGTGGAGGTGAGAGAAATGTACTATTAGGTTCCTAATTTACGCGGGAAGCAGAAGTGGGATGGTAAACATTCGGCAATGATGTGTGGGTGGCTACTTTGAAATGTTTTCGGAAGAATGATACGGCGTACTGGTAATTTAAGTTTTGGTGTTGGCATTTGTAATTTAGTAGTGAACTAAACGAAAACCCCAGATACAACAGCAAATTAATCGGCAAGGGTAAAAAACAATATTCGAATTTGGACTTTCATGTCATACTTTTAGCGCAAGAGGCAACACGATGGCGGAGGGAGACTTAATGTGTTGTTGTTGATTCTAACCAAATTATTATGGCAGATCTCGAAATAAGTGTTTATTTTCTTGATTACTTGTCAAATTACACTTCAGTCAAAACCACTTTTTAGGGTTCCGTAGCCAAAATGGCAAAAAACGGAACCCTTATGGATTCGTCATGTCTGTCTGTCTGTCTGTCTGTCTGTCTGTCCGTCCGTATGTCACAGCCACTTTTTACCGAAACTATAAGAGCTATACTGTTGAAAATTAGTAAGTAGATGTATTCTGTGAACCGCATTAAGATTTTCATACAAAAATAGAAAAATAATTATAAATTTTGGGGGCTCTCCATACTTAGAACTGAAACTCAAAAAAAAAAAAATTCATCCAACCCTTACGTGTGGGGTATCTATGGATAGGTCTTTAAAAATGATAAAAGGTTTCTTATATCATTTTTTTTCTAAACTGAATAGTTTGCGAGAGAGACACTTCCAAAGTGGTAAAATGCTGGTCCCCCCCCCCTAACTTCTAAAATAAGAAAACGATAAAACTAAAAAAAATATATGATGTACATTACTATGCAAACTTCCATTGAAAATTGGTTTGAACGAGATCAAGTAATTAGTTTTTTTTTAAAACGTCATAAATCGTAAACCGCAATTTTCCTCTCATTCAATCAACTCAAATATAAAAACGTCGATCAAACTTACAAAAAACTACAAGAACTTTTATATTATGATGATACTTGCTGCTACGGAACCCTTCATGGGCGAGTCCGACTCGCACTTGGCCGGTTTTTGATATCATTTGTACAGAGTCGGGTAAGTGATAAAACTTTTTCAAAATTTTACTGGCTAGATACCTATCAGTAAATTCTCTGCATGTATACGAGTTAATACACTCAAAAATAAAAACTCAAAGTTCAAAAGAGTAGTTCATTAAGATTTGTAGTTCCTTTGAAAAGAGATGATAATGGCCTCTTGCCAGAAAAATAGAGTGATCTCATCTACTGAAAGTTGTATAAAGTAATGCACGAAAATCCAATCTGATTACACAAATCATAACCTCAGACCACTAAACAATCACAATATGCCGTATCCGCATAAAATTCTTATGACAACATATGACAACTATTAAGCCATGAAATACAAGAGTGCCCGGTCATATCATACGTAATAATACCCCGTAAATTTGGGCGAAAGAGAGGACCTAATAAAGGGGCGGGCAGCAGTCCAAAGTTATCTAAGAAGGCGTAAAATTTATGTTAATGACGCCCTCGCAAAAGGAAATAGCATAACGTTAAACCAAAGAGAAGAAAGCCCGACGATAACGTGTCCCTGTTAAATGAGCAAAAGAGGGGTATTTCCATGTCCTGTCTCTTCCTTTTCGTGTGCGACAAAAAAACATCAATACGCGTTTATCGACATAAAATTATTGATCTGTTTTGGCAGAGACGAATGCATTTAATCAGCAGTCTAACTGCAGCCTAAAAACATTCGTCCATCAACTCACTATTTTTTTGATTCAGCGGCTTTTCGAGATTAAGCTTTAAAGCCTTTGCAATTGCTACTAAGAAGTATAGCAACATTCAAGATCATAAACAAAATAATAACAGCAAATAATTTAACCACTATCATCAAATATTTACTTATCAAATTCACCTTCGAATCTTCCTTTACCTGAATATAATATAAGGCTAATGAGTAATTACAGATCTAATATAATTTACTCCCACTCACACTTTCGAGTAATTTCAAAATATCCGCCAGAAAAGTACAGAAACACGCAAAAAACGTAGCTCGAAGCGACCAATTCATTCGCCCCCATATCCGGTTATCGCCGGTTTATCATACGCCTGGGGCTCTGTAACTCCTACCGAGATTATTTTAAGCTTCAACCCTTAACGTTTGATTAAACTACCATACTTTGGGATAGCCCTTTGGCAGAAGGAAAAACTGGGGTGCTGAAAATTGGCCCTTTTTTGTTTATCTCCGGTCAGACTGAAGCTATTAGGCTTACCAAAAGCAATCAATTCATTTCTATATAACTAAACTCTTCGACCATTTTCAAAATTTTCCGATTGTTCAATAACGTTTTCAACGTAAACCATTTAGCCCCAATATGGCTAAAAACAGACTTCTTCATGTCCACAAATATTTTACAGGTACAAGGATTAAACACGCTATCTGTGGTGTAATATGCAACTTCTCAATCAATCTACATACCTATTACCTGATGGTAAGAGACGAAGCGGCCTACGTTGTTACATGCCTGCTTAAAAAGTATCTATTCACTCTCGACTTGAAGATCCCAAATTGTAACCACTTTTATAGTATTGTATTTTATTTCGTCAAATATAATAAAGAAAATCGTCTCAACGGCTTCATTAACCACATCATTAAAATTGAGTCACCCACCACAGATGTAGAGGCAGTACGTTAAATGGTTTAGTATATACATACATAAAAGAAAAAAGCCGCGGTTAAAAGTTTCACCGATGAACGCGTTAATTCCAATTTTCCAAACGATAGTTCGTTACCAATGAACTCGCTCAAAACTGCGTTTGAAACATTCAAATCGTCTGAACCTTTGGACCCTTTGCTCCAAATGAGATAGGGGGCAAAACACATCCATCTCAAACAACGGAGGTGTAAAAATTGTGCAGCGCTGCCCGGAAAACCTTTTAAAGTCTTTGCATTTTTTCGCTTCGACCGCTCCAGGCGGCGAAATTATAAAGGGAGGGAAAGGGAACAAAAGTCCGCATGATTGTGCCGTTAAGAAGTGCGGTTATATTTCTATCTGACCGTTTCTGAGGAAAATTTTTGGCCGCTTTATCGTGTCTGGAAATTCGTGTATTTAAGGTTAATGTTTAGGTGTTGTAATGAATTTTTGGCCTTATATTTTCGTTTGTATGAGTAAAATGTTTCGTACTACAATAATTGGAAAGTCGCGCTTAGTTCGGAAATCTCATTTCACTTTAGCGATTTCTAAATCAAATTATACCATTGTTGAACTTGAAACCCCATTGGGCATAATAATATTTAGATGAAGTCATCATTCCAATGATAATCATTTACTTACTATCAACACGCTTGCCAAAAGTGAATTAAAGGTTTCCAACCAGAGCTTAATTTGAAAAATTGTCTACGTACATACCTAACCTATTTCAAGCCCAAAAGACAAACAATCCAAGACCTTAAAACACAACATTAGCACGATGGTACATTACAATTTACGTTACCTACTACGAGTATAAAGTCGTAACTCACTATATCCGTATTTGTTTCCCGAATCTTAAAAACTCTAAATGATTTACAACAACAACATCCGAATCCATTTGCGGTCCTCTCCCACAACTATTCCAAATAAAAGGGATTCCTCGTATAAAGGGAAACCTGGGAAAAGAAATAAAAAAATATATAATAATTCAAAATGGCGCTGGCCACTTAATAACTGGCTGACACCATTGGGAAATATAATTTAATTTTTCTCTATTTCTGTCCTTGTTAGTTTCTTCGTTCGTGTCTGCTGTTGTCTCGTTCTAGCATTACCTCAGCAGCCTCCCTTTGGTCGGGACTTCCGTTTGTTCGGGAGTCCCATGTCACCCAATGTTCTGGACGAGAAATATTTGCGATATTGTGTGGGTATTAGATGATTTGTGTATGCGAATGTGTTCGTGGCCGGAATTTATTGGGCTATTACGCGTTATCGGGTGTGTTTGGTGAATTTCACCAGGTATCAATTAGGATTGCCTTGTGTACTCGTAGAAGGGATGAAAGGATTTTTCTGGAGAATTCTTTTGTAATCGCCTATGCAGTGTTTAGTATAGATATTATGTTTTTAGGTATCTTTTTTACTATTATTTATTGCATTGTTTGAGTTGTGATTAAAGACATGTTAACATTTTTATCTTACCAAATCGGGAAGATGTATGTGTAGACACTAGACTTCTTCTACCTGCGGCTTCGCAACAGAAATGTGTTATTTTTACGGGATTTAGTTTCATTCTCCATCTAGAGCTTTTCGGAAGCTCTTATACTATCTCCTTATCAAAAGTCACGCCGATCCTTTGCTTCTTTGCGTCGTGAAAGAAGGACAAACAAACGCACATAGGTATATTTCTATTATCCCATGGGAACAAAAAATTCCGGGCTTAAAAAGTCTCTAATATTCATTCCCAAGATCTAGTCTATGGCCGAATGAAATTTCATCACAATAAGGTTTATTTACTAGTATAGGTGTGAAAGCATAATAGGTAACAGACAGACAAATAGACAGACAGATCTTAATACTTTCGAATTTATAATAATTAGTATGGATTAGCATAATTGTGACACTAGTACAAATCTTATTCTAAATATTCTATGGCTCAGGAATTATCGAGATTAGCATTCGTCCGTGTCGTATACCATACCAGGCTAAGTACAAAACAGAAAAAAACTGTATTTACCGAGGTCGCGAGCCAGGTGCGAGAGTAATATTCTAATGTGTGGGTAGGAGCGACCTGCCATCCATAATAATATAACCCACCCACCCTCTTGCGAAACTATGAAACGTAAATATGTGTATATTTTCGTTCGGTGACAGTTTGGTTTGGATGAATGGTTTGTAAATGTATTTATTTTAGCGTTAGGATTATTGTTACTCTTTGGATCATACTGACTTAGACCTAAGATGCAAGTAAGTTAGTTAACTTTGATAGCGAAGGCATTGCGTTGCAACAAACAAATTGGTCCTTTTGTGTGATTAAAACTTCAAGACAATAAATAAACAGTAATGAAATAAATGTGTGCTACCGGTGATGACCTATGGTGCCGAAACGTGGTCTCTTACTGTGGGCCTTGTAAAAAGGCTGAAGATAACACAACGAGCTATGGAGAGGGCTATGTTAGGCATCTCTCTACGAGATCGAATCAGAAATGAGGAGATTCGTAGAAGAACGAAGGTTGCCGACATAGCACAGCGGCTCGCCCAGTTGAAGTGGCAGTGGGCTGGGCATATAGCTCGAAGAACAGACGGCCGTTGGGGCAGGAAGGTTCTCGAATGGAGGCCACGTACGGGCAAGCGAAACAGAGGCCGGCCACCTACGAGATGGACAGACGACTTAGTGGGGATGGCAGGGACGCACTGGTTGCAGGTTGCGTCCGATCGGACATTGTGGAGGTCGTTGGGGGAGGCCTATGTTCAGCAGTGGACGTCTTGTGGCTGATGATGATGATGATGATGATGATGATGAATGAAATAAATAAGAAGGATTGAGTCAGTGGATAAACATTGCCTAATAAATTACTTCTTTGCCTAAATCATCTACGTCATAAACTCATAAGTGGCATACGAAAAAAGAAAGAAAAATCCAAATCCAGACATTTTATGAGTGACTATAGATTTTTGGGCCTTTTATATAAGTTTGCAGTTAATTAGTTATAAAAGATTTTATTAAAAATACACATTTGAATAGTAAAAAAAAAATTTCACGTGATAAGCGACATCTATAAAAAACATTGCGAAATTAAATAAAAACAATGGCGATGTTTGCTTTCACATCCTGTTAACGCCATCTAGAGTTATTTTATCGAACTTTTTACTTATGTGAGAATTCAGTTTATTTATTAAATTCTAGATGGCGTTATTTGGGACAAAATTGATTATTACGAATATTGTTGGTTTAATTTTTATTGTTGTTTTAATTTATTTTTATTTCATTCTTTTAAAAAAACGTTTATGAGATCAAGAATTACTTTTTAAAAATGATACGAAACTATATGTGATGAAACAAAAACCATTTTTTGTTAAGAATTTGTGAGGATGTTGGTTCTTCCTAAAAGCGCAAAAACGATTTGGCGGATTTTGAGTTATGTTTATTAGCTGTGTTGACCTTTTAGATATTTTTATCAGCTCATATTTTAATGTCATACTGCTGGGCAAATACCTACCTCCGTCATAGAAGTCCTCCTGGGTAATGACGTAAGTAAGTGCTTATAAGTCAGTACGCTTGGACATTGGATAAAGGCGATTCGCAGCCGAGTAGAGCTATGTTTGAAACATAGCATTAGCAGTATTAGCACCTTGCTACCTATTTATCAATTCTGTGGTTCGAAAAATTTGACAAAAATATTTAGTCCGCCCCGGAAGTTTTTTTTTTTCTTAATAAAAGTAGGTAAGTATTTTGTTAGTTTCCTTTTTTTAGGCCTTTTTGAATTTTGTCGAGAAGGTGAACTAACGGTTTTTCTTAGTAAGTGGTTTTTGTATTACTGCAAAAAATACAGTTTTGGTTCGGTTTTGTGTTTCTGTAAAAGTACAATACAGTATCCGTTTAATTCCCTCCCTCTCTATTAAAAATCTATCGTTTTTAAGTAGAATTATGTAAAGTTTGTTGTATACAAAATGCGCCCGAAGTCACAGGCGGAAGTTAGTGCTAAAATATAATACGGCAATAAAAATATTTATCACGCTGTGCAATCAGGAAAGCAACTCGTGTCTCTATTTGTTCATCGTGCGTACCTACTCATAATTGCTTTAGGATTATAAACTTGCAGAAATGAAGCTGTTAATCACACGATTTATTTTATTGTTTTTGTTTTTACTGAAATGGCCACTACCCAAAGTGCCTAATTCACATTGGCGCCCTGCGGCGAGTAGCTTAACTTATAGAATTCCCATAAAATGTTTGATCTTAGAGTTGCGTAGGTACTATGCAACAAAAGAGTCTAGTTATTGTGTTCTTGAATTATGTATTTGGTTACCTTTTTTATATTGAGCCATTTGGTGTAATGGTCGAGAAGTCGGCTATTACACCAGAGGTCGCGGGTTCGATCCCCGCACGGTACAAACATTTGTGTGCATGAACATGTCTGTTTGTATCGGTCTGGGTGTTTCTATGTATAATATGTATGTATTTACAAAAAAAAAAGTATATAAGTAATATTTATCGGTTGTCTGGTACCCATAGCACAAGCTAATGCTTAGTTTGGGGCTAGATGGCGCTGTGTGAATAATGTCCAGAGATATTTATTTTATTTTATTTATTTATATAGCCTATAGATAGGTGATCCCACTGCTGAGCAAAGGCCTCCCCCAAATCTCTCCAAACATCACGATCTTTAGCTTTTTCTGACCAATTTTGGATATATTCGTCAAGATCGTCACGCCCATCTCTTTTTGGGCCTGCCCCTTTTCCGAGCCCCATCGTCCGGCTGCCAAAGAGTGACAATCTTGGTCCACCTTTCTGGGTCCATCCGGCACACATTTGGTTACTAATCTTAGTATTCCACGCGTTAGTTAGAAGTGTGAGCAACCGACCTTTGTCTTCATGGTAAGAAACTGTGACATCGGTTTCGGCCTGTTTCGGCCACCGGCACTGTCACTCGCCAAACGCAGCGCAATAGCAACATTGAATAGCAAAACTACCATACTGTGCGACAAACTTATCTATTCCGGTGGCCAAAATTGAAACTACAGACCGACAAACTTATCTGTTATTTAATGACAGTTCTAAATCGACAGTAGCGACGCCGCCACCGGAACAGATAAGTTTGTCGCACTATACGTGACATTGTCAATCTTAAAAACTGCTACAGGATAGTGTGGCCAGTTGTTGTTACAAGCTATTAATTTTATTTGGTTAATCCAAAGTAAATAGTAATATTGAGAAATTGAATTCAACATTTACTAAAATATCAAATTAACATTTTGATCACTTTTGATCACAGTTGGACAAAAAAAATATTTTTGCCGCCAAAAGTGCCAAAATGATACTAAACTAAACGGACTAAAACGACATAGCAGGAAAGCGGACCCCGGGCCCCGCAAAGGGTGCAACCGGGATAACGCTAGGATATCGACATTCACATCACCACCAGAACCGATAAGTTTGTCGCACAATACGTCGGTCTTCTTTAAGAGGGTGGTACGTTTCCGGTCGAGCCAGCCCATTTCGACAGGCAGGCACGAAGTCTGACCATCGTGGAAGTATATCTCACTTAGTAAATGACCACCTGAATTCATTGTTCTGATTAAAACAAAGGGCCCAGAAGTTCCTATAGTTAATTCACTTATCTTTTATCGCCTACCGTGCGTCTTCTTCACACAATACAAATGTCATTTACTGAAGTGTGAACTCGAAACGCCTCGCACTGTATTTGCGGAGAGATTGAAGGTAAATCCAGTTTTATCTGCCATTTTATTATACATAGTTAGAACCGAGTGTTTGATAGTATATTACTTACCTACGCCGCGCGTTACTGGTATCACGCCTCGTTCTACTAGTCCTCAACCTCAACCAAAGTGAAAATACGTGAAAATACCGCGGCAAAAATGAGGACTACGTCTGTTGCGCCTCTTTACTTTAACGTGGCAGAATATTGTTTGTTCGGAATAAACTTGGGTGTGATTGTGGGAATAATATTGTACTTTAATGTCGTGAATAAGAAGTATAACTCTGTGAATGGTTTTTTGTTTGGTGGTAAAAATATGTCTGTGATATCTGTTTCTTTAGCTTTGATAGCAAGGTATGTATTGTTTTTAAATACAACATACTAAAGTAAAACATAAGGGTTCTTACACACGAACAGCAGTTTGCTGTCAAAGCATGTAATTTTTTTTTTTATAATGGACTCTATCCCGCGCGTGTTTGCGGCGCGGTGATTCTGCCAATGTCAAGTGGATGAGGGAGATTCTCCTTGCGTTAAAACATTGGTGTTAAGATGTTTTAACGCTTCATGGAAACACTGGAGGATACTCTCAAGGTCACGGGGGAATGGACGCCATTGCAGTAAGAGCGTCTCAACTACCGATGAGACACACTACACGCAATACCCGTCCATTCAGTCAATTTGTTTCAATTTTCTTATTTATGACACTTCGTTACACTTTACTGAATGAAAATTACACCACTTTTCAACACCAAACTGCACTAGATCACAAGTAAAAAGATTTAAAACAAAAAGACGCGTGGACCCATCGCCTACCCTCCAGTGAATCCAAAGCATGTAAGCCGACACGGTCGTCGCAGCAAGCCGACGTCTGCCGTCAACGTGTCGGCAGCTTGCTGCGGGCACGTCGACAGCTACCTGCCGACAAGTAACGGCGACTGCGGTCGCTTTTGCTGTCGTCAATGTGCTGCTCGTGTGTAAGGGCTCTAAGAGTCAAGCAAGTCCCCTTTTCGTCCTCCTTCCTTTACTTATAGGTACACATCAAAGTCCGAAAGCCATTTTGGTTGTCTTCTAGAAGTAACTGAAGGCCTTTTGTGTTGTTGTTTACGTGTTTAGTTATACCTTTTCCTTGTAAGAAAAAATAATCTGAAGATTGCTCGTAATCGTAATTTACAATTCGAACCATTGAAACTTATGTGTAGGACCTACCTTCATTTATTTAGTCTGATTTGAAACGTAAGTATGAACTGTGTTATGGCGTTATGGTATTATTTTTTTATGAAAACAAAGGGGCGTACCTAGTAGCCAATAGTCTGGAAATCTAACATATAGAGCAAAATAAAAATAAACAGATTATCAGTTGACATCAGACATAACCGGTGTATTGCTGTAGCGTTTCTTCCCCACTGTAGATCTCCTCTCCCCGAGTACCTACCTACTCTGTTAATAACACATTAATTACATACTTACCAATTTCTTTTTTCTTTCCAGCCATTTAACGAGCATCACATTATTAGGCGTACCTGTAGAGATATATCTAAGAGGAACCCAGTATTGGGCATCAGCGCTCTCACTGATCATAGTAACGTTTTTAACAGCTGTTATTTATTTACCAGGTGAGTTCTGCAAATACTTTTATTAATATTATTACTCATCGTCTTGAATAAATTCAATTATCTGTGAATAAATATTGTACGATTGTGCAGGCGTTGATGGGCTACATTTGTAGGTCGAAAATGTTTACGAATGCCATGCGTTAGTGCACACTGCACAGCTTATTTGAATTACTATTGAAGTATTAATTTATTCCTGTTTTTCTTCTTTCGGGGGACACATTGCGTATCGTCATCCCCCCACTCCCTAGAAAGAAAGAGCGGAGCTTACACAGAAATTAATGGGAGCTTACCCGCTAAACCTTGTGCTGCATCTTCTTGCCTGCTTCTTTCTATCTCCCTCTTTTTCTTTTATAACAGCCACGTCGAGTTTTTTGTTAAAATCTAAATACCCCAGGCCAGCCTTACCCCAACATTTATTGTTTTTTAAATATTTTTTTTAATGTAAGTTAGTATAAATAAGTTCATTTAGTACAACAGTAAAAATATATAGGTATATTTGGGTTAATGACAAAACGTTGTATTATATTATTCAAGTTAGTGTTTTTCTCATACAAATGCAAAGGTTGTGAAACCTGCATTGATTTGATTTTCTAACATAAGTAATTATAAGGAATGTTTCTTAACATGAGCTAAAGTTTACCTAAATCTCATATAAATCTTTAACTGTCTGTATAAAGGTATGATAATCTCCTAATAATGTTGGAAACTGTAACATAAGCTAGCCTTTAACTACCGACCTATACGTCTCACAGACGTAAGAACTTTTAATTTTGAAATATTTCTAAAACCACGCCACCTTCGGCGTCGCCCTTCCCGCTACCTTCCTCCCTCCGCGTCGCAAGCCATCAGTCGAAACCATAAAACCATCGTGTGCACACGTCTCTGTATCGAAGCGATCGACGTCTCACAGACGTAAGTACGGTGTTTATGTACATAATTTCGTACGTCTCTTGATCGTCACCTCGGTGTTCATGTGTGTTAGCTTATAGTGTCTGATTGACGTCACATCGGCTTTCAAATTATACTCTTAATATTGCAGAATGCCTAAAAAAATAAACATCTCGTCCAGTAAGTTGGAAACCCCTCTGAAACTGCAAAAACAGAATAGGCGTTTAGAATATAAAGAGATATGTGAAAATCTCATGAACGAGAGTGATGATTTTACTTTAGAGAGCTATGCCCGAGCCTCAGCCACCAAAAACTATTCCGAATCCAGATCCAGGTATTAGAAAGACATGTTCAATCTGTCCCAGTCGGTTGAAAAGGCGAATGAAATACTGTTGCTGCAAATGCAAGAAACCAATAGCCTTACTTGCTGCCTCCAAATATGCAGTGACTGCAAACGTACGTAATGAATTTATCAAATATTCAAGTGCTGTCATTTTTTTATTTTTTTAACTAAGCACTAAGATTTATATTTTATTTTGATAATTGTTTATAGAAGATAACATATTTAATGTTCATTTGTTGGTTATTACTTAATATTAGAGAAAAATTAAACTGTAAGTAAGTCCTTAAAATTTTGTGCCAGATAATTGTGATCTCTCGAATAAACATTGATTTTACCTGAAAAATAACGTGTATTTTTTTGAAATCCTGTAATTTCCTTACCTCAAATAACAATCATTTTAATGTATTAAATAGAAAAATGTAGCATGCAAATACACTTTTTATTTCATTACTTAAATTTTGACGTCTCTGAGTCGTCACGTCGGCGTAAGTGCTACGTTTAGACCAGGTCGGCAGCTAAAGGCTAGAAGTTACATATATTAATTAACTCATATCAAAATAAGCATTCATTCCCCCCGCAAGGACTGAAGGGGGAGCGTCATCTGTCTCTCAAGTCAGGTTATGACGCTCGCTACTATCACGCAAGGAGGAGCCCCAAGAAATATAACGGATAAACTAAGACCTTTCTAATATGTGGAAGTCTTACATTTATCTCTACGAATAATGGCACTTTACGTTTCTCCCATGTTAAAAAAAAGTCACCTAGAAGACTTATTTGATAACGAAGTTAAAAGTGGCAAATGTCATACATCTTTTTTGTTGCAGTGTTCCACAGACTGCAGCTCTCATCAAGTTTCGAATATTTAGAAATAAGGTTCTCGACACACACACGCACTATAGCGGCGGTGTTATTTGTGATAAGCAAACTGATGCTGCTGCCGATTGTACCTTATGTGCCATTGATGGCTTTTAGATTGGGTAAGTACATTCGTTTTTATTATCATTCCGATGGCTGTTCGAACTTAGACGATCGATTTGGAGTAATGATCCAGAGGACGCGGGTTCGATCCCCGCACGGTACAAACATTTGTGTGCATTAACATGTCTGTTTGTACCGGTCTGGGTGTTTCTATGTATAATATCTTTGTATCTGTTTGGTTGTTAATAATCTATAATACGAGAACGTGTACGTATTTGCAAAACGTAGTGTAATTTTGAGTTATGTTTATCCGTTGTCTGCCACTCATAGTGCAACACAGCGATGTAAATAACGTCCAAAAATATTTAATGACGTATTTATTTATTTCGCAACTATTCATGCAAAGCAATATGCTTTTAGTCTTGGAGTTTTCATTTATTTTTTTAAACACTTTACAGCAACTTAGCTGGACTCACATTAAAGCCCACGACGATATTAATCTACCTATGTCATTTTGTCTAATATTTATTTGTATTATTTACAGTTACAAATCCACTAGCCGGTCACATAACAGCGGTATTATGCGTCGCATGCGCAACGTTCATTGCTGTCGGAGGCTTGCGAGCAATCGTCAGCATTGGCATCGTCACCACGTTTCTCGCGATGGCTGGCACGGCTCTGCCAAGCGGACTGGCGTTACTGCCGATGGGCTTTAAGAAGATGTGGGAGATCGCCAATCTTGGAGGACGACTTGTGTTCTATGAGTAAGAAGCAGCTTGTTTAATAAGCTACTGCAAATCAAAGGCATCAATCATTGAAATTAAATCGTCGTAACATTGTGGGTTCTAGCTTAACTCTTTGACAGCCGGTCATTTTAAAACAGTACCGTACTACCCGTACCCAGTACGTGATTGGCTGTCAGTGTTAATTACCTTTGCCTAATGCGAATTGGTTATCACAGAACCTAGCTGTATTCAAAAAATCCTACACAACTTTTGCCGAACCTGGGATTATAACCCCGGACCCTACCGTTACGGTACTCGAGTCTTCTTCATAAAATAGACGAGATCAATTTTCGTGCAAATATTGAAAAGGCAAAATGAAAATTATTTCAATGACAAGGGTAAAACTCTTAAGTACCTACATGATATGATTAAAAAGACAGCCACTACGCTATAAAGGTAAATTTCCCATGCCCACAAAACACATAATCTTGTAGCTCTTAAAACATTTCTTCCAGTCCAGACCCAGAGATGGCGCACCACACGTCATTCTTCGTGGTGACGCTCGCCCTGAGCACAAACTGGCTGTGGAAGATCGCTCTGAGCCAGGGCTCGCTGCAGAAGCTGCTGGCCGTGCCCAGCATCGGCCAGGCGCGGCTATGCCTCACCATATCCTGCGCAGGAGTGATACTGATGAAGCTGCTGTCTTGCTTCCTCGGGCTCGCGTTGTATGCGTGGTTCGCTGGCTGCGATCCTCTGCTTACTGGGCAGATAAAGAAGCATGAACAGGTAAGGCGAATGTATTTCAATGCATTTTTAACTTTTGATGTAATTGCTAAGAAGTCGATCCCCGCACGGTGAATCGAACCCACGACGTCTTGTAATTATTAAAATCGTTTCACCCAGGTCCATGCACCCAGTAAAAAGTTACACATAAGAAAAATGTAAAAAAAAGTTTAACAAAACAAAATTAGTACCTAAGTACTTCTTTTCTTTTTAGTAATATTCGTTATCTAGCACCTATGGCACAGAATATATACTAAAGTACCTATGGTACAAGCTATGCCTATCTGGGGGCACGGCAGTGCCCCCGCCAAGTCGAGCGCGATAATAGTTTTAGGCTAGGTAACGAAGTGTAAATAAATAATGCTATTTATTCGTTTTTATTTATTATAGTTGGTGCCACAATTCCTGAACAACTTATCGGTTATGTTTCCTGGCATCTGCGGCATATTCATAATCTCAATATTTAGTGCTACCACAGGGTACGTTTAATACCTAAGTTTTATTTATTTTAATCATAACGAATTCGCATAAGAACTTGCAAATTTAGATAACGCTACTGAGAAGAGGACGCCCAATAAAACCCTACCTTTTTTTGCGGAGGAGAACGCATTCACGCACCATAACTGCATGCTATAACGACGCCTGCGGTCGGGCTCGAGACTAAGTCCCACTACCCACTAAACTCCCCTGGTTTCCCCTTTACACCCGACTGGGACGAGCTGTGGGAGTCAGTGGGAGCACCCCAGGCCATTTCCATCCAACAATGTTTTGCAGGTACCTATTCGTGTAATTCAAGTCTTGATGACTGTTGAGCTCAGCTTAAGTGGACGTAAAGGAAATGATAAAAATAATTATTGTATATTTTTTAGGTGTATCGCGTCCTTAATTAATTCAATCGGTGGAGTTCTGTTTGAAGAATTTATAAGACCCTGGATGCCACAAAATACTAGTGAATTGACGTGTTGTAAAATTATGAAGGTAAGTCTAATATTATAAAAAAAAAAGGATTAGGTAATAGGTATTTTCGGTACAGAATTTTGGAACTTTCTTTGTGTTTTAAGATGCATGTCAAAATAAAATCACAAAACACACAAGTTAAAAAAATTATTTAAACGTAATAAATACAGTCGTTTACAATCATTATTTAAAAAAAAAACTAAGAATAATAAAATTCGCTGGACAGATTTTTTTTCTGTTCCGTGAAGTCAAACAACTTACTTGTCATTATTATTATTAGGTAATTTACTTTTACTAAAGACGTACTAAAAGAAGATTAAGAAGTAACAAAAGTAAAACTAAATAAAATAAAGTAAAGTATTAATAAATTATGACATTGATTTTCAGATGCTGTGCGTACTGGTCGGTTTATACTGCGCAGGGGTGGTCTGGTTTTCAAAGGAATTGGATAGACTTCAACATGTCGCTACCGGAGTTACTGGGGTAACAGCTGGAACACTGCTTGGTCTCTTCACATTGGGCATTGTGTTCCCAAGAGCAAATTGTTCAGTATGTATTTTCTTTTGTCAAAATATTCGAATTTTAATAAAAATGTCCCTTAGCGCCATCTATCAGGATATGCCAGAACTAAATAGTAAGTTGTTTAACGCCATCTAGTAAACGTCAATAATAATTAACTACTTATTCCGAAATCAAAATAGCAGGACATAAAATAGCGTGCTTGCATTTTATTGTAATACCAAGCAAAACTGATAGATGGCGCTATTAAGGATTTTTTATTAAACGTTTTTGTTTACATACACAAGGTGGCGCTTTTTTAGCAATTGGTGGACATTGTTTTTTGGATCAGTTTAAATTAAATCATAATTCATTATTTATTAGAGTTTGATAGTAGATTTAAGTCACTGTTTACAGTAAGAATGCTTAAATTTCTTTGTAATGTAATTTTATTATTCTAATTTTAATAACATTTACCATGCAATTTATTATGTATAAGGCTTATTTTTTTTTCTCTTTACTCACCTACTTACTGATATAATATCCTCCAGGGTGCTCTTAGCGGATGTCTGCTTAGTCTCATGCTGTGTGGCTGGCTCCTCATCGGCGCTGAGAAGTCCTTAGCGACGGGAGCCCTCAGCTTCCAAGGAAAACCCCTAGCAATCTCTGGCTGCGGGAAAGCGAATTTTACACATGTGCCAACAAACATCACTATCATTCCGATACCTGCGTAAGTCAATCTGTTAAGTTTTTAAGGGGGGTGTAGGCCTCTGGCACTCTCACAAATCAGACGAAACACAATAGTAGTCACTATTATTAATTCACGCTGGTGTTATGTGAGAGGGTGGTATTTCCCCGAGGTGGGACGAGCCGGCCTATTCGTACTGTAAAACAGCATGGCTCTTCCACTACTATTTAGTGTCATGTTTTCTCAAAGATACGATAAGATACTAGCCACCAGTCACCAGCCACATAAGAAATTAGCCCTCCCTGCGCAGTTAAAGATATTTCAAAATGTTATTATGGTGTGCCGCATAAGCCTGGCGTATCAGGCAGTAAAGGCATAAAGTTATTCAATGTGTTAAAACTATTAACGAAACACCTGATTATTTATTATGTATCAATATCAAACAACTGATATTCACATAATTAACATGCCATTCATCTGCGCTCAGTTTGTTTATTCAGAATTGCCTGACTAGGTCAGGCTGTCATTTTCCTTAAATGGAAATGTATCAAAGCTTCCATGGTATGAAAAATATGGACAAAATATTTGAAAATAAATCATGTAAACAAAATAAAAAAAATCTGTTGTATAAAATTTTCCGCTTCAAAAGGCCCTATTCATAGTCAAGCCATTGCAATATTTTGCGGCAAAAAACC
This sequence comes from Mecyna flavalis, assembly GCA_949319885.1. Lineage (NCBI taxonomy): Eukaryota > Metazoa > Arthropoda > Insecta > Lepidoptera > Crambidae > Mecyna > Mecyna flavalis. The sequence goes on from OX439439.1 coordinate 7,444,789, forward strand.
ATTTATGATTTTTAGATAAATCATTGGCTATGAAAGTCATCTATTTTACGTGCACAAAAAACTTTATGAATGGGTTTTCAACCGTATAGGAATACATTATGTGCACTGGGTCTGATTCATAGCCAAGGCTGTTATTTTAACGCCTCTGCAATGTTATATCTGTTGGCAGCGAGTTTATGTTTTATTTATTTTATCAGCTGGCTGGGCAAGCGATTTTATCCGCTCGAACCTTGACTTCACAGTAAGGATCGGTCGTATTTATGTGTTTTTTTTTGACCTCATTTTATCGCCTCCGTGGAACAGTGGTTAAGCCAATCAGGTCTAAACCTACTTAATATTGATTTGGATTTTCGCCTTGATTTTGTGATTGTTTCGATATGCCAGTGCAGTGGCTACTACTAGAGGTGAAATATGACGCCATAGAAGGTTTTTTTATGCAACGAGAAAGCGGGTCACCTGATGGGAAGCAATCACTGTTGCCCATAGATACCTGCAGCACAGCTGGAGGAGTCACAAGTGGGTACGTTGCTGGCCTTTAAGAAAGTTTGCTCGTTTCTTGAAGCTTCCAATATCCCATCGGTCCGAAAACACCGCAGCAAGGAGCTGGTTCCACAGTTTGGTCGTACGTGGTATGAAGTGTCGTGTGAATCCTACGGTAGTAGATTGCCACTCGTCAAAGCTATGTTCCTGTTATATTATTTTCGGATATAATACACGTAAGTGGGAGTTTACTGTTAAAAGGCTCTAGAGTACCTACGCCAAATCATTTATTGAAATAACGTTCTGATTAAAACTTAAAGTTTAAAAAAGATGGTGTATTAACACCATGTTTTTAAACTAAACTTGGAGTAAATAAAAATGTCCATCCAGAAAATAATGAGGTCCTTCATTATGAAGGATAGTCAAAGCCGTTTCATTATGATAGGACTATGATAGTCAAGGCCGTCCATTCTACGCCACTGCAGTGTGACCGTTGAATATCGTTTACGCCTTTTAGATAAATCATAGAGTGCTCAACGACACTGCAGATGTGGTCTCCATGCACCCGCAAAGTCCGGACCTCGCGAACTTTGCCTTGGCCGTGGTCCAACTGACCCACTTCTTTATTGAAGTCACATTTATCATAGTACTGTAACTGACAAGGATTTTTATAGCCTTTTTTGTATATTATAAATAAGAGGATAAATGTTGTTCTGATAAATATACCTATGGCATAAAAATGATTAAAAGTTACGTTGATTCTTAGATCGGTATGATTTACTTTGCTTTTAACAAAAGCTTAACCAAAATAAATTGTGAATATTTATCGAAACTTAGGACGTATGGAAATAGAAATATCTTATAATGAAAATCGAACTATCAACTTTCGCACTCATATAGGGGACCCCTTAGAAAGGGAATGACAAAATAGGTACAATATTATTGTAGACCTAATTCATACATATTTAAACCTGTCCACTCCATGCCATCACCGTGGATATCGTTTACGAATTTTAGATAAATCATCGAGTGCTCAACGACACTGCAGATGTGGTCTCCATGCACCCGCAAAATCCGGACCTCGCGAACTTTGCCTGGCCGTGGTCCAACTGACCCACTTCTTTATTGAAGTGGCATTTATCATAATAATGCGACCATTTCCTCTCTTACGCTCAAAAGGGCGCATTATACCCTTTTAGTACATTAGAGAGGTTAAGTTTTCTTGTATATAAGATAAGTTAAATAAGTATGTATATTATGGACAAGAACTAATATTAGGATGATCGACGGCCGATTTAGTGTAATAGTTGGGAAGTCGGCTATTATTACACCAGAGATTGCGGGTTCGATCCCCATTCAGTGCATAAACTTAAACATATCTGTTTTTTTAATTATATTAAAAACATACTTAAAACGATGATGCATGCTCTATTAAATTATCTATGTATATCCAAAATAAAGTATATAAAATATTCGTCGCCTGGCATCCATAGTAAAAGCTATTCTCAGTTTGGGTCTTGACGGTACTGTGTGAATAATGTCCAAGAACAAATAATCATCTAGAAACAAAAAGACTTTTCGGGGAATTATAATAAATCCTGACATGACATAAACTCAGTATTCCACACTAAACCAGCCTACAAACATAACATCCCATACTTTCGGGAAAATTCCTTCTTATAAACTATTCTTTACTATCCATAAAGCTATGAACCTTTAGGTCCGAACTTTATGATATCGCCGTAAAGATATCGTGCGGTTATAGAATAACCTCCAGTCACAGACTTCAAGAACAAAAGTCATAAAAGTGGAAGAATCGAGTAATAGTAATATGGGGAAAGTTTTAATAAGGGGGGAAAATAAAAGTAAGCTTCGAACCGATATCACCCAAGTTACAGCGGAGATTAAAACTTTGGCTGGGGGAAACCGAGTGTGAACTCATTTGCGGTCATAAAGTGGGGGGTACATTGGGGATTACAAGATTGGATACGTTTGTTTACTGTGAACGTTGGATGCAATTCTCTGGACGTTTCTTACGATTATGACTTATCCTTTGATAAGGATTGTTTGAGCTTTTAGCAAGATTTTGACTTGTCGCCGCAAGTGTAGACTTTATAGTATGAAGCATTATTTATTTTCTTTAAAAAAAAAATTGTCGGTTTCAGTCTCATACTTGATTGCCCCTGCGTCTTTGCTCAACATTAATTAAAACCTATTTTGTTCTCATCCATACGCTATTTTACAAACATGTAAAGTTGCATGTAATGCCGTTCAGTAATTTTCGCGTAGAAGAGCTGCAAAAAACTATCCATTCTAAAACACTTAGTTTTTGTATTAATAAATAATGTTAGTAGGATGTTAAAAGTAAAAAAGAATGCAATTATCCAAAAATAGTAGAGTATAGCCTGACCAAGAAAATAAAAAAACTATGGTTGTGCATAACGCACCTTCTTTTTAGTAATTATTGTCTATTTAAAAATGTGTCTTTGACGTCGGTCTTGTCAAGTGTGTTAAAAATTGGCTTTTTGTTATATTTGCAATAAATTAATTCCATTGATTCCATTACGTAGACCTTTTATTTAACCAGCGTACAGTCCCTTAATCACAGTGGTTATAGCAACACTTGGTTGCTATGGTTATACTCACAAATAACTCACAATATCCCATCAATATCTATCCAATAGTAACAAGGCACGGTGACAATTGACATCAAACTTGCCACTTGAAGAAATTAGTTCCAATATTTTTCAGCAAATGTGCGAGGTTTTTTATTTTAATGGTCGGGCTATACAATACAGTTTTCTCACAGGTATCATGAGTATGATGTTTAAATGCACTATCTTCGGGAAAAAGGTTTATTTAAGTTACGATAATCCTAAGCAGATTACCCTAATATAGAAGTGATAAAATGGTCTTCTGAAAACTTTTTTAATTAGGAGAAGGAATGGTCCTGCAGATGATAAACGATTCTTCATTAGAGACGTGGGTCAGTTGGACCTTTGCCAATTTAAGTTCGGGGATCCATAGAAAATCTCCAAATGCCTTTCAACCGGGCTCATGATTTATCCAATAGGAACATTTTATGGCAAGAAAAGGCTTGAAATATGCACGAAACGTCAGCTAGCGGGGTTCAATACTAGCGATTTGAGCTGTCGAATAAAAATTAAAGTTGTCTTTTAACAACGTAATCAGACATTTCCAGATTCATAAATTGTTCAGAGTGAGATGAGGGCGATGCGTGGAGACCGCGGCGTGTAAATAAAAAAAAAGTAACTTATTCTTTTCTGAATGATATTTATGGAGTATTTAACACCAAACAATATTACACAATTTAGTCCACCTGTCTGTTTCGGCTAATATCTCTGGAGGCTCCAGCTGTTATTGATGAGCATTTTCAAGCAGACAGCTGACATCCTTAGGAGTATCTTAAGCTCGTTATTTATTCTACTTGACAGGAAGAAACAATTGGATATTAGTAACATTGGAGATCACCAATTCCACATACACAGTAAAATATACTTATATTATATATAAAATTATTGTTTTTTTTTATGAAATAGCAGACTGACAAATATCTGGGCATGTGGCACACCGGATAGTAACAAAGCTATCGCTGGCACCGGCTCGTCCCAATCGGGTGTGAAGGGGAACCGCGGGAGTTTAGTGGGTAGTGGACGCTGTAGTCTCGAGTCCCACACACGGCCGCAGGTTTAGCTAGCCTGCGGTTATGGTGCATAAACGCATTCTCCTCCGAAAAAAAAAATGTTAATGCACTGCCAGCCTTAAGGGAGGGATTTATATTTTTTTATTACTAGTATTGATTCTTTTGTTACAGAACAAAACTACCGTCAAAACCGCTCCAGTCTCTATTCCGGATCTCGTTCACCTACTGTCCCTTTGCCGGCGTCATTGCTGTTCTCTTAATCGGGGTTCCCATGAGCTACCTCACAGGGAAGTCGAGGACCGAATCCATGAATCCAGACGTCTTCTGCCCTCTCACCCAGAGCATACTTCAGAAATCCCAGATGAGAAGTCCGTCAGAATCGTTGGAAGTTCGGGCGCCGGATACTCAGGAAGTATATGTGGCCCTCGATGAGGCGTTGAGGCATCTGAAAGAAGTTATTGATCGATAATAAAGTTTTTGATATAAGCATGATGATTTATTGATGCACAATTCAGCCAGTTGGAAAATAATACAGAAAAATATATCGTCAGATTTTTTTTGGAAACCTTTTTGATTGTAACATATTATGATTAATATAAGCAAAAAAAGATATTCGTAGCATTTTAAGTTCTTTTAGCTGATCTTTGTTTAACATGGTTCTATGTTGAAAATGAGTCAAAAGAAATAAGGGTACCTAATTCAAAACTATTGATATTGGGTATAGTAAGAACTCAAACAAAAATACGCATTCGTTAAGGTATTCATAGAATTTGAAATATCTTTCGATTTTCACATCAAAGTATTAGATCTCGACCTTTCCAAAACAATGGTTCCATTTGATTTTGCCAAACCAATTTAAATGCGCTTTTTCAGACTTTCTACCTTTAGCGCAAGCTTTCAAATTGTTTGTCGTCAGGGAAACTACTTGAACTGTTGTACAAAGCAGTGTTAACAATAGAATAATCTCTCGTGTCTCGGTAAAAGTAGAGGCAGTAGAGAAACAATAGCTTATTGACGAACAAGTATCTAGGCCACGAGAAGAAAAGACAATGTTTTTTAATTAATCTGAATCGGCCAGGTTCTTGTTTTAACAAGATTGTTACTTTTCAAAACATTCCCATTTTTTATGTCAGTTTTGATAGATATGCATGTATCCCACCTTCAATCCGTCCATAGAGTATGCGGTTACTGGGGTTAATTAATGCTATTGAGTAAAATAATTTTATTTCTCATAACTAAACAAAATTAATTATTACTCGTAAATGGCATAAAAAATGCTGCATGTGCACACTGTTAACACATAAACACTATTGTGGTGACAGTGTTTTAAAAATACATACATATATACTTTGTCACTGTCACAACTTGATAATTTACTGTTAAGTTATATTGCAATGTGTTGTAATAACACTTTGTTGCCTATTTTGGCGATTAATTTTGCATGCACATGGTATTGCATTTGCAAAAGTATGATTTGTTACAATTGGCGACGTTAGTGCGCAGTGAAATGGCTCTTAATCGATTAGCCAAAACTTGAAGAATGAATACAATTAGACGAGCGAATGTTCGCGTTGGATTCCAAACTCGTCTCCATTATTCATGCAGCAACGATGATATATTACTCGTCATTAAGTCGTCACCTGATTTGAATTCTTTCTCGGCAAATATTCCCATCCATCATATTTCGGAAGCTTTTTGTCTTAGCCGTAATTTGAGGCATCTGCCTGGCTTAAATATTAAAAGATGCCATGCGTACTATTTTTAGCCTGTATTCAGCGCTTTGTTTGTCATTTGAAATTGAGTAAGATTCTTCAACTCCAAATGTACCTACTTACATTAAGAATGATGTGTTTCTATTTAGTTTGTAGAAAGGATACCAAATAACAACCTATGTCACTGGAATCTTGTTAAAAAAATAAATTTTTCGTAGGCATTCGTAGAACTTAATAATCTTGATTTAGATCTTAATGATAGAAATCAAATGTGAGTTGTCTGAATTTAATATTTTTACTTATATTTTTATACGTTATAAATTAATCAAACATATTCTTTACTTTAAAATATAACAGAAACTTAAAAAATAAGAATTATCATTGTCATAAAACTTTGAATATAAAAATGAAAACACATTCAATTTCTACCAAGATCACATGACTATTCCTTTTACAAATTATAACAACGCGTGGTGACTTGGAGCTCATATGGGCGTAGAAATAGTCTCGTCTCTTCACTGCCGCAGACACAATGTATGCCTTTAAACAAAGGAAAAACCAAGGTGCGTGCTACGTTTTAGTCACGGGACATTAATTCCTAGACCGCGACTCAGGCCGAGTGCCTACTGTCTCAAGTACAAGCCCATGTAAAAACGTCTCATCTTCCTTATAACCACAACGAAACATCAACCGTATCTTATAAACATGAAGAGCGAATATCAATTGCTAGATTGAAAGGGATGCAACTTTGTCAATCTCATTTGTTACTTTTTAGCGTAGAAAATTGAGAGTGGCTTCGAGTAAGTCGTAAAGAGAAAAATGTGTGTACTGGTAATGAGGGGTGAAAATATCTGTGACTGTGGCTAAACTTTTGTGGGAAAACGTTTCGCTGGAAAAAGTTAGCCCGTGATTTTTGTTTGTTTTCAGAATTATTGCGTTTAGTTTTGTTACAGTTATTTTTATTTTATAAGGAATTATCATTTGCTACCGGTCAGGATACGTTTTGCGAATTTTGATATTGGCTGAATGAGTACTTTATCTGTCCCAATATTGGTCCCAATGTAAAAAAGAAAAAATTCGATTTTTAAATTTAACAGAGTTAAATTGAGTTCTATTTCGAAATAGGTAGCTTCATTCAATGTTTTCAGATTTTGTTTGTTTTAGTTTGCGATTGAAGGATTTATAGTTATGCCTCGAGCTATTGAAAAACGATCTGGGATTTGGAAGAAATATTTGCATTGCCTTCTATTCATATTGAAATGGACCTCACAGTATTTATTTTCACAGTTGAAAAGAGTTAATGTTACCTGTAAGAGATGCCTCAACCACGTGAATTATTTTATTTTATGTAAAATTTCTGTTTATTTTCGAAGAGATTCGTATTTTATATACAGAGTGTCCAGAAAGAGTATCGGGTATTTGTAAGTTCAATAAAACAAGAATTATTTATAAGCAATAAAAAAGTTTATTATTTATTATTAGCATGTGAATTGGAGAATTATTTGGAAAAGATGATGTTATCCAAATGAGGACCGTTACGTTGCTGGCACTCTTCTAAACGGGAACGAAGATTGGCGATAACACGTTGACACATAGCTCTCGATATTGCTTTAGCAGACATAGCGGCCCAAACAACGACCTTTGGGCTGTGCAGGGGTCGTTCATGCTTTCGTCTCGGATTCTCCATTGCCCAGTACCGACAATTCTGCTTATTAACATGACCATTCAGGTGAAAATTTGCTTCGTCGCTGAGCAGATGTTGTTAAAGTTATTAAATCACTGCATCTTCGTTCCCGTTTAGAAGAGTGCCAGCAACGTAACGGTCATCATTTGGATAACATCATCTTTTCCAAATAATTCTCCAATTCACATGATAATAATAAATAATAAACTTTTTATTGCTTATAAATAATTCTTGTTTTATTGAACTTACAAATACCCGATACCCTTTCTGGACACCCTGTACCTACTTCTAATGCTGAACGTGAGGAACGTTCTATCAGCACTCATAAGCGACACTAATGAAAGAGAAGGAGAGAATGTATGTATTAAATACTAGGTTTATGACAATAATGTGTCTATATGAATAGAGATTCATGTGCAGAGACACATCACTATCGTCAATAAAGTACTGCAATTCTTTCCTTCAGAGTCGTTATCAATTAATACGGAACCTCATGAGCGGACAAACGTCAAAACGGCCGTCATAGCGTGCCGCTATAGTGGCTAAGTCGTTAAACCAAGTTTGTGGGTTCAATTGCCGCCTTAGGTTTAGTTGGTGATGACTTTTAAAAGTTCGACTAGCTACCACATCCACATGTGAAATAACAGCTCTGGCTGTGTTTCGGCAATAAATTGATTACAGAGCCACCTTGGAATCAAAGGCACGAAGGTCAGAGGAGCCTACAGTGTCACAGAATATATACTAAAACAGTGTGGCATCATATTGACCCACGCCTCTTGGTTGGAATATGCCATAGTGCTTACGATCGGTGCCTGTCTGCCAACTAAAATAGAATAAGGTTTCCGTATTTTTAAGGAAAAAAAAAAGAAAAATATTATTCTATTATTATTGAACTCGCAAAAAACTCACTCGTATTTTGTCCGAAAGGGCCTCATGTAATCCGATCGTAGACATTATTTGGGAAAGATTGACTTGATTGTTTGAGGAAATCAAACATTGGGTTTAGGGAGCTAAAATAATACTCCTGCAATATTTTGTAATCTCTTTTCTTTCATCTAATTCAGAATGGGTATTGTAAATGTGACCTTTTAAGTTTAATAATTATTATTGCTTTGACCATTTTAGTCACCGTCAAACATATGTTTCATCACTGGTACCTACTATAATAATAGTAAAATCATATAATAAAATAATAGTATACGATTTCTTTTATATAATTTAATACTAATACAAACGCCTTCCTTTATATTTCAATAATAGTAGTTAATTCTTATATAATAGTAGTGCGAAACAGAAAAGAAGACCAGTCATTTGATACGCTTAGGCTTAGACACAAGTTGACACAACATTAAAACTGTTGACACAGGCGCGCGTGATCGAAGCGGCTAGACGCATACGTCATCGTGTGTCCAGGAATTAATGCGTCTGTGTAGTGCTTCTCAAACTAACGAAAAATGACAACAAAATAATACTACTAACGAGCGTACTCTCTCTAAAAAGGCCGGCAACGCACCGGCGATCCCTCTGGTGTCGCAGTGTCCATGGGCGGCGGTGATTGCTTACCATCAGGCGACCCGCAGGCTAGCTTGCCGCATATGGCATAAAAAAACCACAGCTCAAATATTTCGAATGCCTCAGTGGTCTAGTGTTTTAATGTCCCATTACAGGGCAAAGGCTACACACAAACCAAATACCTACTTGCTTTGTGGGCCATCATCACTCTATCATTGAAACTAAGTCATCGTCATAATAATGGTTACTGGCTTAATAACTACTCCTGCCAATGCTGTTTATCAATCCGTGCAAGACAAACCCCGAGTTGTATTTGTAAAATTAAGCACAAATTATTGCCCGTCCCGGGAATTTAACCAATGACCGAAATCACATTAACCTCTGGATCAAGGAAGCATACATAGTGCCAATCTTAAAAAAACTTTTTTTATGGACTCTTTCCTGCGTTTGTTACGAAGCGGTAATAAAACTTTTGAATGAATATCATGTCGCTGTCATAGACACTGCTCTAATACTTTTCAACTGCGAAAACATCTACAATAAATATAAAATTAAATTTAAAGTTTGAGTAACCCTGGCTTAGTGTTTCACGGCTCATGTAAGCCCATAAACCGCAAGTATTAATCGTGGAGCCATTAAAATGTATGAAATGTGTTGACAACGTTTTGTTGGGAAACTTTACTGTCGGTTAATGTTGTACAATGTATTTTAAAACTACCTGCTCGTTGTTCAGTTTGAATTTAAACAATCCAATTAATGTGTAAGTATGGGAGTATTAATCAATTTATTTGTTCTGTACAGCATTCACTGTGTAGCAAGTGAATGCTGATCTAACTGTTTTTATGTGAGAGGCGGCAAACGAGCCTGCGGGTCGCCTGATGGTAAGCAATCACCGCCGCCTATGGACATCTGCAACACCAAAGGGATCGCTGATGCGTTACCGGCCTTTTAAGGGGGGGGGGGTGTGGGCCTTCGGCACTCTCTCACAAACCAGACGAAACACAATAGTAGTCACTATTATTTCACGCTGGTGTTATGTGAGAGGGTGGTACTTCCCCGGACGAGCGCGGCCCATTCGTACTGTAAAACAGAGTGCTCTACCACTACTAAAAATATTTATTATTCTTAGGATTTTTATTTTTTATGTGGCTAAGGTCGCATAAGGTCATTTTAATTATAATAACGTAACAATTATTAATTATTATTAAGTATGGAAATTTTAAATACTATTGTTTATGAAATTAATGAAATGACTTCAATATTTCAGTAACAAAAACTCTGTGTGTTATAGCTACAGAATAATGTCCCCAGATGTCACTTAATGAACACCAAGCCTTCAAAGTAAAACACTCGACAAAATGTCGTTCAAATAATTTTAATAAAAAAATACAAGAAAAACGTAAAAATACCTAATAACTTCAATCGACTTTGAAACATTTCCTCAAAAACGTCTGTTTGTGTATTATCATGCTACACCTTCATTTCCTCGTAATCTTGTTTATCTTGTTCAAAGGCATATTTTTTTACCGATGTTTTCCCTCCGATGATTTGTTTTGACATAAGCATGTTTGAAGGGTGTTAAATTTCGATTTCAAAGGACGAAGGGTGTATGAGTCGGATTGGTTGTGATTTGTGATAAAGGTGAAGTACGCATGAGGGTGACCGGGTACACGCTCTTAAAATACCGATGTCAGAATTATGGAGTAAGTCTTGTATTTGACTGGCATTTGACGCTTTTTATTAGATAGGGCTAGGGAAAAAAGAGCCAGTTTATTTTTAGTTAATAATTGTTAAAGATATTTTAAGCTTTTAAATCCAGACGGTAATCAATGACAGTCTTAAAAAATATTGTATTAGCTCAAAACACCCCAGTACATTATTTACTCATTATAATTAAGTTATAATTGAAAAAAGGAAGATAATTTGAGAGCCGGTAACCCCATTTTTAAATTATTTAAAAAAACAACAGTCTCATCTGAAAAAAGTACACAAAGCAATGACCATGACATTGAAATGTACGATAACGGGACAACAAAACGAAACAAATTCCAATTGAAACGGCGAAATGACTCCCGATTCGCATCTAAACACTCCGAATTCTCACGTAGCCAATATTTTTTCATTTCACACTCAAGGACGAAGATAGCTGGTATAAGCTTTAGGGCGAGATTTCCATCCTACTTTAAAGTGCCTAAGAGAGTAATTGGCCATATCAACGGTATAAATTCGCTACGTTATTTGCATAAAATTTTGTGACGATGAAAGTCCTGTTTGGACTATTCGGTTGTTTAAGTAAAAACGGCGAAATTTCAACCTTCCAACTTATACTCAAAGGATGAAAATCGTCTGAAGCATTCCATAGAAAGAGGTAGCGATTAAAATGTATGAAGCATGTGTGGTTCGGAGGTGTTCTACCGAATCAATTTCGTGTGTTAAGGCATCTTTGATTTTACGATGCCAAGACGGCTAAATGTTTAAAAGATAATCTTTATTGAGCATACTTTGCAAAGGTGTGGGTTGAAACGAGCGATATATTTTTAGCACTTTTTGGATAAAGGATAAGGCACCAGTATTCTAAAATGTGGACTTTTTTTTAATATGAGAGTTTTCTATCTAAAGTTTGATGACAAATTTTTGACCGATTCATTATTATATTTTATATTACCCTATAGGTCGCGGGTTCGATCTTCGCACCGAACAAACATTAGTGTGCATGAATATGTCCGTTTATCGGTCTGATGAGTGGTGTTTGTCGGCTACTTCCTATTTGGTAAACCTCAAACTTTATCTACTAAAATTGTTACTTCATACATTTAATCCCATACAGTTTGAGGTTTACAAAATGGGAAGTTTACCAGATGGGAAGTAGCCATTTTTGTCGATGTAAAAAAGGTATATAATTAGGTAATATCTATCCGTTGTCTGGAACTATATTTAGTTAGGGAGTAGGTGGTGCTGTTTGAATAATGGCCAAGAAATTTTATTTATTTAATAGTTCTGTTCTAGTGTAGTATTAAATTACTGGTTCCGACTATAATATGGCCGGTACGCAACCGAAACTATTATGGTGGTAGATTCCATTGTTGGGGGAGGTCGCTAGTCAGTCGAACTTTAGAAAAATCCTTTCCTCAACCTAACCATACCTAGAAATTTCCAAAATCTAAACAAAGCGACAGTTTAAAGACACAAAACGTTCCTAAATACAATCTTGATTCAGTAACTACTCGTACCGAAAGCAAAACATATTTTCATCATTTCCACAATTCCACCTTCAAAACAGAATTTCCCCCTCACTTTTACGATAAATAAACATCGAGTATAATTCGATTGGTCGTCCACATTTCTCGATAAAAAGCTAAGAGAGTTTCCTTAAAAAGCTTCGACTGAAATGGAATTCGCAAGACTAAAGGAATCAATTGATTCCAGTAATTGATTTAGGTACCTATGTCCTGCACCGTCTGTAGAGTGGCTCTCACCATTATTTATTCAGCAAATAAGGTGCCGAATATATTTTTCTCGAATGCTGTGACTGTTTTAGTAAAAGGAGTATCTCGATAAAGTACATAACCTATCTATCAGAATTTTATATTTTCGTATACAAATTGTTTTCATGTTTGGTAAATTAACGCTCAAACGATTGTCGAACGATTTGCGTGAATGGCTTAGAAGTCGCCTATTACACCAGTGGTCGCGGGTTTGATACCCCGACACAAACATTTATGTGCATGTTCATAGAAATAAGTGAAATGCCAAAAATTCTGCAGTAATCAGTTCTGTTGTATAGAAAAATAAAAAAAAAACATGCAATTTTATTGCATTTATGCAAAAAAAGGTATGTATTTTGTTTTGCTTTTTCTGTTCGAAAGAACCGGGTAACTGTAGAATAGGCACTTTATTTATTCTGTATTGCCATAACATATTATCTACAATGAAATATTAAACAAACAAGAATATTAGTAAATTATGCTCTGGGTGAGATTCAACCCACGCACCTCATAAAACATTAATATAATATTACCAAATAGGTAGTCTATTGAACCAGTCAGGATTAGTATTCTATAAATCAAACTAATCACTATTCCCTTATCGAGAAACTATTAGTAAACACGCCAAATCACGCATTCAAGTCGTATTGTTCACACCCACGTAGTATCCCTAGGGACTTTGATTGCTGGACTGATTTAGCCCAGGGAGTGAAAATCAGATGTATAAGGAAAATAAATACAGAGAGAAGTCTAAGAGAAAGGGACAGTAAATCTTTTAAACTTGTGAATTAAATAGAAGTAATAATTGTAAAAACGTGTCGTTTACAATTAGGAGTCACCCAAAAGTTCACGACATAATATTTGAAATACGAATAATAGAATTTGAATTCAATTTTATCCAAAATTTAAGGATCTAAAGTTTTAAAGAATACCTAAGAATCCCGATCAAAAATAAAGATATTAAGTGTTTTTTTTATTATTGTAAATTCAATGGTCAAAAATAAATTAAAATTATTAAAATGCTTAAAATTCTAATTAAAAAATACCTTTATTAACAATATTATGAGCAAAGAATAAACTGTGCATTTATGCCAATAAATGTGTACATACTTTAATAATATTATTAATTTGATTTGAACATCGAATGGTTTCCAGCCAGTTAGAATTTTGAATTTAGAATGGCCATAATATTATAATGTTTCAATGCAATCTGTTTCAACTGTTAGATTTATTCTATTAAAAGTATAAAATATCTTTATTTTTTAAATATAAACTAGCATTATTAGTGGCTCTTAATTCAAAATATTTTGTATTTACTTGTTTAGTGATGTTCTGTCGCAGAAAGTAATTTGCCTCAATTAGTATGTAAGTAACAAATTACATTGCTACACCTAAATAATTTATCTAGCTTCAAAATAATTCGTATTCCAGTACCAGAAATAGTAACTCACGTGGGATTAATCTTTTTACCCAAATCTGCATACTTCAGGGACATTCATTTTACCATGGGAAAATTTCTATCCCTAGCTTTGGACACTTACAGCTAAATATGCATGCAAAACTGAACCTTATTGCATTGGCTTAAAGATGCAACGGTTGCGTCTTTTCGGTGGAGATTGTATCGGTACAATTGAGTTCCGTTGGCTTCGGCGCTGATTGCTGTCCACTGAATCAGCTCGATCGAGTGGCCTGGCGTGTCATTTAGGAGTTTTAATTCTTTGGATTAACAAGATATTTTATACGTAAGTGTATTTTTGAAATTAAGACGTCTTAATTAATCTGAGTGTGGAATTCTGCGCAGTTGGAACGTATTTTATTTTTATCACGAGATCACACTAATTGGATTGGCCGGGCCAGTTAAACAACGTGATTTAAGTTTTCACATTTGTTCAATTTAATAAAACGTACAGTGTCAGACTAATACGTGCTCAGATTCAGTTTGGGGGTGATAAATGATATCAATTTGTTCAAGACATCTTATTTTAAATGAACGTAAAAAAATATCCTTTGGCATTTTGGAGATTTTTTTAAGCATAAAATGTCCATTCAGAGAAAATTCAAGGTTTTTTTACATCATTTTTAAGATGCTCTGCTGAAAATATGACATTGAAGATTTTTTATGGAGGCTGGCTTACCTACCAATTCGGCCATTTTGTATTTTTTCAAAACAGCGTTCACTTGAAATTCTTTCAAAAATGAATACCTAGTACGAATACAAACAAAAAATGTTATAGAATAGATGAAAATCCGTAAAGTGTGACATTTTCAAGATATGTAGGTATATGTATAAGCAACCTGGCGGGCCAAAATGGCGGACCAGTAGGAAGGCCAAAATCTTTAATACCCTTTCGAATCGAATATTTCCGTAAGTTTGTTATAAACAACTTGAAGTACTTAATCAAGTACTTCCAACTACGTATGACACATAGACGTAGTAGGCGTAAACATATTCTTAGTTACGTACAGAAATGAGTACATAGACAATTTAATCCCCCCAGTGAAGAAATATGACCCGCACGTAGGTTAAGACGTCAGGCGCAAAAGCCGGCGGATGACTGGTCCATTTGTGTTGTCTGTTTATTACACCTGATCCGTGGGGGGAATCCTACGAATCCCCTTCCTAGGGGTTGTTTAGTTCGCTACGTGACTGACTTTGCTCGATGGCGTATTGCGGCTATTAATACACTGTCTACAAGTTTGATGATTTACTGCGTTTCCTCTTTCATTTGGGGTTTTTGAGATAGATTGATGAACTCTTTGTTGGTTGTCTCCGTGAAATCGTATATACCTTATTCAACAAAGATTTAATAGGAATGTATACCCATAGTGTAAGCATAATAATTGTGCTTAAGCTATTTACAGAATATTTCAAGATCAATAATGGTTACAAATCAGTTTAAAAAAGAAAATTCAATTTTTAAACGCACTTCTAGTTTTAACTTTATCGGTAACTAATAATCGATGGTATTTCCAGAATAATTATGCCCATTTTCTCAAACACGAATTTAGTCGATGCCCGTTATTTTGTCTTGAAGTTCTGTAGTTTACTGTCAGACTAATTTAAGTGGTATTGCATAATATCATCCCGACTTTGTACGGGTCACGGGTGGTTAAAGGAAAATTAATTATTTATCTATGCCGTGTATAGACCGACAAACTTATCTGTTCGTGGCCAAAATTGGAACTACGTGAAATATCAGTTTTTGCAATGCAAAAACGATATTTAATGACAGTACTAAAACGACAATAGCGACGCGCCGCCACCGAAACAGATAAGTTTGTCGGTCTACTAAGTTTTGAAGCATAGAATTTTTGAAGTTATACGCGCAGATCATCGCTTCATTTTTATCGATAATGCCAATGACTTGGTATAAAGGCGTTTAATACAAAAACCGCTTTTAAATTATCAGTTGTCGTGAATGCATGATAAGTACATAGTTTGCCTTGATAAATACGGTAAAACGTCAGTGTCATATGGGTCACTGACGTGTGCGCACGATAGTGCATGTGAAGTATTAACGTTAATTACC
Organism: Mecyna flavalis; assembly: GCA_949319885.1. Taxonomy (NCBI): domain Eukaryota; kingdom Metazoa; phylum Arthropoda; class Insecta; order Lepidoptera; family Crambidae; genus Mecyna; species Mecyna flavalis. The sequence goes on from OX439439.1 coordinate 7,460,856, forward strand.
GTTTCCTTTTTAAGATGGAATGGTTTACGACAGATGACGGTGAGTTTGTGCATTTTATCTATACTTCATACTATAATATTATCAAGAGGAAAGAATTTTGTTTGTATTAAATAGGCTCCAAAACTACTTAACCGATATAAAAAAATCTCTCACTGTTGGAACTATCTACAGCTAGCTACACTATCCCCGGGTGACATAGGGTACTTTTGATCCCGGAAATGGGGGGAAAGGGGGGGATTATCGAAAAAACGAATTACACGCGGGTGAAACCTACCTAACGCAAAGGGGGCCGCTAGTCATCAATAAAAAGAATTGAAGTTTTTTGAAAACATTTCATGTGTGTAACAGATAAAATCAGGTACTCAACTGTCAGTAGTAAACCTATTTCTTATCTGTATATCAATTGCTAGTAATAAATAATTTAATTCATGGGTACCTTATCCCTATGTTTGATAATCTGCAACTAAAAACTACGTGCACGAAAAGTTAACCATTATACCTTCATAATTCATAACATTCTATTATCATGATGTAAGTTACTAATGTAAGTAGGTATACCACTAGTATGTTTAAATAACTGTGAGATCGGTTTAGTGTGTTTTTTTTAAATAAAAGTGTGGTTATCAATAAATTGGACCGTATTTTTTGTGTATGACATTACGTGATGCGTGTCTAAGTACTGTCGTACTTTACTGCTATTTTACTCGTAAATAAGTAATGTATACTAATAAAATTCATTTAATTTTCAGGAAAATACAGAATCGAATCATTGTCACCTGCTACAATACCGGGTGCTTTAGAAGTGAGTATTTAATGACAGTTATATTATTTTATAATATAAACGCCTCGATGGTCTAGTTGTTTAAGTACCGCGCCGAGATCTCGGGGTCCTGGGTTCAATTCCCGGGTCGAGCTAACTTTGTGTCTGTTTTTTGAACACAGCTTGGGTTTGTGATCACCAACCCGCATTTGGCAAGCGTGGTGATTAAGCCAGTACCCATTATTGTAACGATAACGTGATCTCAAGGATAGAGGCTTTTGCCCTGCAGTGGGACATAAAAAGGCTGATATTTTACTTACACATTTCCGGGATAAAAAGTACCCTGTCACCCGGGGAAAGTGTACCTTTCCAACAGTGAAAGAAATTTTCATATCGGCTCAGTATGTTCGGAGCCTATTCAATACAAACAAACAATCAAATCTTTCCTCTTTATAATATTATTAAAGAAAATCTCGATATAACAATACCTCTTGTAGTTATAAATTTACATAAAATGTTAATACAAGAGGTAGTTTGAATAAAGCAAACTTTAAGAGTATCACGTCACTTCCAACAAGCCCGTGGGTACAGTCTCTAACTCAAAGTTAATTAGCGTGGATTTCATCGTGTTCCATCAAACTTAAATACAAAGTTAGATTTTGGTAACTACGTTTAATGCAAGGATAAGTTTCTCAAAGGCTCTCTTAGTTCTAACGTGGTAGATTACAAAATGATATTAATAAACGACAGCGTATCAATATTTGAGGTAAGGAATTGACATCGTAATGAGTTCTGCTTCCTTAAATAGGAGGATAATGAGTATAATGAAAATTATACAAACTGACGGCATGAATGTTCTAATTAAGTGACTTAAATGTATATGGGTTTCTGATAATAATGCGATTGCTCCTAATTTAAATAAATGGATTTATATTTAATTTTAATACATAAAACATCTAGGAACTGACGATGCCTTCAGTCAGCAGTCAAGATTCAGTTATAAAATGAAATTCAGATTTGATATAAAATCCTGCATCACGCAGACAGACAGACAGACAGAGACAGATCCTCCTTTTAAAGAAACATTAGATGATTTATACAACTATTAGGAACAGGTTTCATAATTGTCAATTTTATCTTTTCCAGGTAATAAGAATAGCATTTTGCCAAGACGAGGCTGTGAGCATAGGCAGCGAAATAAACAAGAATCCAATAGCTCAAGAAGAGTTGCTAGAGCTATGCGCAGACGCAGCACTGGACGGCGTGTCATTGGTAGCCGTCGCAACCGATAGTGGTGAAGTTGTTGCAGCTTCGTTCAACAAATTGCAAGTACATAATTTGTCTTTTTTTATAACTTTGGCTATGGCTAATATATCGCTTTACCCGGGGTTGGGCTGGTCAATATCCACAAGATACCAGCTGGAGCCAGTCGGGCATAAAGTGTCACCAAATACGAATACGAATGTTACAAACCTATGGACTCATGTAGTCTGATAACATTGCTAATTGATTCGACAGGAAGCAGTATCAGATTCATCTGAGAAACCGTTCTTCGAAATATTTGCTGAAGAACGATGTACGCAGTCGTCATCACGTTCTCTCGTTAAATTTATGGCAGATGTTGACGGAAGGTGCAATCTCTTCGGAAAGTAAGTAGTGTAAATTATGTTCATCTTCTTTAGTTAAAACAATTTCCTCTTCATAATATTCCAAGTCACATTGCAAGAAGGACTGATGACCGTTGGGGCGGGAAGGTCTTCGAGTGGTGGTCAGTCGGCAATTCGGCATCGGTCTAACTTGTGGGTGGGCCTTACACCACAAGGTGAACCGATGATCTTATAAAGGTCGCTGGAATCTATTGGATGCGGGTGGCGCAGGACCGATCGGTTTGGAGATCCTTGGGGGAGGCCAATGTCCAGCAGTGGACGTTTTCGGCTGAAATGATGATGATGATTATTCCAAGTGATTCTGAGTGCCATTAAAGAATTGTACACTTGGAATAGTTCTTGGGTACCGAAATATTCTATAGTATGAGTCTGAACGCCTCGATGGTATAGTGGTTTAAGAACTGGGCCGTGATTTCGGGCTCCGGGGTTCAATTCCCGGGCTAAGCTGTCACATGAAAACCTCCTATCTATGTGCCCGAGAGGCCCATGGACAAAAATATATAAAAATATAGGTGTGACCCTCGTGCTGGGGGAGTTAAAGAAAGAAATAAAAGATGAGATGCCGTTGAACAAATACGTTTATTACTCCCACACACACTGAGGGTAGTACTCAAAATACAATTAAATTTCTAGAAAAATCTAGCTCATTCGACAGGGGTCGTAAAAAATAGGTTCTAAATTTGGGGTGTTGCAAAGATAATTTAGGGCTAAAAGATAACCACTAATAAGGGAATACCACCATGAATATTATTAATTATGTGTTGTAAAAAAAACTATTGAAATGTTGCACCGACCTGCTACTCCTGGCTATTACCAGATCATTCCTTGTTTATAAATACATACAGCTTTTCTGGTCCGACGTCTGTCCCACGGGCGCCGTCAGAACCGGCCTTACGCAATTAAATATTTTGAATATAATAAATAATATTGTGAATAAAATGAATCCCACCGCTGAAAAGAAACAATTCCAGGGTTAGCGGCGGAAACAAAACCAGGAGAATACGTGGACACCATGAAACATGTAAAGGAAGGGGTCTTACCAGCTTAGTCCCGGGATTCCATTCGGAACTCCTCGCGACGAAGATATGCGGCTTCCCGCCACCCAAGAAATGCCATTACAAACCTGAAAGATGTCGGTTCATAAGAGGAACGCCATTTTCAACCAAACAGAAATCGCTGAATAAATAAAATCCTTCGAACCACTTACCAGGAGTATGTGGAAAAACACCAAAAACGCTGGATCTGCCATTTCGGCTGACAATAATTTGGCCAGCAATAAAATATAAAATTCAAATCATAACGCCCTTCTCGGGTCCATCCACGAAAAAAAGTGAAAGTAACCGGTAGACAGTGTGACCAACTCAAATTCCGACAGCTACCAGCCGATCCTAATTCTACTAAACAAAACGTTTACTAAAAGTCAGAATCAATTTAGAAAATAAAAGAACTAGTTTACTTTTGAAGGATATTGACTTCTAAAACAATTAAAAATATAATTAAACTAATAAACCTGTGAAAAATATAAATATGAATTTTATTCGACTCTCAACCATGCGTCACATACTCAGCAAATCTTACACTAACAACAAACTTGTTATTTCACTTGCCACACTGAACATGAGATTTGCAATTTTGATCGAACGGGCGCTGTGATTGGTTGAATTGCCAATATTGCCATACATGGAAAAAAATATGAATAGGAGAATTTGTACAACGTTACAATACCTCCCCTCCTGAAAAAAAGATCGCTGCCCTCAGCGTCTTACTAAGACATGAAAACCGTAAGTAATAAACAAAACAAATTTGAACAACTGCTAAAGTAAAAATAAAAACCGTTAACCTTAATCCACAAAACATCACCAAAACTGACACAAAACAATACAAAACCGCACATTCACAAAACTGGACAACACCAAAACGAATGCACAAACAGAAAAAAAAAAGATATATGGACCGTACTCGAACGCAACTCTTGTAGATGTGACGTTCCAAAACAATTCCATTAAAAATACTCAATACTGAGAAAAATATTAAAATGCAAGACTATGCATACAAAGATGACAGCAAACGTCAATCTCTAAAAAAAAATCAAAATCCTAGGTCATCTGTACCTTGGAATAATTAAATCCCCACAAGATTTGAAGGAAAAAAAAATAATAAACAAAACTGACTCACAGCAATCCTATGAGCAGATAGCATAAGGCAAAACATCATTTGAACCTTGACGAGGAATATAAAAACATGTCTAACAAAAGATCCAAAATTGCATCAATACCAAGCACGTATCGTAACTAAGTATGATTGCACAAAAAAAAAAAACTAAGCTAGGCCAAACCTATGCAAATGGCATAAAAAAATGGTTTGGGGCTCGTTAAAAAACGTTTGTCCTCTTTTGAGAAACAAACCAAAAGGATCTAGACAATAATAAAAAGATAGTTAAATTTTCACAAGTTTTTGAGGAATAATAAAACTGACTTATAGCAAACCTTTGAGCAAATGAGAATAAGGCCAATATTAATTCGTGCCTTGACGAGGAAGAGAAAAAAAATGTGTCTTACAAAAGATCCAAAATTGCATCAATACCGCTCGTATCTTCGCTAAGTATGATAGCATAAAAAAAAAACAAAGCTAGGCCAAACCTATGCAAAATGGCATAAAAAAATGGTTTGGGGCTCGTTAAAAAACGTTTGTCCTCCTTTGAGAAACAAACAAAAAGGATCAAGACAACAAAAAAACTGGTACAGTCGACCATCTAACTTGCAAGCGATTCCCTAACTCTGTCATACTTCACGCAATCATACTACTAAAACCTTACATACCTCACCATCCGAACTTATAGTGATACAGTAAAAATAGCCTGTATGCACCCTTTCACTCATACTGGTTCGTGTGCCGAATATATATCAGATTCGATACACTACCGGGGAATGCCATGATCCTATCGACTGACCGTCAAAACTCTCTCCAGGTCATAAATTAATGGCCATAAAACCTATTGACCCTACACTTTCAACTTTAGGTGCCAATTTGCCATTCTAAATTTATCCGCATTAATAAAGCATATAAGTGACTTGGTGGTATTAACTTAAAAAAAAAAATTGTTATCAAATGTAGGTAGTTATGTAAAAAAAATTATCAAGACAAAACCCCAATTACAAAATGTGCACACTGTGTGCCTTATTAAATGGTAATTATAAGAATACAAAAAAAAAACTATTTGGCAATAACAACTATAATTTTTTTTGTTTCCAAGAAAAATGATTACCTAACTTTGAACAATACTAGTCTCCAAGCAAAAATTACAACAATTCTAAGAGTTAGTATCTCTTAAAAGTTACATTTAAAACAAACATCCAATACAATAACTTGGAAACCCACAAAATTTCAATATAATAAGTAAGTATTTATTTACTTATTCCAGTGTTTACAATTAACTAAATACCAAACATTTATGTAAGTATGTACCTAAAACAAATCTAAGTTGTATTGTATTTTAACAAAATATGAATTAATATTGTCCACACTAAATAAATTAAGTTGTGGTACAAAACAAAGAAATTTAATTGTTCACACAAGTTTACACAATATTATAGTGGGAAAACACAAAATATAATATTTTCTTACTAAAGAAAAATGAAACAACAACACTTATGTTTTTTATTTCTTATTGACAACACACAAAAAATCGTTGTCGGAAGGTCCTCTTACACAACTAAACAAAACAAACTCAATAAACTAACAAAATCTTAAAAATATTTAAGTATTTGGTTAATAAAAATGTATTTAAGTTTCACAATGAAGGAAAATATTTAAAAAAAATTATCAAATTCTTTACCTTTACTGTATAAATTATTAAAAAATAGTAAGGTACTGTAAATGAATTTGACAACTAACCTCAAAAAATAACAATTGAGTTTTGATTTCTCAATGAAGGCAAAATATTTCCCCAACAAAAAATAATTTTTCAAACTATCAAATGAAAAACAATTGTCTGGAAAACAATATTGAAGCAAAAATTAAACTATTTAATTAGTAGTCCTACAATAGTAACTACTAATTATAGTTACAAAAAGAATATGTGAAACTTAAATTTTACATAAGAAGAACCTCCCAAACGGCAATAAAAAAAAATAATGTTAAGTCGGTGGTACCCCATAAATACACACAAAAAATTCCTTTACATAAAACATAAAACAAAAAAAACACAATACCTCTCCTTCTCTCTCCCTCTACTTCCTATGCCTTCTGTAAATTCCAACCAAACCAAACAATGCCAACAGCCAGGACAGATGTTACACAAACAATATTCCCTGCGGTCCGGGCGAAAAAGAATAGAGAGGAATGTTGTAACATAGAATATAAAAAAACCTTGTGCAACACACCAAAATTTATTAATAAAATCAAAAGTTGGGCGCCATTTTGTCACATGAAAACCTCCTATCTATGTGCCCGAGAGGCCCATGGACAAAAATATATAAAAATATAGGTGTGACCCTCGTGCTGGGGGAGTTAAAGAAAGAAATAAAAGATGAGATGCCGTTGAACAAATACGTTTATTACTCCCACACACACTGAGGGTAGTACTCAAAATACAATTAAATTTCTAGAAAAATCTAGCTCATTCGACAGGGGTCGTAAAAAATAGGTTCTAAATTTGGGGTGTTGCAAAGATAATTTAGGGCTAAAAGATAACCACTAATAAGGGAATACCACCATGAATATTATTAATTATGTGTTGTAAAAAAAACTATTGAAATGTTGCACCGACCTGCTACTCCTGGCTATTACCAGATCATTCCTTGTTTATAAATACATACAGCTTTTCTGGTCCGACGTCTGTCCCACGGGCGCCGTCAGAACCGGCCTTACGCAATTAAATATTTTGAATATAATAAATAATATTGTGAATAAAATGAATCCCACCGCTGAAAAGAAACAATTCCAGGGTTAGCGGCGGAAACAAAACCAGGAGAATACGTGGACACCATGAAACATGTAAAGGAAGGGGTCTTACCAGCTTAGTCCCGGGATTCCATTCGGAACTCCTCGCGACGAAGATATGCGGCTTCCCGCCACCCAAGAAATGCCATTACAAACCTGAAAGATGTCGGTTCATAAGAGGAACGCCATTTTCAACCAAACAGAAATCGCTGAATAAATAAAATCCTTCGAACCACTTACCAGGAGTATGTGGAAAAACACCAAAAACGCTGGATCTGCCATTTCGGCTGACAATAATTTGGCCAGCAATAAAATATAAAATTCAAATCATAACGCCCTTCTCGGGTCCATCCACGAAAAAAAGTGAAAGTAACCGGTAGACAGTGTGACCAACTCAAATTCCGACAGCTACCAGCCGATCCTAATTCTACTAAACAAAACGTTTACTAAAAGTCAGAATCAATTTAGAAAATAAAAGAACTAGTTTACTTTTGAAGGATATTGACTTCTAAAACAATTAAAAATATAATTAAACTAATAAACCTGTGAAAAATATAAATATGAATTTTATTCGACTCTCAACCATGCGTCACATACTCAGCAAATCTTACACTAACAACAAACTTGTTATTTCACTTGCCACACTGAACATGAGATTTGCAATTTTGATCGAACGGGCGCTGTGATTGGTTGAATTGCCAATATTGCCATACATGGAAAAAAATATGAATAGGAGAATTTGTACAACGTTACAAAGCAAAATTTGTACCGGTTTTTCTATTGACCATCACTTTTTTTCTTCCATTCGTTTTTTAAACATTTCTACTTCAATATCATTTCAATAGAATCTTACTAATATTATAAAGGCGAAAGTTTGTATGTTTGTTACTCTTTCACACAAAAACTACTGGATGGATTTTAATGAAACTTTACAATATTATAGCTTATACATCAGAATAACACATAGGCTACATTTTATAAAGATATTCCCGCGGGATAACCTCCTATAGTTCACGCGGGCGAAGCCGCGGGCGGAAGACTAGTGTGAAATAACTTTGCGATCGGTAAGCAACGTCGCTTTTTTTAACATTTTAATTATTTGATTTGTTTCGGCTTTAATAAATTTGCATATAAATGCGTAGGATTCGTTTGATTAAAATCTGTTACAACGAATAACGTATTGATGCTGTTATACATTTTAATTATTCGTGTGCTATTTTGTTTTGAATTGAATTTATCTGAATGGGATTAAATTATGAGCGTAAACATCTGTTCTTAATATATTTCATTGCACAAAAAGGTCATACCTAATAAATCACACACAAAATCACTAATTAATATTATGATAGGTCTATGTAGCGAAAGCTTAGACTTTTTATTAGGGACAAGTCCGCCTTTTTTACTATTGTTTTCGAATACATCAAAAAAGATCATTATTTTTACATACTGTTTTATACGAAGGTATTTTCTAAGAAGGTATGTAATAGCTTATGTGAGAATGCCTTCGTTAAACTGAAAATTATCATTTGCAAACCTTGTTCTGATTATTATCGAAATCATTACACGAAGCCGGGGCTGGCAGTTAGTTTCTTAATAAAATAACTAGTTTTTACCAAAATAGCCACCCTTTAAACATATTTTATTTCTGAAGGTTTGCATTTATCAAATTGACGCAAACGAAGTAGCAGACAAAAGCAGTATTATAAATCACAAGAAGTTTCTAATTAATACAATTGGTTTTGCAGATACGGAGTTGATTGCAGTTTGGAAATAATGTTCTTGGCGACGTTGCGACAGCATAGGAAACAAAGACTTGGAGAATTCCTTTGCAAATATTCGATAGACTTGGCACGCAAATTGAGAGACGGTCCGATATCTACACTAACCGTTAAAGATCTTGGCCCGAAGTATTCGAATATGAAATGGAGGTCAGTTACAAAGAAATATCCTAAAATATGTCAAGGGATATGGACGTCGGAACCTACAATGAAAATTGGGAAGAAGTTGAACTTTACCGTACATATATCAGTTTCTTTTGATGAATTTGTCTTTGAAGGTAAAACTTATTCGGAAAGATTAGGCACAGAAAGGCCTTATTGTGAAGTAGCTGCCTTAGCGCTTTAAATAAAATGCATACATACATTAAATTATTTATGTTTTATTGGCAGTTAAGAGGAATTAATTGAATATTAGAAAATAAGGTGAGTATTTCATTATATAATTAAAATTAAAAAAAAGTTCATATTTGTAATGAAAGCTTAAAAAAATAAAAAAAAAATACGCCTGGAATAATTTTATTGATATCTTTGTAGCACAATTTTGCAAACAAATTCGTCACCCAACCATAAATAACACCACGCTGTTACAAGTACAACAGTAAGCCATTACATCGCATAAAATGTAAATGAGAGCTGGCAACAATCGGCTCTAATGGAATAATCGCGCGACAGCCGACTGTCGATGCCGATTCTGAATCAATTAACAAGAACCAATTTGCTCGCAGTCCGACGATGCAATTACGAAGTCCGTCACCGGAGGCGTGATGTCAGCTAACTATGTTTCTGGGCCCAGAGGAGAAGGCTCCCTCAAGGCTCTAGTTTAGGTCCGCTCTTCTATAATTGTTATAGCAATAGTCTCGTAGCGTGGATCTTTGTGGCTAAGTAGTTTAAAAACATAAAGGTCGTCGTGATGTCACCCCGCTAACTGTGTTTGTGGCCTCCGGAGGCTTCCTCAAGGCACTAGCTTAGGTCCGCTCTTCTATATAATTGTTATGACTTTTATAAAACTAATAGTCTTGTTGATCACTCTGACCGCTTCTGTGGAATAGTGGCTAAGCAGTTTAAATCTAATAACTTAGAGGTGATGGGTTCGATTCCCGCTGTTGTTCTCGTTAGTACTTTTTCTGGACCTGACTGGCAAGCTATCACCGGCACAGGTGAACACTACGGCCGCCATTTTAAAGCTCTGTTTCAATATGGATATGGGAGCCAGCTGACCTCAAGTCGAAAGTTCGGAGATCAGAGAAACCCATAGAATAAAAGAAACCTGTAGCACAGATTATTAAATAGTTACTAACGTAACCTGTAGTATGGTAGCATAATTGAGCGATAGTATAGTTCTCAAGTTATTAGCTACAAAACTACATCTACCTTTACCATCATATATTGCCAAAAATAATCAGCTTACTGCCAAATATAAATCTAGGTGGAATAAAGAGAATACACGCTTATTAAGTGCTCGCATGAGTCCCAAGAAATAATATTTATATAGGGGACTTATTTCATACTTCAACGAGTCAGAAAATTAGGAAAAGAACTAGTACAAACATATTTACTGCGTCGACCCAAGAAATATTCTGTTGTTCCGGTATAATAACATTTTTATTTACTGACTTTTACAAAACCGTTTGGTTCTCCCTTCGTTTTTTAATGCCCATCACACTTGTTTTTCTCAAAGTAGATCAAATCATTTTCTCTGAAAAAATTTACATCATTATTGCTTGAAAAAATTTTAAGATCTTTTAGCTAATTAAGCTAAAAGATTAAAAAAAGGTAATTCAATATTATATTTCAAGTTATTTTGTCGATCAAAATGAAGGCAAAGCCAATTAATTGGCAATTACGGGGCTAATTAAGTCCTTTGCACAGGGGATTGTTGGCTACAAACATCGTTATATACATGAATTCAAATTAGATATTAAGCAAATTTTTATTAAGAAATAAAAAGACATTATTCATGCTAATTCAGTAAATTAGTTGCAGACAGGTTCGCATTCCACCCGGTGGTTAGGCCACTGCACAGAAATCTAAATTATTTAGATTTCTGTGGGCCACTGACAGATAAGTTTCTTTAATAGCCCAAAATTTTCTATATCCCTCTATGATTTATTCTTTCGTCTACAATCCCCCGCCCCATTAACTTTCCTTTTTTGTTGACTATCTTATAAAAAAATTATGTAAGTATATTTCTATTCATAGTATTAAATTATAAGAAATAATTAAATAAATAAATAAATATCTCGGGACATTATTCACATTATAATTATTTATGTATTGTTTATTATTTGTTTTGTGGAAGTTTAACCTAAAATGAAAATTTTCTTTTATCTTTAGATAAATTCGTACTTAAGTACGAGCGAGCGTTCGGAAACAAGCGCGGGATAGAGTCCATTAAAAAAACAGATAAATTGTCTGATACGTATCCGATAGACAACACAGTGAATAAATAATCACTATTTTTTCTGTCAGCGGTGTGGCCCCTTAAAAAGAATTCTAATCAAAGAGGATCACTCTCAAAGGGTAACAAACAAAGAATCGGGAAACAATGAGAAAACGGCCAAGAAAGCAACACAGTTCGAATGCTACTAATTGATCATTATCTCCGCAAACGATCGGTGCAGTGCACAGTACAGCGTAAGTAAACAGTAACACTAATACAATATTTAAATAATAATGTCCTTCTATCTGAAGTTTGATTGCAGCGGCCAGTATTGTTGATCAACCGACTACTAAGGATACAATACGGAATAAAATGAATAAGATTTTTACAATAATTTAATCGTTTATTTATTTCTCAAAGACAGAAAGCCAAATAAATACAACTTAATTGAAAAAGACAAACATCTTTAGAAAAAAAAATATGCGTTTGGGTGAAAATGTTTCTTTTTATTTATCTAGGTAATTTATGACCTTTGCAATGTGTTTAATTGTACCTAATGAGTAATGATGTCGAACTACCGTCAGAAAAGTGGGCCACAGTAACTGAAGTTAATAGACGTATCACCCGTGTGTATCACACACATTACTTAAATCTATCTATATACATATAAATAAATAAATAAATATCCCAGGACATTATTCACACAGCGCCATCTAGCCCCAAACTAAGCATAGCTTGTACTATGGGTGTTAGACAACGGATAAACATTACTTAGATACTTTTTTTTTTTTTGTAAATACATACATATTATACATATAAACACCCAGACCGATACAAACAAACATGTTCATGCACACAAATGTTTGTACCGTGCGGGGATCGAACCCGCGACCCTTGGTGTAATAGCCGACTTCTCGACCATTACACCAAACGGCTCGTCATTTATATAAAACTCAAAGGTGACTGACTGACTGACTGACATAGATATCTATCAACGCACAGCCCAAACCACTGGACGGATCGGGCTGAAATTTGGCATGCAGGTAGATGTTATGACGTAGGCATCCGCTAAGAAAGGATTTTGATCAATTCCCACGGGAACGGGAACCACGCGGGTGAAGCCGCGGGCGGCCGCTAGTTCAGTATAAAATGCTTCACTAACTTAAGTTAACTGTAGCAGCAGTCTCGGATGCTTCTAGTTCGTTCCTTTGGGTCTGCGTTTGATGAAGTTAATTCGGTAACAACTAGGTTTCAAACAAATCTCAATTTACTACTCTTACTACTTGTATATAATTCTAGTTAAGTGATCGTAGATAAATTTGTGGAAATGGACTTAATAAACTTTGAAAATAAGAAAGATGTCCAGATATGAAAAAATTAAAAATCTAGCCTCGCTCTGACTTTAACAGGTATCTAAACATAAGGTTTTTTTTATATTTAGACTAAGCTAGCACTTCACCACAAAGTTGCCTGTACGGACTACGATGGAGCGCGCTTGCTTAGGAAAAACCCGTTAATTCTGACCTTGAAGAGCTCCAAGGTGTATTGTGTAGGCAAGACAGATCCCGGCAGAGAATTCCAATCCTGCGCAGTCCGTTATAAGAAAGATGAAGCAAATCGCTTAGTTAATATTTATCACTACAAGTATAAAACAAAGTCGCTTTCTCTGTCCCTATGTCCTTTTGTACGCTTAAATCTTTAAAACTACGCAACGGATTTTGATGCGGTTTTTTTCATTAGATAGACTGATTCAAGAGGAAGGTTTATATGGTTTAGTACATGCATAATATAGTAGAGAAACACTGATAATTTTAGAGGTTTTTAATTTAAGGTCGTAAATAATCGCATTTTTTTGCGCTTACATTGCAAACGCTGGCTGAACCCTACGAGATAGATCAAAATAATGTACTACACTATTGTACACCTTTAAAAGTTTTACAAAAAAGTCCGCGATGGTATATGTCTATCTCTTAGGGATAACCCACAATAACCATTTTCCTTTACTTATTACGATAAAATAATGGCTTATTTACGAAAAAGTGATTTTAAGCAATACAGTATTAATCCTTATCCAATAAAGTACCATAAATAAATTTTGCATGTAATATAGATCAATATGGCCCTTTACATCATGTAATTTAAATGAATAGTTTCGAAGATATTACAGATTTAAAATGCAGGGACATAGCGGTTGCGGCGGTTACCGGCCGGGGAGCGGATGGATGAACTTTTGTTATTCTTTCACGTAAAAATTACTGAATTGATTTTAATGAAACTTTACAATAATAAAGCCTATACATAAGGATAACACATAGGCTACAATTTACAAGATATTCCCGCGGGATAACGTCCTATAGTTCACGCGGGCGAAGCCGCGGGCGGAAGGCTAGTAATTAAATATATTATAAAATAAATATATAATTATGTAACATGTTATACAGAGAACGCTTCTGTTATGAAAATATTTTTAAGAACAGATTCTCATAAAATTGTTAAACATTAAAATAGTTTACAAACGAGTATCTAGAGAGAGCGTTAAAGATTCATTTGTAATACTCGTACTTTCGAAGCGCATTGACGTGGCACAGTTCAGGAATGGAAATACCGCGATTATCCAATCCAGTGGGATTTTTGTGTCATTATTATCATTTCTTCTGTACAGCCAATTTCGCATTTCATAGTGGAGGATGAATGGGCCGGATTCCCGATGGATTACGGGATCCTACGCTGTCGGATTGTAGCTCTAATTGTACTATTACGGTCCGTTTTCGTTTTATAACTTGGCTGTATGAGCTGTATAAGATGTGAAATTCGTGCGGGAATGTAATTTGAGGGATGCAGCCAGTATGTCATTTTCATGTTATTTGTATATTTAATCAGCTGACATAATTATGATTTTTAATCTGTATTCCTTGAACTGCTAAAGACGGGAATCAATACTAATAAGATAGTTAAGATGTCTTTATTTAAAAAAAGTACAATTACTATTTTCAAATAATTATTGTTGGTATTTAATTATAGTATTATTTATGTTAAGTCAAACCGCAAACTCACTGTCCCGGGTTCGATTTCCGGTGTGGTCTTTCTCAGATTTTTTAAACCTTCAGTAGTTACCTAAAAATTGTACCCATGTTTTGCTTTGACAATGCATTCAAAATTTGTGTTGAACCCAGTGCTTTCATCTCAATCATTAGGAATTTTGGCGCAATGCGTTTTGTAAACATACAGAACAAACTTTCAGTTTTCAAATGATTTCAAATCAGCATAATAATATTTCCTGATGAAAAATGTTACCGTGTTTCTTTAATTATGTACAGTCCACAACACAATAGTCTGTTGTTTGTGGTAAGATTGATTGGAATATTTTTATTACTTTAGTTTTAATCAATGATGAATGATTCTATGTGTATATAATCTAATTCTATAATTTCATAAACCATTCATGTAATTAGGAAGAAACTTTGTTATTTTGGTTTATTCTGATAAAACAATGTGATGATTTCCAATATCGTATGACACATTACATGGAATTTTGCATTTCTATCAACATGATTGAGTTTCATTTATGTTTAAAACGCTAATATAGAGTAAACCTATGCCTTTTTTTTTTAATGACACATTAGAGTTGTATTAGCGTGTTAATTTGGGCACTGCACTTTTTTGAAACTGACATACTAGCAGCTATTGTGATTCTAGCAGTAAATTTTAAAAATATTAACCTGCCGATAAAAAAATTTTCATTCCAACTTTTAGTTATTTTGATAAAATCCTCCTTAATTTCCCTTATAAACTTCAGCTTTTGACGTTTCAATATCGACATCAAACAGATGTCAATCGAGCTATGGTTAGCATTTTCATTTGCCGACTGTACATTAAAGCGATTCCAATGGATCTCAGATCGGATTCACTTTGCATAGCACTTGAAATTCAAATGGTGCAGTTCATATCGAGCCTCCCCTGTCTAAGTGCCTAGTCGTCATGGCAACGGTGTTCGCAAAGGTCCGCCCGACCCTTAGCCATACTACAGGTTAAGACAGTAAGTTTAGTTGCTACTAACTAGCTTTTTTACGAATATTAGGTGTGTTTCGGTACTCTTTCTCTCTTTTTGACTTTTTTCCCCCACTTTTTTTATCAAATTGCTAGTACCTTTAGTATTATAGCTAGAGTTTAAAAATAATTTATGTGCTTTATTACAATTTTTAAAATATTTCTATCAGGTGAAATACGTAAAAATTATACAAGCAATACATTGAGCGACGCTTCCCGGTGGCCTGGTGGCCGCTTACTATCAGAAGGGATGCGTGTCTGTCTGACAACTGTAGTAATATATATAAAAAAGTAAAACAATAAGGTTTATCATATTTAGCATAACATATTAATAATTTACGAGTGATATGCAGGAAATCATGTGTTACTCAATAAATTTCAAATTATAGCGTATCGGTATGTATAGACGTCGTTGTCTATTGCTGGACGTCAAGGGTCTCTAATCCGATCGGTTCTACTGGCATCAAATGGAATCTCTCGATCATTGTAAGATCATGTGTATATATCATTGTAAGATCATGTGTCAATACCTACTCGATAACCCTTTTTTATTTAATTGACAGGCAGGCACGCAGCACTGACGGTAAGCGGCCACTGTAGCCCATTGAGCGTCTCTGATCTTCGAACATGCTTTCAGGTGTACTGGCTTCATTTATGTCATCAATCTTTGTTTTTTTATTATATAAACCTAAAGTCCTTAATTTGACCAAAAGTAGATAAAAGACGAGATAGTTTAAACCAGAATTATGTAAATTGTCAGCATTTTCTAGAAAGCATGATTATTTTAATTAGCACGTCGGATTCAGTCACACGTGGTATGTTTGCTGTGTGTAATTTAAATTATGAGTTACTGTTAAAATCATTGTATTGTAGCCTAATTTGATTTTATAAATAATTCGGTTCAGTGAATGAAAGTTAATGAAGAAATAATGAACTAATAAACATCGATAAATTGCTAAACAGACGATTTTCCCGACATGGATAATTAAATTTAGGGCTCAATTTTGTGTTTCATAATGGAAGCCTTTATTTGCTCATATACAACCAGGATAAAATAATTATTTTGCTCTTTAAAAGCTCTTTTGTATTGAAGTTAATGGCTTGTCTCGAGATAACATCAGAATATTTATGGCCTAGAACATCAGGCCTTCATAATGAGGGTATTTCTGAATAAAATGTGCTTGAGATTGCGTGTAGTAAACATAGGGTCCAAGTACAATGTACTTTTTATTTTTACTTTAACATAAAAATACACATAGCAAATATCGCTCCTTAAATGCAAAAGGGCCGCAAAACAAAAAATCAGCAAACCAGTTTTATTGCAAAAATGTGATCTAAGCACTCGATATTTTATAGTGTATTAAAGACTCCTGCAATTTTAGCTGTTTTAAATGAAAAACAGTGAGGGCGCCTCTTTTGCATTAACGTGGTTTGACCAGTAATTTCAGTGCAAAAGCGCCATCTTGTGAGTTGCGACCCGACCGGAGCGAGTTTTTATAGACAAAAAAGCCACATTTTGGATTGCTACCACTTTGCACAAAAAAATCACGTAAGTGATCGGTGTATTACTAGAGCAAAGCAGCCGCATTTTGGTTTACTTCTGTTTTGAATAAAATAACGAACCGATATACCTAGTATTGTTTTAAGCATATGTGATACTTTTGGAATACGTCCACTTTGCATAAAAATTCATAAAATTTATCGTTGTGAATCTGAAGCAAAAAAGCTGCATTTTGATTTACTTCTATTTTGAATGAAATAATGCATGAAAATCCCTTCCTACTGTTTTATGCAAAAGTGTTATTTTTGGAATACGTTGCAAAAATAAAGCAAAGAAGTCGCATATAAGTTTACTTCTGTTTCGAATAGAATAAAGCATGAAAATTTCCGATTTCTTGTATGCAAAAGCGTTACTTCTGGAATACGTCTATTTTGTACAGAATTATGCACGCGTATGCATGTCTCTTATAATAATTTTATGAATTAGTAATACTTTTGAATATGTATTTGTTTTAGTCAAAACTAATATTTTTAATTTACATATCAATTTGTATTGATTTTTACTTTTTATTACATTAAAAATTAGTAAATTTTATTAAAATCTTAAGTTGTTGCTTAATATTTATAAAACAAACAATATTTATTATCATACAATGCTTTGCTTATTTACAGAATGACTATCAGAGCAAGAATAATTCTTATACTTGTGATATCAATGTTGAATCAGTCTCTCCAAGTTGTCTCAGACTGGGGAGATGCCAATTTGGTCAGCTTTAACCCCACCAAAACGCAGGCGTGTCTGTTTTCCACCAAAAAGAGCGCATTTGAGTTGACTCCGTCTTTTCGTGGCGTATCTGTCCCTTTATCTGACCGACTACAGCTCCTTGGTATGGAATTATCTTCCAACCTAAACTTTGGGAGCTACATAAGTCTGTAGCAGCATCTGCCTCTAAAAAGCTCGGAATCCTTTCCAGAGTCAGGCGCTACTTCACTGCGGAACAGCTCCTAAACCTCTACGCTCTGTAGAGGTTTAGGAGCTGTTCCGCATGTTCAAATTGCATGGAATATTGCTGCCATCTTTGGGATGGTTTTGCTCGATACCAGCTGGCTGCTTTGGACTCTATTGAGCGGCGTGCAAAGAGGCTTGTCGGTGACGATACTTTGGTCGAGAGCTTGCAGAGCCTCGATCATCGTAGGAGGATTGCTTGCCTCTCCGTATTTTACAGACTCCACTTTGGTGAGTGTGCTGCTCAGTTGCACGATTTGGTTCCACCAGCTCCGTTCCATTATCGAACTACTAGACTCAGTCAGGGATTCCATCCGTATACAGTGGAGATACCGCGCGTACGAACTAAGCGATTTGCTTCATCTTTCTTGATACGGACTGTGCGGGAGTGGAATTCTCGCGTGTAGGAAAGATAGATCTTTCCTACACAATACAACTTGAGGCTCTTCAAGGCCAGAATTAACGGGCTTTTCCTAAGCAAGCGCGCTCCATCGTAGACCGCCTAGTTGTTTAACATCAGGTGATCAGGCATCTTTGAGGTCAATAGAAAGTTTAGTGTAGTATTATTGTGTTATTATGTATACTGACAGTATAGTAATCTATATAAATAAAAATGAATTGCTGTTCGTTAGTCTCGCTAAAACTCGAGAACCTCTGAACCGATTTGACTAATTTAGTCTTGAAATATTCTTGGAAGTCCAGGGAAGATTTAAAAGATGAGAAAATATGGATAAATTGCGAGGAAAATACTAAATACATAATTAGGGTTTAAATTAATAAGGTTTACATTAAGAGGGACCTTTCCTATGTTTTTAATTTTATTCTTGATTAGTAAATTAGTGTTTTGAGTTATAGAAAAGTACAATGCGGTGCTGTTAGATGTAGCTCAACTCCAACACATACAATTAATTTGATCTGTACGCACTGATTTGAATGCGTATACTGTAACATTTACTGAAGATGTTTTTTTAGAAAGTTTTTTTTTTCATTTAAAAGTAATAAATTATGCTTGTCTCAAAGTCTGAAACTCGTGCTCTGAGAAGCCTAATGTTGTTTTGTTTTTAGGATTACCATTTAAAAAAACTTGATTTATGTAGAAAGTGTGTATTTTTTTGAGAAAAGACACGTAATTTTGGAATAAAAGTTTTATGCAAAAGAGACATTTGTGTTATTTTTTCCACAAAGATTAAAATCACAAAAAAGTATGTATTTGTAAAAAAAACTATATTAAGAGACGCATCCAATGACGTATAACACTAATATATAATCTTTAAAAATATTGAAAAAATACATAAATTCGTTTTTCAAATTTTGTTTTGGCTCTCCTCTAAAAAAATAAAATTTGGGATTGCGTCCCTTTTGCATTTAATGAGCGATATTATTCAAATTTTGATTTTTTGATAAGCGTTGTAAACCTACTTCATTTTATGTCACAGAAAGAAATGTTTTACTGTAGATTATGATATTCAGTGAGTGATATGCCACTATATTTTTATACGGTATTTAAAATATATCATTAAGGCTAAATATTTCAAACAACGCCTGTTATTCTTACATAACTTTTTATGTTATAAAAATCTTCAAGCTTAATCTCGAGTCTAAGAATCTTGAATGTAGTATATTTAATGAGTCTATGCGGAAGTCGTAAAGTAAGTTACCTATATTAAAAGTAAAGTGCTTTAAGCACTTGCGTTAGGAGTATTACCATCAACGCAGGCACCACACACATTTTTACATTTTCCTTGAAGTTTTCCACCGGGGTGCATTATAAAATACGAGATTATGGTATATTGAGAAAATACTTTACGTATTTTAAAATCTTGGGATTTACCATCTTAACGAAGCATAACTGTGGTAACAAATTCTTTATTTTTGCAAATAAATACATACTTATTATGAATAAAAATGCCGAGACCGATACAGACAAACGTGTTCATGCACACATAATAATATTTGTTCAGTTGGTGTAGAAAATTCTCAACCATTACACCATAATTGCCGTTCAAGGGGAAGAGAAAGGAGACAGAGGAAACGACTAGATACAGAACCAACTCAATTCTTTACAATTATGATTTTGTTATCTAGATCAGAAAGGCACACCAGATGGTAAGCGACCACTGCGGCTGAATGTTTATTCTGGGTGGAATTCCCACGATTTCTGGCGCATGAGGCTGATGATCCAGCGAGCAAGTCGTGCTAGTAATATTTCCAATTGGAATGCGTTTTATTCTCGCACTATTTTATTCTATAAAAAACTCGCCATGCTTGGAAGTGTAACACCATTTGACACGTATGCATATTTTAGCATACCACTCACCTAAATTACAACCCCTATGTTATACTGTACGCAAGAAATATTCAACTATATAATTATGTAACATCAAGTATATTGCGGTATTATTACCCGCTTCAAACCTTTTAAATTGTTCAGAAAAAACCAGAGTCGTAGGCTTTTTTTTTCTAGTAAAGTGTAGTTTCTGAAGCTTTAAAATTGTACACAAAGCCGTATAATAGAGGCTGGTTTCACCCCTATCACCAGGGAAGAGCCATTCTTTCCCCGGTTACAGTAAGCTCCTCGAATATCGGAATCGAAAGTACCCATAATGCTCTGTTTTGCCATAGAAGGATAGGTACAGAAGGTGAGAGCATAAGTACGTTAGTACTATTATATATTCTGTGGCATAAGGAAACTTAGTACCTATTAGTTTTTACTGCTTGCATTTCTTACATTAATTTAATTTTTTCGACTCAACTTTCTTTTTGCTACAATTTTACGTTACAAATGCGCATTTTTTTTCGGAATTGTATAGTATAAACAGGTTGGTTGGTTCATGATTGGCGCTTTTAGAATTTAGATCTTTTAATAAATCTGTCATATACCAACAATTTAAGGCACTTTTGGTTAAGATGTTTAGACTGGAACGAACGCCACCATCAATAAACTACCACATGAACCTGGATCGTAAGGGCGTCGATTCCCAAAAACAAAACGAACGGGGAATCATACCTCAAATGTCTTCATACTTTGGAAGTAAGTTTATTTTCCAAAGTTAATTTTAATGATAGGCGAGTATTATTACCCAATTTAATCTGCAAAAATGGTTACCCTTCTGTTATATTTTTGTCTATGATTTCTTGTTCGAGGCAAAATTGGTGAAAAATGTTGGAGAGGTGTTATTGGTTTACTCATCGCTTTTACATTCAAATTGTGTATTGTCTCGCTCTCCTGGGTAGACTACGGGAACAATTTCTTATAATCGGGATCACAAGCGTCGTGGAACGGCAGTAAGGTTCTATTTATGTTATTAAAGTCGAGCAAAAATATTTATATTTCTTTTTTATATCGTGTATTCGTTTCCTTTTTGGTATTTATTAGACGAGCCATTTGGTTTAATGGTTGAGAAGTCGGCTGCCACACCAGAGGTCGTGGGTTCGATTCCCGCACGGTACAAACATTTTGTGTGCAATTGTTTCATAAGTACCAACTTCCAATTTAATCAAAAGTTCTTTTTTTATGTCAGAGGCGGCAAACGAGCCAGCGGGACGCCTGATAGCAAGCAACCGCACATGGACATCAGCAACACCAAAGGACTTCTTATGTCTTAACTGTTCACTTTTTTATATACATTTATTTCTTTTACGATCGTAGTATTCATTGCTTAAAAATCTCCCAAATGCTCTATTCTGGTATTATTTATAACGAAAGTGCCTACTGAAAGACACTTATAATTTATTTGTAAATTAATTTTCAAAGCCCACTAGTTTCCTAAAATACTATTTTCGTCTAGACTACATCTGAAGCAGGCTAAACATATTTGCTTAGAAACGACCTCGTCTGGCCCTAAGTGTGGGAAAACACTGACGCTGCGAAATTAACTTAGCTTAGATCCAACATTTTATAAGTGTCTGGTCAAACGAAAATGCCTAGATGGAGTGAAAAAGAAAAAAGAATATAAAAATTCTATATAATACTTTGAGGGCCTCCGTGGAATATAAAACACGAAGGGAAGGTCGTGGGTTCGATTCCCGTCTTGGGTCTGATTTGTGGCAGGACGTTTTCGAAGTTTGATTGGCTAGCTTCAAATAGGCTTTAGTTGCCGCTTACCTTCAGATAGGCTTCGTGTCGGGTTTCAATTGAAATGATATAAAAAAAAATATACTACCTAGTCCTATTAATATTATAAATGCGAAAGTCTGGATGTTTGGATATTTGTTACTCAATCACGCATAGACGGCTGAACGATGAAATTTGGCACACGTATAGTTTATATCCCGGATTAGGACATAGGCTATAAAATTCTAATTAGCGAAAAGTCCGGTCCGAAAAAGTTCCCGCGGGATATTTGAAAAAAGAAATTACGCGCGGGCATTATAATAAATTATCGGTATTATATTCTAAGTTTAATCCTGACCATACGAATGTTTGTTCAGGATTAAACTTAGAGCATGGACCAAAGTCTGTAAGTTAGTTTTAAGGGCTCTTTTAAGTGCGTAACTGATCTGACCTTAATAAAAGTGCATTCCATAGCAACATGTTTTAACATTAAAATTTGAAAAAGTTAACTGGCCAGTCTAAATGGCCGTAAGCACAGGAGTTACGTGTTTGATAATACAATGCAGGATCAAAGCAAACATAAACGAAGTAAACACTCCCCTTGCCCCTTGGTCATTTCCTACGGCTCTTAATTATGCAACGTGGGGTCTGGTTGATCTATACGAAATATACAACTGTGTTATGGAACTGTTAAAACAAAGGGTTGAGAAGGTACCAAAATTGTATCAGTGGTTATATATTAATACAAAATTAAAGAAAAAATTTACAAAAACTTGTTGTAAGGAATGATTATTTTTTGGCATTTATTAATAGTGGCTCTGATAAAAGGGCTGAGGAATCTTTTACATATGAAGTAAGTCATATCAGCAACTGAATCAAATGTTAAAAATAATAACTTGTATAGAAACTTGCGTCAAATATTTAGCCTTTATATTTCTGTTCATATGACCGTGCATACCGGAATAACAGCGGTTTTTTGTTTTATTGTGCTGTAATTAAAGCGCAAAAATAACGACAACCTCCTGTTTTGTTGTTTTTGAATGCTTCTATTTACTTAATTTGTGTTTTACCAATCAAATACCCAATTACCTCTTCAAATATTTAGTCAGTTGTCCAATTGGATTTTAAAACACTAGATATTGTGGCTACACTATAATATATATTAAAGTATGTTTAATTATGCCTTATAATATGCCTGAGTTGACTCATTGCGGCGAGTGAAATAAAAAATTATAGTAAAATCTAAAACAAATTCAATTTGGGATTAATTAAAATGGTAAGTCTAACCTTAGTAAATAGATTGTATCATCCTTGAATTTTCTTAGACATAATTACATAAGCATACAGCAACATTTTACAATATTTTTTTGATACATAGGTACATTATCAAACAGAGAACCCTAACAAAACAATAATGATGTTACTAACAGACATGCTCTGGCAAATTTGAACCCGCGATCTTTTGAAAGTCACCAAACTTATACCAAAGTGGGTGTGAATAATCTGAAAGGATTAATAGACCACAATACATGTAAGTATGCTTTGTAAATCTGCACTTAAAAGTGCAGAGTAAAGGACATTGCCCATTGAAGTATGGACTTTGGTTTCACATTGTATCACAATATGCCTCTATAAAACTTACCTAATTTTGTAGGATATTAAAAGTACTACCAATTGCAAAAAACCTTTTCTCTAGTTCGCCGGATAAGCGAGCAAGAAGCTCATGAAGTTCAACAAAATAGGTTATTTTTTAACACTTATTTGTTTACTCGCCTGTCAGTGCTGACTTCTGTCAGTTACGGTGTTGCCGCAACACGAATAGATTTTGATACCGTTTAAAAATCGATAATCGATTAAAGAATTTTTAAATGTTCCAAAAGCATTCAAACTGTCAGCGTTATTATTTTAAGTATATTGACTAGAACGAATAATGAAGGGATTACAGCGCGACTATCTGTTAGTTGGCTAAAAATAAGTTTATTCCATCACACAATTTAAATATTTTATACTTGTTATTTGGTTGTTATTTTGGCGTAATGAAACTATGGTATTTATTATTATAAGTTAATCTGCATATTTTATAGTATAATGTCTAGGGATATTTATTTATTTACATATTCCTGTGATTCAATACAAATTATATTAATTAGTAGCAAAAAATAAACATCTTTAGGTATGTATGACAGATGTACTCATAAAAAAGTCAGATCGCATTTGTTTGTGGCTGCATATTAGTTAATATTTTAATTAATAATCATTATGTTTGTCCTTATAAAAAAATAAGTAAAAAAACGAACAATATTTTGTTTATATCGAATTCGTCAAACAAATAATTAGAATTCGTACACCCGTATCGATTTAATTTTAACAACTGGCAACTTTTAAAAATGTCTATAGTAAAGACCGACAAACTTATCTGTTCCGGTGGCGAAAATTGGAACTACGTGAAATGCTATGCAAAAACGATATTTAATGACAGTTCTAAATTGACAGTAGCGACGCCGCCACCGAAACAGGTGAGTTTGTCGCACTATAGGTACTTGAAGGAAGTGAAAAAATCACTTACATTCCTATTTATTTATCAGATTTTTTCCGGCGAAGTTATAGCTAAACAAGTACTTTAAAAGAAATTGTTATAAATGAAAACAGAATTTTTAATATGATTTTGAATCTGATAACAGATAAGTTTGTATTGTTAGTACTTGAATAAAATGAAAAAATCACTTAACTTCCTAATTATTTAACAGATTTTTTTTCCGGCGAAGTTATGGCTTAGTATTTTAAAATATACTGTTATAAATTAAAACTGAATTTTTAATATGGTTTTGAATCTGATACAAAACGAAACCATGTTTGGTCAATCTCCTTTTCGTGTCCTGAACAAAACATAGCAATAAGATTGGTCTGAATGGGTGTGGGCGAATTTCAGAAGGCCCGAGCAACGTTGCTTAGAGCCGTAAGGCATAGGCCTGTGGGTGACAGTTCACTGCAATCTATTTTGTCTGTGAAAGTGAACCTGCGGTCCCCACCGGTAGTTATTTAGGTAAATCGATTCGGTTTCAAGCATTCATTTTTGGTAGTTTAAATAAAAAAGACATTATTTTGAATATATTCAAAAATACGCGCATAGAAATGCAGTGACTGGCAAAGGGGGTTGTTGGTGTTGTTATTGCTTAAAAGTTTATTTTTTGACTTAATAAAATCATTCGTTTTTTTCATGGATCAGCTTCTATGGTTTTCAATAACAATAATTGTATGGCCTACAAATTAATTAAACCAGTAAGGTGCTCGAACTCTGAAGCACTTAGTTGGAATTCAACCTATCTTCAGATTTGAATTTAATTGGTAAAATTTCCTGTTTTTTTTTTACATTACCCAAAGAGCATCTCTTTTACGATTTTGTTGTGAAACTACGATTACAAGGACAGTTTTAAAATGTAGAAGTCAACGAGTATAATATGGCTACCAAATGTTACAAAGATCCTAACATTTTTCTCATCCCTTTCCTCTCAAACTCTGGTAACCAAACCACGTTTCGACGAAAGCATTTGCTCGTAAACTTCAAAATTAAAAATCAGTATCCTTTTACGTCCTAATTTCTGTTCACTCGTCCAAATAGCCACTAACATATCACTCGGGCTTCCATTACGACAATTTGATGGCATCAACCAGGATCGCGTTCGACGACAATCAAACGGCCATCACCGTGGCCTCGGCGCATCTATAAACGGCGGGACACCGACAAGCCGCGGCTTTACGACCGACTCGTAAACTAAACGACAAACGTAACTGATCTGGTGGCAGATGGTCGCGGCGATGTAACTCACATCACATATTAAACCAGTTTATGGGTAATTATCTTTTTTATGACCGTATTTAGGCTCCGACATAAAAAAGACATAGGCTTTGAAGAAAAATCGTGCAGCACTTTAGTTTTTTAGGTTCTTATTTTTTTTCTAGAATCTGTCATATATGCCAAAAGAGTGCTTATTATCACAAATTCGAGCCCTATTTGTACCATCGTAAGCAAATTTCGCCCGACATGGGTATTGAACCCAGGACCTCACATTTAATTAACGACGACATACTAAAACTAACAACACCTAGATAGGTACTATACAATGCTTGTGCAAAATGCGACGATACATTACACGAAGACATTTCCAAATCCAAGTATGAACTTTTATTTCACGTCCTAATTTCAGCTTACTCGACCAAATAGCCACTAACATATCACTCGGGCTTCCATTACGACAATTTGATGGCATCAACCAGGATCGCGTTCGACGACAATCAAACAGCCATCACCGCGGCCTCGGCGCATCTATAAACGGCGGGACACCGACAAGCCGCGGCTTTACGACCGACTCGTAAACTAAAAACGTCACTGATCCGGCGGAAGATGGTCGCGGCGATGCGAGCTTATTAAACCGGTTTATGGCTTATTTTCTCTTTTATGGGCTTTTTTAGGCTTTAGCTTAGTCTATGAAGAAAACCTTTTGAAGCACTTAGCTAGTTTTAAGAGTCTGAGATTTCTTTGTAGTTTCTCTTTTAATAATTGTAGCCTAAATAAACAAAAAATGTGACCTGATAAATAAACCTTTAAGATACAAAAATTTTCAAAATAAAATTTATTTTTGTACCTTACTCCTACACTGCCAGCACTACTGAAATACCTTTAACGTTTCGAAGCGCCTATCTTTACGGTAAAACTTTTTCATTCATTTATTATATTCATCACCATTTACTATAATTATTTCCCCTTCAATGTACTAAAATTTAATACCCGACTTCCCAATTATTAATTAGTCGCCAAAACTCTCATTAAATAAACTCGCGATATATTTCTTCATTTTATATTGCGAGTTCATCCGTTTAAAGTTGTTTTATGAAATAAAAAGTAATAAGTCTCCTCTCAACTACGCAACGGTATCGTTTCAGCTAAAATGAACAACACGGATTGTGTTGACTATTGCATTAAATCGAGTCGATTTAGCATAAAACGCTATTGTATACTTGAATGCAAGCACGGAAACAACGTAGACTTTAATAAAGCGCGAGTTTCCGTTGCCCCAGGCTGTTTGAATCGACACGTTCATATCCAGTTTCATTGCAAAATAACTTAAACAAGCTGTAACAAAAAGAGCAATGAAAGTCAAGGGGCGTGCTTATTATGAGAACGTATTAGTATTTAAGATATTTTATTCGTAGCATATTATTCCATTTAAGGGCTACGTTTAATGTACATAATAGTAAGAAGGAATAACAGTTTTCGAATCTCGGAATAAACTCAAAAGAATTTCCTTTACGCTCTTAGATATTGTCTACATTCCACAGTTTGACGGTGACAAGACAAACCCGTCCGTAGTCAGGAAATCCATAGAAATGCCATGTAATGTGTGAAATAGGAGCTTTTATGCGTGTCATCTTGCGGTATTCTCCAGGAATAAAAGTTAATGTACTTTCACTAACGAGAGGTTAATTAATAAATGAATGAAGAAAAAGTTTCTGCAATAAAGTGAAGTACATTTTAAGTATGAAACTATCAAAAGTATTTTCTCCCCAAACAACACTTTCTAAAGCAATTTGTCGCAGATAGTTGTTATTCTATCGACCCGAAGACAGCAATACCCGCCAAAATTACCATAACAACAAAAGGAGGAGACAATACCAACCTATTCCCCTTCCTTGCCAGGTCAAATAAAAAAAGAAACTTTCCAAACGATGTAAATAACACTCCTGACAACCTCAAGGGTTTGAAAGCAATCTGGGGGATAGTATATTTCTTTTGAAAGCAACACAAAGCAATTGTTGACGGTTATTGCTATCAGCGAGTGGGTGTAGTTCGTCTATCGTATTGGGAAGCCATTTTTTTCCTATTCATAGTCGATTGAAAGGTAGAACGGTATAAATGAATGGCACACACTTATCAATTTATTTGGTAGTTTTTAGGTTAGATGTACAGTAGGTATATACAACCAGATATTTTTTATATCCATGCTTAAATTACATTAAGGTCCCACGTGCTCGATACTGCAGGTATCTGTTTTTTTGATGATATACATTTTCAATTAATGTTTAATGAGTACCTCAACAACACTTATAATAAGCGATAGCTAGCCAATAAAAAATGCCGCAAGTTAAAAATAATAATTTGCATATTGCAGCTTTTTGTTTCATAATTGTTACGTCATTTAGATTGTAACAAGTTATAATAATATGTCGAATTTTTATGAGGGTAGAAATATGATCATTTTGATATAATTATAATAATTTGACGCATAACGAATTTAGTCATTCCGTGGCAACGATTGTTAAATAGTTATATACGATTAGGTACTCGTCGAGTTTTAAAATTGTATAATTTTATAAGTTTAAATGTGTTTAATATAATGAGTAATAAACGCGCAAGTGTAAAGGGACATTACAGTACCTAAATAACTTTAAAAAATGTAGTATTGAAAGAGTGTCGTGCAAGAATTTCAGTGTAAATCAAGAAGCAAAAGAAATGCTTTGAATATTTGAATATTAATGGGTATGTATACTATGTATTCCGATTTCTCAGCTTGAATCGTGTCAGCCATCTTTGTTCTCCCTGTCTAGATACTCCATTTTTCTTTTTATTGTTACTTCTTTAATACAACTTCAGTTGGAAGACAGGCACGTAGCTCACCTTATAGTAAGCATTGCCCTATATTTTTAAGGGAATCTTCATTGGAAAATCTTGAAGGATGCTGGCCTGTGTTCTAATCTATTCACATTAAAAAATATTTTTCTCCCAAAGAACGTCTCACTCATTTAACATTTTTTTTTTGACGAGCCATTTGGTGTAGCTGTCAAGAAGTCGGCTGTTACACCAAAAGGTTGCAGGTTCAATCCCCGCACGGTACAAAAACATTCAAGTGTACATGAACATGTCCGTTTCTATCGGTCTGTGCGTTTCTATGTATAATATCTACTATGTATTTACAAAAAAATAATATATAAGTAATGTTTATCCGTTGTCTAGCACCCATAGCACAAGCTTATGCTTAGTTTGGAGCTAGATGGCGCTGTGTGGATTACGTCCAGAGATAACTATTTTTATTTATTTTTTTCTTTGTCTGCAGACAGACTGTTCCTTTTTGACAGTTAAAAAGCTCAACCGAGGAAACTTCACCCTCTCGCAGAAGACTGACATGTGAGTTGTAGCTTTAGTTTTGTCTTTTGTTTAACTAGATGTCAGAGGCGGCAAACGAGCCAGCGGGCCACCTGATGGTAAGCAGTCACCGCCGCCCATGGACATCTGCAACACCAGAGGGATCGCTGACGCGTGGCTGCCCTTTGGGTATAGGGGTGTGGGCCTTCGGCACTCTCACAAACCAGACGAAACACAAATGTAGTCACTATTATTTCACGCGGGTGTTAGTGAGAGGGTGGTACCTACTTGACGGGTGACATAGGGTACTTTTATCCCGGAAATGTGGGGGGGAAGGGGAGAATTTAGCCATCGACACGCTAAGAAGGAGAAGTTGAAAATATTTGTGTTTTCCTGCTTTGTTAAGTCTATATCCTTGTTTGATCGTTCCTGAATATTTATCGATAATTACTGGTGTCGTTTGCTCTATGAACTTAGTATTTTCTTCCCTTTTTATAAGTCGTGTTATTGTGTATCTGCAACTTGCGGTTAAAAAAAAAATTCTTATTGCTATCAGCAATACCATTCGTCTATGCTCGTAATCCGACAACATTATTCAACGAATAGCTATTTTTCTTTCCAAAAGATAAGAACTGCATGAATAAATCCACCAACCCTTCGCATTCACTGACCGAATAACAACGACGCCCGTGACTAACCAGATTTTACTACAAGTGATAAAACAAAAAAATCCTCACCTAATGTTGACCCCAGCACCTCTAAAATAAAAATAAAGTTACCTCAACCCTAACTGGTGATACGGGCAACTAAGCGTTTTAACCCTCCGCACCCTAATACATCGCCGTCCATTTTTCTAGACAGGCCGGTCGATGTGGCCCCTAACGTAAATCCCTATAAAGTACCCACCCATACGGATGCTTCCCTGAATATAGCCTTAGTTTGCACTATTGTTGTTTATGAGTTCTTTATTTAAAAATCGGTTGTCTTACTGATTTTTTATTGAATGGAAAAGATGCTTCGATTAACCACTACAATCTTTGATTTTCTTTTGAATAATAACTATGTGGCTATCTTTACTGCTTTAATTTTTCTACTTTTTGCTTAGTTACAATGCCTAAACAATTAAATTACAATATTTAAGTTTTTCTGTATTTATAAAATCGCATATATAATCGCAGTGGTGGTTTTCAAGAAATGTGAATAATAGCTAGTAGCTAGTCACTTATAAATTTAATAAAGGTACCAAAATCAAAAATACATACAATCAATCTTTTTAATAAAGCGTCCTTATAGGATTACATTATAATTTTAATCTTTTGTTGATGTATTTAAAAAAACCCGTTCTTAATACACCACGTGTATTAAGAAAGGTTTTAAAAAAGATTCGTTTAAATAATACAGTGCCATCATTCCAGTCATACAAATAAACTAATATAAAGAAACTTCTCAGTATTTCACCTAATGTTAAGCTGGGTACTCTTATTTATATTTCAAGCGAATAAAATGGACGAGATTCTCTCAGGATTTCGTCAATACTAGAGGAAAACATAAAGCCTACATTACTCTCAAAGTAATCTCAAACGAAAATAAAATACAGCTAAAGGTAACAAATTAAATTTTACCCTAGCGGAGGGAAAGATCCCTCGAATAATTTACGGGTTAAACTCTATAAATAGGTACTCTACTGAATTCCAAACTGCGAACTAAAACAGGGAGGTACAATAGGGATCCACCTGGGAAAACCTTTATGGTTCTCATGAGGAATCCTTTACCAACATTATTTGTAACTATTGTGGGTTTGCTTGTGAGAATAGAGGCTAGACGTTGGTTGTGTTGGAGACAATGTGTAGCCTTAAGACGACATTGAGTTTCGTTGGTGGTATGTACTTACAATTGTAATCCTTGGAAAAGGGTAACTAGAGTAGAGAAACATTTTTTTATAGAATGCTGACCCGGTGAACTTCGTAACACTATAAACCTTATTAATTTAAGCCCTAATTGACTTTAATACTGACAATAAAGACAGCGGTTTCCATACGAACTTTGCTTCTTTTTATGTCTTCTTAATTGCGTTTGGACATTAGGCCCTTAATGTTGCAAGCGGGAAAATAAAATTTGATATAGAAGCAATTAGGATGATAAAAGTGGCCATTATTAACTTTTTCAGTAATTAAAAATAGGCGCCAGTAAAACTAAGGAGTCCCGAGTGACTTTTAAGTTTGTTATTTATTGAAACTTTTTTAAAAAGCGTTTTTTACTTAAATTAAACTTTGATAACAGGTCTGTTTTATGAGAGACATTGCGAGATGTTTTCTTAGAAACAGCCCACTACGGATCATGGACATATCTATTTTTAGTCTTTATTACCTACATTATAATCATTAGCTTTTGACAGGGTTTTTTTTCTACTGTGATCTGTAAACCTGATTAATTGAAGGTTACGTCACAACCAAGAAACATCTTAGAGCCTTTCATTTTAACCTTATGAACGCCAAGCTGCGAACGCACTGTCGTGGGCTGTACGACAGAGCTGGGTTATCTTTATTGTCGGATGTAAGGAAAAATACATGTAATAGTTTTAAACATATTTATTTCATACTAGCGGCCGCCCGCGGTTTCACCCGCGTGGTTCCCGTTCCCGTGGGAATTGATCAAAATCCTTTCTTGTTTAAGATGTATTCTGCTATTCGGGACGGAAACAAATCCAACAAATCAAAAACCATGGCAATCGGTCCAGCCGTTCTCGAGTTATAAGTGTTGTAACAAACACGACTTTCTTTTATATATATAGATTTTTAAAGGCAGGGTTTTTGTCAAGTATGAACTTCGTTGGCGTACAGGGCCCGCAGGTGCTTGTCAAGTATAGACGACTTTGGCGTCCAAAAGGTTAAGTGTACTGTCAGTTGTATATAATATCTGAAAAGCAGTGGGAGGTTTTGCCTAGTCAGACTCAGAAAAAGTAAGAACTTTTTAAGCGATACTTCTTATTTAAAAAACAACTTTAACAGATTTAATTTACCACCAACTTAGTGCCTAGGAGACCACCTTTTCTTACTTTTTTGTGGCTGTGTGTAGAGCTCGGGACTTAACTTGTTTCTTCCACTACCCACTAAACTCCTTCTTCCCCTTTCCACCCCATTAGATGAAGGCCTCTTGGCCATTAACCAGCCAAAGAGTAGAAAATCATGTTGCAGACAGATCCTGGTTGTCAGTTGAAATGGGCTGGCCGACTTGACCGGGGAAGTAGCACTTCTCAAAATATACTGAATGTTGTATTTGAAGCAACGGTTATGGTTTGCACGTGGATGATGAGCCAGTTTTCGAAGAGAAATAGGAGTTAATAGGAAATACGAACAAAGGCCTTTTTCGTTAATTATGCCTAAGTCCTACTTATATTATAAATGCGAAAGTTTGGATGATTTCTATTTATTTTTTCCGCTGGCTAGGTGTCTGGATGTTTGGATATTTGTTACGGCTGAACGGATTTAGATGAAATTTGGCACACGTATAGTTTATAACCCGGATTAGTACATATAGGCTACAAAATTCCTACTGGAAACGTCAAATTCCCGTGGGATATTTGAAAAAAGAAATAACGCGCAGGTGAAACCGCGGGCGGGGGTTGAAGCTAGTATAACATAAATAATTTCCTACGTTTAAAATAAAATATTTAGACAGGGATTATTTCTGGGATAGTACAGCTATTGAACAAAAGCGTTTCCACGAATCCATCAGACCTTCTTAAAATTTATAATTTTCCAAACGTTCCCATTTGCCGTATTGCCTCCAATGTAATCGCTCATTTATAATGAACATGATAAGAGTCGCAAACATTAAACCTGTCACAGACTAAAAGCCGTAACTAATCATAAATCCCGACAATGGGCCCAATCAAGATAGAAGTGTGTATCAAAGGCTTCGGTATCGCCAGTTTACCCTAATAGTACGAGAGGTGACCGCTGAAGGTTGTTTGGGATAAAAAACAATTGTACAATTCCATTTGATTAACTAAGTAATTGGTACGGTCAACAGCACATCACGGTACACTTGCAGTTCGAAAATAGCATAGCTTAGCTTATGCCCCCGACATAAGAGTGGTACAAAGTCCAAAGTGTTACGTCTGACGTGCTTTTGACTGTACATAATAATTATGTTATTGTACAACCTACACCATAATCAACAAGTTGATTATAAAAAATTATGAACAGTAACATAAATCCAAAGTATGGACTTTTCTACGGGAGGCGTCAGATCGCCCAGCAATTAAAATAAATAGATAGTTAGTTGATAGATTTCTAAATGTGAACTGCTGAGCAATCCCACTTACCAGACCAGAAACCCATTCGATGCCGCCTTGAAAAGTGACGACATTACGCAGATGCCGCCATACTGTAATATGCAGCCCGCCCATCGGCGGGCTCGGCATTACGATTAAGTAATCTTGCCCGCCCATGGGCGTTTTCGGCATGCAGCTATAGATTGAGATTGGAATCGTATAATATGTTCAGTTTACAAGTACTGTACGGTCTGTAAAGCGTGTATGTGCAGTGCATAGAAACGGAACACACGTCTGATTACTACGAACAGTAAAACAGAAGTGACTAAAAAAACGTAAGCAATGAAATGAGTCGGTGCATCTTAATGTTATATTTCATAGTTTTATCTATAACTCGTGCCAAGGAAGTGCGAACTCAGTCATAAATCATCATTTGCGGCATTGTCAAAGGAATGTGGCAATGACAATGCCGCGCAACTCGTTATCGGTAAAGGGATGCTCGGGTTCAGGTAGACAGTTTTTAATATTTTTATACCTCTGTATATTATGACTCAATACGCATGTCAAAGTTGTTTACTAGTCCGGTCGGCACTTTTTAAGATTTGTTTACTGGTCCGGCGGCCGGCCGGTACGTTTTGCAATACGACATTTGGGACGTTTTAGGCAAATTAAAACCCTATGTCGAAGGCAAAGGACGTTCTATCAATCAACCAAATCTGTTTTACAAATTGTGTTCCTGAGTAATTTTCCACATTTGCAATTCGAACCGTTAAACAAGGAATCGTTTCAAACAACATTAACGAATACCTTGCCTTATAAAGAACACCACTTTTACACGCTTTTATTTAATTTGTTACGAAACTATGTACGGCACATATAATAACATACGGCATTCATTGAACATCATTTAACTGTGCCTACTTTCAGGGAAACAATCCATGACAACGACCAAGTTAGATTTTGATAATAATACATTAACCCTGTAGAGGACGTCTATTATGATTAATTAAATTAAATCAATGCCGCAATAGCATACATATTTTATGACATACATCGTTTGAAAGTGTATTTATAAAATGTTTACACCTAATATAAATCAACGCAAAAGAGGTAGCGAGCATGTCCAAACTAAATGTTACTAAAGCTTACAAAAGGTTTGTGATTTCTGAATACAAATCTTGCCCGCCCATGGGCGGGCTCGGCATGACAGTTTAGAATCGGCAATTTTTCAAAACTTCAAATATCAGCAGGCCATTTGAGTTGCCAATATAATTTAATAAAACAAATCATTACACAAGATTTCATAATTTTCTGACGTTATTTCGTAAAGTTATTGCAGTTTAAAATTGACCCGCCCATGGGCGGGCTCGGCATGAGAGTTAAAATAAATTGCCCGCCGATGGGCGGGCTCGGCACTGAATGGGATGGAGATTTTGTTATGTTCTTATCTAGTTTGCTTTTATTATTTTTTTGTTAAAAACAAATAATTCCGAAACATATTTTACGCATAGCATTAGCACGACTAAACTTAAATAGATAATTCTTTTCTTTTTGTTTTTGATATCATACAAGGTTAACACATTTTGTGCGAAGCTGGGGTCAGCAATTAGTGTGAAATATAAAAATATTGAAAAACGCTTTGTAATAAATAACAAAATTTTCGGTCATCTCCCATACTAAGATTGGTGCAATTTTGCTATTTCAATCAAGTGTAACATTATCTGTGAATACTGTATAGTGCTCAAATTCAAAATGTGGAAACTGGTTTTCACAGTAACTTTAATTATATGAAAACTAATACACTCGCTTTATAATCAATTTTGAAAAGTAATTACGTTGTAATATGCGTGGGTGCTGGTTTCGATTACGAAATTACTAGAAAACCGTTAATATACTAGAGAGATGAAAGGTAATAAGAGCTGAAAATAATTTAAGCGTACATTAGAAAATTGCCTCTCCCATCCCACTGAGCCATAGGAAAGAAAATCTATTTTTACTTGTGCACTTTAATATAATTATTGTACGCTGCGTAGTTAGTCTCCCATTCCTGTCAAAACTTAAGCAGTTGCATCATTTCTCTCCTCGACAGTATCCTTAAGCCTCTCGCTTCCTGATCCACTGTGAGGGCTGTCCAACCCTTTCTTACGCGTGGTTTGAATTATTCACAGCCCTGGTTTAAAGTGAGCTGCGATACGCGGGTACTTGATACCCCCTCGCGACTGTTTACGGGTTAAGATTCAGTATGTTCATATAGGGCGTGATGGTTGGGAAACAGTACTAATGATTAAAGTTACAGGTTTTTCGAAGTTCTCTGAAAAAACGATGGATATGTAATTGATGTTTACGTTTTCGATTAATTTCTGTTTCGTTATAAAGGGTAAAATTAAATACTTAGAAATTAAATCATTTAAAAATGAAATATAATTAACGTATAAGAATCATCAGTTTTACTGCATAGTTTAGTAGATGTGACATATATGGTGCTTTCAATGAAAATGGTTGATAGCTGATTTTAACATTTAAAATCTTGGAAGTCTCGTTTTTAAGCTTACCAGATATCTATTTACCAGAAAACACCGCTTGATTTGCTACTGTTTTATAAACAAAAGTTCGACTGCATTAGTACTATTATAATATATACTGTGACTATGCTTTAGCTTAAACTGTACCTTTTATCGATAATGTGATTTCAGGCAGTAGATACCTATTCCGTTGAGGATCACTTAACCAGAAAGTGTCTGTAGGCTATTCTGAACTTCCAACTTTTGATTTCAAGTATACTGGCTTCCACATTAGGTAATATTGGGGGAAAACAGCCATAGCTATTGTGGCAACGATTTCCCTTGTAAGTCCGCGCCGTGAGTTCTTAGCCTCAGAATTAAAGTTAGCCATTCAACCTTCAAATAATACTAACGCCAATCAAATTCAAACCGGTACTCGGCCCGGAGAAGCTTACCCACCGTTGCACGGAGGCGGTCATAGTAAAGGTTTCTTTAAAAAAGATAGGGTATTTTCCGTAAAGAGCCATATGATTATTTACTAATAATTTAAATAAACCATGAATATAGGAAAAATAAAAGAGGGATCCGTCCTTAGATTTATATTTTAAGTTAATCCTAAAACGGATTCTTGTGTAAATAGGGCTCGATCCTTTGATTTCTGGCTTTCATTTCGATCTATTGACTCTCCTTCAAAATAAAAGATTGGAATTTCAATCTTAAATTCTTTTTTAAGAAGAAAATGATCCGTTCCTTTTCTTCCAAGTAATCTGTGATTCGGTATTTTCGAGAATTATCATTTTTTGTTTGATTAAGAGCGCTAATTCTTTTATTTCTTTCTAATAACTTCGAATTTAATCAAGTCAAGATTTAACTTAGTACCTTTTAAATAAATGTATCTAAACTTATTATATCTGTAGAAACTACAGCTGAAGCTACAGTACACTTCCTATGTAAGAGTTTCGCTGGGTCCTTCCTTAGCTACATAGTCCTTAGTACTGTTTTGTTTGTTAATACTAAAGTCAATTCTTCAGGATGTCCATAGTATCCTAGTATAGTAATTATTATCGAATTAACTACCTAGTAGGAATACAAATATATTAGAAAAAATTCAATTTGTCCAGGTATCAGGCGGGACTCGAACCCACGTCTCTCGCTGTCCGGGCGAGTGCACTACCAACTATGCTACCGAGACCTTAGTGGACCCGTTGAATTTCTTCTAGTATTGATTTACGCTACGGCAGCGCCATCTCTTCAACGTTGCAGTAATTACTACTTACAACATCCGAATGGAATACTTTTACAAGTATTTACCAATCTTTTTGAGAAGAGATTATTTTTACATTATTTTTTATAATTTTTAAAGCATATTGCCTGCTTAATGGCGATATTAATACAAATATATTAGAAAAAATTCAATTTGTCCAGGTATCAGGCGGGACTCGAACCCACGTCCCTCGCTGTCCGGGCGAGTGCACTACCAACTATGCTACCGAGACCTTAGTGGACCCGTTGAATTTCTTCTAGTATTGATTTACGCTACGGCAGCGCCATCTCTTCAACGTTGCAGTAATTACTACTTACAACATCCGAATGGAATACTTTTACAAGTATTTACCAATCTTTTTGAGAAGAGATTATTTTTACATTTTTTTTTTTTTTTTTTTTATAATTTTTAAAGCATATTGCCTGCTTAATGGCGATATTAATACAAATATATTAGAAAAAATTCAATTTGTCCAGGTATCAGGCGGGACTCGAACCCACGTCCCTCGCTGTCCGGGCGAGTGCACTACCAACTATGCTACCGAGACCTTAGTGGACCCGTTGAATTTCTTCTAGTATTGATTTACGCTACGGCAGCGCCATCTCTTCAACGTTGCAGTAATTACTACTTACAACATCCGAATGGAATACTTTTACAAGTATTTACCAATCTTTTTGAGAAGAGATTATTTTTACATTATTTTTTATCATTTTTAAAGCATATTGCCTGCTTAATGGCGATATTAATACAAATATATTAGAAAAAATTCAATTTGTCCAGGTATCAGGCGGGACTCGAACCCACGTCCCTCGCTGTCCGGGCGAGTGCACTACCAACTATGCTACCGAGACCTTAGTGGACCCGTTGAATTTCTTCTAGTATTGATTTACGCTACGGCAGCGCCATCTCTTCAACGTTGCAGTAATTACTACTTACAACATCCGAATGGAATACTTTTACAAGTATTTACCAATATTTTTGAGAAGAGATTATTTTTACATTATTTTTTATAATTTTTAAAGCATATTGCCTGCTTAATGGCGATATTAATACAAATATATTAGAAAAAATTCAATTTGTCCAGGTATCAGGCGGGACTCGAACCCACGTCCCTCGCTGTCCGGGCGAGTGCACTACCAACTATGCTACCGAGACCTTAGTGGACCCGTTGAATTTCTTCTAGTATTGATTTACGCTACGGCAGCGCCATCTCTTCAACGTTGCAGTAATTACTACTTACAACATCCGAATGGAATACTTTTACAAGTATTTACCAATCTTTTTGAGAAGAGATTATTTTTACATTATTTTTTATAATTTTTAAAGCATATTGCCTGCTTAATGGCGATATTAATACAAATATATTAGAAAAATTCAATTTGTCCAGGTATCAGGCGGGACTCGAACCCACGTCCCTCGCTGTCCGGGCGAGTGCACTACCAACTATGCTACCGAGACCTTAGTGGACCCGTTGAATTTCTTCTAGTATTGATTTACGCTACGGCAGCGCCATCTCTTCAACGTTGCAGTAATTACTACTTACAACATCCGAATGGAATACTTTTACAAGTATTTACCAATCTTTTTGAGAAGAGATTATTTTTACATTATTTTTTATAATTTTTAAAGCATATTGCCTGCTTAATGGCGATATTAATACAAATATATTAGAAAAAATTCAATTTGTCCAGGTATCAGGCGGGACTCGAACCCACGTCCCTCGCTGTCCGGGCGAGTGCACTACCAACTATGCTACCGAGACCTTAGTGGACCCGTTGAATTTCTTCTAGTATTGATTTACGCTACGGCAGCGCCATCTCTTCAACGTTGCAG